>CM024792.1:8277604-9647604 GCA_014281875.1 Nibea albiflora | reverse complement strand
GTTGTTTTGTTTTGGGTTGTTTTTTTTTTTTTGTCTTATAATCAGCCTCAGCTGCCGTTGAATTTTTGCTAAAGCTATTTGTTTTCCAGAGGAGGGAACTGATTTCGTCCTAATCAATCAACCATGCTGTAGTATCCATCCTACTGATGTCATTTCTAGTCAGCACAGACACTACAGTAGCGTTTGGGAGTAATTAATGTTTGACACTTAAATTGAAGCAATAAGCCGATTAGGGCTACAGCTAACAATTAGTTTCATATTCAATTAAATGATAGTCCCATGTTGCAGAAACACGGTGCAGAAACGGTGCCTTTAAATGAGCCATCAGTTCTTAACCACAAGGTTGTGATATCACACCAAAGCCTGCCTGTGGTGTTGCCATGGCTGTGCATCATTCAGAAAACAGACAGTCAAAGATAAATTAATAATACATAATAATTCTGAGGTAAAACAAACAAAACAAACTGTCCTTTTCTTGCTAGAGCTCCAGAGAGAAGAAGCATGAGGGAGGATATGTAAAACTATACCGTGATGCTTTTTGGTACGTCAAAACTTCAAATAAAACACTAGAAAGATGTAAAATATGTGACCTTTAATCCACCAGTTGCTGTGTAGAATAACATCACTGATCATGCGGTCTACAAAATGCGAGCAAGCGTCTGTATGTGTGTAAAAGATAAAAGGATATGAGTTTAATATCAAAGAAAATGTCGGCATTTTGTTTTTAGAAATTGACAGCATGTTAAATTCATCATCAAAACACCTGATCGTTTTCCTGTCAACTCATCACTGCAGCTCTAAAGCCGATTGAGTTTTCTTTTTCCCCCACTTGTCATCCGCTGAAAAACCCGAGGTGCTTTAAAGCAACAAAAATATTGATTTACATTAAAAGAGTAGCTTACCGTAACCCGGAAAAATACTGTTTTTGCTGGCCTGTAACATTTTACGGTGATGTGCAGATGTGCTAGAGTAACATCACTGTTGGGTGTGGTCTACAGTGAAAAAGGCTTGAAGGGTTCAGACAGACAGGCCAGCGTGGTTACTCTTAAAAGCGTAGCTAACATTCTTTGTGAGAATACTTCATATTTCTATGGTATTACTCTTTTATTGCTTCACTTTCACGCGATACAATCATTGACATTCATTCCTCTCACGTACCTTACATATTGTCCCTCTTCTTCCCTGTCTGTCTCTTTCTCTCCCACATACTCTCCCTCCCTCCCTCTGCTTGGCTGCACCACCAACTGGGGTCAATTAATCATCAAATACTATTTGCATATTTACAGTGGGGCTAAGCTAAGCTGATTACTAGTCCAATAGCCGCTGATTCAACGGGGCTTATGCGGCGAAATAATGTGATGAGGATTTGGGGAAAACGGCTTTAGAGTGATCTGATTGGCTCTCATCCCTGAAAGCCTAAATAACGGAGGAGTGCAACATCAGTGACCTTCACAAAACACCTCGCTGGCGACTAAAACCCGACAACTGCAGAAACCGATCCTGTCCTCTCGCCTGTATTTTCTGTTCCATACAGATGCTTTAGGTCAGGGCTGCATGTGAAAGGCAACGTCACAATGCAGCTGTGGACCTAACCCTCTCATTCACTTGCATTTGGGTGCAAACAAAGAGTGCTCTGGGTCAAGATGTGACATCATCTAACAAGGCATCTGCTTCGGCCAATCAAGTGCTGGTGGATTACTTTGTAATGTGCATGTTGTTTTTCTGTCGTTTGCCTCAGTAAAATAGTCACTGATGTGATAGTGTCGCCTGAAATGTTTTCTGCGTGTAACCATGCTTAATCTGACCTAACGAGAACAAATAGTCTTACTCTGCAGTTTACGATCTGAAGAACGATGCGTTTTTAAACTGTTCTTCCCTTAAATAAATAAATAATAAAACCATCATCAAATATGAGTCTTTACTCACCTTTCTATGGAAACACATCCTCCTTTTCTGATTTCTCTCACACTCTTCATAAAATGGGGGTGGGGAGAGGAGAGGGGGGGGGGGGCGGGGAGTATTACATTGGGATTAAGTCTCAGCCAGCTTTAATTCCACCTCCTGAAATGAGATCTACACCGCAGCCAAAGAGAACGCTGCTCGCAGTCCTCACACACACAATCCAGGAACCTGCTGTGCTCTATTTATATCTGTTCTGTGTGTGTGTGTGTGTGTGTGTGTGTGTACCAATGAGTGTGAAGAGAAAGGTGGCATCATTTAAAATGCAACACGTTTCACTTAACAGGTGTTCATCACAGGAAGTGGACACTGAGGTTAGATAACCACGCAAACATATGTAAGTTTGTATATAACTGCAAACATATCTATACAATATGGTGAAATTCAGTTTCCCGCATCAAAGTTTAAAACAAGTCCAACAGAACAGTTAGTAATAACTTGAAAATATTACGTTAAGTTGTTTCATAACCCAGAAAAAAAAAAAAAAAAGGATTTTGGCTGCAGAAGCCTGTTATAAATGTAACCGGTAAAACTTGATGCCATGTAGCAGTCCTAACCCAAACAGATGGCTGTACACTGGTTTCCCTTCAGAAACACCCACACCGACTCAGAGAGGAACTCACCTGACAATGCTCTGTTTAAATGAGGAGCGGTGACACAGCTTGGCTTTAAAAATCATGCGGTGCAAAGTGGATTTTATTGAAAGCAGTGACGGGGATTCAAACGCTGACATTGTAATTGTATTATCTTAAAGAAAAAATAAAATGAAAGTGCTTGCTCACTACCGCACATTCACGGCGTGTATCTGCGTGTGCATGTTTGTGTGTTTGGGAGAGAGGGCGTGGACGCCTTTACACGACGTTATCATGTGAACATGTGGAGTTTTACTGCCCCCTAGTGGCAACACGTGGACAGAGTTGACAGAGTTATGAAACGAGGGGCCGTTGGAGAGAGACAGAGACAGAGAAGCACAAAAGGCTGTTCTTGACAAAGGAACAGAAGAAGGTTTAGAGACAGACAGCGCACAGGCCTCGGTCACACTTGAATCAGTCTCTGCAAGCATTCGCTTCATTCAGCATCAAATTTAAGAATGTGCTTCCTCGTGGTGGAAACAGTGAATCTATCCAGTTTGAAAGACAGGGTGACGTTGACCTGTTGTTCAGGAACTATAGATTGATTTTATTCTTCTTTATGTAACTGTGTGCTGAGAGAAAAACAAGCAGCTGCAGCAGGTGTGCTGCATGGATATATCAAAGGCCCGATCACATTTTTATTTTAGGAATACACTGGCAGTTACACTGATCCTGACCAGTTCTGGTCCGACTGCATAGACGGATGAAGAAAAAGTCAAATAAAAAATAAAAAATACATAACCGTGAGGGAAAGAAAGAAGAAAGAAACAAGAGGAAATTACAAATATTAAAAGAGATGAGCAGGAAGTGAGAGAAAAGATGCAGGAGAACAGCGTTTAGACTTTTCCCGTTAACCACAGTACTCACTCGTTCGTCATTTTGGTTTCAGGCCTTGTGAAATAGATTCAGGAGAACTGTTCCCAGGCGTTAATTGAATGAGCGCAGGTGTTGTGGTAGTGTGCCAGAGGAGGAGCTGAACTCATCTTTATGTAATTTTTAAGTGTCTGCAGCAATCACACAAACAGAGTAGTGAGTGTCCACTTGATTCATGTGACTTTGTTTAACGTTACGTCCTGCCTGAGACCAACAGGTTACATATTGCTACCTGATGTGATACATCCCTACATGGGCACCAAAAAAAATGTGTCTTTTCATGGAGGCGTATTTCATTTTAATAAGAATCTGTGCTCACTTCAAGACAGAAATACAACAGCCCCAAGGAGTTTTTGATAGGCACTCTTGACTCTCTTTAAAACTTCTTATATAATTAAACATTACTTTTGTGCAGTCATCACATTTACCAGAGGGGTCAGAGGTCAGATCTCGCTGCAGGTTGTGCAAAGCTGCTGGGGGACGCTTTGACAGCGATGGAGAGGCAACATTGGCAGTAGTGGTTTGGATCGGCTTTTCTCCCCACACGGGGCTTCCTGCCATCGGTCCTTGTCAAGCTGTTTGTCGTGGTGGCACAGGGGCCTGATTAGGTGTCCAGGTTGCCAGGATGAGTCGTGAAGTACAAAGCCGAGAGAAAAGCCAACAACCAATCTGTATGTATTGAGCCAAGCAGCAGCTACAGCTCTGGAGCTCCCATGTTGTCAGATGAGGAAGCCAAGTTGTCTGTGAGTCTGTCCTGTCTGGATGTCTGGCGATTCGTTCACATGTGTCCATCTACAGATCTGCTCATTTGGATGCAAACACTACCTCAGGATGTCCAATCATTTTTAGTAGCTGTGGAATTTGTTTGTAAAAGTGATTTTGTGCCGGCTATGACAAAAGATTTATCAAATTATCTATTGTAGGGTTATAACACATTTTAGTTCTGGTTGATGTGGCAATTAAAGTCATTTAAAGAAGCTCGGTGATACGGTGTTAGGAGAGTGAACAGTAAAAGTCAGGCTGGTGTCAATGAGATAAAAGTGAAGCAACACTGAATGATACTGTGGTGTTCTGAGTGACGCATATGGACTTCTGAAGGGGACACATTAAGACACACACACATAGACACATTAAGACACACACACATAGATATGCAAAATGCACAAACACACAGACACTCAGGTCACATAGCTAGGACAGTATTGAATGTTTCTCTGCCACCAGATAACATTTAGAAAGTCTGTTTTCAGGTCGGCCTGACCGAGATTAGGGAGTCGGGCACACACACACACACACACACACACACACACACCATGCAGGCTCATGGGAAACACGTAGACAAGATAGACAACGTTCATGTGACGCTCAGAACACGGACATATGATTGTAAGAAAGTACAGGACGGTTGGGTCCAGATCTGGTGATTTGACTATGTAACAGTGATGTAAGAGTGACGCAAGAGCGGTTATAAAAGGTTGTGAAGATGTAAAGTAAAGCTGCTGTCTCCGTGTTGTTATTTCATTACGTTTAAGTTTTCTCCACAACAATACGCATCCTGTGAATCCGCCGTGTGGGACTCTGCCACAAATGAAAACTACTAAAAAGAGATAATAACACAATGGAAATGACATTAAATGGCTGACCAAAAATAGATTTAGATAACAGATATTTTGGCTTTATGAACCAAAGTCTTAAGGTATGTGTGTGAAACCTCTTCCAACCCACGACAATGAAGGGAAATGGGGGAAAAAAACTGCATTGAAAAGTTCTATTTGAAAAGCTCAACAACTAAATGTCGCTGCCAAACAGAGATGTAGTGATGTGTGTACATAGTTATATAGTCTAGAGGCTTAGACCTACCTACAGTAAAGATACAAATGGCAGCGACAGTACTCCCACCTGCCAAGACACTGGGCCAGTTTTCGTTGGGTCTCCTCCAACAGCTGAAATGAGTTACTTTAGAGACGAATGCAGGCAGAAGGTTGATATACTGACACACTGAATGAAAGGTTGTAAGTTTTGACACTGTGTGGATGTCTAAAACGACAACCAGGAGAGCAGGAAATGGACAATAGGACGTCACAGTAGATATATAATATGTGTGTATATGTTCCTGATTGAACATTCACTGCATTTTAAAATGTTTGATAACAGCTGAGCAGGTCCTAGAGGCTGAGTCTCTCCTTCACGTTCACCTCTTGCGGTCGCGTTTGCCAGGTAGGATTTCTTTGCCGATCACCATCAAAGCAACTTCAATGGTGAGCAAATTTCAGAAAATCCTGCAGCTTATCGCTACCACTGTTTCTGAGCAGGACTCTTTGTTTTAAACAGCGGAACATTAAGGGGGGAGCAGCAGCGACGTTAAGCTGCTTTGTTCTTTCATAGGGCAGGATTTGAGGAGGCTTGGGGTTGGATTTTCCATGAAAGCTGTCCAGCTGTTTTTAGGTCGGCACGTTGAGTAACATTTTCATTAAAGCAGAGAGGACTGTGCGGCATTTCTAAACGCTGTTTCAAAACGTAAGCAGGGCTTCAGTGGCTGCAATGGCTGCATTTCACTATGATTGCACAGTACCTGTATGATGACAAATAGATCGAATGCTGTTTTGTAGCCCAGAAAAACACCAAACTATAAAAACATCTAAGTGGATCGAGGGACTGGACGACACAAACAATTTCAAACATGTCTGGCTCACAAGACAAAAAGGAATAAAGCTATTTTCTATTCACATTCTCTTTTCAGGTGTGATGTGTGAGATGAATAGCTGTCAAACACAAAAAGCTCTTTGAGCCTGCAATATTTAAAATCACAGATATGTCATATATCATTATCGCCGAAATCCTGAGATATTCAATTCACAATGAGACAAAATAAAAATAAAAAGTTGAAAATTGTCATTTAAAGGTTCTCTATATGTTTGGTTAATGTTTGGTTATGATCCATCCTCGGTTTGTTTGGTCCACTTCTGGCATTACACTTAACAAAATAATCCATCCATCTTTTCAAACAAGTCTAACAAGCATGTCTTTAGCTTACAAGACCAAATTAAAGTAGCAGCTGTTGTCTGCAGTTAAAAAAAGACAGTCACATCATGATTCAGGCACTGCACAACTCTGCATCATTTACAACCCAGATGATGAGCGTTATTAAGGTTGTATATCCAAGCTCCCTCCATGAATCTGTGAAGCTTTATTTGCTTCTAAAAATCAGATCTTAAGCTGCAGTCTATAAACAGTTTGCCTTATTCGGAATGCTAATTTGCCAAACAACAGAAAAATGTAATTACATTTGATTCAACTTTTCTGCAGATCAGCTGTGTTTGCCATCTGCTCCTCAACACCTGCAGTCGCTTCCAGGACACTGGTCAGGACACGGAGCCTCTGCGGTGGCACAAAATGAGTTCTGGGGTGAAAATTTTAACCAGATAGTGGGGGGGGGTTACTGCTTCATGGTGCGATCAGACTAAAGTGACCCACGGACTGAAAGCCAGGAGAAATGTATTCATGTGCCGTGTCATGAGAGGGCAGGGAATGGCATGGGGTAGAGTTGTGAACATAAACTATTTTACAAAACATTCATACTCGTTGCAGCCAAGTTGATCCGTCTTATCGGCGGGAACAAGTATTTCCTGTCCCTCATGGTGGCTTGTCATTCAGCATTCTTATTAATCTTTATCATCACTCTTGTTGAGCGTAGCACAGAGGGCTTGGAAACTGGAGAGTGTCCGATACTGTGTCTGCAGGCGTGGGGCCACTGGTAAGAAGTCTCTTATTTTTTACGCTGAAGGTGGCAACCCAAGAAGCATGAAGGTGGTTCAACAGAGACAGCGAGTCGAAACTTAAAGGTGCCCTGTGGAGTTTTTGAACATTATTTTTACAAGTGGCTGCCAGTTTTTGTTTGTGTTGTGCACAAGAGCACAGAAGAAGAAATATACCCTCATTAGTGGCCACATCCTCAGCGCTGACATGACAGCATCATCCAGCGGCTGCTGGTGATTTATCGGCTGCACTTTCATGTTTTAAATCTCCCGTTCCACCACAAGCCCAATTGTGCTCTTTCGGCCTGAGATCATTTGGCTGCAGAGGCCACCGAGGTTGACTGAACTCTTTGTCATACTCGTGGAACCAGCTTGATACGACATGTTTTGTGATGCGGCGCTTTGTTCAGCTGGAAGCAGCTATGACAAAAAATGGGTAGGCCTACGGTCATAAAGCGATGCACTTGGTGTGCAGCAGCAACTCTGTGACATTTAAACCATCCTAACTGGATGATTAAGGGGCTTAGCGTGTGCCGCGGAAAGAAAAATCATCCCTGCGCCGATTTCTAACCTCACCATCTGCATGTCAGACATCAAGATTCTTCACAGGTGACGTTATTTCGTCTTCAGTTGTCCGGTTTTAATGAGGCTGTGTGCACTATAGGCGCACTTTACTGAACCACAGTTGAACTCTTTGGCCACGTCTGAATGCTTTTGTGCAAACGACTTGTAGCATGTGGTGATGGCAATGATGAAGACTGTAAGCTGGTAAGAAAGGCTGTAAACAATGCAGAGTTAAAGACTTAGAGTGCATTTTAGTAATTAACTCTGCATATATATATGTGTTCTCGGGTGTGTTGGTACAGGTGTGATTAGAGGAAGAGCAACACACTTTTGATCAAGTCCAAATCAAACTACGTCAGAGAGAACCGGAGAGCGTTCAGTGTCCGGCCGACATGTATCGCCTAACTGTTCATTCGTTAGAAGTCTGATTAGACAGACAAGAAGGCGAGCGAAGCAAAGAATTATAATCATGAACTTATTTACGATTAAGAGGCATTTGTGATTAAAGGAGCCTTTTCTTGCTAACAGATGGCATCATTTTCTGTTCCGCGAGCCGCTCTCTGCGGCAGACGACAAGCAATGTCCTGTCCTACAGCTGGGAGGGACGACCAGCCAATTACATCTTCTTCCCCTCTTAAGTCCATTAATCACCTCATTACAAAGGCCTCCCTTCCCTTAAAGGAGAGTTCCGTCCTGCTATAACACTTTATCACATTAGTGCTTAATTAAGAATTATGTCCTAGCATCTCGGTTTTAATTATGCGAATGCCCGGCTCCATTTGTAAAGTAACCATGTGGTGACATGCAGCATTAGCAGCAGCAGCAGCAGCAGCTACGACTGAGGGAAGGAAAACGAGCTGTTCCGTTGAAGTAATGAATTTAGCCTCAATGATGGAGGAGCAGAGAGAAGAGCTTCCAGGCAACTGTGGCTTATTTGGAAGAGTGAACATTGATGCACTCACAAGTACAAGGAGGTTGTGAAGTATGTGTTTGTGTCACGTTACAAGGCCAAAGCTGAATGCAGATCCACAGGCGAGAGTTTCATTTGATGACACTAACTGCTGCGATACTGTCAGCAGGATAGAAGGGCTGTTGCAAAGAGGACGCTGATGGGCCCCTTCATCTTTCTCATGTACAGCAGGCACGTTTGTTTTGAAGAGGAGAGATAAGAGCCGTTATTCACCGTGGAGCCGATGAGGCTGTTGCATCTTTGTTGTCAAGAAGGTTTAGTCCTTCGACTTCAGCTGAACTTTGTTTCCCCGAGCAACACGGGCTCAGAGCACGACTCGCTGAGGACAACGTGGCAGACAAAGCAGCAGCGAGCCGCCCACAAATATCTCTTCATTCAGACATCACAGGTTTGTGCAAAGCACTTTTGCTCCCGTGCCTGGTGCACGAAGGCAAAAATGAAACAGTATTAACGGATTCGAAGTGGCGTTAAATTGGACAAAATGGTTCCATTCAAAGTAGTGTATACATTTCTTTTTGAACCATCTCCAGCTGTTTAATTTAAACCACTGTTTCTGCAGTTGAGTTGTTTTTAACTTTTCCCTTCACTGTTGTCCACGTCTTCCCGATAAACATGGCTCCATCAAGCTCTCGCTGGATCCTTTCATCTGCAACCAAACGGAGGAACGTCTGCACTCAACTGCTAGTCGAGTCGAGGCAAGGCGTACTATCACAGATAAAAAGGATCCTTCTGGGAATGATACCAAAATCTAAATCATACAGATAGATATCTATATGATTTAATTAAAACCAGAAACGAAGCTACTTTCCCTGCAGAAAACACTCACTTCTGATTGGCCAGTGAGGTCGTATTTTGCATTTCAGGTCAGAATGATGCGAACAAGAAGTTACAACATGCCAGAGATTTAAAAAATTCATTTACGTTGCCGTAGTAGCTGTGGTTAACTGTATTCAGTATTTGAGACCACACCATGTCTCTAAACAGTGGTGATGATTTTCTTAAACGCTTCACTGAGCAGATCGCAGCTGGTGAGCTGACATCATCGAGACGCCGTTGAGATCAGAGTTCGTCATGAAAAGCAGACATGATTGAATATTTGGTATTACAGCTGTTTGCGATGTTGACACTCTACTCATCTTTTGAGCTGTTGCTTTTGTGCCAGAAATTGGGACCGAGTTGACTACTGGCTGTTTATTTTTAAAAGCGTAAATCTGATGAAGAGCAGCAACTGTCATCTGGAGACCGTTCCATTCAAAGAGTGGAACGAGTGGAGTGGAGACGTGTTGCCACCGTCTCCTGAAGCTGAACTTCGTCCACGTATGAAAGAAGTCCTGAACCTCTGGGCTGTTGTTCATGACAGTCCTCGCTAGTGAAAGTAAACAGGTGAGCTTATTGTTTTAGGTGGAGGTGTTAGAAGAACCCCAGAAGTACACCTCACACTCAGAATACAAAGTGAGAACAAAGGAGGAAGAGGACGAGGAGGAGGAGGAGGAGGAGGAGGTGGGGTGGAGCGTTTTGTTACTTTCAATTAGCAAGAAAAATAAAAGCCTCCTCGCTGAAGGCTGGTGTTGTTGGGTGTGATAATCATCCAGGGGTTTGACACAGGAAGACACGGCGAAGAAGGCGGGCTGATGAGAACATGTCAGCACAGTGAGAGGTGGTTTCTCCCGGGGTGCATTTCTGTCAGATGTTTAAGGAGGGACATCCAATCAGATATGGTGAAGGTTGATGTCTCCATTTCCAGCTTACGCGCTGCCGGCTCATCATCTGTTGCATCAGCGCTGCAGATGTAGCTCCCCCTGCACAGATTGATGCTCTCGGCGACGCTGATAACAGCGGAGTAAATCGATTCGTGTACGGATCGGATGTTTTTGTTTCGGCGAAATAAGATCTGCCATTTGAATGAGATGTCACCTGTGCATTCCGGATGATGGATTTGGCCTTATTTTACACTGTTAATACATCAAGCATGGTGTTAGCCTGATAGTGTGTGAACATGAAGGAAGATGAAAAGTCATTTTTCTTTCTAAAATGAGATTGTGACACCTGCTCTAACAACTAAAACTGAGGAATGATGGTTCACTATACTGAAGCCGCTTTTTATGGGAAAATGTTAGAGCCGCTTATGCAGCAGGTATTTAATCATTTAGGAACAATAAATAATGAATTCAATCTGGCTGTTGTAATAGGATGTAACTAAGTGCTGTAATAAGACTCCTCACATGTGCAATATGCCTGAAGTAACTGGAATGCTTAGAAAAATGAAGGACGTACCTTGAATAATACACATTTCTAGATCTTATGCTGTTTAAGTAAGACATCAGTCTGTACTGGCCTAAATAAGCACTCTGTGGGTGTATGCAGAAATCAAGGAGCTCTGGGACAATCTACACTGTTGCCCATGAAGTGCCTCTTCTTATTTCTATTTATACACATCAGGTTAATTGTGGTTTCATTTTCACAGTGATGTGTTTGGAAGAGACTGATCAATAAAGTTTTGAGAAGGTACACTTAAGTTTCAGATGACCGTGCTGTTTCCGAGTGCAATTTCCCCAAATAAAACATTGTCTTGATATTTTGATATTCGAGCCTCTTAATGGCTCCAAAAGAGCTGCTTCATCTCTAGATTGGGGGTGAGTCTGAAAATAACACTGTGGGCTATGTCAGGCAGTTAGGAGTGGAAAAACATTCTGCTTCAGCTTTTGCTACAGAAAGACGGTGTTTTCCAGTAATGTACTGAGTGGTCATTTAAATAATTACAGGCACACTTATCTGGGAAATCATGTTGCTACTCACACACTCGTTCACTAAAAGTCACTATGATGTGCTGTGATGCTCCTACACCATTCCTGCCCTGAGGCTGGTAGCACGTTAATGTTTATATAGGCTTTCCAACCGGGCCTTATGACTGGAGGAAGACTAGTGTTTCAAGAAAGTGAATAAAGATCAAATCCTGTTGACGTGGTTTAAGTGCTACACCATTCACACACAGCGAAGGCATCAGTGGTGTAGAAAAACATTCAAACTTACAAGCAAGCTATTGATGCACCAACCAGGAGCATCCATTAATCCCAGCACACTTTTCTTCTATTTGGTTTGCTACTCAGTGATGCAGACAGCTTACACTGCCACCTGCTGGTGAGTGCAGTAATACACTCCAGGACAAACTGTAGCAGTAAATTATGGAATAAAACGTCAAAATGGGGTACGCGGGTATAGAAATATAAAATGAAATCTTATTAAAGGTGCCACAAAAGCATTTTTCTCCATGTTTTGGCGCCCTCTGTTGGCCGGCAGCCTCTGTGTGAATACGTGAAGGACTCTCCTGCTGACTCACTCCACAATAAATCAAATGGACACTGTTTGTTTGGTTGGCTTTTGAAGAGAGCGTCTCCTGTCAGCGAAACACACATGTTGTCTTGTATTCATTTACTGGTTGTTAATGTTCTCAGAGCCACCTTGATGCCACGTGCAGCCCCACACCACACACATTATTTTCTGTGACGCTGATTTAATTCAGCGTCATTCAAACAAAATCCCTCCACCAGCGGCACAGGTGTGGCGAGGGAGGAGAGGAGGATAATTAGCAGCATTAGTGTTTCCTTCCCTCCTGCATCTTAGCTCTTTTTTTTTTTAATTATGGAAAAGAAATCTCTCTCTGTTCTCGCTCACGCACTGTTCACACTGCAAACACACACCACAAACACACACAAGCGCAAGCACACCATAAATATGCAGAAATACAGATGTACCGCATGCAGACATCACACATCGAGGTTCACCACCACGACTGAGTTTATGTTAGTTGGTTGTTCACTTTGGATCACAGCAGGTGTCGCTTTAGCTGTGAATCATTTCTATGAAAATAACATGAACCCAAAGCAACTGCAACACATCTCCACACCTCTGATAAGAGGAAGAAAGGCTGTCCAAACTAAATATTGTTAAATGTGTGTTTTGGGGGAAAGATACATTGCTATCACTGTTTGTGTCTCGGATTTCCTGAAACTCAGCGTTACTTTTGGAGCGGACTTGATGGCCATAATATCCAAAACTTTTATGATTCTCCATGAACATTTGCTGTTTCTTGAAGACGTGTGTTTGCTGCGTCCGCTCTTAGTCAAGAATAGTGTTTCGTCCAGTGGCGAAGTTGACTGAACAGGGGCAGAGAGAAACACAATCATTTCACTTTGTGCCTCTGGTTTAAATTATAACCTCTGTAATAAAAGCATTTCGACAACACTGGAGGCACGTCATCACATTTTCTTGCACATTTTGTTTTGCACAGGGTTTTTTCTGACCCTGTTGTTTTTATTCATCATGCAAAGCCAGAGGAGCGCTCTGCACAGTGTTTTTCCAGGTCACTTGGTTGTGTAGTCAGATTTTCAGAAGTTGATTTTAGAGTGATATGGGGATCAGATCTTTTTCGTCTTTTTTTTCTTCTGACAGCATCCTCAGACTTCACGGCTGCATCAAATCCTCCAGAATAAAATAAATTGTATTTTTCCACCGACATAATATCCCTGCAGTGTTGAAGGCTTTGATGAGTTTACTGAAATGTATAATTTAACAGTGAAGATCGCCACATTCAGAACACAATGCTGAGGTGCAAGAAGACCCAAAACATCACACATAACACTTTTGGCTTCGTAAATAAAACTCCTCTGAAGGTTTTCCATCTGTGAATAGAATGATAGCATCCATTTTTATTCATAGGACGATAATAATATCATATTTTTTATAGACTGCTGTGTCATTCTACTTGTATTTTGGGTTTGTGTCAGCTGTATGAATGATAAGTCAGACTCATAGCTGAGTTTGCGACTAACATGACGATTAAATAGTTGTCTGGGTGTGAGGCGCACTGCGGTAAATTGGACTCATGGCCTCAGTATAAATCTGCAGCTGACACCGGTTCTGCCTCAAATGTACAGAACCAATTAAGCCCACTTCCTTCTTTCTTATACAAGCCCTCTTAAGCACACTTGATTACCATTTTTTCCTCCCATCTCTGTCTCTCAGTCCAGGATCGCCTTTCTCTCTTTCAGCACTGCCCTCCAGAGCTTCCTCCCCTCTCTCTGTCTTCTTGGTCTACGGTGGTTTCCTGATTCCACACCTTGTGGCAGCTGAGCTCTTGGTGCAAATTACCCTGAGCCTTCAATCACTTGCCTCCCCGAACTCCACCCCGGATGCAGGGACATGCTCGCGGCTTGCTCAAGACCCCGCACTGCCGACTGCGACAGGAAATGGCAGTCATTAGACAGGTGGAGAAAGGAAGCGACCTCAAAGAAGACAATTTATTGAAACAATAATAATAATAAAAGATCTACGATGTACATAAACGGTGAGCTTTATATTGATCAAGAAGCTGAGCTGGAGGTTCACATATCACAGCTAGTGATAATTAAACACAGCATCATCAAGCACTCGATCTGAATCCGGTGTGAAAGAGAATCCAGCGTGCGGAAACCTGCAGTGTGTGTTTTATTTCACTTTATTTCGGGATGTACGGTGAGCTCTAACAACACTAACATGGTGTTTAGGATGTTCGGTTACTTGTTATCAGTTTTAGTGAAATATATTTTCTCTCGTCAGCGTGGCAAACGAAGCAGGAGGGGCCATAAAGTCATTCTCGCTGAAGGAACCTTCAGTACTGGACCTGGGTGAAATTGCATTGAGTTAACTTTATATTGAAAACATAATAAACACATTACATTAATAATTAAAAACAATAAGCATCATGTCAAAGGTTTCCAGAGTTCAGAAGATCTAATCTATTCAGATTTCAGGACGTCGTGAAATTATCAAAGCCACTTCAGCAGCTTTTGACGCTGAGGACTTTGTTGACAGTTGATAATAAACATAATCCAGCGGCTGAATGACTTTCCCTCCTCTGAAACTACACAGACAAAAAAACGTAGTCACACATACTTAGTGCATTAGCCAAACAAAAATTACCCAAACGCGCATATGAAAAATAAACCCATTTAGGAGGCAGCTGCACAGCAGACACCGTAAAAATGATGTTGTGACTAGCCTGCAAAGTAAAAATGATGGGCGTTCTTGTTTTGCAAGCTCTGCAGTTAAGAGTTTCACAAAAAAATAAATAATAAGAGCAGCAGGGCCGGGCTGTGCCGCAGTGAAATCTCTCTCTTCAAATGTAATTAAAAAAACTTGTGGCAAAGGAATGAATTAAAGGCTCCCGGTAGCATTGATAACCCTAGTGTGGCAACAAGCGAGGGGTTTAACAGTCTCCTAATGGGCCTGCTTAAAGGCCCTTTAATATGTTTTCTCCTGTAAATGATCAAAACTCCTTTTCAGTAAGCTCAATAATGATCTTTATCAGGGAGCG
Organism: Nibea albiflora; assembly: GCA_014281875.1. NCBI lineage: Eukaryota > Metazoa > Chordata > Actinopteri > Sciaenidae > Nibea > Nibea albiflora. Next base: position 9,632,499 of record CM024792.1, on the reverse strand, counting down.
AAAGAGGAAATGTTCACAAAGGATGAAAGGGTGGTGGGGGGGGGTACCACAGGCGGCGGCACTTGGATGGGCTAAAGGCTAATTGTGTCGGAAATGAGATTTTAAGCGGCTGAATTAGCAGAGGATGCGGCGCATGGCAGCTGAGAAATGGAGGGAAAATGGAGAGAAAATAAGCGCAGGTCTCATACAGATAAGCACGCCAGCTCCCCGAGAGTCTGACTCTGTGTTTGTGCAGCTTTTTAAACCACACAGGACGCCGTCTGCTGATTAATTAGGCTGGCTTAGAAGAGCAAACCCTGTCATTACTTAGCGTCGTTTAGACACCCTCTTCTGCGGAGCGGTTTACAGTGAGGCGCAGAATGAGATTGAATTCACAGATCAGCAAATAAAAGTCATTGTAGCCTGACAACAGATGGAACAAAATATACCCTAAAATGACTGTGCCGGGTAAAGACGTGCAAGGAAAAGAAGCATTACGATCAGACTGGAGTGTTTCCAGTGAGAGCAGAGGGGATGCACCATGCAATAGAGCTTCTTGAACAGATGAGTTTCCAGGTTACTTGTGAAAATAAGGAGTGACGCGAGTATTTAAAGGATGGCAGGAGAGAAGGAGGGCGTGCTTTGAGATGTGGGGAACAGTGTTTATTGCATAAGTAAGGGACTAAATATGATGTAGCATCTCCAGCTGTGCACTCAGCACTGTCAGCTCGTGTGGTCGGCATGCAAATCCGGGGTGATGGATGTATCTGCTCTGGTCTAAAGGGAACAAGCCAAAGATGGAAAAAAAAAGAGGGGGGGGGGAGACTGCGGTCGCTCGAAGACTAATGGGCCGATTAAGAGCTTCAAGGGGGCGGCCATTTATTTGTTGTGTGTGACTGGATGAAGATTCACTTCATTAATAAGGCCCGGCACTTACCAACATTGTGGGGGTTTGTTTTTTTCTTCTTCTTCTTGCTCTCCAACAAGCCTCTCTCCTTTTCAGTTAATTGTGTTTGGAGCAAGGGAAAACAAACGGGGACAAAACTGCGGCAGAGCAAAAGAGCTGCATCACCGCGTCGAGACACTCGAGACAAAGTTTCCTTCCGAAATAAAACAAACCGCGCACGTTTGAAAAAAGTCGGAACAACGCGCAACATGTGAAGAGACAGCAGGTCCGCATGGAACAACGTGCGAGGTGTAACCATTCACATATTTGATTGCTTTCAGTCGTCTGAGAATCCTTGAGCCGACTGCTCGCTTTCATCTTAACCAAAAGCTATGGCGCACTTCCTGTAACAGGCCCGACGATGAATCCATCACCATCTTCCGTTTGCAATCCTTTTAGCGGTTAAAAAATTCAGATGCAAACACATAAATGATAAACCTGCGCGGGCATGATTAAAAACACATTCCTCTCAGTCTGGAAAAGTGACTGATAGCACAGAGTAGTAATGTGGAAGTCGAGGGACCTGACTTCAGTCATGGAGATGTGTGTGTGTCTTTGGTGGGTTTAAAATGCACGTGGCCGGTAACTCTCTGAAGGTCACGTTCCCCGCGTGAGAAGCCGCGTACTTCAGAAAGCCCTCATAACGCTGTCAGCCGTTCAGTACTCATCTTAACTTGTCAGTTATTGAATTATTTCAGTTATTTCTCAGTGACTGACCTCTTTTGTTCACACACTTGCAGCTAACATGACCCTGCATCAATGACACAGTCGCATTAGGAGCCATCCCCTCACCTCACCGACACATCTGCTTCGCGGGTGAAAACTATTCGCAGATTCATAGGAATGAATATGCTCCTGCGCTTCTGATGAATGGACTAACACACAAACCAGCTGTGTCAACAACAGCGCAGCGATGAAGCTAGCTAGACACAAGCAGCGGGGAAATGAACCTGTTTTCAACGGCTTCTCGCTGCCATCCAAACGCGGCCTCCGTGTAGTGTGAATAAAAGCACGGTTAGGTCATCAGTTGAGGCCCCTGTGTCTGGAGTACTTCATAAAAATCAGGCACCTCCAACATCGTAGTCCAATCCTCCTGAAACAAGGGAGAGTGTTGACAGACTCCACTAAGACATTATGGTAATACTGTTTCAGTGATGTGATTTACTAGGCAGAAATGTAATAAAAGCTTAAGGCTATAATGGAGCCTGTCATATCAACCAGCTTGTCAACATAATTGCCACTTCCATCTGCAATTAGAGCCAACTGCATTCCCTGATTCCCATTTCCATACGAGCCATTCAGCTGTCTGATGTCAGTCATCCAGCGGGTTTGAGGTTCCAGCGCCGTTCTCAAGGACACGCCGGTGGAGACGGACTTGAACTCTTGACCGCCACAAACTTTGAACTTAAACGTGTGCGTGTGGTCTCTACAAGGACACATGCTGTTGTAATGCCCTCCTATTGTTGGATGTTATTCAAATACGAAACATGTCCTGTTCCTTTCACAACTGAAGTGAAGTTAGGTCACCCAACTTTTTCCTTTGGAGTCCTCTTCGTCACGTTTCTCCTTAGTTTTACCTCGAGCTGGGTTCAACTGAATAAAGAAATCAAACACTGGAGTTGTTAAAGTAATTGCCAAGCTGGCACATCCCCAGTTCCTCTCCAAAGTCACGGCGGGCACTTCGGAATGTTAATGGCCCGGCGTGATCCAGCGAGGGCAATGCAGCCTTTGGCATATGCACAGATCGCGGCGTGTATGTGTGCCCACATTAACGATTTGTCCATAAGACACAGATTTCTTGTTCTTTCAGCGACCTTCTCGCTATCCTCCTCCTCTTGTTGGGCTTCTTCCAAATTTAGGAGCTTTTTACACCGACGACTCAAAGTGAATCCTTTTAGTCTCAGGACATGAAGGAGGAAGACATCGACGCAGTTAAAAACAGCTCCTGATAATTACAGTGTGTTGGTTGTTTTCTTTTTTTAATCCTGTGGCAACATGAACGGTGTGGTGTCATCTTCCGATGTCTGTTTCCCATCAGTGAATGTTTCAGGGATGTAAAGCATTAAAAACAAGTTTTGCCGTTGCACAGGAGGCAAATTTTTATTTAATTATTCAAACTAATTCTTCTGTGATGGATTTGTCACAGCAGAAAAACAATCTACACACAGACGAGAAGAAAAAAGGAAGGGACAGTTTTACTGCAACTGCAAGCTCCTCTTCCTTCTCCCCTCTTACTCATTTTGTCACATTCAATTTATTCCATAAGTACTTGCGATCAGTGCACGAACACTTGAGAGCCTAATTGTGAATTAATTTATATCGTTATTTGTGGTGCATAATTTCTTAATTTCTTTTCTTAAATTCTTAATTTTGTACATTACAGCTAAAACTTGCAAACCCACAGCAGGCTGTGTTCAGGGGAAGTACGTACATAAAGCCAGGAGTGTGAGCTACTGTAGAAACGTGACGGAAAAGCACATATGCTGTCTGTAGATATAAAGAGGTAACAAAAGATATCTTTAGGTGATCATACACACAATAGTTATGCATATTATGTTCCATTTCTGCCGTACCATACTGCCGTTGAGCTCTCTACATCTTGCACATTGAACTTTTTGAACACTGGTGATATGTCAATGTTGAGTTACAGCTTGTTCAGCTGGCTAAAGAATCAGCTGGTGCATGTTTAAGATTTTCCAGCTTTTTTCCTGCTTCGTGTTCATTAGTGAGTCACTGTGAGGCAGACATGCACCATCAAACATCAAAAATACAAGACAGCACTTCTCATATGTAGATCAATTGTTTAAATAAGTCACAGGTAAACTTACCTCGCTCACCTCCCGTCCGACGTCACACAGCTCCTTCCGAGCGAAATTTCACATTTCAAAAACACAAAATGTGGAATTTCACTTGGTATAATTAGCAGGCACCGCCGCCCAGACGATCTAAAAATAACTCATGTGACAAACCCAGCAAGGAAGTGCAAAAACACACTCCTCTGCTGCGTGCTTAATGTGCACATCCAGAATTCCTGCCAACGAGACGCTGCAGTTGAAGGATAAACAGCGCTGCGGCCTTTTTGCACAGCCAATTATTGAAAACACACATACAGGCTGCTCGTCTGAGGAGAAGGTCGAGGATCATGTCTTAAAAAGGCGATTACACACCACAGACCCGTGGCAACCCCGATGGCCTTAATTAAATTTCACTATTACTAAATTAATAAATAGAAGAAAAAAATCCCCTAAGGCCTTAAAGAGAAAGCATGGAGAGGAAATGTAATGCTGAATATGTATTAATTAAAGGAAAAATGTTAGATCTCCTGCACCCTCTGTGACTGGTCCGTCAAACATTGTTTAGCTAGAAGATATACTGATTATTGATTATCAACAGGTGGAGCATGAAGTTAACATAACTGTGCTGGTTACATTATATTCATAAGAAGACTTATTCCAAATTCTGTAGTTACACTTCAGAGGACTTGACTGAAATTTAAAAATAAGAAGTTTCAAGTGTCTTTCGGGGTTTGTGTGTTTTGGTTGTTCATTAGCGTTCTGCTTCTTATTCACACACATCTGCTGACACACCAAGTGTTTGGATTAGAAGATCTGACACTGGTAGCTTAGCATAAAGACTTCCAACACGGAGTAAACATGGAATTTGGCTCCGTCCAAAGATCAGGAAGTATTAAGCGACGTTGCAAATTTAAAAAAACAGCACAGTTTCACGCCATAATTGGATTTACAGGATTGTTACATTGACGTGATGAAGGATCATGATTTTATTATTTATTTCAAATCATTCTTGTGGTTAGTTTATCAATAAGTATGACTGTCTTGATTGATACGACACCATAAATGTAAATATATATACGTCCATATAAAGTGATCGTTGTTATCCACAAGCGTCCGTCCCTGAACATGCCATCCAATAATCAGACTTTTTAACTCAATCTCTGGGCTACTAAACACACAAAACACAGAGCTGGTGACTAGCAACCCACTTTAATCCCTATGAAATAAGATTTTCTCAATGGATATCATCTGGATACAGGAACACATATGTTCCAACATCTCAGTCGTGATGACAGAAAAAAAAAAAAAAAAGGGGTATATGTGCGACATTTACAAGTTTCATTCACAATACACAAGGCCTGCGGTATGTACAAGGTGACAGTGTTAGGAAACTCAGTTGATCAGTAGTTATCTGTAGCACCTCTGTAGCACAAAATGGCCATATCCAGGAAAAGAAAGCCGTGTTTACCAGTACAAACTGAGTAAAATGCCTGTGACAATCTGTCAAAAATAAAGATATTAATATTTTGTATCGGCCAAGTTTGTGAATTCATTTCAGAAAATGAACATACAAAGGATACAGTATTAGAAAAAACAGACAACAATATTAATATACAATATTGATTTATACGTACATTTTAAACCAAGAATGGTCCAAAATATTTCCAGATTTTAGGGTTCCTACATATTTTTCGTTTCCAAATATCCGACATTTTCCAGGCTTTCATCCTTTAAAGTAACGTCGTCATGTGCTAATGTGGAGAAATGTGGCAGCAAACAGAGATATCACTCAGTATAACGGATAAACTATTAACAGGGGCATATCTGACAATATAAACAACGCATTTTCAAGTGCCAATTAGGAGTTTTCGGGGCCGTTCTGGACTTCCTTAACGGTGTGAAGACTTGGATGCTTACTAAACTTAATTCATTTTCTACATGTAGGAACCCTGAGATAGTTTAGGGTGTGAAAAGCGGAGCCACCAAATGACAGTTTGAATGACGTCAATACGTAAAAGGTCTCATCTGTTAACTACTGTGACACATCTTCACAAAATTCAATGCATCCTGCAGACAAATCTACTAGTGTTTGCATTCAACAGGTTTCTTCTATAACAAATAATCCTTTCAATATTTGACTAAGACATTTAAATACTGAGTTCCCCCTACAATACATTTTTTTTTTTACCCCATTCCCCCCGTTTACCTCTTGCAATCTGACAATAAAACAACTTGCTGAAAATATCCTGTAGATGAACAATGACACTGTAGTTTCACCAGTTCCAAAGCCGGGAGTGGCTGGTTTGAAAAATAGATATTTTGTTGCTGGTTGTTTGAATTTAAAAAAGAAAAAAGAAGTGAAGTCCACCGGGGCCTCAGTGATGAGAGGCATAGTCATAGTAATCAGCTTCCTGTACAGAGAAAATGGGAGTGTGCTGTTGAATTAATGCAACGAGGTATGGAGTTGATACCACCCAGAGACGTGTTCATATTTAGATGGAGGAGAAAACCACAGCAGCTGAACAGAAACGCAAAAAGAACAAACAAAACAAACTCATAATAATAATAACAATAATAATAATAATAATAATATGGTTTTAAAAAAAGTCCTCTTTAGCTGCTCAGTGCAGGCTAAAGCACCACTGCAAATACATTAAATCAAAAATAGAAAAGCAACATGCATTAAAAGAGTGCTTGTGTGTCCGTGTCTCTTCCTGTCCTTGCCCTGAGCTCTCAGAGCCGGTGGAGGAGATGTTTTTGTCCATTAATACAGCACTCAGTAGAATCCACCTCCATTAGCTTACTTCCTATGAGCTCAGCCTCCACTCGCTGAGTAATATAGCGGAGTTGGTTTTTAATACAGGGGTCCGGGGCCATCGTCCTGAGGGAAATGTGAATGGAGGAGGGTCTCCATGTAGGAAACGTAGCCGCTGCTCGGCATGTAGCCGTCGGACATGTGCTGCAGGGGAGGGGGAGGGGACGGGGCGGACAGAAGCGGATCAGAGTTCAACGTTGCCTGGAAAGGGGTCGACTGCGGAGTCAGGACGGGGTCCGCGGCCGGGGTCGACTGTGTTGGAGCGTCGGTGGGTGCGACGCTAGTGTCCATTGGGGTCTCTGCGTCCATCTGAATCCTGCTGGCTGTGGCGGAGCCATCCTTCGGGGTTGTGGCGGGCTGAGATAGAGATTGTGAGGTCGGCGGTGTACTAATACTATCGTGTGCTGCTACGGGGGCTGTAGTTATGGTGGCTTTAGCTTGAGGGGCTGAACCTGAGGGCAGGCGGGGGCGTTTGGCTGCTTGGGCTTCATCTGCTGAGGAAACCTCCACCTGTGAAACAGCTATAGCCTGAAATAAGACAGGTACAGACAGCTGTTAGTGACGACCCAAATGATGCCGTGTCTGACATCACAGAAAAAGAGTGTCGATTGTATAGGTGTGAGGAACTGAGGATACAGCCATAGTAGTTGTTGCTAGTAGCAACCACTGCTGGCAGAACTGAATCTGTCAGGTCTTTTCTGTTTATTTCTGTTGGATTATTTCTCTATATAAGAACGGTTGATTAATTCTATAAATTTTGAACATGTGACCTTGTGCTCTTCTGGACTCCTTCATCTGACAGACCAAAGAATTAAGTGACTGATTAAGAACAAAATCTGATCATGACAATAATGATTAGCTGTAATTGTATGTTATTGCTCCTGCCTTTCAGACAAACAAAACATAATTTTATTATTAAATGTGACATTTTGTGAAACAAAGAGTTGAAACACTGTTGAATGCTTCAAAAAATAAGAACTGGCAATGGATCATTCCTTGTGAAGCTTGCCAGCAGCCAATGAAATGATGAATTACAGTTAAGTAAGGTATTAGTTTGATACTAACAAGAAAATATCCTTTCAACTTCCCCCGTCTATCACTCCGAACAAGTTAGTGGTTATATTACTCTTTCCTGAAATTCCACCAGGCACGGATGTGAGGCGTCGTGTGTGACCCGCAGCCACCGGAGCTAACGATGGCCGTTCTAGTCAATGTTACAAACGGCACCAAAAATGCCACAGTCTGCTTCAGAAGTGTCCCAGAAGCGGCTCTCTGCCCGGCTCTGTCGAGGACACGCGCCTCTTCTATATTTGATGGACGTCGTGAGCAGCCCGTGTCTGTCTATCTGCACAGAGCAGCGTCAGCTGACAGGAAGTCAGACACAGAAACACCATAGACAATCGGGTTGATTTTCAAAATAAAGCACCCCCCCCCATAAAAACAGAAAATTTTGCCTACTGACATATTCAGAATCACATAAACCAAGGGAGATGACCGAATCTGCACAAGTAAACAAAGTCACGCTCTGCTTCTGAAAGGCTCCCGGTGGGGTATGAAGTGGCGTGGAGAACAGACCAAAACAGTGCCGCGTCCGTGCTGTGACAGAGACGTGCCCGCAACTCACCAGCAGCTTGGTTATACCGATTACTGTTTGTTTTTCAGATGCTCTCGTGTCAAACTGTGTGAATTCGTGCAAACTTTGAGTTGATTATTTGTTTTACTTAATCATCCACAGTAGGAAGAAAATCTGTTGTGTGCAGAGTGGCTTCCAAAAGTCAACACGGCCTTCCTGTGACACAAATCTTCATGGAGTGCTTCTCTGGCATTTCAGAAATATATGAACACATGTTTTCTTACCACATAAAACAGATTTTTATTAAAACAACCATCAGCCTACACATTTTGGCCCACACACAGGCCTTTGTCCTCTGTGGGAAGCAGCGCGTTGGCTGTTGGCTTGCACAAATAGTTGTTTTATGTGCAACTACTTTTTACGTTTTATTGAACAATACAAGCTATTGTTGGTTTGCCCTTTCTTATCATATGCCTCTGCAGCCATTTCCAAAATCCTCTGTATTGACCCAGCAACATATCTGACAAACGGAAGTGTCCTTCTGTTATTTATTAGTACAACACTGTGTACTGTGTGAGCAGAGAAGAAAGTTTCAGCAATGTACTCACCAGTCTGGCTCGGACCCTCTTGGGAAGATCTTGATCCAGCTGATGGATCTCTGAGGCTTTTAGCATTAGCTGACTCTGGTCCTGAAACTCAACCTGAGGAGATATAATGAAACTCTGGATTAATTAACATTTGCAGCTGGTTTGCCAGATATAATACCCAGACACACCCGAAGAAGAAAACTACACTGTTAGCTTAGCAAAGGACGACACGTGTGGATAGTTAAGGAAAAAACTAGCAGGCTGGCTTCGGTAGAAAACATACAAGCTTGTACAGAGAAAATCAAATCTCAGCCATGATCAAAGGTTCCCTCAAAGACCATGTGTTCTGCCAAAACGCCCTTGACCATGGCACTGAACTCCAAAGCTGCTCACTGACGGGATGGTTTTTCAAATGCAAAAAAAAAAAAAACACAACAAACAAACAAAAAAAAACAGGGACATGGTCAGGGTTGAGGCCCAGACACAGTGACCAGCTGGAGGCTTGTTTTTAATTTATTTATTTAGCGGCGCTCCTCGCCTCTGACAGATCTCTCAGTACTGCAGCCAGCGGGCTACACGGGGCCGTGAAGAGAGCAGGGAAGGATACAACACTGATTTACAGACGTTTCAGTCTTCTTGTTTAGCAACTGATGCAATGCAATCTCCATAAACAGCATCTCATGTTCTGCCGGTGCGTGCTTGATAGCCTGATAATACATACCTCTATTTATGTACATACGAGACTTGCTGAAGATGGATTCCACTGATACGAGTCCCAGAGAATGATCTTCAATTCTGCATTTTCCACTTTGTGAGCACTCTGCATATTTGCCCCACGAATTCCCCAGTAATGCTAAATCTCTTCATTTTCTAGTTTTAATGCCACACTGTATCAAAACGCTCCGCCATAATCGACAAGGGCAGCCAAGCTTTTCACACTTTGATAAATAACCAGAGTGGGGAATCAAACCAGAGGGTGGCAAAGCAATTAGAAGAGAATCCTGTTACAAAGGTTCACGGGATCAATCGCTTCCATGTCACTGTGCAGAAGAGCATCAGATGATCTATGTAAATGATGCTGTTGGAGAGGTTCATACAGTTTGCACACACTGCAGCCGGGAATCTCAAACAATGCTTGAAGACGTTTAAACAGTTCAGTAATGTGATGTTTTCTGAATTTCCTGTACCTACCAATTGTGCGATTCGCAAATCTAAATTAAACCCCAAACATGAGTCTGTTCAGAGATTCAAAGAGCTAAAGCGGTGACCTCCCAGCTTCAAATCTGATTCTCTAACCTCTAACTGACTTTGGAGTTTTGATCACAGATACTTTAGCTCAGGTCGGACTGTAAATGAGCGAGACGAACATCTAGTAGCTGAACTACTTTCCTCACCTGGTAGTACTTGTGGTTGTGCTCTCTGACGAAGGAAGCATTGAGGACCTGACCCTCGGGCGTGCTGACCACAACCAACTCCCCCACCTCAGGAGGACCGGAACGCAGGCAGTCATGACTCTGAAGGAGGAGGGGAAAGGTAGAGCAACAGGATGTAGACAAAGAGGAAGAAGACGAAGGAGAGAAGAATGACAAAAAAAAAAAAGTAGCATTTAAGAGACGCAGACGTGTGCATCTTTTAAAACGCTGAACTCCTGATTTACAAAGAATATTACAAAAAACCTGATCAACCTGACCGGTGTGGTCAGATCCTGTCTGAATCCTGAATCTTTGAGTTTTTTTCCCTGTTGTTCAATGAACTTTGTCTGAAGAAAGTGTTTTAGTAGGCGGCCGAAGATTAATTTACAGTTTTGTTATTTTGCAACATCAGATTATTTGATATAGTTGCATATTTTTAGTTCAACTTCTTCATAAGTGAGATTAATCCTCTGTCCTTTGTTATTAAAGTGATGTCTGTTGCTAACATATGGCAAGCGAGTTATTAAAGGTTATCTGAAGTTACATTTAGTCATTACATCTTGCAGCAGCAAAGCTTATGGCAGTTGCTAGGATACTTCCTCCTGGATTTGAAAAGGGAATTGAATATGTTTATGTTGTAATCTGCACGTGGGGTGTGGGTTTGTAACTGAGCTGTAAAACACTCACTAATATGTTTTCTGGATGCAGGTTGTCACAATACGAGCCGTCGTCAAAGTTGACCTCGTAGAACATCTGTGTTGCCATGCCAATGATGGTACAGTGGTAGTACCATCCGTCACCGCTGCGACCAATTACCCTCTGGCCCAGGGTCAGAGTCTGTGGGCCTTTGGGTGTTGTCCGAGGCTGAAGGGAGAGAAACCCGGGCACAGAATCCGAGGTTACAACAGGGTCAGATATGATCAAACCTCGCTACAGTGTGTGTGTGTGTGTTCACCCTGCTCACATCCTGCACAGATGTCTCTTGAGAAAATAGAATGAAAGATTAACTTTGCATTCACAACACAGTAAGTCCAAAGAGACACTCACCATGTAAACCAATGTGACACCTACTCATACAACTCAACAAGACGTAGAGAAAATAGTTCAAATTCTGCTTTAAATAAAAAAAAGTTACACTTTGACCAAACCTCCTGTCACATCTGAACTATTCTGGTTTTGCACTTACCTTCACTGGGAGCCTTTTATGCTTTTGGCAGGTGACGGACACCACATACGGCCAGTCGGCTGGCGTCATGATGACTCCAGCGATTTGGGCACAGGTGACGTGGAAGGAGGTGGCACATTTCTCGAATGAGCACTGGATGCAGGCGCCACGGTTCTGATTAGCACTCTGGCTATGACAGAACACACACTTCTGCAATGGAAACAGAAAATAAAGACTCTTCAGAGGTTTGGAGGAGTCAGCATCAAAACAGAATAACGATCACTGAATATTATTAAAAGCACCTGAACTCCTAAAACTCCAAGAAGGTTAAAACAGGGAGGACATGACATCATCAAAAAAAAAACATTCTCTCAAAGATGATGGAGAAATCTCTCACATCTTTTGATTGATCTTGCAGGTTTGTACTCATTAAAAGAATGAATAGATTATATTTGTTAACAGCAGCAGTCTGATCAGTCACTATGACACTCAAAACCTTTTTTTTTGTGTGTGTGCGTGTGTGTGTCTTGCATCACTTCTTCAGCTTCTCCTCTTAAACAGTCATCCTCCCTTGGAACACTTTCTTTTTCAAATCCCTTTATTCCATCCCCACATCCTGAGTGTGAAATTACGACCAGCCAACCAAATCCTTGCCTTTGGCCCGGGAACCTAGTCTACTCTCTCCATGGAGACACTTCGACATGCACATGCAACCCCACAACCTTCATTCCTCACTGTCAATTCACTTCAAATCCTTCCTTCTAACTCCATATCTAGCCCCCCCTTTGCCTTTAGACTTTCTTTGCTCATCCCTCATTTGTCCCTCGATTCAGTTAAAATGAGAGAACAGGAAGGAAAAGATGGGTTGGAGCGAGGAAAGAATAACAGCCTGCGCTAGCATTTGGACTGTCAAATTGAGTTATCTTCTCAATACCCTGGTGTAGGTGTGTTTCAGAAACATTATCACCCTTCAAAACCCAAATGAAAACACTTATCTATTAAGATGTCACATGCCAGGTTATTAATTTGATAAGAGAAGGTGGAATTATATCTGCTTAAGTCATGACAACATGCTTCGATCCGACAGACAGACTAACTGTTATCCCAGCCGCTTTGACAGCTGTCCCATCTTATCTGACTGGTATCTTTCTGTGCACGTGTTTTATTGGGATCATCTATTATCACACACTACGTCTTCCCAATCTCTCACGCTCTCTCTCTCATCCTTCCTTCTCCATGCTCCTCCTCTTGACAAATCACACTGCGAGCAGCTGTAGCACAGTGCACGGCCGATCAATAAAAATAAAAATTCTTTATTAAAGTGCCAATACTTCATTTTTGTTCTGGTGCAGGAAAAAAAAAAAGTACAACGGCTCTCTACAGAGCTGTGCTGTGTGATATTTCACCAGCTGGTGTGGTTTATAGTTTTCCCCAGGCTGGTCTACTTTTCCACTGCTGAAATCACAGACAGGCAACGTCATGACACCAGAGAGGAATCGAACAAAATGTGTCGAGAAACATTAGCTGTATATCCATTTGTCTGTTCTTAATTATTTCACTTTGCTGTTTTTATACACACATTTAATCTCTAATTCAAAATTAGTAACATTTTCAGGGAAACCAACCAAAACCTGAATTACTTTCGCCTCGTTACACATTTTAAGCCTCCATTCGGCCTCCGGTAGTATAAAGGAAATTAGAGCATTACTCAGCAATAAAATGATTGTCTTGGTTTGTGTGCTGTTGTATGAAACAGGCAGGTGGACCAGGAATTATAGGTGGAGAGGAGCTGTATGATCATTTATTTAAGCGGTTTGCTTTTCCAAGCTTGAGGCTGTTTGCTCGCCAGACAAGAAGTTAGGTGCAAGATGCAACACTACCTTTGGGAAAGGTGCACCACCTGAGAAATCCTGAGGCAGCTAAGACAGAAGAAGCTTGCGAGAAATCTCTCCGTCCCTAAAAACCAAACATTCAAAGACGGAGGGAAGGAAACGCAGATTGCTGAACAATATTAACTGGTTTCGAGGGTGCGTGTTCGTATTTGATCAGCCCAGTCATCCGAATCATTAGACCGCAGAGCTTCTTCTCGCGGTCTTTTAAGAAGACGTGGAGGGAACCCGCTTTGACAGCACTCAGATGCAAATGTCACCCAGCTTCCCTTTGATAGATTATTCAGAGAGGGAAGGGGAGGGGAGGGGGGGAGCGGAGACATTATTTGTAGATTTGTGAAAATGCACCAGCGAGCACTGCCGCTGCCTGTGAACCAGGATCAGGTGAATGGAGGAGGGAGGGGGCGGGGCAGGGCATGGACTGGGAAGCAGGGATGGAGAGAAAGAAGGGATGGAAAAGTCGTGTTCAAAGATGTGGCAGGAATGGGGAAATTGCCTCCTGCCCATGGGATCGATCCAGTTCATTTGGCACAGTGAGAGATGACAGCTGATTATTCAGCCACTCCCCTCAGCACGTGTTCTGCCCCATGTCTTCCACAGCTTGCGAAAACACAATCTATCCATTCGCCAGGGAAGCATGGAGGGTAATGGAGAAGAGTGACAGATACAGAAGCAGTGGGTAGGAAAGACAGGAAGCTGCTTAGATGTAGGGAAATGCCATACGAGAGAGGAGAGAATGAGATCAGGGAATAAGAGAGAATTTGAAGAGACTGATAAGACGTGACAGGAGAAATAAAACGGAGGCACAGTGCAGTGAGTAAGTTGGTGGTCCCTCGTTTAAATGTTGTCTGACCTCAACACTACATCACAATTACTTACCAGATTCTTGCGCGATTCTGGGACGGCAGTGACGTCCACCGGCTCCCTCTCAATGGCGTTGACAAAGCGAGCCTCGGCCACAGCGATGGCACAGATCACATGCACCCACCTGGTTAAAGAGGTCGAAGCTTTTGAGTATCTAACAGAGGCAGCACATACAAGCCTGATAACTTCACTGAACGCTGTGGTCAAATAATGTCAACGCGCGTTTCCGGTTGGTTTATTTACAAACTCAGTTCCGACAGCAGGACTGGAAATTTTGCATATGTTAAAAAAAAAAATATATATATATATATATATATATATATATATAATAAGCTCAAGCATATGCCACTAACCGGCTGTCTGTGGTGGTCTTCAAAGCTCCTCCACGCAAGTTACAGAGACAACACTCCTGAAAAACACACAGTTCAGGCAGTGAGGGAAGTGACACACATCTTCTGAGCTTCTAACAATCTTTAATATACGCTACAGTATTTAATATGATTTCTTTAAATCCCAAAGTTATGCTTCTGCTCACCACTGTCCAGGCTCCTGCTTCACACCTGGAGCACATCCAGGATTCACTGACAGAGTCGGGCTTTACACCATAGCAGCCTATTAGAGAGGAGAGAAGAATGTGATGCGTGATTCGGTCATGTTTCCAAATCACCTTCCTGATGCAAAAGTGTACTAATGTTCAGTAACATTGGGCTCCATGGCAACTTGATTCAAGCTCTGGCATTAATTTGATATTTATTAAAATACTTCCTCGTTAACTGTGCTAAAGGTCGTGTTTTTGGTGATGTTTGTTCAGCCACCTGAAAAATCATAACAAAACATTTTCGCAGAGGTCTGTGCTCTCTGATAATTCACTGCCCAAAGCACTTCAAAAAGCCGAACTGCACTTCCTATAGAACTTCACTCCAAATCTGGTCATCGCCGATGAGCCAATTTGAACCTCTCAGCCAAAAGACACGTTTGTGTAACACCTAGACGGGTCTGAATGATTTTTAGTCGAGTGTTCAAAACAAAACAATGCGGATCAAAGAGATGAAGCGCAGAGCTGCGGTTTTTGACAGCAATTCTTTCTGCTTCATGTTCCCTTATCAATAGCAGCGCTGCTTCCCCAGCTGAGTCCAGCTCATCCCTGGATGGCTATAATGAACTGGCCTCGTTGAAGGTGCACTCCGGCTTTAGGGATAATAAGAACCCAGGAGGGTTGGGGTGCACATGTGCACATGTCCATGTTGTAATTATCCGGTTGTATGTGCCGCCTGACTCCAAGCCTCCACACATAGGAGCATTCCAATAAACACAGAGTGCTTTTATTGCAAAAGCATTGTTTTAAAAACATACGCGTCTAAATGAGCTTTTATTTTGTTTATCTGCATATGAGCCCTGAGATCTGTGTTTGTTTCTACTTCTCATTGATAATATATAAAGGAAGGAGCTGCCTGTCCTTTCATGCTTTGCTTTGCTAGAAGCCATATGCCCCTAAAAGTCGACTTTCTTAGTGAGAAGCGGCGGAAGCGCAGAAAGCAGGGTAAATAAGAGCTGGGGAAGTTTATGGTGCGCTGCCTTCAGAGAGGTCTTTGCGTTGCTTGAGCAGCCACTTAGCTAGTTTAACCTGAGTCAAGGAGAGTTAAACTACGAAGCCTCACTGAGAGTGGCAACATGGGAATTGAGCAAACAGGTTGCTGCACTGCTGTAGTGGAGACTCATCTTCTATGCTTCTTTTTTTCCCCCCAACTCTATTCTCAGTGGTCCGGAGATAAAAATAAATAAATAAAAACATGTTGTGAATAGAGAAAAGCAGTGAAATGCCTGGTAGAGCCTGTCTGTAAAGCTTGTCAGTCCATGTATGGATTTAAAGCTGCCTGAGATCACGATGGTTAGAAATCAAACTCTGCACTGTGTTCAACAGAATCAAACAGAACTTTTCTGCCGTTTCCTATTTTTTCCAGATCATCAACAGTGATTGTACTCACAGTGAAGGTGGCCCCGGGTTTTTTTTTACTTTGCAAACAGGCTTAACACACTGAGTTCCTCCTGATGTTACTCAAATATAACCGTTGGTTCTTGCTTCGTTGAGGGGTTGCATACTCACTGGCATGAACCTGCATGTGGCAAGATGAACAGCGGAGCAGAAGACTGGTGCCATCCTCTCCGATGTGATAGTTGGTGGGTGGAGGCTCGGTGTTGCATGCGCCGACACTGAAGCACATCTCTGGGACCAGTGGACGAGTCCGACTGCCATGGCGGGGAAAGGAGGCGCGTTGGGCATCGTTTGAAATGAATTTCTGTGGCTGGAGAGGCCAGAGGAAAGAAGACCTTAAAGTAAATCGGTGGATTTGACAACAGTTGGGAAAGAGGATACTTCCGATTTCGCAAAAAAATACTTGTTACGGCTAAACTACTGCTACTCACTACACTCCTACTAACACCAACCTGCAGAACTGCTACAACTACTAGCCTTAAAACTACTACTACACACATTACCTACTTACTTATTACTACTTCACTGACATATACGTTGCTAAGCTGCAGTGTGTAGCTGTACCTTGGTGTAGGGACAGAAGAGTGAGCAGACAGCACAGTGTGGTTCGAGTGCTGCCACTGCAGCATTGAAGGCTTTCTCTGCCAGGAAGTTGGGTGACTGGTTTTGCCACAGGTGCTCCTGTTTCTTCATATCACTTTCCAGCGGCATGGGGGAGGACAGCTCTGCGGGTTAAAAATAAAATGCATTAAAGACCCCCCGACGTGTACAAGTGATTCATAGTGACTGACCAACATCGATCAGTGAAGAAAGTGAAGGAAAAACCACTGAGAAGGTTTTGGAAGATTCCTTATTAGTAATGCATTTATTTCTCTCTGAAAGGCATGTGAAGCATTTTTGGAAAAGCACAAGGATCCTTCTAATCAGAGAGTCCTTGCCAAGAGACAAAAATAGCTGTCCGTTCCAGACAATAACACCACCACTCCTGATATAATTGGCTGACGAGCACAAATAGCATGGGCATCAACAACTTGCTGTCGTGAGTCTGGAATCAATTTTGCAGAGAAGCCCCTGAAGCTACTGATCCACACTGTTTGTTAAACCTGGACAGAAGGCAGGAGGAACTCTTCACAAGCTTGCCATTTAACTCTCTCTCTCTCTCTTCTCCTCCCACCGGCCCTCCCTTTCTCCTTGTCCCGCAGCCACCCCTTCTGAAGGACGTGCCCTGAGTCGGGTCCCCTGCTGCCGATTTAAAGTGACTTTGAAAGCAGGTAATTGGAAGTCATGATCCCTGGATCAATAAGTGTCAGTCAGAAAATGAAAAGAAAGACAGAAGAGAGGGCAACGAAAAGAAGCCTCGCAGTCTTGATTTCATTATCCCCACAGGGAGCTTTAGTCCCGTTTGTTTTTCTTTCTCCAGATCAATAATCAAAACAAAAATGGTGTCTTTTTCATTTTAAGAACCGTGATGGAGAAGACACTGAGTGAGACGAATGAAGCGGGGGACAAAGGGAAAGACAGGATGCCGATGAATAATCAGCGTTCTGCTGTCATGGGATTCTTGCAAATCATGTTTTTGGTCAATTTTATGCGAATATTCTCCATCTTAAAATGTAACCGTCATTCAATTTGAATGTGTGACCATTTTTATTCATGTCACGGAGAAATTTAACAGCATTTATAACCCCTGACAGTGTATTTCATCCAATTCTTGTAAGTGGGTTTGCAACCCATTGAAGGAGGGCGAGTCCCCTTTAAGACAAGTAAAACTTTCAATGGTACCCATTCGAACATTTTTACAAGAAAATCCACTCAAGGTTACACATGTGTGCAGTGACAGATACACACCTTTGTCACTAGACGGGTCTTGCTTTAAGATTGACAAAGGGGAGCGCATGGGTGGCTTGCTGAGCGGGTGACGACGACTCTTTTTAACCTCAGTTGGCATCTTCATCTTGGAGTAGCATGCCTAAAACACAAGATTGATTCATATCATCTCTTTTCTTTTCTCTACATTTTCCATTGTTTTAACCTTGCAACAGCGAGCAGCAAATAATAATATAATAAATAATACTAAATATAATCATTTAATACATTTTCAATATATTAAAAAGTCATTTTGTGAACTGCTGTTTTGCAGCTGGCCATTGTGAAACATGCATCAAACTGTGGCAGAGACCCAATAACTTGTTAAAATCAACATCCAGCTGGAAAAAAATCGAACCTGGCTGGCATTCACATCCAACTTGCTGTCTGCCGGGATGTCACTCTCACGCGGGCTAAGAGGGCTTCCCACCGTACTCTTTGAATTCTGCATGCTAGATGTAGCAAACTGCTCAAATGCTTCCTCAAACCCAGTCATGGCCTGGGTACTTGAAATCTTCTTCGGCTTTTTGTACTTCTTTTTCTCTAAGTCCTCTGTAAAGGTCTGTGGTTTGGCCTCAGGTTCTTGTTCTGGCAAAGAAAAGTCGGAGGAGGAAACTTCAGAAGAGTGGTGATGCACAATCAAAACTTTTAATGAAAGAGGGAGAAATGTTTTATAATCAAGTCAAGTTCAGCTTCTAAGCACATGAGTATTAAATACAACAATTTCCATTATACCAGACAAAGAAAGCAGACTGAAACTGAAATCTTCCTCACCCATTACAGCTGGAGCCTCTGCTGCTTTGGCAGCGGCCTCTTGCTCCTCACGCTCCATGGCCTCTAGTGTCATCATAGCCTCTCTGGCTAGACGCTCCTCTCTTTCCTGCCGACGCTGGGCCTCGCGCTCCTCCACCTGCCGCTGGTATTCGGCAGCGTTCAGCTCAATGCCTTCCTGTGCCAGCACCTTCACCTCCTCCAGCTTCAGACGACGGACCTGCTTCATCTTCTGCATGGCCCTGAGGTGGGACATGAAGACCAGAGAATGATTACATTCGTAAGATATAAAACATATCCAGGATTTACTGCTTGGAAACAACAGCCTGTATTTCCATCCGGGGAGGATGTAGGTGATGTTGAATAGACACTATTTGATTGCAGCAGAGTACCACTGTTTGTTACAAACAGCTGCATGTTAATCAGCAAGGTCAGACGGCAGGCAAGAGGACACCTGGTCTCCAGTCTCTCTGGATTGCTGTTTTAACTACTTCTCTCTCTCTATGCGAGCAAGGCCATTCTTTTCTCCCCCGCCTTTACATACTCAGTCTTCACCTGGCAACAGTTGTCGTGCAATTGATATGCAAATTGGATACTTTTACACAGACACATGGGGAGATTTCTAATTTTCACAGAGACACAAAGGGACGCCTAATACTTCGTCTTTTATCCTCACACAACATCATCGCAGTCACACAAAGAAACTTAACACTTTTCAAATGTATTCAAATTTCTATGTGCATTACTATGTAACCCGAATTCAGACAACGTATGTAGTTTGCCTCACCTTCGCAGGAGGTTTGCACGCTGGGTTACACGATGCTCCCTCCAGCGTTCTAGTTCGGGGCTGTTGAGCTCAGTGGCCTTAAGGTGGTCCAACACAGTAGTGTCTTTGCCCTGCTTCCACAGCTCATAGCGATCCGGCTGCAGGCAGCGCACAAACACGTCCATGGAGATCTTCACCATGTCTTTACGACAGGTACACTAGAGAGGAACAAATAGAGCAGCAGGAGATGACTGTATGTTGGAGAGTAGCTGCAGGTAAGGCGCGGGGCCTCCACAGCGGCGGAACGCTGCTGCTGTTTGTCTACGTATGGAGCAGATGCTGCAGATGACACTTTTTGGTTTCACTTCACGGAATTTGACAGAAAACTCTGCAGTGAGTTATCAGACGAGGAGGCAAGTCTGTGGCAAACTGATGAAGAAGCCCAAGAAACAGCATGGAAGAGAAGGGTAAAGCACAGCGGGGGAGTGCAGCAGAAATCACTTCACTGAACTAAAGTTAGATGTATTCATATAAAGAATTTCTAATGTTTTGTAATTAATATGTCATTGATGACGTGTCTTACGCATTCTGCTGAGAATATGTCATTAATTATACACCTGGTGTGGTCGAAATTGATGAAGGAATGTAATTTATGCTGCGATGTGACTGCTGACCCGAGAGGCCTCAAAGCCCTTCACATTTGCACACTTGACGTGTGTGTGTGTGTTGGGTGGCTCCTCGAGGAAAAGGTAAGATGTTGACCTTGATTTTCAACACTCCCCTGATAATGGAAGGGTTAGGACACACACACACACACACACACACACACACACACACAGGCATTGTCTGCCTCCTGTCTGGTGCTGTGATTATACATGATTCTGCATAATGTGGGACGTATCGCATAAAGCCGGGTGAATGTAATGTTACTCTGAGCTGTTGGTATCTGGCTGTACCAAGATCTTTCCTGATAATCCGGTTCATCATTTTATTCATCAAAGTGAAGCATTCGTAAAAAGCTTCTGAGGGCAACTTAGACGAGCAGTAACTGAGCTGAAAAGGTCTGGCTGATAAATCAAATGAGCCCCTCTCTGTGAGTTATTAGAAACAAACTGGAAAAACATAAAACACACACATTAGACAGTTCATGAGTGCACAGAGGATTGGCCAATAATTGGCGTCCCGTGAGATGGCACATTTGCATAGAGCAAGTTTGCTTTAAAATAAGGTAGTGAATAAAATATGGCAGGTAATAAGACTTTGGTAAGCGCTGTAATGAGCAGATAGTTCGGAGGTGAATGAGAGCGATAGCTGCGCCCTCAAACCTTCGTGATGGCAGCACAGGTCAATGAATCACTCTGCTGACTAGAGAAAGAAGAAGTGGCAGAGCTGTTAAATCAAACTATAGTGCTGAATATAACAGAAAATGGCAGGTACAGCAGGAAAAGTTTGAGAATGAGGGAAACAAACTGAGGGAGATGAAACAAACAAAGATGGGGGAGGAGGGAGAGAGGGAGAGAGGGAGAGATGAAAATATTTTCTTTTGTGCTTTGCTTGCTGTATAACATTCCGGCCCTATTATTTCTTGAGCTGTTGTGAGAGCCTTATGTTCAATTACTGGAAACACAGCAGCTCACCCTCCCCAGCAAAACAATATCCAGCCTACATCTCATCTAGACACCACTTGACAGACGGAAACATTAAAATATGGTGGAGGGATGTTGGAGCGGGAAGTCGGGGGCGGGGTGGGCATGGGTACAGCTGATTGTTACCATCATAAAACCTTTAGTAAAAAAAAAAAAAAAGAAACATGCCAGGAAACTTCGAGCTCAGAAGAAGCACGAGATAAATATTGCTCCTGCATCAATTCTACCTAGCAAATTGTGCAATTTCCATCTGTAAAAAGGATATAAAGGCTCATTTTATTTTTATGAAACTATTAAGAGGTTGTGGAGATTGTTGCCATCCTCAAGGGCCAGGACAAGTTACACTTTATTATCATATAAAAACTTAATTAGAGGAGGGAAACAGATTTGGAGATGCGCTAGATCTGGGAAAACAAAAACTCGCCTTGAGGCAGACAGTCAATGAGCCCTGAAGTATACTTGGGATCCTAATGAAGCTAAATTGTTGGAGCCACGGAAAACCTAGAGCCTGGGGGACTCTCTATGGATCAGTGGACTCGTGGATGCGCCAAGTACTAATAGCAAAACAGGGTTTTAGTCCTGACCCGCGTGACCCGACTCACAGTAGCTGGCAAATCTTGATTATACAAAATTCTTTCTGCTCGCTTTGATCACACTATTGCTGACGAGGAGAGATATAAGCAGAAAGATGATCCTAAGAATGAGGAATGATTGGAGGGGTAATTAAAACGATGCAAAATGCCGAATATACTGCACAGCAGGGCTGTACATCACCCAGCTGCTCATGCTGTTAAAACCTACTGTGAGATGAGACAAAAACTTATCAGTAGTGTTATTTGCTTGTGTCTGTTTAACAAATGTTCTTGAGACTTTTAACTGAGATGCATGCGGTAGAAAAAATGCTCACCCAGTTTAAATAATGAATAAATTGCTTTCGTTCCTCCCCTCTCACCCTCCCACTTCTTTCTTAGCCTTCTTTATATTCCGGATATACACCCCCATCAAACAACAGCGGCTTAATATGCTCCATAAAAAAAGGGGAGGTTTAAAAACAGGAAAGAAAGTCATATAGAAATGTTAACTAAGTGGTGTATGGCTTGCAACTGTAGACCTGACCGTGTGTAATAAACAGTAAATGCGATGACAGATTTCACTGTGCGGCCTGAACTACCTGGTCTACTCTCCTCTCAACTAACCTTCCTTCATTGCATCATGGCTGCTTTCTACTGGCAGTGAATGGTGGCGGGGTGGACCGCATGTTACAGAGCTTTACCTTGAAACTGAAGGGATCTGATACATCAGTCCCTCAGATAAGCTCGTCAATCAACTACGTGAGATGAATTTGAAACATTCCTTCCTGGAATAGAAACTTCCAGCTTCAAAACATAAGTACAGTCTCATTTGAGTCACGCTAGTGTGCTGCCGTAATAAATGCAAGTTTAAATTGCTTGAAGTTGAATCTGTGATATACCGCGGTTCAGTGTGGTAAAGTATGCCTGTGGGCTGAAATCGCCGGTCTTTAATGTGATACTGAAAGCCTAGGTAAATTTTCTTTGTTGCACGTCTATGACATTCTTACTGTGAAATACCAAATGTGAATGACTGACCTTACGAACTCTCTGGACAAACACTGGAAATCATTTTCTACTGCTAGATTTGTGTGGCTCGTGTGTCTGTGGACATACCTTCAACAACTCATATAGTTCTGTCTCTTTAATAATGGAGCAAGCCTTCCCCACTGATAAAACAACGCATTTCGTTTATTGGTTATCATGGACATAAGTTGCACGTAAATAAAACGTCTAATAAAAATTCTGTATGTCCAATCAAAGCATGTCCGAGCTCGCCAAAATAAGACACTTCTGCAAACAAGTATGAGACAGACAGAGTGAGTCCTCTGCAATTCCCTTTCAAGATGAAAAAGTGACGTGATTTAGTCTGAGAACTGGGAGGATGATTTCTGCTTCTCGCCCAGACAGAAAAATCACCGCGGAGGCCTGCGGCAAAGTGTGACTGAGCACCAAACGAACGGAGGGAGGCTTTCGTTGAGAATACTACAGACTCGGAACACAGAAACCGTTAACATCCAGACACATGATGGTGCGTCAGACATAACTATTTCAGGAGTAATCTGCAAGATTCTTTAATCGGGAGTCCTTCAGTGGGCACATTGCTGAGCTGTGATCAACCAAACTCGCCCAAAAGAAAATGCATGCACTGAATGTAAAGCATGGCTATGAGCACAAAAGTACAAACTAGTTTAACCACTGAAGTTTGCCGGATGACATTCAGTGACCACATGAAAAGGGGTCAAAGACCTCCCTGGGATTTATTTAGATAATGATGATATATGTTGTAATGGTACTTGGTACATGTTTTTACAACAATAATCCCTACAGTAGCCATTTAGAGTCAATAGCCACGTTGAGATGCTGAGCCTGAAATAGCTTGTACTTGGTGCATAGTCAGAAAGGTTGAGGAGAAGGTTAATTAAGACTGCGATGTCTGAAATAATAGAAGTCCAATTACATGCGCACACAGCACAGAAGGAGTGCTGACAGTGGGCCTGCTCTCACTGCAGGTGTGTGTTCGCTTTACAAGTCAGACAGATGGGTCAGCAGTTGCAGAGCTTGTGTTTAAGAAGACTGAGACACGAGGCACGCCCGAGCTCAATCTCTCCCTCTCTCTGTCGTGTGCTGGCAGCCCCCAAACAGTGACAAATTCGATCCGCAGTCCCATCGTTCACTGTCCTGTTTGGTGCTGACAGAATAAAGCTCTGTAGGGGGAGGGCGCGAGAGCGAGTTAACAGATGACTGCTCGAGTCAAAGATGGAGAGAGAACGATGGGCGGGGAGTTAAGTTAAAGAGCAAAAGAAAATGAGACTTCACCAGCTGTCTTTATGTGTTTTATGTGTATTCTGAAGGATTGTATTAGAAAAAGAAAAAAGAAATCAATTTTGTTTGACGTTTTGCTTTTTTTTTTTTTTTTTTTTAAACACAGATAATAATGTAATATAATAAACTTAAACGTTTTACCGAATCCGTGATGTAGTGAACATTTACTGCAAGTCACGTGACTGATCAGCTGTTTCCGGATCTATAATACATTGATGATCGTTTCACACACATCTGATGCTCCGCACATAAAAAAGTGGAGATGAGTCAAAGAGTCCAATCAGTTACACTGCAACATCTATCTGAAGTTTGCCAACATAAATAACATCATCCAGCACACACTACCGGTCAGACCACACCAAGAAAGGCTGCAGCAACAAAGTCCCTCTTCAGTTGAACTGAGCAAGGCTTTATTGCTTAGAAAGTCTGACTGATGACTCTGAGGAGTTTTACTCAAAGATATTAAAAGACTCTTTAAAAACCTGACACAGGTGATCCAGCTTTGGAATGAAATACTAAAATGGCCAACTAAGCCAAATTGCTGAGCTGGCAAATGTTGCCACCTTTGGCTAATGAGCACAAAGAAGGAGGGCCACCGTGAGCCTGATAATTTAGTGCAATTTCATTATTTTTTTTTTATGTTAGTCAACAGAGAAACGAATAGTACAGTCACGCTAAGTGAAGGGCATTTAGCATGAGCAGGACAGGACACTGAGAATTTAAGCAGCACTAGTTAGAGAACGATCTCTGTCACCACCATGCTACCACACCAGCAACAGAAAATGTAAAATGTCTGCGCTAAAGAAAGAAAAAAAACGTGATGGACTGGCAGAAAGAGCCCATCTTAACGGCTGAGCTGTTCTCGTTCACTTTCCTCTGACTGTGTGAGGTGCTGCGCCGTCGATTTGTCGACTCGGGTTAGCAGTGCGGCGTGGACCACTCTTCTTTATCAGACTGAGACAAGTGTAGAGGAGATGCTCCCTTGAGCACTGGGCTGGATGGAGCGAGGTCTGGGCTGCTGGTTCTTAAATTACGAGCGGACACATGGGTAAAGTAGGAAGGCCAAAAATGAGAAAGAGGGAGGGAGGGAGATGTGCTTCTGCAAACTGGCACCTCATAAATCGGACATGCAGTCAAGTAGAAAAAAGAAAGGAAAATCTACACACACATACGTATGTATGTATGGGCGCACACAAAAGGGAAGAAAGGGGGAACTGAACAGGAAAATGAAGTGGAATGTATATAAAAGAGACAAGGGGGAGGTTCTTCCAGAGGACACTGTAGTTGGGCTGTCTTCCACAACCAACTCATGCCCTGTCAATTTCATGCTCAGCAGCCCATAGGCAAAGCAGCAGTTTGCGTCAATGAAAGGATGCGAGGGTACGGTTAGTGTCGGTAACAGATGGTGTGCAGCAGAGAACCAGACGCTGCTTTTATATTTCGATATGATCTATAACTTCATCCCTTCGAAAAACAGCCAGAGCAGGAAGGCTGAAAAGTTGCTAAGAAGACTGAGCCTCTCCAAGTGGATTTAGAAGTATGTACCACATCACATGTCGGATGTTTTCTTTCACTTCAAAATTTCATACCTCATATCAAACAGAGTCATGCTACTTTCCTTTGCTACTACTAGAGAAAATATTGAAATATTCAAGCCTCCAGACTTGGAAATATTCTTTTAAAGATTTTTTATTTGCAAGCTTTTCAAGCTTTATTTTGATAGAGACAGCTGAGGAGTGACAGGAATGTGGAGAATGACATGCGGTAAAGAGCCACAGGTCGGATTCGAACTGCTTCCTTAGCAAGGACTGAGCCTTCGCACATGGGGCAGCTGCTCTACCAACTGAGCTAAACGGCTTTCGATTTTACTATACGGAATTTAGCACTCTTATCCCGGTTACACAGACTCCATCTCATCGCTAGAGGACTGAATATCCACCCTGTAAATCAAGTCTCAGCTTACCTGGGTAGCCATCTTGCCGTAGTCCACCCAGCGCAGCGTGGCAAAGTTTGTGGACTCTGCGCAGTTGAAGCCATGGTTGAAGCCAGCATGGTATCCATAAGGAAAGGTAATCATAAACTCCCCTTCACCCTGAGTTATCTGTTCAAGGAGAAGGGGGAAAAAAAAGCATGTTAGACACACAAGCGCACATAAAAGCCTTTATGTACAGCTGAATCCAAATTAAATTCAGCTTGGGAAAAATGTAGACAACTGTGCATCTCAAACTAGTTAGATCTATCATCAAGGAAACAGGTAACGATTAATATGGTTATTTTTTGACACTTCGTTTGGTGAAGGTGTTCTTTAATTAAAAATAGCTATCCTTATTTTTTTTTTATGACAAAGATCATGAAAAACTGATGTGCGAGTGCTACAATGATCGTTTGTATTCTTTCCCCTTTGCTTTTGTCTTATTTATGATGTATTGTTTTTAATTTTCCAAATTATTACTTGCAGCTGTCGTGATGGATATCTGATGAGAGATGGCTCACTTGTAGCTTGGAGAAGTACTCTGGAGACCTCGATGACTTACACAGCATTATTTATTGAAGGATGAATGAAGAAGGAGAATGGAGATCAGCAGCACGAGTGTGCCAGTGTGTAGATATCGACCCAATTCTGAAAGTTTCTTCCTGGCAGGGAATATTTAGTCTTACTAGACTCATGAGTGTGACCTGTGGCCTCCCTTAGTGGCATAGGGAGCACTTTTCCATTTTCTGTAAAGGAGGCCAATTCCTTCACAGCTGTTAAAATATAATCTAATTCTAAAAATATAGTCTATTATTACTCATGACTCTTACGTCCATAACAATTGCCATTGAGGTTTAAGGAGTTTCACTTCTCAGAAACAACTTCTTTTTTTTTTACTTTTCTGACTTGCGAGCAGAATTAATTCAGCCTAACATGCTGCTCTAAGTGCCGAGTGCCTTCCCACGAGCTCAGTGTTATTCTGAGAATGTTTAAATATGTGAGGACAAGTTAAGCGCATTCTTTTTTAATGCATTGCCCCAAAACTTAAGCCCTATATATCTGGCTGTGGATCTCAACTTCTCTGTGAAGCCCGGATCCAGAAAATCAAGAGACACATCAAGCCAGACAAGGTGACAGGCATGAGGAGAGAAACAGGAGTAGAGGGTGAGTGGGAGATGAACTTCCTCAACTAAAAGCAGTGGTTCAGATATCAAACATCCCTTTTTGCTCTTGCGAGAATGCCAGAAGACGGATTTATTTTTACACATGAATCGAGAGCGGTACTGTAGGTGTGTAAAAAGTAACGCGTTCGCTGTGATAATGACGTCCTGAGGGGGAAGAGAACAGATAAATGTGGTGGGGGGGCCCCTCTGCTGACAGTGGAGAACTTTGTATGCTTGATCTGTGCCAGTTTTTTTTCTTCTATCTTCCATTAATTTTTGCACAGCAAGGATTTATATTGCCAGCTGAATAGAACAAAAACAGAAAGTTGGGGGGAGCAATTCATTTCTTATGACAGACTAAAGAGAAGATCATTACTACAGCTGGTAGCATCCTAAACTGAGTCACCTCCCTCATTGTGATTGGCCATTAAACAATAATATATTTAACTCTAAAACATTTAAATATATATATTTAATGTACAAGATATATTTAGGTTATTCTATGTTAACGTCTTGAAAAAACAGGTTAATGCCGTTAGCCAGTAGATTTTAGCTACTAAAGTTTTTTATTGGCCACCATGTTTTTCTTTCTTTATTGGAGTGTTGATCTAGACACTTGACTCGCAAGAGGCTGAATAGCGAGAGATGCTCTGTTAGCTGTTTTAAGGCAGGCAACTGATGAGTGACGCCCTATGTAGGATTCAAATTTAAATTTTGCTGCCGCCGCCATGTTGGATGTAGCCTACTGCTTCTTCTGCATTCTTCATTTCCCAGCTCCTTAACTAGTAACTAATTAGTCTAGAAGATTCTAATGGTAGCACAGAGATTGCACCCTGTACCATCTCCAAAAATAAATGATATTTAATCACAATGGCCAATGAAATGCCGTGCCGAATTTTATGCCGTGCAACTTGGACCAGTTGTCACTCACCCTATCAAAGGGAATGCCGTATTTCTTCAGGATGGAGGGAGATATCAGCGTCATCTTGTGGCGTAGAAAGGCATCACAACCTTGAGAGCTGCCAGGGAAGAAGCCTCGGGGAGGAAAACACAAGATGTTTAAGATCTTTCACTGACAGTAACTGGAAATAAACTCAAATAATGAAACTATTCAAATATCAGAAACAACAATAAGTAATGATATATGCGCATTATTTAAACCATTTAATTGTACACCAACAAAATTAACTTTAAACTTCAAAATGTTATGAGATACAAAAAAAAAACAGGACGGCAAGCAATGATTATTTTTATTATTGATTGATCTGCTAATTATTTTCTGGACTAAACGAATAGCTCTGAACGTTTCTAATGTAAGATACAGAAGTAGTGATACAATGCTTGGAGGATGGATGAGTTGGCAGGTAAGCAGTCAAGTTTTTTTTTTTTTTTTTTTTACTACATTATCATTAATTCCACAACCTGAAAATGGAAATCCAGTTTCTTGCCAACATGGGTGTGAATTAATTTACACTACCAAAGTGTGAAATAATAATGTAAAATTACAGCAGTGCATGAATGTGCCTCCAGGTTGTCTTTCAGAGGGCATCTGCTGGACTGCATTAGCCCCATGTCCCAAAGAAAGACTACAGCACAAAACGAGGTGCTGTCACTTATAAAAATCTTTAAGCATGACCAAAAAGAAAACCTTTGCCTGAAGGTCTACTTTGCAAAGGCAGACGTGTATTTAAGAAGCAGTAGCACTTACACATGATTGTAAAACTCAGGATACTAACTGTCTTAACCTCGGTCTCATTTTGTCATGATTAATCCCAAAACAATATAAATAGGTCTATCACTGATGTGAATTAATTGTTGGTGTCTAGGCTGCAAACCGTATGTTATGCATAGCTGCTGAAAACTTTGCCATGTTACCTTTTGCACAGCAAAACAACCACCCCAGTTTCTTAAAAACACAGACTGCTTTGAGATCATAATATTCCCATCTGACATTTTTGGTTTTCAAAGCCCCAAATCTGTCTCTAAAACAAAGGCTCACTCTTGCTCTTGAAAACAGAGATGCTCAGACAGTCTCTGCATAATCAAAAGCAAGAATTTCTCCTCCATCACTCAACTCTCCCACTCTTTACTGTCTGTGCCCGCCAGTGCCTCAAAGGGGGGTCCATCCAAGCCTCCACCCAGTTAAACTTTAATGTGACTGACAGTATAATCGGCACCCATTTCATCCTTCATTTTCACTGCATTGTTTCAGCCTCTGTTCCACCCTACAAAGCAAGAGAGGGAGAGAGGGCCTCTATTCTCTCATCGCCAGCCTGCTTGTTGGAGCTGATAAAGGTGAATAATGTGCCGACAGAGCGCGGGTATTAATCCCCATTAAAATGCAGCTGGCTCTCTGAGCTCTCCGCGGGGTAATATTAACTTAAAGGCTTCATTCTGTCCTTTTGAGTTTGAAAATTAAGTTCCTGCCTCCAACCCTGCACTCTCCCCTCCCAGTCGCCCCCGCCCCCAACCCAATAAGTTTGAAGCCATGACTAAAATAATGCGGAGATGAGGAGCGATAAGAGCGACGGCTGTCGCTGTGTCAAATGTTTGGAGAGGAGTTTTCAAGTAACAGGACCATTGTCCCAGCCCCATTAGGCATTCCTACTGCACTCATAACTGTCTTTTTAGGACCTCGTAAACAGTTGGCTACCTGAGTTGACGACGGCTTTGATAGGTCAGCGGGTGCTTGTTAAATAACGTTGGCATTGCTTTCCACCCACTGCCAGCTGCTCGGATAGGCTGAGAGAGGAAGGCTGCAATCTGACTCTGTCTGAAAGCTCAATGCCAACGTGAAAAGCGAAATTCAAAAATAAATAAATAAAATGTATTCCAGTATCGAATTTACTACCAAATCTGGACCTTTGGGTCTCTTACCAAATCTATTTAGGTTTAGTTTTCATTGAAAATCCCTCAGAAAAACATTTGGTACTTCATCTACTGAGGAAACTTTCACTTAACTGACTCAGTACGTTTCACGTTGTCCCAGTCAGCAGAGGCTTGATTATGTACTGTGAATAAGGATGATAATAGGCCTAAAATAACTAATAAGAAAACAACCATTATTAGTGTTTATGAATGTCTACTGTGAAATTGATCTATTTATCTAAAGCAGTGGTGCTGGGCTTCCTGCTGGTATTTAAATTACAATTTAAAACACAGATTTGAGGGTTGAGATAAAAGAAATGGGGTTCTGTCATTATTAGTATTTTAGCCTAACACAGGTGTAACTAAAAACATGGCTGCATGTCATTCAAGTATACCAGTTTCAGGAAGACTGCCCTGACTTACTAAGTTAAACTGATGTAGTTAAATGTGCATATAGCTAAATCTCAGATCATCTTAACAGCATGTCTGAACATCAGTTACACTGTAAATCATGTGTTCAATATTAGCTTCTTCTTCGTCCGTCATATGCCATAGATCGCGCGTTGCATATTCCAGCCCCTCCGGCAGAAAAGCAGGAAAGCAAGTGACATTGGTGATAATCGATTTTTTCTGGGTTCTTCACAGCAACAAGGACAAATGGTGTGTCTATTTAATGTAGTTTGGGATTTGGCAACTCTCCATCATCATCCCTACATCTTATACCTCACTCTACATGCAATACACGGGTTAATCCTCATTGATCACAACGGGATCAGTGCATGAGTGGTGGAAATATAAGGGAGAGGAGAAACCTTGTGTCAAAGGGGCAGATGGTTGAAAAAACACAAAAGGCAGAGTGGTCACAGACTATTTCACTTCAGGCCCGGAGTCACACAAGATTTTCAGTATATGAGCCATAACCCTTGTGCCGGATCCAACTCTGGCTAAAACATTCAGCAAAGTCATTTTGAAGTAATTTAGAGATGCAGTCTGACACTGTCCACATCTGTGATGCTCTTGGGCTGTGACACATGTGACAACAACGTAGCAAGCAACAACAACCATTGTTTACTCCTAGGCACCACGAATAATCCATCAATGCAGAGTCCAGACTGACTGGGCTCCATTGATGGGCTTTGG
The DNA here is from genome assembly GCA_014281875.1 of Nibea albiflora. NCBI lineage: Eukaryota > Metazoa > Chordata > Actinopteri > Sciaenidae > Nibea > Nibea albiflora. The sequence continues at coordinate 9,601,395 of CM024792.1, read as the reverse complement.
AAGTGTCGTCAAACTCAATCTGCAGAAGGCACAGCTGATGCTGCTGACTTCAGTTCAACCGGCCTGGCCTCCAAATGCAGCATCTACAGCCCCCGTGGATCTTTTTAGTAAGACTGACGTGGGCTGCTCGCGACAAAAATAGAACAGATGCGAATATCATGCGGAGCAGAGCGGAGAGACGTTTCGGAACCGGACCACAGCAGAGCCAGGTGGGGTTTGACACATTGACTGTAAGGGCCTCGTATTGGTTGCGCTGGCACATGCAACGCGGCGCACAAACAACGCAGCACGGACGCGCCCGCTGGTTTGGGTGTTGTTTCAAATTGCTTCTAGTTCTCAAGCTCCATTTGAGCACAGCCAGGTGACAAAGAAATCCATATTTTTGTATGTGATGAGTAAGTGGAATATCAAAGTTTCTCATCCGCCCAGTACATGCAAAGAATTTTTCAATGTGTGGCCCACAGCGCATACCACGCTGTTCATTGTGAGGACCACTGCGTCTGCCAGATAAGAAACTGCAGAGAGGTTGTTTATTCTGAGAGGTAAAGGGTTCTCAACAGTGTTGTGCATGCTGAGCTCAAGTGAAGTGAGGCAGGGTGCAAGGCCTGATTCAGAACAAATTCAGCGCTGCGGCAAAAACGCAGGTTTTCCCATTTATTTGAAGTGGGTACTGCATTTTGGTTGTGGCTGTGCAGGCCGCAGGGTAGGCCAAAACAAAAATGTAGTGACCTGCAGCTGAGTTATTAAGCTGGATTCAACTTTGTGTCATCCTACATTCCAACGATCGAGTATGTGCTTTGGACGTGTGTCAGTGTGTGTTTTTACATATGTGCTAAGCATGTTAACGTGTGGATGAATTTATGGTGTGTGTTGAACAGTCTGAAGCACTTTCTCATTTACTTAATGTGAAAGCAAACACACGGTGTGGAATGATAACTGAATACATCGTCAGGGCCTCACCTTGCGCCAGCCTCTCCAGCCTCTTGCCGTGCTCAGGTGGGACAGCATACCTGTATACAGAGAGGGAACAAGGTGGTCAGTTTAGTGAAAGGCTGGCCTTTTATTAAGAGCCTGAGATGGAAACAATTTTGACATGTACACTAACAAAAACAGGTTACACCACACCTCATTCCCATTTTCTGAATCTCCCTCTCCCTCCTTGTGCACTTTCCTTGAACTTCTGAGATATTATCATTTTATAATGACAAGACAATGACAAAAAGGATTTTGCAAGTAAAATGGAAAACTGTAGGCCTTACTGTAGGGCTGCCTTCCTCGCATTCAAGACTGTTTTCTAACAACTGCTAATAGAACTAAATGAAGTAGAAGTCACACCGAGCAATACTTTAAAGAAAGCTGTGTTCAGACTGTAAATCAAATTTTAGAGGTGGCACAATAGGATATAAATTCAGCGCAAAGATCACGCTAGATGTGTGAAATAAGGCAGATATTATGACTCAACATCATCATAACCAGAAATGGACAGAGATGAGAAAAAAATGGCAAGCTGCTTGAGGAAAATAAAAGACAAATTTAGGTTTCTGATAACGTTTCTATACTAGCCAGTCTCAGCTGTAACAAATGGTCACGTGTATGTTACTATCTTAACTCTGTGCAGGTCGGCGTCAACACTGAACATACCTTAAGAAGCTGACACAATAGTATCATTCGCTAAACGCTGACTTACGTTAAAGAGCATTGTGTAGATGCTTGGAAAAAAAGATCATTTGAAGAGGCGAGGAAGGGGAAAATAGAGGGTGGTGGAAAGGATTAAATGACTGGTGAAGGGCAGGACAAGGAGGAATTACTGTTTTGGGAGTGCTGGGTTTTTTCACTGCCCTCAGCACTTACTGTTTTAAGAAATGAAATTACCCATGACGTACACCTCACCACCCCTCCCTGGCCTTCTCTTTCATACATGCACACATCGTGCAAACCAGTCATTATTCTTATCGCTGTTTGGTGGATGGTGGTTTTACATTTGGCACCAGGCGGCTTTGATCTTTGTCTTTGCACATGGCTCTGTCTTTAAGCTCAAGTATCTGTGCAAATAAGAAGTTATGTTTTTCTGTGTTGGTCCACAGGTAGAGCAAGGTGCCAATGTTGCCAAAAAGTCAATATAATGAGGTATGTGCTGTAAAGCATGTACCATTATAAAAAAAATGTCAGATGCCACATTTAGAAAGTGACTTTAATTGTATAACAGAGTGGGAGCTAGCAAGCAAAGCTCAAATCCATTACTTTGTGACGTTATTATAATGCTCTTTATTCCTGCAATTATTTCCTCTGAGCTGCTTAACCCGCCAGAGATTTCGGGAAATGAACTATGGGTAGGCAAACATTTGTGTACATTTCTCCCTCCTTGTTCAAGCCTCAACAGCCAAATGGATGTATGAAACAAAGGGATAAAGAGAAGTGTGCGTGAAGAATGAAGGAAGAAAGATGGTGAGAATCAACGGCACATGAGGGGAGACAGAAGAGGAATGAGCACGAGCATAAGAGCGAGAGAGATAAAACATAAATAAATAAACAAACTCAGAAGGTAAAAGACGAAGTCAGATTCAGTCAGAGGTGCCAAGACATGGTGCCACACTGCCACCTGTAGACGAAAGCCGAGAGCTTCCGAGAGGAGCAGCCTCCCAGACTGTTTATTATTCTAGCAAGGATTTACACACAAGTATCCCACATCAGAGTCTTGCAACCAGTCTCAAGGATTTCATGCCATCGGGGAGCAAGCAAGTGGCATTTGACAAGGAACAAATGTAATGAAATTCAGGTTATTGTCTCAAGAGCTGTGACTGACCTATTTTAGTGAGTAAATAAGCACATAAATACCCTCTGTACCTTTGTCCCGGTTTTAAGACCATAAAACTATAATCATGGCATATCTTTACATTTTGTTAAAAAGGTTATTCCTGATGGGTAACACAAAGGAACCGGGATATTAGATCAGAGTGGTAATATGTTCTGTGACCAGAGGGCAAAGAACAATAAGACAAGTAATAACTTACTGTTTACCTAAAAATGTTGTTCAACCCTAGCCTTGGGTTTTGGTTTTTTTATTACACCACAGCAAAACAGGCCTTCTTGTGAGGGATCAGATATAGCACGTGACTTTGCCTCCATATGCATCACTGTGCCTCATTTACTTTTTGACAGTATGTGTATCTTAGCAATTTAGTGAACCTTTCTGCTGTTGCATTACCTAAAAAGTTGTTACAATGCATTTTTGTGTCACATACTATGCATTGTGAGCATTAGTGGCATGTAGCACTCTTATGAGATTTAACAACATCATTGTGATGTAGGAATGTTGGTGTTAAAGCAACACCGTGTAACTATTCTACCATAAAACAACTGATTTAAAAAAAAACTGATTTAGATACTACACTGTAACTGGGTGAATGGTTCCTCTGTCATTCTCACTCTGTACCCAGAACACCTGTTCCTTCATTTGCCCTTCGTGGTGGAAACTACAGCTGCTGTTAGATAATGTTAGCTCAATTTGTTAGCCATGTTCAGGACCACCAGGAAAGCAAGGGGGTGGGGGGGCTTGGGCAATTGTAGACAGGGAGCGGTGCCAGTGTCGTGCCAAATCTGGAGCTGGGCAAGCAGATAACGCAACTGAGGCTAGCAGCTTCTATGGACATCATGGCAGAGGCAAAGAGGCGGAGAAATCTAAGAAAAAGAGAAAGTGACCAAGCAAGAACAAGAGTAAACCTGAGACTGACTCTTAAAGCTTTGTGATACAAAATGCTGAAAGACAGGGAGCTGGGCTTCTTCCTGTTGGACAAGTAAGTAACATTAGCTTCCTGCTATGTTGTGTGTATTGTTGCACTTGCTTGATGTTTGGCTGTTAGCAACGTTTTTGATCATAAGTAATATAATTATAACAAATGTGAGTGTGCGACAGTGGTATTGCATTGTGTGTCACATTAAATTATCGTTCATCTTCTCCTCCAATTCTTGGTAAGACAGCAAATAAGCACATTTACTGCTTTAAAGGTGGATCTTATTCTTGGGGAGCATTGCATTGCAGAGGTTTCTGTGTAAATATGTGCACATCAGAGCAGCCCGCACTAGAGAACATCCTTTAGATGATCCCTTCCATCCCAGCATCAAACCAAACAAATCAGCCGATCAGCGCGTCTCCTCCCGTACCCTCCCTCCTAAGGCTACAGTTTCCATGGCAGCAACACGTCTGTCATTCCAGCAGCAGGGAGAAGATCACACAAATAAAACAACAGCAAATGAAGACTTGAACTTTTCCACCTCTCTAAGGAAGAGTTTGATTTTATCTATGGTGGAATAGCACTCCTGGCACGTGTAATTAAGTTGTCATGACAGGATGAGCAGTGACACGGTGTGTGTTGGTGTGTTTTACACCACTATAGACTTGTAGTGGTCTTGTAATTTGGTAATTTCTAGTTCATGAAGAACTAATAGTGTTTACTGTACTTCTATGCTCTAACAAACATTTAAAAAGGACACAACACACTTCTCTACCTGCCAACACTATCTACACCTGTGAAACACACACACAGTCAGTTAGACACCACGGGGTCACATTTTGAGGAGAGGGACGCTGCAGGCAGCAGATCTCAAACCTTCTTGGAGCTTAGTTCAAACTTATGAAAAGCAACCAGTCTGGGACCTGTAAAGGTACCCTGAATTACTGCAACACGAAATCAAAGCCCAGAACACCCCACCCAATAGCCAAAATGCAGTTACAACCCAACTAATGCGACATGCAGATTTTCAGTTTCTCTCCTTTGGGACAACAAAACCGTCAAACGCAAATGGTTCAAAACCTCCGGACTACAGAGGAGCTGGAGGACTGATGGATTCATAATAAACTCCCCCCTTACTGGGAAGCTGCAGCCAGGATACACTTCAAACTTCAAAATATCCCTTTCAATTCTCTTTCGTCAGCCTTTCCCTACCTTCCTCTCGCATGCTCTGAGGCTAATCTTTTATCTGACAGCAGATCCACTGGTGTGTGTTGGGGTAGAGGGACGATTGAGAGGACTTCAGCAGTGAAAATAAAGAGAAAAAAAATGATGAAGGGATTAAGGCAGGGAGAAAGTGACAGACTGCTAAGGCTGAGATCTTTTACACATCCGCCAGTGTGTGTGTGTGTGTGTGTGTGTGTGTAGCAACAGTAATCATTATGGTGGGGGTCTAACTTTGATGGGTGCTGAGTTGCAGGGGGAATGGACTTAATTTCACAAACGGCTGCACTATGAGAGGAGAGTTAGAGGGTGTGTGTGTGTGTGTGTGTGTGTGTTTTAAGGGGCATGCTCTGTTTAACAGCCTGTAATTACCCCCGCTACACACAAGTGTAAAAGTGAAAATGATTTCATTTCAGAAAACTGAAGGTGGGAAGGTTTGGTGAGCACCGAGAGAGAGAGAGCAAAACCAAGTGAGACAATTAAAAGAACGCGAAGGAAAAGAGAGTAAAAATAAAAAGCACTTGTTTAAAAAAAAAAAAGAAATGAATGGGGCGCATCCATCCATCTAAGAGAGAATTAGTGCTACAAAAATGGAAGATAGGTATGAGCAATGCAAGGGGAAGAATAAAGAGGAAGGAAGCCAGAAAGTAATATAATATGCACTCATGTGCTGACAAACTGCTGATCCAGCATGACAGGATATCTGCTTTAAAAAGAAATTCAGGCAGTGAGACGTGCACAAAAAGAATACACCCAATTAATACATAAAGAAACTAATATGACTTTTTAATATATATATGAATGACTTACTGTATATTATGACTTTAATTGTTCTCTTCCATTTCTGAAGAGATTTTTATAAAAACGACTGTTAGTGTATCTTAAGAGAGCGTGTCAAAACACCTGCACCTAACTGTTATCACAGTTGGTGCTCCACAACAGATCACGGTCTCATACGTATTAATACTCCAAAAAAAAAAAAAAGACTACTTCTTCTTTCTGTACTGTACATCTGGTGTGAGCTTCAGGTGGCAACTAACATGCGTGAAAAGGCTGGTGTGTTGCCGTTAACAAGGAGAATGAAAAAGTAAGAAGAGAGTTGTTTATTGGAGTAGTGAAGTCAATCATTTTTTATCTATAATGCCTAAAATCACAAATCTGCCCCAAAGGGCTGTGCTGTGTAAAGGAATGGCCTCTGAAGAATTCATTGCAATTAATTTATTCAAGTTTTCATCAAGGAAAATGTGCAATTTGCAATTTAAAAAGGCTGCAGAAGCCTTTTCAAATGTACTCTGTGAAATTGCTTCTGGGACCTGACCTGACCTGTTCTGTTCTTAAACAGTTCACTGCAACAAGTGTGTGTCTTGTTAAAGCGTCCACAAGCAAGACAGTAACGGCATCCCTACTTACCAATATGACAAATGTAATCAGATAAACAACTGGCCATATATTAAGGGTTGTCATACTTGTGGAGGTTGAAGAACAACGCTTAAGAATAAAGAGGCTCAAGGTTAAAGAATAATACAGGCATTACAGCCCACCAAACTGCTTTATATAAGCTTCCACTCTGTGAGGGGTGTGAAAATGAGACAGATAGGTGACTTTAATGAGACCACATCACAGAGAGGGGGAAGCATACTGTGACAAAGAAGTCAGGTGAGAGAACAAACAGAGAAACAAGCACGCACACGTTCACACACACAGATAATACTGTATTCATGAAAGCACCGAGGATGGGTTGGAAAAACAACATGGAGGTAAAGAAGGGAAAACATACACACAGAAAATGAAGCGGGAAAATGTATTTTTCCATCGATACCAGGCAGAAACAGAAGGAAATGTAATAACGACACAGAACATAAAGCAAAAAAAGAGAAAATAACCGCTCAATGCCTGTCTTACAATGAAACCTCAAATGCCTATGATAATCTGGTCACGAGAGAAGACGACGATGACCAAATCAACACAAATTCTAGTATTATTCATTAAGTCCTTGTCATAATATCTGAAGGTCAAAGCTAAAACAAAAGAATGTTAAGCATGCAGAAATGTCTCAAAATCACACGTGGAGAAGGTGAAATAACCAGTGATAAGCAGGCACAGCCCGCTGCACAAAATAACAGCATTCCAGTCTATAGATCAAAAGCTTGCAGCTCCTGAAAAACAACAAACTGAGAACCGTGAATGATGCAGTTATGTTTAATACCCATTAGAAACATCCCACCCTCCAAGTCTGTTATGAGTGTTTTGGACTGAATCACTGAGATAAATAGGTTGAAGGCCCCTGGTGTACGATACGAAGGCAATGAAAACGCAGGACAAGTGACAAGAGGAAGAACATGCACCACAGAGACAGAAAGAAAATCCTGTCCTACTATGCTTTGATGATCCTTTTCGTGTGTGTGTGTGTGTGAATCTGAGAGTAAGAATCAGGTCTGTTCCTTCACTTTCATACAACAAAGTTCCAACATAGTAACATTTGAAGTTGTCTTTTTAATAGAAAAACCAAACGGAAAACTGCAAATTTCATGGATGTATCAATCGATGGGAAATGATCTATTCTATCTGAATCTATTTTTCATGATTGATGAGCCATTTTTAAGCAAAATGACAAAATTCTAAGGTTCCTACTTCTCTGAAACAAGTATTTGGTTGATATCTTTGGATGCACAGACAAAAAGCAGACTGTGGGAAAGTGGAAAAGGCTTTTTTGACGATTTCCTGACATTTTATGGACCCAACAGGGGATCAATTTATCAAGAATATCAATAAGTATATCCACCTTGGCCAGTAATGGCCATGTAATTAGTAGCTACAGTTTTGTTGCCGAGCACCGGTGACTCACCAGGACTTCGGCTGTCCGAAGTGCAGATAGTTGATGCTGTAGAGGTCCATGTCCTCGGTGTGCCATGCAAATGTGGTCTTCCACATGCCGAAGTAGAGGTAGGGAGTGTTGACACCCTCGATAACAATGCCACACTCCTGCTCCACCATATCCAGCAGTGTGTTGAGGTGGCCAATGTTCCACTCTTGAATGTCCTGAATGGAGACAACAGTCATTTTCATGAAGAGATAGATGGAGAGATGAATAGACAAATTTGTCTGCACACTACTCTCTGTAACTGGGTAAAGTGTATCAATGACCACCAGATGGTGCTGTAGTCAAGGAAAAATGTACTGAGCAGGGTGTTAAAATAACTCAATTCTTTATGTCATACAAACAATCTTTAAAGAAGCTTTTGTATGTTATGACAATAAACGATTATCCATTCATTAATTTAGGCTCTGAACAGCCTACCATGAATTCATTAATCACAGGTTGTATTTTAATTGAAGTTCCCAGGTTAGCCAATAATGTTTGTAAACCAGTAACTCAGAAATTAGCAATTACAAAAGGTCTATTGTCATGTGAGTAACTACTGAAATCACAGACTAACAGTCATGTCAGTGAAAAGTATGTCACAAAATGAAAAGCAAATCAGCCCCGACCAATGAGCACGCACAAACCCTCACCTCATCATAGATGGAGCCACTGACATCGGCACCATAAATGGGTGACACAAATGTGAGGTTCTTCCAGTACTTCCTCTCTAGGTCGTCAAAGTCTTTGTGCCGGGGTGTGCAGTACCTGAAAACAGCACAGAACCAGTCATATTGTGAGTCAGCAGCCAAAGACTGACATAGGATAAATGCATTCTTGCAACACGTTTTCCTTTTTAAATTTCATGCTGCAGGAAACACTGGCTAGAAAATGAATGAGGACAATGTCACTGTTTCTATATTAAGATTATTAATCTTTCTTGTTATTAAGGGTAATACTTTACAAGGCCACCCCTCAATAAATAAAAGACATGACTACTATTTCTTCATTGAACTTCATGTTCAAGTATTTTTATGACCACTAGAGGGCAGAAAAGGCTTCATACAGTACCCAGAGTGAAAAAGTTTACATAAAGCCAGCCTTACTGATAAACAAATGTCCTTTAAGGATATCGGATTTGTTAAAGGTTTGTATAAAACATAGTAAAATGTCAGCACATAAATCTTACAAAACACTGTTTGACAAAAGTGACGTAGAAGCCTCACACATCCATGTCAAAACATAGTAAAGCGGGCGCATTTATAAATGAGGCCTCTGGACCAGGGCCCGACTTACTTCTTGCTGTTGGCCAACTTGCGGTACTCGCCAACGCTCATGGACTTCTTCTGGATGTTGTATTGAGTGAACAGCCCCGACTGTCCAGTCACCACTTGCGTGATGGGAGCTGGAATAACCATGTCCTCTATGCTGTCGTAATTCCTCCGTGGCTTCCAGCCCTCTGGAGGAATCACCTGGTGAAGGAGACAGATTGTCAGCGTTTGTGTTCATATTAAGTAAGGGGACAAGAGTTTTACAACGTCTTGCATCCATGTGCCGCTACATTTTCAAACTCAATAAAATTATTATCAAAACCCCATCCAAGTCTCACATGTCAACTGGTGCTATAAATTACTTGACTGAACACTGATGTTTGATTGAAAACAATAAATTGCCAAGCATTTAATGATTTAAGCTTCTAAAATGTCAAAATATTCTTGCTTTTAATCATTTTAACCATTATAAATGCGATATTTACAATAGTTAAGAACCAATCAAATTCTATAGTAAGCTGTATTAGGCATTTGTCAATATTATTTGATAATCGTTTCAAATAGAGGCCATAACAGGACTGTGTGATTGTGAGAGTACACATGTGCGCTGTGCTCACTTTTGCCAGCCCAGCACGGTGAGCTCCTTGACTTTCCATGTAGACAATGTATTTAGCGAAGTCTTTGAACTCCTCCATGGTGGGCCGGAAAGTCATAATCTTGCAGCTGGCGTTCTTGGCGCTGGCTGGCGGCAGTGGTGGCAGCAGAGGGGTCGGTGGCACCTCAGAACCTGGCGCCACATCTGGGTCTGTAGGCTGAGCCAGGATGTGATCCGGAGAAGCGTCATGTTCTGAGGTCACCGCTGTTTCTGGGGTCTCAGCTATTGCTGGCTCCTTGGTGGGAATCTGGTCTTGGGCTCCATTGGAGCTTCGGGCAGGAGGGGATGCTGGAGCGATGTCGGCGGGTGAGGCTGGGGCAGGTGCAGGATGACAAGTCGGCACCGTGTCCATGGGCATGTCAGTAGCCATTGGGTCTTTTGGGGGTTGCAGGTAAACCTGGAGGGGAGAGCAAGGGCAATCAGAGTGTGTTCAGTATATTTCAGCTTCTTTCCAAAGTGGGAGCAGCAGCAAGGTAGAGAAACATGCAAGTGTTAGAGAATTAAGCATCTAGAAGGAGTGGAATGTAACTACATTTACTCAGGTGTGTTACTTTGTACAGTGTAAAGATGTACTTAAAGGCTGTGTAGAGTAAGAATAAATCTGTGTTCTGAGTTTGTCAGATCAAAGAAGAAAGTGTTATTATCCACCCAGCCAAATTTGAATGATTTAAAATAGACAGGTTTATGAAATTAGAATTAGTTTAGTATTAGTATTCTCTGATCCAGGACTGCGGGGGCGTGTCCACTGGATGTGCTGAAGCCACGCCCACTCCTGGGAGCAGTCAAGCAACTATTTTGAAGCAATTGAAATATATCAGAAGATTGACAAATTACATGACTAACTTTGAAACAGTGTGAGTGAGATGAATCAATCTGCTAGGATGCTCAGGGTGGCCTCAGCGTGTCACCGAGCCACCTAAACATGGCTGCACTTGTACAGCCATGTTTAGGTCAATTTACACTCATGCCAAATACCAGTTTCTTGCATAAAGTTGGTTTAATAAATACAGAGAATATTTGACAGGAATTCGATTTCATGCATCCTCCAGGACACTTGGACTGGCACCAATTCATCCTAACAAAACCTCTGCAAGCTGTACCGATGTTTACTTAGATGTGTATTTCTTTTATTGAGCCCTTCATTTAATCTTAATAATATTCTTTAATAAAGTGATTTCAAGTTAATACAATGTTTTTTTTTACCGACTGTTCTATTCAGCACAAATAAACCTCCGTTGATGCACTTTGTTTGCTTGCCTCCGGCTGTAACACATTGTGCTTGTGCCAAATTTATTTCATATCTGGCAGCTCAGGGTGTCAGTGGTAGCTTTGGGTGGGGACACACAAGCCAAAATACAAACAGACGCACTGGAATGGAAGTGTTGTCAAGAAGCCAGTATTTTAATTTAGCACGTTTCCTTAGTATGATCTAATACAGTACGCAGAATACATATTATTCCTTTAACTTTGTCTAACAGGACATTTCTACCGCTGGCAACGAGTGCTTGCTTACTGTGCAAACAAATATTGCAGGGCCCTACCTCTAAAGCAGGTAAACAGACTTTTTAAGAGCAATCAACTGTGCACCAGGAACCTTAATTTAGTGCTTAAGACGTCAGTCAATAAATCTATTAGTCGCTTTGTTCAAGCAAAAATACCATCCATTCTTTGCCTTCAGCTCCTACAAGCTGAGGATTTCTAGTTTTTGTATTATAAACTGAATATCTGTGGATCTTGCGGTCTGATGAACAAAGTAACGAGATGTCAACATTGTAAATGTGGCGGGCATTTACACTACACTCTCACATTTAATTGTCTAAACGTTTTCATCCTCACCCTCTGAGCATAATGGAGGAACTACTGTTGTCACGGAACACATCAAGAATGCAAAAGTTCAGTCAGTGCTTCGTTTGTGGCTTCAACATGGCTATAGTAGGACCCCCAACGACAAATATAACTCTTTTTTAAACGTGATTATATACTAAGAAAACATAGTTATTCATATTATGTTCCACTTCTGTCACAGTCTAAGAATAGAGCCACCTAAATCTCACACTCTGGACCTTAAAAATACTAGTCCCCGAGTTCTTTGAAAGGTTTCAGAGTATTTTCAAAAACTCAACTCTGATGTGTGCCGTTCTAACACTTACTTAATGGGTCCCTGTTAACTATCAACAGGTTGGTCTTCCTCTTAATTCTGGATGGAAACATTTAGGGCAATTTCAAATGTAGTGCTATTTCTGAAATATTTCCTTACAGCATGCCTCCTTTGTGGCTCTTATCTCCTTTCCTTCTCTTTTAAAAACACAAATGAATGCAAATTTTGTTATGCAACAGGAATCATTACGTGTGAATTTGCATTCACTTTCCATAACCTGATATATATTATCAGTATATAATATAATAGTCAGCAGGGAGAATCACATTGTACGTTTAGAGTCGAACTTTTGAAACATTCTGAATCATTCAAGAAAAAAAAGCAACGTATTAAAGACTCAATTATTCTGTCATTTTTTACCATCTTCAAACAAACAGACAATAATTTGGTTTGTTTCCCGCAAACATGTGAAAAGTTGAAAATGAACATGAACATCGAGACTGTCAACCATGCAGCCAAAACCTCAGCCAACATTTGACTGTCACCAACTGCAATAGACATAGATTCCACTTTGAGTGTTTCACCACACTTGACAATATAGATGGGTAGAATAATGATACGTTTAGGTTTTAGCTTTAGGGTTATCAAAGAGAACACATGCGCACACTTTGGATAATCCCCCAAACAATTTCTGGCTTACACACACACACACAAAAGTTGCATTTCTGTACATACATTGCATTCTTGCAGAACATTCACACACAGCAAGTAAAGCATCAGTAGATGAGATGGGAGGTTACTTATTTGTACTGTGAGCTCTACTGCAAGGCAAGGCAAATGGACACAATCCAACAAGTCATTTGCATGAGGCACCTGTAGTGCAGGAAGCATGCCCCGAGCTTCAAACAGCACAGCCGAATAAAAAGAGTTAGGAGGCATGTTTTTAGCTGAATATGTGACATTAGGAAGTAAACGGTGAGAGAAAAATACCTGCCAGTCAGGGTGAATATCTGCAGCTAGTTTTACTTTGTCACATTTAAAATTGTTTGCAAACAGTGTCTCGAGAGCAGGGACCCTCTTTTCAGCCGGGGCTGACCTATTCGGGGGCTGCAAGGCCACATGACCCCCAGCTGTCTAACCACAACAAAAAGGGGCCTACACGGTCCCCTTTAACTCAACCTGAGCCTGAAACTCGTTTCAATGCTGCAGCACGCTGCATTACGTTTGTATCCACAAAGTGCATTTGTAGCGCCGATAGCTGATTCATTGGTCGTGTTTGTGAAAGTAAAACGACGCTGTTCGACTTAAAGGGAGCTGCTGCTGCTGCTGCTGCTGCTGCTGCTAAGGGCGACCATGTCTCTGCACAACTACCATGAAACTGCTAGCATTTCACCTAAGATGACAGCGAACAAAAAACTGTAGCCCGCGACCATAAAAAAGGGAGTAAAATGGGTAACTCACGTTAATCTCCTATGTTTCGTTGACAAAGCTGTGCAGACCCGCAAAGCAGCCGTTAAAAACGGGCTACACGCGTCGCCGTATCCCGACGTTTGTGTATTCTCAGCTAACACTGTCTAGCTCGTAGCTAGCTACTTCCATATCTGCATTTAGAAAAAACAAAACACTGCGACGACTCCACACAGCGCTATCACTCGAGAATGCGGTCTCGGGAACAAAACAAAATGAACCCCGTTTGGGAAGTATTACCTCCCGCAGCCACGTATTGTCCTCTCTGTTTTTATTTTTAATCGATGTGGTTTCGTTTGAGTAAAAAAATCCCTGGATCGATTTCCCTCTAGCATTAGCTAGCTGAGGCTAAACAGATCACGCCCACCTCCACAAACCACGCCTCCTGATTGGCTGGATCTCCCGGATGATAGGGATGTTGGTCACAGATTGGATGATGTGATTGGTTCATTCGGTTATAGACGCAGAAATCGACCAATGACAAGAGGTGCTGGATACTACTCGTCCTCGGTGCTGGTACTTAAGCGATGTGCACGCCTCTCACGTAGACACTGCCGGGTTCGTTACAGGCTGTGACGCTCCTGTGATCATGAGAAGCATCAATGTCCTCAATGCAAGAAAACAGGTTTTAACGCAATACCAGGGACCTCGTATGAGTTTAAGACTGTCCAAAACCTTGAACATCATGCTTCATTACACTTCTTAATCAAGTTTACAAGTCAGTTGCCTAAAATGTGTTATAGTACAAGTCAATGTGCCTTTTAATACAAACACAATCCAGTATATTATCTACCTCAATGTCATAATGAAACCTCCAAGAGTGTGGATTAATATAATTATGTGATCAGATTAACGTTCATTACAAGTCAATTTATCAGTACAAACAACAAACAAGTCATTTTCACTTTTTTATTGAATAACACTGAAAATGTATTGACAAATCTTTGCACCCAACATGTGCAAGTAATTCTAAAACTACATATCAAAACTAAAATGAACTAAAAATTATACAATTTCTGAAAATATACATTTCCCTGTCTATGCAAATCTTTGTCTATCCGTAAAAACTCAAAATGCTGGCATGTGGATGGACACCGTCACACACACTGCTGTTGAAATTCAAACACCATATATTCATTAGGAAGACAAAAAAGGCAAAAGTAATATATAACAAATTCAGATAATTTATTTAGCGGATTGAATATGAAATTTCAGGAGCAGTGTGTGGAATTAACGTAACGCCAGCATTTTGTAAAAAAGAATAAGGTCAGGTATTACAAGTGACCACAGGAGACACAAAAATCTGACTCAACAGCCCCCCTCACAGATGGCAGTAATAGATTATAAAAGATGAAAATAAAAAAGTACAAATTTTAGCAAAAAAAGATACAAATAGTTTCTAGACTCAATTAGGTTTGAGTGTCAGGGACAATGTCTAAAGACCTAGATATATGGGCGCCCTACATTACACACTTGGTTAAGCACTTGTTTCTTTGGGCTTTATCAAAGTCAACCTTTTAAAATCAAGGGGGAAATCCAAATCTATATATATATATATATATATATATATATATATAGCAGAATATAATGGCTTTAAGAATCCATCGAGTTAAGCTTGTTTTAAATCAACTTCATAGTAATTTTTGAAAACCAAAATTCCTCAAACTTCGTTTACAAGATATAAAAAATTACAGCGTGAAAATATTTGAGGAACCAACACAGAACACATTTGATGACACCGCTCCCCGACGAGACACTTCCTCTCAGACGGTTGAAGAGGTAGCTGAACGAGTGGTTCACTTTGTGTTTGTACGTTTGACATTTTACAGAGCAGCTTTTAGCTTCAGGAAGCTTCTTTTCTCAAAACGAACAAAAAAAATTAAACATGTTGGTACAATTTCAATCGTCTGATCATGCCAGGACAAACAAAGTGTCACATCTGGAAATCCCGTCAAATCAATATAATCTCAATAGTCTATTTTTTTTCTCTAGTTTGTCAACTGATTTAACAGGAAATCACGCTGTATCATTTGTAACAAACAAAACAAATAGGAATGTACAGACATAGCTGCAGGAGACCTACCCAGGTCAGATTTGAATGTAGACCAACAACTGCATAATGAGATTTTGTAAAAATTGCACCAACATGACAACCAACCCCACCCAAACTAACGGCAGACCAGCTACGGTGCAGATTCTAATAAAAGCCATGTACAAGAGAATCTCCAAAACAAGTTGGGCAAACAGCTAAACCACTTTTGACTTAATGTTCTTAAGGATTACTATATATGGAGGGATTTAGTTAAAAGTAACATTTTACAATATGGATAACATTAGCATTAGTTAATAGAACAAAATGAAACACGGAGTAAAAATCACGTTTGAAGGTATTAACGGTGTAATGGTACAGTTACAAAGGAATTTTCAATTTATCATCATCAACTACACCTCATGGCAGATCCAAGGTGAAAAATGGCAGCATTGAAGTCCACAAAAATTGTAGTTTTATAATCATAAAAATATATTAAGAGAAACTGATTCTTTATTGCCTATACTGAAAATTCCCCTTACAGTTTACGTTGCCTCGAGCGCTGAGTAGGCAGAAACAATGATCATCGCCCGTTGCTGTACCCTGGGAAAAACTGACTTAGAATGTCTTGCAGGGATTTGTTGACGGCCATGGAGTAGTTTTTGCCCAGGTCGTGCCTGCAGGCCGGGCAGGTGTACACCTCTGCTTTGAAGGACCGCTGGAGGCATTCCTGGAGTGAAAAGAAATAAAGTACATAATTTAAGATTCATCGTCCTTTGTAACCTTCGATAGCAATTTGTGTCCTGCATGACACAGAATGTCATCTGACATGCGTGTCAGAGGCAGGTGTACAGCAGGGATTTGTTGATAGATCAAAAGCTACCATGACATTTACGATAACCTTTCTAACCCCACAACGACTGCAAAAAAACATCTCAAAAAAGGTCATGATTCACTGAAAAGACTGCTTGACTGTTTAAGTTGAGGTGTGCTCAGTAACTGCATACAAAAGTCAAAAAACGAGACTTTCCATTTCATTTACACGCATACATTAAATCTACCTACAGCCTGTGCAGTGCATTGCAAAAGTAGGCCATCCTGCAAGTCGTTTATCATTTTTGCACCAACTACTTAGTTGTAAATGTGATCAAATCAACTTTCCGTAGTTTACATGAGATCCCAAAACAATAATAGTTTCTCACCCTGCAGACATTGTGTTGGCACTCTGTGGTGATAGGCTGATAGACCACTTCTTGGCAGCAGATGCAGAGGAAAACTTCTTCAACTTTGCTCAAGAATTTCTGCAGAAACAAAACATTAAGTGTGAATGTGTTTTACAGGAGAACTGGACAGACGGCCTGCTCCATTAGTTTTTCCAAGTGAGATACAGTGAGCTCCTCAGGTATGATTTGCATCAAGCTCCTCTGTTGCTAAACATAATACCCAAATGGAAACGAATCATTCAAAGCGTGGATTCAAATAGCACTATAAACCAAGCTTTTCATACTAGGTGTTAAAGTGGTTCAGAAAAATCAAGGCTAGATTCACAACTTCTTTAGTTTCCATCCGCATGCAGGACAAACATCCTCACCGGTCCAAGTGACAGTGACTCCATGGCTTCATCCCACACTTTCTTGTTCGCCTCGTCATTCTTGATGAGGGCTTTCTGCTCCTTGGTAAGCTTGTACACTTCTACCTTTACTTTCTTGGGAGCCTTGGCTGGTGAGGTCTTTGCGGATTCTGACAGAAAGAAACATTTTAAATTCACTAAGGAGTTGTGGAGTATTAAAAGGTGGTTGATTACATTTATAACGGATTATGTGTGACAGAGGAAATACTGAATTCATTCTTCTTCAAAAAACACCCACACGTGCACACAGAACTTACCGCTGCCCTGAGATTTTCTCTTCCTCTTCGCCTTGCTGGGTGTCGCCGCCTCTTCCTCCACTTCATTCTTGTTCTCTTTTTCTTTCTGATAACCAGCAGGATACTGGAACAAGAGCAAGAAAAAAAAAATGCTTTAACGATGCGGAGCACAGGAGCTGATTACATCCCGACAGTGCTGAAAACACAGTACCGACACCCTCTTGGTCTAATGATTATCTCTACCTGCATGGTGAGACCGAGCTTCTTGATGCGTTCCTTGCCATCTCTGGTCCATGGTGCTGGCTCATCGTCATCACGCTTAAGCAGATACCTCCAGACCAAGAAGCCAGACTTGCCCTTGTCTGGCCAGTACTTCACCACCTGAAGGAAGCCAACGACACAAAGTTATAAGACCATTAATCAAACACAAGTTCTTCAAGCTTGAAGGTAGATGTTGGCAGAGTGTTATTTTAGCATATCCTTGCAGGCAAACCAGTTTAGCATAACTGTTCAGCCAGTTTGACAATGCTAAAGCAAAACCCTCATCAGCGTTCCATCATACCTTATATATGCCATCGTATCGGTTTCCTTCTTCAGGGCTGTATTTGCTGTGCTTGCGACCCTTGCAGCTGCGCACCACTCTGACCGGTTTGCCTTCCTTCCAGTTCTTTGACTCCGCTCCATTTTTGTCATTGACAGGGACGTTGCAGTTGAGAGCCAGCGCCCTGATGAGGAGCACATTATTTAGATATGCAAAACAAACCTGCAGCAAAACCTTTAACACAATGTTCTTCAGGGTCATACCGGTTCATGTGGGTAAGTGTCTGATCACAGGATTGCTCAGCAGTCCTCTTGTTTCCAGAGAGATCACGCCCTCCAGAGCCAGTGTAAGTGAACTCATTGCCGTCATCCTACAAAGGGAGACACAAAGATCACAGACATCAGAACTTCACTCAGGCTTCTGTGCTGGACCAACCAGGATTTGGATCTAGACCTTCATTCTCCAGAAGATACAACCTCTTCCCTTTCCTTGTGTGTTTCATTTCTCCTGTCTGTATAACTGTGTGCCTACACTTTGCCTCTAGTGTCTTTCTGGAGTCTGTCCTCTTCCCAAGTCTGCATGGTGGAGGTCATGTGGCTCAGATCCTATTGGTTTGGTACCACCGGGAAGTTTCTTACATCCTCTTAGATCTATATTTTTCATATTTACAGTTTGTAATCGTCATCCCAAGTGTCCAAACTCCAATATTCTGTACACATCTATTGTGTCTGTTGAAGGATATCCTCGCCAACTTTTAGATATTACATTTCATTTTATTTATTTTTTTAAAAAAGCGACAACATACCACATCATCCTCATAGCCTCCTGCAAGGACCAGAGAGTAGGCACCATCGTTGCTCCTGCCATGAATCCCGGCTACGTGTGGTCTGTGGACGCCAGATTCACTGACCTAGAAAAGTCAGAATTTAAACATTATTGTCCGTCACTGGAACAAACCACCTCAAAGCGTTAGCATTGTTTATGCATGTTGCAACAGCAGTTAGTTGCACTGTTTTGCGTACTGACCTGCACTCTGAACTTCCACAGGGAACCGACAGGGATGCCGGGGATCGGGCCGTAATGGTTGGATGGGACAATGGTGCATTGCTTGGTTCGACCAACACAAGCCATTCCCTGGAGGGAGAGGAGCACATCGTTTGCATTTGGAGAGGTCAGTCAGTTAAGTATAGTATCATAGCTGGTTGTCTACAACAACAGTGAGCATGTAAGCTCCTTTTCCACAACATACTGTAACCAATGTTGATATGCAGTCACTGTGGTATGAAATAACCGCTGTTTGTCATTTCATCCACGTTAAGAACAGCCTGGCAGAATTGTGTCAGCACTCACCTTGCCCCAGTCCCTCTGGCTGGAGGAGCTGGCAGATGCCATTTTAGCCTTCTTCTTGCTCTCCTTCAGCTTCTCTCCGGCCAACACAACCTCACTGACGTCATTACGGCAACCTGGGCAATACCTAACCCAAACAGTGTGACATGTAGGGTAAAGGTCAAGCCAAGTGCAACGCGTAAAGGGCAACTGATAATCATAAATGTGACACGGAATCTGCATTTGGGCCTGAAACACATTCATGTGACATATTTCACGCAATTCCCAAATATTCAAGCAAACGTCACACATATATCTGTTTGAATGTGTCTAATGAGTACAGGGAGTTCTGTATCTCTACTGACCAGTCCTCGTCTTCTGGGATGGAGGTGAGCGGAGGGTTCAGGCAGTAAGTGTGATAGGCCATGTCACATTCGTCACACAGCAACTGTTTGTCAGGATCCTGCTTGATGCCACAGATATGGCAGTTACACCACTGGCAGTTTTTCTTGGGATCGTCCTTACAACGCTTGCACTCAGGTCCATTTGATCCTGGAGAATATAGACATGATGTTATGTTTTGTATTTCATTGTACAGTGTTTTCAATAGGATGGGGTATGTACCAATTAACATCAACTGTTTACAGACTAGATTCAAAATCCTTGTGATGCACGTCAAAACTCAAATGTCGGTAGCTCTTAACACACGATATTAACCTCTCGTCAATGAACCTACTTTTCAGCGGACTCTCAGATCCAGCTGGCGTGTCACCTGGAGAACCTGCCTCCTCGATTTTGTAGATTTCAGTCAGGAACATGATCCGACAGTCATTGAGCGAGTCACCAGCATCACTGAAGACAGATTTTTTCTTTTTTAAAAACATGAAACGTTGCAGCAACAACAAACTGCAAATAGAGAAACTATGCAATCAAAGTAAGGTACTAAACAATCAAAAGAAACAACTGCACATCATTTGTCTACATAGTACAGTACGAGTATCACATTCTGCAATCTGCTGTGATACCACAGCAGGAAATTAATCTCACCCCCACCTGCTACTGTGACACCCAAAAACCAAACAAACTAGGAGACCACAAGATGATGGTGATGATGACGACGACTGCCACTGCAGCACATTCAGCAGATAGTTCGTTTTACGTTACGCAATTAAACCATACCAGGCAACACTCTTACCCAAGGAGAATTTTGGCATAGACCTCTCGCTGGGTACGCGTCTCCCTCTTCCTCTGGATCTCTGCGTCGTACCAGTAGCCGCGCTCCTTGGGGTCGTCTGGGTTGTAGTTAACCATGACGATCATTCCCGCCTCCAGCTGGTGCCACTGGTACACTGTACGAGCCCGTGGACGAACATCCTTGACCAGCAACTGCACCACCCCGTTCTCTGGGTAGCTGCAATATTAAATGTGACACCATATCAGTTTGCCGTTGAGATGCAAGCCACACACCACCACAGGTGCCTGTTACACTTCCACAGTGCTGCCTGGGAGTGTAGCTGAATGTATGATAAGTGCAACAGACGTGACAAAATTAGACTATATCTAGCATTACGTAGCATGTGTGTCAGGTGTTTGAAGCTTTACACGATAAGCTGCAGCAGAGCACAGTCAGTTTACATTGGTAGTAGATTAACAGCAGTTTATTTTAAGTCTAACTGCTGATAGTGTCTACATTAGTGCGGTGCCTTCTAAACTGCTGTGCGTCTTTCACATATTTGCACATGAATATTAGTATTCTAGCAAGCAAACTCAAACGGATCAATTTAAGGTTATCCGAGTGTGAAAATTTCTCTTCTGTATCGCACTTGGTACCCGAGTATTATCACTTAAAATAAGGTCCTTGTGCTTGAGATATAACATTACCCGACCAACATTAAAAATCTTTTATTGCCTGTTATATCAATTATGTTCAAATCATTAAGTTTCTCCTTCTGCGACTGTAATATTTGACACTTCAAACAAAGCTCTACATTGCAGGCAGCTGGTTATAGAGTTTGTATTGGTATCTAGGTGATTATCGAGTCTGCTAACCAGCCTAATTCCTTTTCCTAATTTTTAATTAATTTACCATTTTTTTTGCTGTGTTTTAAAATCTTAGTTGTAGACTCTACAATCTGAATGTTTCCTAAAGAATGGGAGAAAAGGGATGAAAAGAGGGGGGAAAAAACTGATCACAAATAACCAGAAAAATGATTCTTACTCTTCATATTTAACATGGTATAGTATCTCCTCCTCTGCTGGCTGTGCCTCAGCGGCCTCTTCTTTAGGAGTCTTTGTCGTCTTAGTAACATTCACGATCTGGGCCTCAAACCACGCCCCCATGTTCAAGTCCCTTGCATCAACCAGCTCGTTGATCTTCAAACACACAAAGGAAAAAGTTAGCAAGATCAGATTGCAAATGGTAAGACCCTAAAAGGAAGTTCATGTTCCATTTGTGTTCACTGCAAAAGGGCTCATCTGAATGTTTCTCCTCAGGCTTCATGCTCACATCAAAACATACATGATGTCTGTAAGAAGTTGAGTTAAACGGACAGAATACAATCCAGCCTGTATACCTGCATTCACTTATATATTTGTATATACACAAGTAAAGTGTTCATATATATCTGTTAGTGTGGAGGAAAAGTGGACAATAAAAACAGCCCGTTAGAGGTAGAAATATTACTGTGGTCAAGCTCACAAAACTCTAAACATAAACAGTGAGGCAAATGTATTTGACAAACTTAAAATGTGAATTTTATGCATTTAATATAAAACGATGTTTTATAAATCACACACAGAGTGAACTATGATTCTGCAGCATCACATAAAACACTAAGTAGTACAAAGCGGTAGTTCAAGCTCACGTCCAGCCACCTCTGAAAAAAGTTAGACATTTTTAAAACAGGTCACACTCAAAGCTGGAGTGAAAACTTAGCCTTCAGTGAGCAGGGGGGGGGGTTTATTAGTGTTGCAGTCGATTGTATGTGCAAAAAGTGTCAAATAACTGCAATAAATCCAAAAAGAGGGCTAAAGAAGTTCTGGCTCCTTTCTCACCCGCACACAGCTGGCCAACTGCTGCATCAAGTCTGGGTCAGCCCTGGTTCACCCCCCTTTGGAAAGGTATGGGTGGACGGGGTACTACACTCGCAGCTGAATTCATAGTGATGGATGTTTGTTTATGGTGTTTATATGTTTTATAGTCAAGGGCACTCGACAGCATACCAGTATTTATACCCCTTTTCGTGCAAAGCGGCTCACACAACTGTGAGGATGACTTAACGTGGAGCAACAAACACATACAGATGAAGATACAGAAAAATGATCTGGTGGTTTCACAGTACTACAGTTGTTGTTAGAGGGATTCATCAAACTGAAATGTGTCCAGAAGTGTAAGAGAAATCTTAGACCCAATGCAACACTGGTCATTTATCTAATTGGGTCATTTGACCATGCTTCATGATGTCCAGGTGGACCTTTACAGCCTTTCAAAACTTGATGCCAACAACCAGCTTTGAAGCCCACCTTGTAAAATCCAAAGCCCGGATCGATGAGCTCTGCGGTGTTTGTCTGGGCAGAAGTGCCGGCAGTCTGACCCTCTACCTCGCCGTGAGTCGAGCTCTTGTCAGACTCACTCTGGGTTGAGCCACAACCAGAATCAGAGTCGGAGAGCTCAGCTTCTTTGTCCTTGCTTTTGACGACATCACCAGGGGGCGCCTTCTGCCTAACAAGCAGCTGCACTATGTCGTTTAGGCCCACGTTGTAGTCGAATATGGTGTGGCCATCCTCCATCTGATACAGACCAAAATATGACACTGTTACAAAGTGGTAAAAGCAGCACATCAAATTTTCCCAGTTGGTGTCTATACACTCTACAACTTTTAGATTTATTCCCAATTTAAATTTATCAAATGCTTCTTTAACTAATGCATGTTTTGTACTTTGGTGCATTTTATGTTTCAGTAAGTGTTAAAGCAGCAATCGTGAATGACCTGTTTTTTTTATTCAATGCTACCTGAGACTGATAACAGAAGTAATTATAGTCCAGAGTTGTTTTGTTAAGAAAAAAAAAACATTAAATCTAAATAACCAAATTTACTTGGACACAAACAGCACCATCAACATCATCCAGGACACGTCTCCTGACAAAATGTTGCCTCACCTGCTTGCCGCGGTAGAACAGCCTCTGCCTCTCCGGCTCCACCTTAAAAAGTTCCATGATTTTGACGCGCAGCTCATCCACCTTGGTGAGTTTGGACAGGGAATCCACCCGGTGGGTTTCCTTCCCATCCATTGTACGCACTTGAATCCACATTGCAGCTGCCCTGTGTCAACAGCCACACAACAACCCGTTATAGCCACAATCAGCCAGTGCAATTACCTGACAGTCATTTCAGCAATGCAGTCGAGTTTAACGGATCATTTGATCATAATACACGTTCACTTCCAACCATCAGAAGCTAACCACTGTTGCAAACCTTAACCGCCTGAGGAAAGAATGTAATACATAACAAGTATCCCTTAGGGGATTAATAAAGTATATCTATAGATCAAGCCTAATACTTAAATAAGACTTGACAGTTTGTCATGTGCATCAATCTAATTTTGTGTTATTTTCTGCTAGCAGCAGCACAGTACTACTTCACCGTTAATTCCATTTATTGATGGAGGAATATCAACAGACAAGCATTACTGTTTGTCTTGATTCACACAAGAAGATTCTGAGCTTTGATTTGCATATGCCAGGCAGGTACACGGCCACTTTTTTAAAAAAGGTTTCAAATGACGAGTTTGGGGCTTAACGTTGTAATTCAAACGTGTCCTCACGGCACTGTTGCTTACGTCCACTTTGTTTTGCCCCCTTGAGAACAAATTTCTTGCATCCCTGTAATGGACAAAGTTTCAAAATGAATCTGTTTGACCCTTCAAACCATACAAAGCCAGGATTTTAATGCTTTAGTGTTATTTTAAAATGTTTTCATCCCAAATTAACTTTATTCAGAGGAAGCACTGAATGATTCTGTGCAGCAGAAATATGATCGTGGCTGCATTGTACTGCTGTCAGCGCTGGGCTGTCACTTCAACAGAACATCAGAAAGGGAGGGAACAAGCTGATTTAAATACAGTGCGGGAAACTGAGCTGCAGGCCACTCCCAGTTCTTTTAAAAGCAAGCACATCCGGACGGGAGGGAGCGCTAGCAAACAATGTGCCTTCGCTCTGTGACAATAAAACACACTGAAATACAACCGTGTGTGTAGTTTGGAATCGATTATTTTGACACCAAAACGATCATTTTGCCAGCACGGGCCGTGATTTGTTATTATTAATTGGCGAGGCTCGACGGCTGCCTGCCTTTTACTTTTGCGCTCTCTCAGCTGAGGTCCTGTTCGCTCCGCTGCCTCGATACAAACCAACACCAGTGAACAAAACACGAGTAATAACATCGAGGACAAACTACTCCCTCCACACCTAGACCCGCTATTTCACGCATAGCGTTTTTTGTCTCCCCCCCTTTTCGAAAACACGGGCCGAGCCAAAGCGGGGGGGAAAAAAACAGGAAAATAAAGCAATCTGTTTAAGGTTAGCGTATTTGTTTTGCTTCACAGGAAGCGGCGGAGTGGCAAAGCTAGCTGAAATGTCACCATGTGCTTATGCAGCCATACTACAGATAAACAACACAAAATAACAGCTCGCTTGATCAAGTTCATCACCCACCCACCAATGCTTAGCTACAGCAAACCACGTTACAACTTATTGTTAGAGAGCTTTCAACTGGTATGTTGCTATTTTTTTTATTTTTTTTAAAAAAACAAACACATTCAACAGCACGAAAGCTTCCCCGGTGACCACAGACGTTGATTTTATTTTGATTTTAATGTTTAGCCTGCTGGGGAACTTGGTGCAGCGTGTTATGCCAAAAAGAAACGAGGTAGGACTTTGTCAAGTCAGCTAACCATAGTAAGCTAGCTACTGAGTAAAGATATCAATGAGCACAATTTTAAAAGTTATCAGAACATGAGGAAAAAACTGCTTTACCTGTTTGTCCGTCCAAGTAAAAACAATAAATTGACGTTGAAGGAGTGAAGGGCACGTTTTCCCCAAATAACTTCTATGCAAGGTTTGCACGACCAACTCTATGCCTTGTTGGAGATTGATCAATGAGTTATTCTTCAAGACTTTCACATCCCGCCTGCTGTAAAAGGTCTGTGTCCTCATTGGCTGATTGCCTCTAAGCGAATCGAGCTCATTGGCTGGCGGAGCTGTCGATCTCGAATGTGACTGGAGCTTAGCCTCAGCGCGCGAAATGACATTCTCGTGGGTGCAGCTCGCCTCCACGCCAACTATCGCGAGATTACGTGGCGCCCCTGTAAAACCGGTAACCCAGAGAGACAGATGGCAGTTCTGGTAAACAACCTCACTGGCAAGCGCTGTTTATCATGTCTGACGTATGACTGCTTCGTTATTTGGTTTCACAATGACTTTCATTGTTCCATCCACTCGTCTGGATATGTTAAACTTTTATGGAGACCCCCCCCCCCCCCACTTCCCTCTCTCAAATGACTCAATAATTCTGTTTAATTAATGGTGTAATTACCTCCCCTTCAGTTTGGCGGGAGCTGCATGTGGATGAGGACCAATTCAGAAAAACAGGAGTAGGTGTTGTGTAAGCTGTATAGGACCTATATTTGGGTATTTTTTTGAGGGGGGTGGGTGTTTATTTAGAAAATTGCTACATGCAGCGCAAAACATGACCTCTGTCGCCTGCATCTGTTATATCTGTTTCTCAGTGATTATAAAATAAACTTGTAGTCGCCGTGTCCCAGTTTAAGTCCAGTCTTCCACGGTTTCCTGTCACTGTCTAGTCAACCATCAATTAATAACAATAACACAAAAAATCTAATTAAATTTACATTTACTTTGCTAGTCGAGGATTGGTAGACACATCGTGTTCCCTTACAGCTAGATCTCTCAGTAACAACAAAGTTGCCTTTTATTTTGTGTAATGCCGTTGTCCAAGAGAAGTGTAACTTTACTCACTAGTCATATTTTGGATTGAGTGGTTTTTAAGTTTTACAAGTATCGTGCTTCATACACACAGGCTAAGGCCAATGAGACAAAAGCAAGGTTTCAGAACTAAGACGTTCCAAAGTTATTAAATAAATAAACTTTATTTCTATTGCACATTTTTAAGTTTACAACTTCAAAATAAGTTTACGTTTACATCTTAAAAATACTGACCTAAACAGGCCTGCACAGGAAAGGTTACAAGAGGCAGTAAATCATCATGACGTCTTAAATGAGCACAAAACAACAACAAAGAATGTGAATGAGAGTTGAAAAATGAAAAAGACTCCCAATAAGTTGCACTTCAGGAAAAGTTGTAAAATTTTGACTGGGATGTTTTGATTCCCTTCCAAGCTTTAATGTGGCATTTGGCACAGTCATTCACAACAGTATTGTCTGACCATGTCTGAGACTACTTCTCACTAAAGCTGTGCAATCTTAGCTGGCATCAGACTCTTATTGCTTTCAAAGTAATCGTAAACATTAGAATCTCTTCTTTATGCCTAATCACCCTTTCTCTAATGGAGAACTACATTTACTGTAAAATGCAGAAAATGCTGTTGTAATGGAGAAGGAAAGACGACTCTTGGATGTGCGGGAATGGAAAAACTGATCTCATGCTTTCAAAACTTAACAATATTTTTTGTTTGAGTTAGAGTGTTAGTTTGCAGCGTCCAGTTGACAGAACATGTAAAGCTTTCTGGCTCTTCCATAGTACTGCTTTGCTTTTCATGTTTATAGTTTCACATATTCACTTAAAGGACCCACCCTACAGAATCTCAGCCATAATGGGGAAGAAGCCTTTCTCATCACTTTCACAGCTAGTTCAGTGTAGGAACCAAAGTGAGAAGCACGCTTGATAAACCTTTGCTAGCTCACAATGTTAGATTTCCCAGACACATTTTCAACATAGTTGACTGCTGATCAAAAACACTCACAATGATTATCCAGATGAGGTCTGTGAGCTCATATCCGTGAAAAATTAATTTACTGCTTAGGAATTAGGCGATGTTTTAATTCTAGATTTTATCAACAGCGTTATATTGTATACATTTATGAAGCCATAGTTTACAAATAATCTTCCCAAAACAGGATCTATATGGACTGTTGCTTTTCTGTTATTGAGTGAACAACCGGCCCCTGCACTGACTGAAACATTGAGGAAATGAAGGAATAATGATCTCCACTTCCTCTAGAATCCCCTAACTGAGAAACTTCCCTTCTCACTGGAGCTGCTCAGTTCGAGACAGTAGCCGTAACTCCCAGGGGTGAATGTGGGTAACTGTATGATTGTGTATTAGAGCGCTACTATAATAAAAGAGTGTGCACGTTGAGAAAATCCATCCCAGCATGAAGAAAAGGTTGCATCCTAAAGCGAAATGCACTGAATGAGGCCTAGGAGCTGTATGGTGTCTCTGGTGTGGTGGACCCCGGACAGAGCTGCCTGGCAGGGACTGAACAGCACTCAGAGCTCAGAGAGGATGACAGGAAGTGGACCCGACAAGCCAAGTCGTCCAGGAAATCCTTTTGTAACTTTGTTATTGCTTGAGAAAGCACAACGGGCAGTGATTGCACACTGTGCAGGATGGAGTCCAGTTTCTCTTCCAGAGCTACAATCCTCCTGTCCAGCTCCTCGCTTCGATGTTGCAGCTCCGACACCAGATCATACATCATGTTCTGAGTCTGGAAAGCAACAGGGAGGACAGTTCACACGTCGGACTTTACAGCACGCTGTGGTCCATTTGAAGGGACTTCATGGTAAGTGGATTGGGGAATCTCTCTGCCCAGGTTATGAGATATTTTTAAAAGCAGATTATAAATGCTGAAAGTTTTAATTCAAATTACTGGTACAGACAAAAAGCTTGTCTGTCACCTGTCCACCGGCTTAGTAGAAAAGTAACAGATGGGCAAATTTTGAAGCTGTTGGCATTTTTATCCAACTAAAGAAAATCCAGTGTACAATTTGATGTCTCTTTCTTTTTATTAGTTGAGAGGCCATGCATGTTTTCCCATGTAATCATGCAATTCATTTATATATATTGTGTGTTTTTCTTTTCAGGTTATGTTTGTTCTTTTGAGTTTATTGTCTTTTTTGCTCCCTAGTGAGTTATGTCATGTTTTTTTTAAATAAGACTTTAAAAAAGCAGGTTCCAGGATGCTAATATGTGTTGCGTTTCTTTCTCAACAAAAGTTAAATAAATAACTTACAAAAGAACTTCTCAAAAGAAAAGCATTCTCTCTCAGTGAAAAACACAGAATCTACAAATATGCAAATGTGTTTGATTTCACAAGTGTAACTGCTGGATTCAAGATGTCCAGCAGTTACACTGCTTCACTGACATGTCTTTTTTCTCTGTATGTGTACCGGAAGCTTCAAATTTCCACATCACACTTGTGCAAGATGCACATTGGCCCATGACGGACTTCCAAACTAGTTGTGACATAATCAAATCAAGTATGTGTACAACTCAGATTTAAGATGAACACAGACACTTTCTCTCTTCAGCAGGTCTGGTGTCAAACTCTGCAAACATGAAGGCTAAACATTCAAGTGAATTAACAATAAGCAGAAGACATTTCGATTTTAAATGTGGGCGTAAGTTTCATATGATAGTTTTGAAAAATTGGGAAAGATACAACATATACAAACCTTGGCAAGGTCAGCAACTGTATTGGCCTGATCAGTCAGTTTCCTTTGCTCCATTTTGACAGATCGTAGTCTAAAACAGAAAATCAGAGCCAGAGTCACTTTTGTGCCAAGTAAAATAAAGGCAGAGTGCAGTATGTTTGACAACAGCTGAAATCAAATCCCATAAAAGCATATGAATAAACATGTCAGCAATCTGTTATGTATTTATATTTCTACATATCATTATTATAAACTGATGTTGGAATGTGAAAGAATTTTTTTGTTTGTGTGAACTCTGCTCTCCCCAGTGATGACATATTTACACCTACTGGTGGATGGCTTGCAGGAATTTCCGCTGATGGTGGCGTACTCTGGCACGATCAATCTTTTTGACCAGCTTGGTGTTTTTGTAGATGAGCCACGTCTCCCTCAGCACATTGGCTGCTGTGTTTTTTATCTGAGAGGGATACAACACCATGCAGATGAAACAACAGAAAGGGAATGCAATGAATTGTTTCCAACAGTGGTAACAGTAAGTAATGTTTGTTTTAATATTTTATTTAGCTGGTGTGCTGTATCACATCATTATATTTCCTGTTGCTGTTTGAACTCTCCAGTCCTCCGCTCTACCAACTGAGCCACTGAAGGGGCTGAACCTTTACTGTTAATATTAAAAATAATGTACAATTATGTAGCATGTCTGAGTGCAAAGAGACCTTCTTGTAAAGCTGAGTATCCATCATGAAGTTATGGACGTGCTTCTCAGCTCTGGTTAGTTCTGACTTCCTCGCAACAACAGCGACCACTAAGGCCGTACAGCCTGCTCCCTGAGGGGGAGAGTGGTGGTTAGTGACACTGTTTGGAAACAATATTATCATCTGGATATACACCCATTTTAGTAGGCATTTAAGTATTGAGGTGACTTGTTATAAAAGTAACATTTTCAAGCTACAGCTAGCCGAAATTATGCAACTACAATACTAATATATAATCGACAGGTGTTAGTTAAAAATATACTGCAATTTGCTGTGGTATATATAACATATATATACAGGTAATATACAGCAAAACTCAACATTCTTCATTCTTGCTTCATATAATTTTCATCAGTTTTGTCCAAAAAATGAGTTTTTTGTATGGTTGAACTGTATCTGTACAAATCTCACCATGATTCCTGTCAGCAGGCAAACCCCCTTCCCACAATAGGTGTGAGGGACCATGTCGCCGTAGCCGATGGACAAAAAGGTGATGGATACCAGCCACATTGCTCCAAGGAAGGTACTGGTCACCTCCTGTGCATCATGATACCTGCAGAGATGTAACACCTGGCTGTAACAGCAGCTCACGTGAATCCAAAAACCTGAGAGATGTTGTGTCTTTGCTCAGTCATACTAAGTAAGACGTAGACTAGTTCTACAATATGCATCGTTTGAACACTGGAAATACATAAACCTATGTTTGGTTATTGAAGGAAGAAAAGGAAGAGTGAAAAGTTCAGAGGGTTTATAAGCTGATACCTTTCACACACACGCACGGTCCAAGCTGCGATAATCCAACAGGACACACTGAAGACCAGCAGGACCGTGCCGGGGCAAATGGTCATCAGGGTCTTCATGACAAAACGAGTGTCAAAGCTGATTTTATTGAGTGCCCCAATGCTGCGGGAGGAAGCGTCTGTGAACAACTTGCTATGGAGCAGCATGACCCGACCAATCAGGTAAAGGCGCAGGAACATCGGCACAGAGAGGATGATGTCCACATCAGCGTCCGCTACTGAAGCTGTGTAGCTGAAGGCCAGTCGAGCAGTCCAGGTGAACACATATTGGCCAGGGATTGGATGGATGGCACAGACAAGGAGCTCCAGCACAACAAAGAGAATCCTCTCAAAGGTCATAGCTATTCTCCAATCATCCGCTCCATTGTCCACCATAAAGAGCTATAAAAAGAAGAGTTTAGAGTCATTGTTTCATTGATGCAATTGAGATGTTTACTGCTATTAGTCGTTTTCTTTAACTCAGAATTAAGTGGTAAAATCAGTCAGAGTACTACTGGATAGCAGCAAGGTTTATGAAGGGAACCATAGGTTCACATGCATGGAAATCTCTTAATTCATCCACATACCTGGATTTCCCTTGCATGGTACATCACAATGAGTC
Organism: Nibea albiflora; assembly: GCA_014281875.1. Lineage (NCBI taxonomy): Eukaryota > Metazoa > Chordata > Actinopteri > Sciaenidae > Nibea > Nibea albiflora. The sequence goes on along the minus strand of CM024792.1, from coordinate 9,570,482 downwards.
CAAGGAGAATAGCAGTAGAAAGGCTGATCAGGCCTTTTAATACATATGAATATATGGATTCCTGTAAGACAAACACATGAAGAGTGCAGCCCAGTGTGAAGACATACTGAAGGAGAATAACAAATAAGGTGCCCACAAAGTCTTGGTTGTTGCCTCAGCTATGCTATGATGCCATTGCCTGGGTCATTTAAAGGGTCACATTGATGAGAACCTGTTATCCTTTTACAAAGTGTCAAATTTGAACCATTTGTTCTGTTCTACAGTACACTTTTTTATGGATACAGTACCTTGCTGTAAGATCCCCTCGACAGCTCCGTCTCAATCACCATGACAATAATGCCAAACATCCCGCAGACCAACGCGTAGTCACTCAACTGTTTGCGCTTCCCAAAGAGAGCTTTTCTCTGACCCAACCGGTAGCTAATATCTTTGGTCTTCTTCTGTGGTTCCCCTCTGGTCAGGTTTTCGCTGTTGGCCTTACTGGAATCTTCTCTGATGACTTTGGAGAAGGCGTCTTCCAGGATGGCGCTGTGAAGAAGCTGGAGAGGCTGTTGGCCTGAGTGCAGATCTGAAAGACTGGATCTAGAAGTACCATGGCTGCTCAGTGGTCGCACTGCATCCCCATTAACTGTGTCACCATTTTCTAAGGTGTCAGAAAGTTTAGTAGTGTGTTTGGGAAGGGAGAGTTTTGATCCACTGAGGTGCTGAGAAGTTGTCTACGAAAGAAAGTAAGACAGGCAGCACAGGGCATAAAATAAAGTATATAACACGCTGAATGCTAAAAGACAGAAGACTGCAAAACTAAGAAAATATCTTTTGCCTTTTGCCAGTATTTAGAAAATAATAATTTACCTCACTTTGTCGCTGTCTTGCTCTCTCCTCCACTAAATCCTGGTTCTCAAGTGAACTATACTGACTGATGGAGAAGGACTGGACACTTTTGTTACTTGCTGGAGTAGATGACCTTTTCACCCGTGGAGTGGTGGTTAAAGGATTGCAAGGGAGGCGATGGCACTTGAGTACATTTGAGGGATCTCCAGGTGACTTGCAGGTTTGATCGCTGCTCATCGAGCATGGAGTGCCTTGCTTTTGAAATTGTTGTACCAACAGTGGCTCTTTACCAAAAAGTTCCCTCCAGTTGAGGTCTTCTGTGACAGCCGGCTGATGTTGGTGTAGCTTCTGATTTGTCTTGGCACACTCGATGGAGTTCAGTGGGATGTTGAATAAAGTCGTTTGGCTGCTGTCTCGAAGTTTAAAATGATTGCAAGGCTGTTGCTGCAATAGCTCCTTTCGATCTTCTTGATCACTGCACTGGAGCATGAAATTATCCGGCGGATGGTTTGTTGCAGGTTTCAAAAGATCCCTTTGGTTTGTTTGCTGTGGTAAAACCTGGCAAGTGGTCAGAGCTTGGGTGCTTGGGTGAGAGAATGGCTGGGTGTGTGGTAAAGATGAAAGGCTTCTCTTGTTTGAAACTCTAGAAAGGCAGTCTTGGACTGTGCCCTGTTTTGATTGCAGCTGAAAACTAGAAGTCTCTGAATTTTGATGTGCATCAGGACAGGAACAACCACATCTGTCATTGTGGTTTGGATGTCCCATATTGGTCCCTGCTCTCTCTGCTGAGGGTGAATCATCTCCTACTGCTACTAACCTGGCCACAAAGCAGCAGCCAGTCCTGATCACTCAGCTGTGATAAGGTTAGGTTTTGGGTTTTCAGTGGCGATATCTGGGTTGAAACTCTTGGTGGGCTGATTCCATTAGACCTTTCGTGGGGTGAAGATGAAACACAGAATAGACTCGCCTCCTGTGGGGGTGACGATGCTTCCACAGAGGTACCTGCGTATCGATCATGCATCCCCTCCGGAGATTTTCTCAGAGGTGATGGACCTCCTGAGGTACAACGCTCACGGTCCCCATCATGGAAGACTTCACCCGTTGAGTCAAGACGCCGTGTTGCGTTTGTGGGTTTAACCAGAATCAGCCTCATGGCATCACTGCAGAGCTGAAATAAGATTACATTCACATGACACTCACACAGATTATTTTTTCACATGTAACACTGGAAAGAAAGAATTTGAATGCAGGATATTTATATTTACACAGTATAGTACAGAAACCTTTAAGTCTGCCCATATTTTCTTAGAACTCTTAGAAAAGTAGAAAAATGTTCTCTCCAATACAACACAGGAAACAACACAGAAACATATTCTCAACTCTGATTTGGCACTTGTGACTTATTTTTTTCCTGGCTCTGGCCTCAGTAATGACCTTCTCTGACTGTGATATGTGAAATAATCAAAAATAAACACGACAGTCCATTACTTGACAAATAATACACACTCTGTGCTGACATGCGGCACATCTATTCAAGGCAAAGAGCAATGATTTATTTAACCGTAAACTGTATGCTCAGCTGGTTATGAATGTGAATCGCTCTGTCAGAGACAGATGTGATGCCCCACTGATGTTAGGCTAACAGACATGGAAATCCAAAAGACTTCTGTTGATCGGCTTCACTCATTATTGAACTAATTTGGAGGAACATATTACGTATTTCATACATTTAGAATAATTGTGTTTGTGTGTGTGCTAAAGTTGAAACAAATTTAAGAAGAAGATGTCATTTTTTGTCTCTTTTATCATTTTTGCTGTGACATAAAATGTCACATTTTTAGAAAAGCACAGATTCATCTTTTTCTTTTCATGAGAGACATCATCCTGATGAACACTAACACTATGAGTTTAATTTCTAGGACATGGCCTGAAAAGATGATTACGTTGGCAAATAGAGTTAAGTGTAAATAAGCCCCAGGCTAAATACAAATACTCATTATTATTATATCAAAAAACATTTTCTATGAGCACAGTCTTAATTGTTCCAAATGTTATTTTGAAAATTAACCCTTCAACAGCATTTTATTTTCTCCTTAAAAAAAACAAAAAACATCTGAAGACATTCCCACTATTAATGGTGATCCTTACCTTCCTCTTCCAAATATTATTTTTCTTCAAACTTGAGAAAGCAGGTTACTGAGAGGAAATGCTCCCAGTTTGCAGAACAGAAGTGTTTAGAAGACGAAGGACAGCCTGAGTGGGTGTTGGACAGCGGCTTGCCTCCTCCCAGTACAACACTTGATAAAGGAGCTTTGGAGACGCTTTCCTTTGAAAGTAATGATTAGAATTCAACATGAAGAAAGAAAAGGGCAGCAGCAGCTGGCCTGGTAAAGGGTTGCCATGCAAATTGACAGGGAGTGGGAGGGTGCAGCAACAGGTTAGGATACAGGAAAACAAAAACCTGTAACATCAGACCAGAGTTTTAAAGCGGAACATCACACGTACAAGCTCAAAGAAACCCCTATAAATGGAGAGTGGACTGATTGGTTGCTAGGGGAAAGAAAGAGAAGTGGTAGCTTTCAATGCAAAAAAGGAAAATAAAGGGTCAGTTGAACTTGTCATTGAAGCTCTGTGGTTCAAAGGCCTTCGCACGGTCTCTTATCTCTTCCGCCACAAGAGCCTGGCTGGACAAAGGTGGCCATTTTTAAATCTGGTACTGAATGAATCAAGCCTGTGAGCAACGTCTCCTCAGAAGTGTCCTTGAACAAAACAAATGTGAAAAATTTAACAACAAATGGTAATAGTTCTATGAAAGGATATATTTGAAAAAAAGAGACCGTTGGTGTCTTCTCAACCAAAGTCCTATCCAAAGTAATTACAGCATCTTGATTGCTCTTCAGGATTACTGGTCAAAAAAGCAGGTTGTCATTTTTACATTTTACCATTTACAACCTTTAAATAGATATACATGCATTCTTATTTGGTTTTCAGGCCTATTGTTAAATCCCATTTTCCAAACACACACTGCAGATGTTTTAGTCTGATTGTTTACCTCCTTTTACCTCTATGTTACTCACATTTTAGCCCTGCTTTCTGTCTCTCTGACAGGCATCTGACAAACATACAAAGCCTAAAGCTTGCTGCCTCAGCAGCTCAGTATATAAATGTTGCTGCGCTGGAGAAAACCTTTGTGACCAGCAGCAACACTGGACACCGTTGCTGGCCATAAATGAATCCAAAACTAATTCAAAATAACTACTATCACATACAGTATGTGTTAAACCGAACCATATGTAAAGATGTCAGGACGATGTAAACAAAGACGAAGCGGTAGCGGACAACGTTAATTTTTCCTGCTACATTTAACTGGCTTTAAGTTTCCACATAACAGTGTATGGCCCAGATCTGTAGTTTATTTCATATCGCTTATTTACTTATTTTACAAACAGGTTTGCATCCACGCACACCGCACCATTAACACAGCTCTGAGTGCTTGTCCAGTAAATTTGTGAAGATAATAGGACATTCGAGTCAAAGCTGGCTAAAGGCCAAAACGGTCTGCTAGCAGAGATAAAGGAGGCTGAATTCAGCCATAGTTTGAGGCCTGGAGACGGATAAGAAAAAAAAGATCCATATTTGTTGTTTAGAGCATTTGTCAGCCCACGAATGTAACTGAAGTACCAGTACAGGGAAAGTTGATAAACCAGGCCTCTGCTGAAGACGGCAATAGAACATACTGCAGGGAGAGGGACGTCAGTTAGGTATTAGATCAGGCATTAACAAAGCTGAATAGCCAGTGAACAAATCAGACTTGAGCAGGTAATGAGACGGCAGCCCCAACTCGACAGTCAGTAGTCACATTTTACATCTGCTGCATGCAACTCTTTTTCTGACTCTTTCACAGCACTGTGGGTTCTAACCACTTGGAAATGCGGCAATATTTTAGATTAAGGGCTGTCGTATGCCCAAAAAACACAGTGAAGACATCTTGTTATCTTCACTGTGAGGCCAGACTCGCGCACTAATCTACTGGCGACAGTGGCTTCAATGTCCGTGCCAAGCTATCTATTTAAACAAACGTCTCCTTCAAAGAAACTGGTTAGTCACTCGTCAAAGTAACTAAAAAGAAAGAAAAAAAAAAAGTTATTTCCAGCCGCGCTATTCTAAAATAACCATGGCCATTTTTGAGCTGCATTTTTTACCCTGGACACAAAGCTAGAGTAGAACCTTCTCCTTGAACGAAGAGTAAAGCTTGAACTCTGTAACTCCATCTTCTTTTCAGAAGAAGCATTTCACAACAGCAGCCCTTGGAAATGATTTTTGAGGTCAGTGTGTGTTTTTTTTATTATTTAAAATTAACAAGAGATACTGATGATTGAGCGGTGAACTTTAATAAGTTACTCTCAAAACATCTGGTTTCCCACCTCCCCGGAAGTGCTAGAAAAAAAAAAGGAATTAAATGTAATTAAATTTATTAGGTATGCCTGACTGGAGGCCACGTGCACAGACAGATGATCAGTTGAAAATGAGCTTCTCCTTGTTTCTGAATGGACTAACAAAGCAGAGTCCTCTAGCACTGAAGAGATTGTTTCTGGTTGAGTGAAGCTTTCGTTAGCAACACTCATTGTTACATGAAATTAATCAATTTTTCAATGGAAGTCTCCAGTGTGCATAGGCAGACAGTTTTCCAATGGAGTTATGGTGGTGGTGGGGGGGGGGCAGAGTGCATTCACTTTGAGTTGTAGGTGGCAAAGCGTTGGTTCAGGGGGTTCTCCGGCGACTTCATCCACTCCTTCTTCAGCTGTTGCTTCAGCTGCGACAACCTCATGTTGGGGTTCTCCTGCTTTAGACGAGGCATGTTGGCCTCCTCATAGGCAGCAAATGCTGCTTTCATCCTCCGCTCTGGGTGGTGGTCTACTTCCTCAGGCCCCGTGCTGCAGACAGGAAGAGGGGATGTATCCATGTTTCATATGTTAGATTTTATAGGCCTGATGCACTTAAAGGTGGGGTCAGCCATACTGGAGAAAGATAGTCAGTCAAATACTGATGCTTTGGGTTGTAATTCGGTAGGAAGGACACAACAATAATCTATTTTTCTCCATGATGACTGACCACATCTTCGGGATCAGGATGTCACGCGCAGTACAAATGATGTACGATAGGTACCTGAGCAAAGCAATGGCATCCTCTATTGTTCTGGCTTCCACAGTTCCTTCCTCAGGGACAATCCTGTTCACGTTCTCCTCCAGCGGAATCTCCAGGTGGCTCTCTTTTGTGGGAAGAAATTGTATTTGAAACACGGACAAAGACATTTTACTGATTTGATCCCCCAACAGCCAGCGCTGCTGTCTATCTCCACTACAGTATCATCTTTATTGTAACCAGCATGCTTTGTCTTCAACCTGAACTTTACCTTTCGGCTTGACTTTCTCCTGCTGCTGTTGAAGCTGCTCGTTCTGAAGCACCTCCTCGATCTGGGCACGAGTCACCTTTCCTCCTGATGTGGTCTCCTTCTGGGATCTTCCTCTGATCCTTGCACTTTCCTCATCCAGAAGTCGCTGGTTTTCCTTTTTCCTCTCCAGAATCTCAAGCCTCTTCTTCTCCTTGTCGTCCTGTAGAAACAGAACGATCCCTCATCAGGCAAAATATGTTGCTTTGCTAAATATGAGGTGAGGTCTAAGAAAGTGACTTAGAAATTTCCCATCTCTCCAAGGCAAGCATAAATAATCCTTACGTTGCTCCACAGCTGTTATGTTGCACACAATATATATATATATATAGCAATACATCGTCTGCGTCATTCTTAGTTCTGTAGCTACCGAGGAAGGCGCTGGCGATGACTGACACAGGCCACCACACTGGATATATAGCTCACCTTTCTCTGCTCTTTTTTGAGTACATGTTTGTCGGTTTCCTGCCACAGAGCATCCTCTTCCTGCTGCTTCTTGCGGGCGTCTGCCACTGCCTTGGCCTCGGCCTTGCGGGCTTTGGCTGTGGCCGCCTTTGAGTTCTCACCCTGGAACTTCTTTGGCATCCCAACAGCTGCTCTTCAGCTGGGAGACAGATCAAAATCACACAACAGTTTGACTGACAAAGGCTGATACCAAACACTGAACTGACCCCCCTTTTTTTTGAAACTATAATTGTTCAGCTTACAGCATTTAGATTACGGGCAGTGTGCAGTAGCTCTTGTGAGAAAGATGTATAGGAAGTACCTGGAATCATTTCGTATAACGTGTAAATACAGTAACGTAGGTCAGTTGTTCTTGATAAATGGCTACCAGAAGTCAGCATCAGTTAGAAATGTGAGTTATCAAACACACAGATTAACTAAAAATGCGTGCTGATCATATATTCTGCATAACAACACAAACGGCTCCAGCTTTGCTTGTCAGTGTAGCCAGTTAGCTGCAGCTAGCTGATGCTAGCCTGATAAACAAGCCTTCGTACAGCCGTCGACGAGCCGAACATCCGCCGTTTCCCTTCGAACGACGTTTAGCCGAGAGGCTCATGATCACGGCGCACAAACATTCAACCACACACGCGGTTTCTCACCAGTACGAGAGGAAAAACAGCTCGTAAGTAGACGACAGTCGGCTGTTTGTTTCGAAGAGGCATCTGCCACCTCCTCGCCGAAACCACCGCGCGCTCTGATGACGTCCCTCCGCTACATGGCTCGAGGGACGCTGACTGAGTGTTGCTGCGGCTTTTATTACATGAACAGGTATTTGTTTTCAGGTGATTACACGTGCGTCTTTACTAACAATACATGTGAAAATTGCAATCAACCACGCCCTGTGTACACACGTCACTTTACTTCTACTGCCAGTATTTAAATAATGTAATATATCCTATCAATATACTGTGCTCATACCTGTTTACAGTGATACTTCTCAAATACTTCAATAGTTATCCCAACCTTGTCAGTGTATAGTTCTTTCATACATATTTTTCATATCCTATTTTTGTATATTTTATATATTAACCAAACTTAACTACTAAAAACTAAAAGGAGGGGTTTCTCCTTGAATTTAGAATAAAGAATAAAATTGCAAAAAATGTAAATATTCCTCTTCAGTATGTGACTGACAATTTTATGCTACATCACACTCAAGCAAAGAAACACAGGAAACATGTCAAACGGTTAATATTATATATTTTATTCAGGTTAACACAAATATTAAATAATAAGAACTACGCTGATGCTTTATCTTGAAAAAACAACATGGTGCAATGAGCCGGTCTAATCTGAGCTGAAATCATTTTATGTGTGTTCTTCGTTCAGAAGTCATTGTCGCTCTCTTCCAGCAGAGGTGGTCTCATGCCGCCTCTCGGGGGGCGAGCACCCCTGGAGACCGGGCCCTCCAGACTGTCATCCTCTAAGTCCTTGCTCTCCTCCTCCTCACCGTCCTCGTCTTCCTCGTCATCCTCATCCACGTCAATCTCGCTGTCTTCACTCTGAAAGAGCAGGCAAGGTTCAAATGATTAAATACGCTAACTTTATTTTTTCGGGCAAAGTTTTCATTTAAATAAACACAATACCAGTCTCACAAAACATCAGTCAGACAGGAGGATTACTACAGTCTTCACTAATTCACGCTGTAATGAAAACACGCCTAGTTCAGAATTCATTTAACAGTGAATGTACACCTGGAACCAGAGAACTACAGGGACCCGTTACCTAATTTAAAAGGAAAAATCCATTTCACATACTCAACAATTATACAAAATGCTTTGTGGAAGAGACAAAAAAATAACAATAACCCTAGATGCATCAGTTTCTTTTGGGCGATATCTCTCAGCAACTGTGTTATGCTGTGTATGTGCTTCACAACTGGTGTGATGCAAAAAATAGTCTCTGAGTACTTCACTGTGCAGCTTATATGAAATGGACAATGTGCTACCTACTAACTTGTATGAGCACTCCTGAGAATTATTTTCAGCTATGCAACTGATGACGGATGCATTCCTTGTCAGAGAATTATGAAAATGGATTTTTCCTTTAAATACACAGAAGAGCAGCGAGTGAACTAGGCACTGGTCCTGCACAAACCTTTCCTTTCTGTTGTTTGACAGCATGAGGGATTGACCTTCTGGAAAGCAGCTAAAAAGGGCTTTTAATAAAATACAAGTGAATAGGAGAAAAGTAAGATCTGGAATTGAGTACAAGATGGAAACCCAAAGAGATGTGAAACTGATCAGAGCTGGTGCATAGGAAACTAACATTTTAAACAGAATGTCATACTGTTGTAAGAAAGAGAGCACAGAGAGCGCCATCTAGGGCCACTGAGAGCAAAACTGAAGGCAAGTTATACCTGATAGCACGCATAAGACAGTACTAACCTCATCGCTATCACCACCCTGCATATTCCCGATGAATCGAGCTCCTCTTCCTATGGTGCAAACAGGGGCAACATTAAGCATTTATTTTTTGTAAAGCGCAGATATGAAATCAAACAGAAACATAGAAAGCATTTTTCAAGCAAGTAATAGTTGATCATAACACAGGCATGGCCATCCCTCGTCCACGTACCTGCCATGAGGCCGTTTCGTGTAGGCCGTGGCTTAGAAGGTCGGCACTCTTCCATGTCGCTGTCTGAACCTTCGTCCTCGGGAACGTCCATGTCTGAATCTTCATCTTTCACTGCAGAAAAACATGTTTTACGAAACACGTGTGTGAAATCATAAAAAGTGAGTGAGATTATGTGACTATTCACTGTCTGTGTGGAAGGTTGTCTCACAGGAACTCCTCATCAGATCCCTCTCGTCCTCCCTCAGTTTGTGCTGCATCATCCTCAGTGTGTTTTCAGCCTCCTGCAGTGGAAAGGAGAGGACGAACACATGAAGCCAGTCATAGAAATTGCACGATTTCTTTTTCAAACCTTTGTTTTCAGACTAATACAGGTCCATGGATTATGCTGTAGATTACTGAGGCGAAGCGTTAACACGTTTAAGCAAAAATATGTAAATGTGTTAGTCATATAAGCATCCATTTAAAGTCCTTCTGTAAAGCATTCAAGAATCAGTGTTCTACATATCACACACACACACACCTCAAACCTCTCCTGCTCCAGTCTATGGTATTCATCCAGCTGAGACTCCAGAAAGCAAGGTTTCTGAACTTCTCCACAAAGATGTCGTATTGCCTCTGCAGATCTTCCTCAATCTTGTCATATTCATCCATGAAAGCTGGCCTAAAAAATAAACAAAAACTTACTTAAGACCTTAAGACCTGCTGCGCTTGTAAGAAAGAAAACTAGATGGCTAAAAGCAAAGAAATATCACAACTTGAATGACAGAAGTTTTGAGCAAAGAGTGACAATAATTCAACTAAAAATGAAGGTCGCTCACATTCACTCAATACAATGATACAAAGCACTTTGGGATTGTTTCTGCTACCTGTCAGCCGATGAACTGAACCTGACACTCTGCAGTGTTTGGAGCCTCTTCCGATTCCTCTCTAGCTCCTGCTTCTTCTTTTCTATTTTATTGTCCAGACTGGTTTCATCAGAAACAACGTTACCCAGCATGTCTTTGGTCTTCTCTACACTTTCCTTGACAATGAACACAAAAGCATGGTGGCAGGTTCAGTGCCATTTCAGAGATAAAAACAGGTTCTGGGTGAATTATTAAAAAAAGATGGTTATCAGGATGAATACATACCAAAACCTCCTTGATGGCAGCTCTCAGGGCCTTTTCAGTCTCGTTGATCTCCAGAGGTCTGGCAATGGCCGCGGTTCTCATTTCCTGTGGGGACATTCAGTGTGAGTAAACTCCTGCGTTACCTGCATTGCTGTCACTGATCTCTTTTCAAATAGACTAGCTGTTATCATCTTTCTCAGCTTGGTCATGTGCTGAAAAACAAAGCCACATTATGCTACCGGCCACATCAACACTCGCAGGTTACAGGTTAAGGTACTCAGTAGCCAATCGTAGTTTTGTGTCAGCTTGGTGTATCAGAAGGATGAGAAGAGACAAGACACTCAAACTGAAAAATAAAATCATTTTTGGAGCTTTATATCACTCTATGATATTTGGCCTTCAAACAGCAAAAACATTCTATAGAAAACTCATGAAAAATGTCTTTAATTTAACTTTTAACTTTAACACATTTTTACTTTCAAAGATTGAGATGATTTAAAATCGAGGAAATCAGGAACGAGTATCTGTGTTTTCCCTCACCCTTAGGTCCACTTCTTTTCCCAGTAAATCATACAGAGATGCTCCTTTAGATGTGACCTCAGATGCCAGCTGCCGAGCTGTTTTAAGATCTGAAATCTAAAGTGAACACAGAGTGAGACTTAAACCATAACACAGAGTTCTCTCTTATATCTAGTATTTAATATATATAGATTAAAAAATAAGGAAAACAAACAGAAACATTCTATTCATGTGAAGATATTAAATACTAACAGGTGTAAAACATATCGTAGTGATTTAATCAGAGTCAGACTGTAACCAAGTAGATGCTTTTCAAGTCAAGTAATGTAATGTAATGTAATATGACAAAAGTTAATAAAAGAAAAAAATACAATGCACATTCACATCTGCTCAACGTCACTTAACAAATACAAGTAACATATAGACAGATATAGTTACACTGTGTTAACTCTGCATCTCACCCGTGAGCTGAGATCAAACTTGAACTTGCTGTTGTCTTCCTCATTTCGGTCTCCCAGAGCCATCTGCTTGGTTTTCATTGCACTGTACAGTACTGTGGTGATCTTCAGCATCTCTTTCACTGCGTAGCCATCAGCCTGGTAAAGACGCTTGGTGTTCAGCTTGATGTGAGCCTTAGTTGCCTGCAACCACATGAGACACTGGTTAAGACAGAGTAACCCCCAGCCTTCATTAGCTAAGACTGATGTGTACATTTTGAGAAAAGATGTCACCATAAATTGAGCCACGGCCTTGATGAAGAATATTCTGTCCGACTCTGTATCTACATCAGTGGGAATATCCATCTGAGGCTCATATCTACACGCAATGAAAGAGAAAGAGTGTTAGGAAGCAAGAGACAGTATCCTCCGTTAGATATATGATATCCATACACAGTTTATAATCAAAGTAAAAATATTTAGTCAGAAAGTAGACAACATACTGAGATTTACTTTAAGAGTTAGTAAACGTACTGCCAGGGTTCCACATATTACAACTTTTAATACAATCGGTGCAAAATATGTAAGAAAAAACAAACATTAAGTAGTTACTTTTTCCACTGACCAGCAGGTGGTGTTAAAACACAAAGAAGACATCACAGACTTTTGCACTGGCTTTTTGAACATACCTCTTTACAAGCCATATGAGGATTTCTGCCACTAAAGTGAAGTTTGGTGTTCTGAAGTTCTCCATAGATATCAACCGGGGGTAACCCAGGGACCTCATCATTTCTGTGAAATCTGTCAAATAAATGCGACTCCAATTACCAGCATGCATATCGACAGAAAACACAGCTCTTCAGCTTAGTGATATAATGCTCATTACACACAACAGCGAGGATCACTTACTTCTTAAATCTCTGAAGGACATTTTGACCTGCGAGCACGGCACAACACAGCACGGCACGGCACGGGTTCCTTCCTCTGGCAGCAAAAGACGAGAAAATGATTTGTGATGTGTGGTTTCTGCTCCCCGTGTGAATACAGAAGGATATTAATCCTGACTTCGATCATCAGTTTAGGATAGTGGAAGCTAAAATAACGTTATCCTTGGTGATCCATGCTGCCAGTAACTGTGATATAAACGTTAGATAGTGTGTGTTTAACGAATAATCGAGCATGTGGAGGTAACTTCAGTAGCTAAGTTGTCATTATAGCCGAACATTAGCTAGCTTGTGGCTAAATGGAAGTCACCAAAAAGCTAACGCCTGTAGTCGCCGGCGGTGACCGGCAGGTCAGCCTGTCACAGGAGGCTTTTATTCTTAACCACAAACAAACATAGCACATCGTGTTTCCATGAGAAGTGTTTTGTTGTTACCTGTCGTCGTCGTATCTCAGCTAGCTTTGCTTAGCTTCCTTCGCCTCTACCATAACTGGTCTCTATGGAAACCAATACGTGCTGTACGGAAGCTCAATGCGGCCAAAGAGACTAGCGACGACCTTTTTTTTCGTTTGTAACATCACGGACTGAGCTGCATATAATTTCTGACGATAATTTGGATAAATTAGATTAATTCATTGGCTTTAATTGTCTAATGTCGATTCCCAAAGTGTGTACCAACCAACTGTTTGTAAAAAATATATGTACATATTTATTTCTTGTAAAGTTTATGTGAAAGAGCTTTTGTTTTGTTACTATTGATATACTTGCTAATCATATAAATGTTTGAATTACCATTACCAAAAGTTAGAAAGAACATTTCCTTTATTTCTTTCCGAACGCTGCACCCACATTGGCACGAGAAAACATGCAGGAAAAGTACAAGAAGGGTTTTCTGAAGGATTACTTCAGTTGTTCAGCGTGGCCTAAGAATAATATCTGTGGTTTTAGGGTATGAAAGGTCATAATGATATTTAAATTCGGGAATCCTGCATACATGGCCAATTTAAACTGTTCAATATATCATAGCATTCTTCATGGGCATGCCATCCCATCTGGTTTGCACTTAGTAGGGGCATTGTTTGTTTTTCAACAGGACATAAACACACTTTCAGACTATGTAAGGCAGGGGTGTCCAAACTTTTTCCAATGAGGGCCACATACATAAACATATAGGAGGGGGTGAGCCACTTACAAGAAATGAAGTATATAGCCTTAACTTTAGTGTATTAAAGTTAAGGTCCAGTACACACCTGTATCTTTGTGTCACACCCCTCAGGTGGACGGACACATATGTTTAATTCATTTAGAGTAGAGAAAACAAAAAAAGCTTGTGTTTATATTTTTAAGTGAAACATCACAATATTCTGACTCCAAGTGTTCTATTTCTCACTTTCTCATTTGGAAACAACCACATGCTGTGCCTTAATGTAGGAAGTTTGAGAACATATATATTGGATGGGGTCTGAAGTATGCAGGGGAAGGGTACAGCCCACCTGTTCCCCCACCACCACAAAAAGAATATCCCAGTGGATCAGAGATCACTGAGGCCCTGGACCCATCGCTAGAGGAGGAACAGGCGCTGAAAGAATCTTTAGAGGAGCAGCAAGCTGCCCAGGAGGAGATGGAGGGATCAGATGAAGAAAGCTACAGCTACACATTTTAAACTTTCACTTTATTTGTATATTTTATTTGTAGGTCAAAGAGCAAAAAAATGAGTTTACTCAGCAACATAGTTTGTAAATTGTAATAGTAGTATTGTAAATTAGTTAAGTACTACAATCTGTACAGCATACACTATCCTTGTTAGCACAGCATGGTACGTCTAGATTTGCTTTTTCTCAGTTTTGTTTCCCACTGCACACAGTACCTCCTCATCATAGGCAAATTTCTCAGACGATTCTCTTAGCAGCAACTGTTCGGGGTGATCCTACATGTCACTGCGAAGACATACATGTAGGTGTGCTGGAAATAAAAATCAAACATCATTAGACTGTAGGGCTTTTTGAGCAATAAGAGTAGCCTCCACAATTAAAAGATTTTAACCCATTTGAAATTGGGTTTGGGCCGCCGTGTCAAGGAAAAATAGTAAAGGGGAACCGCTGAATAAGGAAGTGTGTATATGTCATCATCATTTAACTGATTGAGCAAGAACCGGCAGTAAGACCACATAACCAGCAGGTGTCGCAATGCACAGTGTTTGTCAGCCAGAGATAGAATATGTTCAGTCTGAGATTAACACTATTCTGAAGTGACAGAAAACATTTTAAGGGAATAACACGCCTGTTTAAATATTGTTCGACCTCTTCTTAGAACAAAGTCGTGTCTGTTAATGGTGCATGGTGCAGTAATATGCGTGTCCACGGGGAGGCGACACCTCTCAGCCTGCGCTGCAGAAGTCTTTCGGCTGCACTCTTGACGCAGAGCATGATGGAGCAAACTGGTGAGCCACCTCACAACAACAACATCAACAACCCGACTGGAAATGAACCTCCTTCCTGCGGCCTCCACAGCAAACGCTTGAAAGAGCTAGAGAATGCCGCCCTGCAGACCACTTTAATATCACAGATGGAGACGGAATCTGGGGCGGACGCCGGGAGCTGGACGGAGCAGCAGTCCGGGGAGGACGAGCGTTCCAACGGCTTGTCCTTGAACCACCGGTCGGCCCCTCCGCAGCCCAGCGCGGACATCGAGGCGGGAGAAGTGGAGTCGGGTGGAAATGTCGCCAAGGAGCGGGTCGAAGAAGAAAGGACCCTGACGGACCATTTAAATAAACGACTGCTCTCCTCGTTTCTGGAGAAGCTTAACGAAAGGGACCTGGCGCTTCCCGGTGTTCAGCGCCTGGACTGCGCTGTAGCGGACGAGGACTCTAACAGGGCCGCAGATGAGTGGTGAAGCACCGGGCTGAAGAAATGCAGAGACAGCATGGAGGGTGGTTGAGGGATTCAGGACCAATGTGCACGGAAGCACAATCCCACACCGTTAAAGACAGACCTGCAGTTAGGCCTACCAGTTTATCCTAGAAGATTACAAGAGTGTCTGGAAATGTTACGCTTACTTTTGTATGGTGAGAATGGGTGAAAGATGAAGAAAACTGCAATAAATGACCATCATGTGACATGAAGTGCTTTTGTACTCATTGGTTTCATGTACCTGGCAGCCATAATGGATGTGTGGCAGCCATGTGTGTTCATCTGAAATCTGAAGTGACATTCAGTCATCAGCAGATGTCAGTATGCACCAGAATATTCACAGTATTGGCATATATATGTGTGTATATACCTAATTATCATGAATACACCTATTAATGGAAGGATATAATCGATATATACAATTAAGGTCTTATAATAATAGCTGAAATTGAGAAACTGGTAAGTAAGTAAGTTTGCTTCTGTAGAAATGTACACGTTCAAGTTAAGTTACTTCCTTTAAAGCCTCTTTAAAAATAATGCTGTTCAACTGTTGAACATAGCATAAATAATAATATAAAAAGTAAGTAAGCATCTTTTCATCCTCAGAAAGGTGTGTGAAAGGTGTGTGAAATTATAAGCTCACGAAAAAGCAACAACTTTACAACAAGACAACACCATTGTGACTTTGATGTATCCATACGGTATTTTTAGTAGTATCACTTATATAACTACTTAAATATGCAAAGTATATCATTTACAAGAAAATAACAACAACAAAAAAAGCTCCAGTGTGTTTTAGATACACATCCATAAGATGATTTATATAATAGTTACATTATGTAATACTGGAATGTGAATAATGGAGAACCACTTGTCATATAAGGTATTAAGTTTGAGTTAAACTGACATATCCACATATTCACATTCCCCTCCTTTTATACTCAAACTGAAATGGACATTTGAGACCTGACTCTTGAAGCTGCTGTCTGCAACTTTCTCCAAGACAAGACAGGAAAAGTATGGTGACACGGAATACGAATTCATTAAACTGGATCTTCTCCCACTGATATCAAACCTGTAACTGCACTTATCAGTTATCTTGATAAGCTGTCTGTACCCGTGAAAGCATCCTGCACGAGGAAGTTTTGGCTTCACTTCATTTTACTGCAAGGAAAACCCACAAGAGTCACTCAGAGGAAATCACTTATGTCACACTTGAGATTTTTAGCATGCACATAATCACAGACAGAACAACTTGTAGTGTAGAATATATTGTATTTATTATTCTTGTAGAAGTTGTGCACTAAGCATGTCTAAAATCTACTTAAAGGGTGAGTAACAGTTTCTTTCAGCTGTGGCATAAAAGTGTACAATAATGGGATAAATGCTGAAACAGCAAAATGCTAAACTGTAGCACATATAGTCATGAAGTCATTTCAATTTCTTTCACTTTGCATTGACTCCCGGACCTGTGTTAACATGTAACATTGCTTGTAATTGTGAATGGAGTTGTATCATGGACAATAACAGTACTGTCTAGCTGCTTATCTCTGTTTTACCGCTCCCTACTGATGTCGGCTGTGTGTAGATTGGAAACTAAAATACTTTGGATATCTTTACAGCATATTTCTCAGTCAACGCACTTTAAGTCAAAAAGATACTCGCATTTTATTGTCCATTTAACAGGAAGTCTTCGGTAACACAAGGGGAAGTCATGAACAGACCAGGGGTCTCTTTCACAAAGAAGGTTCAACAAACTCTGAGTCAAATCCTTAACTCTGAGTTGATCTACTCTGAGATAGGAAACTCTGAGTTTATGTGATTCCAGGGTTAACAGACTCTGAGTTTTCCATAAACCTGCTTTGTGAAACGGACCCCAGGTGAATCACTGTTTGTACGCACGAAGCAGCACACTCCTCCTGTCACATATCCATTAACACTGAATGAAGTGCAGGTGGGCATTGGTACAGATACAGTGCATACCAAAATATGTCCTGATGAAAGAACCTTTCAACATTAAAGAAATTAAAATAACACCAGACGGTATTTGATTAGTCTATACATTCCTTGGGACTTAATAAAGGCCTTCAATCACAGTTTAAGAAACAGACATTTTAGAATAGCCTTTTGTTTCACCTTCACATATGGAGCAGATCAAGAAGAGCTGAACTGAACAAGAAATAAGGACGAGTGCAAGAGAAAGGAAATGCCATTGTCATTACTGCTATCTAGACACCTTTAGTTGTCCAACACCTAAACTCTGAGTGCTGATTTAATATTCCCAACGTCTGTTGGTTCATTTTCTTTTTCACTTGTGTTTTCTCTAGGCAGGTCCCTCAAAGGCACAAGCTGTGGTTCATCCCTCACCTTGTCTCCCTGCAGACAAAATGCAGATACTCAACAATAATACAGAGGTGTTAGATCAGCAGTGAGACCGTTAGTAGATAGATAGATAGATAGATAGATAGATAGATAATTCATTTATCTGGTTATTTCTATTCATGCTCACATGTGTATCCCAGCATGCATTGTGCAGAAGGCAGGGAAAGATCCTAGACATTGTTCCAGTCTAAAAACAAACACAGCCAGCCAGCACATTCACATTTATACATGCAGTGTCATTATAAATGTGTTCCAAAGTTCTCTATTAGTACTAATAAAGGGGTTCGAGTTTTAGTTACAAAATGGGTAAATAACATTTTGAAACAAAAAACCTTTCATTATCACCCAAGATGCATCTGTCCACATTATCCACATTAGATGGGGAAAATATACATACATGTGAACCAATAATGTCACACATGGCAGCCCAAGATAAATAGATCATCTCGGTGCGTCTAGACTAATAAAACAAGGGGCACCAAAGTTTGTTAGTTTGATACTTACTCTGCGCTCTGATGGGACCTCGACTTGCTTTTTGTTCAGATCCCACCATAACAAACCCTCTTTAATCTGATTCCTTTTTGTTGGCCCTGCGTGTAGAGAGAAACAACAGAACTTGTTCCGTTTGTCATGTAATGCAATACGTCAACACCCAAAGAATCACTACTGTCTAATACAGTATCATAAAACATTACAAGCGTTCATTGCACGGCGATTGTGTGGAATTGCCTCTAGTGTCTCTTGGCGTATCTAAAATACTGACATCTCAGTGTAGTTTATTGTCTTGCATGAAAACTGAGTAATGTGTCATCGTGCGTCAGCAGTTTTCTTCCTACCTGTTGCATAGCTCACGATCAGCCCAACTAGCACGACAGAACTCGTCGCCATGGCACCAAAATAGAGGTAAGACATGGAGTAGAAGTTAAGGAGGCCCCTAGTTTTGGAAAAGGCAGGGCTCATTAAAATATTTTCAGTTTTATTGCTGGTTCAGTCAAAAGTTCAGTCAAATTACAGAGACTACAAATCTGAGATGACTTTCACACTGCTAGGTAGTTATTCATTTGCATGCATTTGTTTTAGTGTAGATAAATTGTGACGATTATTACTGATCTCCATCTTTAACCACTGACCCTGCGTTATTGGGCCGCAGAGGGGTGGAGATGGAGTGCTGGTCCTGGTTAGGGCTGCTGTCCAGGGTGATGTTGCTGCCTGCACACTGGCCTGCGTAGCTGGGCAGAACACCAATGGTCTCGTCACTGGGTGGGTAAAGAGTTGAACCAACAGCCAGCCACAGAGAAACACAGAAGCCCACTGATATTCCTGAGAACGCCCCCTGAAAGACAGAGAACAACTTTTAACAGAAGACATGAGACAATTTGAGTGTGTATTTGAGCATTTGTGTGTGTGTGTTTTGTTTTGACCACTGGGGGGAGTTTGGGTTTGTGTCACTGATTGCAGATGGCCACCAGGCGTGTATGTGTAGATCATTTTAGGTCTGTTGGGGCAACACGATTTTTAGTGTTAAGCCATCATTTAGTTACCGTTTATCCACCGTTAGTCACAAGAAAAAAATGTACCGGCATTCATGTGCAACCTTTCAATAAACATCAACAAAGAAACCTAAGCCACATTTCATTCTTGTTTGATGGAAGAAAAAAAAACTATGGGATCATGGTTGACTTTGTGCACCAAACGCTCCACAAACAGAGCAACCGTAGCTCTGAATGCCTGATTTACGGAAAAACTGGTTAACATAATAAGCTAATAAGCTGCCAGGAACAAAGGTGTGTGTGTCTGCGAGTGTGTGGGAAGGGGGTGTGTTGTGAGAGCAAGAGTTGTCTCAAGGAGGTGTTAAGTTAATGATTTCAGTAAATACAGATTCAACAATGGATATTATGAAGTACAGAGCTGCCTTAATAGATAGAAGCACCTTACCATATTGTGACTGCATCACTATTACAAGCAAGTGGACCAGAGGAGAGTTGTTAACCTTTTATTGCTAACTGTGGGTAATGTAGTTTATTGGCTTGAAGTAAAACAGCACACAGCGTCATCGTGTGTCAGCAGTTTTCACTTGTGTCTAAAGTCTATTTATCTTCTTGTGATGGACTATAACAGAACGCTTGGCATAATTTCGATTTAATACTGAAACTCCAAGATTATTTTGCCAATTTTTAGTGGTTTATAAGCAGCTTGTCTTATTGAAAAGAGAAACCAAACCAAAGTTATTTTGTTCAAACAGACCACATCCCAGACTACTGGCTTTTACTCAAAGGTTTCCTAAGATTATAATTTATTTCTGATAGAGTCAGCTGAGGAGTGACAGGAATGCAGGGAGAGAGACAGGGAATGACATGCAGGAAAGAGCCACAGGTCAGATTCGAACCCTGGGCTTGTGCAGCAAAGGCTGAGCCTTCGCACATGGGGCAGCTGCTCTAACGACTGAGCTAAACACTGTCCCATTCCACTCAAAGGTTTTAAAATATATCCGGATCTTAGGTCTTGGGGGGAAAAAGAGAACCAGCAAACAAACAACAGTGTATCACACAAGACAAATCAAGCCACTCACCACCCTGTTAGTTGCTGGAACAAACATCCCCAAAATGAATACACCCAGTAATGGACCGCTGACCACACCCATGACAGTGAACGAGCCCTGAATGGAAAAAAACACAAACACACACTGAGCAGAATACAAACAAATTGGGCCTCTTGAGTTAATCTGTTTCTCGCTTTACAAATTCTCGGTTTGCATTTCTTTGGACAAGATTGAGACAACATTTGCTAACATGGTATATCATTTTCATTCATCTATATTTTTCTTATGAACTGTAAGAATTTCACCTCATAAACAATTTGCAGGATATTGCAAGGCTGCACAATATAGAGGGATGGATTAAAATCAGGTAATATGGTGGCATTTAGGTATTATACCTGAAGTACTCCCCAGTTCAGGAGGGAAGAGAGAGCAGCTACGGTGATACAACCAACTCCATACAGCAACGCTTTGATTAAAAAAAAGAGAATTAATACAAAAATATTGACATGTAAAAATGTTTCTGATCCTTTCAATCCCAAATATAACATCAGGACATGGTACCATCTGCTAGTGAGTTAATGTTAAATATGAAAAGTAAGAATAAAACCTACACAGTCCTTTGGAAACAAGGATCAATTTCTTCTGGGTCAGGTGGCGCAGATGAGGTCGCAGCAGGTCCTCCATCGTTACTGCAGCCATTGCATTGATACTTGTGGAGGCCGTACTAAAAAAAACACATGTGGGCACCAGTTTAGCAATTTACCATACTTACTGTGACACACATCAATAAGGCAAGATGTCCAGTGTGTCTGATTTAGGGGGATCCATTTGCAGAGCATAGCAATATTTATTTATGTCTATATTTATTCATATTTTCTTTCAGGGCCAAAATTTCCACCTTAACACAAAAAGTAACTAATAACAAATGATTTACAATTATTCCATTATTGTGTATTTGGTTAGGAATTATCAGTGACAAATTAAAAATATCTGACAACTGAAATACTGTCTAAACACAGTACCACCAAATTATTCTTACATACAATGTAAAAAAAAGTATTTAGTGACTTTTCACAACTGGTTTTGTGCAATTTAGGGCAATTTTTAAAGTTTGGATTAGAGAAACAAAGATTGAAATACCTCAAAGTGCCGCTGTATGCACAGGCAAGGAAAAGACCTGGAAAGCCTGGGAGATTTTGGAATATTTCCAGCACAAAGTAAGGCACATACTTCATCACACGGACAAGAGGGGGAAAATAATGGAAAAATATGTTAAATTCATTGTTCATTTTTGAATGAAGTCATTATTTTCTCAGTCTTTAGTCACCAACCAATTAAAGATGACCTTACACCCCTAAAAGCTCAAGTAAAGATCTGAGGTGTTTAACACATTCGTATTTTAAAAACAACTTCACATGATGAAGTTGTCTGTAGCCTCCACTGGAAGAGACCTCCAATAGAAAGAGACAGACATAAAACATTTAAATTTAATTTTCAGGTGTGTACCAGCACTACATAAAACGAGTAATGGCACCAGGTTTCAAAACCCAGTATCATTTAAACCCGACACAGTATCATGATACAGTCATGCATCAATATCACTATGTATTCTGGAGTGTCTTGAGTACCAGATCAGGAGCAGAAATCTTCCCAGACATCAGTGGATCGCAGTTGTTATAATAAGCAAACATGACGATGCCGCATGTTAGTGCGCTGCCTACAATCAGGCACAGACCCACTTGGTTCACAAACAGCGCCCTGTAAACAAAAGCAAACATTATTAGAGTGCCCCGGGGTTAATGCTGCCAGAGCCACCACGCTCTGAGCTTCACAACAGCTCTTCAGAAACATGTGAGATATGTCATGGATCCTATATCCATTTTTATACTGTCTAATAGTCATATGCAGGAAAACACCCGATTCAGCAGATCTTCACGTTATATGAATAATAACAAACAGGTATTCACTCACCACTGGGCGTCTCTTTCTGATCTGCAGGAGATGTAGCGCTGGACTTGAGCTTGGTTTACTCCATACATGGACAACCACACCAGTGTACCTCCAACAGAGAGGCTCCAGAAACTATAGCGCTTGCGCGGGTCAGCATCAAAACTGGAGGAAAGCATTGTTGGACTGTGATGGGATCTTTAAGATGTGTGTTAGTTGGGATGATTTCTACTATGAACTTGCTATGTAAGGTGTTTTCCTCCTCTCTAGTAGTCATCTTAATCACCACAGTCATCATATTTTCATGCTTGTCTACCTTGTGGTATCCTTGATGAGCAGTACACAAGTGGACCTTGAGTTAGGATTGCATTTGTAAAACTTCTGTATCAGTTTCCACTAAATCACTAATCACTAAAGAATTACCTTCAGTGATTAAAGATCACTAAAATCCCACACACTGGTTTAGTTCTTTTCTTTTGGCCTGAATGGAAAGACTTGGAGAAAGTCAACAAATACCAGCAACCTGTATTATTTTTAACCCACTATCAGCCAGTAATTATTATCAATTGATGCACCATTAAAAAGTGCTTCATCACATTATGGACTTATCCAGATATTTATGTTTTAGAATGAAAAGAAAAAAATGTGTTTTTACTCATTAAAATTAATGCGTGATCCATTTTGGGCAATCTCCAGTACCAGTGCAGGACCACCAACCAGAACTGTGCCTTGGATGAAAATGGCCACAAACCCCGACAACATGACAACAATCTGGAACACATCGGTCCAGATCACAGCTTTCATGCCACCCTGTTACAGACAGATCATGGAAGAGACAACATCTGAGACTTTAGAAAATCAAACAATCCCCATATTAACAGACTGATTTCATTTGATTATGTTGCTGTGCATGGGATCGGGAAAGATGGGCATGGGGTCTCAGCAAGCTACAAGGATCGGACTGTACGTGTTGCATCCAACTAGTATGCTTTTCTGGGTGCACATTTAAGTCTGAACAGAAACCAGTCCTGTCTGTTTAAGAGGCGCTACAGTAGTTCGATTGAATAGAAAAAATATGTCCTTACCAGTGTGGTGTACAGGGTGCAAATGATCCCAGTAGAAAACAGAGACACCCAAATGTTGAGTCCAGTAGCTGACATAAAAAATAAATTGGTACAGAGTTAATGTGTTAACATGGAATATCTCTTTAATTTAACTCCTTATTTTTGGACTATCAACAGCGCTCACTGCATGAAGAAGAAAGAAACAAAGCTTTGCTCGCCCTGCAGCAGTTCCTTAAGAAGCTACTTTCAACTCTGAGGTCTTGTACTCTACTATTTAAACTGTCGCTATTCAGGCTCAAACGCGTGATGAAGAACTAGTGAGGTCTAAGCTCCACATTGGTGCTATACTGCATTGTTCAGTCTTTGTGAAATGTATCATGCACTGTTGGACACATCTGCATGTAACAGGTCTCGGGCAGGAGGCGTGTGATGGTTCTTTTGCACGCAGAAACATCTTCACATCAAAATGACTTTTGATAACCGTAATATTATTATTACTCCTGAGCAGCACATGTAAGTTACAGTAACAAACTAATACACTATAACTTAAGTTTATTGTATTTATTGAATATTAGTCTGGTTATTTATTAAATATCCATTCTCATTTTGAATATCTTGATGGAACATTCCTCCAACCTCTGCCACGCTAATGTCGTTATTTAAATACTTCTGTAGGCCATTTCCTTTCACGCATCTTGTTCTCAGTTATAGTGAGTTAATAATAAGTTTAGTTAATTATTGTTTCACCTTGTCCTAATCTATAGATGGGAAAGGTTTTACATAAAGAATATTTTACAGTGAACACATGGTTCATATGCAAATATATCCCTCTGTGTCCAACTAATTTCCCAGATCTTGGGTGTAAAAGTCACTGAATAGAAATATACTTGGTGGTGTATTTGGTGTATTTTATAAAGTCACGTATTGTTTGCCTAGAGACAAAGGGACATGAAGTGATCTCTCCTACCTTGGTTGAGGATCAAGGCAGGTGCATAGATAACAATCCCTGTGTACAGCAGCTGAAAGAAAAATAAACAGCAAGACAATAAACCGCAGTTCAAGAAGTTTACGACATGTTTGGCTTGTGCAAATATTAATAAGAAATGAATGAATTGACACAAGTCTGAGCCAGTGCAAATAATACAACTTTCTCTTCACCAACGCAGAGTGTCAGAAATCGCAGTGATGTTTGTCTTACCGTCGCAACAAGAAACTGGATACTCCCCAGCAGCTGCATCCCTCTGCCAAACCTCATCTTCAGATACTGTGACAGGCAGACAGCTGCAGTTATAACACAGTAGTATCTCCGCATGCATCACTCATCCTTCCTCACCTCTCACATTCATCGTGTTTAATGACCCACAGGTGCACGTCAACACTGTGTCAGAAAAACCCTGAGCATAGTTCTACATCATGTTTGATTAGAAATACTTACCTGCTCTTACTTTAAGTAGGTCATTATTTCATGTTTAGTTTGTTTAAAATAAAACAAATGAAATGTTCTTATTCATTTGATACTGCATTAGACCAGCTGCACAAGACCAAATTGAAAATCTTTAGATATTTGCAAACACGTTACATGGAAATGAAATATATATATTTAACTTGGATAATAACAGGGAGACTATAATGACCTGATTGGTGCTTGTGATGCCCAGTCGAAAGAAAACTGGCAGGAAGAGGTAAGCTGTCAGCAGGGAATTGATGCTCTGTCCGAGGCACATGTAGAGGAATTTAAAGCCGTGGCGAAAAGCCTCAGAAGGAACACCCAGAACCTGAACTGCTGACATAAAACTGGCACAGAGCGACATCCCAACAGGCACTGCGGGCATACTTCGACCCCCAGTGAAGAAGTCATCAGCACGGGCCCCACTCGGCTTCTTCTTCAGGGCCTGGAAGAGCCCAATACTCATAGACACCAACAGCATGCCAGCAAAGACTGCGTAGTCAGCCACGACAAAGCCTGATGTGGCTGGTCCACTGACAGACTGCTCTTCCATTACTTTGCTTTGATGGTGTCTGTCTTGTAGTTTGATGGATCTGTCAGATTGAAGCAGAGTCGATGAGCAACAAGTCAGAGTCAAGCCACAAATTTGATGGATTTAGACCTCCAGTCAAATTAGAGGGACTGTTTTCACCCAAAAGAGAGCAGGGGCAAGACACAAGACACCTTAATCCGGGCCTGGTAGCTGATGACCCCCCCCAAAAAAGCCCATAAGAACCACCACACTCACTAACACATACAGTACATGTATTCACAGATAACTGAGGCTGTTATCTTCAGTGTATGTTACCATGAAAGCTGGAGCTTTCATGGTAACATACACTGAAGATGTTTGAATTCTGAGCTGATTTCCTACAGTTTACAGTTTACAGTTACTTTATGTTCAAACCTGAAACCTGCTCAATAGGATATAAATTAATATTCTACTGAATTATAATTGGAGTTACTTCTAAGATATTACATAGATATAAACAGTATAATCATATACTTTATATGCATGATAAAATCATATAACATAGATACATTTAAAGACATTAATCCTCAATATATATGTTCCAAGTGTAAAAGGCCCCATAATTGGGGACAGTTTTAAGTATATAAGTATACTTCTTCCACAATATCCTTTCATTTATTAAGTAAAGTGAGATTTAGGTGGTGCATTATTGTGCATACTGTGAGTAACGTTAATGATCATTATAAATGTGTCAACTGAAACATAACTAACCACGCTCTGAGTTTACCCTGCACAACACAAATCTACAGTTTTTTTTCGGATTATAATGAATAAAAAAAAGAACTTACCACCGGTACCGGTGCTGCCGCAGCGGCCTCTACACAGAGGGAGAGTAAACGTGCAGACAACTCCTCCATACCCTACACGGTGAGCGCGTGCACGAGGCGTGCGCACATTGCGAAAAGTCCCCTCAGGTGCTTACCTGAGAAAGCCAGTCAGGTGAGGGGGGCGTTCAGTTGGACGCTTTACAGTGCGTGAAAAACCAAAAGGATGGTTAAGTGGCCCTTGAGGAAT
The DNA here is from genome assembly GCA_014281875.1 of Nibea albiflora. Taxonomy (NCBI): domain Eukaryota; kingdom Metazoa; phylum Chordata; class Actinopteri; family Sciaenidae; genus Nibea; species Nibea albiflora. The sequence continues at coordinate 9,544,237 of CM024792.1, read as the reverse complement.
GCGGTGACCTGCCCGGGAATTAGCAGCTTACTTTCAGCAGCACATTAAGTGCCCTTGCACATGCGCGTAATCTCCATCCATCCTCCCCCCTAATGTTCACAGACCTCCCCAACAACATTGTTTAAACTCAGTTCCCTGTGATTAATTATCCACCTGTCGACAAAAAAGAGAGAGAGGACTGCAGGTTCAAGGTGAGCACCAGCACACTGTGTTACTCACATCAAGTTCATTGTTTGTTATTATTTGTAAAACGTTTGTAGAAGCTCTGCTCCAGCAGAATATCTCCAGTTGAGGTCTCTGTCTCTCTTTGGGTGACTTTATTCAATAAAACTCACACTGGTTCATCCTGGATAATAACCTGGTAACATGAAACTGCTTATCGCCTTTCTCTGCTAACACTGAGGTTTACAACTTGTTAACTATTACAAGACACACACATAAGACGTTTTATAAATGAGTTCTGAATGTTAAAAGGCACAAAATTTAAAGACGTTTAGAAACAGCATATGTTACAAAACATTAAAAAGTAGTTACATTTAAAACCTGACCCCTGATGTGATTATGACAGATTAACATTAGCAACAACAACAATATTAGGCAAGGTCTACTCGCATCGTGCAAAACATTACAGTGTGCAACAAGGACAAATCATCTGACATCTGGGGATAGTGGGGGTCGCAAATACTGTTGTTTTGGGGGTCACGGGCTGAAAGGTTCGGGAACCTTTTAGATTGAGCCTTTTATGTCTGCAGACCCCAAAGGTCCTCTTCCATAGAGTCCATTATGCTGAAGTGCATAGTCCATAACTATCCATAATCCAGAAGCCTTTAATATAGGAGTGCTTTCTGTTTTTGTCTGATTATGAACAAGCTGAGAAAGTCATGCACACAAAAAACACATCAGTATAACTAATATACTATTAGACCTTAAACACAGACAGCTGATGACAGATGGTCAGGCTGTTTATTTATGTTTTAATATCATACCCAGAAGTGAAACAGCTCCAGAAAGCCATGTAGCAAAAACAAAATATGCTGATACAGTGTGCGCATTTGGATACAAATAGGAGCTAGTAAAAGCATCTACAGTGTAGAAAATCACTGGCAGCCAGAGGATGCTCTTTATTTAATTCATTTACATTAACTGCTTCCACTGATATGCAGACGACGCACAATTCTGTATCTCAGCTTCGCTAAATGATCAGAAAGTCAGGAAGCGGTGCAGATTCTTGTCTATGTAGGTTAGATTATTTGTTGATCTGTTGGTAAAGCCTTGGGGTCCCATTATGGGGATCTTGCTCCTCTTTCTCGCATACAGACGATTGAAGGCGACATCTTTGTGTTGTTTCCTTCAGTGTATGTACCGTACACATTTCTTCCAGCCAGGAAAGACAAACCCACTGTAAAACTGTGAAAATCTTGCTGTGTCACGGTCCACGCCCAACATAGCATGACAGGATTAGCAGCACAAGCAGTTAGACTAAAGATAAAGTGAACCATAAAAGTGAAATAAAGTACACTCTATAAAAGAAGTCTATTTATTGTATATAAAAAAGTATAGTATAAAAGTATATTTTATGAAATAAAGGTGAAAGATCATACAATACACAATGTTCAGTTTGTACTGGCTAATTAAATTAAAGAAATGAGTTCATCCAATAGGGCTTTTATCGTCATATTGACCTTGTATTTAAAATTTAGATGATAAAACTGATTTGTTGGCCTGAATGCCTCTATGAGGACAAGTGTACTGTTATGGCTGCACACAGATCAGTTGCAAAACGTGGGAGGAACAGAGATTATGTGTTAAACCTTAAATCGATTCAAAGTTTTGTAAACAAAGAAAAATAACACAATATGATTTATACTGAATTGCAACAGAATCTGGGAACATTGTCAGTCATGGAAGAAATACAGGAAACACCAAATCTCTGAATGTCAGTCGGTCATATTCCCTCATGACAGTGATAGAAGATTAACAGACAGGCAGGGAAAGAGTCACAGAGATCTTGAACTCCTGAAGGGTATTCTCACGCATATAAAGGTTCCCAACACATTGGAATGAGTAGCACTGTGAAAAAAAGTGTCATTGTTGCAAAATGTATATAATATTTTTTTCAGTTCAGTTTTTTCAGTTGCATTTATCCTTTGGAAAAATTAGCTATATTTTTTGCAAAATAACAAAAATCTGCAGGAGGTGCTAAAGAGAAGTGTTCAAGGTTGGTCATTTTATGGTTCTTTGCTTTTGTTCTTTGTTCTTTGGTAGATTTTGGTCTCTCAGATGTGCTACATGAAAGATAAGGGAATGATTTATAATGTGATCACTGCTTTAATGGACTGACCAACAATCCATAGCGATAAGCAATGCATTTATTCAAAGCTAACGGGCCTTAGAATTTAAACATGAACTGTTTTTAAAAAAAAAGTTTTTAGCCACACCAACAGCACGGCTCTATGAATGGTAGTGTAAATAAATCCTGCTGACTTTGGAGATCCTCTCACTGTTCCTCTTGTACCACCACACAGTGAAATGTCTCGATGACTATTGGATGGATTACCGTCAAATGTGTTAAGATGTCCCACTCTGGATGAATCCTAATATCTTTGGCGACCCCTTATTTTTTCATTTTGCACCATCACCAGGTCAAATTTGTTGAATAATTTGGTCAGAGATAATTGGGAAATGTTCACAAGCTAACATAACACTTCCATGTAGTGGTATCACTCCTATCAATAACCTAAATCTGCCGGAAGATGAGTCATTCGCTGGATTTTAGCTGAACGTTCACTTCTTGAATACTGCTGAGCTTATGATCAGAGAAGATCCTTGTTGTAATGTTTAATACTCAAAAGAAAGACTGCTTCATGTGTGTATCACCTCAAATATAAATATGAACACAGAAAAACAGGAACATCATTAACATCATTAAGAGGAACAATGGATAAAGATGAAAATGACAGGGACATGTAATGAGTAAATTGTTTGCGCTTCAGATCAAGTGGTTTTCTACTTTACAGCTCTTACAGGAAACTGCACAAACCCTCATGGCTGAAACCGCATTTGTCAGCTGGTTCTCTTTTCCTGTAATGTCAGACGAGTTTCTGTGTATGAGTGTTTCTCAGCAGAACTGCTTTAACTACAGGAACACTTTGATATATTATGAATCTTCTGGAGCTCATGCCCCTTGAAGCGATATTTCATTTTCAGAAAACCACTTCAAATTTAGAATCCATGTCAGTATTTCATGTTGGAACTGTGTCAGTTCAGTCAGCGGGTGACAGAAAGTCATGAAAGTTTGACAGCGACTACAAGAGACTGTCATTTGTGTTCCGTCTAGTTATCTGTATCAGGAAATTCTAGTGAACTTCCTGTCAACACACACACACACGCACATGCACAAGTATACAGGAACAAACGAACGAAATGCGGACTCTGCCTTAGAAAAGTAAAGGTAAAGCTCAAAATAATAACACATCTTGTTTTTAGCTCTAAAATCTCTAAGTTGTTGTGTGTTTTGCTGTGTTAAGAAATGTGAGTTTCATTTTCTACCGACTGTATCCACAATACAATGTGACGTATGTGTGTGCTCTATGTTTTAGCTGTGTTTGTAGCTAGTTTTTAACTTCTGTTCAGCTACTACAAGCTATGAAAAGACCGAGTATTTCATGTAACGAGTCAGCTGTACATTGTAACAAATTATTCTTAAATTTTGATTGTGTTAATGATGTCGTGAATATAATCAGATCTACATTTGTCATCAAAGTAAGCAAAGTAAAGTATTTGAAAACTATATTAGGAAATCTGAAACAATGTTATTTATGACTACATAGTATTATATATAATAGTTTTATGTACCGTGTTTCTCACTCAGCCACAGAACAATGTGGTGAGTTGTTTCCTCATAATATATATATATATATATATATATATATATATATATATATATATTATATATATATATATATATATATATATATACCGGGAATCCCCCAAAATCTACATTTGACATTTAAAACGTTGTTCAGCGTCATGGTGGGAATTCTCGTCACATGTGACGACACACGCATTTTAGTCAACAAACAACAAAGATAAAACAAAGATGGCATGACATCTACATACTTTAAACATTATAATTAGTAATGATTTTCAAGTATTTTCATTGAGGGACTGAAGATTGATTATATAAAATAAATTAAATAAAATCTAATTTTTTCCCCCAAATATGGCACAATGCTTCTAAAGGTTTGTGTTGTATCTAAAGGACTTTTATACATGATACTGAGTGTCTACTTGAGTGTGCCTGAAAGAGCACACTCATTAAAATCCACCGCGCTTATTCTTATTATATACAAGAGCTACAAGACAAAATTTGTCGAAAAATAAATGTGTACACTGCGACTGTGGCCTCAAATGTCAAGTCTACAGAAATCATTTATAGCTAGAAACGTAGGAAAATGTGTTGGCGTCGCATAGATACCACTGCTGAAGCTGTCAGTATTATAGTTTTAGAAGATTCGGCACCAACACCCATCCACAGCCCCATAGACTCCCATGTTAATTTGAGAGGAGAAATTACCAGAAGCGGCAGGGAGCATCTGCTCTTTACCTGAAGACCCAGACCAGAGTTTTTAACATTTAGCTTTCAAACTGGGCACAGAAGTGGTCGACAAGAAGCCCCCGATCACGAATATTTCAGCTTTTGGATATGACACACCGTTTGGCATATTTCGCCACTTCTTCGCAGGGGCTTCATTTGGTTTCTCTCTCTCACTCACTGTGCATTTCCAACTGACAGTCTAACAGGTGCTCTTACCTGCTCTGCTGATTAGGGCCCAGCAGTTGGCCCTGGTTGCTTGGCAACCTTACCTGCCTGAGGGAGGAGAGAGGGGAGGGGCTATTTTCACTGTTGCTGATCTGCGTCAGCAGTGTCAATAATAGAGCATGGGGGTGACGGGGCCAGAGTCAGGCACACTCAAAATTTCTCCAGAAATTTTCTATTTTGTATTTACTGCTGACATTATGTCACCCTTAGCTGAGTTGCTGGCAAATAAATTCAAGCCTTTTCTTTTGGTCCTCAGAAGTATCCATGGATCTCAGCGAGGAGGAAGCCCCTCTGGTAATCAGAGACCGGGGAGGCAGCCAGAGGTCCAGTTCTAGCACTGGTTCCAGTTTACAAGTACATCTCTATCTGTTCCCAGCCACAAAGAACGAAACAACAATACACATTTCATCTGGCCAAATATCTGCTGAAAATGTCTGCATCCAAGCAGCCAAAAAATGTGGTGAGATTTCACTGATAGTTTGTACATTTGTAGATGTAGTCTTACAAGTGTTATTAATACAGCTAGTATTGAGGTTAAGTCATTACAGAATTATCTGGTCAGTGATGCTATGATGATCTATGTAATCTCTTTTTCAGAAATCTTACCAGTGTTCCAGAGTCTATTTGGTTTGGCATCTGCCGATTTCTCATTTTGGTATCCTCCATCGCACATGTTCAACACAGAAGAAAACTTACAGGTGCACTTTAGAGTCAGGTGGGTGAAAAATAATCATACATCACTCAAGATTTAATTTGATGGGCTGTAACAAGCTGCAAATAGGAAAAGAGCCAGACAAAAATACAATAAGATAAAGATTATTTTTCCTTACTTCTCTGAATTATCTGGGTGAGAACTTTATAGTTTGTAATAATGTTATGCAATGATGAATAATGGACATATATTTTGGTATACAGGTTTTTCTTCGGAAACTGGTTTCCACAAGGACCAAGAACATCGTACCGCTACAGTCTGACCCGAGACAGAAGCAGTCCAGTGCTTGACTACAGTGTTATTGATTATCTTTTTGCTCAGGTAAAGTTTCAAAAATTGAACAACCAACAAATACAATGCATATTTGTATCAATAGTTGTTATGTTAACAATATTATCATTATTATATAGTAGTGTAATATTATGTAATCTTTTCAAATACATTTTTGACTCATATTTCTTGTTTTGGTTCAAAGTCGCGAAGTGACTTCATTGCCAGTGAAGCAGGAGTGTCTCCACCTTTGAGTGCCAAAGAGGAATGCCTCAGCCTTGCAGTGTTGGACTTGTTGAGAATGGCTACAGAGCGCCATCAGAGTGTAAAAGAGCTCTGCAAGATTGTCAGGTATTTATATTTGGATCATGTTTCATTTTGCCAAAATCAGTTAAAGTTTAAACGACCAAAACTTTGTAGAATTTGATTTTCCACTTTCACAAATAGAATCGAATGGCTCTCTTACATTTCTAAATAATTTCATATGTTGTATGTTTCGTGGTCTGTAGTCCTTAGAACAAATTCTATATTCCTCTTTCAGCTACAAATCATGCCTTCCCAAGGAACATCGTCACGACATCCAGAAACGAAACCGCCTGGATCGTTATCGAATCCGAAGCACCCTGAAGGGTTTCCTAAAGAAGCTTGGCAACTGCTCAGTAGATGAGTGCAGCTTGAAGCTCAAGTACCTGATTGAGCTGGCTGGCATTGAACCTTCTCTGGGAAGTGAAATCTTTAAAGTGAATGGTTCTCCCTCCCATTCAAATCCAACTTTCTCTCTTGTGCGGGTCACTGGAGAAACCGGAATTCAAACCAGTGCAAGTCATCATCCTGAAGATGCCCAGGTATGTTCAGCTGAGGTTTGGGTGGGACTGAGCCAACAATTGAACTGACCATGACTCTTTCTGCTTTGCTTTGATATCCCATTATATTGAAAATACTTTCACAGATTGCTCACAGCAATCCTTCACTAAGAAACTGGTAGCAGATGACATAGGCATTCACATTCATATTGCTTATGTCCTGTGTGTAAACTGAATCACAGTTTAAATCGTCTTTTCTTTACTTTGCAGTGGCAGACCTTCTGCGATTTCAAAGATATCACCGACATCAGTATAAAAAGGGCGTGCCATGAGCAGGATGACGGCAGGATGGTGATAATAACCCGCAAAGATGAAAGATGCCTGGTAAGGAACACATCTTACATTCACCACTTCCAAAATCATTGCTTTATTAATTGACAACAGTATTTGCATGCCCTTTATTTCCACTACAGGAAGCCAAGTTCCAGAGTCTCAAGGAAGCACTTTCATTTCTTTCACTTGTTGACGGCTACTTCAGACTGACCACGGACTCGAGTCACTTTTTCTGTCAAGACATCGCACCTTCAAGCATTCTGGATGGGATCAAAAACCATTGTCACGGCCCAATCACGTGAGTCATTTTAACAAATACCGAATCCATTGTCACCATCCACGTGCAAATGTTTTGAGACATTTTTCATGTCTTGTTTCATCAGATCGGAGTTTGCAGTCAACAAGCTGAAAAAGTCAGGATTTAAAGGTGGTACGTTCCTTCTGCGACAGAGTCCCAAGAACTATGACAACTTCTTCCTCACTGTTTGTGTTCAGGTAAAGGTTCCTGTTGAAATAGACTGATTCAAATTTAAATTTTAGTATTTTATGTTCTTCACAGACCTGATAACAAAAGATGATATTCTGGTTACCTTTAACTGACAAGCATATGACGACGATTGGCACAGTTGCAATAACACATGAATTTGAAAGGCTGATTGCAAGCGCTGTTTCTTGAAATCTCATTCTGTCGCAATCATAAAAGGTTGTTTCAAATCAGAGAAGAGGTTGTCAGAGAAGTATCTGCATTCTCAAATATGTGCAAAAGTCGTGCACACTGACATTTTTTGCACGGACGACTCGTGCACAGATCAAAGTGTGAGGAATCTATTTTCTGAAAATCTACTCAATGTTGTTACAGCAGCCTCTTGCAGCAGTGCTGTGAAAGTGACATGTAATTTATATTTCTGCAGACTCCACTTGGACTCGATTATAAAGACTGCCTCATCATTAAGAATGAGCACTACAGTCTTCCTGGTGTCCAGAAAACATTTTCAAGTTTGAGAGAGCTCACCAGCTATTACCAGCACAACAAGCTGTTACTGGCTGAAGTACCTGTCAAGTTGACCAACTGCTGTCCACCGCGACCCCAAGGTGTGCTTCCAAAGCCATGGATGTGATAATATTACCAAATATATGCAGTATATAAATACGTATATACTGTATTTGTCCTGTATTCCTTTGATAACTTTAACCTTTACCTCTTTAATTTATTAAGAGAACTTAAATTTAAAATTTAAAACACCTTATCCATGTTTCTGTCCATTCCAAGACATTAGTAATTAATTAAGCAAGCTACGTGTTGAAGTAATAATATAACTCTATATATCGAGGTGCAGGAAGACTCATTAACAGGATACATGCTCCTCAGCTTCGCCCAATAAAATATCAACCTGATATTCATACTTCATGTTTACAACCTTAGACTGTATGATAATAAACATGTTTTCTACTGTTTCTACAGAGCTCACAAATCTGATCATCATACGCAACAGCAGCTCTGTGGAAGCCCAAGGGTCCCCGACACCTGAAAGAAACAGATTCAGTCATATCCAGTTCCACATGATCAAATATGAAGACCTAAAATGGGTAAGTGTGTAGTCGTGACTCCATCTTTACAAGGCCTGGTATTATAGTACCACTAATATCGACATTAATACTGATCTTCTTCTTGGGGCAAGAATATTTTTACTACACTATACACCTTCAATTTAAACCTATTACCTTGCTACCACAATGATACTTCAGTAAAACTAATATGAAATTTACTTTTAAAACTATTTTTCATTTCAGGATGAAAGCCTCGGACAGGGATCTTTTACTCGCATCTTCAAAGGCTACAAAACTGACTTTCGTGATGGGGAGAAACACGTGACGAAAGTTTTCCTGAAAGAGCTGGAGGCTGTTCACAAAAACTGCTGGGAGGTTAGATTCTGAAATGTTTAATATTATTGGTATTTAAAAAGGTTAATTTTTAACATTAATCATGTCTTTGCTTCCTCTTAGTCATTCTTTGAAGCTGCCAGTTTGATGAGTCAGATTTCACACAAACACCTCCTCCACGTATACGGTGTCAGTGTTCATGGAGCAAAAAGTAAGTGCAAATCAGACGGCAGGTTCTTCCAGACTATCGTCATACAGTTTGATGAGTACAACAGAAGATTGAAATTCAAGAAACTTTGGCTCTGTTCCTGTAAAATTGTGTACACACGCAAACAAATCAACAATAGAAAAATGAAATGGACAAATCAGGAAATTAATGAATGAAGCACAACAACTGTCTTCACATTAAGTCCTCATTTGACCCAGACGCAGCCCCTTGTCTCTGTGTTTCGGTTGAAGTCCAGCTGTAGAAACAAATCTTGCTGTGTCTTACAGACATCATGGTGCAGGAGTTTGTTGAGTACGGGGCCCTTGACCTTTACTTGAAGAGAGGGAGATCCGTGTCAGTGAGCTGGAAACTTGACATAGCCAAACAGCTCGCATCTGTGCTAAACTTTCTGGTAAGAAAAACCTTCTGATGTAAAGCATCACCAGATCATACAAAGACAATGAAAAGAACTCAATCTGCAACAGAACTGTCATGTTACACTTCATGTTAAATGTTAAATGTTTCATGTGTTCCATACAAGACAAGGATTCATAGGAATCCTATACAGATTAAAAAAGTCAATATTCCTGAACGGGGCCTGAAAATTGACCAATACTGATATCCGCATTCATTAATTTATCAGTAACAACAGCATTAACTGTCTTGCAGGAGGAAAAGAACATCGTTCATGGAAATATCTGCGCAAAAAATCTGCTGCTGGCCAGAGAAGGTGACGCGTCACAGGGTAGCTCCCCTTTCATCAAGCTTAGTGACCCGGGGATCAGTGTGGTCATGCTGGGCAATGATGGTAAATCAAGGAGGGTTTTCTAATCCCGCTGTAACCATCACATTCATGTATAGTACATACAGTACAGTCAGAAGACAAAAGGAAACATACCTGATGAATAGTTTGCAAGAGAGATGAACCGCTAATACTTTCTGCATTGTGGATTAACGCTGAAGACATCAAATAAAGTGTGAAAGTGTGAACATGATCACATGATCACCGTAGTATTCTGCAGTGACATGCCATCCTATCTGATTAGCTTTTCAACACACCTCTAGCCTATGTGTGTTGTTTCATAGCTTTGATGTCTTCAGTGTTAATCTACATAAATAGTGAAATAGTAGAACATCATTGACATCTAACATCTATTGAATGAGATCATAAAAGTATGATACCAAGACATTATTTATGTGTGCGCGTTTGTTTGTAGTAATCCTGGACAGGATCCCCTGGGTGGCCCCTGAGGTGCTGGTAGCCCCTGACAACCTGACTCTGGAGTGTGATAAGTGGAGCTTTGGTGCCACCGTGTGGGAAATCTTCAACAGTGGAAACAATCCATTGTTAGGCTGGGACCTGGACCAGGTAATAGAACAATCAGTGAGCAACACACACGAGTGCAGATACACATATAATGAGTGTGGGTAAGTGAGGGCTAGAATAAAGCTGTGTGTGTGTTTGATGTGTTTTCTGTAGAAGCAGCAGTTTTATGAGAGCTTCCAGCAGCTGCCTTCCTCCCAGTGGACTGAGCTAGCCGATCTGATCAGTCAGTGTATGGACTATCAGCCAGCCTTCAGACCGTCCTGTCGCAGTATTATCCGTCAACTCAACAGTCTGATCACCTCAGGTATTGCGTGGCACTAGTCACGTGACGGTGCATGCAGAAAAAACACATTATGTCTCAATACAAATGTGATCTGTCTCAGCCAATACTGAGAAGTTTTCTTGTTTCATGGCAGACTATGTGATACTACATGCCACTGAGCCTGTCACGCAGAGCCCCATGTGGAGAGCCCTCAGTCCTGCTCAACAAGGCCAGACCCTGTTTGAGGAGAGACACCTGCGCTATATCTCCCTTCTGGGGAAAGTAAGTCTGCATCATCAGACAACATGTAGGCCTACATAATGCAGAGCCATTAGGGCCAATGTACACTTGAATGACAATCACAACCTGTGTGTGAATCTGGGATCGCAGGATTGTCTTATCATGTTCTCTGACTGACAACTGACTCAAAACTTTTCAAGGGGAACTTTGGCAGCGTTGAACTGTGCCGTTATGACCCGCTGGGTGATAACACGGGCGAGCTGGTCGCTGTGAAGAAACTGCAGCCCAACAAGCAATCAACAATGGAGGACTTCAAGAAGGAGGTCAACACCCTCAGTGTTTTTCACTGTGACTACATAGTCAAATACAGAGGAGTCTGCTACAGCATGGGTAATAAATACACTCACTGCAAACGTAACACATGATGGACCAAAATAACTCACCTCAGAAAGCAAACAGATTTATGTATGTATGTGACCTCACATAATGTAATACATTACTAATATATATCACTTTAGCCACAGCTGTATATTCCAGTTTTTTGTTTACTGGTTGCATGTTTAATTAGAAATATTTTAGCCATTTGACACCCACACAACAGATACAGCATGTGCTGTAAAATTTCATTTTCCATTTGAATAATTTGCTGCTGTTCGATAAGTATCAGTTTCAACTCAAGAGAATTTTGTGGTTTTGTAACTTACAAGATGAGATGACAAACTGACCGTCTGACCACCACTATTAGCCTATTAGCATCCTTCTTAGCTTTCATTGCATGTGGTATAAAATCCATAAGAAGACGGCTCGTTATGATCTTTTGTAGATTCACAAAAATACAACTAATGAACAAACAAACTCTTCAGGACTAATTATTTTTGCTTAAAGTTTTAAGGCAGCCATGCATCTCATAGAGTGCACTCATAACGATACTGTCAGACTTTTATGCATCCCTTGCATGATCCTGGAATACATTTGAAATCACATTTTAGGAAAGTTCTTCTTCTTCTTCTTAAGGATTTTAATGTTTGCTTGTTCACAGGACGCCTCAGTATGAGTCTGGTGATGGAGTACCTGCCCTATGGCAGCCTTATCGGCTACTTGGACAGTAACCGCCATAACGTCAACACCAGGCGGATGCTGCTTTTTGCGTCTCAGATCTGTAAGGTAAAGTGTCAGACACCTTGCAAATGGCTGTCTTGAAGAAACTTAAAAATAAATAACTGCTTAATAATTTAATGTTGTACTTTTTTTCATTTTTTAGGGCATGGAGTACCTGCAGACCTTACGTTATGTGCACAGAGACCTTGCGGCCAGAAATATCCTCGTGGCCAGTGATTCGCTGGTGAAAATAGCTGATTTTGGGCTGACCAAGATTATTCCTTTTGACAAGGAATACTACAGAGTGACGCAGCCTGGAGAAAGCCCCATTTTCTGGTAACTTACCTTGTGTTTGAAAATTCAAATACTCAGGGCCTATTCTCCACCCAACACATTGTTGGCGGACCTCTCTATCTCTCTATCTTTATGGTAGCCCTGTATATTTACATTGTAGGCAATGGTGACGTAAGACTGAAAGTCAGAGTCCTTCAGCAGAGATTATAACTGTTTCATTCCCGGAGGCCAATATGACCATACACTGCTTTTCTAATGTAGGTACGCTCCAGAGTCCATCAGTGAGTCCAGATTCTCCCACAAATCAGATGTCTGGAGCTTTGGAGTTGTTCTTCACGAACTCTTCTCCTATTGTGACATGAACTGTAACCCCAAAAGAGTAAGGAAGCTCACATTTGTACACATCTGGACAATATTTCAACATTATTATATAATCGAGGATTGTTCGATGAAACTGAAACACCATTGTGGTTTTCCCCTTTTTGAATGTTTCACTAATGTCACTGTTTTAGCTATGTATGCAGGAGATTGGACACAATGTGCAGAGTCCATCCATTTCAATGCATCTGGCAAATATTCTGAAGAACAACTGGAGGTTGCCGGCTCCTCCAAATTGCCCACCCAAGGTAAGTTCACCTTATATGGGTCAGTTGCTGAAAAACAGCAACTCTTATCTTGATTATAATTCAGTTAAATTCTATTATTTGCCAGTTTTCTACATTTACACATACCTAACAAATATAAAAAATATAAAAACAAAAAAAACTGATGCTGTGATTTCACTATGAATCAATCAGCCATTCTGATTGTAAGTCTTCTCTGTTAAATATATATATTGTTTACATATTTTGTTTTGTGCTTCAACTTTCCAAGTTGCCGTGCTTGCATGCAAATATTTACTGTTCTTTATACTGTCTCTCCCAGCCAAAGAGATATTTATGATACAGTGAATTTTTATTATAACACCAGGTGTACAGTTTGATGAACGAGTGCTGGGCGTATGATTTCGAGGAGCGGCCGTGTTTCTCCAGCCTGGGAAACCAAATTGAGACTATCATGCAGGACGAGAGGGACAACCCTAAAGGCTGACAAGGAGCCTCACCTCTGCACTCATGCACTGTAGTAGGGCTCGCCAAATGTCCTTTGGGTAACACTTTATAATGAGTACACACTATTAAGCATTAGTTTAGCATTAATATACACTGAATTCACATTTATAATGCATGAATACTCATTAGTATGCAGTTTATACACACAGTTACCAGTGTTTAAAAAGGCTGGTAATGCCTCAAGACTCACGAAAGTTTCAGTTATCTTAACAGACCAAGGAGAGACACAACACAAAGGAGTATAGAACATATTGCATTGATATTTATTGCAGCTTCCCAACATATCGTAAAGTACAACTGTTGTGTTGGTGTAAAAAGATGAACAAGGGTAAACGAAGCTGAATTGGATCATAAAAGTTTAGTACTGTGCTTATCAATAATGAGTAAAACATTTGAATAAACTGCATACTTTAACAAACATGCATTATAAATGATGAATTCAGTATATATATATATAGTCTGTACTCATTATAAAGTGTTACTGTCCTTTGTCCAGTAATGTATCATACAAAGACACATTTACAGGTGAGCTGAGGTAAGAGCATCATAAACTGCATGAGCTGTAAAGTTGTATTGTGGTTGTCTGTTAAATCTTAATCAAACGCTGTTAACGGTGATAAACAGTTAGCTGAGAACAATCTTCAAATCCCACATTGCCACAAAATAGTACTAAAGCCAGCTGAAAAATAGAAGTTACCTGGATGTAACTTCAGTTCTGAGAGCATGTGTAAACAATGACAGGGCTGGGCCCCTTCACAGCGAGATAGAGTTATAAAAATAAAAAAAGACCTGCTCACCTGCTAGACAGCTACTTCATGTCTAAGATAGTAGTTTTCTTAAAGTAAAATAGTATTATGTATATAGTATATTAAAATGTTCATAATACACAGTGAGTAGACAAGCTCAGTATGCTCATTCCTGTATACTATAATTCCTCTGGCCACTGCAAAACACATATTAGACAACACACGAACACATTACATATCTGTGTCTAAAGGGGCGGAGGAATTTCAGAAGCTGGCGGAAAGATTTTAAGGTTTTCATTTGTTTTATAAAAAATGTGCAGAGAAAAAATATATTTTCATGAGTCGTCTTTCTGCTTTTATACTGTTGTGGTGAAGAATAAAATTTATTTACAAGCTGTTCTACAAACTGAATTCTATTCTTTGAAACACGACTGGAAAAATGAATGGACATATCATTTGTGTTCATACAAAATGCATCTACTGTATAGGCAGTTCACAAAGTACAAAAAAAGACAAGACATTTCTTATTTATTCATTTCTATGAGATAAAAGTGGACAGCTCAATAACGTCCATGAAGTCAGATAATGATGATAGTGGAAAGGAGCACCAACCAACTACCACACTGTGTTTATTTGACCTCAGCGGCTGCTGTAAAGAAAATTATAAAAATTATAAAAATCATCTACAGCCATGAGGTGGCCAGTAAAGAGGTGTTTGCTTGTAATTGCATTTGGGTCCTCTATTTTGTTTCACACCATAATACCAAGTATTTTTTTACTGATTATATAGGTAGAAACAGGCCCAGATTAAGGTGGGTCTGGGCCCCGGGGCCAGGAGTTTGCAAACCAAACAAACCCCCCATGGGCCCTCTGATTCCTGTATCCTGTGGCCGAGGGGCCCTCTGACTGCTGTCACTGTCAATTCAGTTCACCCTTCTCTCTCGGTTCTCTCTTCACTCATGCCGTATAACATTGTGAGTAGTCATAAGATCCTAAAGAATAGAGGCCTCTGACATCGCAATTGGCATCGACATCGGCATCTGCATTGCTGTGGGGCCCCCCCTGGGCCCCCTGGCCCCACTGGCCCGGTCGTAATACGGCCCTGGGTAGAAATTGTTTTGTGATACAGTAGGCAAACAGGTGATACTAATTCCAGTCAGGTCAGACAAAGTCAGGATGCTGCCTTATGGCATCAGAGAGCTCATGAGTGTTTGTTGAGGCAGAGGTAAGCAACATCATGTTGTGTTTCTGCAAAATAAAAATCTCCAGTAGCTTAATATTTATGACCAGGTGTAAGCTGTCATGATTTACATTTAGAGTAAACAGTTGCCAATTCATGATATTTTATCATGAGTAGTAGTCGTAGTTGACACTGCTATGACAGTTATATTAAATTTACATTAACAGTCATCTATTTTAGATGTCAGACTAACTTTGCACCACAAAGATGAACACGTTCTAACAAATAGTTTAGAAACACACCCAAGGTGTAATCATTAACTGCATATTATAAACAGGATGATATTTTACCAGCATATGGCTAGCACTGCGGGCGGTGCCAGGGTGTGAGACAGAGCCTGTTCCATAAATATTCCACCTTCTATCCAAACATGATCTTTGCTGCCATTTGTTTTAAATGTGTCAATATAGTGTATCTAAGCAGCTGAAGCAGCTGTCATAACCTAACACGAAGGCAGCAAGCATAAATCTGAAACAGTCATATTTGGTTTATTACTTTGATACCTGCCTACCTGCCTACCACTCTCAGGTGTACGCGCAGCTCGTAACGTGCGTAATGGTAGCGATGCCGCCATGACAGTTGGTTCTTACACACTCTCTAATGGGCTGTCTCACACACCTCCCTATTGTTGACAGACATTTCACATTACTTCATAACCTCTCTATCAGTTCTCTGATAAGTAGCCAGCAGAAGATACCCTAATCTAAATTGCACCTCTCTGAGCTGTCTCTGGCCCTTCTGGACTTCTTCTGAACTATATCTCTCCCTGCCAGTCTCAGCAAAACATTAATAAAGGGAAGTGTCCTCAAGACATGTAAGAAAAGGGAACACTCACTCACTTTGCATGGTTTAAAACATCTGAACCCCAGTAAAATCTTAATTTTCATGACGTCATGTATTTAGAACCAATCCTCATCTTCCTGTCCCCTTTTCTATGAGCGCAGGGCTCTCAGTCTTTACTTGGAAAGAGGGAGATCAACCTGCACATTTTTACCACCTGCGCTTATCGATTGTGTACATTTGCAAAGTCTGGCAACAAAGGCAGTCGCGGCTTTTGTTCAGTCATGACACTGCATTATCACACAATGAATCCTGATAATAGTGCAGGCTAAGTTCACCATAACAGTCAGAGAATATGAAACCAATGTGTCAACCAGTAATCACTGTTATTGATGCAAACATACAATATAAACACTGTAGTATTGAATTAGTTATTATTGATGAATTGGCATCTATCTTTAATTATTCTGATTTAAATCTGCATGTCTGTGACACATGATATATGATAAACAAATGTGCGGCCTGACTCCTTTTACCCTGTGATAAGTCATTTTTCAGCATGAGCTGAAATAGTGAAATGTGCAGTTTACTGAATGTTGCAGGTGAACAATCTGTCATTAAGTTAAAATGGCGCACAAAGCCTTTTATTTTATTTTACAGTGCTGCTAAATCATTTCCTTAAAGTCACATTTCAGATTAGGATCATGGATTTTGTGCCACATAAAATATATTCGAGCTGAAAAGAATCCATGTACCAGTAAAACGTCTTTATAAAAGCACGGGTCATACGGATCGAGTCTACGTGAGGGAATCTTTAATCCAAATGGTCTCACTGCAATATGGGAACTTGGATCAAGTCCTGCTTTGGCCAGACACATTCCTATGTAAGCATCATCAATGGGAAGAAGGTCAATGGACTGGGACATTTTGTATATGACCAGAGCTGTATAACCAGACAAGAGGAAGCCCCCACCACTACAGTAGGGGGGAAATATGTTTGGCTCATATATCGGAACTGGGACAAAATACTTGTTTGGTTCTCTAATTACACCCATTTTTTTGTTGAGGTGGCCAGTAAAGAGGTGCTTGCTTCCATCGTTATCCTTGAGACTTTGGAGGTACTCCACCATGTGGTCTGTGTTGGCAAAGACGTCATCATCACCGTTGAGCAGGAAGCGAACGTTTGGACAGTTTCTTTCCATCCACTCCAGGAAGAGTATTTGCTTCAAGGTGAGGTTTTGGAACGTGTCAGTGAAGTCCCACTGAAGGATGTCACTGTACTCACGTTGCTCCAGCTCCAGCAGTTTGTTCAGTCTCTCTTTCTCAAAGCCAGAGTCTGTTGTTCCTGTGATGAAGACCCGGCGGATCCACACACCATTCTGTAACCTCTCTTCAGCCCAGGTTTTGCGCAGTATCGCTCGACGGTCGTAGTTACGAGGGGAGCTTTTAATGACTAGCAGGAGAAAGACTTCTGCTGATTTATCAGCTCCTCCACATTTATCAGGAAGGTCCAGTAGCATGGGGAAGTGGCGACAGTGTCGATAGTAGAGAAAGTCCTTCATAATGTCTTGAAAAGAGTCGAAGCCTGTCATGTTGGCAACAGACGTGTTTTGTTGACATCTTGGCCAGGAGTATACATAGGAGTTGTTTTTGGTGTGTTGTCTAATTTTACTGTCATCATTTCTCAAAACTTCAGTGTTTTTAAGGAGGTAAAGAACCACGAGACTTCCCAGCAGCACCAACAAAAGTCTTGTAATGACATGTTTTTTCATTAAAATTCTGCAATGGGAAAATAAAATCAGTCAGAAATGTTTTAAGATAAAGCTTAAGTGATCTTTTCTTTCAACTACGGTAAAATTTCAACACCATCAATGGAAAACTCTGTGTGCCTCTAAAGAGTTAAATGTTCCCTGTACGTTTGTATGACAGTTTTTATTACAGTTTAATATATTGTACCAGCATATGGTTAGCAGTATGCGTGGTGTTCTTTTAGATGGAATAAATGGAGACAGACCCTGTTCACTAAATATTCCACCTTCTATCCACACATGAACTTTGGTGCCATTACTGCCTCTTGGTTTCAAATTCGTCAATATAGCTTTCAGACCAGAAGAATAAACTAAAACTATGTTTACATTGTAGCTTCAAGTCCCCCTTTATAATATTTAGCTGTATTTAAATGGACATTGTCATCTACTTTAGTCCACATGTCAAAAGTAACATGGAAATGTTTTTGTTTTTTTTATTTGAAACCGCAAAGTTTACTGATCTTTACTGAGAAGTAATAAAGTTTCAACACTATCAGCTTCATAGTTAAGTATTCCTTATGAGGGTTAGTATTTGTGCTTTCAGTTACATTAAAAAAAAAAAGACATACACCAGAGCTGTGTGAGCCTCCAAGAGCTTTAAAGTTACTTTAAAGTTACTGCTTTAGGCAGATACAGATCAAATCTAAACGTTTCTATATTAAGTAGAAAGAGAAAAAATGTTTTTCCAGGTGCTATATGTATATATAAGACAAGGAGAACCTTATAATTAATGTTTGAAAGAGCTATGACACATTTCAGTCATATTCAGATTTGATTTGACTTCATTTTTAGTTTTAGCGAAAACCTCATTTTTCTGTTTTGTTCTTCATTTTCTGCATACAAGCTTGCAAACTTGTAACCTTCTTATCTTAATATAACAACTTCTCATGATCAATATTTAATTGCATTAGTCAGTCTGTTCTCACGTTCTCTAGCTTATATTAAACCTGTCGCCGTAAAACAGGATTTTCATAGTTATTATAACAAAGGCACAGTTTTATACCTCAAAGCAAGGCATATTATCGTTACAGGTGTAAAGTTAAAGTAAGCAAAATGTGTCTTGTAATAATTATCTACATTCACAGACTACAATTAGACAGAAAGTATCGAGATTTGTGTAGAAATTCAAGTTTTTGGATCGAAAATGAAATCTGATGATCCAAATCGTCTTCCAATAACAATTCAGCTCATTTTTTCCAAATTAACACAAACTGTTTAATATTTATTTTACAACATTGTTCTATATTTATAGTTCTTTTTCAACAATAAATACCTGAACATGCTGGTAGATCCTGGTGAGGTGAAGTCAGACAAACAGAGACATCGGGTAAAATGAGACAGAACAGGTTTTTACACTTTGGACTCTTTCAATTTTATCAGCCAGCCACCAAACACGTCACATCATTGTTGCTGCATGTGAAGAAGAAAAAAAAAAAAGTTTTCACTGGTTTGTGAGGTTGGGCAGAGCAAAGATCAAGAATACCTCTTGTCCTTTAACTTGCCAAAGAAACATGTGAGACAAGTTGTCTCCCGATTCGCACTGGACTAGTCTTACAAGGGGGATACTCAAAGTCTGCACTTTACTCGATATACTGACATCATCCCCTTGTCAGGCCACGTGTAAATATGCTTAGCTCCCTGTTCACTTTATGGTCTTATGACTGTTTGGATTATTTACGGGGTGAGGACGACAGGGTGTGACTAAAGACAGGCTCTGTTTAATAAAGAACAATTGCATAGAAATCATGAACAAATTCAGTCACTTAAGGGAGAGTTGAGTTTTTTTAATAGATGTTTTACAGAGGTGCTCTCCTCAGATCCACAGGTAGACTGTTCCAGAAATGAGGGCCACGGTAAACTAAAGGGGAACTCATTGTGTGTTTTTGTGAAGGTACTTCAACAGCAACAGCCAATAAAAAATTAATGTTGTTGAAAAGTTGCCAGACTCCTTTAACCTCTGTAATAAGATGTTTAATTTTGCAGCTCAAGTAGATAATAAAAAATACAGTTTACTTATTGTTACAACACAAAATGGTCATTTTCACTTGCCAAAAATTGATTGAAGGCCAAATGCAGTTAATGAAAGGTGATTTCTGCCTGAATGTGACTTGATCTCATTCAAGAGCTTCATAATATAAAGACCTGAGCTCACAGGACATATTTATTGTCCCCTATGTGGCTTGCAGACATTTTAAAAAATAGACAACTTTAAAAACACACAATAAAAAACATAATCACATTGAATTCATGATGTACGTGGACTTAAAATCATTGTTTTATTTTATGGCCTGGGTGCCCTGGTTTTTGGCCTTTGTGCCCTCAAAAAATGGACAACACAAAATGCCAAGTGGCCCCTAAAATGATGAAAATCCAGGCCTGGTTACAGGTGAATCTTTGGGAGGTGTGGTGTATAAAGCCTTAATGGAAGTTTGTCATCGTCTGAAAAGAGGTTATTCAGTCACACAAGGCCAGCCTATTTGAAGTAGTAGTAGTATGAAGTAGATTTGGCCTCATGCAGTTTCACGTTCAAAGCATTTTCTTCAAGTCACATTTCAGATTAGGATCATGGATTTTGTGCCACATAAAATACATGCGAACTGAAAAGAATCCATGTACCAGTAAAACGTCTTTATAAAAGCACGGGTCATACCCATCTAGTCTGGAGGGAATGTTTAATCCTAGTGGTCTCACTGCAATATGGGAACTAGGATCAAGTCCTGCTTTGGCCAGACACATTCCTATGTAAGCATCATCAATGGGAAGAAGGTCAATGGACTGGGACATATTGTATATGACCAGAGCTGTATAACCAGACAAGAGGAAGCCCCCACCACTGCAGTAGGGAGGAAATATGTTTGGCTCATATATCGGAACTGGGACAAAATACTTGTTTGGTTCTCTAACGACCCCCATATTTATGTTGAGGTGGCCAGTAAAGAGGTGCTTGCTTCCATCGTTATCCTTGAGACTTTGGAGGTACTCCACCATGTGGTCTGTGTTGGCAAAGACGTCATCATCACCGTTGAGCAGGAAGCGAACGTTTGGACAGTTTCTTTCCATCCACTCCAGGAAGAGTATTTGCTTCAAGGTGAGGTTTTGGAACGTGTCAGTGAAGTCCCACTGAAGGATGTCACTGTACTCACGTTGCTCCAGCTCCAGCAGTTTGTTCAGTCTCTCTTTCTCAAAGCCAGAGTCTGTTGTTCCTGTGATGAAGACCCGGCGGATCCACACACCATTCTGTAACCTCTCTTCAGCCCAGGTTTTGCGCAGTATCGCTCGACGGTCGTAGTTACGAGGGGAGCTTTTAATGACCAGCAGGAGAAAGACTTCTGCTGATTTATCAGCTCCTCCACATTTATCAGGAAGGTCCAGTAGCATGGGGAAGTGGCGACAGTGTCGATAGTAGAGAAAGTCCTTCATAATGTCTTGAAAAGAGCCGAAGCCTGTCATGTTGGCAACAGACGTGTTTTGTTGACATCTTGGCCAGGAGTATACATAGGAGTTGTTTTTGGTGTGTTGTCTAATTTTCAGATGTGGGTCGTCATCTTTTCTCACTTCTTCAGTGTCTCTCAGGAGGTAAACAACCATGAGACCTCCCAGCAGCAACAAGGAAGCTCTTGTTATGACCGACCTTTTCATCAAAATTCTGTAATTAGAAAATAAAACAGTTTTCTCATTAACACGTCAGTCAGAAATAATTTAATATAGTGACGACTGTCTCTATAATTCCTAAAATGGTCATACTAAGATTTAAATAAACCTTGGTTATCAGTACGATACATGAAGAGAAACAAAACTCTGCTGTTGGCAAACTGTGGACATTTCATAAATATGAGATCTTTCTTTCCTTTGGCAGCTCAGATTAAAGTAAGCTCAGGTGTCCGGAGATGCTTCTCCCATTTGTTTTTATCTTAAAACCAAAACTTTACTGATCTTCACTAAAATTTCAGCTGTCATACTTGATCGTGTCTAATGAGAGCATGTCTTGTTAGGCTGGAGTTTTTTTTCATTCTTTTATTCTCTATTTACACCAACCTTCACAAAATAAAGTAATCTTCGATTCGTTCTTTCGTGATTTTTTGTTTTGAAGAAAAATGTCATCCTCACTTGACATATCAAAATCATGTCAGCCCCCTAAAGCTTTTCAAATTAATGTGATCTAATGGGTGTAAATGTAAAGTATGCGAAACCAAGCACACAAGAATCTCAGTCTTTGTGTTTTACATGACTATACATTCACAGCCTGTCACAAGACACAAGGTATCAAATGTTGTGTAATAACTCAAGGTTGATGTTTGATGATCTGACTTGTGATTTTCATATTAAATAATGTTTTGTGTTATTCAGCATTAATCATTTACTAATTACATCACACATTATTAACTGTAACCCCAGATAACGTGTAATATGGCAGCTGTGTTTTAGCTGAATTAAAGCTTTTGGATCAAAAATGAAATCCTTCAAACCAGATCATCTTCCAGTAAAGTTTCAAATGAATGCAAACTGTGTAAATTATGTACTTATTTCACAGCAGTATTCTACACAAGGGGGAAAAAATTCACAGAAACATATAGGTCAAGATTAAATGAATCTTTTCAGCGATAAATACCTGAACATGTTGGTAAATCCACGTGAGGCGTGATGATGGCAAGTCAGGCAAACGGAGGCAGCAGGTAAAATGAGAGAAAACACGATTTACAGCTTGGAAACTTTTCAGTAGTACGATAGTTTGGTGCTTTGTGAAAGCAACTTGAGGCATGTTGATTTTCTCGTTTTGGTACAGGTTACTGCAGCTAAAAGAAGAAGGGCTCATTGGGGTCACGTTGCACTCTTAAAAGCCTAATTTACATTTCTGGCCATTAAAATCTATTTCAGGTTGTTGAGACTTATACATATATGCTATTAATATTTGCTTAAACAACCAGTAGGTCCTTGTGTTGGCTGATATGAATCTGACTTTGTCAAACAGGATTTCCATGTATTATAAGAAAAGCACCTTTTTTCTCTCTTGAGTCGAGTCATATTATTGAAACTCTTTGTACAGCATTATCTACATACACAGCCTAATATTAGACACAAGCTATTGAGTTTTATGTAATTACTCACGTTAACTTAGATTTAAAAAATTCCACTACCCGACATATAATATTATTAATGCTATTCAGCATCTATTTCTTACTAATTACAAAGCTTAGAGTGAAAGATGTCAAATGGCTGTGTTTTTCATTTAAAGTGGATGCATTCATTAATTGAATTACAGCATTAGCATTGTAGCAATTAGCATGTTAGCATTAGCATGTTAGCATTGAAATCTATTTCATTTTTAGTGGCTAAAAACCATGCTCATTGCTAACATTAGCAGCCAATGCTAAAATTAGTGACTAGCGCATCATGCTAATTGCTAACATGAGTGGCTAATTCTGTTTTTAGTAGCTCAAAATTAGTGCTAGCATTAGCATGTTATCAATTATCAATTAGCAGGGACGCGCCAGCAAGCAGCGATGGGGCCAGAGTCAGGCACACTCTCAAAGTTTCTGCGGGAATTTTCTAGTTGAATTAAAGTTTTTGGATTCAAAATTAAATCCTTCAAACCAGACCATCATCCAATAACATCTCAGCTCGTTTTCAGATTAACGCAAACTCTAAACTGTTAATCGTGTACTTATCTCACACACATCAATCTATATGAAGGAAATAAATTCACAGAAATGCATGGGACAAGGTTAAATTATCCTTTGCAACAATGCATACAAAACAAATGTTGAAACATTAGAGGCAGTTAGCAGAATGACGACCGTCAGGACAGACAGGATCAGCACCTTTTGGCTGTTGTTGTGTTTCTCATATGTTCAGTCAGGGGGCGTGTTGTATGTAAGTATGTCAGCAATTAGTTTTAACAACATACAGTAAACGTACAGATGTTATGATAATCTATAATAAAGGGCCCGGTCTTTTGCCCCGCCCCCGGCCCAGCTCTGACTTGTTCCGCCACTGGGACCCAGCACACAGGTGAGAAAAGCTAAATAGGCTTGGCAGGTGGGGTACTGCGTGAAAAACACAGATGATGATGTTACTCTGTTAACCGACTCACATTCTGACATTCATCACGATTTCCCAAACTTGTTTAACTTTCCTCACCTGTGTGCTGGGTCCTGCAGGTGAGCCTGCAGCGCCGCCCCGCAACGCCTTCATTGCCAGCGGACACTGCGCAGCATTCACAGTGCTACGGAAAAATCGGAAATTTCATCACTTAAAGTGTGCCTGTCCAAGTGCACAATCTGGCGTAATCTTGTACTGCATTTGGTCCTCAGTAGCCTACTGTCTAAAACAATTTCCATGTCTCACGTCCCCAAAAAACGACAGTGCAAAAAGGCTATATTTGGATGAACTGACCACGTATTGAAGGATATTAAAACTTAATAAGGTGACATATTAACAGCCTTGGCCTTACAGTGGAACTTAAAACAGTTTTAGCCACTAACAGCAGTTTTTTCAACGCCAATTATGTGGTGTAGCCAAATCGTTTTAGTTCCTAGATTCCCTGAAGGCAGCATGTTGGGGAAGGTCTCTAGCCTTTAGGTTGAGCTGTCTGTCATGATTTTGGGGTCAAAAAGACAGATCTGAAACTGAATATATATATATTTATAACTGTAAAAAATAAGATCTGAATCTGAAAAGATAGAAGTTGCAACTGAAAGAAAAATATGAAAAAAATGTGTACACTTATTTTTATTTTTAATACGTTGGTGTATTTTTCAAAATTCAAGATCAAAACTGGAAGAGTGAAGGACTGAAGGACTGAAGGAGTGCCCCCATCCTGGGGAAGGGCGGAGAGCAACAGGAGAGAAGGGGGCCTCGGCCTGAAACGGTGGCAATGTGTGGACCCCAGAGGAACAGGAGCCGTCCTGGATGAAGCAGGAGGATAAGGTAACACACAGACACACTCGGACGCTAGATAAAGACAACAACACAACACTAGAATCGCCTACAAAGAAAAGTCATTTAAAATGAATTCCCGGAACTGATATGTTTGTCTGTGTTATGATGAGAGTTCCTGGAAATGTCCTACTTTAATCAACTTGTGGTAGAACTTGTTTAACTGTGGGTTCTAGGGGGCAGACAGGCAGATTATCCAGTGTGAACTGGATAATCAGGTGACTAAACACACACTTGTTTCAAGGAACTGTCCAATCAATCTATAGGGCAGAGACCTCATGTGCAGCTTTGGCATAATTCTCCACTCCTGGTTAAATACAGCCCATTAGGACCGCTCTATGTCTATGAATGGCAACTGTTACATAACTCGCTCACACATGCTTCAGAGAGCTTGATGTCATTCGCATACACACACGACACACAGGCAGGACGCTCAGGCTACGGGCCTTGTTTGAAACAATACCCTTAAAAACTAGAAGCCATAGATGGCATCACACCAGTTTTTGACTCATTACTTAAGGTGGGCATAATTGTCCCGTGTGATGATTCACCAGTCTGCACGCTGATATTTCCTGTTAAAAAGGTCAGGAGAAGGTCAGCCGACAGAATGGAGATTTGTACAGGATTTGTACAAGCACTAAATGCTGCAATTAATCTAATCCAATCAAATCCACACACCAGTATAACCCTCATTCCACCTAAAGCCGCTCATTTGTCTGAAATCTGAAATCATCCCATCAGGCTAACCTAATGATATGCAGCCCCTCAGAGGAGGCCACATGCAGTGGCTCCTATCTCACACACACAGAAGACTTCTTGAGATACCACTCCATTTTTAAAATGTCTAATATCACTGTTCCACACTAAATCCAGCTTCTCTTCTCCCAACGCAGGAAGACGGCGACGACTCAGACAAATGTCATGATTGTTTGCAAGTTGTAGAGTTGGAATGTATGCCAAGGTTGATCTGTCAGACGTACCCCTCCCAAACACTGACCTGTTTGTAGATGGTTCTGCATCTAGGGATAAAACAGGCGCCAACCAAACAGGTTTTGCTGTCGTCACCTCACACACTGAGGGCAAAACACTGAACATCTACACAGACTCTTGTTACACCACTTCAAGCCTGGCGACTGGGTGGTTATCAAAGATTTCAGGAGAAAGTACTGGACAGCGGTTCCAATGCCCTTTCCAGGTGCTCCTCATCACTCACACCGCTGTAAAGGTCGCTGGTAAGGTCCCCTGGATCCACACCAGCCACAAACGTATCCCGGAGCCCAACAATGACCCTCATATATCAGCAGAAGCAAGTGGAAAGTAGCGCACCGAGCTACCAACAAACCCAGAGGTCACCTCCCACCAACTATAAAATACGCACACCCAGATTTCTACTGTATACAATAACCAATACGAGTACCCAGAACCCAGTCCTTGGTTTCTTGGCCTCACCGATTCCTTCTAGATTCCTATGTCACTGGTCTGGTCCTCTTTCGTGAAAGCAGTAATAAACCCACCAAAGACAATTTCTTCTTTTTCACAGTCTCTTTATTTTCTTTCACCACATGCAGGCGTGTAGATCTACATAAGAAACTCCCTGTAAAATCCCAGTACAGTCGTAGAGCTCTACAAACAATTACTGTTGCTAGAAGTGATATCACACTTGACTGAATAACAGTTCTGAGCAGCACTGAACGTCAGCATCACTCCCTCTCATGTGATATTTCTTAAATATTGATTTAGTTCCTAAATTGGGGCTACTAATTTTTCAGATGAATAAAACTTTATCAGTAAGATACATTCAGAAAAAAACAAAAAAAATAGTGCATTTTTTTAAAGATAAATGTGATAGTAATGATAAATTGTGATTCTATTTTCTGGCAGCTGCTCAGATTAAAGTGACCACATCTGTCTGGAGAGTTCTGCGTCACCACAAGGTTTCTTACTGTACTGATCTTTACTGAAAATTAATTTAAACTATGATACATTTTCAGAATTATCAGTAGAAAACTTCAACTGTGCGACTCCAAATAGTTAAACAGATAAGTAAATATGTATTATTCTTATTTATATTTTGACAGCATTTGGTGTGCGGGCGGTGCTCATTTACATCCTGTTTGCCAAGGTGTAAGTCAGAGCCTGTTCAATAAATATTCCACCTTCTTTCCAAACATGATCTTTGCTGCCATTTGTTTTAAATGTGTCAATATGGTGTATTTCAGCAGCTGAAGCAGCTGTCATAATCTAACTTGAAGGCAGCAAGCATAAATCTGAAACAGGCATTGTCAGGTCTGGGGGCGGGAAGGAGGACACACATTTATTAACAAAGAAAACACTCCAATGGAGGGAAACAAAAAACAAATGGCAAGACAAGCGAGGAAAAAGTCAACAAAAAATCACTCCTCTAGAGGGGGACAGAAGCTAAGTTGGCTATAAAACTGGACAGAAAACAATGACCAAAACTATGAAATGAACAAACCAAAAATCACTCGCATGGAGGCAAAAAACTACAGGCACTGTAGTGGCTGCTTCCCTTTCCTACGAATGCAGGGATCTCAGTCTTTACTTGGAAAGAGGGGGACCGTGACACTTTATTTGTAGTAAATATCAAATTACATTTTTTGTAACCAAAAATGTCACACACACATAACGCACCAAGACATCCATTAGCTTCTGTGAACACGCACACACACGCACACACACACACACTGCCTTCTCACCTCAACCTGCACATTTTAACCACCTGGCGCTTATGGATTGTGTACATTTGCAAAGTCTGGCAATAAAGGCAGTGACAGCCTTTGTTCAATCATGACACTGCATTATCACACAATGAATCCTGATAATAGTGCAGGCTAAGTTCACCGTAACAGTCAGAGAATATGAAACAAACGTGTTAACCAATGGCAAGATGAGAAGCAATCACTGTGACTGATGCAAACATATACAATATAAATACTGTAGTATTGAATTAGTATTGATGAATTGGCACTGCGGAGGACAATGTTTTAATTAAGATTCGAAAGAGAAACAGTTTGATTTTAATGACACATCTAATGTGGAAAAGCTACGTAAATTTAAATTTGCAAACAACTAATCATGACACACTGGCATGCATCATACTAAGTGTGATCTGAATATTGCAGGTGAACAATCTGTTGGAGCTGTAGTGTAGTTTGTCATTAAGTTAAAATGGCACACAAAGCCTTTTATTTTATTTTACAGTGCTGCTAAAGCATTTTCTCCAAGTCACATTTCAGATTAGGATCATGGATTTTGTGCCACATAAAATACATGCGAACTGAAAAGAATCCATGTACCAGTAAAACGTCTTTATAAAAGCACGGGTCATACCCATCTAGTCTGGAGGGAATGTTTAATCCAAATGGTCTCACTGCAATATGGGAACTAGGATCAAGTCCTGCTTTGGCCAGACACATTCCTATGTAAGCATCATCAATGGGAAGAAGGTCAATGGACTGGGACATATTGTATATGACCAGAGCTGTATAACCAGACAAGAGGAAGCCCCCACCACTGCAGTAGGGAGGATATATGTTTGGCTCATATATCGGAAATGGGACAAAATACTTGCATGGTTCTCTAACGACCCCCATATTTATGTTGAGGTGGCCAGTAAAGAGGTGCTTGCTTCCATCGTTATCCTTGAGACTTTGGAGGTACTCCACCATGTGGTCTGTGTTGGCAAAGACGTCATCATCACCGTTGAGCAGGAAGCGAACGTTTGGACAGTTTCTTTCCATCCACTCCAGGAAGAGTATTTGCTTCAAGGTGAGGTTTTGGAACGTGTCAGTGAAGTCCCACTGAAGGATGTCACTGTACTCACGTTGCTCCAGCTCCAGCAGTTTGTTCAGTCTCCTCTTTCTCAAAGCCAGAGTCTGTTGTTCCTGTGATGAAGACCCGGCGGATCCACACACCATTCTGTAACCTCTCTTCAGCCCAGGTTTTGCGCAGTATCGCTCGACGGTCGTAGTTACGAGGGGAGCTTTTAATGACCAGCAGGAGAAAGACTTCTGCTGATTTATCAGCTCCTCCACATTTATCAGGAAGGTCCAGTAGCATGGGGAAGTGGCGACAGTGTCGATAGTAGAGAAAGTCCTTCATAATGTCTTGAAAAGAGCCAAAGCCTGTCATGTTGGCAACAGACGTGTTTTGTTGACATCTTGGCCAGGAGTATACATAGGAGTTGTTTTTGGTGTGTTGTCTAATTTTCAGATGTGGGTCGTCATCTTTTCTCACTTCTTCAGTGTCTCTCAGGAGGTAAACAACCATGAGACCTCCCAGCAGCAACAAGGAAGCTCTTGTTATGACCGACCTTTTCATCAAAGTTCTGCAGTTAGAAAATAAAACAGTTTTCTCATTAACACGTTAAACCTAAAACTTTAATCATCTTTACTGAAAAGTACTTTTAATTATTATAAAGTTTCAACAACTCTACGTGTGCGTATGTTCTCATTATGAGATGTAGTACTTTATCTTTAAGTATGTGAAATGAAGCAGACAAGATTCTCTTGACTTGTACATACTTATCTACATACACAGCCTATCAGCAGACACCAGGTATCTTTTGTTGTGTAATAATTCAGGGCAGCCTGGATCATTTTGTCCATAAAACAAAGAAACTAGCTGCGATTACATTAGAAAGTCAGCCTGGAAACAAGAGAGGGACAGAGTTGTTTTTTGTTTGGATTAGTCAGATTCTTGTCATCACAGATAGATCAATGACACATTCAGCCAAATTAAGATATGAGGTGGTCCTGTCTGATCAAGGCAGCAGAGAGACAGACAGCACACAGACAGCAGAGAGACAGACAGGACACAGACAGCAGAGAGACGGACATGCATTCAACCACACAGAGCAGATCTGAGAGCTGAACGAGGCAGTTAAGAGAGGCGAGAACCATTCGTCCAAGTTGATGTGGCCCCGCAGCAGGTGTAGCTCTAAGCAGCCCCGTACCTCACTTTAACAGCCCGGAAACAAAAGAAAGATCATACCGAGGTCAGTAATAACAGTAAGCATGAACAGTTTTAGAATTAACACCGCCAACATCCCAACCTGCCCTCTGCAACAGTGTAAAAACAAAATTCATTGAAGGATTCGAGTTATGATTTGAATCCATGCTTTGTTTTTGCTTTTTTAATAAAGAGTAAGAACATAACTTTTTACTTTTACTACTGCTCCCGTTCATGTTTCCATCCATCCATCAAATATCGCTATCAAATATAGTATGGCAGCGTGCGTATCAAGAGACGTCTAAACAGTGCCCCGTTGCTAGGCAACTGGGCTTACCTATGAGAGGTATAAAATGATATGAAAGATGCATTTGAAAACGCCAAAGGGGGTAAAAATATTAAAGATTTTTAGTTAAATTAAAATCATATTAAAATTTAAATCATTTTCAAATTCACACAAACTGTGTAATATTATTTTACAACAGTGTTCAGTTCATTCATACCTGAACATGTTGGTAAATCCAGGACAGGCTTGGTGAAGTGAAGTCAGACCATGAATAGCACCAGGTAAAATGAGACAGACTAAGTTGAATTTGAGTTAAACAGTTCGGGCTCGTCCATCCTTCCATGTTATCAGCCAATCATGTTACTCATGTTATTTCATTGTTGCTGCATGTGAAAAGACCATTTCGATTGGTCTGTGAAAACTAGGATGCGCAGAGCAACAATGTTCGAAATGAATAGCAGTCTTTGTGCCGACCAGAGGAGTTGTTTTTGGTGTGGTCTTCACATCAACACATCTCAGTCAGAAATAAATGAATAGACTGAGGACTGTTTAGTTCATAAAGTGTGCCTACTAATGTTTCAGGTAAGACATATTAAGAAAAGATGTGGATGCACTTTCTTTCCTTTGTGATTGCATTTTCTCATCTGTCCGGAAACGTCAGCATCACCACGAGGTGTCTTACTTTACTGATCTTTGCTGAAAATTATTTTCAACTATGATGAAGTTTCAACACTATCAGTAGAAACTCCACATGCCTCTAAAAAGTAACTATAGAATCTGACTGTTCCATATGTATGCCTGCTGCCTTTGTTCATGTTCGTATTGTATTTATTTCATACAAATAGAAATAAAGGATCATGTCTATTTATGAAATAAATATTCAGTATAATTACTCTGACGCATGCAGCTGCTGTCATGATTTTGAATGTGTGTGATAAACTGAAGGATGAAGTTTCTTTTGAGATAATTCTCCTCTTTCTTTAACTCTTTTTTTTAGCTCTCTTGTAAAATGCATCGTCACACGGCTGAAAACAAGGCTTAATTGTTCCCTGTATGTTTGCATTACAGTATTACGCGTACATATTACCGGCATACGACGAGCAGTGTGGGTGGTGTTGATTCACACCCTGTTTACAAGGGTTTAAAACTGAAAGTGTTCAACAAATATTCCACCTTCTATTCAAACATGATCTTTATTGCTACCGTTGTCTCTTTGTTATGTTAAAGTGACAATGGTGGTGACATGCACTTAGTAAGTTAATTGGTGGTTTTAAATTTGCCGTATGAGTGAATGTCAGTGTGAACGGGATATCTGTGTCAGTGAGGTGGAAACTTGACGTAGCCAAACAACTCACATCTGTGCTAAACTTTCTGGTAAGTTTA
The DNA here is from genome assembly GCA_014281875.1 of Nibea albiflora. NCBI lineage: Eukaryota > Metazoa > Chordata > Actinopteri > Sciaenidae > Nibea > Nibea albiflora. The sequence goes on along the minus strand of CM024792.1, from coordinate 9,512,728 downwards.
CTTCCTCATGTGACAGAAACGTGTTACACTTTCATGTTAAATATCAGATGTACAGGGCATCAGTGTGCTCATGCCGTCAAGAAAGGTTAGTCTGATCAGGTCTATTCACAGTACATATAGTGTATATAACAGTCTGGATACAAAAGGAAAGATACCTAATGAATTATATCCTACCGTAGCAAAAGATGAGGTAATAAGTAATAAAGTGTTACATGATCAAATAAAATAAGTCTTTACAACCTAAACAAAATCAAATTTCCAATTCCACATCTGTGCGTGTTCAGTGATACTGGTCAACCTGACTCTGGAGTGTGATAAGAGGAGCTTTGGTGCCACTGTGTGGGAAATATTAAACGGTAGCGTGATGCTGTAGATGTAGATGCATTCTCTGTGTTTCACAGGAATTGTATTTATTAGACGTTATGCAAAAAGACAAAAAATAATCAGATTCTTGCAAACAGGAAGACCCATAAATAACAAAATACTCATATGCCAAGTGCAAAACAAATGATAAAAGTTAGATACAGTGAATATTGTGAGCTATTACAAAATACAAAGGCTAATACTGAGGAGTTTTCTTGATTTGTGGCAGCGTTGAACGTTGCATTTATGACCCACTGTGTGATAGCACAGGGGAGCTGGTCACTGCAGCCCAATAGGCAGTCGATCCATGGAGGATTTCGAGAAGTAGGTCAACAACCTATCATCAAATACAGAGTAATAAAAACCTTGACTGCAAACGTAACACATGATGATGATGAACTCAGTAAACAAACAGAATTATTCTGTTTAGACAGGGCCTGTCTTTGATCATTGCGGCGTCACATATTTGATTATATCACATTAGCTGCAATTGTATACTCCAGAAGTGAGTAGAAATATTTTTAGCCACTTGGCGTCCACACAACAAATACAGTACTGTAAAATCTCATAATCCATTTAAATAAATCACCTTCTCTTCCACAATTACCTCAGTGCTATTCGATATTGCTATTGCTATCACATGAACGCGATCATTTGCTGTAACCTCAGATAATGTGACAAAGGCTATGATTTAAGAATGACATTGCTATTCGTTTATCAGTAGTTTATCAGGCCCAGGACCCTGAGATAGGAAAGATTAAATAAGTAAATAGCAAAAGAGACAGCAGTCAAAGAAAAAGACAACTCCTCAAAAGAGAGAAACAGATTTATTATATATATAATATATATTATTATTATCAGAACAGATGAAGGATGAATGAACAAACACCACATCTATCTACTAAATATTACTGCTAAATATTTACCAATTAACCATCAACATTTTTTGTGCATTTTAATTCTTTCTTTTCACAATTTAAAAACAAATATTGAAATCCATGTGTGTGAGTGAACCCATTATAAACAACCAACAGAAAGCATCATTAACAAAATTGTTGTTGCTCTTTGCATTTTGCTTGAAGGGCCTTTTCCCCCGAGACACCACACTTGTACTGAACACGCCCTGTTATAAAGACATCATGACCTGATATGATCCTAAGTGGAAAGGTACAGTCCCGCCTACAGCAATTAGCAATTAGTAATAAGTATTTTCACCTTCCCACCACTCCTAAGAAACACATTTAAATAATAAGGGCCGAGCATGCACAGTTTCGAATGTTCATTATCTTCCTTCCAAACATCACATTTTGCCACGATTTTGGACATTTCCACACCTCGTACTAAGACGAACTCCTCCTAGAGCTTTGTTTTGATCGTTGTCAAATTTGGCCCGTACGATCTACAGACATGGTAGTTCTCCCCCGACAGGCACGGAGGTGCGAGGGCCCGTCCAACGCTGCTTGCAGCTTTAATTTGAAACTATGTTTATATGTAGTATTTGGATGTTGGTAAATTGGTTAATGTTGTATGTGTATGTTTTGGAAACAGTGGAAATATTTAAATGGTGTAACATATTACAGCCCATTTACCCAGAAATGTACTTGGTATATTAATTTACAGTGCTGCTAAAGCATTTTCTCCAAGTCACATTTCAGATTAGGATCATGGATTTTGTGCCACATAAAATACATGCGAACTGAAAAGAATCCATGTACCAGTAAAACGTCTTTATAAAAGCACGGGTCATACCCATCTAGTCTGGAGGGAATGTTTAATCCTAGTGGTCTCACTGCAATATGGGAACTAGGATCAAGTCCTGCTTTGGCCAGACACATTCCTATGTAAGCATCATCAATGGGAAGAAGGTCAATGGACTGGGACATATTGTATATGACCAGAGCTGTATAACCAGACAAGAGGAAGCCCCCACCACTGCAGTAGGGAGGAAATATGTTTGGCTCATATATCGGAAATGGGACAAAATACTTGCATGGTTCTCTAACGACCCCCATATTTATGTTGAGGTGGCCAGTAAAGAGGTGCTTGCTTCCATCGTTATCCTTGAGACTTTGGAGGTACTCCACCATGTGGTCTGTGTTGGCAAAGACGTCATCATCACCGTTGAGCAGGAAGCGAACGCTTGGACAGTTTCTTTCCATCCACTCCAGGAAGAGTATTTGCTTCAAGGTGAGGTTTTGGAACGTGTCAGTGAAGTCCCACTGAAGGATGTCACTGTACTCACGTTGCTCCAGCTCCAGCAGTTTGTTCAGTCTCTCTTTCTCAAAGCCAGAGTCTGTTGTTCCTGTGATGAAGACCCGGCGGATCCACACACCATTCTGTAACCTCTCTTCAGCCCAGGTTTTGCGCAGTATCGCTCGACGGTCGTAGTTACGAGGGGAGCTTTTAATGACCAGCAGGAGAAAGACTTCTGCTGATTTATCAGCTCCTCCACATTTATCAGGAAGGTCCAGTAGCATGGGGAAGTGGCGACAGTGTCGATAGTAGAGAAAGTCCTTCATAATGTCTTGAAAAGAGCCGAAGCCTGTCATGTTGGCAACAGACGTGTTTTGTTGACATCTTGGCCAGGAGTATACATAGGAGTTGTTTTTGGTGTGTTGTCTAATTTTCAGATGTGGGTCGTCATCTTTTCTCACTTCTTCAGTGTCTCTCAGGAGGTAAACAACCATGAGACCTCCCAGCAGCAACAAGGAAGCTCTTGTTATGACCGACCTTTTCATCAAAATTCTGCAGTTAGAAAATAAAACAGTTTCCTCATTAACACGTCAGTCAGAAATAATTTAATACTGAATTACTTTGACATTAATAAATGTTCTAGTGTGCGGGTCTTTCCTTTCTTCATTGACATGAATCCTAAAAACGTAGAAGCTAAGTGATCCTTTGCTTTTTCTCCTGGCACATCGACACAGCTACAGAGCTGTGGTACATTTCATTGACATTCATTATCGTATGTAAGGGAAAACCTGATTTTCCTGTTATGTTCTCTATGTCCTTGCCATGTTCAATGTTATTTACACCATAAATTATGCACTTATCGGGCAGTGCTTAGCTCAGTTGGTAGAGCGGCTGCCCCATATGCGAAGGCACGCTGCACCTGGCTGTCTCTCTCTCTCTTAGAGCTATTATTATTATTAGCAATTAATACTTGTTGGTAAATCCACGTGAGGCTCTGTGAAGCTATGTCAGACAAACGATGAGACGGTCCAGGTTTTGGACTCTTACTCAAACTTCTGCGCTGTAGCTGCAGAACAAACAAAGAAACTAGGATTGGTCCCTATAACTGGCAGGGTGAGCTGTGAGGTATGCTATTTTCGAGATGAGTGATGTCACCTGGCTCGTTTATGTTTTGTGTGATGCATTAGCACAGCGAAGGGAGGCAGGAAATGAAGTTAGGCACCAGTCCAACTGGTTATCAAGGGAATGCATTTATCAGCTTCTCAGATATACTCTTAAGCATGCTCCTGAGAAAAACCTTGGCTCAAAGCTGCGTTCAAAAGTGAGCTATCAAGCATCACAGTCTCACTTATAGGACTAAATCCTAAGTGTCAGTCTCATAGTTGATTTCCAACATTTTACTGTGCAGCAAAGGGAATCCTGGATGATGTATTTAGAAAACTCCAGGCAAGGATCAATCACTGAAAAGGATTTTTTAAATATGTATGACTATTCTCAGAGAGACGTCCAAAGATATTGTGTAGAGAGCTAAGCGTGATCACATATTTTCATCGTGGCATTTTTGGTGCCAGTAAGTCTGCAAGTTGTTTTCACAGAAACGTTCAAACATGAGCCACGAGCCATAACTTTACTGACTCACACACACTGATCAACAGTAAGTAACTTAAGTTGCTCAACTCATTGCTTTATATGTGTATTAACCAAGTAATTTTAAACCTTACTTTGTCATGAATTAAACCTACACACATAGAGAGCTGGTACATTTCATTGACATTTATTATCTTATCTAAGAGAAAACCTGATTTTCCTGTTGTGTTCTCTATGTCTTTGTTATGTATAGTTTTTTTTTTGTTTGTTTGTTTGAAGCACATTGATTCTACACCTGTTTTACAAAAAGTGTGTAAGGTGTATGTGACCAAGACAAAATATGTGTGGGGAAAAAAAGCAGACACGAATCTTCTACGATCCGTCTTGTGATTTTAATATCATGTCATGTTTAATGTTAATTACCATAAATTAAAATGCCATCACACGAACGCGAATATTTGCTGTAACCTCAGATAACGTGACAAAACGCTCCTATGGTGATGATTTAAGAATTAATTTTAAAAGAAGAAAGTTTTTTCGATTAAATAATTAAATCCGACATCATCTAACGTCTCAACTCACTTCCAAATTAAAGCACGCTGTGTAAAATGCATACTTATTTTAAAACAGTATTCTATATTTAGATTATTATTAGCAGTAAATACCTGGGCATGTTGGTAAATCCACGCGAGGCTCGGTGAAGGTCAGACAAACGATGAGACGGTTCAGGTTTTTGGACTCTTACTCAAACTTTTATTTGCATGATTTGCATTGTAGCTGCGGAACAAACAAAGAAACTAGGATTGGTCCCTATAACTGGCAGGGTGAGCTGTGAGGCATGCTATCTTCGAGATGTGCAATGCCGCACCTGCACTATGTATTCGTGTGACGCATTAGCACAGCGTCTAACCTCTCTTACCATGGGGAAGGCGGACTGTGTGTTTTCCTTAGATTGACTGACATCATCAAGTCTGTCAGGCGAGATAACGAAGCTCTGCCACATTCGTCACTGTCAGTTTAAAGAGGCTTAATGAAGTTAGTTTACCTCCTGCCATCAGACTTTTTAATTCTTCTGCAATTGGCAGATGAGCTGATAGACAAATGAATTAATAGAGTAATTCATATTTGTATTTGTATAAAAGTGAACTATGATCTGTAAAAGAGTAGTGTCCACCTAAATCCTGGTAAATCCTGCCAAGATTTAACGGTGTATAATGAAGAACTGGCCTAAATGAAGATTAAGAAAAGAATAAGTCAAATTATTTCGGACTGGTAGACAGCAGTCCAGAGGATGAGAGGGAAATATAGGAAGTAGCACGATGTAGATGTGGTCCTGCTTCTGTTTATCGGTAAAATTTATTACGTAATTAAGTAATAAACGAATCACCAAATTGATTAATGGAAATATTAACATCATTCTTCACATTAAAACCTCATTCGACCCCAACTCTCCCTTGAATGTGGGCGAGCATTTTCTGTCTGTGTTTGGGTTGCAGTCCAGCAGCAGAAGCGTAGTCAAGCTTTGTGTTAATTTTTCTGATAAGATAAAGTTTCTGAAGTTGGTCTTACTCTAATCTATATCCGGAATGGCTTGTTACACTTTTTTTGTATGTGTGGACATGCCATGCAACAATGACAAATCAAGTATCCAACTCTGATAAGTAAAACAAACACTGCGCTGAAAAGCTGATCTTAGGTAGGTGGATGGACAGATGCAGGGACGGATGGAAAGACAGCCCCACAAGGATTTTAGGGAGGTAAACACAGACACATCGACTTAAATTTTACACTACAGCAGGTAAGTAGATAGATGGGGGGGGTTTCATTTCACTTCTTATTGACATCTTCAGATAACACTGTTGTCAATAATGAAAGATCCAAGAAATCAGAGACGTTTGGGAGTGTCTTCTCAGCTTGGAAAGCTTCCCATGGTGCTGTACGACAACATTACACATTTGTGTTTGTAAAAATGTATTTTGACCTCAGGGTCACTGTAATATACAAAACATGTTACAGGTCTTTTTTTACAGTCAGTTTTGCCTTTGACAAATATCAATAATAACTCACAGCAGTGCTTTAACAGCTTCACTGGCACATGACAAACCGAGATCCTGTGTATCCACACACCATTCTGTAACCTCTCTTCGGCCCAGGTTTTGCGCAGTATCGCTCGACAGTCGTAGTTCACAGGGGAGCTTTTAATGACCAGCAGGAGAAAGACTTCTGCTGATTTATCAGCTCCTCCACATTTATCAGGAAGGTCCAGTAGCATGGGGAAGTGGCGACAGTGTCGATAGTAGAGAAAGTCTTTTATTGTATCAGCTGTAGTTTGTCATGTTGGCAGCAGACACATTCTGTTGACATCATGGCCAGGAGTATACATAGGAGTTGTTTTTGGTGTGTTGTCTTATTTTACTGTCATCTTTTCTCACAACTTGTGAGAAGTGTGAGAGCGTTTTTAGGTAAACAACCATGAGACTTCCAGGCAGCAACAAGAAAAGTCTTGTCAGTCCTGGAACTGCTAGTACATAGCCCAGTCTTAGTGTAAGTCTCTCTTCAGCTGCATCAAACACTTTCACTCGCTCCTCATCTTCAATTAGTTCACAGTGCAACAGGAAGTGCTGTGTTCACTGGCTCATGGTAAACCTGTTGCTGTCAAACAGGATATTTAATCTTACTTAATCATTAGAAAACAGACCACATAGTTGTAGGTATGACACGCCCATCTGGGTTTTCTGCATCTCCCATTATTTGTCATCTTTGTCATGTCATGTATTTTTAACTGTGCAAAATAAAATAAAATAAAACTAAAAACTTGAACGTTTGAATGAATGAATTAGACAAGAATCTCAGTATCCCAATACCCAGTATCAAGGTGACAATATTCTGTGTTAGTAAAGAAATTCACAGATATATGGAGGCCATGATTACATTTGTTTTTCAGGCATCACTTAATGAACATATTACTAAATCCAGGTGAGGCTTGGTGAGGTGAAGTCAGTCAGATAGAGGGATGAGATAAAAACAACTTTGCCAGTCGCCAAATACGTCACTGCATTGTTGCTGCAGATCCCGTGAGGCATTTGTCTAAAACAATCATTTCATTTTTCTCTGAGAAAGTTAGGATGGGCGGAGCCGAAGATAAGAAAACATGCAAGATAAGTTGTGTGGAGGAACAGAAGGTTGGGGAGGTATTCAGCTAAAGCAGTAAGAGTATATAAAATGGTTGTAGGATGTTGTATTTTTATTAAAAGTTTCAGGAGCAGGACAGTCCACTGCCGTCACTGCAGTTCCTGCTGCAGACTCAATTATGAACTAATAACTGAAAACAAAAGATTGTCAGCTGTAAGCTCAGATAGCACGTAATACTGTTCTGACAAGCAGAGGGCCTTATCTTCTTTAAAGAGTTCATCTGTTCCAGTGGGTGGTAAGAAACCTGTTGCTGTCAAACTAGATTCTCATATAAGCCAACAGTGTTATAACAAAGGCACCCAGGTAGGGAACTATGTAAACGTGACAGGTCTGATTGATGTTTGTGGCTCTGCTGGTAGAGCAAGTCGCAAGGGTTGATTAACCCTTGTTTCATCCTGAGAACTGTGTCAGTTCTCAAAGGACACCAGAGTATTCCTCTTGATGTGAACCAAAACCGTAAATCCAGTCGGTGTACTGGATCCAAAGTTCAATCTTTTCAAGACCTTCAATCTGATCCTACTACCCACCAGATCCTAGTGAAGACATGCAGCTGCTCTCTTTATCATTTTTGTCACTCCTGCCATTCAGACAGCTCGAGTCTGCCACACGCCATGCTAATTTTTAAAACAGTACAAAAAAGTCAGTCAGTGTGAAAGTATAAGTGACTCGGAAAGTATGCAAAACGACAGATGACAAATGGGATATGCTTGTGTGTTGACGTTATCATTTACATGTACAGTAAGATCAGGCTTGACTAGTTACAAAGGCGTGGGTGAAAATGATCATCAGTTGCAACCTCAGACAACACGTAATTATACAGATTATTATGGCGTTCATTTGAAATGAATGGATAAATGAAGAAATGCAGGGTTTTTTTAAAAATAAAAAATTAAATCTGACATTCAGTCCAGATCATCTTGCAATAACATCTCAACTCGTTTTCAAATATATGTATACATATGAAGTAATACATATTTGACATTGTATTATTCTATATGAAGAAAATTCACTGAAACATGTAGAACAGCAATAATTACCTGCACCTGGTGGTAAATTCACATGAAGCTTGGTGAGGTGAAGACAAATGAAGTCTGACAGATGAGGTTTTGGATACCCTTGCCTGAGACAGTGATTTTAGTGTTTCTGAGAAAACTAGAAGGGGAGAGCTAAGATAAGGAAACTCTCTAGTCCAAGAACTTGCAAAGTAAGTTGTGTGGAGATATGATATCAGGAAATACCTGTTAATATCCTCCTAACCCGTTCCTCCTCTTTCACTCTTGAATTTTGAAGTGATCACACAGTATCACACAACATCGCCTCCAGCACACTCAGAAAAGTGAGCTCATCATACAAGCGACTTCATCCAAGTTTCTCTATTGTCTGTTTTTACAAGCAGCAGCTTGCAGGGGGTATTTTATTTTGAAAATCCGTCGGATTCTCACCAATAAATGATGTTGATTCAGTCCAAATTTTTTGGTCCATGTCTAAAAATAAATACATTTATACAGTGTGATTTATTTGTTGTTCTTTTTTTTTCTTCTTTTTTTTTTGTTGCCAGTGCCATAAAGCAAGAATGACTGGGGATATGTAGTATTTTACATATTTGAAAAGAAAATATTGTACTGTACTTCATACATATGCAGTAAGACATTCTGGACACAAGATGGCACACTTGTGTTAATGCATACACATCGTCCTAATATAAGTGCAGCGAGTCCCCAACAAACTACAAAGAATCAACCTGAGGAAACCAAATGTAATGACATGTTTCACTTTACCAACCGCGATTATTATCAACTCTCAACTCTGTGACAGCTGCACTGATGTGTTGGCTGACAAGGGAGAACAAAGAGGTATAAAGGAAGTCAGCGAGTTTGCTTTCGTGTTCTTTGGCTGATAATGAATTTGTTGTTGAGGCAGAACTTCATCCAGGTTAACATTATTATGACAAATGCACGCTGTGTTTTGATCTGTGCTGCTTGTACATTGTCTTTAATTTGAGGTCACTTGCAAAAACTAACTTATCGGTGTTGGAATGTATACAGCTGTGCACAGGGCTATCGCATATACGTGTAAATGCATACACAAGTGGACAATACATTAAATATGCTGCTGTTGATCTTGATGAAATGTTTCTCTAAACATACTGTTTCTGCTTTCTGAGCAGAATCAAACCTCATTTGAACCTCAGATGTAGCCTTTCTGTGTAGAGTTTGCATGTCCTTCCTGTGTCTGGGTGGGTTTTCTGAGGGTACTCTGGTTTCCTCCCACAGTACAAAGACGTGCACTTAATTGTTGAGTGTTTGAGGAGTGAGTGTGAATGGTTGTTTGTCTCCGTGTGGCCTGTGATGAGCTGGTCACATGTCCAGGGTCAGCTGGGATAGGCTTGTGACGACAGGGTCACAAATATGTTTAAATTGAATATGTGTGTGTGTGTGTGTGTGTAAGACATCATAAAAAATCATAATCAATACATACACACTTTCAGTCCTCCAACACATCTTTATGCAAACAGTGTTATCCGATTGAGGAGCACTGACATAAGGCACAAAAACATTCATCTCTCTCTGCATAATGTTCTGGCATGAATATACAGGCTATACAAGATAAAAGCGTACATTAAATTAAAACAGTAAACTTATTAACTTAAGCAGAAGAATAAGCAACAGTGCATCGTTAGTTTTAAGAAACCCTGAGAAATAATTTATAGACACCACAGTGTACCTTATAGCCCTGTACCAAGTTCAACTGTTTCTTTTTGTCTATTTGAAACAGGAAATATCTTTTAAAAAAAAGAAAGAAATTAAGAGGCATTTTGTGCTAACCTTCGGTAGTCGACTATATTTGCGACAACTGCTGTGGACACGATTCAGTGAATCAGCACCACGGCGCAGTGACAATGCCAAGGCAACAATTATAATAAATATGTAATATACAAAACACACTCCCCCACATAAGGTCATCGCTACAGATTAGTCCACCCACAAATCTGACATACCACTCCGTCCAACATTAACATGAGTTATCACGTTAGCTATCCTGAGGTCACCACAGAGTATTTTACTGGCATAGCTTCCCATATACAGGAGACAAGCTGAGTGCGTGTCGCACTGGTTACTCGCTCCTAACAATCAGGTGACACACCGGCAGCAGATCTTTTCATCTCCTCTCACTCATTGAGACTTTGCCTCCTTGCCTGTTATCTGCCACATCAAGCTGCTAGTTTGGCTCACTCTGTATCTTGCTCTAGGATTCAAAAAGGTACAAAACATAGCTGGTGTCGGTTAGCTCAGTTGGTAGAGCATCCGCCCCATGTACAAAGGCTCATTCCTTACCACAGCGGCCCAGGTTTCCAATCTGACCTGTCGCTCTTTGCTGCATGGCATTCCCGTCTCTCTCTCTCTCTCTCTCTCTCTCTCTCTCTCTCTCTGTCTCCCCACATTCCTGTCACTCTTCAGCCGTCTCTGTCACATAAAAGGCCATTGCTGATTGTCCAATAAAAAGTGGAAGTTGGTATCCTACACTCAGGGCACAGTGACCTCATCTATCTATCTCATTTCTGTTGAGCTTTTAGCTTTTGGTTGTAGCAATCAAGCTCTAATAAACGATGGTGTCACTGGGGCGGCCCGTGGCGTAGCGGGTTAAGTGACCGCCCCATGTATGGAGGCTGCAGTCCTCGCTGCAGCGGCTCCGGTTCGACTCCCGCATCGGACGCCCATTTGCTGCGTGTCACTCCCCCCCTCTCTCTGCCCTCTGTTCCTGTCCATCTTCAGCTGCACTATCAATAAAGGCATAAAACGGCCAAAAAAATAATCTTTAAAAAAACAAAAACGATGGTGCCATTCGCAGCAGTTGATGGAGTCCAACCAGTAAAGTTAAAGGTCAGTGATTATTGGACTAACACGCTTTCATACCAGCTTGGGTGAAGACAACTTTGAAGCCTGAAACAAGGCAAATGGATGAGGTGAATAAACTTGTCAGCCTTCATGCCAGTGAAAGCTGCTCATCGAGAACATGAAAGAAAAGCTGTATCACTTCCTATTTCTGTGCCCATTAGCGTCTCTGCTCGCTCACATTGATGACTTAAAAAAGAAAAAGAAAAAAAGATCCACCGGACAGCTGAACAGCAGTAGAAAAACAGTCCAAACCTTTTCCTATGATAGAATGAAGAAGATCATCACGAAGGAAGTGCTCCCATGCTCTGTTCCCGCCTGCAAGTTACAGTTTGGTACTGTGAAATGTTTTTCTTTTAAAAACTACATTTCAGATTAGGATCGTGTATTCTGTGCCACATGAAATACATGTGAGCTGAAAGGAATCTGTGCACAAGTAAAACGTCTTTATAGAAGCAAGGGTCGTATCCATCTAGTCTGTTGGAGGGAATGTAGAGACCTGCTGTCTTCACGCCCATATGGGAAGTAGGACCAAGTCCTGCTTTGACCAGACACATCCCCATGTAAACATCATCAATGGGAAGAAGGTCAATTGACTGGGACATATTGTATATGACCAGAGCTGTATATCCAGACAAGAGGAAGCCCCCACCGCCACAGTAGGGGGGGTATGAGTCTGACTTCTGTACTTGGACTGGGATGTAATATTTGCTCCCTGGTGATCTAATGGGCCCGACATACTGGATGAGGTGGCCAGTAAAGAGGTGCTTGCTTCCATCGTTATCCTTGAGACTTTGGAGGTACTCCACCATGTTGTCTGTGTTGGCAAAGACGTCATCATCACCGTTGAGCAGGAAGCGGGCGTTTGGACAGTTTCTTTCCATCCACTCCAGGAAGAGTATTTGCTTCAAGGTGAGGTTGTAGAACGTGTCAGTGAAGTCCCACTGAAGGATGTCACTGTACTCACGTTGCTCCAGCTCCAGCAGTTTGTTCAGTCTCTTTTTCTCAAAGCCAGAGTCTGTTGTTCCTGTGATGAAGATCCTGCGGATCCACACACCATTCTGTAACCTCTCTTTAGCCCAGGTTTTGCGCAGCACCTCTCGACGGTCGTAGTTCACAGGGGAGCTTTTAATGACCAGCAGGAGAAAGACTTCTGCTGATTTATCAGCTCCTCCACATTTATCAGGAAGGTCCAGTAGCATGGGGAAGTGGCGACAGTGTTGATAGTAGAGAAAGTCTTTTATTGTTCCAGGAAGAGAGCTGAAGCCTGTGATGTTAGCAGCAGACACATTTTGTTGACATCTTGGCCAGGAGTATACATAGGAGTTGTTTTTGGTGTGCTGTCTTATTTGGGTGTCACCCTCTCTCACATCTACATGGAAGCGAGGGGCTTTGTGGTCAAAAACATTTTTACAGAGAGGGAAAGCCAACAAAGCAAGAGTGCCTGCCAGCAAAAAGGTTTTTGCTCTGATGTTTCTCATCCTTGGAACCCTGCAAAACAAAACGTCAGAGTATCAGATCTGCACATAGAGCAGCCATGGTTACACATTGTTTAGCTGTAAAATACAAGGCCCATATATTAAAATTCCTCTTACTGCTCTGAACACGTTTCAGAGCAGACATGAGGTGGTTTGGCATCCAAAATCCACGTTGTACTATTACATAGGGTGTGTTGTGGCAACAAATCATATGCTGTCATGTCTCTGCGAAGTGGGTGGAATATGTTGCAGAAATGATGTCAGACATTAAGTCATTAGAACAAACTGAATACCCAGTTAGTGGAACATGAAAAAAAAGGAAGGCTACCAACCCAACATTGACATTTACTGTAAAAATGACCCACCCAGACTTTAACACTAGCCTCACCGTGAAGCACGTTTTCCCATTCTTGCTTGATGTAGGAACTACTCAACAGTCTCGTTTGTTGTCTTTTAGTACAGAGCCATGCTGTTTTTATGTGGCAAGAATGTGGCAAGCACCCTGATACCACCAAGGATGCTGGCTTTTGAACTTTGTGTTGATAACAAGCTGGTCCCTCTCCTTTAGCCTCGATTTTTGACACGTCAGGCTACAGAATGGTTTTCCACTTTGCCTGTGGAACGTTACCCAAACGCCTGTCCACACAGGTGTGTCTTCAGCTGCAGCAGGCCGTGAGGGAAAGTTTAGGTGCTACAGTCTCAAAAGTCTCAGAACTGATGAGGATGAGTGAAGTATTCATTCAGCCACGTACGCAGGTACCTGGTCGATGAGTGTGAGAATTTTAAACTGGATCCTATATGCAGTGCAATTTGGTCGCACATGCAAACTTTTCTAGGTCTCACTGGTGCACCTGACGCTGCACGGGGGTGAAAACATTCATTTATTTCACGAGCGCATCATTTCTCTGTGTTCTCCTGTGTCTGTGCATGGTAGGATCATATTCTGGTCTAAAACAATAGAGACAGAGCTCGGGCGCGTCTTTGCTGATTGTCCTGTTCACTGCTCTAAGTTGTGTGTGTTGCGAGCGACCTGAGCACCAGAGTAGCCTAAAACAACATAAATGAAACAAAACGAGGGAAAATGAAGAGAGGTAGAAACATTGAAAGTTAGCCTACAACCAGCCCTACTGCTGGCGCACCTAAAAAAAAAAAAAAGTTAGGTTCACCAGTGCAACCAATGCAAACAGTTAGTCTGGAGCCCTGTATATGCAACAGGGAGCCAATGACAACTCTAACAATAGCAGTAATGTGACACTGTCTACTATAACCTGGTTGTGCAACAGAAGAGTGTTGCAATTATCAATGCGAGTTGAAATGAAGGCATGAACGAGGTCATATTACTCCTAAATTACGCAGGAGGCCTAGTACTGTGCTCAGGAAAACCATGCTCAACATTTTGGGTGAACAATGACATGAAAAGACTTCCCTTTCGGTTTCCATTCCTCTGTCCCCGCTGTAATCTTTATGTTACAGCTACGAGTTTTCCCGTCTGTTTCCTTGTATTCCCCCTCCCTGGTGTGTTTCCCATGACAATCCTTCCCTGCCGCACTTGGTTCCCCGCTGTTTACACACACCTGACTTCCATCTAGCTCAGTGTATCACCCGTTTTTTCAACCACTCACCAAACGGTGTCTTAGCTACAGTGGTAGTAAAAACAAGAAAACCATGAAGTGTAAGTATTTTCATTTGATATTACTTTATACTCCATTACATTTCAGAAAGAAGTTTTGTACTTTTTTTTTAATGTAATTCTGTTCTTTGATTACAGAAAAGTTGAAAAAGTGAAAACAAATTTGTTCAGCAGAACTTTTTTCTTCTCTTTTCTCCTATTAATCATTTCTGGGACTCTGAACTTTGGACTACCTAACCCTATTAAAAAGCATGCACGTATATAAAACTAGCTCACACTTTATTAATGACACACATCAATGAGTCACAGAAAAAAATCGCAGAACGTTTACTTTCAATACACAAATATATGTAGATAATAATACTTCTGTACTAACACTTAAACAGGATTTTGAATGCAGGACTTTGATTTGTAGTTGAGCATTTTTATACCGTTATATTGTTGACCAGTGTGTGGGATTTGGTGGCCTCTAGTGGTGTAGTTGCAGATTGCAATCTCCTCCACTTGCCCTAACATTCCAAGCATGAGGGAGAAACTACGGCCACGTAACATGTGAAAAAAGGCTAAAGGCCCTGTCTGGAGCCTGTTATGACTGTTGTCATATTTTGTGTGTACTGTGTGGTCTGTGTCTGTTTGCGTTCCATGTCTCCTTTAATGCAAATAGGAATGTGCCAACTCCAGGATCTGATTGGCGCAACAATTTTCCTGGCCAAGCCCATGATTGGCTACAGCTGAATACCACCCCATATATAAGGAGCCAAGATGGCGATCGGAGAGAACACAACCGGCGTTTTCGTCATCCTCCTCGATTAACAACCAGCCACATGTTTATTAGAGCTAAAAGTATTTTTCGTTTGAATAGTAGGAGTGGACTGCCTTTTGATTTGATCTCATTTTCTCCTGTTTTTGTTAAGTTAGGAAGGTAAGTCTATTGTATTTTTGTTTCCTGAGATAGGTGATTTATTTTCTAGATAGAGTTGTTTTGTTTGTTGTTTTGGCCTTTGTCCACCCTGAAGTTGATTTAAGTTATAGTTGTTTGAACATTGTTGTAAATAGAGTTTTTGTAAATAAATCCTTTTCCTTGGTGCAAGTGGCTATTTGGGACTCGGGGAAGATGACACCATTTCAAGTTATGCTCTAGGCACCCCTAGGCCGGGGCATAACAAGCCAGTGTTTGGTTTGTCTGATATAAAACTCTCACTCTGACTGCTGGACAGTGTTGCCAACTTAACGATTTTTCCATATTTAGCAACTTTTCTGACTTCTCTGGTGACTTTTTTTTTTAAAAACCACCCTCACTTTATACTTCCACTCCACTGCATTTACATTACTAAGCTTTCTACTCCACATCTACATCTATTTGACAAATATTGTTACTAGTTTGTTTCCGGATTAACATTTTAACACAGAATACGTAAGATTGTCTCCCGCCTCAGCAGACTGCAGCCATCTAACACAGGTTGCCAGATTGAAGACACTGAACCTCCATGAGGACAAAAAAAAGTCCAACAAGATTTATTTCATGAAGCAGCTTCTACGTCTGAGTCTGACTTCAGTCTGTGCTGCAAAATAATGAAAAGAAGAAGCTGAATTTGGTTTGTGTCCATTTACAAAGTTACTTTCTAAATGTTTTACAGTGGTAAAGTTCAGCATAAATAAACTTCTCCAGACCTCCTCCAGTACAATAAACATCCCGCACACCTGTTTTGGCAACTTTTGAGATGAAAATCAGCAAATCTCAAGCCAAAGGTCTCCGCTCACTTCACCCGAGAAAGCACGCAAGTAAGAGGCCCCGCTGTTTTCCACAACTTCCCACAGCGGTGGTGTAGATAATGTCTTTGGAAACTTTACGAGGGAAATAACTGATGGATTTATACGTGGAGAAGTCATCATTACCTGCCCAGTACACCGTGCCAACACTATGGTGAACACTACGGGGCACTCTTTCTGGGCTTTCACCACAGTTCTGCTCATGGAGCTTCTTAGGTTGGACAGAATCTAACGGTCACTCTGTTGATCCACTTTATTTACTTGGCATGGCTGTAGTAATTTTCATATCAGAGCCTCGGCATGAGCTGTGTAGTTATCAGGCCGGCTGTGTCAAAACGCACCGAATAAAACAACAGTCCATCAGGGCAGGCAAGATCTTATTACCAAACAAGTTTACTTTGATACTTTGAGTGTATTCAGCTGATAATACTTGTGTATTTTACTTACTTAAAGTAAGTTTACTTACTTAACTTAAATTATGAAATTAACTGAGAATAAATGAGAAATAACATGTATGACTTCCAAAAACTTAATGAAAGACGTGTGAGAAAACAAATGGAGGAACTAAATCTTATCAGAACTTTAAAAACTCACGAAGTTCCAGATAGATACAAAAAAAAAATGTTCCCAAGTTTAAAGTTAATTGTATATTTATAGTTTATTTATCTTTGGATCTGTTTGCTTTCACCAAAACAACGGCCATGTTTCCTAAAGTAACTTAGTAACTGCCGTTTCTACAGAAGTGAAAAAGAAATTCACGATCAATCATCGTGACTTCTGGTAAAAACCACAATGATTTCCTCACCCATTGTGAAGCATAAGTCATGAAACAGCTATTGTGCATGACGTCCTATAGCATCATCGATTAGACTCTGCAATATACTGACGTTTTAAATAAAATAATGAGATAAACGTGTTTATAGAAACAAGTGCACTTACCGTTAGAAGCAGTTAGATCCTCTCGTCTGTCTCTGGAGTCACACAAATGATCATTAATAAATCCAGTGCAGCAGCATGACTGAGCTCCCGTCAGCCTGCGGGGCGGTGCCTGTGTCGCCTGCTGCGTCAGCAGACATCACTCCGCTCCAGTTATTTCACACATTAGGACTGTAGAATATATTATAATATTATATTAAACTATTCAGTAAACAGTAAACAACTCAACCTCAACCAGATAACATACGACATTATATGCTTTGTTATTACTTAAAGAATCAGGCTGCAATTCTATTTGCATGTACATTTTTTATATTTAAAAAAACGTGGTTTATTATTAATTAATAATTATTAATTATTAATAGATAAATGATACGGATAATAATAAAAAAGACAATGTATGTTAAGCATGTTGTAAAAGAAGACATATATAAACATAAAAAGGAAAAAATGTTACAGAAAACATTTCATTGGTGCATTTTACTGATAATATTTGTTCTGTGCTACTTAAAGGTCCAGTACGGTGTGTAAGAGTACCCGGAGAGAACACACACAGGCACAGGGAGAACATGCAAAACCCACACAGAGAGGCCCAGCTTGGGTTTGAACCCCTGCGAACCGCTGTGCCACCCACATGCTGGTTCATTAAGTAAAATTTTGAATGCTGTTTTTTTTTTTTTGGTATAATTTTTACTTCATTAACAGATCTGAATACTTCTAACAACATACATTAAGAGACGCTTAGAGCTCAAGTGCCAGGATTTTGCCCCTAGGATGGCAAAGGCGTGGTCTGAGTAAATTAAAATGCACGATAATGTTGTTGTCTCTTCTGTCTGGGCCAAATCTGCATCTTTTCTGTGGCTGATGTCGATTTAATATTGATCATTGCTCCCTGAAGTTGTGAAGTGACAATCTGTGTGTACTCTTACACAACAATGTTTAGAACACAGCATGTTTATCTTTTGCTTTAAGAAAGAAATCGGGCCAGAAATTTAGAGTTTACCCATTTTTACAACGCTAATCATGACTAAATCTCTACGCCAACACAAAACAGACTTAAGACCAGACAGAAGACAGAAATATGCGCACACTGTCTTCCCCTTTATGCCACGTGCGCCACACTGGATCTATTCATCTTAGTTTTGTGGAATGGGAATATAAATACAGCTCACTCATGGGTAATGCTGCATGCTTGGTTCATACATTTGGTTCCTGGTGTGCTTGTCTTTATTCGACTCTGATTATTGTGGACTCGAGTATTTGTCCCAAAACACAGCAAGCAAGTCAGGCACAAGATACACAGTGCAAATTCTGTTTTCTTTTATTTGACTGGTGCATGAAGACGCCGAACAGCAGGACAAAATACAGTCACTATACAAAAATGAAGACACATGTAGAGTTAGAGTCACATTGCAGCTGAATAGACAAAAAGAGAAACAAAAAAGAGGATGGAAGTTATGCAAGTAATGACATGACTGGTTATTCCAGTTCAAATATTTTTTGCTCTGTCTGCTCTAAAAGGGGGAAATTAGTTTGGAGTTATGAATAGCACTATGAGATCAACCATGAATCATGTTTTTGTTCCATATGTCCCCCCACTTGTCCAGACTCTGGACAAGTGGGGGACAAACAGGAGAATAACAAGAAATAAACTGAATATCTGTTTGACCTCTGTATCGCCTAAGTAGTGCTTACTGGGTCATGAAGTAATTGATGCATTCAGTTGAGAAAACTAAAATCAGTTTTATCGAAACGTACTGTGTCATGAATAAATAAAACAAACGTGTTAAATACTACCACTAAACGTGAAACTGAAATGATTGAATGTGTTGGTTTCTCAGCGCATGTTTAACTGATATCGGAGGTGGGGTCATCCAACGTCACCGTAGAGTGGTTTATTTTTTTTATCCAACTAAACATCTGTTTTCTCACACCCACAGATAGATAGACAGACACTGCCCTTCTCTTTCACACAGACCACACAGTACACACAAAATATGACAACAGTCATAACACTCTGGACTTTATTTACCTCACATCTACACACGCCGATGCAGAAATGTACAGATGCAATAACTTCAGACCCCCCTCAGATTCCTCGCTGTGTGCTCGTCAAAACGTGTCCAAATGATCCCTCGTGGTCCGAGTTGCGCCCTCATTTTATGTTCCCACACTGCATCAACTTGTTGTTTATGACAAGAGAGAGAATAAGCGGCTTATAAGTCATTCATAATAATAGAAGCACTAACCTCTGCCAAGGCTACTCAGCAAATCTGCAAGAAACAAACAAAACAAACCTTGAAAAAAACAGTATACTCACAGAGTGCTTGTACTCAGGTCTATGCATCATGTACAAACTCTGTGTGTATGCATGAGTTTTAATTTGTTCAGCTTCTGATGATTTTGTATGTATATCACATGCAGGACTGTGTCACTCAACAATAATAAGAGCTACACACTTGTGATATCACACATATCACACAACATGTTAAATTGGAATAAAGTGAACTCTCGGTAGTCTGCTCCTCATTCCTGCTTGTTGTTAGTGGCTGGAGGCTACACCAGGTTCCACTAGCATAACATACATCCAGCTGACGTGTCGCGTTGCACACTTTGCCAACAGACAATGTGTTGACGCTGCTCAGGCGTATGCAGGTATCCTCTCTTTTGAGCACATCTCAACGTAAACAAGTTCCATGTGTTTTTCTGTACACATGACATCCTTGGTTTGAAAAAAAGGATAATTCCACGGGACAGCTGCTTGTCACCGTGACCTTCCAGTCAGCTTGTGGATTGAAATCAAAACAGCTTTGAGGTTTTTTTCGAAATGACACAGAGCCTGCACTATACTTCACGGAAGATTCGTTTGAAAAGGATGCAACAAAATGCAACAAGGGCCTGGATCTCGTTGATCTGAGGGCTTTACAACAGGAATACAGTTTCACTGCTCTCGTGAATACTCTCACTGTCAGATCGTGTAATATTTGTATCAAATACGTCACATGAACTGATGAGATAACTGACTGTAGTAATATAATCCAGGAGAGCAAACAAGGTTGAACAAAAACACATTCTCTGCTATCTGATAATAATAAGATAATATTGATAGTCGCATCACACCTCAATATTTACTCAATCTGTAATTTCATATGAATAGACCAGGAAATACTAAGAGGACAAAGAATGATAAAGTCAACTATAGAGGAGCCAGTGGACCGAATGACAGGACAAGGACTCCACCTGCAACTTTTATTGTCTCAGTCTAATCTCGTTGATGTCATCAGTCTCACTGTCAGACACAGACAGTTGTTTCTCACAGAGGCGTTAACTGTTGTTAACTACCTCCCTAACTTAGCTAAAGAAAGAGATATTTCCACGCGTTCCCTCTAAATCAGAGAGCAGTGCCTCGACCTAAAATAGCTGAATTAAAGTGTGAGATGGTAAAACTCTAGTTTACTTGAATCAAGTCAAGCTGTTCCCCAAATGTTGATATTAATTTTGAGATTCAATGCAAGCCACGCACCCGCTTTAATTACAAAGTGATCGTGTAACACACACGACAGTATTGATAGGAAACATGAGTGTATATTTAGATGTTGAAACATTCACTTCGATGGAGCATTTCTATTTATTTACCACCACTCATCGTTCTCAGCTGACAAGTTTTAAGTCCAAAGTTGAGTTAAGGGTTAGTCTGGATGCAACATGTGGAATAGCGGAGTGTGTTACATAGTCAGAGTGCAATCTTTGACACTCACACTGTGTTTAACTCTGTAAGGGAAGTGCAAAAGATTAAATGGGTCAACGTGTTGTTCTGTGGTTTTCAGCGGCATGATAATGCAGAAACCTTTCTTCTTCTTTCTTTCTCACCACCAAATTGTTATTGCTACACTGTCAAACTCTTTCCTCACAACCTTACAAAGAGGACAGAGTTTAACAGAGCGAGTTGTGAACAGCTGTAAATAATATTTATTTCTGCACATTTATTTCTAAACACAGGGAGGAAATAGCTGACTAAGCTAACCAGCTGCTGGTTGTATCTTCATTGGGTGGGTAAACTCTGGTTTACTTGTGCTGTCCACCCACTCTGCCCCTGGATATGTGAGTGGTATACAGTATATGCAACCAGAAGTTTATCGCTTTTCCTGTTTTAGGTCTGTTAGGATTACAAAAATTGTTTCTATTTGCTAAATGCCAGAATAATTAAGTTTCCCACCATGAGAAATTAGTCAAAGGATGTTGGTTGTTTTCCTGTTTAATTTCTTAATGTAGAAACATGACAAAATATTCAAACAAAGCAATATTACCAGGACAAGTGATGCAAACTAACCCTTAACAAATGATTAAAAAAAACAATTCAACCCAAAAAGAAAACATGTTTTAAAAAAATCTGAATAAAGTGCCAAGTTCTCTTTTTTTAAAAAGTGACTTTAAATGTAGTTTTCAACTCTGTTGAGTAGGTGCATCTAGAATCTTCAGACTTCCTTCACTCACTCACATCTTCTTCCTCTTTTACAGTGTCAAACTCTTTTCTCTGTATATGACAAGAGAAAAGGTAAGAGTCCTCTTACATGCAACACCGCGTTTCTACAGTAGCCCAGAACAGATAAACCAAGCGATGGCTCAAGAGTGTACCATGCAGCACGTATACATTGTTAAATTATCACATTATTTTAAGATTCAGGCTAACTTTAACTTTGGGGACTCTGACATCTGCTGTCATTGTCTTCCTCTGAGGGATGAAAACACACGTCCATTTTGCGCCTCAGGCGCCTCTTCAGTTGAAAGCGCCGCTGCACTGAGGTAGTGTTGTACTCCTGGGCTTTTAGCTTGGCATAGTAATCAGAGAACTTGTTGAAGAGGAAAGAGATCGGCATGCCATTGAGGATGATTCCAAATGAGATGCAGCCGAAAGCCACAACACGGCCCAGGATAGTCACAGGAACCACATCCCCGTAGCCAACAGTGGAGATGCTGACCTAAAAAAGAGGCAAATGATATTCAGTTTGTTTCCATTTGCAGCCTTATTGCTAGATGCTACTTAATCCCACACAGTGGACCTTTAAGTTAATGCAGGATACTGTTAGTCAGCAATAGTGGTAATAGAGCAGCCCAATCTCAAAGCATAGAACAGAACTAGCTAACTAAGTCTAAAAATAAGATAAAATATGCAAAATATTTAGTGAGGGAAGCAAATCAAACATATATGTTTTGGTTTTAACTGTTCTTTAGATCTTTAATCATGTTTGTGAAGCATTTACCATGCACAACAGCTTTGTGTGTGTGACACAGCTTAAGATCACCTCTCTGCCTCCAGCTAGTGCTCATCATGCCCACCAATGCCCAGTACCAATCACCAGTTTCATCAGTGGGCTGGTCCAAGCAGGTGAATCATGTAACTTTAAATAGCTCATTTGGCCCATCTGTAGTAATGAATACACCTGCCTGGTTTGGGTTATTAGAAATCAGTGTGCTTAATGCTTTTCTGATCGAGCTGCTGATACTTACTGCAGCCCACCACCAGGCATATGGGATACTGGTGATAGTAGATCCCTCAGTTTCCCTCTCAGCAGAATGAAGGAGAGCAGAGAAAGTGAAGATTCCCATGGCAATGAAAAGGAAAATGCAGCAGGCCTGCTGGTAACACTGCCGCAGAGTAAAGCCAAACGCTCTCATGCCAGTGGAGTGTCGAGCCAACTTTAAAATCCGAAAGATTCTCAGCAGCTTGATGACTTTGAGGACGTGGCTGACCTTGCTGACCCGAGACATGGTCCTAAGGTCCTCCTGGCCCTTCATGTCCTCGCTGTCAGTAGAGGCATCAAAGATGATCTGGATGAAATAAGGCATGACTGCCACCATATCCACAAAGTTAAGTCCACTCTTCAAAAACATTGTGATGTTAGGAGTGGTGACAAGGCGAATTAAATATTCAAAGGTGAAGAACACAATGGTAATGATCTCCACCCATTCCATGTGTGTTCTGTTGTTAATCTTATAAGTTTGAAGTTCCTCCACAGTGTTGAGAGTCATTGCAGCGATGGAGAAAAGCACAAAAAGGTTAGAGACCACAGTGAAGCCCTTTGCCAGAGCTGAAGAGTACGGATCCTCCACGAGGTTCCACAGACTTTTACGGATATCCCCAAACATCATGTCCTTGAAACACTCATCACTGGATTTTACCTCGATCTCGGCCATCAGCTCCCTCTCCACCTTCAGGTTGTCCCTCACATCGTCGACCCTCTCCTCAAACACCAACCAACAGCAGAGCTGGGTGTCCTTCAGGCTCAGACCCCAGTATGCGATCTCTTCCTCGAAGTTGATAGGGCACATCTCCCGTATGACCCACAACACTCCACTTGTGTAGAAATGTAGGATGTGGTGGAAGAAAGTAGGGTCACGGTCAAAGAAGAACTCGTTCTTGCATACAGAATAGTCGTCACACAGCATGAGGAATTTTGCTTTGTCCCTGCAGAGCGCCAATGAACCAATCCTGGTTTGAGGATATTTAATGGCATACTGTTTAGGAATATAAAACACTTTGCCCCCAACATTAACATTGATGCTCTGTTGGCATTCAGGTCTGTCCTTTGCGTTGGGGCAGTCTGCTTTGAAGCCAGGACTGTCCAGATTCTCCAGAGATCTCCATGCTTTGAATGTTTTCTCCTGGGAAAATGGGAACGTTTTGTTGTCCTCTGCACAGTTTGACAAACAGTTGACAGTCAAGCGGCGCCTTTGCAAACATCTCTGCAGTTGTTCATACTCTGAAGCCATAACAACTGTGGCTCAAGGCAGTCAAGCCAATGACACAGAAGCAAAAGGAAAAAAAGCATAACAGGAAACACTCCAGGAAAAAGGTTCTACCAGCACCTGGTGTTTCGGGAACAGATATACTCTGGAATAGCAGCTCTTCCTGTTTTTCTAGTCCCGAGAGTTGCCTGTAGATGAAGAGATTTTCTTCTCTGACTGTGCAGACAACACATTGGCATTTGATTCATCAGACTGGGAGATCGAGTGCAAGCAGCAGGGATGTAATACATTTAATCTCATTGGTGCACTTCCAAGTTTCCTTAAGCAGTTGTAAATATAGGCGGCGAAGTGGGATTAGGAAACAAAGTTAATTTAAGGATTTTGAAATGTCGAGACATTTAAGGCCAACTGAGGCCTTATGTTGAGTTTTCTTCTTTTTCATCTTTTAAATGACCTCGTTTTCATTCTTCTTTCATTTCCTCGTAGCACCCACAGACCCTCTCACAACTCTGAAGATTTTAAATGAATCTTTGTAGTCTTAAAGTATGGACTGCTTACAGATACAGGGTACTCTTGCAAACCAAAAGCACCGTCTCTAGTACACTCTCCAGTCTAGACAAAGAGCCGGAAATCTCATATCACTGAGTTTTATTCAGTTGTTGAAGAGATTGGTGATTATTTTCTGACAGTGTTTTACCGCTACTCAGCGAAAGGGACATCCTACCCGTCTCTCTGATTGGCCGGTACTCATTGCCTTCAGTGGGGTGGATTGGTTGGGTTTGGGCATGAGGACTGAGATTGGTCAAGGATGAGGGCAGGAATGTCAGCCAATCACAGGCAGGGTAGGGTGGGCCTTTACTGAACAGCTCAGTCATAAATGTAGCTCTCCAAGTTGCACTGAAAATAGATATTGTTGACATGATGCTGAATTATTTCTTTCTTTGTTTGAGTTGTTGACTTCACACAGTGCAGATGTTGATACAATGAGAATTCTGTTGTTAATCATTTTCAACTGTTGGTTCAGGGATATATGCTTCTTTGTGCAAGGAGGAACAGGATGAGCACTGCCAGAGCCCTACAAAATGACGGCCAGGTTGCACCTCAGACTGTCCAGGAGTTCAGTGATGCCCTGGTCCAGATCAGGACCTGGAGTCTGGGAGGAGATCCCCCAGGACACAATCCGTCATCTCAGGCAGGCATGCATACAAGCATGTGGATTCATTTCCATTAATGATGTGTCATCCTTTCATTCCTAACACATTAACCAGTCCATATCGGGAAAGATACCCCCCCCCCCATTGAGATCTAATGCATTTTTACAGCAGGGTATATTAAACATGATGATGCTGCAGACCTGAATACGAGCACATTTTCTCTATCCGGACCTCTTTAAATCATAATTGACTACCCCTCCCCCTTTAAAGTGCGTCACCACAGCAGCAGCAGTTAACGTATCAACACTTTGTTGTGGTCTATCAGGTTCTTATGGTGTCTTAGGTGACAGAAAAGTTCATTGTTGTTCATGCTTTGTCTTTTAAACTGCTGGTTTAAACAGATTATTTCCCTATGCTGACGCTCATGATGTACCATGGTTGCTTTGTCACACACGTATAAAACGTACTGTAGGTAAGATTACACAGTGGTTAATCAGCTACAGACATGTAACAACGAAATATGACTCACGAATATGTAGGAAAAAACATAAAATACTTTATTCATTACAGTATACAGTTATACAGTGCAGCGATGACTGTATTTCTGCCCAAAAATAAATAAAAACCCTTCCTTAAAAATAAATACCAACCACATAACTCAGCAGTACGAGCAAACTTATGCAATTATCTCTTAATAAATGCTGATTTTGTTTTTTTATTTATTATTTTTCTAACCAGCAAAACAAAAAACACAAAGACTGAATTCAAACAAGCCACAGCCACCATTTCATTCACTCCAACACTTTGTGCGCATGAGCAAACCTCTAGCAGACATTTAACGGAACAAAACAAAAGTCAGATTAGTTCCCAGCGTAGCACCAGCTCAAGGCGTCAGGGCAATTAACCTACAACTAAAAAAAATCCTCTAACTACAACTAGACAAGAAAGGCTACATTTTACTTTTTTCCAGCATCAGTAGTCGCATAGATATTTTTTAAGGCATAGTTCAACATTTCAGGAAATACACTTTCGTACGGTCAAGATTGATACCGCTCTCATGTCTGTACAGTAAATATAAAGCTACGGCTAACAGCTGAAGCTAACTTACCTTAGCATAAAGCCTGGAAACCCACAAGAAAGCCCCCAAATCATTATCATCTCACAGGATGTTATTGCCAAAGAGGCTTTCCTCTGTGTTGCAGTAATTTCCTGTAATCTTGTTGCCTGCTGCTGGTTGGTGGATTTTGTTATCTTTAGACAAGTTAGCATCTCTCCCCAACCCCCGCCCATATCCAGCCTTTGTGTGAAGCTCAGCAACTTCATATTTACTGTAAAGATTGTAACATTTGGAGCGGGAAGGAATGGGTATGTTTCCCCCAATGAACAATTCAAATCCAGTGTGCAGACACTTATTCTTACATACATACATACAAGCAGACAGTGACTGTTTTCCTTGACAAAATGGAGCCAAATTATTCATGATATTCCTGCTTGATGTGTGAAAGTAAATACCCTCAGCAATAAAGGAAAAGTTTATTTAGATTTGGGATTTGTTTTCTAAGATGAAATGAACATTCAAGCAATTGAGAGAGAAAGTGCAACATCAAAATAAAAATCTACATAAAAGGACTGCAACTACCAATTCATTTCAATCACTGGATTATTCGTTTGGTCTAGAAAGTCCCAAAAAATAGAGAATGTCTGGCCTGAAATCCCAAAAAGGCATACATGAGGTTATCGGTGCTGAGATTTACTGCTGCGCTCAGCTTTGAAAGGAAACATCATCATGCACACCTAAGAAGAGTTTTGGAGCACCACAGGGCTGAAAGTAATACTTCTTCTTCTACCATAGTTACGGTTTAAAAGAATTTGCAAAACCGAGATATTTACCATGGCGTCTTTTCTTGAGTGATTTTGACCTACAGGGACACGACAGGCTGATCAGCTGGCTTTGTTGTGTGGTCACCCTATCGGCCCTGAGGTCACTGCGTAGGTTGAAGCAGCACCAGGTGAAGCCCTGTCAATTAGCCATCTGTGTCACACCTTCTTCATTCACCGTCAAAGTCCAGCTTAAGCAAAGTTTCCTGGCGACAGACAAACACACGGCTTAGTCGACATACTGCACACCATAAGCCTTTAACCTGGCTGGTCAAGCCGTGTTTATCTGTGAGGCTGACAGAGTTTCAGAGGAAACATTTGAGTCACAACAAGACAATAAATAAATAAATTATATATATAGAATAGAATAAATATAATGTTTTTCATTTTCAAGAGACGCAGACTGTTAAAAGTCTTCTGACGGTGTTAAATATGTCTGTCGTCTAAAAGTTTGCCACATCATAAACGCAGCCTCCAGAATAAACACAAAAAAATCAACACCTCTTTATAAACAGGTATATATATATAGATATATCAAGTGTACACACATTCAGCTGAAGAACGGCGGTGAATGAAGGAGCCTGTGTCAGCTTTTTTATGTGTTGTGAGGTGTGTGTGTGTGTGTGTGTGCGCACAAACTCCTCTTGCCTTGACAGGACCTGTGTTTGGACCCGTGGTTGGCTCCTGGATGACGAGCGGGTCCTGGGACTCTTTAAGGGAGAAGCTCTGCTCAGTGAGAGACCTGGATGGCCTGAACTCCTCCCTCCACCACCATAAAGCCATCCCTACCAGTAGCACGCTGAGAAACACTGGGAGGGAAAGAAAGAAAGAAACTCCGTTAACATAAACAGACAACAGTGGCTCCAGACTAGAATGTGCTGAAGGTGAACACTAACATCGACTGATCTTGACTATCTTTGGATGTACAGTATTTGCAGCGTCATCTGTATGGGTTTAAAGTCTGACCACCAGCATGAGTTTAGCAGAATAAAGGCCGACTCATACCCGACTGTATGTGAGAGTGTCTCTGATTCTCCTTGATCAAGCTTTAATAAATATTCCAGCACAAGACATCAGAGGCTCCTGAAGACTTTCTTCCTTCCTGACCCAGTGCCATTGATTTCATATTAGCATTTCATTTGATGTCTTGTTCAGCAACGTGCCTCACAGCGGTTCCTTTCTTTTTAGCCGCTCTCATTCTTTTAAAAACATGCGCTTTAATTCTTAATGAAGCTGTACGCTGAGCCACTTCTCGAAAGCATTTTGCCAGTAACAGACGCTGCCTCTAATGACTCAGTGGGGAGTGACCATGGTGACCTCAGTGCATGATGATATCACACCGACATCAATCTCGCAGGAGAAAAGGTCAAATTCATATTTGGGACCAAGTAAAGAGGATCTGAGGGACAAACTCTATAAATTCATGTTAATCCAGTGCAGTCAAAATTAAATTTCCACATCGCTCTGTTCAAACAGCCTTCTGTTTGAGTTTGATGTTTGATTGGCAGACTTGTGTGTCCAGCGTGACGGGAAAGAGGCTATTTTATAGTGGTATAACAGTGTATTCCGGTGTCAGTGCTGAAAAGATAAGCAAATGAGGTTTTTGAAACAGAGTTTCTTACTGATGAGAGAGATGATTCCAGCAAATGCAGGATCAGAGAAAGTTGATGCAGGTAACGTGCGAGAAATTGCAGGAGTCTCTTGAGATTTGTTTTGTCCCATTTCTGGATAAGTGCAGCTGAACTCCGGACTCTCGGAGAGCAGGTCGAAAACACACCGGTGCTGGCACACTGTCCCGGTATGTCCGCAAACAGATGGCCCTAAGAAGCATGGCAAACTTTTAGTCAGTTAATCAGGAATGAATCACTGCGAGGTGACCTTTACTATTCAAAGATCACAAGCCTTCTCAGTCACCTTCTCACTAAAACAAATTCAGCCTGGAAAATACAGTACATGATGAATTTACTTGACGGCTCATACCTTCTGGCTGAAGGACAGAATGCACGATGACCACGCCACCTGGGGAGGTGGCGTTTGACAGCAGAACTTTGAAGTCCCTCCCGTTGTGTTTGTTGGCACGGGAGATGGAGCGCGTTACTTCTTCGCTCCAATACACAAAACCCTGCAGCAGAACAGACAGACTTAGCAGAACTGTTTCATTATTTTTATCATCAGCTGCAGGTCCAGTTTAAACGGTGCTGTGCGGTGACCACACGGCCAGACTCTGAGGTAAATACATGCTTTCACACGCAGGTCCTGCTGGCAGCAGACGAGACTTTTCCAGCCAGTCATTTGAAATGTTTCATCTGAGTGGGAGTCAACAAAACTTCAGCTCCATTGTGCCGCAAGTGGTTAAAAACGACGCTGTTGGCTTACAAACAAGTGCTTCGAAAGAAACAAGTAGAGCTCAGGTCTGTTAAGTTTGCTGAGGTCTTTAACGTGTTTTTTATCCCCCACCCGCGACAAAAAGGGTAGCTACAGTCTGTCCCAGGATGCACTGCACGAAAGACGTGATAAAGTCAGTCTATTCCATCACAGGGCAGTAATAATGTTTTACCTCAAACACAGCCAGTCCAAAAGACCGGTCCAGATAACCGTTCGACTCGATCACTGTTTTACGGTGCCGGCCCTCGAGATTTACTCTGGAGATACTTCTCTTTCCCTGGTCCAACCAGTAAAGCAGCTGGCGAGGAATATCTGTAAAACACATCATCATGCACCATGGTTCAACTGAACTTTTGACCATGTTACTGTAATTGCACACAGACAGAAGCATCTATTTGTCTCGGTTTTAAATGGGGAAGCTGTGTCTTTTTAGCATCCTGCAGAATTCACTAAGCACATCACAAAAAGTCTCGATAAAATCTCTGAACATACCCAGAGAGAGAGCGACAGGGTGGCGAATTGCGGAAATGACCAGTGTCTTCCTGTCCCGACCGTCCAAACTAGCCCTCTCAATCTTTGGGGAGCTGCCACACTGAGCCCAGAACAGCAGACTGAGACAGAGACAGATAGACAGCATGAATTGACCTAAAACATAGTAACAATAGGTTAAAATGAACCTGTGAGAGATCTAAATTTAAATATGCAAGAGAAGAAGATGATATGACATGATGAACACGCAGCTCTCTTTATGAGCATTTTCCAGTGAAGCACACTGTTTTCTAAGAAATGTCCTACATAGAAAGGATCATCATGAAAGAACAGCAGAAGCGCTATGCTTTAAAAAGCAGAGAGGAACGTTATTAACTTATTCAGACTGTGCTTCTTTTTTTGGCCATGATTAGTTTCTAGAACTGTTTTAGTCATCGGTTAAGTTACTGTTTCTTATTTATTTCCAACTCTTTTATCAAAGAATGCATTACCGCTTAAACGTATGTACTCTTTGAACATCATTATCAGTTAAGCAACTTATCAAAAACTCACTACAGGGACATATTTGTGGTAAAAAAGTATGAAGTATTCAAATAATTACACACTCAAACAGACTATTGACATATTGGTCACCAGGACACCATAACCTACGGATCAGGAGGGGAAGAGAGAGAGAGGGAATGTTGACTTGAGAACGAAAGCAAACAAAACATGTATAGGTCTTTCAACCTCAACACTGACTTCATTCATTGTTCAGCTGCCACCATGACTATGCGCTTTATTTCCCCTCCCTGTGTAAATATGTGATTGAAAGTGTGTTTGCCGTTACTGTACGTGGTATTGTGCTACCTCATGAAAACGTTTTTTTAAACATGCTGATGCTTTTGAAGTTTCTTCTGACCTAAGTAAGATAAAGCTCCTTGATGACGTTTTTAAACTATTATTTGAAATGAATAGCCCACGCCTACCCTTGGAGAGGATCCACAGCCACTGCAGAAGGTTTGTCCAGCCCTGTGATAAGCGGACGCCAAGCCGAACCGTCCAGCAGGCCAACATTGACAGAACCGCTGTCTGCATTGGTCCAGTAGAGGAGTTGGTGGATCCAGTCCACAGCGAGGCCTGACACTGAACCTTGAACCTTCAGCACCAACACAGAATTCTGCTTCTTTGCGTCCATGGAGACCCTAAAAAACATCCAGGGGTGAAAGGAACAAGGATAACCGATAAAACAATCATTCAAGTTTTGCTCTACAAAATCCATCCACACCAACAGGATGAACGGTAGTGACAAACCGGCCAAATGGTCTCATCTGGCCACTGCATGAATCTGAGTGTAAGAAATTGCAGAGATGTCGAATAAGTCAATAAAATGCTGATATTCCTGATTATTTTGCCTGCTATTTTGTGAGTGTTGGTGCTCCAAGAACAATGGACCAGTGTGCTTGATAGAGACCCAGAGCACTTATCTGTAGAAGTGGTGGGAAATGGAAAGATCAGTTTGTTTACACTGTGATTGAAGTCACGTCCTTTGAGCATTGTGTAATACAAAGCTCTACCCCCGTTACCTATAAATGGAGCCTCGTCCTTGCCGGGCCCAATATAGTGTTCGGTTAGAGGCCAAGACCGCCACTGGTCCTGGTCCAGGTATATGCGGTGCTGGTTTTCTATTCTCAGCACCAGTGATGCTTATCCATCGCATTCCTTTGGAAGAGGTGAAAACCAGCTGAGCCTCATCTCCTGGAAAGACACACATCCAAAACAACAAATCACAGTCACGTTTGTCGCTCATCTATGACAGGTTGACAGAGAAGAAACGAGTAGCAGAAACGAAAGCAGACCGACCTAGCCACATCTGTGTTTGGTTGCACAGCAACAGACTTGAATACGAGGCACTGCACCCGAGTAAAACTGTCACGCTATCAGTGAGTGTGAAAAGGATTTGTGTTTTGGCATCTAGTTACATATCAGCGTCGTATCAGGGTAAAAAGAAAAGAAGTCACACAACACCCACCTGACTAATTATTCACTGATACAATGGAAAGCACATCAAATACTCGCAGATAAAAACAGAAACAATGCACGCAGTAAAGAGATAAGTGTCAGCACTTTACTTTCTTTACGGTGGTGAGCTTCACACTCTTCCAGACGCAAGACAACCTGACACTGATACTATGCAAATATTGTGTGTAAACGCGTTCCAGTAAGTTCTTGTGCAAATACCACGACGGCGTTTATTCACAGTTGAGTTTGCACTAAAGGGAAGTAAAAAAAAAACTTGCACTGCATTAATCACGTCAAGAGGGACATTCGAGCCACGCGCAGGGACTGCGGTTTCAAGTCTGCTTCTTCCTTCCTTCTCTGCTGAATGATCGACAAAGTGCTTTCATTACAAGCGCATGAGGGCTACATGCTTAAATAGTCATCTAGTAACTAAATTAATAGTGAGACAAGATGTGTTAGGATCGGTCTGACTCAGCTGATTAGTAGTTAGTGATTGCTAAGGTGAAGCCTGTGTGAGGAAAAAACTTATAGCTGCTTTGACGGGCTAAAGTTTGTTTATTAATCATTAGCTACTCAATTACTCAATACTTTACGAGGCTGAGGTGTTTCCTGGTTTTTGGGATGAATGGAGAGTCTATTCACGTTCA
Source organism: Nibea albiflora (assembly GCA_014281875.1). Classification (NCBI taxonomy): domain Eukaryota; kingdom Metazoa; phylum Chordata; class Actinopteri; family Sciaenidae; genus Nibea; species Nibea albiflora. Next base: position 9,480,385 of record CM024792.1, on the reverse strand, counting down.
TCTCATAAGATTAAGTTAAGTTCAATGTCAACAGAACTTTACATAAAAAGGAAATACGAGACACTACACTCAAGTATAACTGCCCACGATGTTCAAGGTTGTGTTTTGGCATCTGTATCAAATTACACATCATGAGCGTTGTACCAGGAAAAAAGAAAGAAAGAAAAGAAGTCAAACAATACCCAACGTGATGTGGTGATAAAAACGAAAGGACGTCACATTACAGGAACAATACAAAGAATATTTCTTCTTGTGCGAATGGTTGGATGTCAGCCAATATGTCTTAAAGTCCCTTGTGGGGGGGTGCTTCCTCCTATTGTGGAGAAACTTCTGAAGCTCAGAAGGTCAGTGGTGAGGTCAGGAAAGAAGAAAGTTTTCAGGAGCCTCTGATGTCTTTTTCTGTATTATTTACTGAAGCTTGGCCAAGGAGAATTACAATAGAGTACATCAAAGAGTGTCTAATAGAAGATACAGGTAGTGTTTCTCAACCTCTTAATACTCATTCCCTAATTCTGGGCGTATAGTATTTGTGGTGTTATCTGTAGATGTTTAAAGTCTGACCACCAGCATGAGTTTGGCAGAACAGAGACCGACTTTTGATGTACTTACCACTTACTTCTCCTTGGCCAAGCTTCAATAATATTAGAGCATAACACATCAGAGGCTCATGAAGACTTTCTCCCCTTCCGACCTCACCATTGACCTTTGGCTTCACACCCTGCCTGCTTTCCTGCTCTCAGCTTCCCGTTGTCACCCTCTTTGCATTGTATTTTCAGATCTTATTTTAGCCTCCTGATCTACAAAGTGCTTTCACTCCGAGTGCATTGGCTGCAGCATCTGAGACAGCTCACAAACTAGACGCATCACGACGAGCATGGGGACAGGCTCTGTGCCGATTCAAGGATCTTTGTGTCAGGTCTGAAATTGTCTGGGACAGGTAAACGGTGGAAAAAAAGTCACATGGTCTCACTGAGACATCATGTCCCCTCCTCCCACTTCACCTCTATGTAACACGTAATATGTCCTGATGTAGTCTGTCTTATCTTATGTGTTCCGTTTCCACTTCCTTTCTATCTTTTGACGCCGTGGTTCAATATATTTGAGTATTAAATGACCATCAGATGTGCACGCCTACTTCTGCTATAAACGGAGCACAGATCAGAGAACTGAAAACAAAGGTTACACATGCAATGCTGTTTAAACAGTAAGCTATATATGATAGCTGGCTAAAGTCTGTTTGTTACTCATTAGCTAGGAATTTCCTGGTGCTCGGGATAAATGAACAGCCAGATTCATATGTTCCTTTTTATCTGATTATTTGCTGCAAAGTTAACAGGAATTTGCATGAAAGGAAACTGATCAGATGTAATCTCTGGGCAATAGGTGATATGAATAACAGCTTTATAGCCGACAAATGAAAACCTTTATGGCCGGCTGTTGCTCAGGAGGCAGAGCGGGTCATCCACTGATCAGATGATCTGCGGTTTGATGCCCAGCTCCTCCAGTCTGCATGTCCAACCTCAAATTGCGCTCGAAGGCTATGCCACCAGTGAGTGAATGTGCATGAATGGTTAGGCACCATGGCCGTCAGTGTATGAAATGTGTGTGTGAATGGGTGGTCTTTGAGTGGTCTTAAGACTAGAAAGGCGCCGTATAAGTACAGTCCATTTACCATTGGTCAGTGGCTGGTTACCAGGAGCACTGAGGGTTTGGTTTCTCACCTTTGGCCTTGCACTCTTTGGTGGTTGGATTCATCTGGTAGTCCTTGTGACAGTCGCAGGTGAAGCTGCCATTCATGTGAACACACAGCTGATCGCACACATCGCTTTCCAGACAAGCGTCAGCCTCTAGATGAAAGAACAGATACTTGAAAAGGAGTTTCAGGGACACAGCAAAGGAATGTGCTAAGAAATATGTATATGGACGTCCAATTCTCATTACTTAATGGCAGAAATGGGGCAAGTTTTAACGTTGTTTCCCCATAAATGCATGTGTATAGGTACATTAAGGGCATTGTGTGTAATGTGGTGGTGTTAAACTGAATTTAGCAGCTGTTAGCAGTCATCGAGCTGTCACTCACCCTCACAGTGGGTGTCATCGACCTGCCTCATGTTGTCGGGACAGATGCAGAGGAAACCCATCGGCAGGTCGAGACACTCATGAGAGCAGCCCCCATTATTGACCTCACACTCGTTCTCGGCTGCAAAAGACAAACGTGATATGATCAGTGGTAAGAAGAGAGGAGGAGGAGGAGGAGGAGGAGGAGGAAGTATGTTGCTGTTTGACCACACAATGAAACAATTGTGTGCAAGTAAAGACCATTGTTCTACATAATGTGAGAAAGAAACCTTGTTGTGGCTACTGTATTAATAACAACAAGAAAGTGACTTTCCTCTTTTGATGAATAACGTGACTGAACATAATTTGTTAGCATAACACCTTCTATAAAGAGGGAGGGAGGGTGGAGCTGTCAGTGGTGTGACTCTCTCTCTCACACTTTTAAACACATCTTGCCATGTCCGAATTATTTCGTCCACTGCACGGCGTCCACAGCTTTACAAGTTACAATCAACCAAACTGAAACCTCCCTGGTATCTGTGCACATACATTCACTGGACATGAAATTTGTGAGTCATGAGTCAGTTTGGTCTGACATTTGTCGAGACTGCGGTGCTATCTCAACGTTAAAAACAATCACTGATCAAAGAACAACAGCTGTTTCAGTGATTCTGGAATAAAATATCACTTGACCACCAGTCGAGCTGCTGTAATCAGATTAAAGTTGCATTTCTAAAGGCCACTTATAGAGAGCTCGTTAGTGCAGTAAGGTGCAGTTCTACAGCGCCCTCTGCTGGTTGACTGTCAAGTACAACATCAGCAACAAGTACTATGTGTGAATGTGCAATACAGCATACAATGTGCATACAATGGTCTCACAGTGTTTCCCACAGGATTTTGGAGGACTGTGGTTGGTGGACCTCAGACCTTCCAGGGACTTTCTTGAAAGTTTTGTACATTTTTAAGTTAGGTGCGTCAACCTGGAGCACACGGAGAGCAAATCTATGAAGAACTGTGTGCTCCTGCTTGCATCTATTTTTTTTAAACCTGCATTGATATGCAGATAACTGTTTATTGCCATAAGCAGAAATGCGTCTCTCTCGTTATTCTCATGGATTGGATGGATCTGGTTTGCTAATCAGACTGCAGAGTCTTGGCACGGATATCAGCTAACCATTTAACAGATATTTGCTAGTTACACCAGAAGCACAGAAACTATGGCAATGGCCCCCAGGGACTAAATCCCTGTCAGATGGTAGCCAAGGGTTTCTGAGATTGAATTGGAAGATATTCCTGCTTTTAGTTAGGTCAGTCACTAATGTTGTTCCAGTCTATTCTAAAGGTGTTGAACTGGACTGAGATCAGGAAGGCTCTTGCTTTGAAGCACACTGAAAATATCTGGAAGATTTACATTATTGGGACTGCTAGCCAAAACCAGTGAAATACAGCCACGGAACAAAAGTACTTACAGGCTTTGTTTGTTCCCCCCACCTCACTCACCACAGCTCTCCTCATCGCTGCCATCAGAGCAGTCTCTTGCGTTGTCACACTTCCAGGCCTGAGGGACGCAGTGTCCGTCACCACACTGAAAGTCAGATGCTGGACATTTGGGAGAAGTCTGTGGATGTGGCGGAGACGAACCACACGGCCTCCCGGAGAGGTCCCGCCCGTCTTTGCAATCAGTTCGCTTATCACACAGCTGGTTTCCGGGTGGGCATGTGTTCACAGCTGTAATTAAAATATTCATACACTTAGTCGCTTGCACAAAGCCAATACTGCTAATGACTAACAAGTAATCTCTGGTTAAGGCTCATCTCCATTATTGCTAGATGTTCTCAGTCAGATGTCTCCCCCTCATGATTGTATACACTTACTGTAGAATCCCTGCAGAAGGTGCGTTGTAATGCAACTGCAGCCTTACTGTGTGACTTAATCCTCTAATGGCCTCATAGATCAGAGTGAAGCAATTATGTTACTGATGTTGGAAGGCTGTAAACCACGATACTGTCAATGTGAGAGTTCTGAGCTATGAGAGTTTATAGAAATTGTAGGCATAAGCCAGAAATAATAATATAATAGACTATAATAATAGACTGAATTAATCATCAAATGACGCGTTTGAGACGGCTTGGCTGCTGTAATTTGTGTTGATGCTATAAACGTACACTGGACTGAAGAATTCTGCTCTCCTCTCAATCCCATAGCACAGTCGAAAGGTTAATGTGTCTCTACTCTGTGGATTTCATCTCCAAGTCTCTCAAACTTCTGAGCAACACCTGCTGGTATTACTCACATCAACAATGTTTATGTTCAATACCTGCCAATGACATTAAACCCTTTTAAAATATCTTCTCCTGCAGGGTTCCTCTTTGCAAACATTATGCAGCCTTCGGTTCACACTGAACACCAAACCCCTCTGGAATCCAGTATCAAAGTCTCTTAACAGGATTACAGGGCAAAAATCTGCACTGGTATTTTCCTACAGTACACAGCGCAAGAAAATGTGATATCACTGCAGCACAGACATTAATTCAAAGAGGGAGGTCAATATACTGTATACTTAGAGAGAATGAGTTACGATAGGAATAGTTGACATTAAGAATTTAAGAATTCCTGCTTTAAATACAAAACAGTCCAAAACCAGACACACAGCCTCTGCGTTACACAACACTAAATGTTGAACAGTAGAACAAGTGTAGATAAGAAGGCAGGCCACAGTAACATGGCTGATTATCTAACATTGTTAGATTTGTGTAGGCGATACCACGGACGTGGCATTATGTGTGCTTCAGGTACAGCTCCCACGACGTGCACTCTTCACATGCTGTGCACCTTTTTTTCTGTGAAAGCCAAAACCAGAGCGCATAGGCGTGTTCACAGTTTGAGATTTGAGGTTCACACTGTTGACTCACCACAGCGGTCTTCATCTGATCCGTCCTCGCAGTCTGTGTGTCCGTCACACACACTCGGCCTTGGAATGCACGAGCCGTCGCTGCACCTGAACTCCAGCTGCTCTGCGCAGGAGGGCAGAGTGTGACCTGCAGCACCTTGAAGCACATGAGGACAGTTTAGTATGCAAAATGTCAGTCGGTAATTTAACCAGCCAGAGGCATCACAAAGGGCAACAAATTCATAGAATAATATAATAAAAGTCTCACAAATTATGGCAACTTGTAGTGATATGTATTTGTAAAAAAAAAAAAAGAATAATCTCATCTCAAACAATAATAATAACAACAACAACAACAACAATAATAATAATAATAAGGTGGTGTTTACTGCAGAACGGTCATATTTTCAGTTTTATCTACAGTTTTAGCTGCATTTCTATGTCAATATACGCCGTGTAGTTGGTAAACATTGCAAGTCAGAGATCCAGGTCAGTGTTGAGCAGCGTGGTTCATTCAAACTGACAGGCTCGACCTCGCAGCATGACTTACACACAACGCTTCATGCGTGCAGCGCTTTCATTTCACGCACACATGCAGCGGGGATTCAAGCATCTTACCCCAGATTTGGTGGCAGGTGAGCGGGACGATCAGCAGGACTAGACCTCCAAGGTGTCCCATGCTTGGTGTCCTCCACAGCTGCACGTGGCGCGGAAATATGACGCTCGATGGGTTGTGACCCCCCTCCACCCCCCGCGTCTTTACCCCTTTAGCTGCAGCTAGTTTGTTATAAATACAAAAAGGCAGAATCAAACGTGGCTCAACGCTCAAACACAAATCAGCTCCGTTTGTAATTGTTAACCGCTCTTCGGCTCTCTAAAATTACTCATTTGCATCCCTGGTGGACCTCTTGTTCTTTACGTTGCAGAGGTGTGTCGCTCATGGACGTATCGTTCAATTTGAACTAATCTTTTATATGACTCGGGAGTAATGAGAAGTCTCAGTGGGTGATTCGTTTATTTTCATGCAGTTGGTTCCCTCACCACGTGGCTGCAGCGACATAAGCTCAGCGAGGGCGTGAAACAGAAAATGATTCGTTCACCTCGACTCAACAACATGTCCTCGTTCACGTGTCACATGACAGGCAGCTCAGCCACCTGTGTCATTCATACAGACCGGTTCATTTGTAACGTTTACGTTCACGCCCACAAGACGGCCACATCACTGCACTAGTGAATGAAGGAAATTACTCGAAAAAAAGATTCGTTCAATTTACCGTCCGAGAGTAAGTGATCCGATTCACTGAAAAGACTCGAACTTCCCAACACTATCGTTGACATTGACGAGACAGCTCGTATTCATTACCGCCCCCTACTGGACCGGATGTGGAAGAGAGGCTTACTCACATTTCTGCTTAATAATAGAAAGATACTTTAAAAACGTGTATTGCTACGTATTTATTCTACTCATGGAGGTAGCAGGGACACAACATACGATCCTATGATGAGGATACTTCACTTATTTATTTTTTTCTGTCTGGATTTGTCAGAAAGTGTAACTTTTTGCCGTGCCCAGAAAAACTGCCGGCAATGCAACAACAACAAAAAAATGGCACACTATAAATCACACATATTTATTGCATGTGGAAAACTACTTGGCAATAAACCTGTTTCCATTTCTACATGTACTGATCACTATAAACAATCAGATAAGTTTAATAATCAGTAGTGAATATAAGGGTGTGATTTTATACCAACACCAAATACACCCCGTTATTCTGAATATTAAACTTTTGTCTTTTTTGTTACACGGGACAAAATCCAGGCTCAGACTGACAGACGCGTGGCTGGAAATGTTGCTTTATCCACATTAGTTTTTTGTTCTAGTTGAGGTTGTGTAAACTGTCCTTGATGTAGCGACAAGCCCATTTGTTCAGTTAATAATATAACCAGAGTAACCAGATGGACAAAAAGATAATTTAAACAGAAGACATTTTATTCACACGTTCTATTGTACAGGATATGACCAACAACGATGGTCAGGCCGTTAGAGCAGGTTTGGCTGGAGAAATTAGGTTGTTGATGCTGAAGGAGTTAATCCTGCTGCTCAGAGGTACGGCTGGTCTGTGGACAGCGATGGCTCTTGATACACAGCACCCGGAGTCACTGGAGGCTTCGGGGCCTCTGCAACTTGACTAGAAGAGATTAGAATTAAACATTCATTACAAGCAGAATATGGCAGATTTCGTTTCACTAGTCTTCACATTACAAGACATCAAACGAATACACTGGAGCGTCTCTGTAACCAAACAAATGGATTACTGTGTGCAGAAATCAGTAATATTTTCTGCACACACAGTTATACTCTTATAAGATATATTTCCATTCACGCATTAGTATTCACTCTGTGACCATATAACTCTTCTTCCTGCTCCACTTTCAGCAGTAATCCAGCTATGTTAAGATGCCCAGTATAAAAATTGTTGTAATCAGAGTAAAGTCATTATCTCATTCATAATCATATAAATGAGATAAGATTTATAATCAAATGATTACGGCACATGAAAATACACCGTCAGTCATTTACCTGCCAGCGGTGAGAGCCTTCTGTGAAGACATGACGACTGTGGCGGGTGCTGACTCTCTGCGTCCATCTCTGGTATAATAGTAGTTGCTGGCATACTTATGGCTCGGGCCTACTGGCAGTTTGGGTGGTGGCTGTGTCCTATAGAGAAAAGCACCGAAACAGAATGTGTCTGTGTGAGTGCCGAAGAACAAAACAAAAAACACGTCTACCTTCACAAAGATACATATCAGTGGATATGGGCTAATGTTATGGGACACTGACTTCTCTCCTTGAGATACAGAGCGGTTGTACACACTGATCATTACTATGGTAACCAAGGTCAGAGGATAGGACTGTCTCACTCCTTAGACACAACAGATAGGTGAATAATGCAGAAGCCTCTACGGAGTCAGATGACAACGGGGGACCACTAAAAGTGGAAACACGTGTGAGCATTTATGGATGGATTTGTGGCATTATGCTGAGGTGTGTTGATAAATCCTCCATCCTCACTGATCAAGCTTCAACAAACATTTGTGCACTTCCTCTTCACCGACCATTGTTGAAGAAAATCCTCCACATCAGCCAGCACTACTACATTTACTGCAGCCTGTTTTTTTTGTTGCATCTGCGGTGGTAATGTTATTTCAGATACTAGTGAGATGACAGAACATAATTCAGCACGGTCAGTGTTAGCTATAGATCAATGGTTTCTGAGAGGTTGGCAAAACACCGCAAAGTGATTAGACGGACAGTGCTTTAGTTTGTGGATTGTGCACCAATTTTGCACCAATATGACGATAATACTGGCACGTCAGATAGATAGATACGGTGGGCATACAATAAAATTAACCTGAGATAAATCTAAATTAAATATGTACAGAGAGATTAAGCTTCTGTAGCAAAATTAAGCCAATATCAGGCTACTGTAACTTTAATAAAGCCACATAAATGTCACAACTAGTCTACTTTTGGGTGGCAAAGATGAATTACAAGCCCCCAAAGCTTGATCATCTTACATGAGAAGTATTTTTCAGTGACAGACAAAGCAGCCACCTTTAGCTGTGATCCAACCTGGTTGTTCTGAATCTTGAAGTGATGGACAATAAGCTGTCTTTAGCTGAGCGTGGATCTGAGCAGTGCTGCGAGGAAGCTGAGGGAAGCTAACAAGTGCGGCTAGCGCACGCAGTCTTACCTCTTTGCGATCTCCTCGTACCTCAGCTGCAGCTTGCTCTGCAGGTCATGCTGAAAAAGAAACACCGTTAGACTGAGCGCACTTACTGTTACCGACAGCTGCTCACACACGATGAAGACAGAGCAGCCGACTCTCCTTCACACACAGCGAGCTGTCAACTAGCTCGACTGGCTAGCTCCGAAAGGCTAGCTAGATTCGGCAACTTCCGGCCGTTAAACGATAAACTTCGCTGCACGGATACACGCGTTTGTTTCACATTACATCCTGACTGCGACATAAAGTGTGTCAGTGTGTTGCGTTTCTCACCCCAGATAAAAAGTTTCGCAGCCTCTGGATGAATTTGGTGGCAGTTGCCATGTTTGCTGTTGTGAAGGGCACAGGACTTCTTCTGTGGTAGAAGACTTCTCAGCACGTCACTGACACCTGGCGGCGAGGGCGGGAAACTGCTGCATTACGAACAGGTGGCGGTGGCGGTGTGAAATGTAAATGTTAAAAGGTCTAGTGTGTAAAAAAATTATAGGTAACCATCTACAGAACAACACAGAAATACAACATATAATTATTTAGAATGTTTTGTGTCAAGAACTGGTTGCTTTTGTTGCCTATAACAATGAGTCCTCCTCCACGGGGTCAGCCATGTTGAACCTCCATGTTTCTACAGCAGCCCAGAACAGACAAAAAAAAAGAAAAACTCCAAGCAATTTGTTTGGAGTTTCTTATTTTCTTGGAAGGGGAGAGGGGTATTCAGTTGGATGCAATCAAGCGGCAGCCTCTGTGGTTGTGAAGTGAAGCCCAAAAACTGCAGTTCCTTGATTAGCTAATGAGGTCAGTCTCCATAAACTCCCATAAAATGTCAGATTACACAGCAGAAACAGTTTGGTCTCTATAACTTTTGAGCTTCAAAATGAGAAAACAGAAACCTTTGGGTGACATTAAACATATGCGGTCCATTCTTTATACTGCCACTTGGTTGGCAGCCTCACTGATGAGGGAACCCTGACTCATTTCTTTCAGTTAATTCTGTACAAACCGCCTGAATGATGCCCCAATTATTTCCCCAAATCACAGCTGTGTGGTAAACAACAAAGTGGAGTCAGACTGAGGATGAGTCAAAGAGAAATACAAATTTTATTTGTTGCACAAGAAAACACAGTACAGGGGCGACAACGCCGGTATACCATGCAATCAAGTATTACAGATGTGTGCTTGTCTCATGCAGCATGCACCGAACAGAAGAGTCCACAGGAGAACACATGCACATGTACAACAGTTTGACCTGCCAGTTTGTTCTTTAAGAGTACGTTTAACACCAGCTGAGATTCTCGTCTTTGCTGACCTACCTGTGAAGCCTTCTTACAGCACACTTTAGTATTTAGTTATTAATTACTTACTGTTATTTGCCAGTTTGTCTGATGTGCTGCTATTATAAACCTGGTTAAAAAAAAGTGTATGTTAAACAATGAATACCTCTCAGCTTGGTGCTAAATTACTTTTGATGAACAGTTCCAAAAGAACAAAACAAAAACAAGTATGTTACGTCGATCATTATATTCTTTCATGGTATCAAAGAGGATCATTTCATCATATACAGCCACAGGATATAAAATGTCTGTACAGTACATAGCATGTTTGTTCATTGTAAACAATTCTGTCACACTGCAAAAATTACTGAGCCGTTCAGCGATACGATCTCGGCGCGCTGACACGACAACAGCATCCTCATCGTGAGATTTAAGGACTCTTTTTGAGGAGGAAGAAGGACTTAAGTAATACATCAACATTTCCCATTTTAGAAACAGAAGACTCTGAGAAAGTCGGTACAAAAGCCAGCAGACAGCCACCGACAAGACAATAAACTTCAAAACTCTGTCTCTGTAGTGGAAAACTGTGAAGAACATCCAGTCTGTACTGGATGCGAACAAAGATTTCTGAAAAAACATCCCTTGAGCCAGACTTCCCCAAAGCTCTGTGCCTTAAATTGTCATTGTGCATATCCTTCAACACATTTGGAATTATCAAAATATACATCAATAGTTGTATAATCCAAAGACAAAAAAAAAAAAAAAACATTTGTTCAAAGAAGCCCTGGGTTTGGATTCAATGTAAGGGCCCCCCTCTGCCATTTTCAAAGTTTACCTTTAACATTCACTTACAAAATCCATGTCGAAAATACATTAGTGCACTTTTCCCCTCCATGTAAACATCACTACACAGAAAATTAAGTAGGAACAGGTCTTTTAGGCATGGTGTCTCTTACATGCTCATGTAGAAAAAAAAAAAAAAAAAAGCTACTGTTCAGGAAATGCTTCAAAAATTCCCTCCTCCACCCGTGCCTCAAAATATTCCGTCCAGGCTCTGAAGAAGACGCAGACTTCGATTTCACTGCTCAGTGTTCTCTTCCTGCAAATTGCATGCTTAGGAGTAGAACAGGTTATAACAGCGAGACATGCTGAACTAATGCTTACAGACGTGAGCAGCAAAAAGAAAAAAATCATTACTAGATACCTCTATGCTATTATCACACATCACACAAGTTTTTATGAAAGCAGAGTGTGTAATATTCTGCAACATCCAGACATTCATCCTCAAGTTGTCAAGATAACAATGAGGTGGGAAAAAAAAAAACAGTTAGGAGACTTCTTCATGTTGAGCTGACGTTAGAAACAAGACAAATGATTTCAAATGACATGCGTCAAGATATGGCTTAGAGGACACTGCGCTGAGATCATGGCACATTTTCAGATTAGCTTCAGAACAGGTCGTACTCAGTAGTCATAATTGGACCCCGCACCGACTGGTTCCACGTTTAAGAAGAACAATGCTGTGGCTGTGAAGTCACACTGTAAGCAACATAATAAAACACGTCAGTGAAACTAGTCTTATTTCTTACGAATGTGACATAGTTGTCAGAGAAACACGGGCCACACCACTAATCTTTTCATGTATCTTTTGTGTTGTGTGTCAGAATTCAGTGCATCTTTACTTCCCTACCAATGTGATTGTCATGAACCGTAGTGTTGCAAAATGGAAAAACTCCAGGGGTCGTATCTTCTGGGATGTAGTGCTATTAAAAGGCCAAAGCAAAGCAGCAAGAACCTTCGTTTTGTAGCTGTATAATGTATGTAATGTAAACAACTAAAAGAGTCTGTCTGACAATTGCTTAGAAAATGACAAATCATGCATGTTGCTCACAGTGTGAAACAAAGCTCACTCTCAGGTTTCTGGAGATCAAAGTACTAACAGTAGACTGTTGGATGCTGCACTAAAATGACTTCTTGACCTTTTGGTCCTTTTAACAATTATGCCCAGCATTATCAAACTACTCTGTACCGAAACTATCTATTTAAAAAATAGACATTTATTTAAAAAAAATAACAAACATCCAGTCAAAAGACATAAAACCACACTGAATGGATACAAAAATGTTGAGCCTTGGCTATTCAACCAATGAAAACTTACCTCTTTTCGCTGTTACTAACTCATTCTAGTTTACAAATGTAATAAATAAGACCAGAATGTCTGCAATGGCTTGAGGCAAATATTTACAATTACAAAATTCAAGTAAAATCTTCTCCCACTCACTCTCAGCAAGACGAGCTGTCAATGAGTTGACAACGTTTGAAAGAAAAGATATGAGTAGTTGAAATGAGTGCAGTAGTGAGCTGTCACTTTCTTTGATGCCCTTTTTGTGGGGTTTCTTCTCGGCACTCTGTCGATGGTCCAACCTGAGGAGCAGTGGAGGTGGCTTCTGCTGCCTGACTGCAGTCGGCGAGAGGGCGCCCTGCCTGTTGCGGCTGAGATGAAGTGATGGTCACCTCCAGCTCTGGTTTCTCGTTGGATTCCTCTCCATCTGAACACGGCTCCCACTCGTCCTGCTCGCTCTCCGTTGAGCCTTGCACTGCGATCTGTGGCACCAGTGTGAACCTCCGCACGGCCGGCACTTCCAGCTCCACCTCCTCACTGGTTTGGGGTCGAGTGAGCATCCAGGACATCCTGTGCTGATGCTGCGGATGCTGGGTTTGGGCACCTGGAGCTGTGGTTGTCACTGTAACTGTGGTGTTGGTTTTCTCCTCCGGCTCGTCAAAGCTCACCTCCTGCACTGCCTCCTGTTTCTTAAAGGAGTCCCGCCTCTCTGATAGGTTGAGCTTTCGCATCACAACGAGTTGCTCAGATCGTTCCATCCCCGAGTCCCTCATCCTCTGGCTGCAGATGTATCCCCCAAGCCTGCTGTGGTCGGCCCCAATATAGGGGCCTCCGCAGGCGCCCTCTGCCTCCGAGTCACCCAGCAGGTCTCCCTCACAGTAAAATGGCACTTCCAGTGTGTGTCTGCGGGGGGCGCTACGACTTCTTATCAGCATGATATACACCAGACAGCTTCTCAGCTGACTGTACCCTCTTCAGAAGAGGGGATCGGGGCGGTTCGGCACTCCTGGGCCGGACAACATGTCTCACGATGGTGGGTGGGGACAGGGTTTTGCCGTGGTACGTGTGAAGGGTTTTGGCAAAGCCTGAGAGCGGAGAGGGAGAGCGCTGTGGGGAAAGAGGCTGGGTGGAGGAGGAGTTGCAGGCCAGGGGTGAGGGGGGGATGTTGCTGGTTGACTTCCGCCGCCCCACCTTGGTGTAGCGCTGGGTGCTAAGTTTGGAGCCCAGGCCGTGGAGAGAGCTGGGCCGGATGTGTGCAGCAGGGGAACTGGGAGAGCTGGAGCAAGGAGATGTGCTCTGAGGAGAGTTATTGTCTGGGAAGCAGAGGGAAAACTGTTAGAAATACTGCACATCACAAGTCACAGAAAGAAAGGCAATAACCAAAAGAGCTATTAAATGTTGTCATGAATAAATCTAAAACAACCCTGAGCTCACCAAACGTCTGATGGTCCGGTGCGGGGCTCCGGCAAGGTGTGGAGGGCCCGGGGGAGAGGCTGTGTGTCGGGGAGCCTGGAAGACTCTCGCTGGACGAAACTGAGTGGTGCAGACCTGAGGAGAAGCTGCGGCTGGTGTGCATCACCGTGCTCTGCTTGGACAGCTTCTTTAAGATGCTTCGTCGCCTGGAGTCACGCAGAGTGATATTGTGTTGTTCAGTGAGTTGAGCGACGGCACCGACACAAAGCTTGTGTTTTGGTGCCACATGAGTAAAACAAGTACATAAAGCTGCACAAACATTGTCGGTGAAGGAAAGTACTCACTAGTACAATAGCACATCCCAAGCAGAGACTGTAATCAAAGTAATACTGAGCTGATACTAAAGGCGGACAGTGCGCTGACGTTAGCAGCCTCATCAAACAATCTCTAACTCTGCATCACCGGTTCTCACCTGTCATAATTATCTCTCCTCTTGCTCTTCTTGCTGCGACGAGCCATCTTGCCTTTGTGTTTGGTCTTTCGAGCCGGTCCCACTTTGATTGACGTGTTCTCAAGTGCTATGGTCTGAAGCGCCACCTTGCTGCCACTCTGCACATTCGACGGGAAGAAAATAATAATTCATTTGTGTCGAGGACAAAACAGTGCAACCTAAAGTGACTATCAGACTAAGTGATAAGTCTGCCACAGCAGCCTGAGTGAGTGTCTATACCTTCAGTAGCAGTTCTATCATCTCAGGGTGCACCAGGCCTTGGACGGACTCTCCGTTCACATGGGTGATGAGGTCTCCAGTGCAGAGGCCGGCCTGGTGAGCCGGGCCGCCCTCCTCCACACTCTGTTAAAACGGCAACAGTGAGGAGAGATTAATCTGAGCGTTACATAACCATTGTTATATCTCCCTCTTCTGGTTTAGTGTCATCAGAGTAAATCACATTACTCAACATGAACATGTGGCATTTAAAAACACCCGAGGACTAGATAAAGCCGTGTGGCATGTTAGAGGAACACGACTTTTAAATGACACCCACCGACACCATGTGATGCACCGTGTAGACATCGCTGTCACCCATGTAGACCCGGATGGCCTGCAGGGTGAAGCCGTACTTCTTCCCTGAGGTGTGGATGACGATGGGAGGCCTCAGGCTGGCGGGGCTGATGGACAGGTCACGGTTGGGGGAGGAGTCACGGGACGAAGGGTTAGAGGACAGGGAGCGCGGGGAGATGGGACTGGTCTGGAGGCCGCTGGGCGAGTCATCTGAAACGAGCACAGGACAGTTTTCCTCTGAACAATCAACAGTTTCCCTGCCTCTGAAAGAGACTCTTGTTTTATATTAAAAGACATTACAGGTTTAGATCTGTGACACCAGGTTCTGGATCTGCATCCAACTTTTTGATTACGCTAACAGATTGTAGGAGTAAAGGTGCTAGACATGCTGCACTTAACACCAGTGGCTCATCATCACGTTAATTGTGTCTTCTGCTTGACTTCGAGGTGTTGGATGACAACCTTCTGTACCTGTAGTAATGATGAGAGACAGGGCTGAGACGGAGGCTGACTTGGGAACCTTCCCTCCGCAAGGAAGCCTCTGTCTGTCTGGCGTCTCCAGCTGGTTACCGAAGCGTCGAGGGCCGGTCGGATCTTTGGGGGAGGAGTGTTTGGCCCCTGTGCTGTTGCTGCGAATCCTGATCCTCCGAAGGTTTGACACAACCACCTCAGCTGCAGGTAACAAACGGTTAAAGAGGTCAGGTCGAAAAGATGATAGATGTTGTGAACAGGAATATCTAAAATGAGCATCATTCTGGATTTACCTTCATCATCCGTGGAGAGGGCAAAGCGGGGCATTGTCTCCAGACTGTGGGTGCTGCTCATCACCAGAGGACTGGTGCTCCTCTCAGACTGGGAGGAACTGGAAGAGGCCCGAGGACGAAGGCTACCAACAATGGGAGTTAACGGTAAACAATCAATTGTGTACATTTTTTTTAGCAGGAGTTTTGTTTATAACCCACCAACAAAGTACCTAAAGGCACTCCAAAAGGCTACAAATCACACATCTTAGACCTGTGCTCACCTGGCCATGCGCCCGGCATGTCTGCGCTCCACGCTGCCCTCTGCTGGGCTCGGTGTTGGACTGAGTCCTCCTGCGTCCACGCGGTCCTCCTTGTCCTCGCTGTGGCTGCGGTCAGAGGAGAAGCTCAGGTTGGACGGCGTCGCCAGATGTTCTGTGCTGCTGTAGACCTGACAGGTTGAACAGAAGAGTCGGTGTGAAACAGAGAGCCGGGTACTGAAGAGCTGCCAGATTAATGAACCATCTGCCAACCGTTCTGTCACGACTCAGTAATCTCGATAGTACAGAGGAGACATGGGTGATTTTTGTGCTCTAGCAGTCTGATGGACAGATTCAGACACATTTGTTGGAGAAGAAGCTCAAAGCTCTCGTTTTCCAACACATGTAGGCCTCACCTTGCTGAAGCGATGTGACCAGGAAGCAAACTGTCTGATTTCCAAGGAAGACTCTTCATCATTGGTTTCCTCATCCTCGTCAGAAGCCAAATGATGGTAACGCTCTGAACGAGCTGAAGCAGCAAGAGGAGAAAAGATTCCAGAGAAAGACTGAAGTTTTAAATCTGTCAGTTACTGTACAGTCAGCGGTGAAGTCAGCACTAATTAGAATATTATCCTAACTGAACTGTGACCTACTGTCAAAGTAGCTGGTGTCGTCCTCTGCCTCCAGCTGAGGGATGAATTCAGCTTTCTGCCTCAGGAGTCCATTCCAGTCAAAACCCAGGAAGAAGGAGTGCTGTTTGACCTCTGAGGCCCCGCCTACAACAGCAGTTTTCACAGCCAATCAAAAAACTGGAAGAAGTTTGAAAAGACCTAGGCCTAAAATTCATTTTGAGCATTATCTTCTAAATTTGAAGTTTTACACACAGTATGCAGTTTAGGAGAAATTTCACCATTTGCCTACTGCTGTCAGACAGAATTTTGGTTATGAGATTGAGATACACTCATTTTTCAGTATCAGCCTGTATAAAACACCATCTGCAGCTTTTTCATGTGTTAATGAGCAGTAAAGTGAGCAGTACCGGTTCCTATTCGGTCTATAGGGCTCTGTCGCAGTAAGCGGGTGATCAGGTCCTGGGCATCAGCAGGTAGGGCATCATCTCCTTCTGGCCAAATGATTTCATCTACAAAAGAACAAATCAGAATGATCATCAATAATTAATGTATAAAATATTCATAACATTCTTTCTGAAAGTGTTGCATGAATAACAAACAACTTCACTCGTCTACTTTTTATCCCATTTCATCGCTCACCACTGACAACTTGTCCAAAAAGCTCTTCAGGTGTGTCTCCAAAGAAAGGAACACAGCCGACCAGGAACTCGTAAAGTATGATCCCCATCGCCCACCAGTCCACTGGCTTCCCATAGCCCTGTCTAAGGATCACCTCTGGGGCAATGTACTCTGGAGTGCCACACACCTGCACAGGTGAGGGGAACAGAAATGACTGCTGTTGCAAAACAATGTCTCTTGTCTCGTAAGCTAAGCGGAAGCTTGTTTTACCTTCAAAAACAGTCTCACCTGTTTGTCAACAAACTCTCTTGTGTCTTTCTCCATGTGACCCTCGTACAGGTTGGTGGTCATGTTCATCAGGCCGATTTTAGACAGGCCGAAGTCCGTCAGCTTGATGTGACCCATGGATGTAATCAACAAGCTATTGGGTGGGAAAAAAAGAAAAGAAAAAAAACATCATCAGAATAAGTCTAGTTTTCATGACACTAAAAAGAAAATGCAAGTACCCGGATAGCAAAACATAAAAATAAATTAGTCCTAATCAGAGACCACGTGTTGTAATTGAATAATGTTTGACTGAATGAATCCTAAAGAAAATCACGAGCACTGGGTCAACTTTGGTCATACAGCTGCAAAGATTTGAAACAGGAGTGAAGCAGGAGTTGGTTTTCTGTTCTCACTTGTCAGGTTTGAGATCCCGATGCACAATGCCATAGTTGTGAAGGTACTCCAGGGCCAAGACTGTTTCAGCAAAGTACATCCTCGTCATTTCTACAGGTAGTGGGCCCATGTTCTTCAGCAGGTTGGCACAATCTCCACCTTAATGAAAAAAAACCCATCAGCAACGTTCTCATTTTCATCTCTGTGTTATCTCTAGACACAGATGTAAATCATTCACAGCAGACCTCCTCTTCTTTACCTTCTACATACTCCATGACCATGCAGAGATGTCGCCGCGTCTCAAACGAGCAGAACATGGAGACGACAAAGGGGTTTTCAGCAAACGTTAGGATGTCTCGCTCCACAAAAGCCTGCTGGATCTGATTCCTCAGGACCAGGTTCTGACGATTTATCTTTTTCATGGCAAACCGTTGGCGGGTTTCTTTGTGGCGGACCAGATACACGGCCCTGGAAGACAAAACAAAAAAAACACAAGCCATATTAGACCCATTATTGTAAACACAGGTTCACGAAAACTATTCTCACAGTAAACATGGAAGTTTTTACATTCCCTCCACCTTCTTCTTGTTCAACCTACAGCCGTGTAGATGGGACGTTTCTGCATGAAGTTGCCTTTGCTGTGTCGTGATCTCTTGATCAAACCGCTAACTTTATAATTATTGTTCTCACACTGCAGGGGAACTCCTGATAATTACGTGTAATTATTTAATATGCTGCACACGGATCATGAATCAAGAGCTGGTTCATGGTGGCGAGGAAGAAAGGGACCAAACAAGTGGCTTCATTTCACGAACAGTCCTAGTTGTGATGTCTGTAAAATGATCCTTTTAAGCACGACTGGAAACACGAGAAATATGTCGAAGCATCTTTCTGTGCAGCGCAGGCTTAAATTCCAGGAATGCCATGTCTACGCACGAGTGCCACAGCTTCTTAACCGAGCAGTGGCATGTCCGCTGCTGAGGATAATTATCCTGTCATAATGTCTTAATGCCACGCAGGCACATCAAGTAAGCACATTTTTCTTTGACTCAGAAAAAAAATGAACTTATGAGCTCGTCATTATTTGTTGTTTCTACTCTGCGTCCAGAGATAAGAAAATAGTTATGCTGAAAACCTTTTAGGCCCAATTTTTTTTTCCAGAATCAATAACGACGTGAAGGAGTGATAAGCATTGATGCCGTTGGATCAATCTTATAGATTCCCTATTAAGTCCACTATGTAGATTTTCAGTTAACTTCACTTCTTTTTGGTCTTGGAAGTTTTAGTAGCTTTAAAAAAAAAGTCCTGTTCTTCTTACCCGTAAGCTCCATTGCTGATAAGTTTGATCGTTTCAAAGTCACTCTCAAGAGGTTTCCTTCGAGTTGGTGTCAGCGTCTGTGGGGCCTTATTCTATAGAGAGCAAACAGAAATATGATGTTAGTGACTGTTTATGGGCTACTTAGAAATACAGAAACACAGTGAAAGTAACGCAGGAGTTAGCAGGATACAGTAGGGGCGGCTGTGGCTCCATATATCTGAATTTGAGGCAATTAAAAATGACAAATATTAAAAGTGAAAGTGAAAGTTTACCTCTACATTAGCATCTTGTTCCACTGACACTGAAGGACTGGTGTCATACTGGTCAAGCTGTACCATGTCTAGAAATAACAGAGAGAGACGGTGATTAATAACACTGCAAAGAATCTTTAACTCCAACCACTGACCTTTCACATTGCACATTGTTGGGGACTTGTTGTGTTGGGGATTGTCACATGCTGTAAATAAACTGGTTCTACTACATACATCCAGAACCTAGACCTCCACGAACACGCAGTTTATATGGCAGTAAAACTTTCATGAACATTTTAAACCGACACAACCTGAATTTCAGGTAACATTCAGGCCACAGGACTTCTTCCCCGGAACGTCTTCACTGCAGCGTGAAGTGAGTGTGAGGCTTCACTTTACCTTCTAATGGGTCCCGCGTCAGACCCAGCTGGCTGATGATGTACCGTGGGATGTCCGTCTTGATTCCCTGGCCGACTTTGGCATGGCCCTCTGCTGCCTCAAGCAAGTGATAAAACTCTTCCGGGTCAAATTCCTGGCAACAGGAATTAGTCTTATTAATGTGGACTGGATGAAGCCTGTATCCTGAACTGAAAGCAAAGTCAGTCGAACGTAGACGCCTTAAAGACATTCAGGCTTCGCATCCAAGAAGCTTCAAGCCCAGTCGACCTTGATTTTCTTTCACTAGTTGTTATCCCGTTAGCTGGATGCCCGATAATAATCCTAATCGGATCTGTTTTTAGAGTTGGTGATTAAAGATTACTGAAGTTTAAAGTTTAAGTCAAAGCAAACAGCAGATGTTGAGTCAGACGTTCACTTTTAGTACTACATGTTTTTTTTTTCATTTGGGTTATCTTACCGTCACTGTGCAGAAGAAATAAAAGAAAACAACACAGATAGATTGTTATTCTTTGTTAGTATTTGTCATGTGATGTGGATAAATTGACCCTCATCACTCAAACATGGTTGAGATTTCGCTGCCGAGCCTACAAGGTGAAAAAGTGAAGTAATGTTGTGGTAATATCGTCTTCCTGCAAAGATCACCAGCGTTGCGTTCTGTGAAACACGTCCGCTTTCTCAGAGAGAATAAAGGTCAGAATCTGTTTTCAGTCCTGCTTTAACATGCACGGACTTCTGCTTGTTTCGATCGAAGTAATCTCATTTTCAATTAGAAAGAGATTTTCTCCTCTTCAGCTTACCAGACACTCCAGGAGGCGAGCGGGCCGAGAGATTATGATGAGGATCTTCCTCACCAGCTGGATGATGACGGTTACCTCCTCGCTTTCGGAGCGCTCGTAGGCCTGGAAGCAGTACGGGAGCGTACTTTAAATCAACTGACAAATCACAGCTACAAACTATACACAACACACTTGATTACTAAGACAAGTAATAAAATGCAAACAAGGAAGTCTTTGTCATCTGGGCTCAGATACGTCAGTGGAGACGAATTGATCAGAAAACAGACAGCAGAAGTGCTATTCAGTACTGAGACAGGAAATATAAATATATAACAGTCTGTTCAAGCAGACGGAGCTGACATTAAGAGAAACATGAAAACAGACGCTGGCCGTCAGAGTGGCGTCAGAGAAGACTTCATTTTAAACCAAAAGGAATTATTAGAATAATCACTGGGTGGGTGGAGCCTCCATGAGTCATCTCTGCTTTTCTTGTAGGCGACTGGAGTGACAGTCTGTACTAGAGAAACAGCAGCTGCATGGTGTACTATGTATTTGTGTCATATGTACAGCCAGCACAATGACAGGATTGATACTATTCTCATCAGCCTGTTAAAAAACGAGGTTGCAGTCAGCAGCCAGGTAGCTTAGCTAAGCATAAAGTCTGGAAACAGGGGGGGGAAATTGCTAACCTGGCTCTGCACAAATGTAACAAAATGTCTACAAGCATCTGTAAAATGTCTATTTAAAAAAAGTTTGAGATGAACTATTCATTTCATCTCAAACTTTCCTGACATGCCCCCCTTCAGAGGATGAAGAAGTTCATGCTCCACAGTTTTTAAATCACGTATTAACAATGACGGCAGACGCAGCTAATAAAAAAGGATCCACGTTGTTGGAAAACCTAGTTTTCATTTCCGAGCATAAACCGCGTTCATTCATCTTAGTTACGTCATATTTTTCCCCTGGTCGTCCTCCTGTGGTGAGCCGCCCCCAGCTTGAGAAACACTGAGTGTGGAAGTGTGACTTGTTAATAGAAAGACAAAAGACCAAATCCACAAACAACCGTGTATAATACTATTATAAACACAGAATCCTCACACGCTCACAAAGTGTTAAGTCAGTTGGGAGAATTTGGGAGAAGTGGTAAACCATGTGTTAAGCACGGTTTATTGTTTCTGTGCTACAATGCCCAGAGAGCTTCTATTTTGGGATTTACTCCTGATGAAGTCTCTGTAGGTGGCGCTCTTTAACATTCGCTGTTCGTGGTAACAAGAATGTTTATGTAAGGGCAGTGCTATTAAGTATGCACCCTGCAACCCGGACACATTCAGATCTGGATGCATGTCAAACTGAAGTGGAATCCCGTCCTCACTGCGAGGGTTATTAATGTATTGATGCATATTTGATAAACTTTTAATACCACGTGTTTAGAATGTTACAATCGCTGTTATTTAGACGTTCGACAGTATTTGAAGTACTTCATTTGTTAAAAACAACCTCAGACTACTCACTCACTTGAAAAGCTAACAGCGGTCAAACAGAAGGGCTGCTGCACACATGAGAAACGCTGAGGTAATCACAGGCATGTAGAAACAGACGCATAAATAAAAAGCTTGCGTGCGTTGCCAAAGTTTTGTTTCTTGCCTCAATCCACCATGCAGGCAGTTTGTTTGTTTTTCCAGTCTTGATGTTCAAAATAAAAATGAAAGAAAAGAGATACCAGATTTAAAAAAAAAAAAAGACTTTAAACAAAAATGTCACGACTTTTAGAAACTGACACCACAAAAAGAGCCACGGAGAATTCCGACGACTGAAAATGTCATTTTATCCCTGAAACTTTGAAACAAAGACCATGACCTTGGCACATAAAGCAAGTCATAGGTGTGTGTGTGTGTGTGTGTGTGTGTGTGTGTGTGCGTGTGTGTGTGTGTGTGTGTGTGTGTGTGTGTGTGTGAGAAAGAGAGACAGCGCTTTCCCTGTATGGGAACAGACTTATTAGTTCAGCTGGAGGTACAACGAGTCAGCCATGCCTTCTGTCTGACAGCATGCAGAGGAACAAGGGAGGAGGTTGCTATAGAAACTAACATTTTATCACAACACATATAAGATCTGTGACAAAAAGCACCTCACTGACAATTTCCACTACCAGATCTATGCTGTGTGCCTTTGGCTAGCAGACGGTTATTGAGTGACGTGCCTGATTGCACTTTTCAGTCCGACTCGATCGGTCGCCTTTCATAACTTGTCACATGTCTGGATGAAGAGTTCACATGTAGTCATCAGCTGACGCTTAAAGCTGTAGTGCACAATTTAACCAAGTTCATTTTCAATTCTTTTTTTTCCCCCCCAACCATCGAGGCCACTTTCACCAACATCACAACTCGGCTGCCTGTTCCTCACCTCGTGAAGGAGCTTCTCCAGCTTCTCCTGCAGCTCGGCGAAGTAGCGAGTAGTAACCAGGCCTTTCTGGGACTTGTCCAGGCAGTCTCTTACCAGCTCGACTAACTGGTGCTGGATGAAGCCCAGCACCCCGTCAGCCAATGGGAGGGAGCTGTCTGGAGAGCAGTGGGTGATAATCTCAAACAAGCGCTCTTCCATCTGGGCTGTGGCCTGCAGGGAGGACCAGCACACAAACACACAGTTAAGACATTTGGGAAGGGACGAGTAAGTCTGATTTTTACTCTCCGCAGCACCAAATGTTCCTAATATTTCTGTGGGTGGATTCATATGTTGTTGATTGATCACTTAGCGGCTTTCAAAGTTCTGTGCCGCGTCTTTGCTGAAATTTTATAGTGTGTACCTTTGGAAAACGTTCTCTGTAAACATGGTTCATCATGACGATCTCGTTATCGAAGGAGACACTCGATCGCCCCGGGCTGCAAGAGAAACAAAACAACAGATCAGGATATTTTAATTGACCAACGAATGCAATTTTTAAACCAAGACACAATCAAATACTAACTCTTAACCAATAAGCTAGGATGTGCGTGAAAGTTACGTCAGAGGCCATCAGTTATTTCCGTCCAGCTCACCCATGCATGCATACGCACATCAACACTAGACTGATAGTTTGAGCTTGACTGAAAGAGGTTTTTTTGAGGTCAACATCTACACGTGTACTTTTGATCTCAGCTTGCCAAGAGCAATATTCATCATTCTGTTTCACGAGCTCTTAAACTGGTGAAGCTACAATCAGAGCGTGTTTCACTGTGAGGTTTTGATGTTTCTCTTTTAGGTGTCTCTCCGCCGACAGCAGAGTTTTCTTCTGGCCAAACGGCGTGAATCATCAGCATCGCTCATTTAGTCATACAATGCAACACCGCATCAGTGTTTAGGCTTTAAGACGGGTATATTTTTTACTGAAAACCTTGCTTGATGAAGCTTCAAACAGAACAGATGGAGGGAAAACCTATCACATGCAAACAGGCTCCCTAAGCCATTTTTTTTTGGTCCTGAAAGACACCTCTGTTAAGACTGGATGGCTGCTGCCCAACACACACTGCTGCAGCTCTCCGTGGCTCTCTGCATCAGACCCCCGCCCCCCCACCCCGAAACCACCCCCACCCTCGACTACAGTTCAGCAGCTAGATCCCCGAGGCGATCTGTTAGCTAGCATGCCCACGCACAGCACACCATGGTGCCAGAACAGAGAGCACTCAGCCATTGCACAAACAGTGCTGAGCAAAGCCAACAGACAAAAGTTGTCAAAACCACGCAGCACTGCAGTCAGATCTCCACCTGCCTGCCGGGCAACAGGCATGTGTACTCGATCCAAGGCACTTGAGATGCCAAACGCTGGGTTTGCTTGTGAATTTGTTTTGGTCGTACCGATGCACAGACATCTGACAGTCTACCAGTGCATAATTACACTGAGGACAGCGCAACACGCCATCGCTGTCCAAAGATAATCTGAATCATCGCTTTCCACAACAAACAGGTAGTTAATCCCTAGAGGAGGATTATTATATTTAATCTGTATAAAATATTACTTCCATTTGTTTAATGACACACAAAGAATAAATATGAAACAGCAGTTTTAGACTGTAAAAAGTCTTAGTGTTAGGAAGAGACGTGGTAACATTTAGTGTCACATTAGTTTACAGTTTTTTTCCCCATTTTTATTACACGGCTTTGTGATCACGACTGATGAATTACGGCATTCGTCAGTTATTTCTGTGTCTGCTATGAATGCCAGACCATTGATTAGGATGTGGTGTCACTCAAGACCACTTCATGTCGCGGTGCTTCATCACCCTGTCAGGGTTCATTTTGCAACAATGACTGTCTCCCTGTATGTTATTTCTTACTTATGATGTCTCCGTTTCCCACTAAATAAGTTGCCAGATGGAATCATCTAAATCCTCAATATATATATATAAAAAAAAAATAAAAAAAAATCGGGATTAGCTACCTGAGGCTTCGAGAACGAGGTCGCATGAGCGTCGAGGGCCGCCCATCCTCGTCAGCCATGCTGTCCGTGCTGCGGAAGTGTTTGAAGAGGAAGTGCAGCTCATCTTGTGTCGGCTGGTAGGGAAGCTGGTGAAGACGTTCCTGCGAGGACGAGGAGGACTGCAAACACAAAGAGGGATCCGGCAGAGAAAATGGTTTAACGCTCTACAATTTCAACATTCAAAAAGCTCAAAAACGTCACAGACGTTCGCTGGTAATTTAGCCCAATGTACCATCTCCTCAGCCGAACTGGAGATAACTGTTTTGATAATAACACTGAATTAAAATGGCTCTCACGAGGGAATTCTGAAGTACATGAAATGAAAACACTACACTGCAAAGTTTATACTCAGGCTTTATATCAAAACAATTGCACACCTTTATTTTAAGGATATTTATTTGTCCTTACACAAAGATTCAAAAGGCCAGTCAGAAAAATAGACTGGGACATAACACACACAAAGACAGACTGAACAACTCCAGCCTGGGCTGCCATAGTGGATGATTAACCAGACCAACTAAAGCCAAAGACGGTGCTAAATATATGCATTTTCTGTTTGTCAAACTTAAGATCACAGTTCCAGTTAACCCTGCGACTTCCTTTTTCAAAGAGGACGTTGCCATTTCACAGCCCTGCAGCAGCAAGCCGCTTGAGTTCAGCTCCTCTCAAATTAAGAAGCTGACAGTTTTCTCAGTGACGATCTCATCAAAATGAATCATGCGTCGATATTAAATCACTCCGCATAGCTCCTTTAAAGCAGCATTTGGATGCTGGCAGTTTATGACGGCAGCACCACAGAGAGCTGCACCCGCAGTCAAAGAGTGAAAAATGAAGCCTCCAGCTGATATTTAAGGTTATTTTACTGATAATGGTGTTAATAATAATGAAGCCCACAGAGACGCTGTTATTTGCACAGATAAGTTCCATGTTTAATGTCTACCGAGGCACGGAGTGAACTCTTTTCAAACTCAGTGTACACTGTTGGCAATCTGTTTGATTCTGCGCCCAGTGTGTCCTGAACAGAAGACGGCCAGAGGGACGACATCTGTGAACTCTCTTTCTAGTGCCTCAGTACAAAGAGGGCAGTGAGGGCCACTGAAGAGCCCTATTGTCCCCCGTGACCTCTGGGCCTGTGCCTGCGTCTACCCAATGAACTTCCTTATAATAGCTGCACATGGCAGACTGAGCACACTCTGCACCCACTGCAAACTGCTCATTTGAATGCGGTTACGCTGCGTCTTTTTGTAAACCAATACAATTACAGCTTTATTTTTACACAAGATATTTGACATGTTACATAACTAACTTTTAAGTAAGTTCATAGTCTGAAGAACGCTTTTACAGCCTGCACATTTCTGCATTTATCCGCTGCGCTAGAAATTCAGGAAATCAAACCAAACACAATAAAAAGAAACATCAGATTTTAGAGCAAGTTAACATAATTAACACAACTGATGTCAAAAGAATTAAAAACAAAAAAGCATTAAAGCATTTGATCCAACTAAAACAGCGACACACACACACACACACACACACTTTACTTCATCTCCTCATTAACATGCGTATACACAGACTGTGTGTATTACTTCTAACACTGAGTTCCACAGACTGGGAGAATGACTAATTCAAGCAGATGATGGAGGAAAACAATTAACGGTTTGTCATCTGAGGCTTGGCATTCGCACGCATTAGCATGAATGTGCTATTTGGGCTGAGTGAGGTGTTAGAAATCGCCTGGCCCGCCGTGCATCGATCAGGGAGGACAGTGCCACGCTTTGGGATGACTTACTGAGACAGTGGAGCTCGGCGGGTTGGTCCCATAGCCAGACGAGGGGAGGGATGCTAGGGACCATCTCCGGCCCTCAGCCCTGAGAGGAACAGACATGCATGTTACATAAGCCTCAGCAGCATTAGTTAACATTTCATATGTGAAACCCCTTACATAACAAATGACGGGGGAGTGTTGTGACTATGAGAGCATGAAATTAATGCCTTCTTCTCCGAAATCATATATAACAGGATTCTCTATGTCCTCACTTGATTCACAGTAGCTCTTTTATTCTGTATGCAAATCAAGCTATACACCTTCACATACTGTGACCAAACAACATGTGAAGCACAAGCTTTCAAAGACGACAGACGTGTGCAAGAATGGTAAAAGAAGCTACCTGTCGGCACGGGCCAGGTGACTGAAATCACGACAGCAGCAGAAAGAAAGAGAAAAGCAAAGAAAGTGTTTTCTGTGAGTCTTGGTAATGTTGCACAAACGATTCTGTGACCCCTGGCATTCAGCTGAGCGATTCGTACTGACAATGCTTGTCTTGCTTGCCAGTTTTCATTTGTCCAGATATGAAGGAGTAGCTCGCAAGCTAAATTCATTTGAGAATGCAGTGAGAGCACCCTGTCTCCAGTTCGGAGCAAAGTTTTGAACAGCAAATAATAAAACATATCAGAACTGAAGTGAAAAAACACTTAAGGTTATGTGTTATGATATTTGGCATGTTGTCAGCAAGCACAGGAAACAACAGGTTATAAAAAAGGCTTGACTTAGACAGCAGGTCAGCATTAAACACCACGTAGATATAAATCATCTAAAAGCTGGGAACCTGACGTTTCATACGATCTGCTACTCAGCACCTTGTGTTAACTTTCTAGTCATAAATCTATCATAAACATTGTGTTTAAGTCCTATTGAGATTTAGAAAGGTTGCCAGGGTGTGTAACAGCTTAGCACACTATGATACTGTATAAGTATGAGTAAGCATATGATCTATCCAGTTTATTGCAGTTTCTGAGTCAATATTTTTTGTTACACAGATTTGGTCCAAATTATTTCTAACTATTTTGACCACCAAGTATTTTAATATAAAACCCTCCAAAATAAGAAATTTGGAGAAGAATAAGAAAATTTTTGACTGTCCTGGAAATTTCTCAGAAACCAGTATACCAAAGAAATCCATACAATGGTCTCGCTACAATGAACTGGCTAGTATGAGGTCTAACACTATCAAACATGAATATGAGTGGGCTCATTGACACCTCAGTAGCCATACAGTGTTCCTTCAGCTGGTGCCTTTCATATACCAGTAAACTGAGCCCACTACGTCAGTGACCCTGTGGAGCTGAACAGTCTTAAGAGCTGTAACCTGAGTGTAACAATCAACAGTGCTCTCCTCTAATCATTTCTATGAGTTCAGTTCAATAGCCAATCGTGAACGCCAACCAAGGAGCCTCAATAAACACAGACATAAATCAAGAAAAATCAGCATTTCAAGCAGCAATGAACAGGGTCACTGGTTGATCTGCAAGTCTTTAATAATATGATGATGGATGTCTGAGGAGGTTTGCATCCAAGACGTTGCATTTTCTATAAACTTGGGGCTGACAGTGTGGGAATTCATTACTTTCCACAGCACAACAGATCGTTACATGGTAATATGTTCGTCTGCAGATTTCAGCCACAGTGCAGGGCCATGCATCGTTCTGATTCAAGGTTGATTTGTGGATTACTTTTCATCTTGATAGTACTCTTCACTGCGATGTGCTTTAAACTGATGCCAAAACAATAATTTTCTCAGAGTCGGAGGCATTTTTCTGTCTCGTTCCCATCGTGTTTCAGGATGAAGCACCTGAACTGCTCATGGGTTTTTAACGGCAGTTCTTGGGTGTCTTCAAGGTGTTGCTTCCCTTCTAGGCCTCAGTATGCCTGGAGCAAGACAAGCGTGTTGCCATGGGAACTGGGTTGAATGATGTGTGAGTGGGTTTCGGGGGGTACCCTCTATCTAACTACACTCATCCTGCTGAGGAAGACTTGGCTGTAAAGAGACCTGGCAGAGGTGTGAACGCTCCAGGCTGAGTCAGCCTCAGTCACCTTGCTGCTGTTTCTCTTCAGCTTCCAGACTGTCTGCCTCTGTCCCAGCACACATACACACACACACACACACACACACACACACAGAACCTCACAGGAAACCCTCACAGTGTGATCACGCATTATATTTAATTAATTATTCACTTTGTAAATTTGCATTTGGTTCGTTTAGGTTCACATTGTTACATTATAAGGATCGAGGGCTTGTAAACGAACCACATTCACTCAGGTATCACAAAGGACTGTAGCTCTGTAGTAATTTTACCTAATCATGATCTATGGCCAAAATCTTCAACAGAATTTGGTCAACAAAATCCAAACGTTTGTCCTTAAATGTTATCTTAGCAGGAATGCCAGACAAATAAATAAAGATAAATAATAATAATATAAAAAGATAGATAACAAAGATTAAATGAAGCGATTCTGGTTGCAAACTGTATTTAAACTTCAGTATTTTGTTATGAAAATGTGTGAAAGTTTATTGTATTTATAGGCAAAATATATATGTTGAATGAATACATTCCCAAATTCTATATAATGTAAACTACAAGTCTTTTGTTAAGGCACAGCAGGTCAGCTGAGCTGGATTTTGCCCACAGGCAAACAATTCCAAACATATGGAGGATAAAGTTTCCAATAATATACGAGCAACACATGAAAACTAACTTTCCTGTTCACCCCATTATTACAAAATGATATCTTAATGGTCTTAATAAATCACATACAATCATCATAATCTGAGTAACCAAACAAAATAAATGACTCCAGGGGTAAAATGGTCAGCGGTGCTCTCATACCTTCGTGCGAATGGAAAGTTGAGGCACGCGCTGGTCGACACATTTCGTGGGCTGTCTAGCGGGCTGCTTGCGGCTGAAAGAGGAAAGACAAAATTACTGAAAGTACTATTCACAACTGTAATAATAAACCCATGAAAACAAATCCAGTCCAAAAGAGGATGACATCATGTCTGTGCAGGAACCCTCAGCGGCTTTAACCATCCAACATATAATCTTGGTATTACTTGTCCAAACATTACAGCACCTATCTACGAACATTCAGGGGCGGGAAGCCTCGTGCAGATTGGTCTCAGGTGGAGTCTGGAGGTCTGGGTACACTAGAGGCTGTGGTTAGTTTACATGCAAGTGATTGAGTACCAATTAGAACACAAGAGAGACCCAATTAGAGCCTGACTGCACTCAGTGATGAGATAATCCACGGCGTGATTGAGTTCAAAAGGGAACGTATCCACACACTGCTGGTATGAGGAGCTCTTGAGCAAAACTCTTTTCATGGAGTGCAGCTGCTTCATGGCTTTAAGGGGCTGTACACTGTCGGTACTCATGCTGATTCACAAGGCTGAAGAAAAGGAAATTCTAATTCTGAACACAAAATATTGAAGTTTTCGTCCAAAGGTTCAGCAGTGGCTGAACCGGGGCTAGAACTCACTGTATTTCCAAATTTCTGAACATTTAGAGACAGAGCGATCAGATTATTGTAGACAGCGGTAGAGTTGGAACAATGAGAGTTTGGTTGTATAATAACCATCAGACAGGACAGGAGAGAGAAAGGGATGGTGGCATGCAGCAAAGGGCCACAGGTCAAAGTCAAACCCTGCAGCCTTTCCACATGGAGCACATGTTCCACCAGGTAAACCGCCAGAGTCCCTTTTAAGACTCATTTGTCTAACAACACTGAGATTAAATTGTACAAGAGCGGAATTCAAAGAGAGTAAATGTAGCCGTCAATTTTCATACCGCTGGTGGAGTTCACTTAAAAACAATGTGTGTTTGCCACAAGAATTTGGGATGTGTTGGGCACTGGAAGATCTTTGGTGGAAGTAGACGGCGTTATGTGGAATGTCTTCATTCAGTCTCTTTTCTTGAGTTCACCTTTACCGCGTTTAATCTCGTCTTAGACACTGAGTGGCAGGGTAAGGTGCCCTGCAGCTCACAGGCATTAACCTGAGCAGAGAGGATACTTCAGCAGCACGCTGAGAAGCAGTGCATGTCACCGTTTCATTTGCAGGTTCATCGGTCACGGTGCAAATTTAATGTTTCCACACTGCCGAATTCTACGTGTGTGTGTGTGTGTGTGTGTGTGTGTGTGTGTGTGTGTGTGTGTGTGTTCACGTCAAGCCTGTCTGAAGTTCATAATTTCATCATACCATTTCAACTTGGATCATGTCTGTTGCAGAAGAGCACAAATGAGTCCATCGTGCTGAATTAAAATGATGAGGGCTGTAATTAGAAACAATGCGAAAGGCTACACGTTGGTGTCAAAATGTTTCGACAGTTAAACTACAAACCAGAAAGTCAAGTTTAAAGGTCAATTAAACACCAAGACTTTGTTTTTCTTCTGACACGCGGTTGTGCAACTCTGGGAATTAAGACATCGACCATTTTATTACTTCTTTTTTGGCTTTGAAAGTGATGCCCTGATGTATTTGATGCGCTTTGTGCATGACTGGCCAATGCAATGATGACACACGGTAGCTACAGTACTAACATGCTTTTTGCAACAGTGCTCCTGTTGGGACTTGTTGGGATTAAAAGGCTACCAAACGTTGCAAACTGATCTTACCGGTGTGGAGTGAGAGCGGGGAGAGTGGCCGGGACAGCGTGGGCGACGGCGTCCCGACACCGAGGCTCTTCCTGTTGCTGCTGCGACAGCTGGAGCACAAAGACAGAAAGTCAACAGACTGCCAACCTCAACACACATTACTCATCAGCATTTCTATGAAAAGGACACTGCCTGGCCACAGTAGTTTGCATACTGAGTGAGCGTCATGGCCGGTGAGCCACATTCATTTGTTTCAGAACAGATTAAAGGATGTTAGTGGTATTTATAAGGTAGTGTGTGGATTTGAAATGTGAGTGTCAGTGTTTCGGTCTCCTTTACGTTTCTGCTCTCTAAACTGATGCCAACAATCCTGAAAACTTGAAGACGTCAGCGTCGAGCAATGGAGGAAGCAATTTAGTGGGAACACGTGGATGATTCTGGTCTTTGTTTTTAAATCACTAAACATGTAAGCTGGCGATCTAGAAAGAAAATAACCCGATGTATTCCTTTAAGCTGAGAGTAATCGTTTTGGCCTTTGGATTTATCCACCTATAATTACATGTTTGACTCATGCGACGCTACAGCATATATTTATATCTAAGTATGTGCGTTTGTGTGGTGTGTGTGTGTACTGAGCAGCAGCCTGAAGACACAAAAGAGATTTTATGACAGTGTAACAATGAGAAGACACTTGACCTCGAGTAGCAGACAGTGATCCACTGAGCTGCAACACGCTGAGAAAACCCGAATAATACAAAAACACATCCGTGTCTGCATGCAAACCGGTAGGCTGGCTTTAAACTGGGAGTGGTGGAAATGGGCAGTGTCCAGTTTTCTGTGTTTTCTTTTGGTTTGATGTTTGTACAATAAAAAAAAAAAAAAACACCAGGTAAACAAAGGTGTGCACAGTGATCCCCAACTACACATCATGTCAGAACTGTATGACAGCAGCTCGCTAAAATGGAGAAATAAAACTGGAACATTTTGAAATTACAACTCAAGGTGACGTCTTCAAATGTCTCATGTTGTGTTTAGGTTCTGTTTACTATTAGATGTGAAAAAGATGGACAGTAAATCCTCATTTGACAAGCTGGAACCTGAAAATGTAACAACAACAAAAAAACCCTGAACTGTTATTGGATGGGCTTTCACACTGTATCCGAGTGCTAAGCTTCATAATATCAGCTTGCTCCTCTTGTATCATCTCTGGTGGCTATAAAACAGAACTTTATCACATTCGCGTGTGTTTGTGTGATACTCGGGATGATGTCGCCGACCTCAAGCAGAACTAAGGCTTCTCAAAGATCCTTCTCAAAGAAAACACACAATTCGTGGTCGGGAACAGATGAGGATTTGCTCGAACTGAAATTTCTTTGTCTGCCCACCGAGATTTAACTCAACCGATGAGATTATTTCCGCCTTCGGAGCGGCTCTGCCTTGAGAAATGTTTACGTAACCACGACTCTAATCTGCAGGCAGATGCATGACACAACAGCACGGCCGTGTCAGCTGGAAGAGGGAGAACTGATGCGAGTCAAAATACAAAGAGGAAACAGACTCAAGGCTAAAGGGGCCGAGTGCTCCGACAGCAACAGCAGGCCCATCTTGAGCCACAGATGTCCAAGACTCAAAACTAAAGACTAAATAATCCCCTCTGGTTCTGAAAAGAATAGGCAAGCTTTGAACCAATGACATTCAGCTGAACAGATTTGACTGTGACACCAGAGTGCACAGTTCAGCGGTGCTGAGACGATTATCAGGCTGACAGAAAATTAACTAACTTCTCTCACAACCAATGAGTCATTTTTCTCAGCAAAAATACCAAAGTCTATCCGGTCGCAGCTTTCCAGCTCGACAATATGTCCAGTTTTTCTTTGTTTTATAGCCTGCAAGTTAAATATCTGGTTTGAACAATACAAGGAGATCTGGAGACCTTTCTAGATCAGTCTAGAAAACGTTCTACAGGTTAAATCGCCGAAATTATTTGCTTTGCAGGCAAAAAAATATTTAAATATTTGTCATTTTCAGATTCTCAAATATGAGGATTGGCTAATAATCTCTGTTTTGATCAAACAAAACAAGGTATCTTAAGATATAATCTCATTGTAATAGGCTTTTTTTTTTTTTTTACTCATTTCTGATATTTACAAAATAAATAATAAACAGAAGATACTTGGTGGGCAGACAAAGAAATTTAAATAATACATGCTGCACTCATCAGACAGTAAAGAGGACAAACAATTAACTATGACCTCCAGCAGTAATTATCATCACACCAGTGTAAACAGAGGAGTGCAAATGTCCTGGCCCATCATCCACAGCAGCTGCAGCTATAGTTCGTCTTAATCCACGGAGACATCATGGACCTGCTGTGACCTGACGTCCACCTCCAGCAGAGAAAACCGAATACTGCGTGTGTGTGTGTGTGACATTTGAGGCGTAAACAAGTCATTTTAGAGCCGGTACCGTCGACAGACCGTCTTCTAGTTACTCTGAGTTGATGTTATCTCCTGGACACAAAGGCTGTGGATCAACGCGTACTGAACAAACACGGGATTAACCGGCGGCTTGAGAGGAGCTCTCTTATGTTAGCACATCGTCCCTACGTGAGAAATGAGATGTTAGGAGTCTACATGAAGAACAAAAGGCAAAACAAAGCGTTAAACTGTTTTCAACTCTTCATAAGTACCTTTTTGAACGCTTCAGCAACGCTCCCGGAACAAAATGTGACTTGTTCTGACTCGGCACCGCAGACCAGTGACTCGGATCCGACATGCTGGAGGTTTTTTCTTGTTACAAAGTTTGTGTTGGTTTCAGATAGCTGAAGCTGGGGTCGATAAGAAACCCGCTCCCCCTGCTCCCGCTCCTGTTGCTGCTGCTGCTGCTGCTAACCTCCCCACCATCGTCCCCTCTCCTCGCGGGTTCCTTTTGTATCCACGCACGAGTCTGTCCGCCTCGTGCAGTCCCAACGGCTCCGGGGTTGCCGTTACATCCTCCGGTCGGCTCTCTGAACGCGGTCCCGTCCCCGAAACATCACCTCCACGTCGGTTTGTGGCGGTGTGTAATACCGTTCACGCAGCGGCGGCACACTTTAGTTTGACTATACAAGACGCTGCTGGCTGCGCGTGGACCCGCGTGAGCGAGCGTGAGGCTGGTGCTGCGTTCAAGTGCTGCACGTTAGCGTCCGAGCCCGCGCTGCTACAACACGGAGCTGCTAAATTAACGCTCGTTTTGCCTGATTGACGTTTTCAAGCAGCGAATGTTTACATTTGATGGGCCAAAGGAACAGATGCGTTTCTACCTGACACATGACTTTTGATCGATTAGCAAAAAATTACTTTACATTTTGTTTGTGGACACAAAATAATACTTCAAGACTAAGAAAATTACTAGTAGGATTTAGGCAAAAATGAGCCAGTTATCTCCATACAGATGTTAACAAAGACATTACTGTCATTCATAGAACATAATAAACACAATACCATTTTCTATCTGACCGATGAACCACCTTATTGTTTCAGTTTTACACAAACTATTTACTGTATGTGTTAAAGAAGCCACGCATTTGAAGACATTGACAGCTGAAGACATTAACAGACTTTGTTGCAGATCTGATCACACTGCGACAGAGAGTACAGCACAGTGTGTTGCTCCTACATTCCACAAGTGCTACAAAACAACTAAAATCTGAATACAGCCAGAAACTTTTTCTCTAGTTAACATCCTGACGGGCTACATTTGTAAATATATCACAGCTGAGTGACGGGGGGCTGATCACAGTTCTGCACATTTACACACTGCTGGTTAGTACAATTACCCCCTCTATGAGGGAGCTGTTGAAATGTACATGTTATGTAAGTCCTGAAGGGTTTTAATTGAATGAATGACTCTAATGCTATCCTATAATGAATATCATTTCACACCATGCACATCAGTCCTGTACAAATATATGGCATGTTGCCTGTTTTTGTGACATTACCAAAGCATTTTTTATATTAATATGTTTAGCTAAAGGGACCTTGATGAATGCTTTAAGACCACTACCATACAGCATGTTTATAAAACAACCCCTAATGTAATGCTTGTTTCACTGCAGACTACTTTGTAACTTTTTGGACAACGGTCAGAACCACTGCCATAAAAACACTCTCCTCCTCGGTGCTCAGTGATTTCCTACATACCTTGAAAGCAGCATAAGATGTTCTTGGGTTATACCATGAGGAGTTAGGTAGAGGGTGGATCCTTGAAAAATCTTTAAAGTGGTATATCCCACTGCATATAGTACCTATTTTGTACCCATTAAAGTATTTATACTGTATGCAGCCCCTTATATAATGTTATATATATAATTCTCATCATAAAATCTGTCACTTTTAGATCTGATATTAGATACGGTCAACATTTAGGAATACATAAAACACAAGTAGATGGCGCTACACATTTCTGAAGTTCACCACCTAATTTTCTTTTGTCATTTTTTTAAATAACATATAAAGTTTATTTGATGGTATTAGCAGTACGGTATTGAGTTTCTATTGGAGATAGCTCTCCACAAACAGATTCCTTGAGCAGTATGAATTCATCCAATCCATATTTTAAAAATATTTGCCATTAACAGTTTCCTGATATCTTGTGTATCCATCTTTACGAAGGAAAATTATAATCTACGGAATCTCTTTATATTCACTTCAGTATCAATTTTGACCAGGCTTTGACTTTTGAGTAGCACTGTAGGTGTTGTCGTGATTATTTGATCTTATTTTGATTATCCCCATCAAATTCAGTTAAAACGTTTCCTCACATCTGCATTCACATCTGCATGGCCAGGTCATGGTAATATACTACAGCTGTACATCAACAGTAGATAACAGTTCATCAAGTTAATATTCTTCCTATACACTTCATATAAATCCTGTTGTAGTTCTAAACACAACTTTGCATCAATCAATGCTGTCAACAGAAATCTCTACCTACTAAGTGAAGAAAAAATGAAAAAAAATAACAAAATGAAGATGTTTCTGGATGGTGAAAAAGAAAGGTGGTCTCCAATGCAAAATGCTGCGAAGAATGATGCCAGCAAATGTGCGATCAGCCATATTGCGGCACCAGATCATTTAGACCGTGTAGAAACTCTGTCATGTTAAGGGAACCATGATTGTGGCTAGATGTTTTTGCATTCCCACTAACATTTTCCAACAGAGAAAATGGGATTCATTACCGTACAATGTGTGGTGTGACAGCCTAGCACTGCTCACACATCCAGAGACATGCTGGATGCAGCCGCCTCTGTTTGCAGTGTTGCCTTCCTCCACAGCACCTAGCACCGTTACCAAGCAACCCACATAGACTTAGAGACAACTAATAAATGATAGATCTTCACTGGTGAAACAGAAGCACCTTAATATACATACATAAAATATAAAAATACATTAAGAAATGTCTCTTATTGCATATTTCCATTTATATTTGACTACTGTAAAATCTATAATTGGCGAAGCACTCAGCAGAAAGCACCTAGGTTAATTAAATTTTACTATTAATGTTCAATCGAGCTTTCCAGAAAACACAGCCATTTAAAAGCTTTGCTCCACGATGTCACAATATTTTTACGCTGTAAGTCATATCACACTATCTTCTTCAGCAGATGAAGTTTGCCCCTGTTGTCATATTAGTGTAGATGTTTAAATGGTCACGTGATACGGCTGAGAGCACCAGCACAGCTACTAAATAGACCTTAAGTCATGTGATTGTTTGCTGTTTCAGAGATAAAGAATGTACCAAATAACCAACTACTTTGAACCAGTGTCTATGACTCGTGTGAAATTGCAAATAGTCTGGCATCTTCGTTGGCAGAAGGAATTAGTGGCACAGATCAATTATTCAAGAACAAACAAGGTTAAATCGTAATGCTCTGTGATATACTATACTTTTCTTTGGTCAACGAAAACACCAAAAGATGACACACTAAAAACAGTGTTTGTCTGAAGACTGTATAGTTTCATTTTTCAGCACATGTGAATCAAACAGGAGTAAATGTTTGTTTGGTGGGGACTATTTTCAGTAGCGCACTGACACACATTTAGTGTAGCAGCAGGACTGTATAATTGTGACTGAATCAAATTAACTTGCAGTGCCTCTGTTCATTCATGGTAATGAAGGGATTTGTCAGCCAGTGCGAAAATGGTTATGTGTTTTTAATAGTTTTTGGACAACAGTGGAGCTCTTTGGCACTGAACAATTAGCTTTATCAGCCTTTGGCTACATACACAGGACCTGTTAGATTTTGTTTTTGTGGTGATGTGATTCATTGATGAGAGACTTTTTCTAAAGGCATGCTCAGGCTGCGTGTGACCTGTCTTACCTCCAGGGATGAAGGGTTTGTAAGGGGCTGCAGGGGCTGCAAGGGCTGCATGGGCTCAGGAGGGTGGGGCTCTGGCAAGTGGGGGACAAACTGTAAGGCAAGACACGTTTGCATGGATTAGTTCGCTGATGCTGCACGCTGATGTCGATCATCAGTCAGCAGAATAGCTTTGGTCGAGGGTTGGCAGTTGATGCCTGCCTCTCATTGGCTGACGTCAGCAGCCAATGGTGACACTCACCGCAGGGTGATGCTGCTTTGTTAGCATTGTTTGATGGAGGGTGGTTGGACGCAACAATGGTTTTGACCGATGGTTGGTTACACTAAGGGAAGTTTGGTGCTTGGTGTCAACACCAGAAAGGAAATTTCATTGTCCAACACATTTACTGAAAATCTATTGCAACCTATTGCAGTATAAGGGAGTGTCTGACATCTGGAAACACACCGTATATTATGGTGGTCATATAGGCTTGTTCTTCAGGATCCTAAGATCCCCAATAGTTTGGATTCCTGTGTGTCCTACACAACAAATCCACACGTACTTCTTAAAATAAATATCGCCTACCATTTCACGTGTTAATGCACTATTGTACTTGCACTTTGTATCAAACTGTGCATGCTCAGCTATCCTAAGGTCTATATCTTCATGATGCTTTCTGACCCAGTGCCAAAGCTGTTTTCTATTGATTTCCCCACTCAGATATAAGCTCTGCTTTGTGGGCTCTACAGTGCTGCTATTGTCTTAGTGCTGCAGAGGCTTCTCGGTGCTAAACACAGCATCAGCTACCAAAGCACTAATGAACGTGTTGTCATAGTAATGCTGGGAGGATGGTAGGAAAAACAACTCCTTGCACAAAGACTCCTCATAGTGTCGGCTCATAATTACACAACACGAGCAACTCATTACGCTGTATTTCATCTTGACACATTTTCTCCTTCAGACCCCTGAACGACAAAGCCCACAATGATGCTTGAGTGAGTAATCGTCCGTCATTTCCATCCTGCATTTCCATTTTGTTCTTCATGGACATGGCTCTTCAGAGTGTAAACTGAGTAAAAAATCTCAGGGCTGACTCATTGGTGACATTCACACTGAATTTCTCATTTGCTCAGATGTTCGGGTCTTTCAGGGAGACTCTGAAAATTATGTGCAGTGGCAGCTACAACCTGTCAGCGGCACCAACAGTAGCAGGATTTTACTACAAACTGCAAGCAAATTTAGAACTGCATTCAGAAGTATCCACTTATTCCAAGATATTTTAGTCATATTGGGGCACCACACCTGCAGATTGAAGACTGAAAAGACATCTTCAAAGAATCCAGAATATCTTACAGAAAAGTTTTTAGAAAGCTGCATACCGAAATACTAACGAAGCACAATTCTGTGCAGTAAACGAATGTGATTACAAACAAGCCTGTGCCATGCTTTGCACTGCTGGTTGTGAACAACAGTAAAACCCTGAACCCCTCCCTGCTTGCCCAGTGTGAAACCTCCTCTGTATCTCTGCGCGGGAGCAGCTCGGTGTCTAAAAATGAAACATAAACAGCACAAGCTTCGCTGAGATGATCCACTGAGGAGGCAGATGGATGGATCAGAGTATGGGCATGTGAGCAGGGAGCTCCTACGCCTTATGGATCAGCATCTAATGGGCAGCAGGTAACACCCCACCTCCCCTCCTCCATTCCCAGAAAAAAAAAGGCTGTGGATTCACTCTGGAGGAAGAGTGGGGAGATATAAGACTGCAGCCATGTCCTTTGATGGAGATGGGGGATTCACAGGTTAGCAATTATACAGAAATAAAATATCTGGTCTCCCAAAGACTGAAAGCCATTTGTCTTGGTTCTGTGAGGGGGAGCATGTGATTCATGCAGGAATCATGGAGTGAGGACTTCATGTGAGGGATAAAAAAAAAAAAGAGAGGAGACAATAGAGATGGAAATACACAAACCATCACGAGGACAGAATTCACCCTGGAGCATGAGCTGTACCTTTGAAATGACGTGAAACATTTAATCTGATCAAAGTAAAACACCTGTCAAGCAGAATGACGTAGAAAAAATAATGAAAGAAGCAATCCCCAGTCCCACACTAAAACTTTCGACAAAATAAGCCCTAATCTTCACAAGTTCCCTGTTGCTTCAGTAGTTTGGTTTTACAAGTTTAACCAGCTATAAGTTGAGCAAACACAGTTACAATTCAAGGTTGGAAAGCTGGATTTCTCTACATCCAGTTAGGGAAATAAGGTTAAAGATTAGCAGACAGGAAAACTGCCAATCCTGAGCACCTGTTTTACTGAGAATATTTGCATTTCACAAGAAACGGGCATCTTTTGAGACAACCTATCTAATCTAATGAGTAAATCATTTCTGAAAAATACAAGTATACAAAAATGTACTGAAGCTTTGACTAAATGCCATCACCCTGAGTGAAAACATTTGCATTTCCACCTGGTTCTTTTGCTCTCAGTTTTAGTGGTATTTCTATTGTGGGTTTGAACAACAGCTGTCTGTTTTGGTACTTCAGTATCACCACTATGAGCACATATATATCTTTTTTTTTTTTTTTTACTCTTATTTCAACTTTAAAAATGCAGCAGTTTCACATGGCAGCTTGTGGTTTCACACCTGCGCCAGAAGATGAAAATAAAAAAGCGGAACTTACTCCAGAGTCAGAGAGGG
Organism: Nibea albiflora; assembly: GCA_014281875.1. Lineage (NCBI taxonomy): Eukaryota > Metazoa > Chordata > Actinopteri > Sciaenidae > Nibea > Nibea albiflora. The sequence continues at coordinate 9,440,209 of CM024792.1, read as the reverse complement.
GATCTTCAGTTTGTCTCGCCTCGACTTCATTCTTGCTTAACACCAAGAGGGGGCTTCATTTACCACAGAGCAGCAGCAGTCGGTCTCACAGCCGGCTTCCAGCCACTCATCGCTGCGGTGGGTGACTAAAAATAACCCGTTTAACAGAGTATCGTTTACCAGCGGATTCCGGGGAGATTTTCCGTGAGAATAGATAGAAATGAAAAAAGAAAAAAAAAACGCAGTTAAACCTAAAAACAAATGAGACGCCGCGGCAGTTTTACGCGTTTCGTGTGTCTCCAAGGCGCACCGGAGAGCGACTGACACAAAACCGAGAGGGAGAGACGGGTCACCGCTAACCTCCATGTGACTGGTGGGGAAGGAGGGAGGGAGGGAGAGGAGGGAGAGTCTATTAGAGGGGGGTGGCTAAATCAATTCGGGCGATGGGTGACGGTAAACAGAGGAAGGACGGGTGAGGGTGGAGGAAAAGTTGGCGATGGATATGTTTTCAAACCTGATGATTGACATGATGCACTCTAAGGTCTGGTCACATATGTTTCTGTCATGCACCACATCACATTACACCACAGCAGCACGAAGTTGTTGTTTTTTTCTGGTACTGTTTGACATGACATGCTTCATATATGAGTCCAGACTTTGTCTCCGTGCGATGAAGCAGAGCTGTGAACACTGGCAGGCTGCTGATCGTGATGAAGCTGGGGAATACCTCCGCCTGAGACCGTGACAGCTGTCACACTGGATGCGTTTCTCACTCTTTGCTGTGTGTGTGTGTGTGGCAGTAGCTCTGCCGTGCAAGCCTTTAATTTCTGTCTGTCTGTGATGTAGGAAGCCCTTAATTGCATAGACAAAGTCAATTTCCCCAAGGAAGCCAGGAAGTGTGTGTACGTGCGTGCAGCCACCATGCACGCATCGCTAAATCAAATTTCTGTTTATTCCAGGCTCCTCGGGTCTGTAAAAAATAAAATTGATATTTCTGTCGAGCATTTTATCATAACATGAAGTTCACCTCGGTTTTTTTTTTTTTACACGTGCTTGCAGCATGCTTGAAACTGGATTTCCTAACCACGTGTAGGAGTGTGTTTATGTGAGAGTGAGAGTGTGTTGGTGGATGTGTGTTTGCAAGTGCATGCTTGAAAGCCAGTTCTCATGCACTTATACTGCAGGTGGGTGTGTGAGTGTGTGTGTGTGTCTACGGATATCCAGTAATTGCACACACACTTGAAAGTCAATTTGTGAGCATCCAATCTATATACGTGCATTTGTGGTTAGGTGTGTGTGTGTCGTCACTTTTTGCACCTCAGCTCGATTTCTGTAGAATGCCTTTATCTCCAACGGCAACCAGTGAGGGCGATGACACCAGTATCTTTCTGGTTGCTAGGGAGTTGGCGATGGTTTTGCCGCGTTGCTAGGGACAGCTTGACCCAAGTACAGCAACAACAATAAGCACTCACATACAGAGTCAGTGGTGTCTCCCGAATCGACTAGTATGTCGCTTGTTTACTGTGGAAAGCTTAAAAATGAACTGGCTTTAATGCAACAACTTTTACTTTTACACCGTTTAGTTGTATGACTGATGGTAGCAGTAATTGTATTTTTAGTTTCCACTTAACTCATGAAGTCATTTGGATTTTTAAAAATCTATTTAATTGAATAAAACACATCAAATATATAATTTATATAAAAGTTGATTTGCATCTGTACTCCCTAGGTGGACAAATACATCTATAAATAAATCAGTAGCCTTAAATCAAAACCTTAGACTTATAAACAAGACCAAAATAACAGCTATCTGATATCAGACAGCAGAAGATCAATCCTATGTTTCCACCAGGAGGCGCATGAGCAACAATCCAAATAACATGATGCACATGCAGTGGTTAGCACTGTCGCCTCACAGCAAGAAGGTTCCTGGTGCAAACATGTTTAGTTTAGTTTGGGTTCTCTGGCTTTTTCACCACAGTCCAAAGACGTGCAGTGAAGAGGTTAATAGGCTAATGAGTGACTATAAATTGTATAAATGTGAGCATCAGTGGCTGTTTGTTTGTGATTTGTCCGTGTACCCTGCCTCTCTCCCAATGCCAGCTGGGATTGGCTACAGCCCCTTTGACCCTGATAATGATATGTGGTCACAGAAAATAGATGGATGGATATTATTTTGAACTTGTTAGCTTATTTACACATCCTGCAGTTATGGAGCAACAGTCATTTGGAGTCTAAATCCAATATTAATTTTCTCGTTTAGCTCAGTTTTTGGTCTCCACCAACTCCTGGGGGAAATGTCTGGCTCTTTAGCTGCAAAATTCTTCACTATGTTCACGCCATTCAATCGTCGAATGGCTTTGCTTTTGTGTCCTGAACGCACCTGTTGCATTTAATGAGCAAGTGCGTGAGTATGTGTGTTTTGTGTGTTGGTAGGCAGTGCGTGGCGGGTGGTGTGTGTGAGTGGAGGGTTCCCATTCCCGATTGCTTGGTAATTGTTTTGTTAGAGCAGCATTTCATAGGAGAGTCGGTTTCTCAGTTACCATGGCAATAAGGGCTTTCCTGCTCTTCCCTTCCCATCACTTTGTGTGCGTCCTCCCATCTCTGCTGTGTGAGATGAGGCTTAGCTAAACGTTCTTTTAACAAATGTCTCTCTGCAAATGGCAGCCAAGTCAGATTTTATTTTATTTTTTGTTTACAACAAATTACTACAGATTGGTACTACATCATGTTTTATTTTTGTCTGCCGAACCACTCTGCTGTTATAGTAGAAATTGTAGAGATGAGAGGAGATGATTGCAAGTGCAAGTTAGTATTATATATTTCATATTTCTGATAGGAGGAGTGTAGTAAAATTGTATGTATGTTATGTTATTTCAAATATGCAGCGGTTGAGGGGTCAGTAAATGACCGCTCGGTGTGAAATGGACTGCTGTCAGACTGTCTCTGCTGGAAAGACAAGAAGTTGACAGTCACTAGTAGCACATTTAATTGTCTTTGAGAGAGTCACTGTGTAGGCTGCACTTGTGCTAAAAATCAATTTTTCAACCTGTATTAACACATGCCAGCAGGAAGTGATGTGATTCTGTGTACAACTCAAAGTCTGAGACTGAGACTAAGGCTCACACATGTTCAATACCTCACCCATAGACACTGAAGGCTTCAGTGAGGCGAGAAACACTGTCCACCTGAAAAACATGAGGTGAGGCATCGGTTCTGTTAGTGTGTTGCTGCATGGGAGGAGACGAGGCTGTATAGCAGGATACTAACACTGAGGACGTGACAAATAATGCATGGTCAGTAACATCAATAGCTTAAGCCAAACGAAGGATAATAACAATGTAAGTGCACATCTTAAGTCAGCTCTAATTGCAACAACACACAGTGTGTCCAGTCCAGTCCAGTTCAGTCTGTCACCTGCTCTGTCAGTCCTACCATTCAACTGATGCTTCCAGTTTCCATGTCTTAGCTATACCTGATGCACACACACACACAAGCGCACACACTGCTTCCCTTAATGACATAATAACGGCTCCAGCCGTCAGCTGAGGCCTTGATTCATTCTTTCACCGACTCTATTACAAAACCACTGTTTGTCCAGTTTGCTGCGCATTTGCTGCTGCCGAATGAGTTCCATGGTTTAATTTACCTGCAAGTTCATAAATCAGAGACACAAATAGATGTTGCATAAGAAAAACAACGGCAATATTAAAAGCTGGTGAAAAGGATGTAATGAAACTCAAAGGGTATAAATAAAAGCTTATACTCTTGTTCGGGGATTGTAAAAAAACAAACAAAAAAAACAACCAAACATAACATGTTGTAAGAGCTTATGTCACACGCTGACATTTTGAAATGGCTTCCTTTGCACACAAGTAAGCTGTAATGCAGGAAATGAAGCAATAAAATCACTAGAACTGAGTGACAATATGTGTGAGCGTGTGTGTGTGTGTGTGTGTGTGTGTGTGTATGTGTTCGTGTGAGTGAGTATGAGAGAGAGAGAAGGGGAGGTGTGCGTGATCACGTGGACTTTGCAAGTGATTTGCATCATACTGTTCAGTCCACAAGATGGCACAGTAACAACAGCAAAATAATCAGATTAAATCTGCTGTATTTGGTTTATCTTAGTTAGAAATGTACATCCCACTTTGCAATAATATGAGCAGACAGAAGCTGTTCTTCTTGCACGAGCACGCTAATCAGACATATTGTTATACTCATTGACAGACGTTGGCCTTCTATAGCAAAAGAAAGCACAGGTTTGACCTCAGCTTGAGTCGTTACAAGGCAAGAAGAGGATCTGTTTTACTCGTTAACAAAAATCAAAGTTTCCCTGCTGATGCAGATGAGAACTGACGCCCTCCGAAATGGAGTGCTTTGCGTCACCTACGTCTCCGTGCCCCTTACAGCCGAGTCAGCAGCCTTAGTGGTCACACTGATTTTCTAGTGGTGATACAGTGGGACGTCTGAAAGAGCGGCAAGGAAATCGCCCACTCCATCAACCACCGAAACCAAACATCCAACCAATAAACCGTGATACCAAGTGTTTTATCTTAAAATACTCAACATGTAATTTCAAAGCCCCCTACTTCCTCTCCTGTGGTTAAAGTGTTGCTTCTTTGTGAGTGTGTGTGTGTGTGTGTGTGTGTGTGCATGTGTGTGTAAGTATATAAATATATTGTCAGGAGAACTGGGTGCATATAAGGAAATTCCTATCTGCTGGTTGAACGATTTTTGACCAGGAACACTATGGATGGGAAATGAATGAAAGCATCCATTACAAATTGCGTGAAAGTCAATACATATTCTATATTTATGACAGAAGAATGTTGTAATCAGCTGATTTTAGCTCAGTATCAGCTGTACTGTGCCCGCTGTCGGCTGCAATGGCAGAAATGTAAAGAAATACAGAAAAACTAAAATTGCTAGCATGTTGACATTTGAAGGAGAAACCTGCCAAATGCTCATGATGAACAGCGTCCTCCAGTGGCTGCTTCAGGCTCTCTCCAGGGCCAGAAAAAGAATAAATAACTGGAGCAGCACCACATGCATCAATTGATGCATTTATGGTGAAACAGTTCCTAACCCTGGTTAAGATGAAAATAGTTTCATGACATTAACATTCTGGCATGTAAGGCACCACAGAAGACACATTTTATCACTTTCTTAATACATTTTATTCACAATAAGGGAACCCAAGAAGGCACGTGGAGTCAACAGTGGTGTTCTCTCTGTGTAATACTATAGAGGCATGCTTGAAAATGGCTATCTAGGCAAAGGTCTCCTTGTTGCTTGACCACAAAACAATAATATCTATCTACAGTTTCTTGGAAAAATGTCTCAAATTGAGTCCTGCAGTTAATAAAGAAATGAATTACAAGTGAAACATGAATAAAAAAAGCTTGTCACAGTTTGTAGTATCATCGTCTCTTTGGTTTCAGTCACTGTTCACTGCTGTGTCTGGGGGATTATCCAAAGTAACAGGGACTTTATGATTTAAGTTGCTTTTGAATTATGTGTTTAGATAATGAAGTGACACATGATTTGAAGGTGAGCACCTCTAACATTATTCTGATCACTTTGCACGATACTAGATAATCTCAAAATGATCTCTCAAAACCTCTGCAGACAAAACTGAAACTATTTACATGTCAAAGTATAGGTGGAAAAAAATGGGGGATTTTTGTCATTCGTGTGAACAAAACCTTGAACAAAACAGGTTCGAAGTATTGTCTGTGTAGACTTTAAACAAACTACAAATACGAGGGACGGGGGTTTACTGTTTCAGTCCCAAATCCAATGCACGGCGAGCTTTGAGACCGCTTTCTGTGTGTAATGTTTCTGCAAATCCTCCCTTGAAATGTGAAGCTATTTGCTCTTCCTGAATTTACACACACCGTGTCAGCGACAGCCTCTTCAGCTGACACACTGTCTGCACCACATGTCCATGACCGTCTTTGAAGCCTTCCGTTACAGGAGGCGCTTGTGATGGTGTAGGTAGATAATTCGGTGTTTGTAAGTTCCTGCCTACAGTTTCCTCTGCTCAGTCGCACAAACAGCTTCTTTTCATGGAAATATTAAACCAGAGTATTTAGCACACCAAGGCAGCTCATAAAGCTCAGTAAGGTTAAAGATTTAAGGGACATTTCAGTAAGCCAGTAAGAAACACAGTTCTTCTATCATGGTTGAAAACATCGTCACGAAGCCTCTCGGGTTAGTTTTGATCATCACAGCTCACATGATATCCAATGGTAAGCACTCTTCTTCTTTGGTTTTTGATTTTTAACATTCTGGTTTGATTCTGTTTTACATTCTGTTTTGAACTTACTTTTGTATTTTGTCCTCGCTTTCGTGCTAATGATACCTCAATTTTGTGTGAGTATGTGAGTACTGAATCGTATTGAGGAGTTCCACAAGTTTATGTTGCACCACAGTTTTATCCCTTGGTGACTGTCTTCTAGTTTAGCTTTGGTATCTGTTGTTGTTTTTGTCACTGCAAAAAGAATTAAAGGGGAAATTGTGCCCTATGAATGTCATAGTAGGTATGCGATAATGAGAAAAGGCAGGACATATGGTGATCACAATACATTAAGAACAGGCTGTGAAGTTGTAGTCTTGATTTTAATCTTGTAATAATGATTTAAGATGATTGCTTTGCCCCAAATAGTCCATGTCACACAATCTATGTAAAACCTAGAAAGACTGATACTGCACTCAAGATGCAAGGGGAAAATCTGACAACCAAAGGGTTAGGGTTAGGGTTTTACAAGCCCAGAGGAAGTGTGCCAGGCTTTGAAGCCAATTTGACAGTGGCCTTTTTCCGATAGACTTACACATCATAGGAAGCAGCTGCAGAACATGGATAAATGTGTTTGTTTCGCCGTCATTTGATCCGATAACACTCGCAAAGTCTTGAAGAGCCACACAATTAAATCGTTCTATCCCAGTTTAAGTTAGTGGCAAGATAAACCAGGAGTTAGCACAGCCGGTGGAAATCTGGATGAGCTTCATCCGGGTAATTTACAGCGGGAAGTGGATTTTTTTGTCTTCATGCACCACTGAGCAACTCTCATTCGGAGCTAACACTATATCCAATCTGTGGGTTTCAAATCTTCATTATGAATTTAGCTACTTTCTCATTTAGATATGTGGTAGAACTAAACGACAGATAACTTTAGTTTTAGCCTTCGCTGAAGTAATTCAGTAATTGCTTTCACCTGAAATAATGTTTCTCTGTGGCAGCTAGAGCCAGACCAGAGTGCAGTAACAGGGGCAGCTTGGTTTTTAGCTCTGTTTTGTTGTTACTGCATTTTGCTTTTACACACCAGAGCACTCATTGCATCCTCCTAATCAAACACATCTCATGTTTTGTCTCCATACAGTCCAAAGCCAAGCAGAGGTCACTGGGATCCCTGGAACTAACGTCACCCTTGAATTCACATTTAATTTCAGCCTCCCAGAAAATAGTTATTTTGGACTTTATTTCAACAAGCAAAAGATAGATGAGTATTCAGAGGCCAAGAAGGGAGATGTTATTGTTAACTTAACTTCTGTATTTTGGCGCATTACAAATCTCAAAGCAAATAACAGTGGGAAGTACTGGGCCAGTCTACTCAACGAAGGATTAGCTAAAGAAAGCAGTCCGGTGAAGCTGAACGTCCAAGACGAGCCCAGAAGCAGCACAGGTACGGTCAGACAGTCTGTGAAGTGTGCATCACGAGAGTCTTTTGAAAACATTAAGACATTTAGTTTTGGTTGGTGGATTTATACAGAAAGGAAATTGAATATAAAATTTAAATTCATGTGATTTTTGACCTTTTTCAGATGAACAATCATCTGAAAAAAAATAAATAAAATTAAATTAAATAAGTAAATTAAATAATACAAAATAATAATGAAATAATTTAAAAAACAATATCGACATCAAGCAGTCTTGCTTATATAATAATAGTTAGTGAAATTTTAAACAGTATGGTAAGACGGCAGAAAAATATATGTTCCTTCATATGTGTGTTATCATATTGCCAATCCTGAACACAACATCCTGCTGCTTTAACATACTGATATTAAACAGGTGTACTCTAGTCATGTAGTAGAGTCTTAGTTTAAGGTGTGAGCATGTGATCACTTGCTATCTAACACTAAATGTACACTAAAAAGTACAGCTGTGGCTGATGGGAATCTCTTTGGTTTTGGTCATAGTTTTGTAGTAGTTTGGTCATGTCACCGAGTTTATCTTATATCAGGAAAAATCACAGTCAAACATTTCCTTTGTTTCTTTGAGATATCAGCATCTTCTGAACAATTACTGCCATGCTACCCCTGTGTGTATATTTTCATAATTTCCTTTTAACTCCTACAGGTCCTCCCATGCATAGTACTATCCCAACAATAACTACAGATAAAAGTGACAATGGAAGTTCCTATGTCATCGTCATTCTTCTTGTGGTTTCACCTGTAGTGCTGTTGGTTGCAGTGCTACTCTGGTGTCTCGTGAGAAGCGGGGGTAAGAACGTTTGTTTTACTTGTCTGCCATGATATTTCTCCGGGATTTTAGGTTGTGTCAAAGCTCACGCTGAACCCTGGTTGCTTGTAATGTAGAATTTAAGCTTAATCCTGTGATCCATTATTGATATCTGAAACATGGAAAACTTTCATCCATGGATGTACATCATTACTGGGATTCATTAAACCCAAAAACAGCCCAGTCTTATCGGTTATAGTCAGTAGGATTTTCTAAACTTTTCAAGTTAACAAAGTGAAGGTAAAAAGAATCATTGTTATTCTGAAGGAAAAAATGTACATTTGTCTGGTTAGTTGCTCAAAAATGCAAACCAGGTTGCAGTTTCACATCCTTTTGATACGTGATGATTCATAGCTTTTGAAAAGAAGTCTCCCTTCGGTGCATGCAAATGTAATTGTGCCTACTATCACAAAAGGCTGGGTGGAAAAAAAAACACACACACACACACACACACATGCATGTAACTATTACTAATGCGCTTTCACCACAGAGACGAACCCCTCTGGCCTACTTTGTGTAGGAACATTGCTTCTTTGAAATATTTTGACACCCCCTGTGACCTCAGAAACCACAGTTTATGATTTCCCGTACATGTACACAAATGCAGGCTTTTGCTGACTGTGCGTTCCTGATGCCTGGCCCAACCTTGTCCACAAACACTTCAGCAAACAGATAGATGCTGGAGATAAACTGCACTCCTCTGCATCTTGTTTATCTCATCTGTTTCCTCCTCTAAGCTCACTACAGTAGAGTAGTGCACAGTTCAAAGTAAAAGCAAATCCATAATAACGTCAGACTTTATCAAGATATAAGAGAATGAAAAGTTTTACTTAAATAGAACTGATTTTATTTTGACACAGAATTGTTTGCTGTTTATCATTCAGCATTTGCACAACTATGAGTTTGTGCAACTCCAGCTCACCCCAGCTCTGCAACTACACGGCCGATTTGAATAATTCTGTGGCAAGATATGTGGACATTATCTCTGCCAAGTTTGAGGCAGAGCAAAATAAGGAACAAGAAATAAGCAATGTTCCGTTATGCAATTATACCACATATAATAATGTGGTTGTGGAAGTGGTTATGGTTAGGGTTAGGGTGTTTGTCATAACACCAGACACATTTTGATTAAAGGAACAATTATTCTGTTTCTTACACCATCTTCTCCTGTAAGAAAGTGCATGAACAAAACCTTGAACTGTTCCTTTAAAGTCACTAACTATATTTTTGATGCCACATGCTCCTTCCACCTCAGCTCTATTCAGAATGACTTCCCTTTAGCTGAAAGTTAAAGTTAAAGCTGTACTTGACTCCTTAGTTCACCTGTTTTACTTCTTGTACAGACAAACAACAAGAACCACCACCGTCACAAAGCTCGCATCCCACAGTACAAGTAAGAACACCCGTGTTTTCCCATCTTCCTACATCATCGACATCTGCAGTAATTCTTCAGCTTGACTCCGATTGTCTTTGCAGGAAACAGAGGCATCCAAGAATGCGCACGGGCCCTCGGTGATCTACAGCATCCTGGACTTTCCCAAGAGACCTTCAGTAGTTCCTGAGGTTAATCCCAATGATACCGAGTACGCTGCTGTCAGTTATCTTCCAGAAAATAGAAATAGGGTGTGACACACACCTGAATATTAAGCAGCTGGTCTTTTTTTGGTTTGAGTATGCATGATGACATATAATCTAAATATATATTTCTATTAAGTGTGATAAATACTTGGCTCCTCACTGCCTGTAGGGTCTTTGCAATAATAAGCACAAGTGTTTCACTGATACTGATCAGTACGTGTGTGTCGCTGTATGGGCGGTGAGCATGTAGGCGTGACTTTTTTCTTTTTTCTTCTCGGTGGTCTTGAAATTGAAATGTTGAGACAGTTGTTGTGACAAACCACAAACCAGCACATATAATGTTACAGTAAGGACCTTACGATTCGATTCGTTTCCTGTTTCGGCAGTGGGACATAGAGTCACTGCGTTTGGGGGGCGTGGATGAGCTAAAGGGGGAAACTATGGAGTGATACTAAGTTGAATGAATATGATGATATTTCACTATCCTGCTGACCTTTGTTTCAGTAAAACTAACTTGGATCCTTTTTAATTAGTTGCTTCCCCTTATATGATAAACAAACAAACAGTGGGCTGGGCAGACATGAACTTTATTCAGCTTCTGAAGTGAAACAGAACAAATTCCTCCTTACACAAGGTCACGTGTGGGCGTTGAGTTCCTCGGCAGTATTAGCTGTTTGGCTTTGATTGGGAACAGTAGGTGCCGGTCTATCTCAACACTGTGGTGGCCAGGGTCGAAGAGACCTATTGCTGTCTTCCTAGACATAATATAAAGCTGGCGTCGACGTCCCAATATGCTGACAATGACACCCGTATGGGTAAATACATTCTCTTTGGCTAGTTCTGGGCGTATAGTATTTGTGGTGTTATCTTGGGGTTTAAAGTTTATCCACCAGCATGAGTTGCTTGAGACCGACACGTCTGATGCACCATGAGAGTGTCTCTAATTCTCCTTGGCTAAGCGTCAATAAATAATACAGCATATTACAAATTTCTTCCCTCCTGACCTCACCATTGACCTTTGACTTCAGCTATTTCTCCACAATCTACAATGTGATTTATTCTTGATAGATCAGTCTCTTCCAAACATATCACAGTGAAAATTAAACCACAGTTGTATAAATAAGGATAAAAAGAGGAATGGGTCTGAAAACACGATTATTTCAACTTTATGGGCCACAGTGCATTTTAAATCTGATTTTCCAAGATGAAGTTCTGTCCTTTCCAAATAAAATTTAGACTCGGTGCTGACGTTTATGACTTGTTTATTAATATTTCTTTCATCACCAGCGAGAAGGTGTGATATCCTGACACACTCTCTTTGAGTTTCAGGTTCAGTAATTTTCATCTTTTCTGTTTTCTCGTTGCGTTTATCACAGTTTTGACTCATTGCCTTTCCTATGGTAAGACAAACAAAACTAAGAATCTTCACTGAAATGAAACAGTCTCAGGAAATGGAGACATTTTATTTATAGACAGAGACCAGCTACCATCTCAGTAGTACTGTATATTCACACGACCACAGATGTGATTTTCCATTTACGATGACTGTGTGACACTGTGATAGCAGTTTGACACGTTGACACAAACAACTATCTGACACTATCTTACTGCCATTTTCACGGCACGGTCCCTGAAGTTCTCTTCTGGCAGGTGTTTATTGATGTTTTGATAGATTTTTTCAAAAATAAATATTGATTTATGTTCTCAATGCCACATATTGATATTATGAATGTGTATTATAGAGTAACTAACTCATCCAACATATTTGTTTACCAGTGACAGACAAGCATGTAGATTATTCAGCCCGGATGTTGGTTGTTACTCAGGAAGCAAAGTTACCAACCAAGCTGGTAAATGATGATGTTTTTTTTTTTTTCAATGGTGCCCACAGCCGCTCAAACACAGAAGTTTATTCTCTGTTCTGAAAGTACATTTTGAAATCTGTGGCAGCCTCTTGTCCTGTCCGGTGTTATAATTACATGTACTACTAAACTGTTTCTTGAAATGCACATATTATTTTAGAAATGAATGTCAAAATACAGCCATAAAACTTTATTTTCATGTGTGCAAATAATGTCCTGTGTCTATCAATGTTGGATCTATGAGTCTCTATGAGTGTCTTGTTGTAATGGCAGTATTTTTAAGGCAGTATTGAAGATAAAAACACACCGTGCATGCCTCACGGTGTGTTTAGTTCTGTATAACCGCATGCTCAGCTTGTTGAATTACTAATGTCCTGAATTAAATGCCTCACAAACATGGCTGCTCTCTCTCTCTTTCCTTTGAGTTAAACTTTGAGCAGGTGGAGTTTAAAGATCACACTTCTTGATGGCACAAGTCTTGCCAACCTGACCGAGCATTCGGTATGTAAAATCACGCAGCACTGATCCACGATACTTGCTCTCATGCTGGAGCTAACGAGGTATATAGCAGTATATACAGATATAATCTTTTTTTTTTTTTTTTCTGTGTAGCTACATACATGGTTCTTGCTGAGGATGCTTTTTCAAGCATTTCAATACAGCGAAACCTAGAAAAGAACACCACAAAGTCTGTACAATTGGTGCTTTCGATTTTGCATCAAGCCCCCAAAAAGACTGAAGTCGGCCCTGTTGCAGTTTGGCTTGCGGTAACTTGCATGATCCGCCTTACTTTTATTACTTTTTTTGTTTGCAGTTATAAAAAAGTTTCATTTCATGCTAAAACTTTATAAGCAGCCCATGCAAAGTAAGAGAGAGAAATAACTGAATGAGTGGCCAGCTAGTCTCTCACAGCCCAGGCATGTAGAAGAGGGTAAACCCCAGGAAAATGATCAACTTCCTTCAGTTCTGACATTTCTTCTACTCATTCAACAATGGAAACAAAAGGTCATGTCAGTTACAACTTCTGCATAATCACAGACCAGGTTGGTTTAACAGGACACCAGATCTGAATAGTTTGTGGTATTTTTGATCAGTTGTTTAATGGCGTTGGTATCATGCATGTTTCCCTAATGCATATTCCATATGTTTCATCAAATTACATCAAATTAACTGACACAAACCAGGTAGCAGTAAGAAAATACTGCTGGGTTTCTTGTATAATGAATCTGTAACATGCAGTATAGTCTGCTGGGTAATCTGTACGTGCACAATGCACAGGGACCTGGAGGAACGAGACGGTCAGTATAAGCCAATGTCTCATTTTTTATTGTTTCCCTGTGGCTTTATATAATATATATTATATATGCATATTACATTATACTCGGTAAGTGTCACATAAAGTTTTGGTTAGCAGGGTTAAGTTTGTTTCCATAGATGTTGCTTTATCAGGTTGTCACATGTTCCATATTTACATCAATGAACTGAAATACTGAACTTTATTTCAAGAGCCATTATGAGTTACACTGAGGGAGGGAGGGGTATTTAAATACCTGCAAAACACGTTTCATTGCATATGGAAACACTCCGCTCACTGTTATATTTGTCAAATGCGTGTTTTCCACCAAAGAGATTAAAGATCAGAGATAAGAGAGGATAAAATTGCATCTACCCTTTCTGACTTTCAGTTAAGAATCTATGACTCATTTCAAAAGTTTAAATGCGGCATATGGACCACATGGATCCAAAACAGCCTCCCAGTGTACTTTGCATGGGTCTGATGATTAGGTGAAAGATGAGGAGGTCAAACATCCAAGCGAAGAAACAACAGCCAGGTGGAAGGAGGGGAGGTTAGCATTTCTCAGACCAGTTCGCTGAATAAAAATCACACAATCACCAAAGTGAACTGTTGCTGTCTCACACATCTTTGAGGTGAAACTGGACTTCATTGTTTTTTGCTAGTGTGCATGTTTGCTGCTACGTGTTGCACTCTCACCAGCAAATACTGCACTTTGCACACCATGACACCCACCTATACTGTACTGAGGTTTCTCATAAAAAAAAAACTCACTTTCCCATTACTGTGCTGTGAGCTGCTGCATCATCCAGCAGCAGCAATGAAAAATGCAGGCAATGATGAAACAAAGGCTCAGCTCACCAATGACTGTTTTCCCTCTCAAACTCTTTCATTTAAAGGATTATCGTACACTTGAAATCAGTATTTCACTGGAAAATAGCTTGGGATCTGCTCATCTATAGTATTTCAGCCTTCTTGCTTCTTCCTGTCTGCTTTAGCCCTTTCGACTTGGTTGCTGCTACCTGTCGCTGAATGCTGTTATTACTTGGGGATTAGCTGGCAGGCATCTATTCATCGTTGATATTTCTTAGTCCCTTGCAGTCTGAAGAAAAGCTTCCAGTTCCAAGCAAAGAACCAGCTTGTGGCCTCCTGTGTTGGTGTTCTTGTCATCAACCAGGCCAGAAAGGATAACCTTCACACCTAGTCTAAGTACTTAAGCGTAGTGTAAACGTACTAGTGTCTGCATGTACCTAACACCAACAAGACTATTGTTGTCAAGGACAAGAGTCTTTGTCCAACTGGTATTTGCGTGCTGTTACTGCCAGGTTGAATGCCGTTTTCTATTGTCCTTTTTCTGTTTTACTCAAAGTGTATAATATCTTCTTTTACAGAATATGGCAGAAAGGGAACTATGTTTTTGTTACCTTGAAATGAGCATTTTGTATCTACAGATGTTGCCGGCCCTCTCGCATGGAGTCCACCATGTTTCTACAGTAGCCAAGAATGGACAAACTAAACACTGACACTAGATAAAGCATTTCACGTTTTGTTAGACACCACTAAATCCTACACTGGCAAGTGAGGCTGGCAATTCTTGAACAGATTCATTATATAGTAAGGTAAATAAAGAGTATTATTATTATTGTTTAATTTGCCAAAGATGGCATTGGCTTCTTGATTTTCATCTTCTTGGATTTCGCTTTGGATACAAAAATCTTTTATTTTAATTTGCTGAATTTGCTGTGTGTAAATTTAAATTGCGTCTTTGTTTGTTAAGCGCTGTTCTCTGACCGTGCATATGTTTTAATCGTTATAAACTGCCATTTGCTACACGCGCGCTTCAATTGCAAATTGCAAATTGCTGACTGATTAAAAATACCATCAGGCGAGGAGCTGAAACCACATCAGTTTCTGAGGAGTGTTACGGAAATATTACTTGTTTGTGTGTGTTAATAATCTCTGATGACGAGAAGGCGGGAGGCTAACATACATTAGATTCTGTATTCCACTCGACATCAGCAAAAAGAGCAACAAGCTATTCTTTTAATCTAAAGAAAAAGTCAGTGAGGAAAATTCATATAATTCGTTTTAATTTTCCCTAAATATTCTCCTTGTACCAGAGAGACAGAGAGAGCTCCTTAGACACCTGAAATACTGAAAGTATGAGTAATGGATCGCTTTGTGTTGTCTTTCCAGAATCAGAGACACTTTCACTTATACAGAAATCCCGTTTTCTTTAATGCAAATCATTTGTGCTGTTTTACACCTAAAGGCTACCTAATTTGGTGCACATGAGCAAGATTTGTAGTGTTTGCTTGATTAACTGTTTCGACCATTTATCCATGTATTTGTGATCCTTTGTGTCTGAATACTCTTTCTATCAATACATTTAGGATGTTAAGGAAAATCCCCGCAGGTCCATTGGTGCAACCACATGGGTTGGACATGCAACCAGGTCTATGTAAAGTGCGACTAAACATTTCATGAGTTGAAATTTGTTCCTTATTTGATAGTTATTTGAGTTTGATTAATTCAATTCATTTCAACCTTTTGCTTTTTACACTTTCCACACTTTGTGGAACAACCACGATTTCCTGTTTTAATACTGATTGCAGCTTCCCTTTCCAGATGCTTTGCACTTTGCCTCATTGTGTTGGAGGTTCACTGGAGGCTGTAACACCAAAAATAACTCCCTGCAGTTTCCTGCAGCTTTAACGGTGAATTAAATATATCCTCGAAACTTTCCATCTGCTTAAAGTTATATTAAGCAATCAGAATAATGATCCGACACTGCAACAGACATTTTCCTTTCAACATATCTCTCAAATTACACAGTGTCTCTTTATTTTTACACTTTCCCACGTCACCTTCTCTACCTTCAGACCCTTGCTATCTGTTTTGATGGGGAGCATCCCCAAACATGTCATCTGTGTCAGATTTGATGTCTGATTCAAGCAGCACTCAATGATTTTTTTCATGAATGTACATTTTGTTTTATGCAATGTGTATCTGGAAAGATGAAGATGATGAAAAGTTCATGGGATGCTTACCTCGTTGGTCTAAACTGCAGCTGACACTGACCCCTGGTGGAAAGGAGCCACAGTACAGATGGGAAGAGATTTAATCCAGTTTGAAGGGAGCAGCGCAGTTCTTATTCTCTTGTTTTATCGTATGACAATAAAATAATTCAAATTTTATTAAATTATTCTAAATTAAATATTGTACATGACAGAATTCCATAACATGGGACAGCTGATATTACAGAGACAGACATTGTTCGCTTTTAGTGTTGTTGTAAAAACTACTAAAACTAAAAACCAAATCACAAAGCCACAACAAACATTATTATATCTTAATGAACTGACTGGGGCAGGGTTCCTTATGTTTTTAATTTATATAATTGTACATAAGACTAAAAGAATGTAATATCTTCACATTTTATACCGATGACAGAAAACTGCATTTCTTATTCTTGAGTCCAAATAATCTGACCTCTTCTTGTAGTACAAATAATAATCATTGGTCACCAGAGGCAGTTTTTCATCTCTTCAGTACGATCTTCCATCACAAAGGAAATAAAACAGATGATAAAACTATAGCCTACAATACAATCAGAGGGACGTACGTGCATTTTGCCCAGAGAACATTTTAAAGGACCGGTGAATAGGATTTGGTGGCATCTTCTGGTGTAGTTGCTGATTGCAAACGCGTAGCCTCACCCTCTCCTGTGAACTGTGCAGTGTCAGTGTTTGGTTGACATCTGCTTTGACATTAGGAGGAGGCGGTACCCTGCAGTAGTTTTTCAGGTCCCTATGCAACTGGCACTGTGAGTGTGACAGATATGACAAGTAGCAGAAGAGTTTTAAATTCGATAAAAACTGTAGTTTCTTCTCATAATCATGGAGTAATTAAGGTATTACTACTCAGTATGACATGTCGCTCTGATTAAGGGGGGCACAATAAGAGTAACTAATGATGAGGCGATGAGTCATTGTGGGCCACTTGAAAGTGCTTGACTCATAAGGAAAGTGGTTAAGGTATTTCTGATTAAATAATGTGGTATCTCCAGTAAATCATCGTCACCTACCCAACTGTAGTCCTACGTTCAAAGTTATTCACTCGTCACTTAATACCACCACTAAGCAGTTTACATAGTGCCTTGTTTAATCCTTAGGGCTTAATAGGGTGGGTGGTGGGAGATGGTGTTGGGAGTGAATGGGGGGTGGAGGGGTTTTATTGTGTGAATCCCTTTGTGTGACATATTTTGTACGAAAAGTGATATACAAATAAAGTTGGATTGATTGGCAACAGCGATTCAAAAATACCGGTCACCATTTTGTCATAGTTTAATCATGGAGATATTAAAGAATGCAAAATATATTCTCTCACATCAAGGGGTAGATGTGAAGACTGATACAGCTGTCTACTACTGAGCTACTACAAGAACACAGGTAGCTTAGCTTAGCTTAGCATTAGCAATGCAAGACAGGAAACGGGGCGTGGGGGTAGCAGCTATGTGTGGTTTTGCCGGGGGGCACATGTATCTGACTGTTTTGTTGTCAAAGAACAGTAACTTCCTGGACTCCACCTCCACTGGTTGCCTGGCAACAGCCCCCAACCCTGTATATCGTATAACCAACTCATAAAACAGGAAACTGTAATTTTCATACTCTGTCATTTACACTGCAGGCTTGGACACCTGAACCAGCACAGACCAAAAGTAAGTATGTAAAGCAAAAGCTAAAGTTTGCATGGACATGGGGAGTATATCTTGGCTGCAGTACCCTTTAAAATCCATCATTTAACTTGACAGCTATTGTAGTCAATTATAGCTCCAACAACCTTATCTCCAACCCCGATTAAAGCCAGACCGGTTGGATCTATAACATGTTTGCACGTCGCATGAAAGACGTTTTAGGGAGTCAAAGTGAGAGAGACCCAGAGAGTTCAACTCTGCCAGTTACAGCTAGAGTGCATGAGGTAACTGCAATTACTGCCATGCACGGTGTACACATATAGGCTATTAGTAACAGGATGTGTCATTCTGTTACTCTGAAGTGAGCGTGTGTGACGTTATTAAAAATACGAGTTAGAAAAGTTCCTCTCAGCATCCCTCAACTCTGACATGCAACAATATGAGAATATGTAACACCAAAACGTTTGTACTACACATATACTACATATGTACCATGAGGTTTTTGTTTTGTACATCATGGCTGTATTCATTTGTTATATTTTACTGCTGAAGTGGTTTAAGGTTGCTCTCATTTTAATTGCTTTAACTTTGAGTAACTGGTAAAGCTGTCAGATAAATATAGAAGAGTAAAACATATATTTTCCTCTGAAATGTAGACGTATAAAGCTGCACAAACACTGGTTTCTGTTCCACTACACATTCATGTAAATGTACCCTGCTATCACGACAGATTATTCTAACATAGATGTGGTGAGAGATGAACTTTGACTGTCACATGCTAAACAATTCTTCTGATTTGAGAGAAACAATGAATACAGGAACCAAGAAAATGACTTATTTTCTACAGAGAAAATTTGTGTGCTGTGTGGTGGAAAGTGCTGTCGTCACCTTGTACAAATCAACCTGCGTGTTCTAGTTTGAACAAGGTAGATCGAAATACCACAGAAGTCTCTTTGGTTATGAGTAATGTAGCATGAGCTACCCTTTTTTTAAGGTCATTGTGCTTTTGTGACCACTTCCTGTCACATGTTCATGTCACACCGTGCTTCTCAGCCATTGCATACGGTGATCGCAGGTTCTTCGTTTGAACAGTTTTAGGTTTCATTTCATACTGACCAAACAATGTGTGTGATGTGTATGATGTTGAGTTGGGTGAGGTTGTAACACTTTTAGAAAAGAAAGCCAGCCAAGTCCACCCGATCTGATCTTTGCAGTCATGGTGAAGTAAACGTACTAATTGGCTACACATTTTGTTACACACAAAGTTGTGCAACTGCTGTCATGTTAGAAAGTAATGAGGTCATGCACTTCTACTAAAATATCTCCTGTGCCTGGCTTCAAATAACGCCCCTTGCGTCTATAGTGAATCTTTAGATATCTCTAGTTGTATTTGTTATAGTCGTGGTTTCCCCAGCTGACAAAATAAATCCTCAGAACAACGGATGAAGTCTTTATTGGAGTCAATAAAACTGAGTTAGTCTGCAGATTAACTGATTTTTCATCAACAGTACACACACGTGGCCATCATCGTGACCGTCTTTGGTTTCTGGTGGTGTCACTCAAAACCTCTTCCCAAGAAAATTTACCATCCAGTCTTTAAGTCAACTCATGTATTTGTGCAGTTTTGTGCTGTGACACAGTTAAATCCATTTCAAGGCGAGTCCACCTTCACATCAAAGACCAAACCGTTCCTGTATATCAACATGGCGATTTCATTGTCCACATCTGTCACTTCTCCTTCTCTGCAGCTCCTCAGTGCCTGATCTGTAGAGCCGGGACCCAAACACTCGTCACTGGTTCCTCCTGACATCCTTGAATCACTCCGCTCATTCTCCAGGTCCTCGTCAGTGCCATCATCCCACTCTCTTCGAAGGATAGCAGTCTCCTCCGCGTCCTCAATGACACACCTGCCCTCTGGACGTAGCTGGCACAGCGTCAGTTCATGCACCTCTTCCTTTCCCTCCAGCATCTCCTGTCGTACGTCACATAAGCATGAGAAGGCAGTAAGACAGAGAACAAACTTAGCTTGCTCTCCTCTCTGCCATATGCACAGCATAGAAGTGCTTAAAAAGTATGCCATGCAACATAGTGCTAGGTGAGCATATTTAGTGTACGTACGTAGTGGCGCTTTAAGATAAATGCATGAACACTGAACTGAACAGTGCAATAGAACAGTGCATCATGTTGAGGGTAGAGGAAAGGTCAGAGGATCATCAAAGTCATTCTCTGGGGAGCCTGAATGTCTGTACAAAGTTTCAACGCAATCCGCCCAGTAACTCGTGGACTGACCAACCAACAGACCAAGAAAGAGGCAGACAATGAGGACGACAGCTGTCATAGCTAAGATGAGCAACATTTACAATAGTATTGCACACAGTGATGCAGAGTGTGTTGAGCAAAACTGGCGTCACTTTCAGATTAAACAACTGAAACCTCAGCTATCTAAAATCTGACCTATCCTGAAAACCTCCCTCAAGAACTACAATACATTAATTTTTCCATCTGGCTTGAGACATCATGCTTGTCTTCTTAACAAGTTAGTAGTTAGGAAGGAAAGTCTTTCTTGTGAGTCATCATTTTCCAATTTACTTGAGTTGAGTTTGTGGTTTTCACAGCACAATCCAGGTGCACAATTATTTGTAACACAAAAACAGCTGACAATTTGATCCACCGCACGCCGTTTACTGAGTTCTGCTTTCTGATCAAATCAAAGACTTGTGGTTCTCACATCATCTTTCAACAGATTCATTAGGGACTTTCCTCCGTTTCATTTGCTTCCTTGGAAAAAAGAAGACACATCCAATAGCGCCAGCTGCCTCTGATTGTCTGTGTTTATTTTTAAATATCTCTCAAACCAAACAACATGCACACATATTAACACGTATGCGACTCATTTGCTACCTCATTGCCATCATGTGTAAACTTGATGATGGTCTTTTGCTGGATTTCATTATCATAATAAAGTCTATGTCAGCCTCTTGTGGTCTCTAGACAGGATTTTATAATGTTGAGCCACCATGTTGGATTCGGAAGGAAATCTGCTTATTGCTTCATGGCAACAAATTGCTAAACAAAGTAGAAACTTTTTACTTTTTTTACTTTCTTTTCGGACAGTGAAGTTGTACGTTTTGTGCTGAATATCAGTGTGAAAGGAGTGCAAGTCATTTGCAAAAAGGTTAAAACCACAAACTTCCCCCCCTAGGCACTCGTGTCTCTACAGTAAAGGTCTACAGAGTATCAACGACTAAAAGTCTAGGTGTCAGCAATTCAAAAAGACAAAAACTCCACACACGTTTAACAGATGCACGTGCCTGGTGAAAATCTCTTACCTGAGTCTCTAGCTGATAAGGGGTAAAATCTGGAATAACAGGTGTTGGCACGGGAGGGAAGACCTTGTCTTTGATTCTGTGTATTAACAGAGAGTAGAAAACTGTTACAACTACAAATCATTCAGCTACAAATAAAACACCTCGGATAAAGCAAACTATTTAAAGCTGCTATGTATGCCATGTATTAACAATTGCAAACAACTACAAACAAAAACTTTGTTGAAGTAGTAAAGCAGTTCTATAGACGTTTTAAAGAAAGTCAGTGTCACTTTTGTCGCTGGTAATCAAATGGGACAGAGCTTGCACGCAATATGCACGTATGTATGAGTCATCAAAATGTTTTGTAGGTTTATTAATACGTGTATCTCAAAATGTAAAATATTTACACCAGGGGTCGCCTACCTCTTCAAGATACAGGTGCACACTGTCGAGATTAAAAAGAACAAAACCAGCAAGCTGAGACTCCACAGCACTGATTTGAGAAAGAAAGATATGAAACATTTGTTAGCACCAAGATGCGGAAAAACATCTTTCCTTGTATTGAAGAGAAAAAGAAAAAAAAAGCAGTATCAACATGACAGATTGTTTCGTAAATCTGGTACCGCTGGCGGGCTTCTCTGGCAGTGTGTTGATGGTTATTGTGGCTCTAGGTCCCTCTCCTTGTCGTGACGCCCCAGCCACGCTGATGTTGTATTTTGCTCCCGGTGTCAAGTTTTCCAGATGGTATTTTGTCAGTGAGGCTGATACATTGTGGCACACTGATGAAATGAGATGAAATGAGACACATACTGTGGGCCTGTGTGAAGGTTCGCATCAGCAGAAATATTGTACTGCATGTATGTATGGATATGGTTTTGCGGAACGCTACAGACGAGGGGGGGGAAAAAAAGTGACTTCACACCAGTTGGTTCATCCTGTGAGCTGATTTTCACAATGCAGAGGCTGTAGTGTGTGAGAAAACTTTGCTGGTCCATAGAGGGAATCCATTTCCAAGACAGGCTGACAGACGTGTGTGTGTCATCAAAAGCAATGAAGTGCTGAGGTTCGCTGAGTGGAACTGCAGAAGAAAAAATTAGACACATGACCCTGGGTGATGATCAGCACAATAGCTCTTTAAATGCTCTGATTGCTGCTGACGTGTGACAATACATGCATGCACCTCACAGCCTGGTAGAACAGGTCTCTACAGCCATGTTAGCAGCTCTGTGAGGCTGTTCTTAGGCCAACTGTGATGATTTTTAGCAGGTGTAATGTTATCCATATTCACCATCTCAGTTTAGCGCTTGTCAACAAGCCTGTCAACATTTTCACAAAAGAAATAATACAGCTGAAGGGAATTCTGGGAATGTCTGCAGTCAGCTTATTTGTTTAAAAAGTATTGGGAAAACTACCATTTTTACCTGATGATGACTATAGATTCATCATCTGGGGACCATGAATAATTTAATAAATGCTGAGATACTTCAGTCTGGACCAAAGGGATGCAGCGACTAAACATTGCCATCCATCCAGCTTCATCCTAATGCAGCTAAAAATAGGCGCTTATTTATCGACAGGTGTCAGAACAGGAAATGTGTATAGTTAGTTATAGTTTAAAAACACTTACCGCCCTCTTTCTGATAAAAGAGGCACATTTTAATTGTCCGTGGCTTCCTGTCATCACATATGTGCTCAAAGTAAAGGTAGCGGACATAATCCTGAATGGCTTTAACAGAAACAGAAAGAGAATCAAACTTTCTTACACATAATATACTTCCAATACAAGTGTGTCTAAAGAGCAACCGTGTTTGCTGGTGGGATTTCCGCTGCATTGGTTTTGCAATGTGACCTACTTTACATTTGTAGTAGTGATTTTGCCTTGGTTACATTACAAAATTAGGTCATGGACTAGGTCGGGCCTGGGCAAACTGTTCCGCAAAGGGCCGGTGTGGCTGCAGGTTTTCTTTCCAACCAAGCAGCAGCACACCAGACTTGACGCATTCAATCAACTGATCTCAGTCTTCAGAGAGTTGATTGGTCAAACGGTGTGCTCTCTGTGGGACAGTTTGCCCAGGCCTGGTCTAGGTCCTTTGAAAAGCAGAGGAGGTTAAGTAATGTGAGTAAAAATCACTTTCAAAACAACTTACTCTTTCTTATTTCCTCCCTTTCCTTTTTTTTCATCCTTGCCGTTAAAGTGATCACATTTTCTGGCCTTGAATCTCCATCTCGAAGTTTGTACAACTCGTGGCAAGTTTTCCTTTTTTTTAACGTTTCCTCATCCAGTAACATTTTGTCACAAGCTGCCAGAGAGGGAAAAGAAATAAGTGTTTAATGTGGACTTAAGGATCAATAAACATGATATGTAACATACTGACGCGCACACACATACCTTTTAAATCTGCATCGGGTTTGGCAGATACTTGTATGATTTCTGGAGGAGAAAACCCTGCTGCATTTTTGGCCATAACAGTGATGTTGACTGCAGAATACGAGACATAAGTAGTGTGCTTATTTGATGTGATTTGATATGGCTTTCTCATACAAGGACATCCGCTTAAGGACTGTGTATCCGTCAGAAGGTATGTCAGCCCTGTGACTGCTGCGTGTGGCATCGGCTGTAGAGCAGAAGAGAGCTCAGTTCAGACAAACACAGCAAACAACCAGCTGAACGAGGCAGCGCTCATGCTATAACTGTGGAAGGTACAACCCAGTTTGGGAGCGATACGGGTAAATCAGTGAAACACAAAACGTTATGTCTGTTGGGCATTGGTTTAAGGTTTGTGTGTGTGGAGTGTGTAGGGGACTGAGCCTAAATTAGCCTCATTCTCCGTAATTTGCTGTAATTATTGTTATTATTATTATTAACTGTCAAGCACCAGTACAAGGTTTGGTAAAAGAAGTCAAATGTTATAAGCTTTTTCACTTTAAAGAACTTTTCAAATATGAATTCTGTTTTTGCTTTCTGACCAACTGATAAACAAATAAACAAAAAATAACTCAAATGTGATCCTGGAGGTGAATTTCTATATTCTAGTTGATTGTAGTTATTAGTTATGTTTTTTCTGGGTAAGTTGTGAACATGAGGAATATACAGTCGCATGTGATATACTGTAATAAAAATGAGCTCTAGGATTTTTAGTTGAGTTGATTTTTAATCTAGTTGTAAGTCGGTCACCTGATCCATGTCCTATTTTAAGCACATTATTAATCAGTAAGGGACAAAGTCAATGTGTGCGTAAGGGCAACAACATCTAGACGTATCTTGCCAAATCTACAAACAAGTGTGAATGTGAAAGTGTTTCTTCATTGGCTTACCTTCCATGTTAGTGTCACCTTTCGAGTGCCATTTGTAAGTCTTGTTGTCATGGTGACTTCAGGTTTTCGCTCGAGCTCTGCAAAACACACAATGGTAGTGAACAAACTATTTAAACCTAGTCTGAGCCTCTTTGTTTTATCTTTTTTTGTTCATTTTTTTGTATTCACAGTTTACAGGATCCAATATTTTATAGTTAAATATTGTAAAGTATTTCTTATTTAAGTTTATGCAGAGTGCATAGATCATTTCAGGTCAGTGTGAAACCACAAGGGAAGAATCGGTTACAGATTAACTCAGTGGGGATTGAATGCTCTTCTTTTTTGCAGTGACATTCATTTTACTTTTATTTTCACATTTAGCCTGGAGCAACTTTAAGATAATTAATTTGTGTATGATGATGTTATTATGATTATTTCTGTCAGAACAACAGGTTCAGGTCCAACGGCTAACCAAATTGGACATCTGGACAAACTTCACCTGCAGGAACAGTCACGACTGGAGACCAGTCGCTCCACAGTGGGTTACGGGCCAAAGTGGGCCGATGTCTGATTTGAACCCGGTAAGCTGTATCCTTCAACAGATTCACAACAGTGAGCTGGTCTGTTCAGATAAAAAGAAAAAACAAAGGAATTTCATCTCTTAAACCCTGGAAATAATTATCAAAAGATGACTAAACATTTTCACACATG
The DNA here is from genome assembly GCA_014281875.1 of Nibea albiflora. Lineage (NCBI taxonomy): Eukaryota > Metazoa > Chordata > Actinopteri > Sciaenidae > Nibea > Nibea albiflora. The sequence continues at coordinate 9,414,963 of CM024792.1, read as the reverse complement.
TCCTTGTTTTTTCTTTGTTTTTATTACTTTCTACGTTGTAGATTAATACTGAAAACATCAAAACTATGAAAGAACACATGAAATAATATATTAAACAAAAAATGTAAGCAAACCAGTTTTATATTTTAGATTCATCAATCTATTTGATAACATCTAGTGTTGGTATGGCAACAGCTCAGTTCAGAACCACTCAACTAAGAGAAACAACACTCCATCATTACTTTAAGACATGAAGGTCAGTCTGTCCGGGAAAATATATCTTGTGCAGTCACAAATAACATCAAATGCTGTGATGAAACTGGCTCTGCCTCAGGAAAGGAAGACCAGCCCTGCTGGAGAGCAAAGGTTTTTACAGTAACCAGCCTCAAAAATCAACAATTAACAAGATCTCGGATTAGAGCCCACATAAATGCTTCGACTGTTGAGAGGAGACTGCATGAATCAGGCCTTTGCTGCATAGAAATTGCAACTGAGGGAGAGCAAGAAGACGAGGAGAATTGTTTGGGCCAAGAAACACAAAGAATGGACTTTAGTATTTTGGTTTAATGGCAGTAAACTAATGGTATCTACATGTGTGGTTCCCACTGTGAGACGTGTGGAGGTTCTTTGCTGGTGACACATTGGCAATTTGTTCAAAATTCAAGACATAGCATAGCATCCACAGAGGATCACTGTCTCATTTGTTTTTTAACATGACAGTTACACCTCCAGAGTAAAATAAAAGCAGCTAACAAGTGCTCAATGAGAAGGTGTGCCCAAACCTTTGACTGGTAATGTATTGGCAAGATTTTTTGGTTTCAAAACCTCCGACCTCTTCTCAGTCTGCATGTACCTGACCTGAGCACAGAACCAATGTAACATTTCATTCAAAAACAAGAGACTACTTACACACTGAACTGCCCATGGTGGTGTTTGCTGTCCTCTGTAACACCAGTACAATAAAATGTTAAACGTGTTAATTGATTTTTTTTTAAAAATGGATTGAAAGATGGATTAAAATGGGTAATTTGCCTCACATTCTCCCATGATTCTGTGGGATGTTCATCTCGTTGGAGCCGGATCTCGGCTAAAGCTGGATGCTTCTCAATTGCTCTCCAGCTCAAGCTGAGGTTCTTTTTTGCCCAGGACATGGAAATACTTTGTGGTGCCTCATACTTAACTGTTGAGCAAAAGTTTTTTTTTTGTTTACACAATTTTGTGTATGTTTTTGCATTAGTTCACTATATTTGTACTGACATTGCAGCGGAAACTAAAAAAAAAAACAGGCCTTAGTGTGTTCCCAGTTAACTTGCAGAACAGTGTGTTTGAGTGAAACGACAGGAGCATCCTTTACCTGTCTGCCGAAGTTCAACAGACGTCCTGGCTGACATGCAGCTGGACTTTCCTTCGTGAGCTACCACCCAAATGTCGATTGGACGATGCTTGATAAGCACTTCCTCGTTGCATCTGAGCCCTGGTCTCCTTAAAGCCCCCAAATTTCTTTATATTGGATGAATACGTAGAGCTTTGACTGCAATAAGAACATCATGAGAACGTCTCACAAGTTCTCGGTGTTAAGGTGTACATTAACTTCTTTTCAGCTTAAAAACCAACAGCAACCCTGGCTCTGTCCGAAAAGTAACAAAATCTATCTTTCAAAACTTTGGGATCTCCTCTGGAATTTAGAATAGAGTCATGTGAGTTGGAATTGCTCATTTAGGAGACAGATTTGTACACTGAGTAGAGTGATCGGAGTTTGTTTCCACCGTGTCTCGCCGTCTATTTGTCACAAGCAATAAACACTCACAGGTTATTGGTTGATTAGATGTAACCATTTTTAAATATTGCGTGTCAAACACAGAACCAAACTCACTTAAAGTAGAGGTCAAACGTCACATCGCTCCCGGTCCTACTCATGCTCCATTCACATATGTAAATAGACTCGTCAGCTTTTCTTCGGAAACACTGAGGACTGGATGGAGCCTCACATGCTGACCCTTAGGAGTAACACATTTCAGAAGGATCATTGATGAATCTTTTTTATTGTTTATGCACTTTTAAAGTCACCTCTTGATTGTCTTCTTTATACAAGTTCTCCTGTGAAGCACTTTGTAATACATTGTACATCAAAACTATGTTGTTATTCGTACAATGTTAGAGGTTGGTCCATCAGTCCAAGCACTCCATCCCTTGAGCTGAGCAAACTCAAGCTCAAAACCGAGAAAACTCATCTCCAATTTGTCAGAAAATAACCTGCCAACATCTAAAATACACACAGAAAGTGTAGATGCTTTAGGATGCAGAGAGCATCATGAGCAATTCAGCGTTGCCGTCTGTTAGTGGAAACCACATGATGCTGATAAGCTAACCAACATTTTGTGGCTGTCGTTTTACTTCTACTAACAACAAGTCTCACTTTCACATGTCTGATGAAGATTCTTCACCATGTCACAATATGATCAGATAAAAGTTGATAGTAAGCCAAAAGATTAAGTGAAGTTAAGAGAAAAGAGAAGATAAAGGATTTATTTTTTAGATTCACTTACCTTTGCTGACTGACACAAAGAACAGAAACACAACAACAAATCCATGTAGTGAACGGCAACAAGTTTCCATGAGGTATAGTGGAAGGTAATTCTGTAGCGTGTCAGAGTCCGTGTACTCGACGTGTCTTCGTGCAACTCAGTTGTCTTCTTCATCAGAAATGTCAGAGTTTCATGCCTCTCAGGTTAAGTGAGCTGCAGCAAAAAAAAAAAACAAAAAAAAAAGTGTCAGGGGCGGGGTGAGGTTCAGTTTCAAGACACACGCCAGACAGACACATTTCTGAAAGTGACAACTCTTTGAAGTCATTTTTTTTAGTTCATTCAACTGTTTTAGCAGCTTTTCAAGCAACTTGTCAAAGAAAAACTGAAGGAGACTCATCAGGAAGCACAAACAGATACGTCTGTCTAGTGTTTGTATGTATGATCTATGATTAAAAAGAGGAAAAGGTAAAGGAGTTTGGGGCAGGAGGAAAGTAAGCAGATCCACAGTGCTTCAACTTCAGCATTTGAATTTTTAAATCACATTTTAGAACCACTTGTTCGATCTCTGGGAATTACATGATAGTTTTTAAGCAAAAGTTAGTAAGAAATAATGGAAATAAGGGATATAGGTAAACATGTTTGGGACTATTTTCAGCAGTGCAAATAGCAGGATGGTCCATGTGGCATTGACTCAACATGAACTACCGTATGTGGAATGAGGAATGACATATGAGGCTTTGGCTACACAGGAAGTATTTCTCATAGTACAACAAAACAAAACAGAAAAAAAACAAAACGGCTAAGCGGAAACTATCCAGTTTGCGTTGTGGTCCTGGTCATTGTGCCACAAACTCCTTCTTGTTTTACATCTGCATTCTTTTCCCGTTTCCCGTTTATACGAGTTTCAAAATTACAAAATCTGTCTCTTGCACTTTCTTTTTTAAAAGGTGACCTCCGTTCACACGCTCAACAGGAGCAGCAGCAGTGCCATGAAGGCGCCTCATCTGTGCAGCGCAGCTCATCGAGGCAGAGCTACATTTGCAGCAACGCAGGCTGCAACCTCCAAAAGCTCCTGCATAAGTTATGTAAGTTCATTAATAAGCCAAAAATATAAAATAGAATAATGTAACACACACATTGGCCACTTTTCATAATGACTGCTTTTACCTTGATACCTTTCAAAAGAAAATTTGGATACTGACGACGCTCTAATTTTACTAGTGTTTCTTTTTCTTTTTTTTATTACACTACTTCCACCATTCATAGTGCATCATAGTGTTATTAAGAAATTATCAAATAGTCAAAGTGTGAACAACCACATATTGGTATGATTTGTATACACCTGTTTTCTCAGCATAGATAAGTCTTATGTGCACAAACCTCTCAATGTTGAGTCACAGCAGCCCAAAATATAACCATTCACTATTCAGGAGTGACGTGTCTACCTTCTGAGAAATGCATCTTTTTTTCTCAGGCTAGGCTGAGTCTTAAATTCATGCTAGGTAATGTTGACAGGATATACTGTATATATCTTTTTTCTTGGGGAAATCCCATATAAGCCTCAGCAGATTCATTTATTACAGTAAGAGTGGAAACACACAGCCGTTGCTTTGCATAAATCTTGTTTCTTTCTTTTAAATATTGGCTACTGAGAATTTTTATGTGCCCTGGCCTTGATAACATACAGGAATATAATAACCTCATCCAAACGGTTAAAAAATTAAATGGATTGCAGGTAGAAGAACTCAAAAGTATATTTAGCAAAATATGTAATGTTAATTAAAATAAATACCCAACGGGGTCATGTGAATAACCTGACATAAACTTGACATGAAAGGGCATAACAACGCAGAAATATACACATACAAAATGTTGCGTTATCAACATTTCATGGCATTTGTTCATCATTCTGGCGTAACTTTTGTCTCACTGTGGACATTATGGCTATCGTAGTACGGGAATGCTATGTTGTAAATCTGGAACATCCACCCATCCATCCATGTCCTGTAACTGCTTATCCTTATCAGGTTCACGGGGGGGTTGGAGTCTATCCCAGCAAGAGGCGAGGTACATCCCGGACAAGCTGGCAGCTGACAACTTTATCATGCAATTTTTTTCAATAAACATTTAAAAGGACACATACAAACACACATATATACCCTCCCCAGATCAAGAACAATCAAGGTAAGAAGTGAAAGGATAGAGAAATGAAATAATAAACAAAAATAAATAAATATTAAATGCATGTGGAAGCTATCGCAAGTAGGGCTGCCCAGTAACCAGATCACATAGTACAGAAATGTCTGCATACTCATACACACACGCAAACATAAAAATAGACATGTAATGCAAAGACACAGAGATATTCACGTATCTTACTGCACACATTTAAATGCAGGTATAACTATGTTTGTCCTTTGCAGTAGGTGCCATTTTGGCTCAACTGTGTGAATATTAGGTTGCTATAACCTGAAATATCAGGAGGTGCCTTTACAACCACCTGTTCTCAAATCAGCAGTGAAAATGAATTAACAAATACAATTAATATGTGAAATACTTCAGAATATTATATTATATATATATGGTGGCACCTTGAAGGAGCTGCACACCTGTTCTACTCCTGATTGAGGACGTAACAGTGGCGCCCCCCAATGGTCAGAAAGAGTCAGTACAGAGGAAGGAGGCGGATCAGACAGCCGGTAGAAACCGTCACCGTGTCCGCCACAGGACCTACCCCGGGACAGGACGGCTGTCCTCCGTCCGAGCCTGAGTAACACACTCTCAACACACTTTTAAGACAACATGAGCAGGCCTGTCGTGCCGACGACCTTCTGGTAACATTCATGAAAATGCCATATGCGTGTTGCTCTGTGCTAGAAGATGGCGGAGTCGGATGGCGGGGATTTTGCTTCAAAACATCCTCAGAACAGGTGAGTGAAGAGGGGCGAGGATGTGGCGTGTCCGCGGTGCTGGACTGGTCCCTTGGTGCTAGCTTGTAGTGAACCTCCACGGCTCCGGGGGACCGGGCAGCCCAGTTCGAGCCCGCTGAAGCATCCCGGTTTGCAGCTTGGGTGCAGGAAACACCGAGGAGCTGTCCGGGCCTGCAGGCATCCACACTACCTGTGTTTTATACCTGACAAACAGCTGTGTGGATACAACAAGGGCGGAATAACTGTGTGTTTAGAGGAGTGAACACACCTCACTCAGCCTGCTGTGTGACATGACATTTCTCATATTTTAATCTCTAAGTCATTACTCCAAATACTAACTTTGTTAGTTAAACTAAGAAAACTCAAAGGTAAACAAAGCTGTCACCTGAGCAGACATGGTCTGTTTACTTATGGCTTATATTTGGAATAAATTCAGATTAAACACTCAGTCCTGGATTTATGACACTTTTTAATGTTTTTTTTTAGCGTAAACAAACATTTAAGTTGTATTTTCTACAGTAGACATATTACAGAGGGGGAAAAAAAACATTAAACCATTTAAATAAATGATGACTGGTTTGCTTGAAATAGTACAGAGCCATCGTTAATGTTCTTAGTAACACCTGTGCTTTTCCCAGGATACAGTACATATTGCCTATAATGTAACACTCGCACTAATGTAACAGGGACGAAGTGGTCACTCCATACAAACACAGCCTCTGTTACCTACTCCTATAATATAATATAATATAATATAATATAATATAATATAATAGATTTAGCAAGAAAATCACGTGTTCTTTCAATAGAAAACAAATTAAAGACTTTCAGCACATACAGGTCAGGAAGGTGCAGTGTTTGATCCACACACTCACCTAAACGCTTCAGAGCTTTAGTCCATTATTTCTAATTTAATATTTCATGACCTATTTTCTGTATTAAATTGGGATCTGAATGCACAAAAAGTGAATTGTTAAATGGGAACAATGGGATTATTTCCTTACACTTGCATGTGATCTGTAATCTGTCTTCTTCTGTGCGACTGGATGTCACTTTGGGAAGTGTAAAAAACACTAAAGATGTTTCCTCCTCTCGTGATCAGCAGCAATAGATACTGCAAGTTCTACTCACAGCGAATTATTATTGAAAGATCCCTTGATTCACTGATTGTGACAAGGCCTTTTTTTTCTCTTTACAGTATGGCTAACAAGAATAGCACCCTGCGTTGTACATTCTCAGCACCAAGCCACAGTGCCACCCTCCTCCAGGGCTTGTCGGTCTTGCGAGCTCAGGGCCAACTACTTGATGTCGTGCTGGCTGTCAATGAAGAGCGCTTCCAGGTCCACAAAGCTGTGCTGGCCGCCTGTAGTGATTACTTCAGGTCAGTCCAAATCACCAGGCCCATTTACATTTAAAATTGGAAGCACTTAGCTGATGCAATTTACATTGAGTGCACTGTTAGAAGAGGGTGCAAAGGAGGGAGAAATGTGAAACGCAATGTAAAGTGAGCTTGGTCTCTTTCCTTTTAGTAATATTTTCAGAGGTCCTACTGATTAAAAAACAAGAATCCACATCAAAATTCAATCAAACAATTCACAATTTATTTAATAAATTCTCTGCAAGAGATTTTCTTATAAAAGTGTCATGTAGTTCACTGACTTGTTCTTGTGTTACAGAGCTATGTTTACCGGAGGCATGAGGGAGTCAAATCAAGATACCATTGAGCTGAAGGGCTTGTCCGCCCGTGGGCTGAAACATATTATCGACTTTGCCTACAGTGCAGAAGTCACTTTAGACCTAGACTGTATTCAGGATGTCCTTGGGGCAGCTGTGTTTCTCCAAATGGTGCCAGTCGTGAGAGCTCTGCGAGGAGTTCCTCAAGTCAGCCATGAGCGTGGAGACCTGCCTGCACATTGGCCAGATGGCCACCACCTTCAGCCTGTCTTCCCTCAAAGACTCAGTGGACGCCTTCACCTTCCGCCACTTCCTCCAGATTGCAGAGGAGGAAGACTTTCTGCACATTCCCATGGAGCGCCTCGTCTTCTTCCTGCAGAGCAACAAACTGAAGAACTGTAGCGAGATCGACCTCTTCCACGCCGCCATCAGGTGGCTCCAGTATGACGAGTCTCGCCGGGCTCAAGCCAGCAACGTCCTCTGCCACATTCGCTTCCCGCTCATGCGCTCCTCCGAGCTGGTGGACAGTGTTCAGACGGTGGACATCATGGTGGAGGACGTGCTGTGCCGGCAGTATCTCCTCGAGGCCTTCAATTACCAGATTCTCCCCTTCAGACAGCATGAGATGCAGTCTTCACGGACGCTAATACGTTCCGACGTCATGTCACTCATCACCTTTGGCGGGACACCTTACACGGACAACGACCGCACAGTGAGCACCAAGGTGTACCATCTCCCTGACATCGCCTCACGGCAATTCAAAGAGCTGACAGAGATGGAGGCGGGATGCAGCCACGCCTGTGTTGCCGTACTTGATAACTTTGTGTACTTAGTCGGTGGACAGCACTTACAGTACCGCAGCGGCGAGGGGGCAGTGGATAGCTGTTATCGCTACGACCCGCATCTGAGCCAGTGGCTGCGAATCCAACCCATGCAGGAAGCACGAATTCAGTTTCAGCTCAACGTGCTGCATGGGCAGCTGTACGCCACGGGAGGGCGCAATAGATCTGGCAGTCTGTCATCCGTAGAGTGTTACTGCCCAAAGAAAAACAAGTGGACTTATGTGGAACCGTTAAAACGCAGGATTTGGGGTCATGCAGGGACTCCCTGTGGTGAGAAGCTGTATATCTCAGGCGGTTATGGCGTCTCGTTGGATGACAAGAAAACGCTTCACTGCTACGACCCAGCGTCGGACCAGTGGGACTTCAGAGCTCCCATGAATGAACCCAGAGTGCTGCATGCCATGATCAGCAACAGGGACAGGGTTTATGCTCTGGGCGGTCGCATGGACCACGTGGACCGGTGTTTTGATGTGCTTGCAGTCGAGTATTACATTCCAGAGAATGACCAGTGGACCACCGTCAGTCCCATGAGAGCGGGCCAGTCCGAGGCAGGCTGCTGTTTACTGGACAGGAAGATCTACATCGTCGGCGGCTACAACTGGCACCTGAACAACGTCACGAGCATTGTGCAGGTGTACAACACAGAGACGGACGAGTGGGAGAGGGATTTGCACTTCCCAGAATCCTTTGCTGGCATCGCTTGCACACCAATAATAATTCCACAAAACACCACGCAACGCTAACCATCCGACCTGTGACTGTGAAGATTTTATTCCATGTGGTCATTGAGCCGACACAAGGTGTGAGCATCGCTGAGCAGAGTGTGTGAAAGACTTTTTTTTTCTATCCTTGTATTTAATTAAGAGATTAACCTTCATTAATTGAGCACATTATGATTAGAATTTTCTTGTATGTGTAAACTTTTAATGTTGACACACTTTTATGACACTGATAGAGGCTTTTGAATGACAATATGTCAGCGTTTGACAAACTTCCTGTTTGAATTCCATAATAATGATTATAAATGTTACCTACTTTTTTTTTCCAGATTTGCCAATCAAGGGCTTAAGTTATTGACAGCACAAATTGTCCTTGGAAATCAAATTTTGAAGTCAGATTTTGTTTTGACATTTTGATTGTACAGCTCTGAATGTTTTATCTGAAATCTTAGTGTTGTATGTCTCCTCAGATCTATACTACATATCAATGCACAAATGAACACGAGTAGTGGTTGTGTTTTTAACCTGGAATCAGTTATTCCATGTGGGTCTTTTTTCCTGTGCTGCCCCCCCCTGCCAACACGCTAATTGTTTTCTGAGTCAACACAACAAAACATCTCTTATGGCAGCTACATAAATCATTTATATGTGCGTCTGCTGGAATGTCAGTGTATGCTGCTCTTTATGTTAAACAAGTGCTACGTTTTGTGTACCACACATGCTATTGTTCCTCGATTACAACAATAACATGTCATACTTATTAATGCACATTAAATATTTGAAGGATTTCCCCAGAAAAACTGCTTGAACTGCACAATGTTACCTGCTTGTGTTTTTATTTTGACTGCATCGCCGCACTTTTCATCATCGCAGCTTTTATCAGACATCTGATTCAGCTGCTGAAGTTATCGATGTACTTAATGTGCAGTATAAGGAAGAAACGAGTTCTTGTTTTTCCTTTTTAAATGTGACGCACCATCTACATGATGGTGAGGAGTGTCTTGTCTCCCGTTTGCCTTGGTGTGTATTTGTATCGTTCTATCTGTACCTGTAAAAGCACATAATCTTGTTGAAATGCAAAAGTAAACTGCTGTAGTCAAAGGGGAATGTAGACACTTGTGCAGCTTTATGTGCATCCTTTATTAAAGGTGTATTATGTTTTAAAAAATATCTTTCAGGTACTTTTTTATGTTTTTATTTTAAAAGCATGAACTGAAGCACTGCCCCACACTAAAGAAGGCTGAGCTGTTTGTACTCCTCCAAAAATTACTGTGGAGTTTTATCTAATACGAATATTTCATCTCATCGGGGCTGCAACTAACCATTTTCATTAGCAAATAATCTGCTGGTTTCATAATTGATCCATTCATCGTTTCGACTTCAGAGTTATCATCATCAGAGTTATTATCCTTTCTATAGTTCAGAATATCATTTTGTCCAATTTGCCACTCTGCTTCTATACCTTTACCTTTAATACATCACCAGCCAGATTATTGACTAAATATGTTACATTTCACAATCAAAACATGTTTAAGGATTTGTTAAAATATTTGGGGAGTTTGCACACAGCTATGTGCGTTAACCACCAGGACAAATCAGGGTCCGCAAAAAACTCCTTTTAAATAAAATATGTCCATGAGGAATCTGATCTGTCTCTTTTTCAAAAGACAACGTTAAATATTCACGAGTGTTGATCGTTCTGTTGTGCAACACTTTGAAACAGCTAGAAAACATACTGCTGTGTGTATGTATGTACACATACGGCTGTTTTGGAAACTATTTCACATTCATGTCCTAAAGTTAAATTAGAGGTGATTTTGGTGTGTATAACTAGAACTCTAATAATACACGTGTCCTGTTTCGGTAAAATTTGTTAATGATGGAAATGTGAGAGAGGAATGATGCTCAACCCTTCAACAACAGACTTAATACCATGAAGTTGCACCACAGGAATGGAATAAAATATTCATAGATATGATTTCATTAGTGTATAATTGTATAATTTTGGTGAGTCAGAATAAACCCTTTATATCTGCAGAGAGGGCCCTCTCTCACAGAGCGCGCCATGTTGAACTGCCATTTACAGAAACCCAGAATGGAAAAATAAACAGTGTCTGCAACTTCACCACACTTGTGCTTTAATCCAGTGTTTTTATTACAACTTTATTTTCCAATTTTTGTGTAGTTTAGAACATCTGAAACATAAAAAAACACCTCAAGACACACAGATCTTTGCTCTGTTTATACATTGCTTGCAAATTGAAATACATATGTACTTCTATTCTAATTCATTTTATCATGCGTATATATACTAAGCGTTGCAGTGGTTCGTACTGTCCCCTTGTTCAGGGTGTACGCCGCCTCTCTCTGTGGCTCCAGCCCACATTCAGTCATAGACATCTTTGCAAACAGTGAGGAGCACAGATGTGAGGCACAAAAACATACATTACATCTCTTTCTGAATTACGTTCTAACATAAACATACAGGCTGTACAATACGAAGCACTATAAATGAAAGAAAGCAGTAAACTTATTATCTTTAAGTAACAGTATTACTTAATCTATATTATTAGTTTTAAGAAACCCTGAGACATGTTATATCTATTTATAACAACTAATAAATCAATAAGCAAACTCCATTTGGTGTTACAGATAATGGATGAATATATACTTTATTTTAAATCCGCACTATGTAAGTTATTTACACATTTACACTAAGGACAGTACACTATATCAAACATATTGTGGAGAATGTGCAGAATGTGCAGTGGTATTTTGGTGCTTTGCATGAGCCACTGAAAGATGAACAAATTACAATACAAATATGAAATGACTGTATCTCATCTTTATCTTGAACTCACCACCAAAAATTAAAAATAAATAAATAAATAAATCAACACACACCACGCTCGTGCCGCTGACCGTGCGTGATGACGACAGCAGAAGGCCCCGGCGTAGTGTGTAACGTAACATTCCATTGAGAAGAAGAGGGAAAGATGGCGTCCTCTAACAATCCTCGCAAATTTAGCGAAAAAATCGCTTTGCATAATCAGAAACAGGCGGAGGAGACTGCTGCGTTTGAAGAGGTGATGAAGGACCTGAACATCACCCGAGCTGCACGGGTAAGACCTGCACACCTCCACCCCCTCTCCCCCCCCACCACCGCTGGCTGTTTACATTCGGTTGCATCGCTGTTTGGCAGCTAACGGACGCTGCGGATGTAAACCTCAACCTTTGGGATGCTGAGTAGCTAAAGTTCACATCGGCGTCCTTCCTCGGCTGCATCGGTCCAACGTCACCTAAAACCGGGCACTGTTTTTAACTCCTCTGCCTGTTAAAATCACGCCGGCGTTCATTCAGAAAACAAGCCGCCGCCGCGTTAACTAGCCTGGAGCTGGGAATAATGTGCACCTGTGCTCCGCCTGAGGCTGCTTTCATTTCACCAGCAAACACGGAAAATCACCGCATGACAGCGTGTCAGAGGAGTCCGATGCACCTGAGAGGGCTAAGTTAGCATTTGCTAGCCAATCAGATGTTAACCAAGCCACTGACTAGTAGCTCAGCGTTACCCGTTACATCAGCCAGCCGTTACAACAAGCAGACGTCTTATAATAATAATAATAATAATAATAATCAACATCTGTCTCTGTTCCTAACAGCTTCATTACGTTAAGTCAACTTTGACAACTTCCTCCCAACGACAGTAAATATATTCAATAATCTGTAGATTATTATCCCAATAAATAGTTTAGTCTAGAGCTGAAACAATTATTTGATTAGTCCATTGATAGAAAATAATGGCTGATTTTGATAATTAATTATTGAAGGCTGTGTGTGTGTGTGTGTGTGTGTAAAATTGTGAAATGAATGACTTTCTGGTGATTTATTGTTAGTGGATGGATGAAATGAGCATAATATTTCACTGTTTTCTGACCTTTTTTTTTTATTAATTCATTGAAAAATAATAAAACTGAAGATCCAGCCAATCAAACGCTTTCTTTTTAATATCTTCCAATAACAAGACGTGTCGGTAAACACTCAAATCTTCACAGTTTGAACGTTCTTCACTGGAAATGCTTCATCGACTATCAAAATCGCCGTCATTTCTTCTTTTTTTTTTCTCGCGATCACCCAGTGAATCAACAAATTGTTTCAGCTCTTATTAATCATTTCGTTGCCAGGAAACATGCGGGGCTAATTGTTGGCCCCAATGCTGGAAACGATGCCCACTTACCCGCAACGCTGCATCAGTGTAAACCTGAGCTGTACTGTCATTTACTGCAGGGGAAAAAAAGAATGAATTAGTCAATTTTGTGGTCTCTGCCAGATTTCTTTGTGTTGCCATCCAGACATCAATCCGTTGCATTTGTTCAGTTCATTCTCAACCTCACGTCAGTCCATTACTTGTACAGGAGGACTTCCCATCACAGTGTTCTTGTGATCATTACTTTTGTATGAAGACACATGGCTAATGTAATCACCAGGAGTGTTACATGGAACGACTGTAATTACACCAGCTGTCAGTCAGGTGTCATTCACATCAGCTGATGTGACTGTGCTTTGCTATGAAAGATGTTGTCTGCCTCTTTAATTGTTCATGAAACAGCCAATTTGCCTGTCCCGTCGTGTTTCATCAGTCAATTAACGGATTCATCCATCTTTCATGTCACCACTGTGGACTGGCAGGCACCATTCACGTTGAACGTCACCCTTTTTTTGTGAATCAGATCAGTCATTCACTCATGCTTTCATGCAATTTTACTTTGCACAGTTGCAGTTACAGAAGACCCAGTATTTGCAACTAGGGCAGAATCGTGGACAGTACTATGGAGGCTCACTGCCCAATGTCAATCAGATTGGAAATGGCAACATTGACCTGCCTTTTCAGGTGAGCCCTTAGCCTCTCTCGGCTGGTAAATCAATGGTTTGTTCTCGACCAGTGTGCCTTTTTTAGCTGTTGGTGATAATATCGGACACACAAAGGCTGCAGTTATCTGTTGTATTGGTGAAATATTGGCTCTAATCCGATAATTCCACTCCTCAATAAGATTTAATCAATTGATGAAAGTCTGCAGGCTTAGTTCAGACTACGAGGGCAGTAAAAATGTTCAGAAATGACCTGCTGGTCAGAGCTGCGTAGTCCAACCAGGTTTTACCATGGTTCAGGAGCGAGAGGAAGCCAGAAGTGTGTAACATAAGTGTAATTTGGTTTCTAAATTCTAACGTATATCATTGCTTGTCATGGCTTTCCATCTTAAAATACATTTGCCAACTCGAGCATCAGTATGGGGGGCCCATGGCTTGACTCATTTTGAAATGAACACATTTGCGCCATTAATCCTAAGGCATTATCCTAAGGCATAGCTTTGTTTTGTGTAACTAAGCTGTTTTGCTGGCCTCATTCACCTGGTGTGTTCACTCTAGAACTCCGTGCTGGATACCAGTCGAACAACTAGGCACCACGGGCTGGTGGAGCGTGTGTACCGCGACAGGAACCGCATCACGTCACCTCACCGCCGGCCGCTGTCAGTCGACAAACATGGACGTCAGATATCCTTTCTTTTTTTGGTTTTGTTTTCGGAAGCAGGAGGTGTGGATGAAGATGTGCATTCGTAATTGCTGCTGGAACATTGTTCGGATGAGTTGCACCATAATCTGTTGTTGTAATTAAGTTAGCGTGCTCAGAGACAGAACACCGAGCAGCGTCGACACAGATTTCATCTGATTTGCTGCTCCTCCAGTGTTGCAGAGAATTCAAAATGCTCACACACGACGGGATGTTTATAGTTTGAGAGACCAACAAAACTGGCAGGCGAAACTTACACATTTACCCCTCACCTCGCAGCAGCCATTTTGTGACGTGAAATAGTGGGTAAACGCAGGTGTTTCCAGTGACACTAATTAAGGCTCACTTCCATTTATTCCCGCAGTGAGCCAGCGTGCGGCACAGCGGCACCCTGACTCTGTTTGACCTGAATGAACTTTAATTAGTAACACCTGTGTTTACCTACTAGTTCATGTCAAAATGGCTGCTGTGAGAAAAGATCTGTTAGAACTCACGACGCAAAACAATAAATCAAAACCGATTTCAGAGTGAAGCAGTGAAGATGTGTCTGATTCATATACAGCGGCTCCTCAGCTTCATGCGTGACAAAAACCGCCACATGCGGCGATGGAAAGAGGAGACGGCTGTGCGTTAGTTTGAACGGAGGGAGCGATGTATACTGAATTATACAATGCAGTAAGGTGTGTTGGTACACTAATGTTGACATTATTTTTATATATTTCACCATTCGATAACACTGACTGACACCTTTTTCTAAGTAATTAGATCCCAACGACACTTGCATTTGTGTGTCTGTGTGTGCGCATGGCAATTTAGGGTGGATCAACTTTTTCATTCCAACCACTTTACTAGCCTTAACTAAATTCACATTGACAGCTGTCCTTACAGCTCAGTTTACCTCTCCCCACCGCCAGACACTAGCTGGAGAAGGTAAGCCACCTCCCTTTGTCCCTTTGCCAAACTAGGACACACAGCAGCTCAGTTGCAAAAATTAATTTACATGACTCTGCGAGTCCGTGCTGGTCCCAAAATTCCCAAACTCAACAAACACAAAGGCGGCCAGATATTGAGCTGTGTGAAGGCAAATAAAGATCCATGACAGACTGTGTGATCCTGTAGGAATGGCTCTCTGCCTGTATTGGGGATTTGGCAGTGTTTTGTCTTTTTTTCTCTTTTCGTTGTTGTTGTTGTTGTTGTGTTGTTGTTTTTTTTTTTTGCTGACATATCATCTTTCCAACACGTGCAGGACAAACTCGGACTCTGCTTTACACCAGAGCTGCTATGAATCCAAAGCCCCAGGAGGTGTTTGCAGGGGGATCACAGGAGCTGCAGCCTAAACGAGGTAATGGACGATCCGGTTACAAAGCCACCGAGACACTTTTATTTATTAATGTGCGACGTACTAATGCAGGCGGCAAACCTTAAATGACATAAAAGGGTTGATGTCACAAAGAAGTAGATGCAGACTCTTGATGAAATATTTATGGAGTAAGTGGATACTAATCTCTGGCAAAGAACTGCTTCAGCACGTTGGTACAGTACTCAGCCGGCTGTAGAGATGTAACATCTCTGAATGATCTGGAGAGGAGGATCAATAATTCACTGATTATCCATGGATTATGTGTGAGGCTCTGATATAATGAAGCCAAGATTGGCTGGCATCCACTCAGTCTGTCTGTCTGCTGGTCACCTTGCTATTTTTAGACTCTCAGGAATCTAGTGCAGAGCACTATATCCTGCTTGACTGCCTTGGATATTGATGACTCATTTCTTGCGCTGATTTAAATTGTTATATATATTTTTGTCATAGCAAGGAACTGTGTCTCGCTGTTTCACTAATTAGTACTGCTGCTAACAGTGCCTGGGACGGAGAATTCAGAGTCAAACGCAGACAAGGATGCGCAGGAACAGTTGTGGGATGACAAGAAGGTACAGACGGGGGGAAAAGGGAAGGGTCACACGTGTACACTTGTTTAATGAGACACGTAAACCGCTTCGGATTTGTGGCTCATGAATATGTCTTCTCCCCAGGATGATTCATCAAAGCCCAACGCATGTGATGTCCCGGGAATCAAGTGAGTGGTTTATTATTCCGTACAGTGAAACACCACAGCAGCCCGTCAGTCACACAGCCATAAATAAATAATGCTGTAAGTGCACTGATACAAGACAGCTGGTCTAGGTACAAAAAAGTGCTGTTCATCTTACAGGAAATGGTTGTAATCTTACAGTTAATAATCATGCTAGCAAAAAAAACAAATGGTGTTATTACACGATGACAAAAAAAACTGCTTTCAGGTGCTTAGATACTCGCTAAGAATGGAGGGAGTTTATCTTGCCGGCACCTTTTTAGATATCGACCATTGATGTAATTTACCTGTGACTGGGAGTAGAAAGTTAAAGTCATGAATCAGTCGCTAATGATCATGTGCAGGATTAGATATGCCACTCCCAAATGAATTAATGGATGGTTTATTTAAAGGGCCGATGCTAAACATGAGCTATTAAATATAGAACAGTGGAACTTCACCATGTGAGTTTAACTTGCTCATGTTTTCCTGGTTTACATGTGTCTAAGTATTTTGCACATATTAGTTTGCGCAGGGTGTTTTATTTTGAAAGTCGACCAGCTTCTCTCTGCTGTTTGTGTGTCTGATGAGAGAGGCTTTTCTTATGTCTGATACATCTTGCGTCTTTCAGCATATTCCCATCACCAGACCAGGAGTTGAATCCCTCTGTGCTCCCGGCTGCACACAACACCGGTGGTTCGCTTCCTGATCTGACCAACATCCAGTTCCCTCCTCCATTGTCCACCCCACTGGACCCCGAGGACACCGTGGCCTTCCCTTCCCTCAGCTCGTCCAACAGCACGGGCAGCCTGACCACCAACCTCACCCACCTGGGCATCAGCGCTGCCAGCCACGGTAATAACTACGATTTGAACGCAGTAAGCACAGCTAAATGCACGTTAGGAGAGCAGTGCTGGAGATCTTTCACGTGTTCACTTGTTCGTTTCCTCACCAGGAATCCCCACCTCCTCTCAGCCCACCATCACTGCAACGGCACAGCGCCGGCAACCACCTGTGGTGCCACTTACCCTTACCTCTGACCTCCATCTCCAACAGTCCCCACAGCAGCTTTCACCCACCCTCTCCTCACCTGTTAACATCTCACAGGTAAGGCTGGAACAGACGAGTAAATGTAGCACGTTTTTCGGCGTTGTTTTGTGGCACTAGCATAAACGGCATCCATGTGCGTCTTCAGGCCGTGCCAACAGAGTCCCTGACCCTGGAGCAGCAGCTCGCCCAGTACCCCCTGTTCAACCAGCTGACGGCTCAGGCCCAGGCTCAGCTGCTCAGCGACCTGCAGAAGCAGCAGCAGGCCCTGTCGCAGGGCATCCAGCTAATCACCTTGCCAACTCTGGCCTCTCCTGGTACAGCCACTGCCAGCAGCCCCTCCCCAGACAGCCAGACGACGGCCAGCATCAGCATCAGCTCGGTAAGAAACCAGGAAGTCTAGTCAGTGGAAGCAGAGTGACAGGGAGCATTTTGCATATTCTTAAGCTTCTGTTTATTTTGCCACATGACTGTTCATGAAAGTTCTTCAGCTGCCCGGATACATCCCAGTAAATATCACATCCTCTAAATGCTGCTTGGCTTAGATTTTTTTTATATATAGATAGAGTGCTTAACACATTTATTAGACCACATGTCTGAGACCATCCAGTCTCTTATTTTCAGCGAGTTCTCGACTTTTTTTGGAGGAATTTCAACAGGAATGATACATTTCTGAATTTGAGCCGGCTGACTGGACTTCTCTGAGAAGTCAGAAGTCCATCAAGCATCTTGACATCTTAATCAAGAAATAATAATGTGCTTTACTATTTTTTTTGTTGTTGTTTTTTTACAATAAAATGATAACACATCATATTTTAGCATTTTGTTTAAAGAGCTTCTTCATACTGGTGCGTTAACCAATGCTGTTAATTCAGGGCAGCTGTGGCACTTTACATCGGGTGGTGGGCGAATAAATTTGTTAAGCGCTGTGTACATTTTAGAAGAACTCACCTAGTTAGGAGAATCATATCTCAGATAATTATGTCCGTTTACTCACAGCAACATTTTATGAGTTTACATTCAGGTCCTTTAGAAACTGACATTCTTCTCACCCTTTGACACCAGAAATCAGATGTTACTATTCAGCATCATATTTTCCAGAAGTGTAGAGAAGTAGCCACAAAGTTGCCCCATGACTGATAACATTTCCCACCTACACACGTAAGCAGGTCTGAGGCCGATGCCCTCTCACATCCCGTCCGTTGAGATTTGTGTGTGTGACAGCAATGAAGCTTAGTGCTAGCTAACCCTCTTCCCTCCAACAGTACCGCAATCAGACTGGCTCACCAGCCACTCAGTCTCCAACCTCCCCAGTCTCCAATCAAGGCTTCTCCCCCGGCGGCTCGCCTCAAGTAAGGGCCCGCCCACCGAGCTAGCTGCCGTCTGGGGAAGGGCTTTGCGCCTGGGGGGGGGAAGCTAACTGTAGATGAGTTAGGCTGCTTTTCATTCTCTCTGTATCAGCAGTTAACCACTCATGGTGTCAATAGCATAACCCATTTCTTCATCTCCGCTGTCACCGTGTGCATGATGACATGGCGATAGTTTGTTGACGGAGGCCCTGACCGCTTTTTTAAGATGTTAAACTAAGTCTTTTTAAGATTGCGATACTTTTCTGATACGGATGAGCTGCAGTTGTTTGCTCCTCATGAATAGACCAGTCGTTGCAGTGATCAAAGAGAAAATAATATTCCTAAATGCCATTCTGCCGCACTTGGAACTGCAAATTATGAAGCTCACGAGTCCTTTAATTGCTTACATTTTCAACTCTGCTTGACATTTTTTCACAAATGGGTAATTTGTTCTTATCCGTAAACCGTCACATTGATTTACTGCGAGACTTCGTTATCAGCAGTCACTGACTTTATGGTGACTTTAGCCGTTTGTCTTTGGTGAGTCAAGAACTCCCTCACAGAAAGCTAAACAGTTTACATCTGCAATTCATATACACACGAAACATGTCTCTCTGTCCGCTGGGGGAAAGCCTTCAGGGCTCCATCCCGTCTTCAGTAAAACGTTTGGCAGAGAGGCAAAGTCAGCTGCATGTGTTATAATAATAATAATAATAATACACTTTTTGTATTTAGTGTTTTTCAAGGCGCAAGGCCACTGCATGGCTAAAGGCCACATACAGAAAAGCAATTACTTCATCAAAGACTGAAAAATGAAAAAGCTAGCAGTGTTTAACATTAATAATGATTTCAACATCAAAATATGTTGTGAAATGCTTTTAAACAGAGAGCTGAAGCTGCCCTGTGGCTTGCCTATGTTTCATCGACAAAATGTGTTGTGTGTATTCTTGCAACGCTGTTATGAAATATTTTTAATCCAGCATTATTTACGTCCATGCTGGCCGTCGTCGTCTTCTTCACTGTCTTTGTCGCTGCATGGCTGCATATCTGTGTTGATGTGTTAATGCCACCTGCAGTCGGCAGAATGTGGAGCCATCGGCAGCGGAAAACAAAACAAGGAGACGCTCACAGAAAAACGGCGGCATAGCCGCAGCAGAACGAACCTTTTAAAGTGATAACCAGCTAATTCTAGTGTATCTAGTGTTGTTATTATTGCAAGCAATCTTTCAAGGGGAATTCCAGTATTTGTCAACCTGCGCAGTGTTGTCATACTTTTCAGAGCCTCAGGTTTGAGCTCCTTCAACTTCAGAAAGAAATCCCACTGAAAGCAAACACACAAAGTGTTAGAGAGTAGAGCCAATACAGCTGCCGCTAAGCTAACGCAGGAGACTGTTCATCATCAGTCACAACAGGCTGACAGATAACAGAACATTTCCCTTTTTAATGAGTTGGTTTGTGTTTGTGTCGAAGTGAACAGGGCCGCCGCGGTCGACACATCACTGCACTGCTGTGTGCTCCGTCCGCAGGGACAGGGCACACGGCGACATCGTGTCCGTACGCGCATTTCATGTCAAATTAACAGCTGTGTGTGTGTGCGAGTGTGTTAAATTAACTTAACAAACATCATTGTTTCATTTTTTCCAGTGTTTCCTTCGTCTCCTCTTTTTGTCTATGAACCGCCACAGCCCTCGTCATGAAAACCATTTGCTTCTGGTCACTGCTCCGTCCGACAGCTGTGCGACTTTGTGTTCTGCTTGTGTTCTCTGTTTTCCCATCGCTGAAATGTCTGCTTGCGGGGCCGGGTAACTCGCCTTCTGGCTAACTTTTAACTGCAGCTGCTTCCTCGACATTTGGTCTGAATTTTACGGCCTGCTTCTCTCTCCTCCAGCACATTCCCGTGGTTGGCAGTATATTCGGCGACTCCTTCTATGATCAGCAGTTGGCACTGAGGCAGACCAACGCCCTCTCTCACCAGGTAAAGCACAAACAACAGGCGGCAGTGACAGGAATGTTTTCCTCTCACACTCGCTGACTTTTGTATACCTTTGTTGTCTTTTTAGCTGGAGCAGTTCAACATGATTGAGAACCCCATCAGCTCCACCAGCCTTTACAACCAGTGCTCCACCCTCAACTACACACAGGCAGCCATGATGGGCCTCACCGGGAGCAGCCTGCAGGACTCGCAGCAACTTGGCTACAGTAACCACGGCAACATCCCCAACATCATCCTAACAGGTAGCAACACCTCAAATCCGCTTTTACCTCTTATTATTTATCTTATTATTCTTGGCTTTAATGTGCTGTATACATTGTAATATTAATATAACATTAATGTTGGACTACTTTCCCATTCTTTAAGCAAAAAAACAGTTTGTCCAAGAGTCGCTGCAGTTACACAGAAGTGTGTTCAGGATTCAGGATTCAGGCCGTAGCAACTGTAATATAGTGATTGTTCCAATTTGGCATGCAGGGCCACGGCTAAAAATATGGCCAGTGAGGCAACAAACCCGATCACATGGGATGAAAACAAATCTCCGGATTAGTCGAGTTTGTTTGGAAGAGAAAATGATGGCAAACAGTTTAAAAGAAACACTTCTTGTTTTAAAACATCCATCATGGGATACGGACCAGCTTCAGGTTAAAATGTACAAATGGTCGCATCACGGTTTTACCTCTCAAGTGCTTTAGGTAATCTGGTTACACTGTTTTTACAACTTCTGTGATTGTCAGCGTAGTAGTTAGTAGTTTGAACTTGGTGAACCTTCCCCCGTCTCGCTCGCTCACACGTCAGCGCCCACTTCTTTCTCTGATGTCGCGTATCTCAGTCACAGGGGAGTCTCCGCCGAGCCTCTCCAAAGAGCTGACCAACTCTCTGGCGGGTGTTGGCGACGTCAGCTTCGACGCAGACTCTCAGTTTCCCCTGGACGAGCTGAAGATCGACCCGCTCACCCTGGACGGACTGCACATGCTCAATGACCCCGACATGGTGCTGGCAGACCCCGCCACCGAGGACGCGTTCAGGATGGACAGGCTGTAACTCGAGGAGCTGACTATGGCCGAGAACAAGAAGAAAAAAAACACACTAACTTGTGAATGGAGAGAAACAAAGGGCAGGATGAACCCTCTCCCTCGTTGCATGGCCGTCCAGCTGTCCGACCTCGCCCTCGACTCCGTGAAGACCTTTGAAACGATGCGCCACCAAAAGACAACAGAGGAAAAAGACATCCAGTGGCTTGCCGGGGAACGGCCTCGCTGTCGTTTTGAATGAGATTGGTCGCTCAGCGCTTTCGCTAGCCTGCTGTGTTTACAGTGTACCATTACATGCCACATATATTCCCAAAAAAAATGCACATTTGACTTTTTTTTTTTCTTTTTTCTTTTCATATCCACTTTAATATTTCTTTTGTTGATATTTGCTTGTAGCAGGAAGCTGCTAGGACATTGGGCTAAACCGTACCCGTTAAAAACAGCTGTTTGCTTGTACCCTGCAATCAAATGAATCGGTTTTCCCATTATGCCGTAACGGCTTTCTATTTCACACTCAAAGCTTTATTTTTGACAACCAAATTTTATTTTCACCATGTACTGTATGTTTTGATGCTTTATGTATTTATATGTCCTATTTATTTATTTAGTTAAAGATTTTATATTCCATTTCATAATTTAAATTTGATGCCAAAATGCTCTCTGTAGGCATAGTGTAAAATTGCACTGATGTAATTTGTGTCTATTTATTAATTACTAACATATTTATATGTGTTTGTTAAGCTACTTCGTTAATGAAGGAGTGCAAAACCTCCCCATAGTTGCTCTTTGGTGTTCGATGTGCCATTCTCTGATGTAGGACGTGGTAGACGTTGCCATGCTGTAGCCCAACGGTCAAATCAAAATCTCTTTTAAGTTTTTAGGACAGCTCCAGAAAACGCTGCGTGCTCCAAAAATGGGTTGGTTTTACGCCACTTGAATTAACTTTTTCTGCGAAAATCATCAGGTATTTCTATTAAACTAGAAAGCAAGAAAAACACACGTCCAAATTAACTTTCTGCCAGTGAGAAGCCAATATATATATACATATATATATGTCTAGACTGAACTTCTTCTCAGTGAGGGAAGCCGTCTGTTTTTAAACACTAAAATCTTAAAAATCTTTTTAAGTCGTCACTGTGAAATCACCTGATTTTGCCTTACATGAGTATTCTACTGTTCTACTTAAGTGTCTAATGTGACAGCGTATTTTCGTAACTTATTGTAACATTTTCTTGTATTTGAGAGAACTTAACTTTTGGTCAGTGATATTTGTGGTTATGTTGTGTAAGGTTTGACAAATCAATGTACTGTATTTTGTATCGGTACAGTTTATAGCCAAAATTGTTGGTGTTTTTTAAAGTGGGGCTAAAAACGAAACGACAAAAAAAAAAAAAAAAACACACACACACACAAAAAAAAAAACAATCACAGGATTGGTTCGAGGTCTTTGAGAAGGAGTGCAATTATGGGGAGGCTTTTTGCTCCTTGACAGGGAAGCTCTAACAAAAACGCTAATGACCTTTGCCATCGGGGTCATAAATAAGAATCTGAAGAAGTATCATGCAAAGTATGGAGATTTTAATAGTCCGTTGTTGGATATTTGACAGTATCGAAGCCTCTAGTTTATGAATATATGGATATTTTTATCGTCGAAGGTCAGTTTACTCCATTTAGTAAACTGTATGAAGCGCATAAAGGTTTAAGAAAGAGTCAGAGTGTATTTATATATTTAGTATTGTATGCAGTGTTTGAGCAGCACCATGTGAGATCGGCCCTGTTCCATTCAGTATTACAAACAACAAAAATGATCACAGAAACAATCAGGGATGCAGTGGAGTCTAAAATAGTTTACGCCACCTCTTCAGACTGAAAAATGTTTACACAAGTGTCATCTACTGATGTATATATTAATATCATCTCCAACTACACCCACGACACGATCTCTTTGGTCAAAGCGGGCAGAACAAATTGTCAAATGTTCGACACTGCGTTGGCCTTTTGTCAGAGTTTCCCTGAGAGGTGCGTGTGTAGGTCTGTGGGATCATGTTTGATATCTTGTAATGTTCATGTACAGACGTGCTAATCATTTATTCACCTAAAGCGCTGTTGGGAAGATTTTCCAACCCACCGCCCGCTCCAGAAAAGGAATCACGTTTGGTTTACCGCACACCTCCACAGTTGTTGTTTCGGTTGAAGTGTTTGTCTGCTGTACTCCTCCATCAACGGTTTTTGTTTGTCTTCAACAGATCTGTGATTCCTATGCAAGCGAGACACAAAATGACCCTTAAAGGAAAAATCCACCTCTAGCCGGAGTTACGCTGGATTTATTCTTCTGAAAAAGTTGTTCTGATGGAGGCCAAATAAAAACAAAGTACACACCAGAGCTACTAGATGTTACTAATGCTGGTAGAGACGAGTGACAGCGAAGACAGCTTTGAGCAATTTGAAGAAAAGCTCTAGACAAATTGATGTTGCGATCTAACAGCCCCCCCCCCCCAAAAAAAAAACGGACAAATTTGTGATTTGAGAGGCTTCACGTTGTCACTCTGCTAGTTTGGGTGCAGGACATCCATCGTGTATTGAAGTGGTGCTATGACAATCAACGAGTGAAATCGTGCGCTGAGCTATGAAAGTATTTCTGCGTCAGCAGAACATCTGAAGCGAGAAGCATGAATCCAGATTTACTTTGAAGCTCTTCCTTTTGTGACTTTCCGAAGGTTTTCCCACAATCCCTCTCACATCACTTCCTTGAAAAAGCCTTTCTCTAACGCCAAACCTGACTTCCTGTTGATATTTTAGATCAATGTTATTGTAGTTGCTTGAAAATATGTGGATTGTCAGTAATCTACAGGAGGGTGGAAAAAAAAAAAAGACAGCTGGATTTTTCCTTTAAGTCACTGAAACAAATGTATATTTATTCCTTAAAAATAAGCGTTGTGTTTGAGCCAAACATCACTGCTGTCAAGCCAGTGATTTTGAGCTTTCCTGTCACTTCCTTTCTGTCATCCTGCCGAACACTAGTCCTTCACACTGACCTTGTACATAATACGCTATAGCTGAAACAAAATGCATGACTAAACTGACGGTCAAAACCTCTAAATCAAGGCCTTCTATAGCTCTGCAGGTTTGATTTGTGTAACATAACGCTATCACAAAGTCTAAAGGGATGCATGTGTGGGTTTCTGCTGTGCGACAGTTAACTCAGTTTCCTGTTAAGTGACTCTGTTACCTCCATCTCTGTATAATGCTACTTCATGAATGATAAGGGAATGTATTTTCTGTGGCAGCCTCCTAATTTTTGCCAAATGACCCGACCTGGTCCCATCACAGTTGGACCAGACTCCTCTCTCTCTTTCTCTTTCTCTCTCTCTCTCTGCTCTACAGTCGCCACCCTTTTCTCCTCTAAGGAATCGGACTGTTGCTTGTTCCGCTCTCTCCCTTTCTCTCTCTCTTCCTACCGTAGCATCTCGGCGGGTGCGCGTGCAAGCAGTCGATCCTCATACGTATAGAAACCCGCAGTCAATCCGGCCCCTCGTCTCCATCAGCACAACGTTTTGGCTTTCTTGAGAAGATGGAAGCAGGTTCTGTCTTGCAAAAGTTGCAGATTGGCACTGAGCGTTTGCATATGTGGACTTGAATCTTCTGGAGCTTCTGCATTACGCAGTCAACTGCATGACATGATAGACACGCTGAGCTGATTCCTATCCCGTGTTATGTACAGGAGTTTGATCTAGATGTGATTGCTTTACGTTGTAGTTGCCTATCATGTCAGGTTTTGGACTGGGTAAAGTGTAATTCTGTTTTTTTTTTGTTTGTTTGTTTTCTTTCCGTTTTCTGTGCAATGTTTAGTCCACTAGTTGCTTCGCACTTTATTTGTGACTTCCTGGCTTTTAAACAGGGACTGTTCTGCCCGATGTGAATGCTGACTGTTTCACTCCAGATGTAAACTCCGGAGATATTTTCATGTCAAAGAAAAGATGAATCCTCTATTTTCCTTTGTAAACTATATTTTGGCTTGTCTTGTTTTTTATCAGTGAAGATTTTAGGGGATGCAAAACTAGAAAGGGCTTACTCCAGTGCAGCTTGTGCTCTTGCGTTGAAAAGGAACGGCACTCAGAATGTATCTTTGTCGGTCATTTTACTCCCCAAATCGCGCTCGCCGTTTGAGCGAGTCGCGGTTCTTACAGTGACATTAGATTAGCCTCAGTAGTTAGCTGCAACCTCGTTAATACTCAAGTGAAGCAGTCTGCATCTTGACTTTGACTACATGTACTGCCACCACCAGAGTACTGTGTGGCGCTGCAACACGGTCGCACTTCACGAAGTTAGCTGGCACTCTAAAATGCAGGTTAAAAAATGAAGACGTGTCTCTTTCCCGCTGCTGAAAACATCTCCCTGCATGTTGTGCTGGAAAAGAGCAGTTCACACTTGT
The DNA here is from genome assembly GCA_014281875.1 of Nibea albiflora. Classification (NCBI taxonomy): domain Eukaryota; kingdom Metazoa; phylum Chordata; class Actinopteri; family Sciaenidae; genus Nibea; species Nibea albiflora. The sequence goes on along the minus strand of CM024792.1, from coordinate 9,388,804 downwards.
GCTTTCTCCAAGTTAGAAATCAGTGACGTTAACGGCGTACGTGACAGAGGTATTCTCTAGCTAACACTAGTAAAGATTTGAGCTCAAGTTCAGCAGCTAGTACACCACTGATTGAAGTGAGGGAATAAAACAAAAATCTTTTAAGGTAAAAAATATTTATTTGACACGATTGAGGTAACAGATCTTTACTCAATCCTCTCTTGGTGGGAAAAACATTTACTTCTCACGTGCCGAGCATGAATTTGGATTTTAAGACACTAATTTCAAGAAGAAAAAAGAGTTGCTGCTCGGTCTTTACTGCTTATTCCCAGAGTCTTTTTAGGTCTGAATAAAATCTCCCTTTAATAACACAGGGTTTTCTAAATGACTCTACAGTTCTCTGGAAAAAAACAGTTTAAGTTCCACTTAAAGCTTATAGTGAGAATAGCATTATATCACTGTTGTCCTGTAAGTCGTAGTAAAAAAAAAAAAAAAAAAAATCTGTAGCTATTTATTTGTTGCCATGTGATTCTCCTTATGTGACCATTTGTTTATAAGATGAAAGAAAAATGTCAATTAAATTGAATGTGGAAGACGAAGATTTTTCTCTGCACATAGTCTTGATTTTTGAAAAAAAAACATCAAAAAAACGACAACAACAAAAAAAAGAAAAAACCCCGTCTGATGTCATTTTACAACATCGCAGCGTGTTGCTGTGGACATGCATGGTGTTTCAATCCTGTTGTATATTGTCTTTGCTATCGTTTCTATTTTGTAACCTGTATTTCCAAATGCAAAATTTAAAAGATTATTTTGGATATGTGCATGCTTGTGAAATGTTCAGAATGTTGATTTCCACTAAAAGCTGTTGAGTTTGAAAAAAGTCAACGTCTGTTACTTAAAATCAAATGTTTGACCCCCTTTTTTTTGCAGTGTAGCTATTCTATGATTTCTTTTAAAGACACTTTGCATGACAAAGATGTCTTTTTTGATAATTCTAGAAGATAATTTCCTCACGCTTTATGCATCTGACATGTTTAAAATGTAAAACTACCTCTCGAATGAAACATTTCATCACGCATGATAAGTTATTATTCACTTTCTATTATTTATTTACCACCAGAATAAGCTGTGCGGCTGTAATGAATGGTCACATTCACATTCATCCAGTTACTGCACAGTAATTGGCCAAAATCCACCAATTTATTCATTCGTGACAGTGAAATCTTTGCAGTAGCTCTTCTTTCAATACTATACATTTAAATGTAAATATGCAGTGAACAATATAGCAAAATTATTTATGACAGATTTCTGTTTGATAACAGCTAAACAATCCCAAAAAATTCATGTTATTTTATTAATATTCTTATTATATAAAATGTTTTGCTGCTGCTGTTTGCTCTTCTGTCAGTTTAAAGTGTAGTCGATCAGTTCAAACTGGGCAGATTTGAAATGTGTGATAGATTTATTTAGAAATGTTATTTCTGATCCCAGTTGTGCGTTGAAAAGTGTTCCCAGAATTCCCTGGGCTCATTGGTTGTCATCAGACTGCCAGCTGGACCTGCTGGGCTCTGTAGGTGTCAAAGTCCTCAGGAAGCGTGTCTGTAGAGAGAAACGATGTTTAATTTAAAGTTGGAGCAGCCAAAGGAAAAATACTCAGCGAGAAGCAGGAAAATTAATTTTGGTTTTCTAGCTACAGGATCAGAAACTTGACTCACCGTTGCAGCGATAACGCAGGTTGGCCCAGATGATGTTCTCCTGGGAGAAGCAGAAGACTCCTAGTCGACCTCCTCGCATTGTGGCATCAATGATGACGCCCGTGTCTGCCACCATCTGAGGACCCTCGTAGAAACGAACTCTGCACGGCAAAGAGAGCAGGTAACATATTATATTTAGGAATACCTGGAAGGTGTGTATATCCTCTCTTGGTAGATTAGCAGCTCCCACCTTCCAAACCTGAGCTTAACTGTGCCATGCCATTCCACTGATCCAGCATGTCACTGAGTTGTTAACATGCTTAACATGTCAAGAACCAAACTGAACAGTTTCCAGAGATGACACATGGTCCATACCTGATGTAGCCGTCAGCAGGCCGGTGTTGGAGGAACCAGCGGTAGGAAGTCTTGTCCTTCCAGCCAACATTGCGAGCGTCCTTCCACAGGAGCTTGACCTGATCACTCGTGTCGCCGGTGTGCCACAAGGCGTTCCTCAGGTTTTCACCCGGACCCGTGTTTGACTTGACAGCCTTGTTAAAACCACAAATGACAAGATGTGCGAGTCTTTTTCATGTTTTTGCTTTAAAACGATGGTAGAAGAACTGAATATAAAGTTCAGACACACCTGCACTGAAGTTTAACCAGCACTTCTCTCTCCACAGGAGGACACAAAAACCAGCAAACAATCTAAAATCTGAATATATCTAAGCGTAAATATCGCTTCCTCCATGCTAGAGCGGTAGACTACCTTCAGTTGGATGCCTGGTTCTGCCACGGCTCTGAACGGGTTTGCCTGCCAGTAGATCTGTTCCACTTGCTTCCACATCACCACGTAGAAACTGGAGCTGTCCTGGTACCCAAAGATAAATCCTGCGTAGTCGTCGTCCGTTACCGTGTTTACATGAAATGTCCCTTCAAAATCAACACCGCTGAAGGCAGTGTAACCTGGTGGAGACACAGGCGGGTCTTAGCCTTAGCATAAAAATGGAAAACACCTACAAAACATGTTCAGTTTTAGCTTTAAAGGAGCTAGTAGACATAAAATTGGGCTAGCTGTGTCCACTTGTTTCCAGCGTGGTCAGTTTTGGAAACACTGAAGAAGACAAGAATTGTTCTTCCAGTGTACAAGCACTTATCTCACAGAGCTTTGGTGACTACTCTTACCAACAGCCAAGCCAGGATCACTGTTCATCGTCTGGACAATCTCTCTTCCCTGGACAAACAAAAGAGTGGATTTGAGAACAATGTGATCGCAGTAAGAAGATTGAGTACTTTTGGACCTAATCTGACCTGGTTCAGAACCACCCAGTTAGGGTCGATCTGTGCATCTCCCTCTGGATCTAAAACGACAGTCTGGTACTCCCTGAAGTCGGTGAGGGTGACCTCAGCGTTTTCTGGACAAACGTCAATGGTGTCGATGATAGTGTCGTTGTCGAAATCCTTCTCGCATACGTTACCCACACCGTCACCTGAAAAGATAAAGAGCCGTAGACTGTGCTGAGAACATTTCCTTTAATTAATTAATAAATCATTTCTTCTGCAGTAGGTCAGGGTCATTACTCACCATTAGAGTCCTCCTGCAGAGGGTTGGGGATCAGACGGCAGTTATCAGGACCAGGTGGCAGCAGATCTGGGATGCCGTCATTATCGTCATCGTCATCGCACTCGTCTCCCTTGCCGTCCTTGTCGGTGTCCAGCTGGGAGCTGTTGATAACGGCTGGACAGTTGTCCCGGGAGTCTTGGTGACCATCTCCGTCACTGGACGAGAGAGACTTTTTGTTACTCATTTTGGTCTCTAGTGCACAAATTACACAGATCGTTAAGAATAAATATGCATGATGTGATTGATGGGGCCGCACGATACCTGTCCTTGTTGGTGTCACAGGGGTCACCAATCAAGTCGTTGTCCACATCCGTCTGAGAAAGGTGAAAGTTGTTATTGTTATCTATTAAACTGAAACACCTCTGTGTGACACATCCTGGAGTACAGATGAACCATCATGGGTTAGCAAGAAACTTGATTTTCTGCTGCTGTGAAGTTATTTTTTAACCTTTTTGTGCAGATGTCATTGGTCAAGGACCATCGACTTAGATTGTTCTGTATGAAATCAGGGATACTGATATATGATTTATGCTTTCTTGATTTATAAGTGATGTTTTTGCTTGTAGAACAAACTTACAGCAGGTGTTGTAGAGTAGTTTGTAACCCGAAGAGAAGAGCTTTCTAACCTGGTCAGGGTTCGGAACGTAAGGACAGCTGTCGCAGGCGTCTCCGACTTTGTCTCCGTCACGATCTTTCTGGTCAGCGTTGGGAACCCTTGCACAGTTATCCAGGTGATTGAGGATTCCTGAGATTCAAATAGGCATCAGTGAATGTACAAGTTAGTTACAGTACTTCCCTAAAAACACTGATGTTGTAGGCAATACAATTAAATAAAATTTGCAGCTTTAAGCTTTTAATCCACTTTGATCCACTTTGATTAGCTGTCATCTCCTATTTATAATTCAAAACGTCACCACTTAAAGAATAAAATCCATACTGAAGTCAAAGTGTGTAAAAATGTAAAATACTAACCATCCCCATCAATGTCTTCGTCGCACTCATCGCCAAATTTGTCCACATCTGTGTCTTTTTGGTCGTTGTTTTTGACGGCGCGGCAGTTGTCACAGGCGTCGCCGAAGTCGTCCTCATCAATGTTCCTCTGGTCCACGTTAGGCACCAACACACAGTTATCCTGTAAAGGAGAAGCTTTAGTCTTTACTCCTCAACCACAGTGACATGAAAAACATAGACGTACACAGGCCTTAATTGACGAACCTGTGTGTTTAGGATCCCATCCCCATCTGCATCCTCATCACAGGCGTCTCCAGTTCCATCACGGTCGGCATCTTCTTGACCAGAGTTTGGCACAGTGAGACAGTTATCCTGAAAGGTATGCAGAGTTATGGGACAGTCTGCCTGACTGTAGCCTTACATGCTTTAACTTAAACACAGAGTTTTGTTGTGCCATGATGCTCAAAATGACCAATTCAGACCACAAGCATGACTATAAAAGAGATGCACCTTGTTGCAGTTCCTCTCGGGACAGTCCAGTTTCTCATCAGGGAAACCATCGATGTCGATGTCAGGCCCGCAGAGGTAGCCGTTGCCGGCCCAGCCGACTCCACACTGTGAGGATGAATAACATTTTATGTACTGTGCAGTCTGTTTTCATTGGCCCTGTGTGTACTGCATACAGTATCATATTACCTTAAGTGTTTAAACAGACTGTGGTTTTACAATATTTGGCAGTCGTAGTATTCAAAGTGAGATATTTCTGAGTCAAAAATATTTACAGCTTCATAATATTTAGCAGCTTCGTACGAACTCTGTGACTTCTATTTGAACTAGTGCATTCCGACTTAAATGGATAGTAAAGAAGATCTTCACGCGGCTGTCAGAAGATTGGCTGAATGTGTGTGAATGGTTGGCTCCTAAAACTGATGAGCAGATGGCATGGCAGCCAATGCCATCAGTGTATGAATGGGTGAATGAGAAACATGAGAAGTCTAATGTATTCACCTGGCACTCGATCGTACCCTCGCGATGGACAATGCACTCAGCGCTGGCGTGGCATGGGTTGGGTTGGCCATTCCCACAGGCTCTCTCCGGCTTACAGCCACGTCGCTGATCCCCAACGTAGCCCGGCTTACAGGGACCACACCTGAATGAGCCCTGATGACACACAGATGAAGCACACCAATCATATTACTAATAATGGCAGGAATCCGTGTGTGTGTTCCTAAAACTTCTGGTCAGAGGTTGTACCGACCCATATTTCCTGGTAGTATATCATAGACGTCGCATAGCAATGGTTAAATCCTGAGTTTTTGTTTGCTGCCTCAGTAATGAGAGCAGCATGGATGGGTAACGTGTCTCTGCTGGCAGTAATTTTCCATTCACATCACAGCACAATAATTCATGAGGCATTCATCAATGAATCAGGACAATCTGATAAATGATGACGCACAGCGTGACACAGATTATGACTGTGATGTTATTGTGCCCTTTGGCAAGTGTGACATGAATTTAACCTGCAATATCACTGCAACTGCACAGAGATATGCTGAAATGCAGTGCAGCAGTAGCAAACGTACACATTAGTATCTAAAGTCTGCTACCATTAGCCACCATAAGCTACTGGTCACACCAGACAAAGTACTAACAAAACATGGTGTATTGAAGTATGTTCATTCTTCTTTTAGGTACAGAGACTCGTTTTAAGTTGTGCTTTTGTTACTTTACATCTGCCTCTTTCCTGAGTTCACTCTTCTTCCCTCTGGTGAGTTTCAACATTCTTCTGTCAAGAAACTTGGCAAGCACCAAATACCTGAAATGGTCTCTTCCCTCAGATAGGCTAATACTTCAGGAACATGATACCTGGTGTGATCCTGGAAAACTCTAAAAGTCTCTAAAAGCATGCCAAAGCCATTATGGGGTATGGCTATAGGGTACTATACTAGGAACAGTCATTTATTATGTATACTCACAGGTGTGTTCATACAGACAGAGTTTTCCACACAGCCTCCACTGTTAGGGCCTTCACACTCATTGATGTCTCTGCACACCTTCACAGGACAAAAAAACATCCAGTAACTTCAGTGAGCTTCCACATCATAAGACGTAAATAAAAAAAATGAAGTGCAGCAGAGTGAAGACAGTCGTGTGTTGAGGAATAAGGTGGTGCTGAAAAAGTCCAGGATACGCTGTGTGACATGCCTGTATGTACAGAAGAGAGTGAGGAGGTGTTTCTGATGAATGTGGTAGGAGGTGGTGAAGAGCAAAGACCGTGCAGAGGGGGAATCTTTGTTCTCCCTCAACAATCTCAAAGACTGGTGGGTCAAAGACTTCGGAAAAAGCTAATGAATGAACTTGAAAATATTTGATCACATCTCCTCACATTGTTTTCTGATCGGAGTGTGACACTGACCTGTTTGTTGGTGGTGGCATAGGCGAGTCCGACACCCTGGACCTGTGGGCCGGTGTATCCAGCAGGACAAGAGCCACAACGAAAACCTGGGGATGTGTTTATGCAGCGCACACCCATGTGACACGGCACGACAGTACACTGTGCAGACAAAGAAAGTTATGCTTGTGATTATGTAAGGAGTAAGAAGTGTCCAGACCTGCACACTCAACTTTTTCGGCTACTAACAAGACACAGCATTGTACTGTCCAACCCGCAGAGTTTCAATCATCATGTCATAACATATGAAACTAATGGCAAGCTCAGTGCACAGAGACAAGAAGAAGATTGGCAACCAAACATACAAAGAGTCAAGCTGCAGAAGAAAGTTCACTGAGTTTCAGGGAGGGTTCTTTGATTTAATAGCTTATAATTAGCTGGTGTAAACCTAAAACTGTCGTTACCTGTGACCGGTGACAATATCGTATCGACCTACTGTATAATCCTGTCTCTGCGTACCTCGTCCACATCAGTGCAGTGGGTGCCGTTGCCCTCCATTCCTTCAGGGCAGCGTCCACACTTTATACCCTGAGGTGTCTCCGCACACTTCACTCCTGGGTAGCAGGGGTTGGGCACACAGGAAGGACGGGGCTGCATTCCTCCCATCCCTGGGAAGAGAGAAGAGAGGTCAGATATCCTGTCTTCATTGTGTAGTATATTAGCTTTATATGATGATATGAAGCTGCCATTAACACACATTGTTTCTCAGTGTTATTCTGAAATTCAGGGTCCTATGCAGGTCTTGAAAGTCAGTAAAACAACGTAAACATTTAGCACCGATCAGGGTTTCTGTTCAACTGGTCAACTCACCACAGGCTTCACACTCCATCACTGTGTTCTTCAGGAATACTATCTCTTTTATCTGGAAAATACAGTCAGTCAGAAGTTTGTTCGTTTCAGCCCATCAAACTGAATCTAATCAGTCGTCTAGTGTAATTAAATGGACACCTGCTCACTGATAAAATGGCTGCTGACAGACATTTAGCTACAAAAAGCTGTTTTGACTTACACGTGATCCTCTGAACTGACACACATTAACCTCTTAATACATAGATGCTGCATGCATATTGTACCTGTTGTTTCAGGAGCTCTTTAATCTCAGCAAGCGCGAGGTTCGTCATTTTGATCTGACTGATAATTTCTCCATCTAAAAAGAAAAAAACATTTCAGGACTATCAGCGTTACATCCATCAGATTTACTTTTGAACCAGTCCATATAGACACCATGTTTTTTTTTAAGCTGTAGGACCGTGAGACAGTTTGTAGTTTGTTGAATAAATAAAGTCAAGCTTTTACTTTTCTTTGATTCATGGAACTCTTACTAATAAAACCAAATACTTTAGTCAGGTTGGCTTTTGTCATTGAAGTGGAATAATATTATAATATTTAGTAATAAATACCACAGTATAGAAATACATACAAAGTATAAAGTAAAACCTTAAATTAAAAAAGTAAAAGTTCTCATTGTGCAGACTGACATGTTTTAATATAATATATAGCTACAGGTTTATAATTATTGATGCATTAATGTGTACATCGCTTTAATGCCACAAAAGTGAGACTTGTTTTTACGGCTGTTAAAAATTCTTTATTTATCAAATAAAGAGGTCTATAAGAAGAACGTGACCTGCTCCAAATAACAACCTCTGTCAATAGCAGACCAGAAACATGACCTGCAAGAGACGGAGGCACTGATGTGTGAAGTGAAGTGTGCATATACACACAGAGGCACACCTGTAGGTAAACACATCAGCCGTTTTGGATCAGACGAAGCTGAAACAAACTGATCTAAAGTTTTGTTCCATTTCTTTTGACTGAGCTAATCAGTCTTCCTGTTGGCTGAACATCTGGGGGAGCACATCTGCGACGTCGGGGGTTTGGGGGGGGTGTGTCCTGTACAACATGATCCACTGCCTGTCAGATACCAAAGTCCATACCTGACGTTCCTGAGCCACCGCAGGTCTCATTTGTATCCACTACCCACGCATTCACTGGAGTCAGAGATGTTTTCATTTCAGCCGCAAAATTGATTTTCCAGATATGGAACGATACGAGATTTTCTGGAAGATACATTTTTAAAGCCTACAGATCTAAAGTCTCTGGGCGGCTCTGCGTTTCTACAGTGTTATACAGTGCAGGGACACTTTCTATGCAGATCTTCAGATTTCAAATAGGATCAAAAAAGATAACACAATAAAACGCACACTCACTCAAATCACCAAGAGTGTATTTACATGATTCTTGAATAGCTCACTGGGTACAGCGCTTCAATTTGGTTCATTTGTTCAGGAGAAAATAAATACAACACTGTAAAAATCTTTGTTCTCTAATTGAAGAACTGCAGTATGAATTAACGAGGAGACGATAAAATCTAATGAAGAAACTCTAAACAACACAAGTCTGTAGGCATAAAGTGGTGGTTGGCAGGTTACTGAAACTCTCTCCCAACAATAAGTTCCTTGTGAATCAATGCAACAGTAACAGTTGCCTTTTGGCATTGGGGGATGTTGACCATGCAGCAGCCTCCATGGCTGTGAAACCAATGTGTAAGTGCCAAAATGTGAACGTGTCAATCTCCATAAGCCCCCATGTTAAAATATGCAACTTCACAGCAGAAATAAACGTGTTTGCAGCCTGGTACAACAACAGTTTAACTAGTTTATCCATTCATAACAACTGTTTATCTCACCCATTCAAATTATATAAATGCTTAAAGTTATGCATAATCAACAGCGTGGCCACTTTGACTGAGCTTTCACATAAGGCTGTTGAGAAACGTGTTGGTTTGACGTCACAGATACATTCTATATACTGTCTGTGGCGTGAACCCAAATAAATCAAACACAAAAATGCAACAAGTAACTTAAAACCTGCAGTATTTTTTGGGCCACTTGGGGACAGCAGAAACAAGTTGTGAACACAACGTTGACATATCAGGGAGGAAAATAGCTGCTAAACGCTCCACTGTGTAACCTTTCTGTGTCTGTCTGCTTTCACAGCTGCCTGCTGAGGTTAAAAATGACACTATGTGAGCGGTGAGAGTGAATAAAAATAGTAAAGTAGCAGCTAAAGCTCCAAACGGGGTGATAGTTCTCTGTATTGGTAACCTCTTTAATGTTCTCACCTTGGTAATACTGATTATTGATTAGCTGCTTCTACTTTTTGACTTCCTTCAGGATGTTCAATACCTGTTTTGAAGCTAATTTTGAAGCAGGATTGGACACTCTGAGATGTTCAGGTGTGGTCAGATCATGAACCAGCATGCTGCTTGTACTAATTGACCCAAAGACCCCCCCATCACCCCCTCCAAGCACTACCCCTTTCCCCCAGAGGAGCTGTCCGAGGGCAGAAATCTCCTGAGCATGAAGCGCAGGAAATGTGGTCTTCTCATTAGCGGCATCTCTGTTTACTGAATGGATTCCACAGCAGAAAGAAAAGATACTGGACATAAATCACTCTCACCGCTAATAGAGAGGTAAATGAGGCTTTTGTACAACAGAAAAGCTCGCAGTGATTGCTTTTCCTTATTCTGTGCAAGTGCAGTTCACTGTAGAAAAACTCTGCACATAAAACCCAGACTCAGCAAGTCACGTACTTATTTACATTACAAGATACTGATGATAAAAATGGAAATCAAACACAAGGATGTGGAAACATTTCTTTTCTCATCCATTCTACACATTTTGCTTTTGCAGTTGGGAATACCAACTTTAATTCATCGATGCTTCTCTGGCTAATTTCCCAAGAAGGATCAATTATGTCTCATCCCTTTTTTCCCCCACTTGCACAGCCCGAAGCAAAAACAATGAGTCCAACAAACAGAACACTTTTCTCACCTCTCTGTCCTGCTGCAGCGTGCCCTCCCATGTAGATTGCACTCACCAGCACGTGAAACCACAGCATGGTTGAATCTGTGCTGCAGATGCTACCGCTTCAGTTACAGGAGCTCCGTCTCTTCACCCTCTTCTGCCTTCAGATTCAGCGCTCCTCCTGCAAACCTGCTTCCAGCAGTCTTTCCTCCCCATGCTTTGGTTTTTATAACCCCCACTCCACCACCTCCTCCTCCCTGGCATACATCCCCATCCTTTCCCCTAAAACTCCTCCGCGAACCACTATTATTGGAAGAAGTCTATGAAATGGGAATAGGAGTTTGATTGCACAACACATCACACACCCACGTGTAATACATGCATTTGTTTAAATGGTATTGCATCATTTTGGACGGCTTCAGCAGTTTAAAGACTAATAATGATAATTAAACCCCTCTGAGGCAATTTGTGATTTTATAAAAATTAAATTGACTTGAATGTGGTTTGCTGTATTCATGGTCATTTGGTTTGTTTGTTTTTTGACTCACTGAGTTTTTCTATTGTCAAGTCTGGTTGAGTCACAGCTTGTTAGTTAGAGGAAACTAAACTAACTGGAAACTATAACCAGGTCTATAATATCATACATCTAGACCTTCATATCTTCTAACTGCAGGAGAACTCCCATATGCATGTATACATTCTGCTAAAACGATTAACTTAACTCGATTAAATTTGAAATTATTAGGAACTCAAGAACTAATGAATGAGCTTTTAAGAGCAACATCTGTTATTTTTACAGTCACATCACCTGATTATCAGTGAATTTGGATTTTGGAAAGATTAACAAAGATTCAATATTTCCCTTTAATTGAACCTCTGACATCTGAAGTAACAAAGTAACACACAAAATTATTTTTACTTTTGACATAAAATCAGAAGATCCCATGTTTATGGGTTCAGATTACAAATGCATGTGTGTGTGTGTGTGTGTGTGTGTGTGTTGTGTGTGTGTGTGTGTGCCTAATGGGATCAGCAGATGTTGGTTACATTCCTGGCAGTGATGGTTTTTCGGGTTTTGGGTCCAGATCACCTTGATAAGCTCTCACCGCCTCCTCTCTCTCCGTCCCCGCCTGCTTGCTGCCTTGCCCAAAGGAGCGGGGAACTCTGGAAAAACAAACAAACACAGCTCGCTTCTGCCGTCATGCTGGAGACCTGGACTGGAAATTACAACATCTCTCAGTGCTTTCTTCTTGCCAATAAACTGCAGGAAATTGTTGTTTGGAAGAACATAAAGTCAGGAAATTAATTCAAAATAATCCAACAGTTTGTATTTTCAAAATTCAGCCTGACATCTTTGGTAATATTCTGGAAACTTTGGGATGCTCACAAGAATTTAAAATAAAGTTGAACAAACTTTAGCTGCAAAGAATAGAATAGTTTGTACTGACAGACTGCTGCTTGTTGAAGGGAATCTCTGCTAATATTACAAATCACATCGCAGTGGAGTACTGCATATGAGACGAAAGCTTGTATGAAAAGAAAGAAAGAAAGAAAGAAAGAAGAAAGGAAGAAAGAAAGAAAGAAAGAAAGAAAGAATTGTATTGTGACCACCACTAACCCTCCTGCTTCAGTTCCAAGCGTGTAGGAGAAGCTACAGTGGCCACGAAACATGTGAAAAATACAAAAATCCCAATCTCGAGCCATTGTTTGGGCTCCCGTAGAAACACGGTGGAATCAATGGAAGAGGACCTTTGACATTCGTAGATATAAAAGTCTCATTCTAAGTTAACACAAACTGCAATAGTGATTCCTATTTTCAGGTGATTATACTCGAAAACATAATTATACACATTATATTTCATTTCTGCAACCTAAATCTTACCCAGTGGATCAAACAATAGTTTAAAACAACCAACAACACAGGTTTTTTAACTGTAAAAACAACTATTACATTTCTATCAACATGTAACTATGCACAAATATTGACTGTTTTAAAAATATCTGTACTGTATTATTTTAGCTAGTGTAGTGGTCATCTTGCTGTGATTTCATGTCTTGAGCTATGATTCGAGACAAATTAAGCATTTTTTTCATGAGTATCAATAAAGTTTTATGCCATATTAAAGTTTGAAACAAAAGCCATCAAAGATGATGAGCTCCAGCAGTGCGACGGACGTAACCAGCAGGGATTTTACCTCTGTGATCTTCTCTGCTGCTGCTAGGAATGTTGAGGTTAAAGGTCGAGTGTAACAACCTCCTGCTAAGTTCATTAGTGATGTTTTATTGCCTGTGCTACAAGAGTTTGTCGGCATGGGGCATCCAAGTTTCTCAGGACGTGCCCTCAGCCTGACCTCAGACCTTTCCTGTCACCCCCCAACAGCCTCAGTTACATAACAGAGGGTTTACAAAGACATGTGTACTCCTGACTGCCAACTGATTCCAGGTCTCTACTACATGTACGTATATATATGTGACAGCTTGTTAAACATTATGCATTGTTCAGCGCACAAATCTTCCAATCACCAACTCATTTCAATTTGGGAATTAAGCCTGAAAGTTTTATTTAAAAAAACAAACAAACATTATTTTCTCATAAAAACTTTCGGAAATATTTTAATTGTTTTTTAACGTAAATCATCTTGTTTCAAGAACATATCAGTTTTAGGGCGACCTGCGTATGTGAAAACGCGTATGTAGATTTTATTAGAGCTCAGCAGTAAAGCCATTGCACACACAGAGCACGCAGTAACTCCTTAAATCCTTCATACTGCTCCCATCTGGTCACAGATACAGGTCCCTGGCCTGTAGGTGAGCCCGCCATGGCAATAGTTTTGTCTCCCAACAAAGCACCCCGGTGTGGGAGCTATGGGTCGGGACAGGGGTGGAGAAATGTGCTGCACTGAATGTTTATTTCTGCAGCAACAAATTTCCTTTTAAGGACAATAAAGTAACTTTCTATCTATCCTCTACTCGCTGCTGATGCATTGTTGTAATATTGAACATCATGATACATACCGCTTTATCTAAAACTGGACCTAATGACGTGGAGATCAACTCAGAACTCAGTTTTGACCACTTAGCACTATTGAATGGTCAATAACGCAGTAAGAAAATCACCGGGACACAATGTTTCTCTTGACTTTATTTAAAGACATGAAGTTGTCCTCATCTTAATGTAAAAAGCAGCAATGTTCTTTCACATAATGCTTTATTCACGTTCAAATTTCTGATTCGAATTAGTATTTTCTAGCTCTTTCTGAACTGAAATAAGATTTGGTGGACTTAAAGAAAACCACTGACACCCGGTAACACAACTACTGATGTGGAACAGAGGCCCATGCAGCTCCTACACGTGGATCACCACACAGTGTTGAGCACAGATGCAGATGTTCACAAACACATAAATAAATAGGTCTAAAATGTCCAGGTTGGGTTGAAGTGTGAAACATTTGCCATGGTATTTACAGAGTCCTCGTGCTGTGTAAAATGCAGAAAGCACCATTTACTCTAATAGAAAGGGTCTCATTTGGTGAAACATCAAACCGCCCTTTTTCCCTGGAAAGGAATGGGAATTCCCATCACGTGGAGTCCGTGATGGGGGCGAGTCAGATGCGATTTCACTCTGGCAGCGCGACATCCTACTCAGCTTTCTTGGCCTTCCTCTTGCGCGCACCATCACTCAGCTCCTCCTTGGTTTTGAGAGGTGAAGATGGGGCAGCGGGAGCATGATGGTGGTCCTCCTCAGATCCACCCAGAGCAGAGCCGAACAGCAGGTGGCAAACCCAGGACTCAACGAGGGCGAAGGGGGAGCCGTGAGAGTGTCGGGCGGTCATCACCACCTGAGGGAAGCAGAGCCAGTTTTTGTAATAACAAATTCATGAACGTTAGCACCGGGAACACCTGCGCGTTACATATATGGACTGATGGTAAGATGTTAGTGGGCTGGGAAGGTCATGTGTGCTTATCTTGCCTTGCTTGTGGCCATGAAGAGGGTGAAGATGAGGATGAGGGTACTCTTGGACACTGGCAGGTAGTGAGTCTCCTGCAGGGTGAAGAGGATGGCTCCGTACAGACTGGCTTTGGTCGGGCTGCAGACACAAAAGACATCTTTAAAGAAACATCTTTTTAAAATAGCCCAGTGGGAGAGAAAAAAGTGTAAAAGCCGTTTTGCATTTTCATTTAAGTTGAATGTTTTGATTGGAGCTTGAACGTCCCTTTGTAGGTTGAACAAGTTCTCTTCGGACCCTCCAATGAAGTTTAAAATACACTGATACTCTTCTTTTAGGGGATGAGAGAGAGTTTGGTGCAGTACAGACTAACAGTGTCTTTTTTGATACTACCACCAGGGGGAGCTGAACGATCAGGGATTTCATATTCTACACAGGACGACTTCAACAAACCTGCTGTGTTTCTCAATAAGGGTGGCCATGTTTCGTGTCCAATCTCAGTGACAATAAATCCTAACTTTGTCTCTGGGCTCTGGTTGGAAACACCTACATGCCTGATGAGTCAGTGATGACCAGATTTTCTCATCAGCAGCAGGAAACACAGACTTACAATGACATGTTGAGGATCTCGTTGGTTTCGGGCCTCCACACGCCACGCAGCAGCTGCTCAAAATTGGAAATGAGAGCCACTCCAGACCCTGCGAAGATAAAAATAGACACGGAGGGGGAAAAAAAAAAAATTAGGACAAAAAAGTCTGTATCCCGTGTGACTGCACGTATCTGTATCTTTTGGTTTCTTTTCCAACGTGGATGCCTGCAGGGCCTCGCTGTGGAAGCAGAAGCAGTAGGGAGCAAAACCAGGACAACCTTTTATGTATATTTATATGGACATCAGTGTAGTTTTAGTGTGCACAAGGCTGTGTATTCATCCAAGACGCAAAGACTCACTGGTCACTGTGAACACTGGCATTGTCCCAGTTGAACATGAATGACCAGGCACATGTGCACTCTGTCATGCACATGTGTTGTTCAATACAGCAGCTGTTTAGTTTCCTGAATGTGTCACTCACTGTATGCAGCTGTCAGCACCACGTCAGCAGGCATACCAAGCTGCAACAATCAGGTAATGTATCAGCTAATGGGTCATTGTGAAGAGCTGCTGTTTCTCTTGGTCTCGTGTGTCTTTAAGTTTTGGAAAGTTGTCTCGGACAAAAAAAGAGACAGTGATATCATCGCACTCGACTTTAGGGAACTGCGATCGCCAAAATAAATCGGCAGATCAAAATAATTGTAGGCTTACTTCAAATTTAGCTGTTATAAGAATTTAAAAACCAAATTTATACATGACTAAATTTTGTCCTGTCGTACCGCATGAACACATTTGAATGAAAACAAATCACCGTGAACCCACAAGACACCGACCTTTAACGTATCCAACGATGACCATGATGAAGAAGCCGTGGTGGTAGGCGTGAAAGGCATGGTGAACACCGGCGGCGATCTTACGAGTACGGACGACTTCCTTCAGGGCGACCAACACCAGCTTGACGGGCAGGAAAGCCACACATTTATAGAAGAGGTTCAGCGGGCAGTAAAAGATGAGGTACCTGTTTGTTTATGAAGGATGATGAAGAATGAGATGTTAGAAGTGTTTTGCTTTCGTCGTCACCCGAATCACAAAAAACACAATTCACACTTCGTGGTGTCTGGTCATAAAGATAAAGGTTGTGTTTGCCAAAGCTGATTTGATTTTCCTGTTTACTGCATTTTTAAATGAAGGAGATTTCCTCTTTGTTTTTAAAGGTGCCAAAACTTTATAAGTTACAATACAATAATTAATTAAATTATTATGTTTCTTAAAGGACATGGTGCATTTGAGTGCATCGTCTTTAAACCTGCAGACCTGCATGCACCTATTATGATATATGAAACTATCTGCAGGTCCAGCTGGTGATACGTAAGGGGGGAAGCTTTTCAGATGTTGCTGAACTGAGCCTTCCCTGTTAAAAACAAAATTCACTTTGTGGAAGGGAACGACCTTCAAAGAGTGGCTGACAGGGAATATTTTAATCAAACATAGAGTCGTGATGAAAAGCATGAATCAAACAAAGCAGGTTCGACGGTCACATCCATGTGACCTTCAAGCAGAATCTCTTCCCCTTTGAAGGGCTACGTCGTCCTGAGGATTTTCTCACCAGACAGCTGAAGCCAGCAGGATGTGGCTGTTGTGTTGGAAATAGTCGATGGGGCTGCTTCCGAGCATGATGTCTGCCAGGATGTAACTACCAAAGCAGTAGAGCATGGCGCAGAGCCAGGAGGCCACGGGACTCCTGCGAGAAACCTCCACTGAGCCTGCAACACAGAGGAGGAGCTGTCAGGGACCGATCCTCACACACGTAACGTGAAAGACTGAAAATCATATCTTCTTTAAGAGGTTTTTTTTTTTTGCTTCATTAAAATGCTGCAGCGTGACACTGATTCATTAAGGATTTTTCTGTCATGAATCATTTATTTACATTATTTACAAAACAGTGTCCGTATTAATGATTAATTACAGGTAAATCATTCAAACAAAGAAGAAGAAATGTGTACAATTAACAAAAAACAGCTTTTGCTGCTTCTTATCGGTCTCTACTGTGGCAGATATCAACGCCTGCCTCTTTAAAAGTCATAAATCCAATATTAATAGTAACGACTTGATGTTGATTTATTTGAAAAATTAAATTTGATCATCTGTTTTCTGAATGTTTCAGTTACAGAACAAACAAACAAACAATGAAATATGATTCGTCATTAATTCTGATGGTCCAAATGTTGTTAATCACAGGAGTGTGAACAGAAAATAGTCCCAACTCTTCCTACAGAGAAAAACTGTTAGCGGTGACCTTCAAAACTCATTATCAGTGGATCCCTTGTGTGTCTGAGTGCTGTATCTTTGCCCACGCCCAGTGGACTCAGTTTACGCCCTGATAATCCGCCTCTTTTTCATAATCTAATATTGACTCACGACTTCAACTGTTATGTGTTTGACAGTTTACCAACTCATGGCAGACGGCTCCTTCAAAGTATACACGCAGAACAGACAGCAGTATCTGTATACAGTAGATGACATTTAGTTTATGTGTGTGTATTCCAGACATTTATACCATAACAACACATCATATTTAAACCAGTCAAAGAAGGCTGCAAAGGTTGCTTCTCTGTTTACTCTACTGCCTCTTATCTACTGTTATCTCAGTCTCATTAGATCTATTAAACCTTTATGAAAACTGTAACATAAGTCTGTTTGTTTGTTGTCCAATCTGTGTTCCCATCTCTCTTGTTTTCTCCTGTGTGTCCTCTTTTCATTTGGTCCTGGGAGCTCTCCTTTGAGCATGCTGTCCTTGGCTCTCTCCCCTCTCTCCCTCTGTGTGCTTGTGTCCTCTCTCTTCTTCTTCTGTGAATGGCGGGCTTGAGCTTTTCTGTGTGTTTTTGTCTTTCCAGCTTCCTTCTCATCTGAACCGAGAGCGCACGCATGGATAGAGCGTGTTGCATGGTGGTGTACGTTTGTGATACCAAGCTATATAAATAAAAATGACTTGACCCAGAACTCGCTCGCGTCTTATTGGCTGACATTTTGTCCATTAAAATAGTTCAATTATAGCTCCAGTCAACAGTTTGACCACATCTCTAATTTAGTGACCTGCTGCTAATTATAGCAACAACAAAAATAAGTGTGCTTTGTGTTACAATTAACTCTCACTGTCTGAAGCAAAGAGCATTTGAAGACAGCTAGGTATTTTGGTGTACGTTACAATGACTCGCTGAGAGGTTCTGTGATGAAAGATGAGATCATTAAGTAAAAGTAGAAATACCAGATTGCAAAAGAACTCCATTTGCATGGTCAAAATTTTACTTAATGTACAAAAGTATTGTCAACTGTACTTCATGCAACAGAAGCAAAAGTACTCATTGTGCAGAATTTCAGTGTTGCTGAAATAAATCTAGTGGAGTTAAAAGTACTGCATACTACACTCTGTAATGTAGTGCAGCAGAAGTGTAAAATACTGAAGTACAAGTACCTCGGAAATGTACTTTATGATGTGAACAGAGCACGGCTGCTTCACCGCACAAATCTCCAACAACAGGTGGGTGAGGGTGTCGTGGTGCAACAGGCACTCAGTTTGAAAGCAATCCGATCCTGAGAAATGTCATCCTATAAATATATTCTGCTCAACTGCTTCTCCTGCCTTGCAACTGTCAGGCCTGTCTTAACCTTTAACCCCCACACTTGTCTGCCCCCCCCCCCAAACCCATGTTGACCGCCAAAACTCATTCATGCGCTCCTCTGGCATGTACTGCGAACTAGGACGCACACACGCAGGACACACATTTGACTGTAAAATATTCTGAGATATGAAGACAAAGGTATACAGATACAGGCAGGAAGTCAGCTCTGGTAGCTACATGTTACGGTTTGTGTTGAGGTCTGCAACAGTATTACGTAAGTATTACAAAATGTAACAAATGTGTTGAAAGGAAAGTGATTTTACCTTAACTACTATGAGGAATGTGAGAGCCAGTAAACTGTCATATCTGTATTTTGAAATCCT
Organism: Nibea albiflora; assembly: GCA_014281875.1. Classification (NCBI taxonomy): domain Eukaryota; kingdom Metazoa; phylum Chordata; class Actinopteri; family Sciaenidae; genus Nibea; species Nibea albiflora. The sequence continues at coordinate 9,369,756 of CM024792.1, read as the reverse complement.
TTAAACTTCATGGCCGTTTAGTCTCGGCCGTAGTCCAACTTCGTACTCAAATGATCAGTTTAATGGTCACAAATCATCAATGAATCAAAATCAAGAGTATTTTCTTCACCTTGTCAAAACCTGGTGCCTACGTTACCTACAATGCAAGTTGACCACATGCTAGTAGACTTGAGTTGCTAGCCTCAAGTACAGATGACAAGTTACAGAGGTCAGATAAGATCGTTTTTTTCTAACTCCACGCCCAGAGGCTTTTGTTTTACATTTTCAAACTTCACGTCAGCCTCAACTGACGTCGACTCGTGACATCATCTGAGGCAGCTTATCAGATTTTGTGCCACTGTCTCCGGAGCCACAGCAACCCGCCAAGATTTTGGTGTGAAAAAACAGCCTTTAAATCTGACTTGATTAGATTAATGGTTAATTAATTAATTTTCTGGTCAGGTCACTTAACATGGACATGGAACACAAAAAACTAATGTAGATGTATGTAGAAATGTTGCTGTTATAACCATATCTAACCTCTATTAACCATATATAATAATAATCTATTAACTTTCTCTAGATAGTTTGCGTAATATAAAACAAGTTTCCAAAAGCTGCTCAGATAAACTTTATTTATCTGAGCAGCAGGTCCAATACTTCCCTGACTGGATATCATCGCTGAGGGAACTGTGGAAGTTAATGAAACTGTTTGGCTACAAACCTGTTGAAGAAGCTGTTTAAGGAGGATTTTGATGGATATCTTGGGCTGCACAAAAACAGCTGTAAACTTCTAGATTTGGTTATGACGTGTATTTTTGTGTATCTATCATCATCACTGAAGCTTCAGCTGACATCATAATGACTGAACTTTTATGCCCGAGTGAACTTTTTCTATTTATGGTCAGAGAGACCCAGCAAAAGAAATGCTTCCTACATACGACCAAGAGGGAAAAGCTGTTCTTTTAAAAGCCACCAGGAGCATTGCGATCATTCTGGGCTGTTGGCTCAACCGGTTATTTCATGTTCAACATTTAGTGTAAATAACACGCTCAACTGCAGCCTAGGGGAGCAGCAGAGGAGCTTCAGAGACCCACTGACACTGTCTATTTCAGGATCTTCTATTTATTGCCTAAGTCGCTGGTATGCACAGACCCTCTCTCGGGTTTCATCCTGCTCAGGTTCTGTTGCTCAAAGGAGTTAAATCTTGGGAAATATAAGACTTTACCCAAAGCTGGGTGGTTTAATGTGCTCCAGTGATTTCCTCAGTGTGAATGAGGTCAGACTTCTGCTGCTGCGGCTACAGACATTCCCTCACAGCAAGCAAGCTGAGCCGCAAGTGTCTCTGCTGGAGTTTATGTAACAGGTCATGCTTTATAAGGATAGAGTGTTATACAGATAACAGCAACCCTATAGGGATATTATGGCATTGTGTATTTGACTATAGAGGCTACGATCAACTCATGTCAGGGATTATTTGTAAGTTTTTTAGGGTTTAAGTATTGAATTTCTGTGTTTACTTTGTGATATAAATGAATGTTTTTGTGAATGATGAGGGTAAACCTGCCAAAACTACAGCAGAATATATCGCAGGACACATAATAGCAAATAATACCGTTAATCTGAGAAAAGTTCAGAAAGTGTAAAACACACTCACCTGGCTCATACTTGAGGTAGAGGATGGACACGATGTAATAAGCGAGATCAAACACAGGAAACATTCCCATTTTGGAGAATACTTGGGCAAAATCGCCCAAATTAAGAACTGATAACACTTCCATGATGTTGCCTCTCTGATAAGCGGTGAATCCTTGCGGGTTTTCTTAGTCCAACTGCGCAGTCTGGATCATAAAGCCCCCCCAAACCCGATCCACCGACACTCCACCAAGCTCCCCGGTCTCGACAGTGAAAGCCTGTGACACTCAAGCCTTCCTATTAATACCTCTCATCTCCGCCTCAGCATCGTCTTCATCATCTGCGCTCCGTGCCAGCTGCTCCGTTTTTCAGGCGACATGAGGTTTTACGTGTCAGCTGCTGGAAATGTGAAAACAAAAGGCTCGCTGTCCTTCCTGTGTTCATCAGCGACACGATCTTTCATTTAAAGACGCTGTCGGAGGTCTGATTCTCCGAGACAAGTGTTTGAACACGGACCACGATTCATTCAGTCTATTTCATAAATCCCATCCCACAATCCGGATCAGATCCTGCACCAAGGCTGACTCACAGCCAAATGACCGACTGTAATCCCGAACAGCTCGGCTACATTTGGTGATATCACAGGCTGTTTACATTCCTCCAGGTGATGTGGGAATACTGTGATTAAAGGCACGGCAGCAGCAAACCTACAGAAACGCACAGCCACCTGATTTTATGTGTCTTAAAACTGATCTCATGTTTTTATTTTTCCATTGTAGCTTTTAATTCTGGAGAATAATAATCAGAGACTTCCGCCACCACCAAGGGGCGACAAAGTATTGTATCTCTAAAGTGTAATTATTTAAAATGAAATAATTATTTGGAAATAGAGAATATGTTGTTAAACTAAGAAGTTTTCTCTAAGTATACTTAGCTTTTATTTATATTAATTTCACGTACAGTTACATAATTAAACAGACCAAGATATGTTTTTTTTTCCTGGTACAACTGACAGAAAAATGAATTTGAATGTCTTGTTTTTCTTACTGATAAAATAAATCTCCCACCACTCAACATTTAGTATTGATTGGTGGGTAGTCCTTCAGCGCCCCCTTGCTTATGATTGATGACTGTGCTCACTTATGTTTGCGCTGTACTTTTCAAAATAAAAGCTCAGTTACCGTCTCGCCTTTAGACAGTGCAGTCACTTTGGCTTTGCATAAAGTTAATTCAAACCTTAACCTCATGTTCATTTTAAGCATGACTTATTATGACTAATGCAAAGTCTGTTAACATTACACTTTGAAGGTTAATATTTTGTGTCACATCTATAGATCTATCACACCAGCAGCTACGTCCTGAGAGGTTAACGTTCAGTGCATGCAAATACTTCATTAAGTCAACCGGAAAAGTTTCGTTTTACAGCTGTAATCATTTGATTGGCGGAGGCCGTCTGGCAGGTAAAAACCTGACAGTCCACCCGCGGGGGATAAAAACCCATCACCGCTCTTGAGGGCACTGAAACGTGATTGGTCACATTCCTGATTACGTGAACGAACGCGGAAGTTAGCCGTCTGTGTGATGTGATGTGAACAAAATGATCGCAGATCTGCTGATATTCGGGTAATTTGTTCGGTTTCTGTCACATTTTACTCACTGACATAATCATGTTTAATCGAAGTGATTTCTCTCTGTGTGTTATCGCGCGCCGTGTTGTCAGTTTGGCCGCGGTGTATCAGGCTAAATAACAAGCTAGCTCCGTGCTAATGCCAGCTCAGCAGCTAACGTTTGCTCAGCAGGTAAATAACACCTGTCCACAAACTGTCCGTCTCTCTGTGCCCTCCAGGACCTTGCTGGTGAATGCGGGGGCTGTGCTGAATTTTAAGCTGTGAGTAAAAGAGTTTGAAACCTCACACCTCACTGAAACAAACCAAAAAACAAATAAATCAGTTGGTTAACTGTGGATGTTTTGCAGCAAAAGGAAGGAGTCCCAAGGATTTGGAGATGAGTCCAGAGCACCGACAACAGGTGTGTTTGTGTCAGGGAGAGGAAAAAGAGATGATGATGATGATGATGATGATACATAAACGAATAAGACAAAGTGTCTTACAGATGTCTGTAGTTCTCAAAACACTGCCACGAGAGTGATGAGTCTGTCTTTCAGGTGACAACATCAGAGAGTTTCTGCTCAGCCTGCGATACTTCCGGATCTTCATCGCTCTGTGGAACATCTTCATCATGTTCTGCATGATCCTGTGAGTGACTGTCTTTTAGTTGATGATGGTCAGGCGATGGTGAACAGTCAGTTTCTGTCCCAAAATGTTACTTCAAAGGATAACTGGCAGTATTTTTGTGTGCGCTGTGAATTTATCGTGATGAATTCATCCTACTAATTATTGTTTGCACGGCTTAAGACTCTTGGTTAAAACTAATCTGTACTGTACAGTGCACAGCTGTTTTAGGAAATTATTAAGCAGTTTTACAAATGAAACGACTGTGTCCCACGTTTGAAGATGTATGCCTTCAGTAGGCTTTGGGTTGAGTCCCTCAGACATAGTAGAGAAGTGAGAAAGTACTGAGAGATGGTCTGATGCTTTGTTGGTTCAATAATAATTCAAATCTAGAAAGAAAAGGTATTCTCTTGCTCTTAAATTGAAAGAAACACACTTTGAATTTTTGATTAGATGATACTGCTACACTATACTACCAGTGTAACACTGTTAGTTATTCACTTGTGCTTCAACTCTGCTGGAAGTCCTACAGATGAGCTGTGAGGCTGTTGTATTTCTAACTGGCTGAATGTCTTCAATCCTTACAGATTGTTTGGATCATGATCCACGTTTGTGGCGACTGGACTTCCACCAGGATGCTGTTTTTCTACGACAGATCCTATAATCTTCTCCTTAATAGGACTTTGCTGTTCTTTTGGTGCTTTTAACTGTAATTATGCTCAATTTTCTTTACGACTTCAAACCGTAAATCTACTTTCGGCTGTACAGGAATTTATGAATCACTATATTTATTTTGTATTGCAAGGTTGTTACATTATATTCCTTCTTTTTGTTAAAGCTGTAACTGTACCAGCTCCCCTGCCTTCGCTGGATATGTGTTGTCTTGTGCCCCTGTGCTTCTTTATAGAACACGAGCTTTGTTTCTCCAGCATGTCAGTTTGCTTCTTAAAGAAACGCCATGGTTGAAAATGATGGACAGCGCTCACTAACAGGCTAGAAAATGTTTTTCTGTGTCATTCAAAGGTCCTGCTCAGCCCTAAAACCTCACATATCACTTAACTTTAAACTTCCTTTCATCTGTTTTACTTGTACAGCTGCTAGAGTTCAGCTGAATTCATCAGACAAGTCAAAATGGTCGCTATCGCTTCATGAACTCCTCTCCTCTGTTAGAACAATATTTTAATTCAGCCTCTCAGATGAAAAGGAAATGACATTTTCCTCTAATCCGGGGTAGGTGCTGTAAGTAAATGTACATGCACTATAATGTAAATGTGTCCTTATTCTTAACAATAAAAGTACAGTTTTCTTATCCAGTGTCTGTTAATTGACTTGAATGGTTCTGACTTCATGCCGCAGGGATCGGGTATTGGCCTGACTGATACACATTATCTACACTTCTTTGGCCCATGTCATTATCCATGGTTACATGATACTGACATGAGATGATACTTCTTCATAATGATACAACATACATATTAACTGAATACAGTGTTATACACATGTCAAACTGTATTCATTTTTTTGCAGTTAAAATATAGAACAAAAGAAAAATCTGTATGTTTGATGCAGTGAAGTGGAGTTTTTAAAAAACATTAAATAGCCGTCACTGCCATTAAAATGATTAATTATTTATTAATTAAGTTGTACACTCTGGTTACAGTTATATAAAATTAAGTGTTTTTTGTATTGTAAAAATAGGTCCTGCGTTTGAATCTACTGGCAGGTGTAATGTGTGGATGTAAAGATTCTGAATTGGACTTATATGGACCTGATGTCTCAGTTTGAATCCTGAGATGACATCAGTTGGGAAACAATGCTCTAGAGATGGTTTCTGTTTCCTTTTCCTCCCTTTGTATAATAGTACCATCAGGCCATCAAGTGACATGTAAGAAATGAGCAATACCAGAGACTGTATACATACATATGAAATTGACATGGATGATGAATTATCTGACAAGAAATAGAAAAAAATGCACATTCTTTCTAAAAACACATGAAGCAGACTGGAGCCTATCATGGTACACCCTGAACAAGTCCCCAGCTCATCACAGGGCACATAACAACTATTCACCTATGGGAAATTTAGTCACCAATTAACCTATTAAGGGCATGTCTTTGGACTGTGGAAGGAAGTTGGAGTCAAGGGGAGAACATGCAGACTCCACACAGAAACCAGTACAAACCAGTAACCTCCTTGCTGTGAAGTGGCAGTGCTTACCACTGCGAGATGAAGAAGATGTGAGATACGTATTGTTTTATTCTTATCTAATGAAGGTGAAATACTGGCGACAATACACGACAATGAATGATTATTATTATTGTTATTATTATTATTGTTGTTGTTGTTGTTATTTTATTTTATTTTTGTAAATCTGAAATGCTGCTTTAGTCAGAATAAAATTAAGAAGGGGTATTATCTTTGTCGTAATACATTTCCAGAGTCAATGAATTAATACAATCACGCACAAAATGAAACAAACGGTTTCATATTACAAATCACAAATGGTTTTGAGGAAAGCATTAAACGTTATAAAACGTTTAAATGGATTCAATTCAATGATAATAAAGCTTTATTGTCTCTCTGCGCAGAACAATGTACCGGACGTGCAGCGTCGCTGACGTAAAAAATCTCCCATCATGCTCCGCGCGGGCGCTTCACAAAAAGCCCGATGAGCAGACTGAGGAGGAGGAGGCTACCAGCCGAGGGGGGTAGCCGATTCCCGGAGAGGATTTTCTGTTCTCGTCGCCCGAATGATCAAATCGTGACGGCGGAGAAAGAACACCGAGATAAAGGCATCATAAAACATGATGCTCGCTCCCGCACAGGATCTTCCGTCGGGCCTGTGAGTGTCGGCAGGTTTCCAACCGCCGCCTCTTCGGGGGATTCTCCTGTCTGAGTCCGTCCTGACCCGCGACACCGCCAGGCGATGACAGCGGCTACAGCCACTCCGCAGGTGATGAGAGACCGGCTGCTACAGGCCATCGACGGCCAGAGCAATGTGAGTATATCCGCAAGTTTCCCAAAGGACGAACCGGGCGCAGGAACGCAGACAACAAGGCCGAGACGACTCCGAATCGCCACGGAGGGTTGACAAAGTGGGGGCAGTCAATGTATGGCGAGTTGTTGTTTGCTTGCTAATTAGCTGGCTAACATCACTAGTTAGCCAAAGTAACCGTTGGCAGGCAGTCCACAGCCTGCTGCTGGCTAACGTTAGTTTAGCGCATTTGAGTGCTTCAGGACTGGAGACTTGCTAATTGAGCTACCAGGTAGAAAGTCACAGAGACGTGGGTCAAATGAGGTTTCAGTGAACTTCACATGTAATAAGTAACATCTAAACCTTACCTTACACAGCTGGTGAGTTTGCCATAGTGTGTTACAGCCTCTTTAAAGAGTGGTAACCTCCTGAACTAGTGTTATTTCCATTGAAGAGCACTGTAAAAACACCAGGACTGACTCATACGTTTGATTAACTCAAGCCCTAAAACAGTCTTCACTGATTTGCAACATTGCCCCCGATGATCCATCACTACCACGGGGTCGCTACCACAGTATAAAGGCTCTGGTAAAATCTCTGATGGATAAATGTATATCTTCAGATTGCCCAACCTAAGTCGGCGCAGAGCAGCTGAGATTAAAGTGAACAGACCACTATGGTCAGCACATTTCTTCTGTCTTACTTGCAGATCTCACTTGGTCTTCTTGTGCGGGGGAAAATGGCACATTTGCATAGTAGTCTCAGTTTGACATATTGAGCCTGAAACCAGTACAAGCACATTGTGTCTTGACATACTGTACAGGTGCACATTTGAAAGTCTATTCAAATCATGGTTCGGCGTCTTTCTTCCTCTCTGTGGAACATCAGGCCTATATGTTTCTGATCACACATACACACAGGTGCTCTTGGATGTTGTTGCCACGATGATATCTGATATTTGTGCTATATAAACCAACCTATGTGTCTTTCTCAGCAGATATGCAACATGGTGGTAGTTATGGAGGTGATCTCCTTTTTGGAGAAATATCCTATCACCAAAGAGGCCCTGGAGGTAACTTCTATTCAGACCTACTGTATGCACTCAAAACAGACCTGCATTATCCTTAACCCGTAATGAAAATGATCAGTTAGCATATAGCTGCAGCACGCATTCAAAATAAAATGCAGTTGAGTTCAGTCAAGTCACAGCTGCTGTTTAACAACGATCTTCTCGTCTTAAAGGAAACCCGTCTTGGCAAGCTCATCAACGATGTCCGAAAGAAAACCAAGAATGAGGACCTTGCGAGAAGGGCAAAGAAGCTCCTGAGGAACTGGCAGAAGCTTATTGAGCCAGGGAAGGGTGAGGTGATGTCCAAAGGACACACAGGTGCATCGTGGTCTTCCAATGGTGGTGCTCATCCCTGCATCTCTGCTCCAGCTGCCACCACACCATCAGGTAAAACGGGTGCGGAGTTGAAGAACAGAAATGACTTCAACAACTGCACCTCCCCTAGGCTGGAAAAACTGAGCAGCAGGAAACGCAAGGGTGACCCGAAGGAAGGATTGCTCTTACCAGCCAAGATATCCAAAACGACTCTTAATGATAAAATACAAAACTCCAAACAGCTGCCAACCAATGGAATTGGCGGCAGCGCTGAAATTTTTACAGATACTCGTCAGCCTTTAGATAGGGAGATTTCTGAGCCTTTGGATAGTGACAGACCAAACAAAATCCCTGTCAATGCTGTAAAACCTCATCCAAGTGCCCCGGGATACAGCAAGCCTCCTAGCACTTCTTCTTTGCTAAAAGCATCAGTTCTGCAGCAGCAAACCAGAAAGGAGCAAGCATCTTCTGGGGGACAGTATCAGCCCAGAAGCCCACGCGGTTCCTTGCACAGTCCTCAAACTCCAAAGCAGGAAGTTGGTGTTAAACAAACTGCATCACAAGCACAGAGTCTTTCTAGTCCCACTGTGAGGTCTGGGTCTGCGGACATCTCTGGGTTGGGGCCTTCCCCTCAGCCTTTTAACATTTGTGTTCAGGGTTTGCACACCGATAGTTCTTGGTCTTCAGATTTGGACTCTAAAAGCAGGCCTCCCAGTACATCTCTTCACAACTCGCATGCCTCCTCCTGCAGTGATGGGGTAAGTTTTGAAGATGGTGGAACTGTTAGCAATACAGGGAAAAGGAAAGGACAGAAACACAAGCAGAAGGACTATGTGATGAAGTTAGATGGACAGGCTTTAGAAGACGGCACTAAACCAGTCAGGTTAAAAGACAGGAGGCTAACATTTGACCCCGTAACGGGTCAAATCAAGTCCTCCTTTCATAAGGAGTCTTGCCAGGAGGGGGAGGTCATACCGGGCCACAAACCTGAATCTCAATGGTCAGAGCAGCCGAAGCAGAATCCAGCGGTTCCTCCTAGTCCCTTCCAGCAGACAGACTGGAAAGAGCTGTCGAGGAGCGAAATCATCCAGTCTTACCTTAGCCAGCAAAGCAACGTACTGACATCGTCAGGTGCCCACACCCCCGGTGCACACTTTTTCATGAGTGAGTTTTTGAAAAAAGAGGAACACCAAAGTAACGATACCAAGAAAACACACACTTTGGCACCAGAACTCCCAGCCAGAGATTTACCAGGGATTAGCAGAGAAGTCATCAGTGAAGACCTGAACAGATTACACACACAACACTGGTCCGGCGTTAACGGCTGCTACGACACAAAGGGTAATTGGTTTGACTGGACAGAGTGCATCTCCTTAGACCCCCATGGAGATGAGAGCAGGTTAAACATACTGCCGTACGTCTGTCTGGATTAAGACTGAGTTTTGGTTTTAGTTGTAAGCTGCCTTCCATCGTACAGCACATCAACTTTGCATACGCAAAGGTGCTTCATTTAAGTGTAAGCTGCTTGAGTGTGTGTGTGTGTGTGTGTGTGTGTAGAGCACAGGGGGTGTAATCAGTGTTTTTATGAGTTTTTGAACATTGTTTAAGGAGAGTGCGAAGGTAAAAGGCTATGCATTATTTGACCATTCATGTGTTGGTGTTCAGTAACCGTACATATTACCAGTACCTGCCATTCTTGGGGAGAGGATATCACATTCACCTGCACAGCTACAGTTCATCTGTCTTATGTTATCCACATGGAACGTGACTTTACTGAGTTTTTAGCATTCATTCATGTTTAGTCCACCTTGCGGTTTTTCATTTAAAGTTCTGTTCAGTTTTATGTTTAAAAAAAAAAAAAAACTGTGACTCAGTCAACTCTCATCTTGCTGTAGAGAGTAGTAAGCTACATGATTGGAGCAGACATACAGCAGATACATCTACCACGGCTCTTGAACAAGCCTGTGTAACTGTTAACGCTGAAATTAATGCTATCTTCAAGCATCCTTGGTAACTGTTTGTGCTGTGAATGGAAAAGCATTTATCACTGCGCACCATTGCACAACTGTCTAATGCAGCGACCTTTAGCAGAAATAATAACTAACAAATCGGTTCTAAAACGTGAATATTTTTCTTGTGTCGTGAGATTTGAATGCTGTTAAATAAAGTGATATGAAACTGCCAGATATGACTGTGCAGTCTGAGGCAAGAGAAAGAAGGAAAGGAAGTAAGAAAGGCTTGTGTTGGGCTAGAACAACATACGCTGGTAAAGAAACGCGGCTGTCATGTATGATATTTATTTACATTCACATATTCATTTTAATATTTCTATACATGTTCAGACAGACTTCTTGTGTTCGGTTTCTTTATTCAGAATTGGTTCGGTCATGCAGCAGTGACTTTTCTAAAACTTCTCCTGCTGATTCACCAATCTACCTTAAGCAGGAAAAACTCTCCAAAATGACACATTTTGAGAATGTGAACTGATTTTATTTATACTTGCCTTTTCCCTTTACTGTGTATTTAGGTTGTAATATATGAATTGAAATGGCAGAGCAGATTATGCTATGCTATTGGCTTGCATCTTTGTACTGTCAGGAACAACTGAGATATAAATTAACATGCTGGATAAAGTACTTAATATCATTCCTTTTAGATATTGTTTGCCTTATGGAAACCTGTGTTTTCCCTAAAGACAGAGCCTTAGTGAATGTACAGAAATTAGCCTTTTGTGTTCAGTCGAATGCAGAAGAGAACATATTTGCTACTTAGTCCTTTAAGTGGACATGTTGATATGTGTTAATAAAAAAACTGAAGGAAATGTCCTCTCGTATTTCTTACTGGCTCTTTGCAATTACTCCACTGACAAATGAATTCCCATAGAGCAGGATCCATGGTGGCCCTGCATGCACTCTCACATGGAATGATTGGATCTCAGAATACAAACAACATTCCTCTGCTAATGAGAAAGTTGCTGACACACTCTCTGATGCAATTTCTCCGCTGCAAATGCAGTTGGAGTCGATTCACATAATAATAGAACAGAATAAAAATGCATCGACAACACAGATTACACGTATTTGTCTTAAATGAATGATGATGAAAAGTGGTGTGAAATTAATTTAGAAATAAATGATTTTAAAATAAACTATTGAATTTTTTTTTAAACTACAATAAATTATATCATAATTTTGCAATGTCTATTTGTTTAATTTTTAGTTTCTATATTAGAGCAACGGTCATATTCAACGAGTGAGACAGTTATCACTTTTATTCGCCAGGTATTTGAACACACATGAGGAATTTGCTCCCGGTTCTCTTGGTACAGTCATCAAACGACACAAACATATACATTAATATCTATGTGTATAGACAATAGTGCAAGGATGATATAATACATATACCGTATTTAATATAATTATATTTTACTATATAGTTCTTGCTGAGGTGAGCCAAATGGTTTATTTTTTTAACAGGTCTGAAATAAAATTTAATAAAAAAAATAATAAAATAATGATTATTATGAATAATTTTAATGTTTGAAACTGAAAATCTACCATTTTAAAAGCAGATCCATTTTATAAACGTCGTGGATGCTCTTATTTTGAAAGCCGATAGCGGAAGTCATCAGCCGCCTTCATCGCCGGTAGTCTGACTGCCGAGCAGCGCTTCCCCTCGGTCAGACACACACACCGCCGGTGACTCGTCACTCCGCGCTGGAAGATGGCTGCGGCGGACCGGCCCCCGGTCAGGGAAGGGATCCGGATATTTCTCCTGTGTGTGTGCTGGTACACGGTCAGCTCGGGGGGCAACATCGTCAACAAAATAATCCTCAATGGATTCCCGTACCCGGTCACGGTCTCTCTGTTTCACATTATTTCTATCGTCGTCTTCCTCCCGCCGTTGCTGCGGGCATGGGGAGTCCCCAAAACAGAACTGCCGAGCAGGTACTACCGGTGGTACATCCTCCCTTTGGCTTTCGGAAAATACTTCGCGTCCGTGTCGGCTCACTTCAGCATTTGGAAAGTGCCCGTTTCGTACGCGCACACAGGTGAGTACAGCGGGATGTGGGTGATAAAGTGAGGCCACCTGGTGCGTGTCAGCCGGGGGGGGAACTTGATGATGTGTCTGTGCCGTCAGCTGATGTTAGCTTCGCGGCTAACGCCGGACAACTCGGCGACACGGACGTTTAACTGGCGTGTGGGCCCCGGTTTGGTGTTAACCGTCCGCACGTCGTGAACAGACGGGCTTTCATGAGACAAATTAAGTTACCCAAGGTTTTCTAGCTACAAACTGTCCTCTCCTTAAGAACAACTAAGTGGCTGCTGTTAGCTTGCTAGCCAACTTAATTAAGGCTGGTACGGTACGTCAGGAGGAGGGACCACGACTCAACCTGCCCTGTAATGCAGTAATCACAGCTCCTCATGTACTTCATTTCAACTAAGAAGTCTAATGCGAATTATTATTATTAGGTTACCCGCTGGAGGATTTGATAAGGCTAACTCTCTTACAGTCAGCTGCTACTTTTATTAGTTAAAATCTTGTAGCTCATGGTAAAACTAGTTCAGTCTGACACGACACCCAGTTAATAAGTCCTTCCTCTGTATTGCTGTTTCTGTGGTGCAGCACAGTTCATCCTCCACAATAACCATAAGAAAACTGAACACAACATGAATGACAGCAGGATTTATTGCTTTAAAACTGCGTCTGGCTCTCTGTAGTTAAACTGTTTAATAAGGCAGTCTTCTGCAGGTTTAGACGTCCTTATTGCAGGATTTTCATCCTGCCAGTGCCAGTTTTCTTTTGAATGTTTTTTATCCGTCCTTCAGCGCGGACGGGCCAGAATCAGCTCATTCAAACCAAATGAAAGTATTCTTCTCACGTTTAGACTGGACCCCCGGTGGTGTTTGCACCCAAATCTGGAGTTATTGCTGTCAAAGTCCTTTCACCAAGTAGATACACTCCAGCAGTTTCCATCAGCAGTCCCAGGACAGCTAGTTAGCTGACAGTGAAAACCACGGAAACCATTTTTAACCATTTAACTGTACTGTCATTGGAGAACTACAGCTTGATCATGAATTTAAATCAACACCTCTCTAAAATAAAACTGACTTCAACCTTGGTTGTCTTTGGAGCCATTTTGAGAGTCACAACTGTCAGTAAGATCTGAATATTAAATACTTTAATAATGAGTTTGTGTGTGTGTCTGCGGATGGCACTTTTGTTGGTTCACAGTCTGAAAGTGTGTGTTGTGACACACCAGGATAAACCCAGTAGTACGTCAGACAGTTGGCGACGCAGTGCAACTGAACTCTTGAGTTTAGTGTTTGACAGAGGCGTAGACTCGACTCTGACGTAAAAGTAGTACAAAGATTGGATAAGTTTGTTCTGTGCTCTTATCTGTGAAATAATATTGCATTTGTTAAAGAAACAAACTTTCCGAGTTAACGTTGCTCCCTCTCTCTGTCTTTTCTTTCCACAGTCAAAGCCACAATGCCAATATGGGTCGTGCTGTTATCAAGAATTATCATGAGGGAGAAGCAAACCACAAAGGTGAGTAGGTTCGACACAGCACGGGCACAAGGCTCTCTCTGTTTCGGCCTGTGTCTCAGTGTTTTAGCACTGGTGATGTGGCACCATACTGCGCCTGTGCTGCATCTCGTGTTACGGCCATCTGCAGGGGCTTTTGTCCCCGGAGTTGATCAGATGCTTTCGTGGGAGGGAAACTTTTTATTTTTGCCGACCGGGCCACATTCACCTGTTAAATCCCCAAATGCACTCGCTACTTTTTAATTTATACAGCTAGCCGGGTTTGTGTTTCTGTGTGTCGCTGGTCAGCTCGTTTTTCTCGTGCTGTGTTTTGGTATGCAGGTTGCACACGGTGGAAAGGCTACAGACAGCTGGTTGAACATTTCTAGACCAGGGTGGAGAGTCACACGAGAACTAGAGGAAGTATCATCTCACATTTTCTGGCTCGGAGGTGCTTTTGGGGGACAGATCATCGGTTATGTGCACAAACTCTTTGTGTGATATAAATCTTTAAGCAGTGGAAAACGCTGGGAGGGATTTTTCACGAGATGGACCGCTAGATCAACTTGCTGATGTAAATAAATACGGATTAATTTCATTATAGATCAATCTGCTGATTATTTATTAATCTATCAATCAGTTGGGTGATAAAGGTGACAGCTTTATCTGGAGCTGAACTAAGACACAGAAATTCAAATAGTATGGGTTAATTTTCCCTCCTGAACATTTTACAGCCAGGGTTTGCTGAATGTGAACAAAGAGGCCTCTTGAGTCTAACATCAGCCCGTCATGTTTACCTTACAGTCATGAGGTCAGTATTCAGACAGCCAACGTAGGTGTTGGTGACGTGTTACTGTGTGCAGAGATCCTGTTCAGGAAGCAGGACGCTTCACTGCACTCTGCTGAGGAACCTTTTAATGACAGGCCAGCTTTTCAAACCTCACGACTGTACAGAATAAACTACTTTATCAGGTACACCTGTCCAGTGTAAATAACTCCATTACATGTACTTTTACAGAGCTCAGAAATGTTTGTCAGAAATGTATAAATTCACTTAGGTCATGGCTAAGGTAGTGTTAGATACACCTCAACATAATACAGCCCACTACATCCAGTAACACCATCAGTAACTGTCACCTCAGTGGTAATAACTGTGTAAAAACACTGCATCCTAAAAGTAGACATGATGGCAGAACAGTTGTATTAGACTGTACAGGTGTACCTAATAAACTGGACACTGAATTCTCATATTATTACCAACTTTTCCTTTTGGGTGCAGAAAGCCTCCAGGATGGATTTTCAGAATGAGTCAGGACACCTGAAATGGGACAGAAATCTAGGCCTCTGCCAAAATAGACGAGGCCGCTCCTGAACGAGCCGCTCTACAATACGACACTTTTAAAAAGCCCGAGTAGATCGGGCTCTTATGTGGAGCCAGCCGCGTGTTTAATCAGTGTGTTGGCAGAGGATAATTTTATTTACTTATCATCCTGATTGTGTTGCATAAGTTGCTGTTGCCCGGAGCTACACTGCTCCCTCGTAGTGAATCCTCTTCCTGAACGTTTAATCATCAACCGGTAAATTAAGAGAGCTGTTTTCAAAGAGTGCTGCAGCTTTGATTTAGAGCCAGCAGAGTCTACCTGTGTAAGCACCGGCCGACTGCACAGCAGACATTTTAACAGGTCACAGCAGGAAGCTCACAGGTATACTCGAACGAAGACGTTGTTACCGTTCACCTGTCCGTTTCCAGCTTCGACAGGTGGAGACGGGACAGATGTCTGCCGTACAACGAGTTCACTTCTGGTTCAAACTAGTTCCCGACGTATTTCCTTCCTTTTTTACTGCTGAGTTCCTCCTTCTTGTTGAGTAGCATTGCTCGGCTTCTGTATTCTCCATATTTATGTGAGACGGCTCACTTGGACAATAAAACTGCCAACCGTTGAAAACGAAGCAAAAATCACCCGTCAAGTGCTCTGTTCTCTCAGTTTCACTCTGCGCGGGCGGTAGAGGGGGCGCCACTTTCATAATAACTCTATCATTTCTCCTGATGCAATATTTTCAGCATGCAAATGAGTCTCGCTGGAGACGTTCTGATAGTTTCAGCCCGTGAGGCGTTATCCCCAAATGTGTGGTCCGAGACAGAAACGATAGCATGTCCAGCTGCAGCCTCTCTCGTGCTACTTGCAGGTGTTCTCTCATCCTCTTTGTGTGTGGTTGGATTAATCATGTTGCTGCAGTAGATGTGCGGTTTACTGCAGGAGTTTCCCACCTTTCCTCAGAAAGTTAAAACGTGGCTGTGCTTTGGAGTTTTGGCTGATGCCACCTTATCTCTGTGAACGTCAGGCTGAGACCGCACGCTTTACTGCTATTGGTCTGTCAAAGTTCATTTGATTATGATTTGTTGACACCGATTCCAGCAGTGCAAACCTATTTTTGCCCATTATAATTTCCTAAAGCTTGGGATGGCATGTTCATGTTCCTCTCACTATATTTAGAATATTTCTAGTAGTTTGGCTCCAGCACAGTAAACTGTCTCTGCGTCATGTCTCTTGTCGTAGGTGTACATATCGCTCATCCCCATCATCGGTGGAGTGCTGCTGGCCACGGTGACTGAGCTGTCCTTTGATGTCTCAGGATTAATCAGCGCTCTGGCTGCCACGCTCTGCTTCTCTCTGCAGAACATCTTCTCCAAAAAGGTAAGTCGCTCTCTCGCCGGTAGGGGGGAGCCGACTGAAACAGGCATGGTGTGAAACTTGCCTCCTGGTTTTTGGAGGTGTGAGTGTATAAAAATGCAGAGAAGAGAAGTCGTTCCGTGCTGATCAGATCAGGAGGGATAAGTGGATTTCACAAGTGGCTTCTTACGGGAATGGATAACTTTGTTTTTTCATTTCATCTTTGATCTTGTTGCCGGACATGATTAATTATTCACCACGTTGATCTAAAGTGACTTTATTGGTTCACCTTTTTGTTATGCTGATCAAGACTTTAATCCATTTGGCTGAAGAGCACAGTTCAGACTGACTCAAGTTGAATAGACGATTTGGAAATCATCTTAATGACATCAACAATTATATTAATTACTATCAAGTCTTGGCCAGTGGATCATTAGAAAATAAGACTTGGGTGAGTTAGTGTCTATTTTTAGATACCTGTCCACATTTTAAGCATGCTAATGAAGGACTGGAAGGAGAATCTGACCTCTGAATGCTGAATTTAGACGATGAGTGTGATACCGTCTACCACCACAAGATGGTCGCTGCATTTCACCGACCCTGCCACAAGTCTTCCTTATAAGTGTGACACTGTTAAAACTCTGGTGATCTAATATTAAGGTGAAATAGACAGAAATACAAGATTAAAATAATTCAGTCTCTCACTGCCACTTATTTTAAACACACACCTTCTTTTATCTGGCTGTCAGGTTGTCATCTGGTTCAAGTAATGTAATGTTTTCCTCCTTTTTTTAGGTGTTGCGTGACACACGGATCCACCATTTGAGGCTCCTCAACATCCTGGGCTTTAATGCTGTTATCTTCATGCTGCCCACCTGGGTTCTGGTGGATCTCTCTGTGTTTCTTGTTAATGGAGACCTGGTGAGTGGCAGAGTTTACCAAAGACCACAACAAGTGGCGCTGATGTCATCGGTTAATAAAGCATGTAACCTAACCGTACTGCTCTCCTCACAGTCGGACATCTCGGGAAGGTCTGGTACCTTCATTCTCCTGCTCATCAGCGGTTTCTGCAACTTCGCTCAGAACGTCATCGCCTTCAGCGTGCTCAACCTCGTCAGCCCGCTCAGCTACGCCGTCGCCAACGCCACCAAGAGGATCATGGTCATTAGCATCTCCCTGCTAATGCTGCGCAACCCGGTCACCCTCACAAACGTGCTGGGTATGATGACGGCCATAGTCGGTGTCTTCCTTTACAACAAGGTGAGTCACAGCGACCACCGGCATGGAGGACGGGCAGAAGGAGAGCACAGAGGGATTCAACTCGTGGCTGACTTTAATGTAAATAGTAAAGTTAAATTAAACTTTATTTATCCTCTTTGGGAAATGTTTGACCCGTCCAAACTATTTAGGATCAGCGGGCAGCCACAGTGCAGTGCTAGGGGACAAACTACTAAGACACCCAGTCATTTAAAATCCGTTTGTCCTTCTCCTCTGCCAACAGGCCAAGTATGATGCTAACAAGGAGAAGAAGCTGCTGCCCAGCTCCAAGCAGGACCTGATGACCTTTGACAACCCTGGCGCTGGAGAAGCTCCAGGCCAACGGGTCCGTGCCTTTCTCCCACGGCTCAGAGCAGCAGCACAACTGGAACAACGTGCTGACCGACCACTTCCAGTACAGCCGGCAGACCTACACGACAAACTACAGCAGCACCAACCACCAGTATGTGGTGTAAAGGAGGAGTCTGACCTCTCTCTGGGTCGCTGTCATAGACATTACTGTGTGTAGCCACCCCCCACCTCCCAGCAGCGGGCCTTTACAGCCCAGCGCACGAGACTGAAGGCAAGTGCTGTTTGTTCTGGATAAGGAAGAATGAGATGAGTCGGTCATGATGGGCCAGTGACGTGACCTCTCCCATGATCCTCCCTGTCTAAACTTCACTTTCTGACAGCTTCGCCGCCATCATTGTTTATTTATTGCTTTGGCACCGACTGTATGAGATGATCTGACAGAAAACAAAACTTACATCACCTGTTTTCAGACAACCAGACTGCCACAGCAGGGTGGACATGTAAAAGGTAGTTGATGAATGAATGTTTTGCACCTTACTGTCTGGAAATGTCTGTTTTCACAGTCAGCCATTATTTCTTTTTGGGTTGTCAGCTGTAATTATTTACTGCGGCACGGACCGAGACAAGAGTCTGTCATGTTTCAGGAAGGTTTTAACTTTTTTCTTCATGGGGCACCTGTAATAATGTCAGGAGATATGACCTGTCCGCCATTCGATTATTTTCTTGTAGGCAGTGAAGGATTTGAGGTCACCAAAAAGTTTGAGTTTGTGGTTTTGTAGATTTGTTCTGATGCATTTTTCATCATGCTAGATGCATGCTATGTCAGTCTGTCCACCATCAGAAGTTCATGGTCCCCAGAGGATGACACCCCCCCCCCCTGCCGACCACAGTGATCTCCTTCACTTTTAATTCAGCACTACCCTGAGGCCTAAACTGTCTTCATGTTAAGTCAAATATTGCATCAACGTTTGGATGGGTTGTCATGAAATCCGATACAAATATTCATGACGTTGGTGATCCTCTGACTTTGCATACAAGCGCCATCGTTAGGTCAAAATTTTCATTCATAAATTTATAAATTCCTGCAATGAATGAATGACATTCCCATCAGCCTCAGCTTTACTTCGCATTCGGTGCTAATTAGTGAGTTTTAGCATTCTAGCACGCTGTACTAACACACATCAGCATGTTAGCATTGTCATTGTGAGCATGTTAGCATGTGGGCACAGTAGCATTTAGTTCAGGTCAGAGACTTGAGCCCCTCAGAGCTGCTAGCATGGCGGCCTAGCATCAGCGTACACGAAATGCTTTTGTCGATGTGAATATGACTGCGCTCTGTTTGCAGAGCTGTTCAGAATTACAAGTGCCTGATGAAGACAAAATGCCCAAATTAAATAAAAAGAAAATCCATTGATTGTGTTTGGAAGAAACTGCCAGTGTCAAAGGCTTTCATGCAAACTAAGAGTGAGATCAGTTCTGTTGCCCAGAACAGTCAATGACCTCCCACAGATCTGTCCGCTCCCCCTCAGTGTAGGTAGATTCATCATGTGTTATCATAGGACATTAATGTGAGACGTTAGCATAAAATTAGATTTATCAAAACAAAGCGTCCTTTCATTCAGCGCTAACAGCTGCACGCTGTGAGGATGCTCGTGTTTCATCTATTCTCTAATCGTGTAAAATGTAATAGCGGTGTTAAATTCATTATTTTGCTGTCGGACTTCGGATTAGAAGAATAGTTTTAAAGTTAGCTTTTTTTTTTTTGTATTGATGGTTAGTATTTATTGATCTGCAAAGCTTCTCAGGCAGAGTGAGATTTCCTCTCCTGTCAGGCGATTTTTCTTTTCTTTTTTCAGCCTGAACCAAAGCTGCTCTGTCATGTTTATGTTTTTTTGTTTAACGGAGGCCCGGCTGGAGTTTGCACATCATGAAACAACTAAACGTGTTACGCAGATTGTGACGGCCTGTCAAGTCCTGACGTTTAATTTCAAGCATTTTTGCTGTCAGACGGTCGCTGGACAGACTTGATCCAAAATGAGACGTGCATGATATCAGAGGTTTGGTTTGTGCAATTAAAGATTCAACTGTAATGTCCGGTAGACAAGAGGTTTGAGTATCATCAGTGATTACACTGTCTGCAAAATTAACTTCCAATAATCATTTAATAATGAAAAACCTTTTTTTTAATTGACTAAAGTATTTAATTTAGGAAACGTCTTGCTTCTTTCTTAACACCGTGTTTTATCTCTGATGTACACTGAGCATCTCACTGCAGCAATATGACGTTTTTATGCCTTTTTTTGTGACTTCAATGTCTCAGCATCTCAAATCAATGTTGTATTTCTGCTCTTTCATTTTGTAGGGACAACGCACGCTAATTGAATTTTTGTAAAAGTGCCAGTTGTAGCCTGTGATCTTGTTTTAGGTCTGTTTTGTTTTTTTCAGCTGTAGTCTCTGGTAGACGTGGGTAAGAGGATAGTGCGGTTATTTTCTAATGTCTTTCTTTTTTTGTGTGTGTGTGTATAATGTTTGCCTTCTTTGATAAATTTAAAACACTGTCACAGTATTTAGTCTGGAGAAAACCCCCAAAATAGCTCTGTGCGCACTGAGCTTTCCAGAGACAAACAAGTATCAATAATTGTTTGTTTCCTCCTCTTTTTAAATGTATTGATCAAACTGTCTCTTACTGCTGACGTTGTTTGTAGCTGAGATAGTTTGTAGGGTCATGGGAACCCAGAGCTGCTCTGTCTTTCCTCCAGCAGGGTGACAAATCGCCATTTTGGTAGGTAGTCGCATAAGAGGTCCTGCTTTTTACGTTAAGTTAACTGTTTCACAGTGATCAGAAAACACCTGTTTGTTGTCCTGAAGTGAATTTAAACAGATCTGCAGAAATCTCTTCCTTCTTCAAATGTCCTTTTCTTTTTTGTTAAGACTGCCGTTGTAGTTTCGAGGCCGTGCTTTGTTGTGTCGGACTGAGATAAATTATGCAGAAAATCTAATTTAGTCCACTTGGACTCCACAAACGGCGTCCTCAAAGGAGACTTTTGTAGGTTAGGGTTAGTTAGTTTGGCGGTGAGATCTCCAATCGTTATATATCGTGAGACTACTGAGACGGCGTCTGCATCAATTTTAAACTTTTCCATAAATAATCTACGAGAACAGAACATTTTCTTTTCAGTGTCACAATGGCATCAGCAACTTTTTCTATATTATTATTTAGTTACATCACTTTGTAATAAGAAAGTGTTGCTTATGGTGCCGAAACAGCAGACTTAAGCTCCTTCTCTGCAGCTCTATGGCTGTCACTGTTTGTTTTTTTACATCCGCACATAGTAAAATGTCTCCAGTGTCGTCTTACAAGCAGCCATTCAAAGCGTCTGATAAAACCTGACGGAGCATTTAACAGCTTTATCTATGAAGGGAGCAGAGCTGTGATACAGAACAGAGGATATCATTTGTCAGGTGGACAGAAATGTTTATTATTTCACTAACATGGTCCTAGTTCCTACCACTGCTGTATGAAGATACAGATGTCTGGAAATACCTGCTCACACATAATGCTAAACATTAAGCACCTGAAATTAGTCGAGGAGACGTGACGTCAACTCAAAATCAAACTGCGTTCTTTCAGTTTGTTTTTTTACAACTTGTTAAGGCTGCATTGATGATTATTTTATAATTAATCCGTCCTTTTTTTTTTTTTAATTAGTCTTATGATTCAGAAAATGTTGATCAGTTTCCCAAAGCGGAATATCTTTTGTCCTCAACCCAACCCGAGATACTCAGCTTACTGTTACAGAGGACTAAAGGAACCACGAAATATTCACATCTGAGAAGCTGAAAGTCGATTGCTGCAGCACTACAACAGGTGGATCCATGATAGAAAGCCTAGAAAGCCTCATGTAACGCTTTTACAGAGCAAATGAACATTTCAACACACCAAGAGCCTTTCAGGGGTAAAAACAAAAATGCACACTTAATCTGCATATCAGATTTAAGCAATAAATTCAGGGAATGAAATGTGACATATCGTTGGCCCTGAGATGATTAGATAAGAAGAAATGTGATCATGTTTGACATCCAACCCCAATTTAAGTTACACAATCCTTTCATGTTTTGGGAATGTAATGTTCACATGAATTCTGTATGCCAGAGTTTGTGCTCAATTCCCCAGATTTTTATAGCCATTTAGCCAGATGTGTCGACACAAACAGTCGACTACATGTGGTTGCATTTCCGTAAGTTACATTTGAACCTTTTTGTGATGACTCACCGTCGACTGCTGCAGATTTTTTTATGCTCGTCTTCTGTACGTCCCTCCTCATGTTGCCAAAAGCAGACCGTATCACATGTTCTGATGCCGATGCACCGCGCGATGGAGGCTTGTTTGCAGACAGGATGTAGAAATTCACAAACTACAACACGTTGCAGTTTCTGAATTGTGTACTGATTTTGTGTCCTGCTGGCCGCTTTGTTTCTGTACAGTGAGCGAACTGGGAGTGCCGTTGATTTAGATGTTGGCTCTCTCTCTCCTGTAAAGCTTTTAACTGGGATGTAAATGAACGAGGGAAGGGGGTGGGTTACTTTGTAAAACTTGTATAATTATTATTTTTGTGCGTCTTTAATGGATCTTGAGACAGAATTTTTACTTAACGGATGTTTATAGATTTTTATTTATGGTGTCGAGGTACAGAAATGTTGTACAGAGGTGCAGCTATGCACAGTCTCGTCTGCTTATGTTTAGTAAATGCTATTTTTAAATGTTGGGGGAAAAAATAAATGCATTATGGAATACTGAACATATTGATTGATTACTTTTATTAATGTAGAAATAAAACACGTAGTACACAGTAAGGCTTTTTATGAAGCAGATTAAAGTATTTTCTGTCCCACTTTTATAACTTCTGTGTGTAATTTAAGGGGGAAACAGTTAAACATGATACCTGAAGGTTCCAGGTTCAGTAAATAAGAAGAAGATACTGAATGTCAGGTTGGTTCCAGATCAAACTGGCTAATCTCACGTTAAAACATTTGAATATCTCTAACAATCAGCCAGGACATGCAGGAACGAGTGGAGGCAAATGTCTTTACGCGGAGTAAACTTCACTGGCCTCTTGAAAGGCGAAAAATCTTTTTCTCTGGAGCTGAAGGTGGTAAAAGCCCGCCGAACGACTGACTTCTATTCTCACAGAAAACAGGCTACAGTTAGAGTTAGAGCAGTTAATATTCTCAGTTTTTCTGCCCCCCTAGTGGCCAAAAATCATTTAATGCAGCACCGATCTCAGGCACAAAAAAGATTTCATAGTTTCACAGGTCATGTTTACATGTAACTCTGAGTCAGTGACGCAACAGATGTTTTGAGTTTAATTCACATTTCCACGGAAAGATAAAACGCTGCAGGTTCCTGCTCATGATGAAAGATGGCTTCTTCCTCTCTTTTGCATTTTTCCCTCTGACTAATGACAAGCTGTTTGTTTGTTTTTAAAGGAAGGCTGCACACAGGCACTGGATGGTGCTGGAGTAGATAAACATGAATTGATCTGTTCCAGCACATATTTCCACACAGATCAACGTCAACAGCCTGCAATCAATGATCACATCCGCGATTAATCATTTCCATTTAAAGGACCACTGAGTTCAAATCAGAAGTTTAAAGCATAAAATGTAAATACTCAAGTGAAGTACATATTACTTCAAATGTACTTCAAAGTACTTCACTTATAGTACTTGAGTTCCATTCAAGACTAAAATAGTGAAACAGTCGAGACTCAGGTTGGGATCTCCGATGCAAACATACCTCAGTAGCATTTATTCAGTGCTTCATCGAGCTCATGTCAGTGTTTCAAATGTTTCTCCTGATGCAAAAGTTACTCCTGAGAGAAACTTCCTGTGGACACGTTGAGGAAGAGGAGTCCAAATCGTAAGAACAGAGTCTTCTGTCCATACACATTCATATGAAAACATGAGTTTAAACACAGACTCACTGGTAAACTGAACACTGAAATAGATCTGCCTGTCTGTATAATAATCCTGAAGCATCCAGCAGATTAATGCACATAAACTGGACGAGGAAACATACAACTTTAAAATGCCAGAGCACCGATTGGCTGACAGTAAAAAGCACAAAATGAAGGCTCGGTCACGTCATACTGTTGCACTACTGTAATAACATCTGTATCTGTTCTTTGTCACTGCAGGAGATGCTTACATAGATGCAATTAGAGCAGCCTCCTGCCTTTATGGAATAAATAATCCACAGGCAGGAGCTCCGAGGGTCCTGTTCAGCCGTGAGTCCACAAAGTCATCACAAAGTCTACGGCCCTTCATCAAGCTGCCTGCAGTGTGAGAAGGCAGCAAACATTCACAGACGTCAAACTTGCCTTCAGTCAGTTTTAGGTCTGCTGCAGGCTCTCTGTGTCGTACAGGATGAATTTGGTGGTGGCGGGCAGCTGAGAGATGACATTTGCGTTGCACATGAGCTGAGTGAACACATGGCTGTCCGTCATGAGCTCAGGATAGAACAGGTTCCTTTGCGGCGTCGAAGGTGAACTACTGCGAATGCTGCTGCTTTGCCTGGATAAAGTGAGCAGTCGACGAAACAGAGACCTCCTGAGGAGGATGTAGATCCAGGGGTCGAGGATGGGGTTAACTGAGGCTATCCGGATGGCAGCCAGGTCTGCTTGTGGGTCTTTCGGCATGAAGCGGTTGGCAAACACTCGGACCTGAATTAGAAAAACAAGTTGAGACAGCTCAGATCTTCATACTGTCAATAAAACACGGAATATGTCGGATCAAAGTTATCATTCTTAAACTTAATTTAAAAGAGGGAGAGAGAGAGAGAGAGAGAGAGAGAGAGAGAGAGAGAGAGAGAGAGAGAGAGAGAGAGAGAGAGAGAGAGAGAGAGAGAGAGAGAGAGAGAGAGAACATCCACATCACTTAAGACAGTTTCAACCTGAGACCTCACAGGTTTAATGTGTTTATGAGTTGATTTTCCCTTCTCAGATTATTTCATACAAATATTTTTGGAGTTCTAAATGAACAAAACTATTTTTACAGCTTTGTAAGATGTAGAAATGAAGAAATCACAGCTCTGAGGACAGAATATATTCAAGTGGATGCAATTACCCCAAAATACACTGAGGTTAAAACTCTAAACTCATGTTGGTCATAAATCTACTGACAACGGACTTCAGCAGTTATTTCATTTTACTTTAGTCTCCTGTCATCTTATCATTGAACTGAAGGGAAAATGGTGTAATGAAGCAAATGTTATTAATCTTTAGTTCTTTCCATGCTGTATGCTGTAGGTTATTATAATGCTGTTAAGCTGTTAAGAGCCCTGCAGCAAGCCTGCGGCTCAGTACATACAGTATACAGTAGTAGTACAGTTAGTTTCTAGTCTCTCCTCATGTTGTGCTGGGGGATTATATGTATGCAAAGCACTTATTATCGCAACCCCACACTGACTCACCACTAACGGGGCAGAACAGGCCAGAACCACGGCGGAGGTCGTCACCAGCACCGAGATCATCTGCGTTTCTGTAGCCGACGACAGAGCCCTCCACCTGTCCCGGACGCTGCCTCTGACGGGCCGATTCACGGTCCTCTGGCGCATCATCATCAGAGTGCCGCACACCGCCAGGTTCAGCATGATGGTGCCCAGGATGAGCAGCAGGCTGATGGCGCCGTACAGCACAGAGTAAACGGAGGGAGCACGCTCGCTTGTCCTCCAGTCGATGAAGCACCAGGTGCCGGGCTGTTGCAGCTCGCTTCTCGCCATGCCCATCATCGGGAGGCAGCAGAAGAAGATGTGACTGATGTAAATGAACAAAAGGAACCTTTGCGCAAAGCGTCGGTCCACACCCCACCGCTCGTAGGTGTACGGGCGGCATATAGCCAGGTACCGCTCTGTTGCCATGGCGAAGATGATGCTCAGTCCTGTTAAACTGAAGAATAGCAGCAGAAAGGAGTCAAACTCGCAGACATGTGGGTTCTCCAGCACGTACGGGTTCAGGTAGTTGGCTATAGTGAACGGACTGGCCAGGCAAGTGCCCAACAAGTCCGTCACCGCCAGACCGCAAACCAGCGTGTAGAAAGCTGAAGACTTTCTCTCTTGTCTCGACACTGAAAGGACGATTATTGCTATTAAATTCCCAATGGCCCCTCCAGAGAAACATAAAAATCGGTAAAGCGATTGCTTTGTCGACCGGAGGCGTCTTTGACTGCTGAGTGCTCGGTACCGTTTGGTTGATGGATGCGGGTCCGTGCGTAAAGTTTGGCGTTTCCATCGCCAAATATTCCCACAGGCTGGTGTTTATTAATGACATTTCCTTTGGTCTGTTGTAGATTTGGGGGCGCATTTCCCTTTTAACCACTCGAATCAGATGATATGGAGATATTTTCCCTGGCAATCTCATCCCCTCTGCTTTCCAGTAATCCAGATAACCACAAAGGAAATTGCGCACAACTGTGAGCAAAGAGGTGGGCTGCCTCTTAAATACTGAACCACCCAGTAGACCGACAGAGAAGGATCGGATGCTGTGCGACAAACAGAAAATCAAAATATATGTTTTTGTTTATTTCTGTTGCCTTTCCGTGTCTCATCTGCTGTTGATGTCATAACTGCAATGCGTAATGTCTGTGTCAGCCTGGCAGGAGGGCCACTTGTCCGACCTCACTGAATACAGATGGAGCGCACAAACATGACGATATACAGAGACACCACAGGCTTCACCAGACCTTTCATAACCTTTCTTCTATATATATATAGAAGAAACAGTTTGATCGACTCTGCTCACTCAACTTGTATAATCAGAACTTTGTAAACAAAGTTACAAATTGCTAATAGATAAATACAGTTACAAATACATGTGCAAACATTTATCTAACCACACGGATTGTTTAGACTCCACTTGCTTCTTCAAAGTGGCGATGAAGGAAAAGTTTAAATGCAAAATTCCACGTATTCCGAGAAGAGTTAAGATGATGCTGTTTTTTAATGCTCTGAGCGCTGAAAAACTGCTGAGGAAATAAAACCCAAACACATGGCAAGATACCACAAAAGGTCAGAGAGAGTTATTACATATAAAGAATCAAAATCCAGGAAATCCAGGCTAAAGATCAGGTTTATTCTTCTAGTATTGGCAATAAAAACTGTAATATTGCTCAAAGATTAAGTTTTTCCCATTTATTTATCTGCACCCCTTGATGGTAAGATTAAGATTTCCTGGAGTTTCTGCATGCCTGCCAAACTCTGGCCTTCAGATCAATGCAGCGCTTCTTTCTTCCACTGTAGAAATACGAGGTGAGTATTTAACTTCTGGCGTTAGTTCATGTTGCTGTTGATCTTCTTTCTGTCCCTTCAGTGGTTCGTGTGATTTTACATCATGTTTGTGAATTATGAGCATTTTTTTTTTCAGGTTTCTTGCTCAAACAGACTTTCGCTGTGCTGCTTGAGTTTGGGCCTTATCAGTCTTAAAGTTGTTGACCTTTTGTTCACAAGCTGAATTAAAGCTGCCAAATCATCCAATAAATAACTCTGTTATTTGTTTAAACCTGTGCATAGCAACAATAATCATACACAGACTAATAACTCTGACTGAAGTCTACCTTTTTTTCACTATTAGTAGACATTCATACGTTCATAGGAAGTTTAATTAATTCTGTCAAAGCGTGCTCACAACAAGTGGAAAATCTTTATGGACTGACCAAAGGTTTGGTGTCAGTGAAGAAGCTGGTGAACATTTAATTAAACACATTAAATACGTGTTTGGAAAATGTGTTCCAGTTGTTGTGGTTGGTATGTTCCCTCTGTCTCTTCTGTGCAGCACACAGCACAGCCCAAACAGAGATGACTGTAAATGGTCGTGAAGAGCAAAAAAAAAAAACGGCTGACGGACAGCGTTGAACATACGAGACGTCAGTGCACTTAGTCTGCTCTGACTCTTCAGCCATCGCGGATTCATAACAGCGTGACTTGTGTTTACAGTGAGGAGCAGCAGCGAGGGGTCTCTGTCTGCAGCCGACCTTAAAAGACAAAACACAACACCTCTGTGAGAGGTAAACCACCGCTGCTCATCTCTGCTGCAGACAAAAAGGAGCTGGCAGACTCTAAAAACAACAAAGCACTTAAGTGATGCCAATGGTTGGAAACTCCAACGCAGACTGGTATGTGCTTCAGTTTGTTATGAATCATGGGATGTACAACCCGCAATTTATTGCAAATGGAAATCAAATGCATTATCTCGGTCTGTGGTCGCTGCATTAACATGGAACTGTAAAAGACTTTATGGCACGTTGCAGCCCTAAAAGGCCGTTAGTCTGTAAACCCATCTGAACATATGATCGGCATCAGTGACAAGGGCCCTTTTTCCAACTAGTCTTGTGAAGTGATGACATTGACAACATTAGTCTTAAATACTTTAGTGGTTTCTCAACCCTGTGCTGGTTTTAGTGATGTCTCCACAGCTTTAGGCCAGCTTTCACACTAGGATAGTCCGAGGGAATCGATTCAACTGTCGCTTGTTTGTGGCAGTATTGCCGAAATGAGCACTCACCGGGAAGGAAAAAAAAGCACAAGGTAGAAGAAAACCTGTCTCATCGACTGGCCAGGGCCGAAAATGGCAATCCATCCCCTTCGGGATGTCACCTCCTTGCAGCTTTTGCAGCTGGGTGATAGGCTGGTTCTCTGTGGTCCTCCCTCTTTGTTCTGCTCTTCAATGTGCCGGGCACAAACAGTCAAAATATTGTGAATTTCAAAGGCTTTCAAAGGAATTTCAAGCTCAGCGTCTTGGAGAGCATTTGCCCAGAGTCTTAGCAGATTTTTTTTGTATTACACCCTTTCAGCAATCTCATCATCTCAAGCTGCTGGAGATCATGTGGCTCCCATAATACAAAGCATTCTCGCTTTTTCTGTCCAATATTCATATAAAAAATTGCTTTCTCATTTCTGCTGCTAGAAAAGTAATTATGATGAAATGTCTTTAGTCAGACAGGTGGTTTAGGGTGAGGTGGTCTTCTTCATAAGACCGGTCAAAGAAAAACCCTTTAATGGAAGAAGTCTCAACCAGAAAGAGATCTTATTTTCCTCTAGAACATCCTCTTCTAGTATTGGCATATCATTTGTGTACAAAGTAGCAATATTATAATATGAAAAAACAGGATGACAATTTTGAACCATACATTTTAAAACTGCCTGTAAGATTCGATACTTTTTTACTTTTTTTTAGCAGTTGGAGAAACAATTTTCTTTACTTCAGTTACATCTGCTTTTGTTTAGCACAGCTGAAATGTTGATGCTGAAATGAAATACAAGCAGTTACTTATTGAAACCAGTGTCTCATCCCAGTGTGGGGGGTCACAATAACAGAAGTTGTTGTTGAAATGTATTCTTGTCATGTGTATGTGGCTGATCTGAATGTTCTTGTGAAATTCAATCCCAAATATCTTGTTTTCAACGTCATAAAGGATCGTGAAAATTAATCATATCTGACAAAACTAAATGGATATCCATGGCATATTAAGTGAATGTCTCTCACTGTTGGTCTTGGAGCTGTGACAAACCAGGAATGAGAATGTCTTCCTCCATGTTTTATAAAAGACTGCTCCTTTCTAACGCCAGTGCAGCTCATATTTCTTCCAGCTTTTCAGTAACTGTAAGATCTAACAGATGTTACACATTCTTTCACCTTTACATGTAGGTTATGACCGCAGCATGACTACATGACACAGTCTTGGATGTAGACGATCAAATAAGATAAGGATAAGAG
The DNA here is from genome assembly GCA_014281875.1 of Nibea albiflora. Classification (NCBI taxonomy): domain Eukaryota; kingdom Metazoa; phylum Chordata; class Actinopteri; family Sciaenidae; genus Nibea; species Nibea albiflora. The sequence goes on along the minus strand of CM024792.1, from coordinate 9,340,014 downwards.
CTATGGCTAAGAGTCATTTTTAATGTGCTCTCTTGCAATACATACATATAACAATGCTATGTAATTTTCATGGAGAGGAGAGGTTAAAATACTAAAATTGTGTGAGTGGTACTGGGTTTTCCTTTCCAATGAATTTGGAGTTGCTGTAAATTTAGCAAATCATCCATGCCCTCTGCAGTTATGTTCCCAGATGTGTGTGGCCACTGACGACCATCTTCAATGCAATAATTCTGATTAAATATCATTAGTCATAAAAGTCATTAGGATGGATGCTCAGAGAGAAATAGATGTCTCACAAATAAAACCACCAATATGTACCTCATGGTGGTGGTTGCCATGAGTCACCAAAATCAGGATCTGTCCTCTGGGGACCATTAAAGTTTCTGACAAATTTTGGGTCGCTGCTTTTTGCGGATGACCTGGTCTTGCTGGCTTCAGCGTGACCTTCAGCTCTCTCTGGAGCGGTTCACAGCCGAGTGTGAAGCGGCTGGGATGAGAATCAGCACCTCTAAATCTGAGGCCATGGTTCTCAGCCGGAACAGGGTGGAGTGCAGTCTCCAGGTCGGGGTTGAGATCCTGCCTCAAGTGGAGGAGTTCAAGTATCTCGGCATCTTGTTCATGACGGCGGATCGGTGCAGCTTCTGCAGTGATGCGGACTCTGCGCCGGTCCGGATGAAGCTCTCGATTTACCAATCTACGTTCCTACCCTCACCTATGGTTCGTGAGCTTTGGGTAGTGACCGAAAGAATGAGATCGCGGATACAGTGGCTGGGCTCTCCCTTAGGGTGAGAAGCTCGGCCATCCGCGGGGAGCTCGGAGTACAACCGCTGCTCCTCCGCATTGAGAGGAGCCAGTTGAGGTGGCTCGGGCATCTAGTGAAGATGCCTCCTGGACGCCTTCCTGGTGAGGTGTTCCGGGCACGTCCCTCCGGGAGGCGGCCCCGGAGAAGACCCAGGACATGCTGGAGGGACTATGTCTCTCGGCTGGCCTGGGAATGCCTTGGGGTCCCCCTGGGAGAGGTGGACGGAAAGTGGCCGGGGAGAGGGAAGTCTGGGCGTCCCTGCTGAAGCTGCTGCCCCCGCGACCCGCCCTCGGATAAGCGGAAGAAGATGGATGGATGGATGGATGGATGGACAAATTTTACGGATTGGATTGTGGGAGGAAGCTGAAGTAACCGGAAAGAGCCCAGACATAGTGAGTGAACTCCAGACAGAAAGGCCCCAGCTGGGATTTGAACCAGAAACATTCATGTTGTGAACCAGCGCCCTATAATCAAAAATCCCAGATTAAAAGAATTTGAGCTAATTAATGCAAATTCCAATTAGTCATTCACTATTTATGAATCCTACGTAAAATGAAAGCATTTTGTTTGATATTTAATTTAAAGGCTTGTTGTAAATCTGGAACTTTTTTACCATTTTTACCGTGAACCTCAACATTGATTCACCAGAACCACAAAATGTGTGCCCAATGGCCGTGCTTGTGAAAAGGTTGACAACATCTGTGAAGATCATTTAAGTTTCTAAAATAGAAAAATTCATGAGAATCCATTCTGTATCAACGAAGATCGTCCCGATTGCTTCCCAGAGAGTCTAGAAACTTGTTTTTGCTACTAAATCTTGCTTGGAATTGCTTGCTTGGAATTCTTTTAAATGCACAATTCCCTAACTTCCTCACATATCTCACCACAAATCTGAAAAACACATGCTGGAACTGCTGGTGTGTTCTTGTCAGTTCTTACTTGCTGTTGTTCGCATGTACACCAGTCGCTGTTTTGAGTTTGAGTTTACTACGTGATTACAGCTGAGGACACAATGTGTTCAACCTGTATAGCTCACTGCTGTAGTGTGAATGTCAACTGTTCTTCAAATTAAATAAACACTTCTACTGTGTGTGTATAAAAACCGTGCTCAGCACTCATTTATATTTCAGGGCTTTAAACTTTTGCTTTTTTTCAGTTGTACATTGTCGATACTGGTGGGGCTTAAACTGTGGCCTGAAAGGAGTCCAAATACTAAAAGAGTAAGCTAAATATATAATACTAAATATTAAAACACTAACAGGAAAATATAAGCTGACATATGATTCAGTGTCACCATAAATAAAGCTGATTATATCCTCAGTTTGGTGAAATACATACAAACATAAAGTGATAAACAGCAGCTGTAGCTGCAAATGGATGTAACATTCATTTCCACAATAAGTTGATGTCAGGCCAAAATAAAACTAATCCAGTGGTTCTTAAACTGGTGGGGTAGTACCAGGCAAATAAAGAGTGCTCACTGCTCATGAAAAACATGAACCCCTGACTGTTCCCACTCATACTGCCCACACCCACTCTGTTATTACACTGGCTGCTACAGTGGTGCAGTCACTCAAAACTATAGCAAGCAGAACAACCAGCATATTTATTTGTCATATATAATCATACAGGTACAAGCATAATGGTTGTTATGGAAATAAGGTGAGTCAATAAATAAGTAAAAAAAGAACCTTAATGGAACTAAATAAATAAATAATACATGCGTAAGAATAATAGTAGTAACAATAATAATACTAGCAATGAGTAAAATAAGAAAAGTAAGTAAGCATTTAAAGGTGCAGTGTCTTCATTTAGGTGTACCAGGATCCTTCTTCCTGACTGTTGTCTGGTAGGTTGGCATCCCGTCTTAAATTATGCAGCGTTTGGCATAGATGTCTTTTAAACTAGAGGGTAGAGCACCAGCCATTGTGCATTCAGCTGAGCAGAATGCCTTGCTGTTTCCATACCAGACAGTAATCGGATCTGTCAGGAGTGTTTGAGGGGATACCTGGGATTTCCTCAAGCGTCTGAGGTGAAACAGTCTCTGCCTTGCTTTCTCAACACAGAGTCAGGATGCAGCGTCCTGGTCCCTCTGTGATTAGACACCAACGTACTTGAAGATGTCCACTTTCCACTGAGAAGTGAATGATATTAAGAGACACTTACTTCCTCCTCTGCTCATTTCCAAAGTCCAGTATCGTCTCTCTTTACTCTTGCTTATGTTCAGGGGGAGGTTGTTGTCTTGACACCAGTGTGTCAGGTTCTCTACTTCCTTCAGATAGGAAGGCCTTTTCATTGATCCTTCATTGTTTTGGTGTTTCACCACAGCTCTGTTGTCGGCAAACATGACTGGTGATGTTGTGTACAGGAAGTACAACAGGGGACTAACAACACAGCCCTGGGGTGCTCCCATGTTTGAGCATTGTTTCAAATTAGGTCAGTGAGTGACCCAAGTTAACCCCAGCACTGAGCCTGGCAGCTACACTCACACACACCGAATGATATCAAATGAACCGTTTACTCGAACTGGGAGTGGGAAGATTGCTCAAATTTCTGCAACATCAAGTACTAAGCTTACTTGGCCAAGTGAGAAATCACATACTATATATTCATGTAAACTGATACATGATGACTGGTATAGCAGGCAGTACTAGTTGGTAAATGTGTACGTAAAATAACACGTCAAGGAGAAACTGATGTTTTGTAGGGTCACATATCAAAACTGATTTCTCAACTCGGGGGAACCGACTCTTTGAGACGTTGTAAACTAAGTTGAACAAACGTGATTTATGCTGGGAAAACAAACAAGAGTTTGCTGATGTTTCATTTAACTAAAGTTCAACATAGATCCTTTTTTATTAGCTGCTTTATTAGTTGGGGTGCGGACGGGGAGGGGAGGGCAAAGTGATGCATCTTCTTTCGGGGTCACATCAGTTTCAGGAATCACATTCTCAATGATGAACTGTTATTTGAATGTGTCGTCGTTCTTTTAGGTATGTATGAATATACATATATGACAGAAGACTTTTTCCAGATAATTCCTAGTCAGCAAACATTGTTGACTACAGAACATTTTCCAAATCAAGAGGTCACAAAGTTTCCACGACTCACAGAAGAACATGTAATCCTTCAGTTTAAGTTTGAACATGAAAAACCCGCAAATGTGGGGTTAGGAGGTTTTCATGCAACAGCAGCAGATTTGTTGTCCTTCCTTACATGACGTCAAACAAACACTTGACATCGTTAGTTAAAATAAACTGACTGAGACTCAAATCAACATGTTGGAAAGCTTCTGATGAATTTGATCTTACCGTACAGCCACGAGTGTGCGCATGTGGTCGTGTTTAAATTGATTAGTCGGGAAATGATGAGCGTATCAAGTCCTGCATTAACTCTAGTGATCGCCACATAATATGACACTGTAGGCATTTGCTGATGCACAAGGAAGAACAGGAAGAGTCCATGTTAACTACGTGGGACAGGAATCATGTCTGGATATGTAGAAACAAGTTTTCTTATTCTCCAAAGTAACTGTTTGAGTTTATGGATGATTGTTGCTGCATTTGGCTGTTTTTAACATCAGAGGACCAAATTCGGCTAGTGCGTAGACTTGTTCCCATTCTTTTTCGTGGCCTCGGTCTGATTTAGACTGAGAATCGGCCCCACTTGTCAACATTCAGGCTAACTTGGGGTCATTGTTCGACTTTTTTGGAAAATCATTCATCACAAACCTGGCATGGGTTCAGCGCTCGGGTATAGATCTACTTGAGTCCCTAAACTAGGACTTTCACTGAGGATACAGTGCCAAAAACTGCATTTCCTTTAACAGCCACTTGAGGCTGGCTACAGGACATGTCAATCTCCATGTATATATATACATCCGAATATGCTATGCCCTCAGTGCTGACAGCAATCTACGTGACCTTTTCCCTTTCTCTAGTATTTACTGGAGCTTGACTGGTAAAGTCGGTTAAGTCTGGTATTTCCTGTCCCCAGATTACTAAAGTCTCTGCTATTCTACCAACCCTCCTACATATTATGGGTTTACTTATGATTTTAATTATTTTATTATTTTAAAACTAATCCTCTCGTTTAGATTTTGAAGGACGACATGCCTAATCTGCCGAGCCAGCTCTTCCTGTCTTGATTCGAATAAATTAGCTTAGCCGTCTGAGAAAATGTTTCTTCTTTACTGGCCTAAATATGATGTTATAAGCGATCAGGTTTATAAATATTTATTCGAGAAAGTCCATCGCTCGCATTTCGATCCCTCACGACAAGAGGACACTTTCTCTGGATCCTCTCACACTGTTTTCATCCTTCTGGGTAACATTTTTACAATGAATCAAAGGAAAAAGTATTCAGATCATTTACCAAAGTGACTAGTGAGTAATAGCAATACCCAAACAAATGCCCAAATATATGTACATCTACACACACCTACGTACATGCACACACACTGTCATGACATAATACACTGACACATTAAACCCAAGGGAGTGCTGGCTGGTCTTTGGAGCTCTGGCTAAAATATAATAACCCTGCCATATGTGGTGTATCTGGGCCCTCAGCTCAATTTTAAAACGTAATCCTGCCCTATACGTCATGAAATTATGGCTGTAATTTAAAGTTCCAGTGTGTAAGATTTAGATGATCTATTGGCAGAAATGTATATAATACTGTTATATTATATACATCATGATAAGTTTGTTTTCATTAGTGTATAAGAACAAATAAGAATTGTTTTAGTTACCTCATATTGAGGGAGCAGATCCTCTTGCACCATGTTTCACTGCCATGTTTCTACAGTAGCCCAGAACAGACAAACCAAGTAATTCTTTCCGGAGCAAGATGTTACGTCTCTCTCTGGTGAGTTCATGAACTGTTCCATCAAATTATCTCAAGTGCTCCCTAAACATCAAAGATTCAGTGTCTGGTTTTTTGTTTGCCTCCCAAACCATCTCCTCTGACTCACATGACCTCTCACTCATCCCCTGAGAGTGAAAGCATCATAGACTGACAATTATTCCTATTAGAGTCTTGTGCAAGAGTTCCCATGTATTTGGACCACACAGCGGATGTGATATTCCAGCAGTGGGTTCTGCAGCCTGACCTTTGACTCTGAGAAGTTTCGCCTGTGAGTCGAGCCAAGCAGCGAGGTCAGAGCAGAGACACACTACCAGCAGGTGAGGTGAGTCAAACATTTTCCCTTCTGCTTTTTAGAGAACTTGAGATGTTTTTCTTTGCACTTTGACACTCGTAAACAACTTTAATTTTCACTATATTGACCCTGTTATCTCCTTCTCGAGCTGCTGGACTGATATGCAGCAAGCAAAGCGTGACAGCCACATTGTTTTCTCTGCATCCTGCTTAGCGCTACCTTGAATTTCCAAGCAAACCACTGTCATGACGGACACAGAACAAACAGCTGGAAGTTGTCCTGCCCCGGACCAAACTCCTGTCAGGACCTGGCTCTCTTCCAGCTCAAGAGGTACAAGTGTTCGGCTGCCGTTGACCGTCCGGTTTGGTTTTCTGACAAAAATTCAGCTCAGAGTTTTGACAGAGCCTTGTAACCTGAGGAAAACCTTTAAAAACCTGCTGAATTCACAATACAGTAGTAAAGTACAGCACCTTTTCTTTGGACACAGTTTGGCACGTTGTTTATGTGTTTTTATTCCATATCTCTGTGGCCATAAAGTCAACTTGTGTGGACCTGCCTGCATTAATCCGTGTTTCCATCTTGTTAAATTTGCTTCTCCTTCTCTCTGAGTTAAAATCACGATATGTGAGCGTCTGCTGATTTGATTTTGACTCTTCTTTTTGAAATGTGATTTATGGATAAAAGATGTAGGTCACAGGTTTTCTTCTTTAACTAATCTTAAAATATCTATCTATCTGGTGTCTATCAGTTGTTCAGTGTTTTAATAGCAGACGGTTCGCTCTGTTCCATTTGTTTTAGTTTGGTGACAACGAATGACACTTCATTGTAACTTGTAGGATGCATAATTATAATTTGCGTGTTGAGTGTTCCTAAATACTGCTGGTAAAGTACAGTACGGTGCGTCCCCTCGTCTTGATCGAATCTGGGTTCAGTGAGTTTGTTAACGTCTGATGGGAAGTGGCAGCATGTTCAGGTGACACCGTTTATTTTGTTCTCTTGTTCGTCCTTCATGTTCAGACCTTCGCTGGAGGGTGTCCAGCTGTTCCAGCTGCTAACACTGTTTACAGTATTCGTGAAGCTGCAGTACAGAAGTGTTTTACTGGAAGCCCGTTGACATATTTACAACTTGGGGAGGCTTTCATGTCGGCTCATGCTGCGTCAAAACTACCATATTTTTCAAATGTTTCCATTTGCAAACATCTGCTTTGTCAACAAAGCCGTTCTCTTTGCTTCTGTGAGCATTACAAAAATATAAATGTCACATAGTTTGGTCTTCTCTGGCGTGTTAACCATTAGCCATCATGAGCAATGATGGTTTTATGAGTATGTGATCACTGTGGGTGTATTTCAATCATGTGCCTGTAAAACCAGCAGTTAAGCCTACAGTAGTCATATTTTGACGATAAAATCCTCAAGCAAAGATTGTAAAAGCTAATAAAGCATCTTGAAATCAGATGCTGGTAAGTAAGTAAGTCATATTTATATGCAGTGCACAAACCTTTATAGACCTGACATTACATAATGCTTTAGTAGAATAGATTAACAAGTGTAAAGAGGTGGCTTCAGTGGGAAGGAGTTTGTAACTTCAGAGGCACAATTTGCACCTCAGTGAACCTCAGTACATATAACTGATTTGCAAATACTGTACATCTGCTCCTGTGTTGTGCCACTGACAGCGTAGGAAAAGGTCATGATCTGTATCATGGAATATTTGAGTCAATAATTAATTTATTAACATGAAACTAAAACCACATTTTTTGCTAACTGTCAGTGTTGTTTTTGCGGATTACATGAGGCTACGAACCCCGGTCTGCAGTGTCTAGCTTTGTGAAACAAATCACATTTAGTAGTGGGATATAAATATGATTTCTCGGAGACAGGGTTGGCTGGTGACACAGAGCCGTTGTAGTTTGATGAAAGCTAAAAAGGGTAAAGAAATAAGGAGAGGTGGCAAGAAACTCTTTGAAAATAACGATCAAAGACTCTCAGAGTCATTATGGACAACTTTTAGTCTGTTTCTACTCATATTAATAAAGTATAATTTTTATCAGACTTTGGGATAAAATGAAAGCCATGCTGTTTTCACAGTCCCACCATTCATGTCTGACCAAAGAAATAAAAGGAAAGGAAACTAAAGGAAAATCAAATCATAAAAGCAGACTGGCTCTCGACGGTATTAACTTTGATTCCTCTAATATAGAAGTAAAGAAACCTTCAGAAGTGTTCAGTCTTTTTCTTCAGTCTCTTTGAAACCATTATGAGCCCAGTTATATTGCCCACTCGCTCCAGTTCTGGCACAACGCTGGCTCCATCAATGATCCCCTGCATCCCAGCCCTCTTTTTCTTGGTGGCCCAAAATGTCTGTGGTACAAATACTAACACTTCCCTGGTGTTCTGAGTTCATTCACTCACTCAACAGCAGTTACAGTTCAAAGCGGTTTACTTTACTGTCCACCAGGAAACTCTGTAAATCACAGAGGTGTGATTGACACGTGTGCAGGACATCAGAGGGAAAACAGCAAACATTTTATACATAAAATATGATCCAGGTTCACTAGTGATTGAAACTGGAGCACAAAGCTACATAGTGTAAGAGGCGTACATGGAGCAGAGAGTTCAGAACATTGATGAATTAAAGACTAAAGCATAAAACAATGCAGTGAGCCATCCATGTAGGAATTCTACCCTGCAGCTCTTGTTTCATGTCGTTCATGTCATTTGCCAACTCAGGCCTCTCCACGCTAATACACTGAACTAAGTTAAGTTTAGTTTTCTTGTTAACTGCAGGAGGAAATGCACTATCCAAAGTTTACACTCAATATATCCGTAACAGGTGGGCAAGATGGGAAACAACTAAAAAAAATATTTTAGTTGTTTGGCGCCATTGGTTGGTTTGTACTCACCTGTTAAATGCAGAAGTGTATTTGTGCTGAACATTAAACTAAATGGTGACTGAAAAAGCCAGTAAACTGTTACACAACTTGAGTGAAGCTGTTTAAGAGGCGACCTTTGTTACATTTAGGACATTTTCAGAACCATTAAAAACAGTTTTTATTCCAGGAAATTAGATGAAACATTGACCAAGCGTCAAGGAAACGCACGCTCAGCAATTTGCATACACACACACACAGAAAATGAATACTGCATACATCCAAATACACACACATTTACAGTGCAAACACATTAAAAACACAAATACACAAAACTCTGATGCAGCTGTGACACATGAACATGATGAAGACGTGACTAACACACACAGACACACATCCTCTTGCTCTCACACAGATGTGTCCTCACAGTCTGACCCTTTCTCGCCTCTCTTCGTGTTTCCCAGGCGTGCCCAGAACACCCAGTGACTCAGCCTCCCGTTTCCTTGGAGACGGAGTTCGCTACAAGGCCAAGCTGATCGGCGTGGACCCGGTGCCCGACGCACAAGGAGAAAAGATGTGCTGGGACTCTATGATGAAACTAAAGGTATTCTGTCCTCCACGGCCAAAGTCATCCCACCTCAGTCTACTTTTAATTAAAGCCAGTCGGGTGTATAATTAAAAATAAACATCACGTCTAATATAATTAAAAATTAGATGAAAATGTGTTGTCAGTGGAGACACACTCATAGACTGCTTTGACAAACTGGACCATTATTTTTAGTATATCTATCCAAGTACTTGTGCCTATAAAAGGAATTCACCCCTCTTGGAAGTTTCCATGATTTATATTTAATGTGACCTTTTAGACACTGACCAGCTAATGAAAATCCTTTGATAGCAAACTGAGATTAAATCAATCAATGACTCTCAATCTCAATCCAAACAAGAATTTGTGGCTGAACTTGCTGTAAATGAGAATCTACGACCATGCTGGCAGCTCTGTGAGGCTGTACAATCACTGTCACTGTGTGTAAAGTTTACAGCGTTCACCATTTTACTTCAGTGTACTAATTAGAAATGAACACAAAGCTGGCCTACAGCTGAGACTGAAGGGAATGGCATTGATATTAGAGGTATTTGGTACTGTGTGGACGAAAAGAAATTCATCCAGAGACATAGAATGACAACAAAATTGCATCACAGTGCATTTAATAGTCATATTTCAACCAAAAAGATAAATTAGGGTTCATCCTTCTGTGACTATTTCAAGAAACACACGTCAATGACGTGAAGATGATTATTCAAACAGATGATATGTGATGATTAAGTCTTGACAAACGTCTTTGGCACTTAGACTTTAGACAAGGAGATCAGGAGCATCAAACCAGAGCAGCAGCAAGATAACTCCTTCCATGTAGTCCGGAGACTGGGGGTGGTTGCTGATGACCCTACGCTGCTGATGGACGAAATGATGAAGCTGAAAAGACTGAGTGGGAAAAAGCGATGTGGCGGGGTGCACTTAACAGCAGCATGAACGTACTGAAGGCAGAGAAAGAGAGTCTGATTTAAACACTTAAACACGCCGCAGCAACATGCAACAAAGGGAGAGTTAAAAATAGACAGTGTAGTTATCTGCCATTCAGCCTGGACAAAAGCCGTGGGTGGACTGTATGCCTGGCATGCTAAAAACTCTTCACTCTTGATTCCCAAGACTCAGACTAAAGGCTCGGTGTGTTTACTGAATACTGACTTGGAAGGCCCAGATGTGTATTTTGTTATTTTTATATTTGTAATTATTTTTTATCACTTTGTAGAAACTTTATTAAAGGATTAAAGGATTAAATTCTGTTGATCAGTATCAAAAGAGGGACTTTGAAGATTAACTGTAAGCTCCCAGAGGGTCCTTAAAGTATGTATACAGTGTATATAAACTATGGCAAATGAAGCATGACCTTGTGTGGGTGGGAAAGTTCTTGTTGTGGAAAAGTGAACTCTGATATGTGACTTCTTGCTCACTCCTGACCACTCAGTGACTTCAGGCCCGACTATCTCACAGGACTTGATGCCTGTATTTGCTATTATGCATCAGCTTTAATAAAAGACTAAAAAAACAAAAGATAATTCATTTAAAAAAAACATGCTGAACACTCCAGAGGGAACAGGAGGTCAATCAGTGTCATCGAAAAATAGTTTGTTGTCTGATTTTGGTGGCCCCAAGTGGTAAAAACAGACACTGTGACAGGCAGCCGCTATTGTATCAGTTTGCAATAGGAACGTCTCAGTTCTCTAAATACATATACAAATGTATCCATCTGTCATTTCAGGAAAGATATCACTAGTGAAAGCTCCCAACAGGAAGTACAACACAGTAAACTAGTAAACACATGCATGCATTACTTCAAATGTTGTATTAGCAATACATTAGCCTCAGTATAATGCTAAACTAATCGCAGAAAATAACTACTAAATTACAGAGCAACACCTGATGTCTCAAACTACTATGCCTGTGTCAGTGTTGTAGCGCTCGAGCTCAGCCTTTTTACTCAGCCGCAGCACTTTCATAATTAACTGAAAATACTTCATGGCGAACCGACGATGGCGTGCCGCTGAAATCGGCTGAGAAAATGTTCAGAAAGTTGATCTACAGTCTGTAGTTTTAGAGCAAACACCTGCATGTCATAGAAAAATAAAGAGAGGGCATGTTGAGGCTTAACCCCGCATGACAACAACAAACAAACAACGACAACAAATCAAACTTTTATGAAGCAGGTCATTTAAAAAAAAAAAAAAGACCGGTTCAGTTTTGGGAATTTGAACCCTGAGACTCTGTGGCTGATACAGCTGCCAACGATCAGCAGTCTTGGCCTCGACTTGGTCTCAACCATTTTTAAATCTTGGTCTCGTCTCGTCCTCGGTGCACTCTGGTCTGGTCTTGACACAGACTCTGTGATTTATGCAGTCGTTGTACAGAACACATTGTTTCTAAGTGCCTCCTATGGGACGGTCGGAGCTCTGCCAAAAGTGTGTGAATGAATCCAGCTACCGATGACTATAAATATCTGAAGATTATAAAGCTTCTAGGATGAGGATTATTTCCAATAATGAACGATAATAAAGAATAGCAAACTCTGATAGCTTTCATGATAAAATACTACACTCTTCCCACTTTCCTTCATTCAATCGGCCTTCTGCTTTTGTTTTTCACTGCAGAGCGTTAACATTACTACAGTATTTGTTGCATACAGGTGAGAACTCCTGTCAAGTTTCTCCATTTGTGCGCGGGATTTTAAAACTCCTGTAGTCTGTTACAGCTGCTACGTTATGATTAGGTCATCAGTATTCAGTAGCGAGAACCTGCACGCATAGTGACTTTAATATAAATCATATCAGTATAAACATTAGGTTCAGCTTTTAGGTCTGCTCCTCTGACTGTGCTCCTTCTGTGTTAGGGCTTTGAGGAAGCGGCAAGGAGACAGGGGAAACACAAGCAGAGAGTTTGGCTGAAAGTTTCCTCCAGCGGCCTCAAAATCATGGATGAAAGGACCGGGGTGAGTTACACTGACTACATGTGGCCCAGATCTCTCTCTCTCTCTCTCTCTCTCTCTCTCTGCACATCGTGTTGTCCTGTAGCAGTAGCTCCCCTCTCAGTTTGATGGTTAATCTTGAAAAAATATATTCTTCTTGTATGTAACCACTGCAGTTCTCCAGTGGACAGAAACATCTGTTTCCTGCTTTGATTACAATGCCTGATAACATTTGCTTTGTTTTGAATTTTTTGTAAACCTTTGTATAGATCTCCTTCAGGGCGGTAACAAAGAATATTTCTACATCTGACATGGATTAGTGGCATCAGTTTACAATACTTTGTGGGAAAGTCCAGTGAGCCAATTTAGTTCAGCACAGATATATTTTTAAATGAACTCCCCTCAGTTTTGAGTCCAAATCTCTATTTTCTTCCCTGATAACGATAAGTGGATAATGAAATGAGGAAATAGATCCTCCTACGTGAAATGACAACCGCACTTTATGTGGAAGTTGGCATTTGGAGATATTTATAGGTCCAGCGTCAGATTTAGGGGTCCCTATCTACAGATTATTGCAGAAGTGGAATAAGATATGCATGCCTAGAATTGTTACGTTTTTGTTACCTTGTTACCAGCGTTTTATATCTACAGGACGCTGCAGGTCCTCCTCCACAAAGACTCCTCCCACGCGTGGCCATTCATCGCCCCCCCACAGTCCTGATTTTGACACCTAATTTCATAAACTTGTCGATGTTTTTAGTCTTTCAAATCTCGACGTACAGTCCTAGAACCAAGATTCAGAAAAGCACCACCACGAAAGCTAGCGAAGGAGAAACTGTTCGACATGGAAAATCAGATAAACTAACATAACTTGATTATTAAACAAAATCCTCTGTATCATCTGTTTTTCAGATCTTACTTTACGACCATGACAGGACCAGGATCAGCTCTTTAAGGAAAGATGAATCTGACCCCAGAGCTCTGGCGTACGTCTACCAGCACCAAGACACCTACATCCTCTACTACATCAGGATGGCCAACCTGGTAACAACACACACAGTACTACATGGGAAACATATGAGACGTCTTAACTAACTGATGCTGTTATATTAGTAATGGTTATTTTGTTAAATAAGAAAAACAAGAAAGTAAATACCCGGTTTGGAGTTACAGAAATGTTTCCAGTGAAAGAATCGGGGTAGTAAAAAGAAAATGAAGTGAACATTATGGATCCTCTGGCTCTTCCTAACAATCATCAATCAACAATCAAACAATCAACAATCATCTGTCTTTCTTTTTCACAAATTACTGCTGTGAGTTTCAGTTATTTTCATAAAAGTTACCTGCTGCAGCTTCATGGCTGAAATGATAAAATAACTTTATGAATAGCTCTGCCTTAAAAAAAACAGAGAGTGTGTGAGAGAGAGAGCCTGTATCAAGTTTTCTTATAGTTTGTTTAGCGCCATCTAGTGTAATGTATGAGTTAATGTCTGAGTGTCGGTGTCGGTCGGCTGTACAGGAATCTTTGAAAGGCTGTGCAGTAACAATGATGCAGTAGTGTGGCCAACATCCCTAAAAGTTCATCCCCGGATGAATATCTGAGAGAGAACGAGAGCAGTTCCTCTGTCCTCGCCAAAAACACTGAGCATAGATCAAGACACCACTAACAATTCAATACGACTATTATGACACTGAACAGCTGTCGTTTTTGTCTGCTGTACCATCATGTTTGGTCCAAAGCGTGACGTGTTGTCTGTGTTCTTCAGGCAGATCCAGTCCTGGTTGACATCAAAGAGGTTTGTCAGGGTGTGGACCAAGAGACTCCACAGGAAGCTGCAGAGGCGCCGGCACAAGTCAGAGAAAACCTTTATGAATGTGTGTGTGTGTGTGTGTTTCAACAAATTCAATTTTGTTTTGTTTGTGTGTTTGTTTTTTTCAGACTGGTTCATTACTTCTTCTAAATGAGAGTCCAGCCCCTCCAGCTGAGGTAGATAAAATACTAAAGTTGCACCTGCTGTTCCAATGTTAAAACAAAACTGTTTGAATTTATCGTTATTTTCAGAGTCCAGCTTTAGAGGACGTGTTTAGTCCAGACTCTTCATCACCACAGTCAAAGCAGGTAAACAGCAAAAAACACAACATGTGAAGTTTTTAATCCACCGTGCCTCGCAGGACAAGTAACGATGAATACATTTGATGCCAAGATCGTCATTCTTCTTCAGAGAAGAAGAACTTCTAAATGAGAGGAGTTGATATTTTAAATAGATTTCTCATTCATATTCATTAAGATTGACATATGAGTGAGTGTTTTGTGTTTCTCTGTCTCCAGGCTTCTTCCACTAATGAGCTGATGGAAGTTTTCTCCATTCAGATGGCGGACCCAATGATGCCCGCGCAGACCTCGTGTACCAGTCAGCCAGGTTAGTTACCTCATGGGATGCGTTTGCCTTGTGCTGAGTCTCCCTCTATGAGGCGAGTGAGAACTGAGCCGAAGAGGGAGTGAATGGGTGAAAAGAGCTTTAGGTGCAGAGATGGGAAGATGACATGCGGTACTTTGCATGGCAGTTCCTGCCTTCATTTTATGAATGTGTGTGAATGGGTCAAGTGTTTTAAGTGCTGAAGTCCAAATAAATATCACGGCTGGCTGGCTGTCATAAAATAATGTGACCATCAGACAAACACTGGCCACATTCATCTATATTTTAAGGAGATTCCCTATTGAATCAAACACCGCTACACAAACACCGTCTTAACATACAGTATTGAAGCTGTGGTTAAACATTTGAAGTACTGTATAAGCTGCATGTCGAAACTGGATTAATTAAGATTTATTTTATCTTATCTAACATACCAAACATGATGAGATAAATTCAATTCAATCGGTGCTCTTAAACTGCCTCTAATCTTTGACCGAACCTTGCGAGGCAGGCAGAATTTTTTCCCATGATCTCCATATTCGTGACGTATATAATATGTCAAACAGTGGTAAAAAAAAAAAAAAACATCATTCCCATGGCTCAGCTTATGTAAGCGGAAGCGTCAGAAGTGTTTTAATACGATACGGAGACGGAGGAATGTGAATTTTCTGTGTGTAAAATATACGTTCAGTTCCCACACTCTCATCTCTGTCTCTGCTTGCTCATGGTGGAAAAAGTACAGCAAATGTAGCACAGTGGTGTAACGTTCGCCTTCAGCATCAGAGGTTCACTTCCTGTCTCTTTGTGTGGTTCTGCTTACCTAACTGAACCACACGTTGACCATACTGTAGGGACATTGTTCGAATAACTAGTGAGTAATCACAGGTTGCAAGGTTACAACTAATGACTTATTTCCTGTAGACATGCAGTCCTCTTGTGACCCATCGCGGATTTTCACAGACACGATGGTTTCTTTTGGAGGGGGGGTCCCAACTACACCACTAAACTCCACGAGTTGATCAATTTATATGATCTAGAGCAGCGAAAATCTGACATTTCTGTTTCATACATGTCTCGAAGGAGAAGTTTGTCATTTTGGGAGTCTGATCAGAGAAGATTGAAATCATTAAATGTGAAGTGAGAGCTTATTATTAGCTTAGCAAAAAGGAAACAGGTGAAAAGAGGTAGCCTATCCAGGGGAGCACAAGGGTTAAACTGCTCTATATTTAATTTGTACACAAGTGACAAGTTGTGGTTTCACTCTGGAACTATTTATTGGCAACTAACAGCTGGGCCCAGCGACTTCCTTGAGTTTTGTCATTAAGTAACTAGTGGAGTCTCCAGGAAGTATTCCAGGCATTTCCAGATTAATCAACTAATTGTTTGTTTCAGCATCATAGTTCTGTCATCAGATCAGTCAGAGCAGATTATCCAGGCACATCCACTTTGTTCATCTTCTTCTTTTCCTTCAGAGTCCCCACAGCCGACGCTCTCCAGCTCTCAGATCCTCTCCATGTTCCCCGCCCAGCCAGTAAGGAGCTCTCCATACTCCTCTCCTCCGTACTCTCCCACCTCCACGCCCTGGGGTCAACAGGGGTTTATGGGAAATCAATGGGCAGGCTCACCTGCGGCGCCCTGGCCCACAATGCCTGGAAATATGACAGCATGGGGACCGGCAGGCGTAGCAGGCGGCCCGATAGAGGCCCACAGCTCTCAGCCAGGATTCATGAGGGGAGGAAACACACCCACTTCACCTGCTTCACCCACTGCTGTCATGGGGCACCCCACCCCTTTAAACTCCCTCTATGCTCCAGCTGGAGAAACAGGAGCACCGCAGCCACCGCCCCCTACCTCAGATCTCTTACTGTGATGAACTAATTGGATGTGAAATTCTTACTGTCATGTATCCAAAGAGGATTTAGCTGCTATGATTAAGACTCAGTATGTCTCTAATATTTCTATATTTCCAATTATGGCCAATGAATATTCCCACTTTTGATTTATGTGGAGGTTTTGGATTAACATTTAATAAGACGACAGTATAACTGATGATGCAGGTGTTTGTTTTCAGCTTTAAATAATGCAGCAGAATTATTATTATTATTATTATTATTATTAATACACTAGACACAGACTAGCGTTACTTGTGTAACCTCACCACGGCACACAAATTTAATTTGAAATGTTAAACGTTCTCTGTCTGTGACTCTTTATTTGTCTACGTAATCAAACATTTGTCTTCATGTCGTGTCAAAGATTCAGTCAGTCAGAGTTACAGGATGTCTGCTGTCTGTCTAAACAGGGAAAATACGTGAAGAAGTGATAGTTGAAACTGCAGTACAATGTCCATGTCAGGAATTTATACGGTTCATGTGTGTCCTGCTCAGATACAGTACACAGAGCCTAACTTTGCCTTTTCAACATCAAATTATCTCCAACTTTCCTTTCTCAAAGGTTTTCTGCAGGTTTGCCAACGCGCTGCACATACAGAATAACACACAGAACATGCTCATTTACTCATTTCACTTGTTTTATTTCTTTTCCCTCAGTACATCACTTGTACTGTACATCTTGTGTGTTTTTTAAATTAAATTATGCCATTCTGTTCTTCTGCTTCTTTTGCTGCTCTTGTTAAAATAAAAATAAAACGTAAACACCAGGAAGACAACTTTACTCAAAATGTCCTCTTGGTTCTCGTTTTGCAAAAAAAAATAATACATATTGACATTGCTGACCTTTTAAGAAGAAATGAAACAAACAGGCAGGCAGCATGTTAATGTTTCTCTACCGTTGATCCCAGGTTGTGTCACTGTCAGCCACTCTGTTGCCCAAGATGAGCATTTCCTCATTTGATGTAAGTTTAGTGTCATGTAGCTGCCTGTACAGTAGCATCAGCCTGGATACAGATTCACTGCCAGACATGGAGCACTTTATCCATCACTAAACCATCACTAAAGGCAAATATGGTAAGAAATATATATATTTACATACAGATATGGCATAGAAAGGTTTTTGGTGATCTATGAATGAGTGGAGTGATGAACAGCGTCTCCCGTTCACCTTTTCTTCATGTGTTGTCTGTTCTGGTCGCTTCCTCCTGACCATCAAGGTGAATAATCTCTGTTATAAAAAGACCAGATGTCTTTTTTTTGTTTCTCTGTGGTTAAAACCTCAAAGTACTTTCTGAATCACCTTTTAAAGACTTTTAACGTGTTTAACAATGCTGCAAACGCCTGATCTGACATGAAGGAACAGAAGATCCCTCTCTAATATTTTCTCTTCCCTACCGTGATTACACGTAGTTTCCACGGTAAAAAGGGAAGTTGGATTTAAAAAAACAAAAAAGAAGAAGAAACGTTCATGCTGCTGATGATGAAAGAAAGCTTTATTATACACAGCTATCACCAGTTAATGATTGACAGCATAATCAGTAATGCTTGACTTCTACTTCTCTGTCTTTCTATTAGCAATTTCTGTTAAATTACACATGATAATTGTGTTTAATGTTTTTTATGTAGAAAAAGGTCATTGGTGGTTGATATTTAATCTTAAAACTCTAAAGGATCCTGTACCTCATCCAGGTTATTCCCGGTACAAAGACGAAAATCTACTTTAATTATTAATTCCAGCAGCTAAATGACTGTAGAATACAGTGTGTAGTTTTTGTACCCATACGTGCTAAAAGACGAGCATTACCTGACCATACTCAGTCAGACTTCATTTGCACTGAATGGTTCGTACAGGTTAGTGCAGCTCAAAACGCTTCACAGGCGAATAGGTACAAATGTTTTATTTTAGTCTTAACAAAGCGTTCATCCCTATTAAGTAAATTAAATAAAGTAAGTCATGACTGATGACTGTAATTAGGTCATATTTACTTTTCTCTTTGTAAATTTAACTGCAGCACACCTGTTCAGCTGCACTCTGCGGCGAGACCTTTTGTAACATCTGCGATTGTGTGCCAGTGCCAAAGGAGGCTACACACACACACACACACACACACACACACACACACACACAGTGTATAGCTGCACACACATGCACTTGCTGACTGAAAGTGGAACCCCGTTTGAGCGTGTTTTGTGGTGTAGAGGATTTTTTTTCCCCTCTCGGTTTCCTTTGTACCTTGCAATGAGAGAGAGAGAGAGACAGACGACTGCGAGCAGAGCTGGCAGCTCATTGGTGCAGGAGTTTACAGCGGAGGGCGTCTCTATGGTAACGGCCGCAGGATACAGGCTGAGGTGCGGAGATGTGTGGTTGTGAGCGCTTCCTGCTCTTCTTCATACCTTTTTTTGCAAGTTAAGGCGTTCAAACAAAAGATGGTGGGATTACTTCATCATCGTCCCGTTTTCATTTCGTCCACATGACAGAGTATTAAACAAATTCATTCACAGAACAATTTGCTTTTATTTCCACCACGTTTCCCTCCTTGTTGTTTGTGTGTAAGCCAGCCATCGCTCTATTAAAAGCTTTCTGACTCCACCTATTGTAGTCAGCCGATGATGTTAGACATTATTTCTGACTTCTGTGTCTTTCTAAACAGTTCTGAGCACTTCCTGCCTCCAGTTTTGTTCAGAATAACAACATCTTGACTCAAAATAACGTCACGGAGACGCACAAAATCATGAGCTCCAATACAACGAGATGACTCGTTGGGGGAAATTTACTTTCATTTCGACTCATTCACACTAAACATGTTTTCAAAAACACTCCAAAGAATACATTTACACTTCCTCGCCACCTTACCATGTACTATATCTCTTATGAAGTGTTTCATAATTTTATTGCCTTATTATTCAATTTTTTAATTATTTTTTGTTTCTTGTGTTTTCTTTTATCATTTATCTTTTATTAAGCTTCTTAACACACAATTACCTCTTAATTTTTTAAAAAACTTTTTGAATGTTTTGGTGTTCATTAGTCTCTAAATCGATTTCTAGCATCCTCAGAAAAAAATCAGCCTCTGAAGCACAAACGTGATATGCTGGATGGCCTCGTGTTTGTCAGTGTTTCACCTCCGTGTATTCGGTCACTACGGGCTACAGTTTTTAGTGCCACAGCAATGTCTTACTTAGATTAAATTAATTCCAGTTGCAGGTAATGTTTTTGTGCCGCATGCTTACTTTTTGTAAGGGTAAGGGTATTTTCAGTACCCTGAGTTAAAAGCTACGTGTTTGAACAGAAATGACATTGAAAATAGAAATGACAGTGTCATTAGTGGTAATCTAATTTTTTTGCGATGATCGCAATCTCTCTTTGCCACCTCGCATATCTTACTGTCTCGCGTGCTTTTGTCTGCTGGAGGAGATTTATCAGCTTTGTGAAGATCAAAACAACCAGGAAACCGTGTTGCACCGTGCATTCTCACTTGTGTGTGTTTGTATGCGTGGGGGTCATGCCTTGCTGTGCTGCTAACTTCCTGCTTTAGAAACAGAGCTGCTACACTTGAGTCTGTGCTCCTGTGTTGTTTTCAGGAGGAGACGGTCGATGTCAAGGCTCTGAGAGCCAGGTTCAACAATAAGACCAGCACCTCGGACGCCAGCAGCCGAGACAGCGGCTCCCCGAAATCTCCACGACCTGGGTTTGGCAGGGTGACCCTGCCAGGGACGGAAAACGATTTGGCTCATCGCAGACTATCTCCTACAATTCCTCCTCCTGTGATGGCTGGTCCAGGCCTGATGAGGTTCCCAAGGCCAGAACCAATGGCAGCCCCCATCCCCTCTAGACCTCCTTCCTTTCCTCGACCCTATGCAGGGCTCAGACAATCCATCCAGCCAGCAGACACCAACAAAATCAAGCAGACAGGTGATATGCTACAGAACAAGATGATGGGGCATCAGAGGCTTCCTGGCATCAAACCAGGGCTGGTTATTCCTCCACTGCAGTCTCCAGTACCAGCTCCCACCTCTGCCCCTCTGCCACTCCGACAGCAGTCTCGACAAAGAAGTGCAGGGGAAGTGACCCCACTGAGAAGGGCGCTACCCCCAGAGGGACCTCTGCCTTTGAAACCCAAACGACCCCCCCATGTCAACCTGGAGCCCTTTAAGAGGACCTGCCGAGGACCTGCCCTCCCTGCTCCAAGAAAACCAGACAGTGAGTCTCTCGGGGGTTATTCCCTTCACAGATTTGTAATTTTGTAGGACTAAAAAATGAAGGTAATCTAGATACTCCTGTCTCAGGGGGATTTCTTTTGCTTATATCTTAATCTGGCTTAATGTTTGTGGGAGGTTTACTCTGCTCCAGGAGAAGGTTAGTTCTGTTTAAAAATAATTAACTTGGCAAAATCATGACGAGGACAAACTAGTTTGTCCCTGCTCTGCTAACATTTTTTCCACATTTTAAAATGTCGTTACTTCTGTGTTAATGACGGCTAAATTCCATTTAGCTGCTTCAGTTTCAGGTCATTGTCAAGTCAAGAAGTCCGAATGTCTGCAGTGGACGAGGCATTTCATTCCGACATGTAAAATACTGTTCTCAGTTTTACTGAATTAAAAGAAAATGAATTGTGTGCGTGCGATCACTAACAGCGGTTACAGTTTTCATGTCTCAAAGAATTCTTTGACACCAAAGTATGTTTCATCTCGATGTGGAAATGAGGTTATTCACAACAGCGAAGCTCAGAAAATCAAACAAATAAGCAGAATGAAGTCAATGAGAAGGTTTCTGCGTTCATTTTTGTTAACTGTCACTTCAGGTGCGTAGGCGTGGCTGTCCATAACTGATTATCAGTCTTGTTATGCCGTAAATGTCTTCACGTAAAGACTTCTTCTTCCCGCAGGTTCCCCAGGCTCCACAGGTAGAAAGATGCCTTTACCTGCAGTAGTCAGTCCTCCAAAACCACCTCAACGAACCAGCAAACCCAGCAGGCTGCCACGCCAAGTCGCCTCCATGTGAGTATTTATGTAGCTCACATGCTGTGAGGTGCGTTCAGGGACGTTCCTCTTTGTTTTTAATTTCATTAAAAAAATCGCTGAAAATGGTACAGTAAAATGAGATTCATATTTCGATCGCAGTCTTCACGATGTACAGTAAATATGTCAACAACAAAAGGCAACCATCATGAGCTGACATCCAGTTTAACGCACTTAAAGAAGAGCAAATCATCTCAGAGACTCAAAGTTTAAAAAAAGTATAAAAATGAGAAGCGGTCTCACTTAAACATGACTTCCACTACATGTGATCTCTGTCTTTATATATAACCACCTGAAACATTTAACTCTCAACTACCTAAACAAACCATTACAGATCATTTCACTTGGTAGAGGCCACAGGCCAGAAACACAATTTGAACGTTGCTCCATATCTGCTGGATTTGTAAATCAAACTCTTATAAAAATATGTCAAAGTCAAATCCACAGCAAAGTGGCCAATCGGTTATTTACGGTTAATTAGTTAATTCAGTGGTAGAAACTTTACTTCTGCCACAATACTGAAGATTATTAATTAAGAGTAACATGTAACACGTGCTAGTGAGCGAAAGAGGCTCCGTAAAACCTCTCTCTAAAAATTTAAGCTCATATACAACAAATTTGCAACAGGAAATATACTTTTAAAGAAATGTAACACCACCCTGATGATTCACTTTCAAGGAGGCAGCATTGAGTATCAGGTTGTCTGATTAATGCAATGAAAATGTGTAGTTTCTTAATAATGACCAGGTATCATGTTTGTTTATGGACTGCAGGGACATTGAGGATATCCAGGACACCTATGATGACATCGCGAGCTTTGAGAAGAATGGTAACAGCTACAGCTCGTTTGTTTGTGCATCATTGCAGCTCCTTCCTCTCCCGAAGCTCTTGTTGCATTTCAAGTGACTGAGCAATGATTCCCATGTTTTATTATGACATGCCATTTCTGCTGTTTATGTCACTTTGCAGAGTCCTGGAGTGACAACAGTTCACAGTGTATGGACGAGGTAAGGACAGAAAACCGAAACTAAAATTGAACTCACTGTAAAGACTGTCACCCATTTTAAGAATGAGCGTTACACGTTTCCTCTTGTGTGAACTTATTACATCTTCCCGAAAACTAGGAACTCAAATTAAAATGAAGTTTAATTTCCAGTTTACATTTGTTCATATTTTAAATTGGTGATTAAACCGCCCTTGTTGTCGTTGACACTGATTGTAGACTGAAGTATTTGGTTTGATTCTTTAATACTGTCCTTAAAATGGGTGGCATTCACCTGTAATCCAATAATCCCCGTGTGAGAATGTTTTCCTTGTGTAAATAACAACTTTTTCTCTCGCAGGACAATGAAGATGTCTATGAGTCTATTGATGAGTAAGTACAACTTTCTGTCTTCAGCATGAGGCTGTTGCCTCTGTGGTACTATAAGTACTATAAGTAGGACGTTCTACTGGCTAAAAGCAGAAAGTGGCTGCAGCTGCTTGAGGGAGGACAGTGTTTCTATTATTTCTCATACTGTGGCTGTTATTTTTGTACCTGCTGCTTGTACTTACTCAAGCAGCTACTTGTGCAAGCACTACAGCCACTATTACTAAAAAGTCTTCTCAGTATTCTTCTTATTCTTATTATTCAGCATTTAACTATAAAGTGCTTCAAATTATTCTTAACTGACAACAACATGTGCTCCTGTGAGGCGCAAACAGCATTTTGATGAAGCGTGGTGTAGTTTCTGTGCAGTTGGACGGAGTTTCTTTCTGAAGCAACGTTAAATGTGCAAACGTGCACGAGTGTGCAATGATGATGGTTATGTGTTGTTTCTGTGAATCAGTGTATTTCCTGTTAAAGCAGGATATTGTGACAAAACACGGGGGACTGTTGAAATGTGAGCAGATGGGAACAAACTGAAAAAGCGAAAGGCGGGGGTGTCTGCAGGGCACTGCAGTGGGTAACAGTAAAGGTGCTAATGTGTAATTGGTTGATGTTTGAATATAATCAAAAATGTACACGATTTTCCAGAGATTCACAGTAAACTTAATTCACTCATTGTGATTTACCGCCAAAGTACTGACGTTCCCATCCGACTCAGCTGTATTTCGTGTTTAGTGCCAGGTAACTCATAAAACATTACAGCTGCTAAACATGTTGATGTTGATGTTGGCTGCAGGTTCTTGTAAAGGCTCGCTATTCATGGAGTAGGTTTATGAGGTCTTATTATTTAAATGGTGCCTTTATAGGGAAGAGATCGAGATGAACCGGGCAAACGCTGAGAAGAGAAACAAGAAAGAAGCAAAGAGGAAAAAGGAACAGGAGAAGAAGGAGCAGATGGCACGTCAGAAAAAGGAAAATGAGTTGAAGAAGAACTTTCAGGTGAGGAACCGAAAACATTTGTTCTCCAAGAAAATGCACCACCTCACAAAACAGGAATATTGATATTTGAAGAATAATCTTATGAGTTGAAATAAGCGTAGCATCCCAACCCAGATCTTTGTTTTTAACAGTCACATTTCTGTCCTTCTGTAGTTGCAAGGGGAGGTGGAGGTTCTTCATACAGCTAAAGTCCGGCATGACTGGTCTGGAGGAGGAAAACTGGACCTCAGTGTGTATCAGGGCGAGAGTGTGGAGATCCTCCGAGTGAAGAATAACCCAGGAGGCAAATGGTTGGCTCGCTCTCTGAATGGAAACTGTGAGTTTCACTTTAAATCTCATAAAGCAAAGAAAACCAGTCTGAAGCTCTTTTTCGTGCCATTAATAGACCTCAGAGTTCGGCATAAAGCCTCCTCAGATAAGCACTGCAGTGAGTTAACTGGCATTGTTGTAGTCAAAACCATCTAAACCAAGACAAGACCAAGACTTTGAGGGGTTGAGACCAAGTCAAGACCAAGACCAAGGCAAGACAAGAAAGAGACAAATCAAATCCCAAAACTGAACTCCCGTAGTTCACATTCATTTCTTTTGTTTATGACGCTTCATAAATGACTGAGTTTGATTTGTCGGAGGAACTTGCAGCTGTTGACTCGTGGTCTGGTGGTCTGTCCTCTTTTTATTTTTCTGTGCCAGTCAAGTGTTTGATTTATAATTACAGACGTAGAACAACTTTTCGAAGCGTATCTCACTCGCTCCCACCGTCATTTGTTTTACTTTTAATTCGGCTTGAAGCGTAAAAATATTTTCAGTCACAGAAAGTGTGGCGGGACAAATTAGACATTATTAGTCATGAAATAATAACCCAAGTCATCTGCCCGTCTGTTTATGTTGTTAGATAGAGTATGTATCCAAATCATATGATAAAAACACTTTAACAACTTTATATTCAGTCTTTCAAAGGAGATTATTATTAGATGGTTTTCTGTTCATTCACACACTGAATTGCCATAAAAGACTCGAAGTACATCATCTTGGCGTTGTCTTGTCTTGCAGACGGATACATCAGTAATACATGTGTGGATATTGACTACGAGGCAGTGAAGCGCAAAGTGCTCCAGTCCAGAAAAATAGACGCGTCGCCGTTGCCTCCACCACCTCCTGACCCGCCGCAGATTTCAAGCATGGAGTCCAACAGCAGAGAAAGGTACAGTGGATCGTGTTGCTGTTGTATTGATATTGCGAGAGAAATGACTCGACACAAATCAACTTTCCAAATTATTCTGAAGTCGTATTCAGCAGATGATCAGCTACACTGCGATGACTCAGCTTGCTGTCTCAGTTTCATCCATGCCTGTTCCAACTAACATGTTGTGTTTCCTCTAATCTGCAGCTTAGATGATGATGATGGTAAGTGACAGCATACTACACAAACACAGTTTGTATTTAACTGACTGTTGCTCAACAGAAACAAAATACTCATAAATTGTTGGTGTTTCTTTTGTTAAAAACACTAAATAGTTCAAATGGCATAGATCATTAATCAGTGGTGCAAAATCTTCTTTAATTCTTATTGTTTTAAAAAAAACAGCTTCAACTGCCATTAAACAATTTAATATATTATTAATATGACTCAGTCATAGTTTTTGCTAAAGCCTGATAAGATAAATGACAACTTAAGTTTTTTGTTTTTTCCTCAGACGACTACGACGACGTTCAACCACTAAGTCAGGATTTTCCCCCACCACCGCCTGAAATTAGGTATCTATTCTCATCTGGTTCACTGAAAGGGAAC
This sequence comes from Nibea albiflora, assembly GCA_014281875.1. Lineage (NCBI taxonomy): Eukaryota > Metazoa > Chordata > Actinopteri > Sciaenidae > Nibea > Nibea albiflora. The sequence continues at coordinate 9,314,172 of CM024792.1, read as the reverse complement.
AGGAAATAGAGATACTGGCGATTCAGTGCAGCTCGAGTATTATCAGACTGTAACGCTATAATTTATGTTGATCTGATAAGTGATGAGACCAGGTGAGGTAATGTCAAATTGGAGCAGCCTGCCTTTAATTTATTTTATCAGTGCATGGTAGAAAATGTGGTGATAAATGTATTTGTATGCTTTTTCATTAACTGTTAAATCGTCACCTTTTTCAGCATAGACCCCAAAACGATGAAGGAACTAAGAAAAAAATTTAAGGTAAATAGTTTTCACACTTTCACGCTACATGATTTGGTTTTAATGGTAAATAAAGCGAGGCGTCATCGGCATATACAGTAAATGAAATGAAATGTTATATTGTATGTTTATTACATGTTACTTCATGTATACAATGAAAAGAACAGGATGGATCCTTGAGGAACTCATCACGCACCACACAGAGGCAGAATTTCCACTTGATGGAAAAAATGTTACAGTGTCTCCATTAAGACAATGCTGACATTTAGAAAATTATAAAAACTGACTGTAACTTTTGTTTCCCAGTATGAAGGGCCTCTCACAGTGCTGCACACCATGATGGTTAATCCTAATAGTATCATAAAGAAGCCAGGAGGGAAGGATCTACAGGTTACTCACGGTGAAGTTTTAGACGTGATCCAGCTCACCAGCAGCAAGAAAGCTCTGTGCTGCAACCGGCAAGGAAAATGTACGTAAACACATCTCATCCCTCTTAAATTTGAATGTTAATTTAATCTGTAGCATGTGATACAGGAGCGGTTTGGATGCTAACATTTGGTAATTAATGTGAATGAGTTTTACAGGTTTATAATAGTAATGAAAACATGCGGATGTATGATGTGCAATATGCAATATTATGTGGCTTCAACTTTTTCTTTTCTTTCTTCTTTTCTGCCTGTGAATCAGGAGCTAAAAGCATTAAAAGCATTCTAAAAATGTGTGGTGCAGTTTTGCAGTAGTTAGCACTGTCACCTCACAGCAGGAAGGTTTCTGGTTTCCTTTCTTCTGGTTTGTATGTTCTCCCCGTGTCTCTGCGTTTTTCCGGGTACTGCCAGTTCAAAGACATGCAGGTTAATTGGCGTCTTGTCCATTTAAGCAATTGAACTGCCAACAATTAGTGTTTGTTAGATAATAACCCAACAAACAGTGGAATGTATAAAATACATGAATCAACTGTTGTATTTTACTAATTCAATGTGATTTACATAAAGATCTCTTTTGTCTCACCTCTCACAGATGGTTATGTGTCCAGATCTCTTCTTCTTCCAATGTAAGTGAAGCCTCGTCAGTTTAGTATGTGCACGTTACTTTTTTCTTTTTGTGTTTTTGAATGTAGATTTATAAATTGTAGATCAATTGTAGATCAATCAACAATACACACATCTGTTTAAATCTAAGGCAAATTGTTCTCATCCAAGATGACATGTAGGCAAAGATGTAAACTCACTTAACTTGACTTCATTTTAACAAGTTCCAGGTCTCGAATTTATACAGAAATATAAATATAAATATTTGTTTTCCTTTGCAGGGAAGGAGACATTTACGATGATGTCGACTATCAGGGTGGTAAGTTATCTTCGCATCAGTAAATGTCACGATAACTGTGCTACTGTCATTCCCAGTGTAAGCTGAAATATTGACCTATAAATCAAATTTTTCAAATTTTGTTTTTTCCTTTTTATTTCAGACATCTACGACAACGACTCTCACTGATGATTAAATCATTTCAAACTGAACATAATTAAAAACTGAAAACTTAAACTGTACCAAACTATAAACAGTTTTACTTTATTTGACTGAGGATTCGCTGCACAGCCAGGCTTTATGCGTCTATCTGGCTCACAAACAAACAAACTAGAATATATAAAACTAAAGCGATAAGCGTATACAAACTCTCTCACGCAGACAGACTGTACGCGTCCTGTGCTGAGAATAACAAAAATATCAACATTGCATTGTCTGTCAAACTGCTTGTATAGAAAATGAATACACTATGACTGTAGCTTTGTGTTTCGCTTGACCACTGAGATAATGTAAAATAAATGAATAAAGTTTTGTTGTTTTTTTCTGGTAATTGTGTCTCAGTTTCATTTGTCTTGTTTGACTGACTTTTTGTTTTTGTTTTTGTTTTTTAGTATAAAAAAGAGAAAACATGGAAGTCTTTTATTTTCAGAGGATGGAACATGTAGAAATGACGCAGAAGAAATTAACCAGATTTTAACGCTCTGAGAAGCATTAAAATCTATGAGCTGAACTACAATACAAAACTCTAACTCAAGACGTGAAATAAGTACGTCAAAACTGATCATTATCAACTTCAGTTATAAGGATCACAAGTCCAGATACCAAAAACTAGATTTAAACCGGTAGATATCAGGTAATGAGAAGGAGGAGAGGTGTCAATGTCAGATTCATTAGATAAATATAAGACTAATGAAGTATGGTGATAGAAACTAACTGCAAATCAGGTTTTTATCGTGGATGGAAGTGCAACTGAAAGAGTAGAAACAGGATTAACTTTTTAAAATATTGATTTGTAAAGAAAAAAAACTAGTGTATTTATTGGTGTTTATCAGTCAATATTGTAAATTTAAAAAAATGAATAATTAAAAATTCGCTGTCCAACCTGAGGAGGGCAGCAGAAGCAGAAGAAGAAGAAGAAGAAGAAGAAGAAGAAGAAGAAGAAGAAGAAGAAGAAGAAGAAGAAGAAGAAGAAGAAGAAGAAGAAGAAGAAGAAGAAGAAGAAGAAGATCGATTGACTCGGTGATCATCTACTCGAGTCTCCTTGTGGTCCTTCCTGTTTCAAAGTCCAGCTGCGAGCTGGCCCGGTTCTGTTAGCTGTCATCGGAGATGTTTGTGCAGCGTGTGTCAGTCTCTCGTACAGTGTTGTGAGTGTCTGAGCAGCGGGCAGACATGCAGCAGTCTGTGGAGGCTCTGGTGAAACTGCTGGAGTCGTACAGAGGAAGAGATAAAGTCGTAAGTGCTCAGGATTAGTTCATATTTTTAATGAGTAAAGTTTTAGTTAACCATCAACTGTAGATAGACACGTATTTATTTATCATGTTGTTGTGTGATGTTACTTCACACACGCTGCATTAATACTAACCCATTATTCACCAGTCATTATTGTCTATTTGTTGAATCCATTCATCTTTCTGTCTCAAACAATCTCTGCTTCATGCTTCATCTTTATAATTACGATGATATGCTCCTGTTGGCTGCATGCAATAACAATCATCAGTAAAATTATAATAAATGAACTGTACAAAATTATGCAAAACAACAAAAACACTAAATCCCTGAAAGTATTTGGAGTATGACCCAGTGTTTTTGTTTCCCTCCTCAGATCAGGACGCTCTGTTATGGCTCGCAGCTCGTTGGAGGAGTTCTTTCCCGGAAAGCAGAGACAGACGTTTCCTCCCACCGACTCGGGAAAAGTCTGCTGCTGTTTTCTGCTCAGCTCAGTCACTGCCGGACGGTGCTGAGGCTGTTTGATGATCTATCCATGATGGCGTACTCCCACAGCTATGGGACAGGAGCTGGGGTGAGCCACAGAGCCTCTCCCTCCTCTCATGTCTTCTCATCGTCGCTGTGTTGCATTAATGTACGCTGGATGTGTTTCATTATTAAGGAGGAAGACGCGGCTGTTCGGTGGATATCGGTGCTGACCAACGTGGCCGACCAGCTCTACTACCCCTGTGAACACATCGCGTGGGCCGCGGACGCCGAGCTCATCAAAGTGAAGTCTGACAAGTGGTGGCTGTTCAGCACCGTGCTGTGGGGGACCTCACTGCTGCTGGGAATACTCAGGTCTGAGACCATCTGTCCAACAAATACCAAACTGTCTCTATACACTGACATGAAATGTAATTTATTTGATGACTCGAATATGGATTTCATACTTAATAATACTATTTATACTATATATAAAACCAACAATAAATTGATCCTTCTCACAGGTATTTTCTTTGTCAACAAGGCCTGATAGACTTTACCTCTTTGCGCCACAGAGCTCCATTATTGTCCAGAAACTATACAAACACAACGATGAGACGTGCTGTGTTGCACTGGGTGACATGTTCCTTCACTAAATGAATACACATGCTCTGTCCTGCAGCTAGAAATACTCTCGAGCCTCCACAGCCCTCTTTACTTGCTTCATTTTGCTCAGTTCCCTGTTGGCATAGCATTTGTTGAGAAATGAATGAGTCATTTTTTTAAATAAATGAACTATATATCTGTGTACTGGTTTGAAAGATGCCACCTTAAGGATAAGTAAATCAGGAGAATCAAAAGACGGACTAACATGTTGTTGGTTTTGGTCTTCTCGTGCGATTTGATATAGAATAATTCCAGACTTTTAGTAAATTAAATATGTATTTATATTTTTCCTTCACCATCTAATCGGTCAGAATACATACAAAGTTTGTTTTATTTGTTCACAGCATCTATTTTTTAATCAAATCCTCACTTTGAAAATGCTGATCAGAAATCACAGAATGACTCATGAAGCACTTTGTTTTGATTGAGTACAAACATGGTGACTTTACAAGTTAGACAATGTAACTTGCTGATGGAGTAAACAGCCAAAAAACCAACGTCAGTCTGAGTTGAATCGTGCAAATCTTTTGCTTTTTAGATCCCTTCGAGTTCTGCTTTTACTGAAGAAGAAGCTGAAGCGACACGAGAGCAATGGAGTCGCCAGCAGGTGTTGTATCTACACGTGTATTACCTTTGCCTAATGTAGAGAGTGATATTGTGAGATGAACGTGTCCTGATAAACCTGTGTGTTTTTTTTCTCCCGCAGCCGCTCTCAGCTCCGCAGGCAGATGCGAGGGGAGGTTCTCTCTATCCTCAGCAGCATGGCTGACCTCAGTAATGCCATTCATTGGATGCCACCTGGCTTCCTGTGGGCGGGACGATTCCCCAACTGGCTGGTGGGGCTGATGGGCACCGTCTCATCTCTGATTGGTTTGATCCAGATGAACGCGGGCGACAACGAGCAGAGTGACAGTACATAAACTTCACGTCACACTGAGAAAATGACGTTTATTGGTGGAAAATGCTGTGTGAAAGGATGTGTAGGACATCTTTCATGTGATTGGACTTTTTTAGGGAGTAAAATGTAGCAGACTTGTGTCCAATCATCTTCTAATCACAATCAAGTGCTTAATCAGATGTGATTAGAAACCTCTTGAAAATGTCACAGCGGACAAGCATGTAGACATTTCAATTCATCAGACAGTCAGAAGCATGATTTGATGACAAGATCCATCAATCAAAAGTTTTTTCTCTGCTAACAATCACACAGAAGTGAAATTTATTTAGAAATTATGTGTTGTTACGTGCAGATAAGAGAAATTACTTCTTGTTTCAGGGTAGAAGTTTTCAGAAAGCAGGATGACGTCCTAATGATGTTCTGGTCAATCACAGGCACAATCACAGGGAGTAAATGTCATTGCATTTAGCACAAAATACCTCAAAATACCTTTTTGAACACGTTTTCCTGTGGACCACAGTGTGCATCCTTGTTTGTCAGCATGCAAAGTGGCCTGTGACTTTATCCTGTACCTGGCAAGTCACAAGCTGATTCCTGTAACAGCCTCTATGTTTAACGGGAGGTTTATGTGCCAGAGGGACACTAAACCTCTGCTTGTGCAGTCACTGCACAGTGAGAGGAAACGGATGAATGGTTGTTTCTGGAAATGAAAGCTGTGGTGTGGTGTGATTTTAGGAGAAATACAGTGACACTGTGGAAAGAGAGGTAAAGTGATGCACACCACACTCGTAACGTTCAATGCTGCATGTGGTCTTCGGTCGTTTGCAATGTGGAACCTCACCACTAGATGCCATTAAATCCAACACACTGCACCTTTTAGTTATTACACTTTTTAATGTCATCACTGCTGCATTCAAACCTCTCATTGGTTGTTTATAGGATGGAATATACTACAACACAGCACCACCGGTTTCTGTTCAGCAGAAAACAGCCCACAGAGAGGAAAGAGACAATTAAATGTAAATGAAGTTATATGTAAAAATGTTTTAGATGATTTAAACTCATGAACTTTTTTAATAAATTGATTTTTTCCCGTCTCTCTGATCGTTTTTTATTGACGTTTGATTGAGCAGGTCTGAAAGGTTCAGCATGACGTGTGCAAGTGTTGCCTTCAAGTGCTGACGGACATCGTATTGAGAAGATTCTTTAGTTTAGACGTCAAATAATATAATACACCTCATGTCAAATACCCACTTTGATCCTGCAAGAGCAGAGCTGGTGTAGTTTTTTCACCGTTATAAATTGTCAGTAAACACATCACGAGGATAGCGACGTTTAGTGATAAATCAGATGGTAAAAATTCAAAGTAAGCATGGTGCAAGTATGCGTTTTAGATGAAATAAGTGGTTTGTTTTTAAGTCGGGATTTGGAAATGTCCTATAAATAGATTTTGTGGTTAAGTCATGTGTTTATACTCGAAGAAGAGGAAGAAGAAACCAAGAGATGGCGAAGCTACGGGAGTACGTGAACGCCGCATAGCTCCAGCCTCAGTGGATAATTAAAAGCAGCAGCCGACAACAGAAACACTGACAGAAAACTCTTTTCACACCATGACTTCTCCACCTTTGCTTCGTGTGGGCTTAATATGACGCTATGTAACCGTGCTGCTGTTAGCATGAAGAATAAAACGAAGCCAAAGTTTTGGAAAAGACTCAAACCGCAAACCACGTCAACTCGTCTCCGGTGGCACAAACAGGAGCCTGTGTCCGGGCACAAAGAGTCCGAGTGAGAGCTCAGTTTGTCGGGTGAGAGCTGCTCATTTTCTCCGCTTCAAACGCAGAAAATAACGCCACGTTAACGAGCTCCTCCCGCGCGCTGCGGCGGTTTGTAGTCGGCTAACTAGTTAGCACCGAGCTAACGATTACTTTAGTGAGCCGAGCTGAGCTTTAACGCCACTCATCCACATTTTTAGTCTGTTTAAAGTTATTTAAAGTCACGTTAACCACCCTCTGCCGAACAACGGACCACTCTTTAAACCGTCAACATCTGCTAACATATCCCGATCAGCTGTTTAACGTGTGTTTAATAGTCAAAATGTGTCGCATAGCTCCGTGCTAACAAGTTGGTGGTTTGGCCGAGGATCAAAATCTTCACTTCCATATTTTAATGAAGTCTCCAGTGAATTCATTCATTTATGTTTTTAATGTCACTGAAGGGCTTTTGTCTGTTTACACACATCGTATATGTTGTCCATGCACTTTGAGCTTTAAGCTGCTTTTCCTATCTTGATGGTCATGAGGCAATGAGGCAGTGATTGGACTTGAGATAGTGTTACCCAAAGACTGTTAAGACATCACTCTGCATCCACTACTTTCAAAAATAGATGTTATATCATGTAGTGAGGAACCAAGTGGACCTGAACCTAATGATCTCCTTCTCCCACAGACTTTATTTCAACATGGACTCGGACGTCTGCCCCGCTGATCATCCAGCTTCTGCCACCGGCCCTGTTGATGGAGCGCCCGAAGTTGAGGTCGACACCCAGACTGTTGCAGCTTTGCCGGGTTCAGAGGCAGAGGATCTGGAATCCTACAACCCGATCGAGCCTCCTCCGTTAGACTGGAGGTCTGAATCCTCCAGTGAGGTGGGCTCAGCAGGTGACCTGGATGACCCCAGTTACCCCTCTGTTGAAAATCTGGACGAGGGCAGTCCAGATGAACCAGTATTACTACCTTTGAACACGACTGACACTGCAGCTGCATTCAGTGGGAACCAGCAGGAGCTTGTAGGAAGTATTGCACAACCAGAAGAGGAAGGGATGAGTGTTAGGAACGTGGAGGAAACCATGCATGATGTTGAGAGTAGGGTTAGTAAAGAGGAGGCTGAGGTTGTTAACAGGACATCGGGTGATGAAGACCACAGCCGCATCCATAGCCTGCTCAGCCAACTACAGCTGATGGGGGAAGAGCCTCATCCAAGCCAACAGACACCACATCACCTTGCCCAGCATCAGTACTCCAGCCTGTCTGAGCCCGAAGTGTGCGCTCCCTCCCTTATTACAGACGACAGCACTGAAACGACGGGGCTGCTGTTCTCTGAAAGCCACCAGAGGGACCTGCTCGGGATGCTGCAGTTCACAGAGATCAGCGCTGCACCCCATCCTACCTCTCTGCCCCACAGAGGAGAGGTGGATGCTGTAGTGTCAGTTTCCTACAGCCAGGACGACGCTCAAAGGTTCTGGGGTGGGCACTATGGGAATGGTCAACAGCGACGGCACAGGGACGACTCCCTCGCCTCCCTGCCTGACGATGAGTATCCAGAGCCAGTGTGGATGAAGCTGGGCGAGGAGCCTCCAGACGAAGAAGAGGCTGCTGCAGAGAGTGAGCAGGTAGGTTGAAGTACTATTAACATAATCATCTTAAAGGCGGATGAACTGTGATCGGATTATTTATTAATTTTATTCTCTACAAAAGACCTGATTCGTCATGGATCAAACATGTTTCAAACTATTTTATTGTGTCAATTTTAAATATTTATTTTAAATTCCTGACCAGACTCTCGTACCAGTAAGTGGTTAAAAAATGACCACAGGATTAGTTGTGTTTTCTTGCATGATTAACTATGATCCACTGAACCTCCTTACTAATGTTACAGTTGAATAAAACCAAAATAATCAGATTCTGCTGTGGTTTTATTGCAATAAAACACGTCAAAGCGATTCTGAAATAACCATTATGATGGCTGGTTGCTAAAAGAATTCATATTTTGTCAGGTCTGTCCATAAGACTACATGCAAACATTTTTTTTTTGAAATGCTCGTTTTGTGACTGGAGTTCAAAGCAATGAGGGCTTGGTAGTTGGTATTGAGTAATAGTCTAACTTTCTTGCTTACTTTTCTGCAGGCAGTCCTGTCTCTGTATAAATATTCAGTAGTATCACTGAGCTCTGGTCTGCACCTCTGCTGCTGCAGACAGATTGAGAAGTGAGTGTGATGATAAATCCACTTTCATCATGACAGTTCATTCATTTTTCTTTTTGCTGTTGTTGCAGAGTTCTGATCATCCTCCGTATAAAGACGGTGAGTCACTTCAGTGAGCTTCACTTGTCTTGAATTCACATTTTTACAGATGTACAAAGAAATAAGGCCGAGTCATTGTGCTCATGTTCCTGTGTTTTACTCTTCAGTGCCTGGTCCATGTGACCCTGAAGACCTGTTGGATGGAGTAGTGTTTGGCGCCAAGTACCTCGGCTCCACTCAGCTCAAATCAGAGAAGAACCCGTCAACGAACGCCCGGATGGCCCAGGCTCAAGAGGCTGTGGACCGCATTAAGGTGATGTGAAGTGAGAAGGCTTGATGGTGCTTAGATTAAAATACCAGTTTTCAGTCTTTTGTCACAACATGGGCTGGTTGCGATGATCAGGATAGGAGCGCGGGTGATATAAGTGTGATTGTTTCCGTCAGGCTCCAGAGGGCGAGTCTCAGCCGATGACAGAGGTGGATCTCTTCATCTCAACCCAGCGAATCAAAGTGCTCACCGCTGACACACAGGTATGTTTTATTAACTGCTAGATTATGTAAATGTTCATTTTCCTTTTTATTCGGGATTTTAGCCACATCTATCTCTGCAGTATGATTTCTAACACCTAAAATTTGCACTCAAGTAGAACTACTACCACTTTTAGCCAACAAATGCTGATTATGGATATGTCATCTGTTTCAAGGTTAAATGATGAATTTAGTAGAAGATAATAGTCTAAACGGAAATGAAGATGTTAAAGTGTCAAATAAATGTATTAAATTCATCCAATGTGGCGTTATTTACTCTGAGAAGAAATAAAGAAGTTTGATTGGAAGATTTTTGGAAAAAATACTAAAATTGATGTGAGATCCCTTAAATGTTTGTCCTACTATCTCATTATGAGCACAAAATGACTGTGCATTGTAATATATAGACTATATTCAGGGTATAAAACATGCATTGATGACATTTTGCATTGCAGTTTTTTAAATGTTCACTCTCAAGCCGAGCCCTCACAGTAAGAATCCTTAATATAGACCTGGATGGTGATTTAATATGGGAGCTCTGCAGTAATGTTGCAGTTATAGTAGAGTTTAGTTTTCCTCCACTGTCTGGTTGAATTGCCAGGAGAGTCAAAGTGGGTCAGCTGCTGTCAGCTCCCTCTTTGCATGGCTGGTTGCTTCCCGTTGCATCATGCCTATGGATACAAAAACTGATGAAGATGTTTTGTTTCTTTTTCTTTTTTTAAAGATTTTAGCTTTTGCTTCACAATTACAAATAATAATCCTGACAACGTGAAGCACATAGTTTTGATTTCATTTCCCACGCTGCTTTTTTCAACGTGTTAACTGTTGCTTGTATTATTTCATTATCATCTTCAAGTTGATACATTTAAGACTTACTGATTTCATATTGAAGTGTCCTTGAATGCCTTCACCAGAGAATCTCTGCGTACAAGTACCACACAAAAAAAAAAGGCGGGGCATTGTTGTGTGTAATGGACTAACTTGCAGAGACATGAAGCTCAAGTCAAACCAGGCCTTCCTGCCTTCTCTCTGTTCCTGATATTATTAACACTTTGTCTCTTTTCCACTCAGGAAGCCATGATGGATCACGCTCTGCAGATGATCTCTTACATTGCTGACATTGGTGACATTGTGGTCCTGATGGCACGAAGGAAGCGTAAAGGGCAGGATGGTGACACGTCCTCCTCTTCAGCGTCTCAGAAGAAATGCTTAATGATCTGTCACCTCTTCTCTTCTGACGACGTGAGTTAGTCTATTGAAAGCTCTGAAACCTTCATGTGTTCGATATTTTGAAGTGTTTCCTGCTCTGCCTTTATGATCTTAATAGTAGCCAGAACCCCCATCATGTCAATTCATGGCTGCAAAACCTACCAGTGGGCTCACGATCCAAGACATTATTTAAGTGTCTTTTGCTCCCCTGAACCTTGTATCTCAGATCAAATGTGCTGGTTTTCAGCTGGACAACAGTTTCAGCTTAAGCTTGGCCTGGTTTCCCTCTCCCGAGACAGCCAGCAAGTTCTCCTGCATGTAAAAACGCTCTGGCTGTCGTCCCAGTTTCCCACTCTTGGCAAGGCTGAATAGGAGGCGGAAGAGTTTCTTTTTAGAAACTAATTAGCTGTGGGATACTGAAGGCCATGAGGCCACTGCCTCTACTACTAGTTTTTCCCAACTTAACTCTACTAATATATGAAGAGTTTTACAATGGGTGGAGTTAAGTAAGTAAGTGACTGAGTGAATATACGAATCAAGGGATCTTTCTCAGACTTGCTTTGAGGCTTGAATGTTTGCAAATTAACTCATTTGCTTGAATTTGTTCATATGAAAATGGAGTCTTTAAGGAGACGTGAATGTAACAACAATGTGGAAACCTGAGTTGTCTCTTCTCCATCCAGGCTCAGATCATCGCCCAGGCTATCGGTCAGGCTTTTGGAGTGGCTTACCAGCAGTTCCTTCAGGCCAACGGCATCAAAGCCAGCGATCTGAGGCCTGGCGAGTACAGCGACTACCTGGAAAGTCAGGAGCTCTACAACGGAGATCTGGCTCACTTCTCTGACTCTCAGAACATCCGAGATGTAAGCGGTTGAATGATTGGGGCAAATTTGTCTTAACGCAAATTACAGCTGCTCTGTAATCTTTGTGTGATTCATACATACCTGTTTAGTTGTTTTTTTTTCCTGCTGTACTGACCTTGCAGCCAACTTTTGTGTTCTGTTAACACCCCTAATATATTGTGATCTCAACAGCCCAATTTCGATGCCAGCCATGGACCTTTGTTGCCTCCATTCTCTTAATCTGTCCCATTCCTGTTGCCTCTCTTCTTACCACAAAATCCTCCACTCAAAACTGAGAGAGGGTTTTTTGAGTGGAGGATTTTGTGGTGTCTAGTGGTGTAGTTAGAGATTTTAAACTGTTTCACCTCTCCTTCCTAGCATGAAGGAAGAAATGGAGGCTGTGAAACACGTCAAAAACAGAATGATTTGTCCGTTCTGGGCTGAAACATAGCAGTGAATGTAGATTTTAAAGCCTCATTCTAAAGCAACAAAAATATAACAGTTCTCATCGTTATGCATATAATTGAACATCTCTGCCATATTCTATAAATAGAGCCCTAAATCTGACACACAGGACCTAAATAACGGCATATAAGGCAGCTGATGTAGTCAGCATTATGTGTTACAATATATTTAAATAGTGACCCAGTAATGGGGGAAGAAAAGTGTCAAAATGTGCAGAGAAACTTTTTGTGCAGTGTAATCTACTTCTCCACTGTACATCCATTTGCTCCAAATCATTCAAGGAAGCAAAGAATAGAAACGTGGTCAACTGAAGCCAGCGTGCAAACTGCAGCTTTACATTGTGTCTTCTGCTGCTCCTCGCTGTGGCTGAAGTCAACGCCTTTTTAATATAAAATAATGCAAGCACAAATAAAAACGTATTACAACTAATTGATTGCGGTGTGTCTGTGATTCAGGTCGTCATCACAAAGGCTCCCGGGGAGATCTTGGGTCTGGCTGTGGTGGAGTCGGGCTGGGGCTCCATCTTGCCCACGGTGGTCGTGGCCAACCTTCTTCATGGAGGTCCTGCTGAGCGATGTGGCGAGCTCAGCATCGGTGACCGCATCATGTCCGTCAACAGCACCAGCATGGTGGGTCTACCCATCACCACCTGCCAGAACATCATCCGGGTAAGAAGGGAACACAGGGGACAAACTTAAAATGCTGATTTGAACAATCAGGCAATTGTTAACAATAAGAACTATAAAAATAACAATAAGTTATTCTCCTGGAATGGCAGAATGAAGTCTAAAAGATTCAAGTGATCTTTTTCCACAGCAGATGTACTGTTGTTAGGATACACTAGATGGCAGTGTGTTTCTATGCAGTGTGTATTGCTGGTATTTGGTGCTGATATTCAATATTAAGTTTTCATTTTGTTTAGTTGCAGTAGAACCTTGAAACATTTACTGGTTCTGGACCCAACATCACCAACACCTATGCTACACCCAGCACAGCAGAACTGTACTGAATTTTATTATTGTGAAGTGTAAAATGTATCTATGTATAAGATGCAGAGGGTAGTGAACAGGAGAGGCTGGATGGCAACTAAATAACAGTCCATATCTGCCACCTAAAAGTGATGTTAAAATGTTAAAGGGGGCTGATGGAGGAAGAATTCATGCAAAACTTCTACAGAACCGACTAAAGGGAACACAACAAGTGTTACAAGTGTGGCCTTAGTACTGCATCACACATAAATAAAGGGGATAAGGAGTGAACTAACAGCTACTAACAAATACAATTGGTAATTTAGATGAATTTGCAAAAAGTGAATTGCTAAAGTGCTTCTGTACAGGAACAGAAAATAAAACATCAATGAGGAAAACATCAGTCAAAGCCACTGAACACGTTTTTAAAAACTAATTCACGTTGTTTCAATCTCAGGACTTAAAAAGCCAAAAGTATGTGAAGCTCAGCATTGTCCACTGCCCGCCAGTCACCATGGCGATTATCAGGAGGCCAGATCCCAAGTTTCAGCTGGGCTTCAGTGTGGAGGACGGCATTGTAAGTCTTTAGTTTCACCGTTTGTCACTACCAAACCTTACGTGTGTTTTGTTTGGAATCTCACCTCAACAGTTTGTTGTTCTGTTTTCGTCACTTCTTTGACATGTGTGGAAACTCCTGTTCTCTTCCTTTATGCAGATCTGCAGTCTGATGCGTGGCGGTATAGCAGAGAGAGGAGGCATCCGTGTTGGGCACCGCATCATTGAAATCAACGGTCAGAGTGTTGTCGCCACACCACACGATAAGATCATCCAGACCTTGACTAATGCTGTCGGAGAGGTGAGAAGGGACAGAATGTTTAATCATAAACACAGATGTACAGAATGAGAACACGTTCTCACTGTTTAAATGTTGTTTTTTTGTCTCTCGGGCAGATTCATTTGAAGACCATGCCAGCATCAACTTATCGACTCTTAACAGGACAAGAGCAGCCGGTGTTTCTTTGAGCACTTCCTGCAGCCCCATGGACAAAAATACTGCACAGTGTTGAAGCTACATGAACTTTTGCCAAACTGAGAAAATATTATGCAACTGATCACACAGCACATCATAAGCTGTTGTCGCACCACTGAATAGAACTAGCTAGTCTAGCTATATATTTTTAAGACGTGCAAGTGCATTGAAATATTATGAAAGCGTATTTTAAAGTGACAGGGATAGATATGTAGCTCCCCATTTATATTTATCTGATGATTAACATTTCAGGCAGTAGCTGAGATGCAATAATTCATAAACAGAATATTTTGACTTCACTAAGCTTTACATGGTGTGGAGTGTTGTACTGTACTCTAGAGTTTCTGGTCTTCCAGTCTGGTGTATTGCCAGTGTGCCTCAGCTGAATGTGCTTGGAGGGGAAACTTTATTGAATCAGGACAAAGAGCCCCTGTATTTCATTGTGATGTACTTCCAGTCTCTCTCTCTCTCTTTCTCTCTTTCTCTCTCTCTCACACATACATATCAACAAGTGTCTGTCACACTTCAGAGTACTCATTTAGTCAAGTGCTCTGGTTCATTCATACCGTGCTTTTCTGTGCCTGACAGGAAGCAGAGATCATACACAATTAAAGGTAACTGCCTTATTTGATAGAGAAATACGTATATTTTTAAGGGTCTGCTGTTTTGGATGTTCATTAAAATGATCTGTAAGATGTCTTCTCGATGTTATTTATTGAAAGGCAGTGGTCGGTGAATATGTTTCAGATGCAAAGTTGCTTTTGTACCAGAGGCACATTAAATCATTTTTAAAACAAATCACATACCAGTTTACTGAAAGTTGGACAGCTCTATAAATATGTTGTCCCTGCAATATATCGATCTGAAAATCATATTAAATGGTATTAACATAGTTGTTATGAAAGTGAATGGAATTATTGCAAAATGTCATTTCAATTCATATTTTCACTGCTGTTTGATTAGCTACAGGTATACAATGTACCGAAGTGCTGCTTGTGCTAATAAAGTAATGCCTTTTATTTATGTGAGTTTTATTATCAGATGTAATATTTATTATTCTGAGGCACCGTGAGCGTGCAGGAAACACAGCTTGACCAATCAACTGTCCTCATTTACCAAAACATAGACGACAGCCAATCAGATCTTCACCGGTTTCAACGACCTCCCGTCCCTGCAATGCCCTTTAACCAATCAGCGTCGCCGGTGGGCGGGACTTAGCACTGCTCACACACCTGCAGTTACAAACAGAAATGGAGAGTCAATGACGAGCTACCGGCTGTTGGTGTGTACGATACGCAGAAAGGAGCTTTATCACCGAAATTACACAAAGGTAATCATTAACTACAGTTTAATAAACATTTGTGAGCTCACTACATTGTATTTATTGTTTTTTATAAGTGTGATATCAAACAACTAGTAGCCTCAGTGTGACATGCTAGGAAGAGGAAGCTATGTCCGAATGTAACGTTAGCTAAGAGTTAGATAAATGTTTTCTTAACGTTAGTTGTCAGTCATGAACGGGTTAACGGGTAACATCAATATGTAATTATATATTTATACTTTACATTTAATGAAACGTTGAAATGCTTTTCTATTTATTTAAACTGTCTCCAACTAACTAATCTAATAAGTAATTCATAATTAGTTTCCTATTTGTAAAAATATTTTTTATTAACTTGTTACATAAAGTGACGCATATATGATATTATATTGTGTTTTCTAGCTTTATACCTCCATAAAACATAGAAGAAAAGGTAAAAATCAAAGAAAATACATTCAAATCTGCATCCTATACTTGTAAGTGAGGTCTGCAAAATCAGTTTGAGGTAACACAGATTTGCAAATTAAATTAGCCCATCCATTGCTCCCTAACTTGGCTCAAATCATAAACCAGGCCTTTAGATTATTTACTACAGGACAAACACGAGGGACAGACCATACCGTGCAGGCATTCACAGAGTAAAAGTAAATGTTTAGAGTCTCTGGGTGAACCAGGTAAGCTGTTAGGATCAGGAGGATTTCAGAGGATTGTCTGTCTTGAGCAGATCACGACAACTTCTACTCACAATGAATATAAAAACAGCCTGTTGGATCTATCACGTACAGGATTTTAAACGTTCTTGAACTTATTTCTGTCTAAGGTGAGAGCACGTAAAAATGAATAAAAGAATAAAAAATGTTTTCTCTCCTCTGCAGGGAAAAACAGGTCTGTTTCCCTGCTACACTACTCACTACTAGCAGCCATATGGCATGTGTCCCTAACAATTTAGCAACTTGTCTTTTTCTCATGCCATTCTGTGTTTTCCAGCTTTGCATCATGGCCAGGTAGCTGTTCAGCGTGATGGGGTTTTTCAGGCAGCTCTTCCTCCTGCTCTGGAAGAACGTCACATACCGCAGAAGGAACAAGGTGGGCAAATTTTCCCTTCACAGAAAAGAATAAAATAGTTTTATTGAGTCTGTGATATAACACACAGCTTGGGGCGTACACCTGTAACAGTTCTCCTCTTACGCAGATCCAGCTGATCATTGAGCTCCTCTGGCCACTTGTCCTCTTCGTCATCCTCATCGCTGTTCGTCATTCACATCCTCCTTACAAACAGAGCCAATGTGAGTGGTATTGTGACATGGGTGTGTTTTCAGACACACACACACACATTACAAGGACTGAAAAACGGGTTTGTGCCAACCAGCTAAAGAGGATCAACTCACTGAGAGTGATTCTTGTGCCACATGCACATTTGGTTTCCTAACCCGCTGTGTTCTTCCTTGCATGTATGTCCTGCATTAGCATAAGGTGACATAACATGACATGGTAATATTATAAGAAAAACATGACTAGACACAGCACAATGTAGGCCAGTTGGTCAGCGTGTTAAATCAGCGTGTCACAAAAAGCCACATCTAAGTAAATTTATCTTGTAAACTTTCCAGATATTAACAAATTCAATAACAAAATCACAAAAAGAAACTTACATGTTGCCAATTTCTATTATTCACTGCTATATAAAGGAGTTTTATTCATGTAAAGGTTTATGAAAGTTTATATTTTATCTAAAGAAGTGCCTTTTTTGTGGATTGGATACATTCTAAGTAAAGAAGTGGACAGTAAGCATGCGGTACATGTGTGCATGTTTTCTGTTCACGTGTGAGACATTTCTTAAATGAGAACATGCTTGTTTTTCCTGTTTTTGTAATGTCAGTCATGCATGTAAAGGCAGCTCACACCAGGTTGAAGACAATAAATATTATAATAGGAACGACTATAATTTTAGTTGTACACAAAAAGATTCTGATGAATAACAGCAGCTTGGGTTATGCTTGGATTATTGTTCAGTCCACCGTGTGTAGATTGTATTTCAGGTCACTACCACAGTATTTCCATTGTTTCACATCTCAGGCTAATCTCCTGGTAACTCCTGAACTGCTTGTGTTTGTGCTTCCTGTCCTTTGTAGGTCACTTTCCAAACAAAGCCTTGCCATCCGCAGGCACCTTGCCCTGGGTTCAGGGCATTATCTGCAATATCAACAACCCCTGCTTCCACAGCCCGACACCCGGGGAGATGGTGGGCCAAGTTGGCAACTTTGACAACTCCATGTAGGTAAACTGGAGGTAAAAACATAGGCAGCTGTCTGGAGTGGTGGTGATTACCAAAAGGTTATTGCTTTTAGGATAAATTGGCCCAAAATGAAAACATACAAAGTGCAGTCAGTCAAGATTTATTTTAGAATGAAAAATGATTATGTCTAGGAAGATATACCAGACTGCTGCTGCGGCATACACTTGTAGTAAAGAGTGCAGCTGCGATTAAAAAGCCACTCCAGTCTAGTTAGTATAAGTTTGCTTAAGCATACACCAAACAAATAGTTAAACATGTTAGGAGATATGCATACCGGTGTTTACAGAAGTAAATCAGAAGAGTGATACTAGTCTCATGTCTGTATATGAAATATGAATATGAATGTATATGGAAACTGGGGAAACAGGTAGCTTGGCTCTGTCTGAAGGTAACAAAATGTGCCTCCCAGCCCCTTTTTAGTTTTACGAGATTACAAATCATATATCTGTTTAATCTCTATAAAAACTCTGAGATCTGGTCCCCGACTCAAACAATCCAAAGCTGACTACATGTCAGCCGTAAAAAAGGTGTTCATCAGAGATGCCAGTGCACCCTAAACTTGATGGACTTAAATTGTCATATATTGAACAACCACAGTGGAATTAAATTATATCAAGCTGGCACTGTTTGTTGGCCTAAGAACAGTGTCCAGCACCTGGAATCTTGTTTTTACCATAAACTTCCCAGACGACCAGAGCAGACTTTTCCTTACTGTCCAGACAGCAGTTAGTTTGTTGTATTTTATGTGACTGTAATGTGAAATCTACTTGAAACATTTTATTTGTTTCTTACTTTCTTTCTTGTAAATTGTGAATTGTGCACTTTACTTGAAATGACAACTTGTTACTCTGTCATGAGTATTCAGAAGATTGATACAATTGATTTTTTTCCACCGTAGTTAAATGTAACCTAACTGTATGTTTTTGTCCCTTTAAGACTTCTCTTATTGTTGTTCGCCTCCAGATTGTCTCGTCTCTTCGTCGACGCCCAGACTCTTCTGTCCTACAGTGGAAACCGGAGCTTCTCTGGCTTTCAGGACCTGATGGAGAGTGTCCGACGATTGGGAGAGAGACCTGGAGCCTGGCCAAGTACCACAGCTTGTTTGAATCTCCTCTAGCACAGACGTGAAGGGATACCTTGACGGCCTGACACAGTGACACTGTTTACTTTCTACAGGCTGACAAAACAAATCCTGAGTGGGCAATACTAGCCAGAGAGTTAATTAGAGTTCATTCAAATGCCAGTAATGAATGAGTTCAGTCGTTTCGGCAGACAAAACACACAGAAATTCAGTATATTATGTCAAGGTCTATGTTAAAGGGTTGCTTTTAAAGAATCTGAATAAATTATGCATATGGAGAAACCCAATAGAGACTTGGCTTCTGTCAGTGAAGATGTAGTGCAGTTTAAACAAAGTCATCCTGTGGTAAAATACAGGAAGACAAGCTGACCACAGTGTGAAGACAGCACAAAGAGCTCTTGACTTCAAGCATCACATAACTCACACATCTTCTTTATTTATTAAACAAAAAAACAAGCATGCATTCAAAACAAGGAGTGTCTGTGCAGCCCGTCAAGTACAACAGAAGCGTTGACTTTATTCAGATTATCTTTTAACCAGCACTGTTCCCAGACTGAGAGGTTACAGTAGCAGCCAGTAGCTGATCTGTATGAATGGCTTTAAATGGGTGTCGAGTGACTAATTCAATGTGGCCATTTACTGCTGTTGTGAAAGCAGCATAGAGTGGCTGTTTTGCCTCTCCTCGCCAGGCAGATTAGATTACATGACTACTTCAGACAAACAATTGGATGAATGAAAGTAGGTCTTCAAGAAAATCCTGTGCAAGTGGCCTAAATGAATCCTAAAATCTTGACCCACTTGTAGTGTAAAGAACTTATTCTCAGAAGCCTGGGACTGTGATGGTAAAAATACTAAAAATAAGTTATTTTCATTTAGCTGATGCTTTTTATCCAAAGCACCTTACAGGGGAAGCAGACCATTGTCCACCATAGCACAATAAAAGTGGTGGACATGAATGATGGAAAATACAGATACTGACTAACTTAACCGTAATATCTTCCTGAAAATATTCTGTAATTATCTGAGTTTTATCACAGAAAGAAAACAGCTCTTAAAATGATGGTTGCTACCTGCTGAAAGGTGATCTGTGGTTTTTTTTCGAGCAGTTTTTTGCTGTCGTTGTTATTGACAGGCTCTCTGCGTTGTTTGTCTAGTGCAGTGGATGCAGCACTTATTCTAGTGTGGGCTTATTTGTAATACTGTGTTTCATTTGTTGCACTGAGCAGTGTTCAATGTGTTTCCGTTGTAGATCTCCCCGTAAAAGAATACCTGCGAGTCAATGAGACATTCTCCACCTTCCTCCTGACGAATAGCAGTCTGTCGCCTGTGACTGTGGACCAGTTACTGAAGGCTCGGCTCAATTTTCAAGTGAGATACCGGCTGTAATTAACCCATAACAAACATTTGAATGTATAAAATAAGGACCACAGAATTTGGATTTTTTTTTGTTACTTTGGAAACATTAACATAGATGATTTATCTCAAAGCCAAATGCTTGTAAAACTCATTGTGGGGTATCAATTTTGCCTCATTCAGGTTTCTATGGCTGGCGCTCAGATGCAGCTGAAAGACATAGTGTGTAATGCGAGCATGTTGAGGCGGTTTCTGACGGTGGACGAAGGAGAAGCCGCCATGAATGAGCTTCAGACTCAGCTGTGTGACGTGCCAGCCGACATCCTGCAGGAGGCCGAACGCCTCTTCCTCTCTCAGCTCGACCTTAGCAAGTTTGTCACGGTAGGAATCAGTGAACAGAGAAACCTTTTGCAAAAATACATTTTCTCATGCTAAATACAGTTTTCTGTCTGTTTGCTGTGGCCCTAGGGCTGCTTGTATATTTGATGCACTATAGTAAGTACCATCAGTAAACCTGCCTGTCTGTCCATCACATCAGAGAGACCTTCTGATGGCTAACGCTGAAGACCTCCGCGTCATCAGTCGGACCGTCACCTCAGTTTCTCGGGAGCTGGCAGTCCTCATTGATGATGTAAGAGCACGCCTCTTGGTGCTCCACATTTGCATTTATTATGAATAGATCAACAAATCCTTGAATGTACTGTTATGTTGTTGGTTTTGTCCGGTCTTTCTTACTTGATGTTTTTCTGACTGAATAAAATTGATCATATTTTCTGACAGGACTTGGAAAAAATGTCACCTTGTTTTCCTTCCTTTTACTTCTGTGTTTCGTTTCTCATCATTTCTCTTTCTTCCTTTAGTTCTCGTCTCTGTCCAGTTTTGCAGAGATGAACGCAGCTCTCCGTCTTCTGTCTCCGGAGAATCGCTCGTCACTGCCCAGGGAGAGTTTTCGTGCTTTTTCAAGGATCATGTGCGGTCACCCTGAGGTTGGCGGTGAGCGAATCCCATCGCTCAACTGGTATGAAGACAATGACATAAAATCCTTCTTAGGGAAAAATGGCACTGAAGACACAGATCTGGACCAGGACAACAACACCAGTAAGAGGCTTTGGATGTGCAGTATGTGTGTTCTCATCCATTATGGATAGCTAAAACTGGAACTGTGTAGAACAGTAATTATATTAATAATCAGCATAGCAGCGAGCATCATATTCCAGCTTGGTGTTCTCTGTTTGTCACATTTAACCTGCTATTTTTGTCTCTTTCTCTCTTTTTTTTTCCTTCCGTGCAGCTCCATTCTGTAAAAGTTTGATCCGCGGTCTGGAGTCCAACCCTCTGTCTCGCATTGTGTGGCGAGGAATAAAACCTCTGTTCATTGGAAAACTGCTGTACACGCCGGACACTCCTGCAGTACGACAAGTCATGAAAGAGGTAAGAGGTCGTGTTGTTGAAAGTGATCTTTTGTTAACTGTTTTTGAGTGATTGCTAACTTTTTAAGAATGACTGTAAAAATATAATTGATGTCTGTTTGTCTGATCACCAACATGTTCACTGGGTGTTTGTTTTAAATGTCAATTTCTGAAACTAAATTTTAATTTTTGGATCGAAAGTATCTTCTACTGTTGTACATGTTGTAATCCAACGATAGGCCTGTGAAACAAATACATCATTATGAAGTTAGTGACACGTTTTGTCTGCTGAAGGTGAACAAGACTTTTGAGGACCTGCAGATCCTCCAGGAGCTGAATGAGGTCTGGGTGGAGGTTGGACCACGGATCAAGAATTACATGGAGAGCAGTGTTGAGATTAAACTGCTGCAGGTCTGACTCACCAGCTGCTTTGTGCGTGTGTTATCATACATTTGGAGACAAACGTATTTTCATAGCGTGTGTTTGCGTGTTTGTGTGACAGGATTTGTTGAGGCGGCCAGAGGTGGCCGTACTGGTCAACCTGCGTCTGGAGAACACGTCCTGGACAGCCTCACGGATCGCACGTTTCCTGTCTACGCCCTCGCCAGATACGCCAAGAGAGCCTGGAGCACCGCCCACCTGGATGGACATCTATAACGACCTCAGCCACACCATCACCACTCTCGCGCAAGTCACTGAGGTTCTCTGGTGTTCTTGTTTTCTCTTCATGGCACTCTTCATTTGGTGGGATGATTATGACAGTTTACAATATTAAACTGCGCTTGTACCTTCTAACAACCCAACGTATACTGGTTATACACTAGTGTGGCTGTTGAGTCAGCATGCACCTGTTGCACAGTTTCATAAAACAGTTGCAAGGTGTCCGTACAGGACTTGATTATTTGTTAGATGAGAAGACAATAAACGGTTAATTTTTTAGTTAAATATTGCCCTCAACATTGTAAAGTAGATGTAAACTTTAGTTGCTTTTCACAGTCTTCTAACATTCATATCTTTTGATTTTCCTGTTATCTCTTCAGTGTTTCTCCCTGAACAAGCTCGAGGGGTTGGACACTGAAGGTCAGATGGTTGACAGAGCTCTGGAGCTTCTGGAGGACAGGCAGTTTTGGGCCGGTGTGGTTTTCCTGCTGCCCAACTCTTCATCCCCTCGCCTGCCGCCCCATGTCACCTACAAAATCCGAATGGACATTGATGATGTGACCCGGACCAACAAGATCAAGGACAGGTACTGAGGAAGCACCAATACATCCTACTTACTCTTGCTGCCGTTCTTTTTCAGTACTATCTAGTACTCGCTGTAATTCTTCTCAAAGAGGAGAAAAAACTTTGAAATATTTTAGCAATGTACAGTATACTCCTCTCTTCGAAAGATAAATATATATATATATATTTGGGTTTTTTTCTGTTTTTTTGGGGGTTTTAAAATGTTCCAACACTTCAAAATACAAAAACATCATTTGTGTGTGTGTGTGTGTGTGTGTGTTTTTTTTTTCTTTTCAGGTTTTGGGATCCTGGTCCAGGAGCTGACCCATTTAATGACATGCGCTACATTTGGGGCGGCTTCGTGTACGTCCAGGATCTGGTGGAGAGAGCTGTGAGCCGCATCCTGACAGGAGTTCAAGAAACAACCGGCATCTACATCCAGCAGATGCCCTACCCCTGCTATGTGGATGATGTGTGAGTCTTGAATGATATTGTAATAAACTCCTACATATTCATGCTCAGAATAGACCAGTATAGCCGTAATCTACTAGTCTGGAGTCTGGAGTAGCTGGCGGTTCAAGTGTTACTCTTCCAGCCCCCCGTAGATTAGAGCATGGCAGAAAAAGTATAGTTATATACTTTAAACACCATTTAACATCTTCCATACTTAACCAACTCATCATTTACATTAGCATATATATTTAAGCTGTGTTTACCTTCGTAACAGTTTCCTTCGAGTGCTGAATCGCTCTCTGCCACTGTTCATGACACTGGCCTGGATCTACTCGGTGGCCATGATCGTCAAAGGTGTGGTGTACGAGAAGGAGGCGAGGCTGAAGGAAACCATGAGGATCATGGGTCTGGGAACAGGAACGTTGTGGCTCAGCTGGTTCATCAGCAGCATCGTTCCTTTCCTGATCTCTGCTGAACTTCTTATAGTTCTGCTCAAGGCAAGAGGACCGCTCACTCAAAATATAGCACATAGCTGTCTGGGCTTGATCAGGAAAGAAAATTTAGAGTGTAAATAGAGTGTAAATTGTCTTTAACGTTTGTCTCCAACAGTTTAACCTCTCTACTTTCCCTCCATCTTATTTCCAGTGGGGGGACATCCTTCCATACAGCGACCCGTCCGTGGTATTTTTCTTCCTGATGGCGTTTGCCACCGCCACCATCATGCAGTGTTTCCTCATCAGCACCTTCTTCTCCAAAGCCAACCTGGCTGCTGCATGTGGGGGGCTTATATACTTTGGCCTCTACCTGCCCTACGTACTGTGTGTGGCCTGGAGAGACCGCCTCAACACCAAACACAGAGTCCTTGCTGTGAGTAAAATACTTATGGCTATAAATATAAGGTTTCTCCCCAAAGATCAATACATACAGTTATTTAAACTGAGTTTAGTTGTACATAAATGAAAACAAAACAACATCATTAGCCGGAATACGCGTGCAGATTGAATCAGAAAATGTACCATTCAATTAAATGTATGTGATTTTGTTGTTTATACGTCTTTCCTCAGAGTTTTCTGTCTCCTGTGGCCTTTGGCTTCGGCTGTGAGTATTTCTCTCAGTATGAAGAGCAAGGCGTGGGCATTCAGTGGTACAACCTCCACTCCAGCCCCGTGGAAGGAGACTCATACAACTTCACTACCTCTATAGTCATGCTTTACGTGGACGCCTTCATCTACGCCATCGCAGCCTGGTACATCGAAGCAGTTTTTCCTGGTATGATGACCACAGCGTACTGTCTCATAAACAAGTAAACAGAGACAGGACTAGACATAATAATGTCATTTAGAAAGAAAAGTAAATTTAACCTAGTAAATTTTGTTTTGTGGTTATAATGGGCATTGTATTTGTAGGTTAGCATAAGATTGTACTCAGCGTTTTAGTGACGGCAGATATGAGCTTTGCTGAGCTTTACGGAAGGATGTAGTGTGGCCAGAGAAACGCCGGTTAAACTGGTTCTTTCATCAAAAACACAAAAGTTTTCTGAGCTTGATTTGGACTCAGTAATTACGCTTTGTCATGACCGAATGTGCGCATGTGTGTTTTACAACAGGTGAATATGGGATCCCCAAGCCCTGGTACTTTGTCTTCCAGCTGAACTTCTGGGCTGGAATTCCCCTGGAGATGGGCATGCCGATCCCCCCTGCACCCACAGAGCAGAGTGAAGGTACTAGAGTCTGGAAGCTCCTGGACATTAGCATCTGTTAACGAACTGAGACAATAAACCTGTTAACTACAAGACTTGTATTCGCCTAACTTGTACTGCCTAGAATCCATGTTTTGAATGTCCGCATGTACAACATACTAATATACTACTTGATATTTCTGATGTTAAATCACTTTGAGTGCAGAATTAGCGCATTTAACTCAAACAGTATATTGCCCCTTGTCATCAGATCACATTGAACCAGAACCCACTAACCTGCCCCTCGGTGTGAACATCAGTAACCTGGTGAAAATATACAAGAAGGGAGGCAAACTGGCCGTCAATCACCTCAACCTAAAGTTCTACGAGGGGCAGATCACGTCTTTCCTCGGGCACAACGGAGCCGGCAAAACCACCACCATGTAAGGAGCAGACCTGATGCGTGACAGACATCCACTGCCGCACATATGGTCACAGGAAAAAGATACAAGATCAGGATTTGATTCAAAGTGGAAGGTGTCCTGAAACAAAACATTTACTCTGATGTGTCTTAATGTTTCTCAGATCTGTTCTGACTGGCCTGTTCCCACCTACCTCTGGCACAGTGTACATCAAGGGGATGGACATACGTGAAGACATGGACACCATCCGGGGATTGCTGGGAGTTTGTCCACAGCACAATGTCCTGTTTGACATGTAAGGCTTGTCTGTCAGTGTATGCTGTGTTCTGTGAGCTTCTTTTTAATTGTTATTAGATATTGTCAATTTCAGTAGTCGCATCACTATAAAATGAGCGATGAGTTTGGAAAACACGAGATTATCTCAGAAATATCCAGATGTTGCTTAAGGAGTAGATCAATATTTTGTCTCTGTCTGTCTCTCTCTGTCTGGCAGACTAACAGTTGAGGAGCATGTGTGGTTTTATGGGTGCCTGAAGGGTATGTCTGAAGCAGAGGTGAAAGCCGAGCTTGACACTCTGCTGGGTGACGTTGGCCTGCTGCACAAACGACACGAACAGACCAAAAACCTCTCTGGTAAACTTGCTAGTTTGACTTGTGTACGGTAACATGACCTAATCTTCACTTTAGTCATTTGGTAGAGTTTTGTGGAGGTGTGTGTGAGCTTTTGTCCAAAATTGAAATCCCTCTCTCTGTTAGGTGGCATGCAGAGGAAGCTCTCTGTGGCGATAGCATTTGTTGGAGGCTCTAAGGTGGTTGTCCTGGACGAACCCACGGCCGGGGTTGATCCTTACTCCCGCAGAGGAATCTGGGATCTGTTGCTCAAATACCGCAAAGGTAACGGGAAGAGAAAACCCAAACCCATGCCATAAATTTGGCCCATACCAAAAAGATTAAGCTGCAGATGGAATTGCCAACACATTTAGCTTTATTTGTCTTGGCTTGAATTGAAAGATTATAGAACTTCAAACAAGTGTGGAAGTATTGAAAAAATAGTGTATAATTTCTAGGTTATTAGCTGTAACCCACAAAATAAACTGTTACGTCCACAAGTGAACGGTAACACGACAACCAGAAAAATTGACAAAGTCTCAGTGGAAGTGAACAAGTGAGGTTTATTAGAACAAAAGAAACAAGCCACGGTGAGCGAGGGTGGGACTAAGCGATTGTGCCAAATGAAATGAAATTAATATAACAGAACAGGGCCTGGCTAAGCTGCCTCTGAATACAGGAAGAGAACAAAAAAATGCCTAACTGGCTGATCTAACAAAAGGCTTTCCAAAACGATACAAAGGTGGCACAACCGATAAGTGTGATAACAAGAATTACTACGGGAGTGCAAAACGTAAAGGGTACCCCAACTTTCCTAGTCCCAAACCTCCAACACATACCAAAGCCAATGTGTCTTGAAAAGGAGCACAAAAAGACACAGAGTTACAAATGCCACAGGCAACACCAAGAGTCCACAATGAGGAAAAGAGAGAGTGAAGGCCTGAGACGTCCTCCATTTAAGGAGTCTCCTTTGCAGAGATAGGCCAGCTGATCAGGACGTCGTCCAATAGGAGGCCTGGCCTATCCACACAGGTGAGCAGCATTCAGGCATTACCTGTAAAAAAAACAACACACGGGGGCGGAGGGAACACAAAACACACACAACCTGCTTGGCACGTAACATAAACAGACAACAATTATAGTCAATATGCATCTGTGCCATGTTTCTCCATCAGACAGGACCATCATCCTGTCCACTCACTACATGGACGAGGCGGAGTTGCTGGGTGACCGGATCGCCATCATCTCCCAGGGGAAGCTGTGCTGCTGTGGTTCACCGCTCTTTCTGAAATCCCGCCTTGGATCTGGCTACTACCTCACTGTGGTGAAGAGGGAGGGACTGGAAACCAGCACTCCCAGCAGTACCAGCATCAGCACCAGTACCAGCATCAGCACCAACAAGCTGCCCCCTCTCAGGGTCTGTTCATTTGTGACGTCTGAGACATTATGATGGAAAAACAGTAGCTGAGTGTTCTCATCTACGGATGAAACAGAGGAGTCCAGTAAAAATAAGTTAGACAGGGTGATAACAGAAGTCAAACAAAGGCAAAGAGCATTTAAAATGTATTATTTGTAATAATGTTAAATATAATGTTCTTATCTTTGTGTTTCAGGACAGTGAGTCATCCATGAGTGAAGACACCGGGCTGGGAAGTGAGGCAAGCAGCTCATGTGAGTGTGCCCTCTGCATTAAGCTGAAGTGGTTCAGTATTAGTGTGCCTTGGTGCATTTGCAATTTATACAACCACATGATTAAGTAAAAAAGAACTGCAGGACAATCAGGTTAAAGATCTCCCCCTTTACTTTGTCCTCATCGCAGACCTTGCAGCGTTGCTCTCGCTGGCACAGCACCACATCCCGGGTGCGAGGCTGGTGGAGGAGTCGGGGCGCGAGGCGGTCGTCAACCTGCCACAGACGGCTGCAAAGGACACCAGCCTGGCAATCTTCCTGTGTGAGCTGGATCAGAGGCTGATCGAGCTGGGCATCAGCAGCTACGGCCTGTCAGACAGCACACTGGAGGAGGCGAGCCATTTACATTTATGTTTTTGATCGATAAATAAATAAATCACTGGACCGAAACCTTCAAAGCCTTTGGCCTAGATGCTCGTAAGTTTAATCAGTCACTGATTCAAACGAGGACTGCTCGAGACACTGCACTGCACTTCAAAGAGATTTTAAGAAGTAAGAATAAATATGTGTTCGTCAGACAAAAGAACAAAGTTAGTCAGTTAAACTGCTACCTTTGTCAGCAGTGGTTGCTTCTAGTTTAAACTGAAACCAACTGTTAGTTTCAAAATAAGGGTGTTATGTTCAAATGAAACAGCACAGCTCAGCACACAGCAAAACTGAAACACTTTCCCACTGACCTTACCGGGTTCAGAGACAATCACCATCCTTATTCCAGCTCTGTGAGCTACAGGAGTTAAACCAGGTCCTATCAGGAGGGCGTGATATTTGTGGAGCAGCCGCAGTCTTAATGGGTTTAATGTCAGCATCAGATTAGTCCTGATAGTGGACTGGTGGAGCCTGATACTCGGTATGAGGAAGCCACTCACTCTTTGCCCTCTGTGAGCCACTGCATGCCTTTTTACTGCCACCTGCTGTCTGCAGCTTCAGCCGTCAGGCAACTTCCATAGCAGTTCTTCAATGAAAAAATGTGAACCAGCTGCAGCTTAAACATGGACAAGGTGTAATTAGTGGCTTGGTTTGAATTTGAAGCTGCTTTAGATTAAAGTTTTCATTAAAAGTGTGGCTGCAGCAGAGATGAGCTTCATGTGCTCACTGAGACCTTGTAGATTTACCTCAGGAAGTTAATTGTTCTTTTCACACCTCTCAAAGATGTTGTTGCTTTGATTAGGAGGACTTTAGTCTTTTATCATCAACGTTCTGTTTATTTCCAGATCTTTTTGCGAGTGGCGGAGGAAACTGGCGTGGATGCTGAACCAGAGCAGCAGGTTGAATCTCCTCACAGGCAGCAGCCATCAGCCGGGCAGAGGGCAGAGAGACAACATGCTGAAGAACCAGAGACAGGTTGGCATCGTTTGTGTACATATCACACAGTGTTTTCATGTACAGTCAGTGTGCTGTTTCATCTCCAACTGTGACTGTTTGTTTCCATAATGCTGCCAGGAAGGAAAAGACTTCGTAAGAAAGGTACCTTCAAATGAAACTTTGGTTTTACAAGGCAGGAAAAGAAATCCTCTAGCTTAGCCCCAAGCTTAAAGCCTAGCCTAGCCTAAGCCGAGCTTAAAGGTTAAAGGCTCTGTAAATGACCACAAACATACCCATGGGACATAAACTCAAAAAAACAAACCTTGATGTCTTAGCAGATGTTTAAGCCCTAATGAGCCACCATATGTATCCAGTAATAGCATGGAAATGTATTTTAATGTATTTTCCCTGCTTGCAGAGCCTCAGGAGACAGACCTACTCAGTGGAGATGGCCGAGGTGGGATTCCCATGACCGGCTGGTGGCTGACATGGCAGCAGCTGAGGGCTCTCTTCATCAAACGCTGGCTCTATGCTCGAAGGAGCCGCAGAGGTTTCTTCGCTCAGGTGATGACAAACAACAGCTGTTTTATGGAGCCATGATTTGTCACATGGTTTAGGATTTGTTATTCTTCATCAGTTCATTTATAGCTGCTTCATTGACTGAATGGTAGGCTGCTTAGTTTATGGTGAATTTATCATTGTCTCTGTGCTTCAGATTGTCCTGCCTGCTGTGTTCGTGCTGGTCGCTTTGCTCTTCAGCCTCATTGTGCCTCCGTTTGGAAAATATCCCGCGCTGCAGCTGCAGCCCTGGATGTACGGAGAACAGTACACCTTCTTCAGGTAGGCCTGCACACAAATATTCACCATTGCCTTAGTCAGCACAGAAGAAAAATCAGTCTGTCCTTTACAATGAATTAGTTGGTGTACTTTGTCACTCTGTCCACACGTAACCAGTTCCAAACTAAAGGTTTAAGTCTGTGAAATAACTGGTTGTATTTTGCCTGACCTCTGTTTCAATATTTACAGCAATGATGCGCCTGAGAACCCGGCCATAGAGAACCTACTGGAAGCTCTGCTGGATCAGCCGGGTTTTGGTACCAAGTGCATGGACAAAGAGGAAGAAAACAGCAGCGCGTAAGTCAACTCAGTAAATTCAATAATGTCTCATCCACATCAGAAGGAACAGGAACTAAAAGGAACAGTAATAAAGGTGGTAGGAAACATTGTTCTGAATGCACTTTTTTTAACACCAGACATTCAAGAAGCATTTTACACCTCAAACCGTAGACCGTTACTCCATGATCACTCTCTGTTCTCTCTGCAGGGGTCCTGAGTGTGAAAACGGGCGTGGTGGTCTGTTCATGCGACCACAGGTCTCCTACAGCACCTGGCAAATGTTCAGCACAGGCAACTGGAGCACAGACAGACCCTCACCTGACTGTCAGTGTAGCACAGAGGACGTCCGCCGGATGCTCCCTGATTGCCCACAGGGGGCCGGTGGACTGCCGCCTCCACAGGTCAGGATAGACTGATTAGTTGACTTTTTCCATTGAACTGAGTTTAAAAAGAACTAAAGTTATATTTTAGTTTAGTTAGATTGAAGTTAATCTAAAGTTTTCTGGAACCTTACAATAGTTTCCTTAAATGTTTACTTGCACATGATATTATATGCTGAATGTACTGCAGCATGTGTCTGTTTCAGTTTCTTAAATGTTTACCTTTCAGATTAAGAGGCTGACTGGAGACATCCTCCAAAATCTGACAAGTTATAACATCTCTGATTACCTGGTGAAAACCTACTCTCAGATCCTCAAGAAGAGGTACGTTATACGAATAAACGTTGGTGTCTCAACCTCTTAGGGTTAGTTTTATATCAGTTTTATATCAGCTGATCTATTTCCAGGTGGGTGACATGAAATATTTTTGCACTTTATGAG
Source organism: Nibea albiflora (assembly GCA_014281875.1). Classification (NCBI taxonomy): domain Eukaryota; kingdom Metazoa; phylum Chordata; class Actinopteri; family Sciaenidae; genus Nibea; species Nibea albiflora. The sequence continues at coordinate 9,283,321 of CM024792.1, read as the reverse complement.
AACATTCATTGTGTGTATCCTGAAACCAATCTGGTGATATGAAATACAAGAATTAAAATGAATGTTTCTAAAAAATAATAATAATAATAATAATAATACTGATACAATGAATATTAGATAGTTGTAATTAAAACACTGATGTTTCACGGTTTGTGTTTCCTTTAGAAATGACTCTTTTCTCTCTGTTTCATTAACAGCCTAAAAACCAAGAAGTGGGTGAATGAATTCAGGTAATCTTCTGTTATAAAATGATCTACTTAAAGAATCTGCACCTTTAGGTGTGTAGACTCATTTAAAATGTATTCTTCTGAAGAACGGAGAAAAAAGAACACATTGTAAAGTTACTAAAGGTTTAATTCATGTGTTGCAGATACGGAGGCTTCTCCCTTGGGGGCAGCGCCACTCAGACTTTACCTCAGGTCGATGATGTCGAAGGCTCGGTAATGGCCATCAGGACTCGTTATCGAGTTCCGCCGGTATGAATAAGTTTCAGTCCCATTTAACTGAAACTGTTTTTTTCCTGAATGTTCTTTAAATGTTTTCTGACGTTCTTTGATTCATCACAGAACAGTTCACTGGATCATCTGCTAAACAGACTGCCGGGTTTTCTGGGAGGACTGAACAGTCAAAACAATGTCAAGGTGAATCTTTGTCTGTTTTCCCTTTGTTTTGTTTTTGCCAAACCAAAATCTTCAGACTGGGTGTTGAGACATTAACTACAATTAAGTTTTATTTTACAGTGAAAAAATGCTTCTCTTTTCTGTACTCAGGTGTGGTACAATAACAAAGGATGGCATGCCATGGTGTCATTTGTCAACGTGATGAACAACGGCCTGCTGAGAGCGAGTCTGCCACCAGGTCCAGAGAGGAGAAAACACGGCATCACCGCCTACAACCACCCGCTCAACCTCACCAAGGAACAACTCACTGAAATGGCCATGTTAGTTCACTGCTGTGCAGTCTTTAGCTGAGGTTGATAGATCTGGTTGGTTGTGCCACATTGGTATCTGCAGGAAGTTTAAAGTGCTGGATTTAAATGTTAAACAGATGCAATAAAATGTAAACTTGAGTGTAAAATATCTGGAGGGTAGAAACTGAATGTCAGAAGTAAAAAAGGGGAACAAAGCATGCGTTGTAATGCACGTAGCTCCACAATGTACACAAGTTTTGTGTGTTATGTTAATATGTATTCTCTCTGCTTCCTCTTAAGGATGACTACATCGGTGGACGTTCTGGTTTCCATCTGTGTGATCTTTGCCATGTCCTTTGTGCCAGCTAGCTTTGTCCTTTTTCTGATTGAGGAGCGAGTCAGCAAAGCCAAGCACCTTCAGTTTGTCAGTGGGGTCAAACCGATCCTCTACTGGCTGGCCAACTTCACCTGGGACATGGTCAGTGCTCCACCTTAAACTAAACTATCAGGCCTTTTATGTATGGATGGTGTAAGGACTAGTTCTCCAGTCAGTCTGCATCAGTGGAAATAATAATAGTCTCTGTATGAACTGAAAGAAACACATTCCTCTTTTTCTAAAAGCTTGTCTTGTCATCCTGTCAGTTGAACTACACCGTCCCTGCCACCATGGTGGTGCTGATCTTCATCAGTTTCCAGCAGCAGTCATATGTCTCAGAGACCAACCTGCCTGCTCTCGTCCTCCTGCTCTTGTTCTACGGGTATGTTCAGGTGGTCGTCCACTGACTCCTGTCCAACACTTTATATATCATCAGAGTGACTCACGCTCGATGATAAACAGTTATTTTGATCTGCGTGTCCCAATATTTTATTGAAATTGTCTCTCGTGGTCTGTACCAAACCTAATCTGTCTGTCTTTGCTAATTGAATAACCCAATAATCTTTTTTTAGATGGTCCATCACCCCTCTGATGTACCCAGCATCCTTTGTGTTCACCGTCCCCAGCACAGCCTATGTTGTTCTGACCTCCATCAACCTCTTCGTCGGAATCAACGGCAGTATCGCCACCTTCGTCCTGGAGCTGTTTGTTGATGAGGTACAGACGTCAGCAGTCTAATATGAAAAGGTTATGCAACTGTACATAAAAGAGTGAAAGGTTTAGAAATGTAACTAATTTATAGTGGAATGTACTGTGCAACGTACCAAAGGATCATTTTATTGACTACTCCTTTAACTAGTCCATGATTTCGGAATGTTTTTTTTTCTCCAGCATCTGAACGAGGTGAACAGGATCCTAAAGAAGGTGTTTCTCATCTTTCCACACTTCTGCCTGGGACGGGGACTCATTGACATGGCCAAAAACCAGGCCATGGTAGACGCCTTCCAGAGGCTGGGTACCTATATATAAGCCATCCAAAACGCTGTTCATTATAAAGCTACAGAACATACATACATATGTACATATATGTATATATCAATATATAAAAAAAGTCTTTGCTTTTGGTTCTTCCTCCTCTAGGCACAAAGCAGACCCTCGGACCCTCTTCAGTGGGACTTTGTGGGGAAGAACTTGTTTGCGATGGCGGCTGAAGGTGTTATCTTTTTCGTCTTCACCATACTGCTGCAATACAAGTTCTTCATTCGCTTCAGGTATGTTTGAAACAACTCTCTCCGAACTTCTCTAGCACATATCAGATGATCATAGGCAGTTAGTGGGATGCAAATATTTTGATAATATGCAGACAGAGGGTGATTTTATATCCCTCTGTTCAGGCCATGGTGGGTCGAGCATGAGATGCCTCCTCTTGGTCCAGAGGATGAGGATGTCACCAGGGAGAGAGCGAGGGTCCTAAATGGCAAAGCCCAATCAGACATTCTCACCATGATCAACCTGAGCAAGGTACAACCAGCAATTTAAAACTAAAACCTCGTTAAAGCTCTTGTGCACAGGCATCAAACTGTTCCAGGACCGGTGTGGCTGCAGGTTTTTGTTCCAACCAACCAAGAGCTCACAGTTTGACCAATCAACTCTCTGAAGACTGAGATCAGCTGATTAAATGAGTCAAGTCTGGTGTGCTGCTGCTGGGTTGGAAAGAAAACCTGCAGCCTCTCTGGCCCTTTTGTGGAACCCCATTCATTCAGTTTGTGAGAGGTACATTTGTATATTTCTGTTGGCAAAAAATCACACTGATGAATTCCTGGTTGATTTTTCAGGTTTATAAAGCAGGCATGAAGCCGGCAGTGGATCGCCTCTGTCTTGGGATTCCTCGCGGCGAGGTAAGAGAACCACTAAAACCACTAAAACCAGACAATTTTGGATAAAATCTCAGCAATCATTTCATCCTCGCTGCTGCTGCTGAAACAACTGTTCATAGACAAATGTAATTTTGCTGCTACAGCTGCTACTAATACTTGCAACTGCCGTTTTATAAATACCCAGCTGCTCCTGTAGCTACAACCACAACTGTTATTGCTTCTACCACAGTGTACAAACAGTACTTTCTACTGCTGCTGCTACTTCACATAGTCTCAAGGGAATCATCCCAGCTGCTGATCACAGCTGCTGCATGTGTAGACATATCTGTGACTTGTTGTCGTGTTCTCTGTATGTCTCCAGTGTTTTGGCCTGCTCGGGGTGAACGGAGCAGGGAAGACCTCGACCTTTCGCATGCTGACCGGGGACACGGCCATCACCTGTGGAGAGGCTTTCCTTAATCACCACAGGTACAAACTGCCTCCTCCAGCCAGTTATTCAGGATTTATAATGGCATTTTCTTTGTGAACACATCAAACAACATGTATGTATTCAGTTATTTGCCATCAGTATCTCAATATAACTTTGATACAAACTACAAGAGCAGCAGTTGTAGTCATATTTGGAGTAATAGTGGTAGAAAGAGTGCCAGATGTAAAAGAAGTATTAGCAGCAGCAGTAGTAGTAGAAGTACCAGAAATTGTAGTGGTAACAGTTGCAGCAGAAGCAGTAGTAAGTAAGTAGTGGGAGCATTAATCTAAGTACCAGTAACCATAGTAGTAATAGTAGTAGTATTAGTGGAAGTAGTCGGAGTAGGAGTGGTAGTATTTATCGTGATGGCTGTAGTAGTAGTGGTAGTACAGGCAGCATCGGTAGTGGTCTTACTGTTGGTCATAGTACAAGAATTACCAGCCCTATTATTGACAGTAGTAGTATCCATAAAAGTATTTGTAATACCGGCACTGCCAGTTGCAGGAGTACCATTTGTGTAGTAGTATTAGTAGTTGTACCTTTAAGAAAGTAGTAACATCATCAGTAGAAGTAGGGTTAGCAAAAGTATAGTATCACTACCAGTACGACAACTAAAGTAGTAGAAGCAGCATCAGTAATACTATAGACAGTCCCTGCAGCAATAGCAACACTTGTGGCAGTTGTACTACTCATAGCAGCAGTATTAGTACTAAACGTCGTGTGAAACTGTGTTCCTCTGGTTTTCAGTGTGCTGACAGAGATGGAGCGAGTCCACCAGCTGATGGGTTACTGTCCACAGTTTGACGCTATCAGCGACCTGCTGACAGGGCGGGAACATCTGGAGCTGTACGCCCGCCTGCGGGGAGTCCCAGAGGAGTCTGTCACCAAGGTAACGTAAAGGAGCAACATATTTCTATTTAGCGGCATTGTGCAGGATTGTATCACGTATCTTCTCTGCTCTCCTGTAGGTGGCACAGTGGGGCGTGAAGAAGCTGGGACTGACCCAGTACGCTGAGAGGGAGGCTGGAGGCTACAGCGGAGGCAACAAGAGAAAGCTCTCCACCGCCATCTCTCTCATCGGGGCGCCGCCTGTTATATTCCTGGTGAGAATCGAACTGACTCACCAAAAGGCTAAAGAGCAGCCAAGACTATCACACCCGTGTGTGTTCCATAAGGTTGCTACAATGTCTTTGTGTTTTTGATTGAATCAGGATGAGCCGACCACCGGCATGGACCCAAAAGCCAAAAGGTTTCTGTGGAACTGCATCCTCAGCGTCACCAAAGAAGGAAGAGCTGTAGTTCTCACATCCCACAGGTAGGAGGAGATGTACCCTAATTATTCTTATGTATACTAATGGCTGTGGCTCACAGCATCCTGTCAGCTTTGTGTGTACATAGTATATATGTTAATATGTTTTTTCTATATGTGTCTGTACGGTCAGCATGGAGGAATGTGAGGCTCTCTGCACCAGAATGGCCATCATGGTCAACGGCAGATTCCAGTGTCTCGGATCTGTACAACATTTAAAGAACAGGTAAACACACTTTACTATCTTGACTGTTTTTTCATATTCTGTCACTAAATTATGGCAAAACATGTCATTAAACAGACACAGGCCTTTTTGTGCTGTTGAAACCAAAGTGTGCTGATTTGATAAGTTAATTATCCCCATGGAGGTGAAGAGATCTGTGAAGGACCCTCTCTGTGTACTGATATGAGTTTTATTGTCACACTAAAGCAGCTGACTGAGTCACTTGATGAAGTTTACAGTCATGGGATGTCTGAAAGCAGCTTTCAGGGTTTGGAAAGTCCTGAATTATGGAAATCACCACAGAGAGTACTCAAGGACTCGTCAACTGTTCTCTCTCAACAGAGTCTGGCACTTCATCAAGTCACCATTAAAGTCAATTAAACCTGAGCCCAAAGTCACATAATATTAAATTATCTGTTTATTTTATCCACAAACATCTATCTGCAGGTTTAATGTCTGCTACGACTCTACACACAGCAGGAAATCCTCCGGTTCCTCCTCCTGTACTGTGTGTTTGTCTTTTTTTAGAGCTACACTGATCAAATTCTACTCAGCAGCTTTACTGTTGTTTCTCTCCATCCTTCACCTTCCAGGTTTGGTGACGGCTACACCATCATCCTCCGGCTGGATGACACCAACTTTGACCCTGACTCGTGTCCCATCAGCCCCTACATGAAGAATGCGTTCCCCAGCATCGAGCTGAAGGAGCGTCACCAGAACGTGCTGCAGTACCAGCTGCCATCACACGCCTGCTGCCTGGCTCGTGTGTTCGATGTGCTGGGCAACAACTACGAGGATCTGGGCATCGTGGACTTCTCTGTTTCACAGACAACTCTGGACCAGGTGAGGACGATGACGCAACAAGGACGAAAGATTTCCTGTTTGTATAGAGGAGCTATGTAAAGGTCATGATCCAGGATGTTCTGTAAATGGAGCGCAACATCCCGAATATCCTTTATTGATTCAATGTGTCACTCGCCCCAGGGATGCTACTTCCTGTCAGCCTTTATGACTCATTTATAGAGGGAAGGGGACATGAATTTAAATGTGTTTAACATGTATTAATTTACACTGTGACATCCTGTAGCAAAGTGTCTTGTCTGTAGTTCTAGTCTCAACTCTTTCTCAAGATAACAGTGAGTTAGTTGTTCAGTCTGATGCTTATTATCTCCATGCTTCCATAGGTACATTAGCATCGATGCTAAGATATGTTGACAACAAGAACATGATGGATTTGTAGTTAGGATTGACATAATGTCATTCATTTTCTAGGTTTTTGTCAACTTTGCCAAGGAGCAAACTGACGACCTCACAGAGGTGGTCGTCGGCAACAGTACGGTACAGACCAACGTGACTGCACCATCCACCGTGATCAACCCTCCCTCCATCCAACCACAGCCGCCAATCACGCCTCCTCAGTCAAGCAAGACTGTACAGCAGCATGAGAAATCATCCGACAGCAAACCGAAAGAGGGTAAAACAACAAAGGCAGAAGTTAACAAGGTCAAATCTAAAGAAGGCAAAGCTAATGGAGAGAAAAGCAGCAGTACAGCAATGACCAGAATGCCTCAGACAGAGGAGACGAATCCGGTGAGCCGACGTAGCAGCAGTGGGTCAAACAGCAGTAGTGGTGAAGTTCAGGGAGAATCCAGTAAACACAAAGCAGGGAGCTCCAGTAAACATCCTTCTGCACTCTTTATGGTCGGCAGCAACACACAGGACAGCACACTGTGAAGTGGACCGATGCAGCATGAGTTGAAAAGACTAACTACAGTCAAAATGTTTTTTATTACTCACTGTATGTTCATTTGAATGTTGCTCAGTGTTGGCAGCGACCTCATTATGCAACATGGAACAGTGGACAGTGAAAAAGATGAACTTCAAAGGTGTTTTAGTGAAAGTCATTACAGGTAAATTTATCTGAAGACAGAACCAAAAGTTATTGCTTCCTAATGTAGCTTTGGTGCCTTGTTCATCCTGTTAACAGACCTGTAGCTTTATACCCTTTTATCTGGGTTCATAAATCGTACACTGTGTCTTTCCGTATCAGTCGCATCACTCCAAAGTTATGGTTTATTTATCCTGAAACAACATTATGCAAAGCTTGAATGTAAAAACAAGGGGTGGTGTTCCTCAGGGCTCAATCATTAGACCCCTCGCAATCATCTTAATTTGCAGAAAGCACTTTAAAAAAAGAAAATGCTGCAAACAGTAGCTGAAGTACACAAGTTACACGTAATTATTAAAATGATTTTGTAGTTCATTTGAGGAGTTGTTTCTGAACATTTTTGTACAGGAGTATCTCTCATGTGCAGAGACATGTTCTGCAAGTTCATGGTTAAATACGTCTCAAATGTTTAATGATGAACTTTGCAAGTGTTATTGTTTTGTAAATCAAGAATATATTTTGTCTTTCATCTGTTAAAATTGTTTTGTTTTTTTTATTTATTTTGTGAGATTTATTGTTGTGTAACAGTGTGACTATCCAAACAGGGTATTTTTCTTTACTTCTGCCTGGTATTCACTGTCATAGAGGAAGTCATCCAGACTTCCCGCACAGCTTATCTGAACATCTGGAAACCTAATCAAATATTTTCATAATATTAAATTATTGATAAAGTTCAGGCACACAGGTGTGTCTACAAACACTCCAAATTCAATGAAAGGAAAAAAATAGCACTCCGTCTGACACAAGACATGACAACATTCCTTTGGTCAATAGTTGTTTCTTAATTAATTGTAAGTATCAGTTAATAAACTCACACCATGACACAGCTGACTGAATGTCCAAAGCAAGCTGTTACTGCACTATAATGCAGTGTTACATATTCAAAAGATTGTTACAATAGTAACTACAGGCATGAGACGAACCCAAAGTATCTGACGGGTTTCATTCCAAAATGTGTAAAGTGTTGTATTAAAATAAAATATTTAAAAACGTTACATGTACCTTTTAACAAAACCTGAAGATTAAGCTGGATTTAAACGGTGGACCGTCCCATTCTGGAATGAAAGTCTGTCCTACTGAATGTACTTTAATTATGCTTGAAAAGATCTACTTGAACATTAATTTATCTGTGCACCTACTATAAGATGTATCTTATATACTGAAAATATGCTAGTATAGAGAAAAAAACGGGTACATGTCTGTTGTAAATGTTTTGTCCTTAAGGAAAATAAAACTTTATGGTTTCCTGTTTAATTTTTTACAAACACTGTGCTCGTATGTTATATGTACAAGGCTGTCGATTTAGATGAATCACTGCAGTGTGTTGGACGCTGGGGGATCTTTCTTCGTCATAGCGAGGATGAGCGTCCGTTTGGGTGGAGGAAAAAGCGGAGTGAGGCGCCTCCGTCTGTTTACACCACATCCACCCACTGATGTTTTTGTTTCTGCTTCGCTGTTAAAAGAAAGACAAGACGCTTCATTTACTGGATTCATTTCCACTGAAGTTGTTTATCTAACGCAGTTATTCAGATGAATATCATAGTTTACGCAGTTACAGCCACCTGCAACATGTTATTTAAAACGTTAAGTCTGTTTAGACTTAAATAACTTTTAGTTTTGTCTCCATCATTTTCACACATGCACGTCTCATACTGGCATAATCAGTTACAGTGATTTATGAAGACAACATTTAATGTATCTAATAAATATTGAAATGTGTAACTCTATAAGCTTTCTATATTTCCATTTTAATACATTGCATGCATACGTGTTGGCCAGGTTTCGGTCATCTGTGCAGCGACTGATCTGCTGCCTGACACTGTTGTTCACTAAGAGTCGTGAGGAGATGATCAGACTGGACACATCTCCATGGACCTTCATCTCCGCCTCTCCTCTTCCTCCCCAGTTTCTGTGTGACGGTCTGCAACAGAGCGTCCAGACTGGACAAGGAGATGTCAGGAAGACGAAACTCAGCAGATCTCTGCACAGAGAACAAGGACATTTGAACATTAAAGAAGATTTGTTCTGTTTTGTTGGACAGTGTGATTACAACATGCTTAGTTACATGCATAGTTTCTGATCAATACCAGTGGCACAATTACTGTTCAGGAAGACACTTGAAACTCCCAAACGTTGGTGATTTCAGCTCTTCTTGGCTTCCTCTTGTGTTAAACTGTGCACCTAATCATTTCCTCTCAATCACATTAATGTCCTTTAACTGGAAAATGTAACCATGTTACAGCACTCTCATCCCATCTCAGGATTTTACTCACACTTTTAGAGAACAGGGGGTTGTCTATCCAGGGCCTGCTGTCCGCTCCTTGTCCTGTAACTAACACATCACTGCTGCAGTCTTTTATTGTAAAGTTTGAAGAGACGGACGCGTTCTGCTCAGGTAAACTGATAGGAGGTAGAGGTGTGTGGCACTTTTTGGTGACCTGACACTCGGCAGCTGGTTTAGGTTGAGTTATAGGTGGCAGCACGGGCCGAGGATTTAGTGCTTGTTTGGTGTCAGAGTCCAAATTTAATTCTGTGAAGGAATCAAATGTTTGTTCCATTGATTTACAGTCAGTCGGCTCATTTTTGCAACTGGTTTCTGGTTTCTTTTTACTCGTCCAGATGTTTTCCCCTTCTTCCCCCTCCTCTTCCACCACAGGCTCCTTGGTTGCAGCCAAAACAGGCATCAGGTTGACACAAAGCCTCATTATATTCCCTGACGTCTCACATGTAGTAGCGAGACGTTTGCTGTTTGTTGTGGTAACTTTAATCTTCTCCTTTGACTTCACGGCTCTCATCCTGGGCAGTGATTTCATCACGATCATCGGACAGGTCTCTGGTTCATATTTTTCGAGTTTGACTGTCTTCTTCGTCTCTTTCCCCATTCCAACGTTTGCTTGTGAATCCTCTCTGATATAGTCCAAACATCTCTCAAAAAAGCTCCTAAAGGATAAGATCCAAACTTTGTCCAAATGTTTTGTCTCTCTGACTCTTAAACTGTCTCTCTCCAGCAGCAGTGAGAAGAGCCCAGAACAATTAGGTGACTCTGTGGCAGGCCTATTAAACTGGCTGTTATGGTAACAGGCACACAAACCCTTAATGAATGGAAGAAAGTCATTGTTATTTCAGATTAGGTCAAAGGAAAAATGTTGTTTGAGCTGAATAAAAAAGAGGCTGGATCATGAAGATGATGGAGGTGGCAGAGTTTTTATTTTCTAAGTTATGACAGGAATTTGTTGGCTGAGATGAACCGAAGATTGTCTATTAGCAAGATGAATCACTCAGGAGTTTAAAAAAAAGCTATAGCACACTACAGTTATGCACATTTGTATCTGTATGTTGGTTGTACATGAGTCACAGATACAATTAACTCTAACTGCAAAAATAAAACAACGTATTGCCGTCTTTGTTTGTTTTGTTTTCCGCGTCTCAGCAGAGCTGAAAAATCTCATCTTTCACTTTTATCACCATAAATCAATAAATCAATCTTCCAACAGGACAAATAACAAGAACACTGGATACTCACACAGCATACTTGCACATTTATGTGTTGGTGGTGGTTGTGGGGTCAGGTGCTGGTTCAGGGATCGCGCATGTGGAGACGAATGAACTCTGTGTTACTGGCAAGGGCATCATCCTTCATACTGCTCCCATCTGGCTGCAGATTCACACCCCTGGCCTGGAAATCTCTTAACAAAACACCACGGTATCTGTCATGTGTTGGGAGCTACTATGTGATATGGATATGTGGGAAAAATTTGCTGTGTTGGGTGTTTGTTTTTGTGGTTATGTTGTGGTGTCTATCTATCTAAGGGGCAGTAAATGTAATGAAGTTTTTTGTTTGTTAAAATTCAAATCTTTCCTTAATTCTTCAACATTAACAAACAGACTGTGACAGTGGAGCATTTTACAGCTAAAGAGTGAGATAGATCTTTATTAGTGCCTACAGGGCGGACTCAGAAATAACCTCAAGAGACTCAGACATTCAACAAAAATAAGAAAAAATAAAGCAAAACTAACTGTTGCATAACAGAGAAGTCTGGGCTAAATGCTGTGAATTTCAATAGAAGGATATCAAGCTCTGTTGAAGTCTCATCATCCAGGTTCCTCCAGTTGTGGGAGAAAATGTGGCTCTCGGGGATTATTCATGAAATAATCACTAAGAGTTCAAAAACATTTCACTGAGATGTTGTTCAGGTTGGTCAAGTGTTCGTTGCATGACGGTAATGAATGCTGGAGCATTTTGACAGCTCTGTCCTATGTTTAAGCAGTTTTATGATACCCTTCATGCTCCTGCTGCGACCTGGCTTTGTTTAAGACTAAAAGAAACAATAATTTAACATAACTAACCACAATAAATGCCTGTACGGTTAAGCAAAAAGTTTGAATTGAGAATTCGAGAATTTGAAAGAATGGAGAGAAAATGTTCAGACTGAGACTCTAAATATTTTGTTTTTGATATTACAGCTGTGGCACTTTTATATTATAATTCTCATTAACAAAACCAGCTCAGGTAAATCATTTTCCTCCATCAGATGCTCCTTCGAGATGAGAATAAAACTTTCATTTTTAAAGATGAATCACTGTATCATTTACATTTTATATCATTTTATCATTAACTGTGTAACATGCTGATGATGAGTGAGTGAGACCTCTCACCTTTTCTCCTCTCTTTGTTTGTGCTGCGAGGACAACGACTATTTTTGTGCCGCTGGTTCAGCCTCCTGCAGCCTGCAGCAGCCTGAGCTGATATTTACACCCTGACCTGCCAAACACTCGCTGTTGTTCCGCCCAGGTGTTTTTATTTTCTGCACGTCCAGAGCTCGGCTTTTTTTTTTCAGTTTCTATTCTGCTGGAATAAGATGGTCGTTTTGACAAATAACAATGAAGAACAGGATTACATGTGAGTACAATAATTAGCATGCTCCAACAACAACTCCATTTAAATAGCTAGCTTAGCTTCCTACGAGTTCTAGACGCGTTTAGCTGAAATTGTCAATCAACAAATCTCTACAAACTCCCGGTTTGGTTGTTTCGACGTTAATCTTAAAGTTTTAAGACTTATTTAAGATTTATTGATTTACTATTTACGTTATTTGCGTTAGCATTTTAGCAGCTGGCAGCTAACTACCTGTGTTTTGGTGTAACGAGTGACCGTGTTAACTGGTGACCGTTAGCGGAATGCGTCAGTGGTTGTCGTAGTTACGACAGGCGTTGAAAGCGGTGACAGTGTAAATAATCTGTCTTTGTGAATGCTTTGTTTTTGCTTGTTTGTTTGTTTGTCAACAAACACGAAGCGGGCTGTGTCTTGTTTGACAGTTACGTATTGTATTCCTGTTTCAACGGCTCAAGTTGCTACGACAACCACAGACTTCCGGCTAAGGGTCACCAGTTAACACGGTCACTCGTTAAACCGACACACCTGGATATGTCGGTTGACGTGGAGGCTTTAAATTGGCAGCCAGCTAAATCACGCCAGGGAGTTTCTACCAACAAATTAGCTGACGAGCCTTGTTCTTGGCGTTTCATACAACACAACTTGTTCAGATTATGTCGTGATTTTCTCGCTAACATGCGAAGGTTAAGCTACAGAACAGTGACAACATATGTGTAAGGAACATGCTGTGTGAAGCCTACTAGCTGGCCAGCTAAGGTATGCATGTCAAAGTGGCATTATATGCTGCTAACGTGGTGGAAAAAGCGAACTAACCCATGCAGATATGATATCAGATTATGTTGCTGTAGTGTTGTTAACAGCCAGCAGGGCTCAGGCTAAATATGGCAAGTTCACAGGCAGCAGAGGCGGACCTCATACAACACCCACTGACCTACATCTGCAGCTCCTGCAGGATGCTCATCCACCTCTGATCCATTTAACTGGATCATATCCACCACAAAGTGTGTGTTACATCAGCTTGATTTTCACCTTTCTCTGCTACTTTAGCCATTAGGTGTATTCTCACTCTCTCCTCGGATAACATGCCCAATACGATTATGGTGTAATGTTATACTGCATGCTCGTATAGATGCATTGCATCCTGCAATGATGCAGTAAGCCGTCGTTGAAGAGAGCGTGTCCACCGCCCGCCTGAAGCAGTGAAGCATCGCATCTGTGTGCTGAAGAAAATGTTCAATTCAAAGCGCGCACACACCCGGCAGATCGGTCAAAGACAGGACGTGATGAAAATGAGGTCACAAAAAACTCGTCTTTCATATCCCGCGTTCGCTTGGTCTCGCTGCGCTGTCTCTCACTGAAAAATTCCTGCGCCTGTACTCTCACTCTTTAACTTGTTGTTAAAGGAAATCTATAATAAGTACAGACGACGAAGAAATGTGTGCAGCAGTGTGCGACAGTGGGCACGGCAAAAAAGTGAACTACACTGCTTCAACATGAAATATCTGAGGAGGTCCTTCCTTCTTTCCGGATTTGTGTGACTAAATTGTTGTCTGTTTTCGCAGCCTGATAGAGGAGCGTAAATGCACCTCCCTGCCCAGCTCTCCTGCCAAGCGAGTGTCTCCAGCCAAGAAGAAGCAGTTCTATATCAACCAAGCCATTCGCAACTCTGACCTCACACCCCGTGCCAAAGGCAAGAAGAGCCTCCGCCGACAGGAGAACAGTAAGCCCTTATTTCACGCCTGCGAACACACACAAGAATTAACACTTAAAGTCATTAATGTGTCATTGCTAATATCACCACTCTCCATCTGTCGTCTCTCTTCTCAGCACGCTTTCTTGCCAATCTTCTTGAGAGGGATGAGTGCTCCAAAGATGATCTGGAAGTCTGCAGTAACCCGGCCATCCCATCCATCTTCACCGAGGCCTGCACCAACGGAAACTACGTCGAGGTAAGTTGTCTCGAGCCGGGCTTTAAGGGTCCTGTGTTTAAGTTTTACGGCTGTCTGTTCAGATAATGTGTAGCTTAGAATGAACTCAAACTCTCTTGTTCTTGTTCTTTTAGCCGTGGAAGGACTTCATGAACTGCTCTGGTGAGGAACAGGAGAGGCTGTTGTCTCTGCTGGAGCAGGAGGGGGCCAAGAAGAAAAACACAACCCGGCCTGAGAAAGACGAGAGGAATGGTGAGCGTCTCACTTCGTGCTTGTTTGTTGTGAGCTGGTTGTTGTTCAAACTGTGGCTGATTGGCTGACCGTCACTCGTCTCTTCACAGTGAATGTTGCCTTCACTGCTCAGGACTGCTTCCAGAGAATCGATCGCAGGCTTCGAGCGACTCTGAGACGGAAACAAATCCCCATGGTGAGCGTCATCTCCGAACGTTTGTCACAGTCTATGCATGTACAGGCATAGCCGATCAAACTTAAAGCTGAACTTAAGTCCATTCAATTCTCTGTCTATATGATGATACAGTAACTGGTGGAAGGTGACCAAGGTCCCAGAAGATTTACTCTTAAGGGTTAGCAATCTGATGATTTATCCAAAATCTACTTTTCAGACAAACTGCAGAGATTGTGATGTTTATGCCCTCTTACTTCTGTTTCCAAACTTCACATAACCTCAATGACAAGCAGATCTATGCTACATGAACAAACCAATAGAGCGATGTAGCCAACTATATGGCTATGCTGACTGGGCGAAATACTTCACATGGCTCTTCCTCAGGTAGTGTATTGTAAATGCGACTGAAGGGCAGGTACTTGAAAAAATGTTATTTTATCGAATCTATGTAGTCTCTTTGTGTCTTTAATGTAATGTTGTGTTTTACTTTGAGAGAGGAGATGCATCATGATTTTATTTGGTCAGATCTCCGGCCCCTTCCGGTTATCATTGAGGGAGAACTGGATGTAAATGAGCTTGATTCCCTGTAATCTGACTGACCAATAATAAAAAACTAAGAATTTTAAATTTAAAGATGCAGTAGCTCCTGATTATTATTCACGCTTTAAGACGAGATACGGGGATGTGGCAGCAGTAAAGGAATCTTAACTCGCCTCGAGTTCAGTGTTGTGTTTGAGGACACGGTTCTTACCTTTCTCTCTCCTTGACTGCCACTAATTATGCTTTCTTCTCCTCTCAGGGAACTCTGGAACTGCTTGAGGAAAACCTCCTGAGCTTCTTCAACACTCAACCACACTCAGTTTACACAACCAACCTCGCCAGCAGGTAGAAGTCCTTTTTTTTTTCTTCTATATTCTTAGTCTTAAAAAACATTAAATTCATAAACAAATGTCTTTTTTAATTTTTCATCCTGTCTGCTGTAAACAAACACTGTCACTACTGCAGCGACAGTAGCTATGAAGCGTCTCATAATGGGCAAGTGTCAGTTTTGGCAGTAACTTAAATGGTTTAATCATAGATAATAATAATAATTATGAATTATTACCTTTTTATTGCCACTTACTGGGGTTCAGGTCGCATTAACGTAGTTGATTATATTATTAGGAATTATTGTTATACACTCGTTGGAAGTGCTGGAAAAAACAACATATAATGAGGAGTAAATAAATATATTTATTTTAGGCCATATCGTCCCTCCTGTTTTTCCATTCTCCTGAATCTTTGTGGTATCACAAAGTCTTAAAGGATTTAATTAGGTAATTGCTGCTGAAACTCTATAATTATAAGCTTCCAGTGCACAGAGCTCTCTCTTTTGTTTGAATGAAGCCAGTCTGGCCTATCAAATACCTGCAAACTCACACTGACTTGCGATCATATTCCACTAATGCAGCCCCCTTTTGTTGTTGTTTTAACACACTTACACCCGACTAATGGATAATTATTAAGTTTCCCCACCTGGAAGCTCAGATTAGATTAGATTACATAAAGCCTCAATGATCCACACAAACAGTAGCAAGAAATACAGCATGACAAACATTAAGCACACACGTATACTGACTTTATTGATCTGTGGTGGGAAACTTGTTCATTCCAGGAACAATACTCTGTTCGGATCAAGTTGATTGTTTCTGTAAGAGCGCAAAGGACAGTGAGTCACGTAAATGTTGTCTGTGTTTGTGAATCAGCTTCGAGAGGCTGCTGCTTCACGCCATCTGCCAGTACATGGACCTCGTCTCTGCAAGTGAGTAGATGCACATGTTGCTATACTGGTCTAGCTCAGCTACCCTAAATATGATGGAGAACGTCCTCTGAACATTGGACAGCCATTTATTCAAGTCTGTTTGTCCATCCTAACAGAAATGACTATTTACACAGCCTGGTTGGACTTACAGAGCCAGCTCCGTGTTTTTCAGTCACATGAGATCAAAGTCTGTTTGTTGGACTTTTTCAGGCACAGACAACAATGGCTCACGTCAGACTGAAGTGGTGAACAAACAAGACGAGTTTCTCCCTCCTGAACTTCTGCTGTCCGCCTATGTGGAGCAGATGAGCTGAGACCAGGACCGCGTCCCGTCTCCTCCACGCGGCTCTGCTGCAGGCGGGAGCTCTGAGAGATGTAGATAAAGGTGCGCAGTCTGTATGTTAATCTCTGTTTAATGTCTGCCAAGATCAAAAAAACAAAGCTGAGAAAATCTTCCTTTTTTTTCTTCTGGATGGTTTCTGCAGTAGATTTTCCATTAATTTTATCCATAAACAAACCGAGCCGCTGTACGGTAAACGGGATCTACATGCTAAATGTTACACACTAGCATTCATCTTAAAGTACAGCTAGAACCGGATACATGAGGATGACACAGACCTGATACAGGCCCGCTAATAAATAAAAAAAATAATAGATAAGATATCAAACAGATAGCAAACAGTTATCAGAGCTGGTGTGTAATAAGAAGTACAGCATCGTGGGGCAGCGTGGCTCAAATGATCTACTGTTTCTGTGCAGCACTGGGAATTAAATAAAATGACCCTTCCCACATTTACGGTATGATCAGTAATATACTAAAATAATATGGATTGTATTATGTTTGGGAGAATTCACAATAACGAATTCATACAGGCAAATTACATTTAAACCATGTGGTCCCTTTTTATAATATAAATTTCACAACATAAAATATGAGTACTGTGCTGTGTGGACTTAATACTGGTGAAATAATGACAACATTAACTTAAAAATAATGGAAAATGTACTCGGAACTCTGTATTGTTACAAATGAATGGCATTTTGTGTGAGGTGCTATGTCGAGGAGGATCTGTTTAAATGCATCACTGCCTGAAGGTTTATCCTGTAGGATCTGTGTAAGTAATGAGGTATGAAGCATGAATATTATTAGTCTCTTCATTATATGCACAAACACAAAACTCATCATTGTCGGTAAAACGCAAATGTCTTATGCCAGGGGGCATGAAGCAGCAGCTTCTTGCTTGGGAGGTAAAGTAATTCTTTAATGATTATCTCCTGTAAATCTTAAGGTACAGTGTCTTCAGGGTCTTTTTTGTTTTATGTATTTTTCTTTGTCTACACCGACGTGTTTCACCTAAACCATTCAGGATACAGACCGCACAACAGCTGAGACTTCAAAAATCCGTCTGTTTCCACTTACAAGTACATGGCTGTATGGCTGATCCAGTGTAGACTGCCGATGTGCTGCCTTCACTGCACACCGGTGTAGACAAGATGTAAATGTTACTTCAGTCATTGTCAGTAATAAAAGACAAAATAAGGAACTATGTTATAGTTAAAAACTGATCCCTGATGATTTATTCATGGATTTCTGGCAACATGCATTCAGTTTACACACAGCTAATGTTCAATGCCTTTTTTTACATCATACTTTGAAGGTATACTGTATGTACAGTAGATGTGTTATATTGGTAGGAAAACAGTGGTAAAAACCTCCTGAGTTGTGACTCTCAGGTGTGTTTTATCTCAACATGTACGACCCCAGAAAAGCACTTCTGCCTTATGAATACAACTTTCTTGTGTTTTTGCCTGTACATATATTTCTACATTTGTACTTGACTGGATTTTGGAAACAGATTATTTAAAAGAAAAGGGAAAAAAAGTCCTGATTTCTTCTTCTTCTTCTTTTTATGCTGTCGTCAGCAGTGTAACGAAACTTGACCTTTTGGTGCGTTTTTGTCAGCAGCCAAAGTTTGTGTGTTTGTTTTGTGGAAATCCAATTTCTCAGGCTTTCAACTTCGCACTCTGAATGTCATGTAATGATCTCACATGGTGTCATTTTTCTGTGTGCTGTATACTGTCTTCAAGATGAACTCGTTACGATCAGCCTCTTGAGGCGCGGCCGACTTTTGAAATACACGTAGACATCGTCGTGCTGTAAATAATGAACTCAGATAAGTGATGTGTGCCAACATTTGAAGCCAACAATAGTCCGAAAGCTTTATATAATAGACTGATGCATCTTTGTGTATATAATGATACATGTGTGCTACAATACCTATTTATAATTATCACTGCAACTATTAAAGGATTTAAGATATTCTTTTCTCATGTCATTGTGTACTTTCTACTCAGCTAAGCCACACATGAATTCACTCTTTACTGGATCATAATAGATAATTGTGGTATTGACACATAGTAAATGAATGTGCACCACTCTCTCTTCCACACCACGTGTGACCATATTATTCATTTTGGTACGGTGCATACAAACACATCACTATATTGTTGAATTGGGGGAATCTTCAAATTCACTCATGAAGTTTAGAAGCATGAAACTGCAAAGTGAATGCACAAACAAGTGATAACAACTAAGGGATGATAGCTCTGTTCTGTGTTTTTAGAGCGATTATTGCAGTAGGTCTGACAGGAAGACTTCTTCCACTAGAGGTCGTGCTAGTACAAAGAAACACAGGCCAGAGTAGAGAACAACAACAATCAGCAATGCAATGCATGCATTTATACACATGGTTCGTGTTTTTAAAAATGTGTTTATTTTAATAGATTCTTATTTGATTTGCAAAGGAGCAGAGTTGAAATGCGTTGAACCACAGGCTGTAGTCATAATCATGTAAACACTCGGGGAATGATGCACAATTTCCAGCATTTGTTGGCCATTAAAGGAGGAAATGTGCACTTTTCAAAATAAAACAACTAGAGCTCAACAGCAGTCAAATAATCAGTGAGCTTAAATAAGGCAAAAAGTTAGTTTTCCAAAATCAAGTTGTATCATGTGCCAAACAACAAAACATGCACAGTATGAATGGTTGACAGATTGATTGACTTTTCATTGTTGCTTGAAGCGTTTTGATGACTTGTGATCTTAAAAAGTTATTTTTAGTTATCGACTCCTTATTGCAACATAATCCATTCAAACAGCTGCATTTATTTATTTTTATTAGCTAATCAGATAAATTAATCAGTTTTTCATTAAACTGCGTATTAGAGATGATAAACATTTAGACAACATTTAGAAAATGTTCAGTGCCTTGAATAAACTTTGAATACAGCACACACTGTTTACATGTCAAACATTTAGTTGCACAAAGTCAAGTATTTACATTAAAACAGGAATACTCAAAATGCCGCGTGAGTTTTGTGTTTATATGAAAAGCGCTTGTTCATATCAGTGTTTAATAGACCTGTCTACCTGCTGCGCAAGAAATGAACATCAGGTAGCACAAATGCTGTTAATATTAACCTGAAGTGATATGAAGTGGGTTCATCACCAGCTTTATTTATTGCTCGTATCACTGAGGGTATAAAACGGATCATGTCCTGCGATGACCACACACTGACCAATGCAAGACTAACTTGTTGAAATGCAACAGTCAGTGATGATTATTTTAATATCCTGTGCACGTGTGATTTTTAATTTTATTTCTCACAGGGTCAGCGCAGTGAACACCGCGTTCTCCTGGACTCCCTTACATCTGATGATGCAGATGGAGGATCATTTTTCTGTTTTAAATATCTCAAGCTCTTTACTTTAGTAAACAGCTGCAACTGACTACTGAGCAGTCAGCACTCGCGGGCCTTTTTTCAAAGTGTAAATTCATATTTGGAAATAGACGACATGGCAGCTGGCTGTCAACAATTGAGGGATGAGGGAAGAACAGACTGCAATTTATTTAACTGTGTTTGAGCAGATTATTTTTTATGGTCATAAACACATGCTTACCTCAATTAAGCTGTTAAAAAATGGAGCATTGAATTGTGTGGTATTGTTTTTGTACATGCAGGGCACTGAGGGGAAAATATAACGTATAAAAATGTGCTGCCAGCAGTTTTTCAGCATTAAATGCAGGATTCAATGGTTTGAATCTAAACCCGACATGGCATTGAGAGACTTTGTGTCTCCAACTCCAACAAGTCAGTTCCCATGAGAAGTTAAGCATCACGTGCTTATTATTAATAATCTATTTATCTCGGTCTAAGTCATTCATTCATTTAGTGTGGCCCTACATGTGCCCTGAAAGCAAGAAGTCGGTTAGCTGTGAGCTTAGGTGAGTTCCCCTCAGTTACAATAAAAATCACTTTGCCACCTTCATATTTTCAAAATGAATGTTTTTGAAGCAGCATGAAATTCAATGACAATGTGACACTTATCCAGATCAAATCAAAATTAAGAATAAATATTATGAGTCAGTAATACTAAAGCCTGTTGTAAGCTTATTTTATGCAGTTTTCACACCAAAACTTGTATTAATACTCCCATCCAGGCTCCCTGCTGTCGTCAACAAGGCAAACACAATATGACATAAACTGTCATTTAATAATAATAAAACAACAACAATTCATCTGCATCTATGCTGGTGAGTGCATTGCTTGTTTTGAACCCTCACAATCTGGCAGTTCTGCTTGGGAAATGACTTGATTGTGTGATTCGTCAGTTATCAAAGTGGATACATCTTCAGAACTAAACTTCACTGCACAAACACGTGCCTGTTTGAGGCGTATACAGTCCTGTTAAAGGTTAATCTGTTTAATACTGCAGTGGAATAAAATACAGAAGTCAGCGCAGCATCTCTGAGCAGCCTCCCACAGTTACAGCTCCACCTTTTTTTAAAAAAAATATAAATTTTATTTTCTGATCCACTTCCAGCCTACTTTATAATTCACACCCTCGCATTTACCGACATCCCCTAGTCTGGAGGGTGGTGGTGGTGGAGGGTTGGGTGGGTTGTATGGGGGGCTGGCCCCTGCTGATTCAGAGGTTAGGAATTTGCATCTGATTACTGTTTGTCAACCAATGATCTGACTGTGCAAGCCGGAGAGTCTCTCCACGCCTCTCGCCCTCCGTCTGTCTGTCTGACTGAGCGCTGCGGGCTCTCAAACCGACGCGCAAACTCTGAAAACACAATCGCATGCAAAAGCCGAATGCGTGGATATCATGCAGTCACATGAAACCACTTTAATTCTGGCTGACAAACACACGAACCACCACTGCTCTTCCTTATTTTGGTGTGTTTTTCTCTGTGTGTAACCGGAGAGAGAGAGAAGGGGGGAGACTGCGTTCACAGACGGGGAAAACAGGAATGTTTCTTCCGGTTCCAAAGAGTGTAAAAACGGAACGGAAGCCGATGTGGTAAGTTGTTTTCTTTTTTCCCCCCCTACGTTTGCCTCATTTATATCTATCATATCTTAAAGGTTTATTTCACCGGTGCGGCTTCCTTGTTTTTCCTCCCCTTCTTCTGTTTTACTGTTTCACTTACAGGACGCAGCTTTTCTTTTTCTTTTTTTAATCGCCGCCGTTACCAAATCGCCTAATCGATAGTGTGTCGCTAAGGTAGCGGGGTGGACTCACCTGCCTGCCATATGTCAGCCAACGGACGGAATTTAACGACGCTGGGTGCAATGGCACTATTTCTTGGCGTGAAATCTAACGGAAATGTCCGCGTTTAGTTTTTGTATATATATACATATATTTTTTTATTTTTTTTCGGCGGTTACACCGAATTTAGAGATTAAACTGTATCAATAAAATGTTGTGTTACGAGCCAGCGACCGTTAATTTGACTTCTCGCCAGAAAATGAACCGTAACTTGGCCAAGTTAGCCCCTTCAGCTGATTGTTATCCAGTGTTTGAGGCTAATACTGGATAAACCAGCTGCTCTTGTGTGTGTGTGTGCTTGTTAAAAGATTTGTGGGGGGCTGAAAATGCTAATTAACACTAACTTTAAAAAAAAAAAATAAGAAGACACGTCCTGCACAATTTGAACCCACCATTGTTGAGTTCGTATATCATTTTGCACTGTTACTGTACATGCTGCATGAAAGCCAATTCATGTGATAGCATCAACAACTGGACCTTTTGGAGAAAGTTTGGTCTGACAAAATGTCCTGTTTGGGGTCAAACTGGAGACAGTAGGATGACTCAGAGGTAAAAGTGGCTTTATGAATGATTATAAAGCCACTTCCTTGGTTCCCAGCACACGTTAATGATACCAAAAGCTGTCTAGACCAGGTCCAAAGACAGGACCATGCAAATTCAGTCCCGCTCAAGGGCTGCTAAACACGCACAGATATCCTTCATGTGTTTAAAGATGTCAAAATATCTGTCAAGGATCAACGCAGGCGCCCATTTTAACACTCAACCAATGATTTGACTGAAGTCCTTGCCCTGCGTGAGTTTCTCGCAGGTGAAATCCCGTAAATCGTAAGGTATTTCTGCGAAAGTGCAAACCGAAGGTGGAGTAGGCGGATAAAAGAGTCTGTCAGCATCTGTTAGTGGCTGAGATCAAGTCAAGTCCAACATGTCAGGGGAGTGATATGGACACAATGAGCTGCCTTCAGTACTACAGAAGGGTGGTGGGAAAATCCACTGTATAATAGGCAGTGTATTCATCCATGTGACGTCAGCAGACATGGAAAAAAAAAAACGAGCATCAAACTTTTTATCCCAAGTGGATTGAAGAAGGGGTTTTTCTCCTTCGTGTATTTTTTTACTGGAGAGACTGACTTGGTTGTGTCAAGCTGACAAACCTCACAGCCACAACCAAAACTGACTTGGTTTGTGGTTGGTGTTATAGTTTCTCACCAGGTAGCGGGGGTTGGGGGGAGTACAGGCACAGGAAGCTGGTTTGGTTTTAAAGCCTCGTATAGCACTTTGTTTTAATGACCCTAAACATAAACAATATGTTCGGGAAACAGTGAGAAAGCCTAGTCTCAGAGGAGATCTTTGTGTTTCCAGTCTCATCCACTCTAAATGGAGTTTTAGAGGTTTCTTTCCTGTCAAGATGAAAACGCCGAGTGTAAAAATGACCAAATGTGAAAGTACAACCTCAGACCTTCTTGTCACCAGAATACAAGACTTTGGCACACAGTTATGAAATGTTCTTGGCAAGAGGAAAGTTTATTTTAACACAAGTGTACTTTTTTGGTGTTTGGTTTACTGTGACGTCACAAATTTATGTTGAAATCAGTTTTTGAAACCTGAAATCTTCATGACAGGAAGAGGGTGGCGAGGGAGGCCGGGACAAGCCTTTTTCCTTTGGAAGTCTACTTTTAGACTTTTATGGTGAAAGAATTTGAAAAGAGGATTTACCACCAACCATTGGTCGAATACTGGTCAAGCTTTGCTGCACCTGGTTTCTTATGTTACTACGACAGGAAGCCAGTCATCATGTACCCCCGTGATTCCATTTAAAATTTGAGCAGGCAACATGCCAAGGATCTTCCATGTCAAAATGCGCCCCCTCCGGTTTCCTGATGTGATGTGATTATTAAGCACTGAAAGTCTTAAGAGAGATTTCCAGGCCCTCATTGCACCCCGCACCCCACCATCCTCCAATCACCTTAGGGGCTTGCCCAGAAAGTGCCACGCTAATCTGCTTGGTCCAATCTGGCATATGGTATCCTTTGGCCGGCACCAGCTCAGTGTTTCTAATGGAGAGAAATACTACTACTGCTGCTGCTGTGAGCGGGTGGGAGGGCGTTTACGTTGTGGATTAGAAACGTATGGCCGGCATTCAAGTTTAGGTCTTAAAAGCCTAGTCTTTCTTTTGCATAATGTGGACTGGCCCTAATAAGTAAGCTTGGTTGTTATGAAACCAGATTTAAATAAAGACCCTTGGTATTGCTATATATATATATATATATATATATATATATATATATATATATAATATAAGGTTCTATTTATATTGGGTTTTAGCCCGATCATTCTTACAGTTCATGGAAGTGAAACATATTACAAATTATTAGTCACTTTAAAAACTCAAGGGATGGCAAAAAATGTATGTATTGCCTAAAGAAGTTTCCTGTTACGAAGGAAGGACCTCTGTAACTGTTTACATGCAACTAGAAAGCAATCTTTACAGAAATATGAAGTGCTGGGGGTAAAAAAAATGTTGATTCAGTCAAAAATATTTAATTTCTAGAAAGTGCTGATGTAGTGCTGAGACTACTGGTCATCATCAATCACTGATCAAGGAAAAGACCCAACACAGGCTCGTTCCAGCCTCTCCGATGTGAGATTTAACTTGACTTAAAATGACTTTTCTTGACACGTGAAGTGGTCCCCCTGGTCTGAAATCAACTCAAACTAAGACCAAGTTACCTTTATCCCATCTGGAGAAACCGTTCTGTTTGTTGTTTGCAGATTCACAGCTCGGCGTGTTTAAGTTTGTTCAGTGTTCACGCCGCTTTCCACGTTGTCAGTCAAACATTTATAAGCAGGAATCGACACAGTTTCCTGACAAATACCTGATTTCAGCCCAAGGGTGTTGGAAATTATTTGGAAGTGTGAAATGGCATGCTCCGTTTGCCTCTGAGCATCATGGCTGAGTGAGCGGCAGTCGTTGGCATTTGGACACTAAACTGGTTAGTGGTTGTGAATAAATGACAGACAAACATGCAGAGACAAGACAAACAGGTCATACGCCTGTTTGTTTTCTTATGATCAAACTATGATCCTTCACAGGGTTGTAAAGGTTGCTTTTCATGTTGTCACTGCATTTAAATCGCCCTTCAAGGCTTAAGGGTGTGGGCTTTAGCCTAAGGGCCTGCATTGTGTCACTTGAATGTTTCAGTGATAACCCCACCTGTAAATATCAGCCTGAGTTGTATCGCAGAGAATGCGAGTGTTGTCTGCAGACCACAAATTCTCCTGCCATTAAAGAAGTGGGAAGCAGTGTGGCTTGGCTGACTTTCAGCTACTCCTATGCCAAAAGCTACATTTCTGAAGGGCCTGCGCGGCACGTGGGGCTTTAACTCTGTTGTCCTGCCAAAAAATGCAGGAAAAAAAAAAACTCACAAGTTACTTCACTGCCTGGGCCGGAGCCATGGGGGAATCCCATCAGGGCTGACAGTGACGCAGGCAGAGAGCAGACTAAAAGGAAGGGTCTGAGCTTTTGGGATACCCTGCAATTCCTGAAACAAGCTGCTAGGACAACAGTTGTAGGCTTTGTGTATTCAGTCTGTGGTCGACACTTGGGTCAGTGTCAGCATGAGCTATCCTGGTACTTGTCTGCCTGGATACCAGCACACAGCTGCAACATGCTGACATGTCTGTCAAATCTGAAGCATTTGTATTTTGCATTTGCGTCTGCTAGCACTGGCAGCCTGCCCAAGCAATCAAAAGCTAATTTAATCAGATCCATGCCAAAAGATATTCATCCCTCAAGAGCAGATAAGAGCTGTCAGTTTTTATTAGGCTGAGCGCTGACACATGAAACTTTAATCCACCTTTAGCACACAAGTGACAATTTTTGTTCTGGATGTCTCCGTGTACAATGCACTGAACTCTTTATCTAAGATTTCCACACGTCTGTCGCCTCGCTGCAGACAAAAGATTTGATTGTTAAAGATCACAATTCCATGACGTGACTGCGCAGGCACCAAATAAACCAACACGTTAATCCAGTTTGGGACGTTCATGCCATTGAATGAAAATGCAAACCCCCCATACCGCACCTCTCCTGCACTAGAGAAACTATCATCATAGCGTCAGTTTAGAGTTACAATAGCAGTGCATTGAACTCTGCGAGCAGCAACACGCAGCCTGTCTCCTGCATGTCTGAAAGTTTTTATGGCAAAGTCAGCTTGCACACGTGAGGAATTTGTCTCAGTGCAGTTCACAAGAAGCAAGACAGATTCGCAGACATTTTTTTGATATGTTTAGCTATGCTGTAGAGTTATGTTAAAACAGTGTTAGAACATTTACAAAATATCTCTCTGGAAACATGAAACATGTGATTTTCTGGAAAAACTCACTGATCACGTTATGGAATTGAGTAATAAAGGAGTTCATGCAAGAACCCTGCACCCAACTCACTTGTGTAAATTTTGCTAAGATGGTGTTGATGTGTTGATTGAGGTTGAGTTCAAGGAACAAGAGGGGAAAAAATGTATGAACAAGAGCTGGAGTGACATTTCAAACACAACAGTTAGACAAAATGATGCATTGTTTTTCCTTAGTGTGTCTGCCTTCGCAGTAAATGCCCTGTGTTGGAGCTCCGTGGTAGTTGGATATACATAGTGCATCACGCATGGCCACACGTGGTCCTAACTGTCACTTGTTTGGTTCCTTTGTCGCATGTCGTGCCCCTCTTTCTCTCCCGTTTCCTGTCTGCCTCTGTCCTTACCAATCTTAAAAAGAGAAGCGTGGCCTGTGTTTCTCCACTAGAGCCGTCATCACATGAGATTTATGTTTGCTCTCATAATACTCGGGTCTCCCCACGTGAAGGTGTAGGTGAGGTTGTAACATGGCGGGGTCAATATCCACCAGTGAGGCGGCAGACATAAACATCAGCAAACGTTTCAGCTGAATCAGCAGAGACTTCTTTTCTTTTTCTTTTTTTTAATTTGAACTATTCATACGATGACTTTCCTGTGGTTAGAGGAAGTCCTAATTTGTTTTAGGTTGATACTTCTTTATCTAAGTCACTCAGAACTGACATTGTGCCAGGATCTAATAATACATTTCACTTTAATACCACAAGTGTTGTCCTATTTTCATCATTCAAAAGCCTCTACGACATCGATAATCTAATTAGTAGTGCAAATTTAGCTTCTTCTAATATTGCACTTCTAAATAGGAGCCAAATAAATGCATGAAATGTTAATTTAGCAGCACATAGATCAGGTTTATTTCCATTAATTTCCATGTGAATCCAGACTTTTGTTTTTTTATATTTATGAGCAGGAACACATCATTCATGCTGTAACATCACTTACCACAAATCACTTTGAGCCTTGCTCCCTTGCACAGCTGACTCCTGCTGTGATAAACAGCCACAGATTTCACTGCTGAGAAGTGGATCACTGGATTATTTTTTGCTATATGCCCACTTAATTTATGGCGTAGCTGGGGCTAATCAGATTTGGCTCGCTGTGTTGCTTCGGCTCGCTGGAAGAGGTCAGAGGAAAGTGCGTGACGAGCCTGTGCGACACTTCCTCAATGATCTTGTTGTTGGTGCAATGGGGCTCAATGGACCCTGTGTTATTGCCTTGCAAAGTAATACTGCAAGGAATGTGAGAGGGACCCATAATCAAGACCAGCACCGCTGACCGACTTCTTGTTTTTATGCTTTTTCTTTTTCTTTTTTTTTATGTAGAAAGGATGATGAATGGCTACTTTTTGGCTGCTCCCCACATGGCTACTCTTTAACTTCACACTGAATGTCTGAAGTGTGAATGTTCATGTTTCAAAATGAATAAAAACACTTATTACAGTAAAATAGCAGTATTAAATAATTTGCAAAATATAAGATGAGATAAAATATTGTTGTATTGAAATCCAGTTCAATCTACACAATTACAAAGAGTACATGTAAATACGTGTCATTTATAGAGGAAATGTAGTAATACTATTATTTCTAGCATTACAGAAATCCTTAAAAATGTATTTGTTTCCCTAAACCACAAAGCCTTTTATTAATTATTTAATTTTGCTCAGCACCTCATTTAGTTTTTAACTGGAGTCAGTCACTGGCCCGTCAGTGAGATCTTGTCTATACATAGTCTGCATATTTTCGCCATGTGCTTGTCACTGGTAACCTCTCCTGGGAAAAAAGACACAAAAAGTCGCTTGATTTCAGCTGCAGGGAAGAGCTTAAAGCTGTTGCTTGAACCAAATTATTTATTTTGTGTAAAACAAACAACCTGGAAGTTATTTGCTGACAGTTGTTTTTCTGTTAAAGATGCAACAGTATAGGATGTTTAAGTATGTTATTATTTAGGAAGGTGTGCAAACATGTGTCAACAGAAATGGGCTTATACAAACCATACGTTTGTATAAGCCCATTTCTACTCTGAGCTACTCTGATCAGGAACCAACAGAGAAGTGTGATATTTGTACAGGAATGTTTGTGTTGATAACAACGGCACAAAGCCTGTTCCACTACTAACGTAACAGTATAGTACAGACTGGCGTGATGCATGAGAATGCTGTTGGGTAATGACACTTAAAAATCTTCCGTCCGTAGACTTTACGCTGATGCTGGCTATCATAGAAATCATCTGACTGCAAGTCAAGGCAAGACGATCTTTTTATTCAAAGCCGGCGTAGCATGAGCATGAACACGATAGCTCATTTGATAAAGAAAGCACAGTACAGCAAGTAGCACGTACAGAAACTACATCACCAGAAAATCCAGGGAAGACGTTGTGGTACCACCCACACTGATTTACACGTCATCTTTAGGAAGTGAAGCGCAGAAACACCAGTGCTTAGCATATGTCTTTAAGATTCAGGTTCTGTCTCATTTTCCTAGTCAAGCAGAACAGACAGAAGTTAATTTTAATACCTAGCTTTAAGTCACACAAAGACTTCACCCAGTTCAGTTCAAACCACACGGCTTTATCAGGCAAAGAAAAAAAAGATGCTTTCACTACATAAAAGGAAATGAAGACTTTTATTCCATATTTTGAAATGCAAGATATGTATCTGCACTGAAGTTGGTACATGAAAACAGATCTATGTACTGAAGAAAAACCCACTGTGTGTGTGTCTCTTGCTTTCTGAGAACTTTTTACTGCACTGTCATGTTTGTGCACGCACGCATGCGTGCAGCCATTGTGCTCATGAAAAGAGGTCACAAAGACGAATTCCCTCACATCCACCACAATATGAAATTAGAAGACTTTAATGCTCTTTGTAGAGTAGAACTTTTACAGACTTTGCGTCTGTGCAAGCAGCCAGTCTTTTATGTGCGTGTGCGTGTATAAATTCATCTACGCGAGGCCATGTGGGTCTCTTTATCTCGTTGGAATTAGACCCTTAGCTCTCGTTCTTATCACTGTTTGTTCAGACCTTGCAATCTTCCACCTCTCAAATGTGGGTTTAAAAAAAAAAAAAAAAAAGAGGATTAACCCATTAGCTGTCATCATTTCTACTTTATCCCTCTTTCAGCCAACTCTTAAAGTTACTGTTCCAGTGGCTCCTCCCCGCACCACTTGTGTCTCCTGCCACCTATCCCAGCAGGCTGGCCTCTTTTTAGCCAATTACGGTGTTAAATGAGTCCCAAGAGTCTTAGAGGGTCAGCTGCGTATTTTGAGGGATTGTCTTTTACATTATAATTTTGTTATTATTTCTGTATCTCCTGAGGGTAAATAGTCAGTCATCTTGGTCCCTTAGTGCTCTCCATGATGTCCTATGACAATGCTGTGTACAGAGCATTGAAAATTGGTAATGCTCCAAATCCAGTTCTTCCCGTTAAAGTATTTACATTTCAGCATATAGCATATAAACATTTCAGCAAACATTCCTTTTTTCCCATGTCATTTTCTTGCACAAAGAGTTGTCTTCACAACTCCTCTGTGTACGTCAGCCATCACAGCAGGATTTACATTTGTCCTTAGGTCTTTGGTAAACACAAGAGGCCAAGTAGTTGTATTTATAGGCAGGCAAACATGCACTTTTGTAAGTGACAAATGGTCTATATCAAAGTCACTTTGATATGTTAAATGTTACTGAGCGATGGAGCAAAACCATGAGACAAGTAGGTTGTTGGTCATTCAGTTTGTCTGACAGCAAATAGAGTACAGGCAGACCGTGAAGCCTATTTGTTCTCTGGCTGTTGTCAAAACTTGACAATGCAACAGTTTTCGAAACAAAGCAGCATTTCCAAATAATAGCTGGTTACTGTCCCAAGGGGTTGATGTAAAGTACAGTGGTGATTTCCCACACTGGCCACAGTATAAAAGAGCCCCCAGCAGGGGGTTTCAAGGGGATTCATCCTTGGACCACTGAGACTAAACTAAGGTTCAGATATTGAATGCCTTATCACTTTAGTCAAGGTCTGGTTATTCATAATGTGCGAGAAGGAGATACCAAAGGCAACTTTCAGCCGAAAGCTGCACCCAAAATTGGTTGGCGTACGTCTACCAGCTTCCTAAAACCTTATTTTTGTGTATTGTGGAAATCTGGCTGGTTGACTGCGATATAAACCAGTAGGACTTTGTCCCTCATCATTATTGAGAGCCGATCAGAATATTCAAATTGTCATTTCATCTGGAAAAGGTGACAACATTTTGGATCCACAAAACACCAGAGTGAGAAGCGTGAATGCCTGCGTTCACCTGTTGCTCATTTCTATCGAACAAAAGCATTAGGTGGCAGTTGTGTGGTGTGTTGAAGATTCAGATCAGCTCCTGTAGTGTTTGGTTGGAATATAACCTGCAGCCTTGTGGTTTACATGACTGTAAACATCTAGACTGATAGATCAGTGCCTGAGCTATTGTTCTCGATCAGGCAACCCACGGTTGATTTTCCCTCCTGATGGGCGGATTCGTGCACACACGTCATGACTTGTCTTCTGTCTTTGGCTCAAAGTCTTCCTTACAGCAAGACAATACATCAAGTGCTATGTTGACCTGTTTCCCTAGTCATTACACAACCATAACCATTGTCACAGAAAATGTTGTATAAGCATGAAACCTACCTCCTCATTTGAGGAAGCAAGGAAAACGTATATAGTAGCGCAATGTAATTTGCACCATCTAGCATGTAGGAAACCATGACGCCTGTGATGAGCAGTAGCATGAAGCAAAGCAACCACTTCTGCTTCCCTCTGCACAGGAAGAATCTGTAGCTTTGTTGTAATCACTTCTGTCTTTGAAATAACATGTATACAAAGATATATAACCACACCAAGTGTGTGAGAGAGAGAGAGTACCCGAGGCAGAATTAGTTTTTGCATCAAACACGGAGTTAACACTAGATCTAGTGCTGATTTGCAAACGAGAAGTGTGGCTGCTTGGGGGTTGATTAATGGGTACTGTAAATATCATACTGTGGGCTGTTCTCTCGTGAATTTGCATTAGAGTCACCTAATGCAAAATAAATGCATACTCTAGAGGTGCCACCGGTCGTTCTTCTTTTCCACTTTGAGCACATGTTCTGGGCTGGAGCGAAGTAGAACAGACACAAGTTGTCTCAGTCGAACCAGATGCTTCTAGGTAAGATGTTTTAATCCTGCTTATACTGGTGCTATTCTCCATCTGACAACTCCAGGCGTTCAGTTCATTCACTTCGCTCTTAAAGAATGTAATGAATCAGTATTGAATATCTGTCAGCAGCCTTGCTGCATCTGCTCCGTCAGTTGTCACTTCCTTCACTCTCTGAAGAAACACAAGTTTCACAGCTCTTATTTCCTTGCGCAACATTTCTTGAACATGCGGCCATACTATAGGGTGACTGAAATAGTCTTTCCTGTGCACGCTGTGCATCATTTATTGACTCTCTTGCTTGTTTGCATTGTTGCCGTGTTGTGTTTTTATTAATCTGCTCTTAGCATTGTTTGCTGTGGTGGCAGGACTTTGTGGTTTTTAAGTACATTTTGTTGCTCGGGCGTCTGACCAGTTTAAGCGAGGGGCCGCGGTGTATCAGCTGTGTGCTGACTGCTGCTGGTTGGCTGTTTAGTCGGGACTGAGGGCATCTGTCTTCTTGTTCTTCTTCAAACTTGTTATTGTGGCTGAGCCAGTTCATGTCACTCCTCTGCATTATGACTATTTCTGACCACAGATACGCAAACTGTGGCTCTGTGTACACGTTTTAAGAGGTTACTCCTACTTTTTTTAAGGCATGTTTTTTTTCCATGAGGAAATGTATGTGACACATCATACATGCTTCACAACTCTTCGTGTATTTGAAGGTACACACACTAATACTGTGTGAACATTAGTTTCCATTTGGATGTCTTATTGTCGCACTGGCCGAAGGCTGAAACAATTAATTCCAGAATAACATTGACAACCAGGATGTTTGTGGGTGTTGTCTATCTTCTCATCATGCTTTCACGAGTATGTAAACATAAGATATGGAATACATTTTCCTGTGAGAAGAACCTAATTTCACTCTCCAGCATATTGGAAAGACGCGTGTATGTCTACAGAAAGCGCCTACATCCTAATTACACCACTGTACCCTTGAAAAATCGGTATGATTTTCTCAGAACCACATGAGCCGCACGCAGGAGAAAAACGGCCCTCCCAAGAAAGAATGATCCCCTCTGGTTATATCCTCACTGCAGTATGATGACGAGGTGTTTTGTGGGCAAGGATTACCGTGGTGGCCAAACAGTGTCTTCAGTTTGCCTTTAGGAGCTGCTGACTCAAAAGAAATTGTGAAACCTTGTTTTCAATTGGAGGGAAGTTTAAGCATTTCAAAACTACAAAGCTAAGCCTGTTGCCTTGGTACGGATGCGATCAGTTATTATATCAGCAGAGAAAAACTGTGAGACTATAGATTGAGCAAGTTTGTGTAAAATAACATATTCAAGACGCGTGAGAGGTGGAACAAAGCTAGAAATTACAGTATGAAAGTGTTTTTCAGAAACCTAAACCCAAATGAATAGCACGCAGTGGTTGTAATAGTAAGACAAATCAAACTGTAACTCGAGATCAAGTCATTCATGCTTTCAGAGTGTATTCAGTGTAGGAGTACAATGCAAAACTTGGAGACGAGATGAAGACAGGTGGTGGTTACAGAGACCTGTTCCCGTATTAGTCAGCGTATCTGAATGAGTGGTGGGGTACAGTCACTGCTGCCTCCTGTCATGACTCGTGCTTCAGCATGTCCAGCACCTGTGCTCGAAATTTATTTCCCCACACGCTGTTGACTTGGTGTTCACTTCTTATCTCCGCCTGACACAACCTTCCCAAAACCAGACTTTTTGAACACATTCTGAGTAAACAGGGAGTGGGCAGGATCGTTAGTTTCTCCCACTAGTGTGATACTCAGGTATAAGTGGCTTCACTGTTTTAACGGTTGACAACCGGGAACATATGTTACTGACGGAGTGGAAGCCTCTTGCTTATAACAGAGACTGCTTTGCATACCTGAGCACTTTTGGGAACAGGTATGTAGGAAACACAACCGCCCACAGAAGTCATAGAAAAACTCCCCTCTGTGTCTTGTGCTTTCAATAAAACATTTTGAATGCGGGGAAATACACACCAGTCATACCTGAGCAAACTCTCACCTCTGAATATTAATTCTGTGTGTTCTGACCAACTTGATGTGAGGTGGAGTGACATTGCTCACATTTACTGTTGGGCTGAAATTCATCGTTGGCTCAGAGCCAACCAGGTGAAGAAAGTGACGGTTCTTCCTGTGATTTCACTTCCTCTTGTTGTGGAGGTTAAAAACATTGTGTTTTCTGTGTGCAGCCTGTCTGGTCTGTTTGTGTCAGAAACTCCTGCACGTTGTCCAACAGACAAGAACTCAACAGATGTGTGTTTAAGCTTTTGGCATCTCTGTGTGTGAAATAGGACATCGTCTCATCATCTCACGTGTGATCTGGTCGTCATGATTGCAGTTTCTTCTCCTCTCTTGCAACTCGTGAAAGTTTTACAAAACTACAGTCAGTCACTCCATAGTGTTCACCTTCTCTTAAGTAATATGTTGGACTTTTTCTTGCTGTTAACATTTTTTATTTCTGTAACTCATTAAGTCTGTTACAAAATGGGGAAACAAACCCAATGCACCAGCAACAAAAAAACACAACATACACAATACATACACTGCGGTATTTGATTTTGCAGAACAGGATCAATCCAGAGGAGAGGATGTTAAAGATGTCCTCTTACATGCAAGGCCAAAGAAGAGATGTATTTGACTGATGCTTTGGGGAAACTTGTTTAAGAGTTTTGGACCTTTGCCACAATAAAACACTTATGTCCTTCAACTGAAGTTAACTGATGTTAGCAGACAGAGGGGAAGTGGCAGTCTGACACTGTTTTTTTTTTCTCTCCCTCAGGTCTTTGTAGTCTATCAGCGTCTTGTACTCCTTCGCAGCCTACTACTCGTGCGCAACTCAACTCTGCAGCCGCCTTCAGTTTCCCCCCAACTGCAGGTAAAACCATTGAGACAAGAGAGAGGCCTCTGTCTCCAGCAGACCACTGACTGCATGTCTCAGAGCTCTGACCGAGCCCCCTCCTCTTCCTCCTCCTCCTTCCACTTCTCCTCGAGCCCACGTTTCCACATAACCATACCTTCCCAGCCTCCAGCCCGCTACTAGCTCCTTCACCGCAGGCACGGTTGGCGATCGCTCTGCCTGGGAAGAAGGATCGTACCCTGATTGGTGCTCCTTCAGTGGAGGAGAGAGGGGAAGGAAGGCAGCTGAACACCGTGCTGCTTTCCCCGGAGATGAAGCTGCAGGCCGTCATGGAGAACCTGCACAGGCAGCAAAGGGCCAAGCTGCTGATGGAGCAGCAGCTACAGCAGCAAGCAGCAGCCCAACACACTCAGATCCACGCAGGTGGAGGAGGAGATGAGCCAATGGGGAGCCCAGCCCCTGAGGCGGAGCAGGCCCAGATGGCGGCACTGGCAGCCATGCGCGCCGTGGCGGCCGGGCTACAGAGGGTGTCAGACAGCCCCATTTCAGAGCGCAGCAGTGGCGGTGAAGAAGAAGGTGACGATGATGACGATGATGAAGGGGAGGAGCATTACAAGGACATGATGGGGTCAGATGAGGAAGAGCAGCTGTAAGTACTGAATTTCTTGTTTTTAGTCAAGTTGTCCTAAAATGCATTGGTGAGCGTCTTTTGAACAACGCTCTGTTTTTGATAAAAACAGCAAACAGAAGTGGGATGAGGAAGACTTTGAAGGCGAGATGGAAGAAGACTTTGACGATGACCTGGCTGAGGAGGGTTTGCCGACGGGCCATGATGCAGTGGCTCCCGGGAAGGGTATCCTCCTGCTGCCCCATCGTCAACTCCACCCCCACTCCCAGCTGCTGAAGGCCCGTCCCAGTGTGGACCAGGAGGCCCGTGTAGCGATCCTGCCCCCCCACACCACACACAGCCATCTGGGTGGGCAGGATCATGGAGAATGGACCTATGAGGAACAGTTCAGACAGGTAGGATGTCTTCATATGTTTTTATATACCTCCTTCTCCTGTGACTTCATTTTGAGTAACTACATGAAAAAAAATCACACCAGCATGGCTGCACTTTAGCCGCCGGACCCGATCGCAGCCGTTGTTACCCCACTAGAAGCGGCACAAAAAATGCTGTCATGCCATGTCAAGCAGCAGAAAGTAGACCAAGCTAGTCATAAGTCATTAAGACATAGCACACAGGATCCGCTCAATTTTCAAAACAAACTTCTGACTGTAAAAACACCCAGAAGAGAAACTATTTAAGCTACATAGCATATTTATACCCGGTAGAAGAACGTAACAGAGCCATATCCGGTGCAGTCCAGGCGTCTGTCATATCATGGTATGTGGCTTTGACTCATACAGTCTTTACTGTTGGTCGATTATATTTGGAGCTGAAGACTGTTGCCTTCATGTTTTCACTGTGGCCTAAGTATCCCAGTATCAGCTGTTGTAGCACTCCATAAATCTAAAAATGTTGGTTGTTGACCAGTGAGCCACATCTGGCCTTCACACCCCGCACATCATGTCACTTTCTCAGCTGCACATGAAGTAATCTGACCAGGGTGGGAAATTAACACCAGCCACTGGCCAAATGTTGATGAATCCTAAGTTGAGGCTTTTAAGTTTGAGTTTGCCACCTGACATTCTGGCAGTACATCTGTTAAAGGTTCTGGTCTAAACAATCCGTTGTTCTGGTGGAGCAGCTTCGTCCCCTCTGAGATTTGACATTTGCTAAGTGAAAAAAAAAAAAAGCTAGTTTCCTGTCATGAATAAGACTGCATGCTGAGGAAGAGAAGCTGAGGGTAGTGGGGGAGGAGGCATTGGGTTAGGGTGCATTTTAACAGCTTTACCATGCTGGCATTTACTGTAAACATGCTAGTGGGGCTGGATATTATGAGGGAGGCCCCGGTGGAATAAGATGGGCTGTTTACGTGAGGAGATTTAAGTCTGTCAACAGCTCAGTTATGGTGGAGGGCGGCTTCTGCCAGGAGACTGGGGAACGATGTGAAATCGCTACTGATAATAAAAAAAGACCTCTGTAATTGTTTAATATTTAATTTCATTTGCATTTTCTGCCAGAGGATGGTGGAGTACATGGTCAATTTTACAAATTAGATTGTCCCTCACCATTAATATTGTATGAAATGTGGTGAGAATGCTTGATCATTAAAGAAACCTAAAAAAAAAAAAAAATAAAAATAATTGATTATTGGCCAAATGAATAGCCTCCTCATGCCCTTAACTTTCAAAATAACACTTATAGATAATAATAATAATTTGACTTTGGTATCTGTCTGTCAAATGTAAAGCAGGAATCTAGCCCTTTTTTTTAAACTCTAAACATTATTATTACATTAAACATTATGAGCCGGAGCCTGTCATTTATCTGAGCAGAAATAAAACTCTTTTTTAGAAGCGTGAACCGGCTTCAGTATGTTGGAGGTAAATCACTTTCAGCACATTTCACCCAGCCTGCATGTGCCTCATTTTTAAACCTGACCACAGATTCTGTAATTTAAGGCGTTTCTTGTAATTACAGAGCGTATGGAATAAAACTCCCCTAAAACATATACTCTGCTTCTCTAAATAGTCCACCCCTCCCTATGTGAAGCTTTGTGTGAATGACTTGAATTGATACTCTCTACAGTTGGTGGTTTTTGTATGTCAGGTAGGACATTCAGTGCATTTTTATCATGATATGTCAGTCAGTCTGTGACAGTTACATAATCAAGACAGCTTGGCTGTTAAGATAGTGTTACCCAATCCATTGTTGATTAAGTTGTACGGTATGTCACGCCTGTACAGCATATAACTCCTCCTAGTATGGAGACCAAACAGCAGGCTTTCATTTGAAGCCTTCTGATATAGGGAACCGAGCAACAACAACACAACACATCTGTTTGCAGGGAGTCAGCCTCGATACTTGATAATATTGTGAATCCGGGATTTCAGTTGCACAGAAATAATTCTGACCTTGGATAATTACTGTGATTAGTAATAATTACAGCTTTGGTCTGTGATATAATGCTCTGTGAACATGCTGTGTCTGCATGTGTGTAAGGCACAGATGACAGATCTTTTATGATGAAGACAGCCTGTCCCCTGATAATTCTAACCCCAATGCAAATCAAACTCAATGATTTCGACCTTACTATATATTTGGCGAGCGCCATTTTTTCTTCTGCTTCTTCTTTCTCTTCTGAAACTGCCACTGTGGTTTCTTCTCATCATGTGAAAAGGACACTGTAGTTAAATTTACAGACCACAGCTTTTAAAGCATTCTCGGTGCAGACTTCCACATTCTCTTCGCTTGTTGGAAAGGTTAAGACTTTTATATTTTGTAACATCTGTATCAGTGGTTAGTGTTGACTCACAAGCCCCTAAGCTATATCCAGCTGTAGGCGAGCCTCGCATTTCATTCAGAATTTTGTTATAATCTTTTATTTTTTTAAATTTTTAGTGAGTTATTCTTACAGTTATGGTCCCCTGCTCATTGAAAGGCCAAAGTGTGCCCTCAATGAGTGATGATCACGTTGTCTCTTCTATACATACAAAGACAGTATGTAATAAATGTTTCAGTCGTGATGTCCACTCTGAGTGAAACAGCATTGTGGGACCCTGCAACCTCCACTTCCATGAGTAAATCGTGTGCAGGTTGGTTGAGTAATTTGGAGGTCCCTTGGTGGAGAGGAAGGGGTTAAGGCTATACAGTTTATTTTGGGCAGGTGGGTGGAGGCTGTTGGAATGTGCCTGAGGCAGGGTGATAATGTGGCCACTAGGAACCCCAGGTCCTCAGCAGAAACCTGGCGTGCCTCTATCAGTGTGCTGCAGTTCTTCAAACTGAGAATCGTCTTTTTCCTTTTTGTCTGTGCAAATTCTGACATTTATACAGAGGAAATTCAAAAGAAACCTCTTCCTCCTCACATCACATGGGATTCAGCAGGTGGGAAAATGCAAACTAGACCAGTGAACATAAAAATAATGAAACCAAGCAAATTATATTGTAGTATAACAACAGTCTAATAAAAGGTCCAGCACTAATATAGTGACCTGCGTTAATAATGCTAGTAGAATAAGTTGACCCAGTGAAATGGGGCCAGAAAAAAAAGTCCATGAATAAGTTGAACATCAGTTCTTCACGCCTATCTGTTCTCAAGGTGTCAAGAAAAGTGCACACAAAGTTTTTAGGTGAGGCCAGCCTCAGGCTGTATGTGGCTAAGATGTACCAGCCAACCTGCATTCCTGGGGAATCATCCAGCCACCTTCCACTTTCCACACTCTCAGCTGAAAGGTCAAACTAAATCTAGCCAGGAGGCGCTGTCTGTTAGGCTGCATGATTACACTGCGGTTTTAAGTGAATTAATCAAATATTCAAGGCACTTTGCCAGCACTGTCATATCTGTCTGTGGCAGAATGAAATAAATGACAAGGATTTGAGTAGCTATCAAATTATGCCAGCATCACTGGATAATTTTGTAATTGAAACTGATTTGCTTTGCTGGTGGAGTGCCATTTCAACTGAGTTATTTCAGTGATACCGACACACCGCCCCCCCTCATACATCTGTTCTTTTAAATATCCATATCACTATCACTCTTTGCATTAGACTGCGTTTTTTATTTCCGGGAAATGTTTACACTCCTTTTAAGGCTGATGGTGCATGGGCTAACCTGCTGCCAATAGGCTTGCATGCATCTGTTCCAATCAGACACCGACTGAAATGCTGGATAGGTTTTGAAGGGAAATGTTTTTATTTTTGCCACCCCCAGTGATATTCAACCATGCCGACAGTGTCATTAAGTGAGATCTGATTATGCAGAGTAATGGAGACAGAGTGTGTGTGTGTGTGTGTGTGTGTGTGTGTGTGTGTGTGTGTGTGTGTGTGTGTGTGTGTGTGTGTGTGTGTGTGTGTGTGTGTGCGTGTGTGTGTGTGTGTGTGTGTGCGTGTGTGCGTGTGTGTGCGTGTGTAATTTGTATTGTATTGAGGCAGCAGAAAAGAGACAAATGTCTTAAATCCTCTCAAAAATATAACTATTATTCATATTTTGTTTAGTTGTATAAACCAGTGGTCCCCAACCCCCGGGCCGCGGACCAGTACCGGTCCGTCGATCATTTGGTACCGGGCCGCACAAGAAATAATTAATTATTTCCGTTTTATGTATTATCTGAGTATGGACGATCTTTTATTTTGAGAAATGCTTCTCTCAGTGACGTCTGGGTCACTTGCGCGGCGTAATGGTAACGATAGCGACCAGTCACGATTGAGAGCGCTCTGAGGCCAACCCCTACAAATTCAACAAAATATGTGGTGAAGATAGTGTTAGTAGTAAAAATATATATATCATATATATATATATATATAAAACAGTGTCTCTCATGTGGACAAGTGAGATACAAATACAGTCAGTGGAACAAATACTATAAGGTCAGGACAGTTTGGTCATATTTTTTTCATGTGTTCTACTTTTGATGACCCAATTTTAATTATACTGTGTTTCTGTTGCATGAGGACTCCGATGTCCTGCCAACTGTTTCATATTAACTAACGGTAGGTCAAGAATTATAGTAATGCTCCAACTAAAGCCAGTGGAAGTTACAGGGCTGGAAGAGCAGTTAAAGGTCCAGAGTAAGGTCAGCGATAGTGGAGAAGCGGTCTTTACGTCTCCATTTACAAACAAGCAAGCGTGCCATCATGTGAGCTGTGTAGTCAATTATTCTAGCCAATTTCACATTAGCTGCATAAGCTAGGGTTTATTTCTTGGCTTGTTGGTTTGTTAAAGGCCTTTAGGGCAAATTGCAGTGCAAGGAGCTACTGGGGGGTAACACTTTGTAAAGCATGAGCTTTGTTTATCATCTAGGCTACAAATATTATATATAAATACTTCCATGTCAGGGCTTTCCTTCTCCTTTTTGCCCTTCCTCTTTAGATTGTGCAGTTCAGGGCATTCACACACACACGATATCATATTTTTTCTCCATCTTTGGTGCCTAGCTTGCTGCCTTGTTTCTCTTGGCCATGTGAGTATTCGCCACAGCACATTCAGCCCAGAGTCCATCTGGGCTGAATGTGCCGGTGTTGTGTTGTGCTGTGTGCCGCACTTTGCTTGGCAGTATACCAACAGTTAGCTAATGCCTATCTTGATAAACTTGTTGACCAACTTCTCAACTGCCGACATGGTTCTTGTCGGAGCTGAGAAGGATAAGAAAAATAGATTTTCATCAATTATGTGCTTAATTTTTAGCTTTTGCTATTCATCTTTTTTTCAGTCCATCGAGAAAGATGTTGGCTCTTCAGCTTCAGGGAAGCTCTTCATCCACAATGTGGATCACAATATGGTTTCATCAATGTGTAGTCTCTTCGATGCTGTTAAATAAATTCATACAACTGCCCCACTCCACTGCCCCCTTTGTAAATAATATCCTCCTCAGGCCAGAAACCGTCCAGAGGCCATGTAGAGCCTTTGAAGTCTCCTCTCCAGTGTCTCTGTCTGCGTTAAACACCAGCAGCTGGGCAGATGGAGCCCAGATGGACAGTAAAGTAGGGATGTCTTTAAAAATTCATGGCACTCACCATGATCAGGGCGAATGGAGGGGAGCTGGCATTAAACATTAAATTGCTCACACACACATACACTCATTGAGAGCTGGGGGGAGGGGGCAGTTAGTGACAGGAAGTGTAGCTCGAATGAGAGCCAATTGAGAGCGACACTTATTGGGATTGCCCATCAGGTTTGTGCTGATACAGCTATCTTATAAGTGCTCGCTGGGTTTATATTCCTCTGGCGTTAAGCCTGGGGGTCTTTTCATCTGCCTTGGGATTGCACCATGTAGTTTTTGAATTTTTATATGAAGTTGTGCATTTTCACAGCTGTGTATTTGTTTAGTTAAAAAGCACCGGAAGGGCAAAACTGAAACCCGCTGAGTCTCTTTACACACACACACACCGTGTCCATAGGTTGACAAAGTGAATAAAATTTAATCCCTTTTGCTGTTAATGAATAACTAACATCCAGTTATGTTTAAGAATTACCAAGCTTTGTCTTTGCACAACTTAAACAACATTTTACACACCACTCACAATCCATTTCCTTAAATTTAGTCCGTTGAATCAAAAGCAACAAACTATTTAAGTAAAGCACACCATCTGGACTTGGTTTTCCTAGCAGTAGTCTTCAGGGGTCTTTCATTTGTTTTATTATGTTTGCTGCGATCTATGTTTAACAGCAAGAAAAGAAGAGGTTAAGGGGGCCCTGTTCATGTCATGAAAACAAAAGGCAGAGGCAGCATGGAAACACTTCCTGTTGAGACGCGTAGCAGGAGGAAAAAGTAGGTGTGACTGAGGGAGCAGAAAAAAAGTCAGTTGGCACTGGATTTTGAACAACTGCCAAGAGCGTGTAGTACATGCTCATTTTGACTGTGAAGCGCTGCAGAGCATTAGATTCGTGTCTAACGCTTAGCGTGCAGCACAGAGCTGATGTCAGAAACTGTACAGCCATGGGGATTCTGGAAATTGGCAGAGGCTCAATACGTAGGAGGGCGGGGGGGGGGGGCAGGAATGTAAACAAAGATTGCGTAAAGGCTGAGGCTAGCTCTTTCAGCCTGGCTTTCTTCGACTCTTGTGTTATGTTGTACAGAATTGATTTCATTTTGTCACATTCTTTGATTACTTGTGTGGTTACTCTCTCCAGCTTCCCCCTGACTTCAGCGTGTGGCAGCCTTCAGATAAAATGAGGAAATGATTACTTTGAAGCAGGGAATCTTGCACAAATCCTTCTTTGGCTTTTCCACTGTTATGTGTGTCTTTATTTTTGATCTCTTTCTTCCCCCTTTCTGAAGACAATGTGTGACTGCTGCCTCGCATCCTTCTTTCTCCTTTTGTCCCTGCATAAAGGACACTTTGCTGTAGCCTTGCGTCTCAATGTGGGCACAGAAATAGATCTACACTGAAAGGTTGAAGTTGTCATCAAACAGCCCTAAGTGGCATCTTTTCTTACACCAAGCCAGTGAAAGGCATTCATTTGAACAAAAGCGATTCAGATGCCTTCATGAAAAGGTAGCCTGTGCTGAAAGCTTTCATACGTGCAAGAATCAATTAAGAAATAGGTCAAACATAGACAGAGATACTTATCTGCGCATTTTTCAAGGTCCGAATCCCCCTCTGTGCTGTCAACAGCTCAAACAGTATGCAGAGCAGTGCGCACTTCTCTGGCATTGTATCATAAAAGACCTGATAAGTGCTTTGATCAATAATCTTCAAGGCACATTTAACCTATGTGACAAGACTCCGGCTGCCATGCCTTGTCTTTATAATAATGGCCGACCTTCTTTAATTGTGTCGGCACGGCAGGATTTCTGAGTTGTTGCCTCTTTTCATACTACAGATACAATTGGTGATACAAGCGGATAATGGACTTGTTTCCACTGCCGATATTTTGACATGCCATAACAAAGAAGCCATTGATAATGGCTGCATACCATTCAGATGTACACCAGTGTCAGGGCCCTGCTAATGTAGATACTTACTGGAATGCTTCACTGGAAAATAATTTTCTTGAATTTGATATCTGATAAAGACACGAACACAGTCAGCGGTCACTGTAAGGACAGGACAGTTTGGTTATTATTTTCATGTGTCCTACTTTTGATGACCCCATTTTGATTGTACGGTATCTCTTGCACAAGGATGCCGATATCCTGCCAACTGTTTCATGCTTGACGGTGGGTCAAGAATTATAGTAATGTACAGAGTGCAAGGGAAAAGCCAGGGATCAGCTTATGGTCCAAGTGAAGGTCAGCAATAGCGGAGGAGCAATTAAAAATATATCTGTATACAAACATTGTCCGTCCATCCATCTTCTTCCGCTTATCCGAGGGCGGGTCGCGGGGGCAGCAGGTTCAGCAGGGAGGCCCAGACTTCCCTCTCCCCGGCCACTTCGTACCAGCTCTCCCAGGGTGACCCCAAAGCGTTCCCAGGCCAGCCGAGAGACACAGTCCCTCCAGCGTGTCCTGGGTCTTCTCTGGGGCCGCCTCCCGGAGGGACGTGCCCGGAACATCCTCACTCACTAGATGCCCGAGCCACCTCAACTGGCTCCTCTCGATGCGGAGGAGCAGCGGTTCTACTCCGAGCTCCCCGCGGATGGCTGAGCTTCTCACCCTATCTCTAA
This sequence comes from Nibea albiflora, assembly GCA_014281875.1. Classification (NCBI taxonomy): domain Eukaryota; kingdom Metazoa; phylum Chordata; class Actinopteri; family Sciaenidae; genus Nibea; species Nibea albiflora. Next base: position 9,239,906 of record CM024792.1, on the reverse strand, counting down.
GGGAGAGCCCAGCCACTCCGCAAAGGAAACTCATTTCGGCCGCTTGTATCCGCGATCTCATTCTTTCGGTCACTACCCAAAGCTCATGACCATAGGTGAGGGTAGGAACGTAGATTGACCGGTAAATCGAGACACCAAACAAACATTATTACATTATTAATACAAACATTGTTTGCTATGTTTGTTTGTTTTTTTTGCATTTGCCGCATTTGTTAGGACTAAAAGGGCAAATTGAATTTGCTCAGAATTTTAAGACTGTCCCTTCATGTAGAGGACAAACAGATGTCAACATATGACACTTTAGGTCAAGCTGTAGGCCACTCTCGTATTGATTGGGCCACGTGGCCACAATATCTCAGTCTCCGGTGAGCCCTGCGCAGATATCTGCCCTCCATGGAACTAGGTGTGCCAGTACCAGACTGTTATCAACCATTGCTCTCATTGCTCTGACCATCCATCACCTGGCAAGGTGCTCCATGCTGAGGAGGACCGTGCTCCATGCTGGACTCTGGTCCAGGAAGGCTAACACGGTGTAAACATCTCTGACATGTCTTTGACCTGTTCACACATATACAGTCTATACAAGCACCGTGACAGACCTTTCCCTGAACCTTCACTTACCCTTCTATCTCTGTCTCCATCTTTCTGCCTTCAGACGCAAATGTTATCACTGTCATCTGTACTGGTGTACCTTCAACTTTCACACAAAAGCTCATTAGATTATTATCTAGGTCAGTCTTTTTTCTGCAATTATGTGGGGAAGACAATTTCACAGATGTATTTCTCAGAGGAAAATAACACTGAAGGCTTTGTACCAAGAGCACCAAATAACCTTTTCTTTGAGCGGTATCTGTTATTTGGTTGCTCTCTTTCAATACGTTGGTTCATGATCTTCTAATTGCTGTTACACCCACTTCCCCTCCTTCAGTCTGTACTGCTTTGCCCTGCCCAGTTTGGGTATACATCATCACGATACTACTCATTAGCAGTGCGGTTAGAACAGACTGCTCGCAGCTACATAGACCTCTCAAGGGCCCTGGGAAAGCTGCCTGCTATTTCTGATTCTTATCCAAATCTCCAAGCCATGGTCGCTGGCAATAGCAGGCAGGAATGGAGTGCATCTAAGTGTGGGATAGTGTTCATTCTGGTTTTATGCCCTGTCTTCATCAACTGCTTTTCACCTTATCCCATGTCAGCAGGGGATACTGTACATCCAATTATATCAAACAGATGAAGAGTATTAAAATCCTTTGTAAGTGAGACCTCAGTCTTCAAGGCTTTACCAAACTTCCATGTCATTTATAGGATGAGAATTGTTTATTTGGAATTTAGAAACCAAGCTGGGAAACTTGTAGTAGTTAATAGTTCATCTTGTAGGTTGTCTGTGCCGTTTGAGGTATAGAAAGCATTGAGTCCTCGTTGAACCTTGTCTGAAAACATGTCCGAAGGGCATTCATGAATTACTGCTGCTTCCACACAGTACGGCTGCCACACTTGACACATTCAAATATGTGGTTTTATTTAGCAGGTATTCAAACTCCCTGTGTAGTCATTTTCCAACTAGCTTATCGCTTTCGATTTTAGTGGTAAATGTGACTGCAGCAGATAAAATGATATCAGATCCCGTCAGTAACAGCGTCTTCTGCGTCCTCAGTCGATTGGGTTGAATTATACGGGGTCAGCCGGTCAGTTAGGATTATGACGCATTTGATCCCGCCTGTCAATAAAACTCTGTTCGATGCATCTGCAATCGGACAGCTCTATTGTTGCTGTTAATTGTGTGCACGCGGGGGATGGGGAAGGGCTGGGCGGAGAGCAGAGACAAAAATGGGTTCATTATAGATGTCAGCTTACGGAGACATGTCGGTGCAGTTTCTCTCACGCTGCTTTCAGCTCTGTCAACTGACTGGATTAAGTTATTTTCCAAATGAACATAAGAAGCACAAGGAAGCAATTTAATTTGGTTTTGACAAAGTAATGAGTGGAACTAATTTCCACTGTATTTTAACTGTTCAGTGGACATGAGGAAAATACATTTGTCACTTTAGATTTATTTTATTTTATTTATTTAGTTTTACCCTTTTGTTTTTCTAGGAGGGGAGATAGTCAGATGTGTTGCAAGAGTTGTTTTTTTCACTGCAGGTTTTGGGCTCATGACTCCAGAGGGTGTGATATGTGCAGTTTTTGATCAAAGCAGGGTGTGTTTGTATAACAGAAGCTTGAGTATTGGCTTACTCCCTTGTCTTGTGTGTCTTGAGGTCACATTACATTCTTCATGTATTTGCTATTACTGCAGGTATTACATGATGAACATCGACAGGCGACGAGTGAAGGAGGCGTCACAGTTTCATACATCGCTTGATTAACATGCGATATCTGGGAAGGTGGCGTGCAAATAGCAGCAAAACGCAACCCTGTGAAAGAGAAATGAAAACAAGGACACAGCTTGTCACATCAAGAATCTGATTCTTTTTTATTAGGAAGTCAAGCAGAGCAGACGGACCAATCAGCTGGTGTGACGTTTTAATATCTGGTTTCTCAACCAAGATAGGAACATTTCTAAAATATTCCAGTCACAATGAATTTCGGTTCTTTTGTGACGTCGACCTGCATCCTTTCATGGCAGAAAGTATTCTGACCGCAGTGTTTTGTACCTACGATAGTGCAGCGGCTGTGTTAACTGCTCTGCCGTTCTGTTTATGACTTTACTGTGATGAAGGTAATCGGATAACAGCCTCAATAGTCGGAGTATAGACTTCAGTGCAGTAAAATTGAATTGCAGGCTGATCCCACTCAGTAAAACTCCCTCTGTACACAGGAGAAGCTGTGTTTTTACTGAAGCCAAAGCTGATGAACCACTTTTACAAACCATGATTAGATTTAGCCTTGTCCTCTTTGTGAGCTTTTTCACCTCGAATGTCCTCCCAAACAATCTCAAGAGATATTTTTAATTGTCCGAACAAAGAGAAATTTGTCTGCGTACAAAAACATTCCACAACAGTGTGGTCAGATTGTTTTGGCCTGTTTTTTAACTTAACATGCTAAAAAAAGGCTAATCCTAATTATAATTTGTCTGACGATGCAGGTGCGCTCCTTTTAAGTAAACGATTACAGCACAAGAGTAAATAACAACCAGCATCATGTGATCCTTGTTCACTCGTTCATATTCATCACATGACACACACCTGACAGTTCAAGTCATTTTACGTGACCGCTGAGATTTCGTTCTGTTGGATGGCTGTAATTTACACGTGTGTCATCTCGGCAACAAAAGAAGTGGAGCAGCGCATTCCGGAGATGAAATAATGTACATATTATGAGATTATACTTTCTATTTGTGGGAACACTGACGCAATGCTATGCTGTTGGTTGTTTGCTTTGGTACATTAATGACACTCATAAAAGGGCTTTGGCCTGGAACAATGAAGTGTTTGAATATGGCTGATCATGTGTTCATGAGCCGTATCAAGACCCGCCCCCCCTTAACCCCGCTCGCTATACATTCCCTACCCCCACTGTACTGTGTACACACACACACACATATATTTATATAGATTTCTTTAGGCTCTCTTCATCTTTATAAATCAACTCTGAGTCCATCACTCATCAGTCTCTTTATTTTTAAAGTATTTAATTTGATATCATGCTTAAAACAACCTCACGTAAACGACGATGAGTCAAGCAGGGCGAAGTTTTTACTAATCTCGTGAGAAGAAACAACTTGTATTAATGTTGCGTTGTGAAACTGGTCCTCCGACATTTGTTTAAAGGGGATTTTGTTCCTGTGTTAACCTGGTTTCTGCTGTCTGCAGTCAAAGGAACAACAACATCCCTGAGATAAATCACATAGTATGCAAAGGAGGACCAAACCCATCCAGTTATCACTATGTATCTCTAAATAAAAATGTTAAATTCGACTGTAGCTGCCTAATAAGAATAGTAATAATACAATCAAGCCGATCCACTAATTTCAGTGATTTTTCTGCAGCAACTGTAACCGCTATCGTGTTCGTGTGCATGTGTCACCTCGAGGTGATGGAGGTGATTGGCAGGTGTAAGGGAGCATGTAGACGATACCCCGGTCTCCTCTCAGTTTTGGTTTTCAGTTGCAAAGCCTCTATTATGTGCTATGTGACACTTGTGTGCTGCTGGCTTGCTAACTGCCATTTGCATTAATGGTGAAGTGAACCCCTCCCCCGTCACACACACACACACACACACACACACACATACCCCCCCTCATACAGTATCACCTACCACAACTGCTTTGATGGCTGCGGAGCCACAGCAACAGGCTGCTCTTTGGTTACTGATTATTTGCAGTATAAATCCACTTTGTTTTCTGTGTCAGAGACCTGTTTATAATTTATCTGCAAGACGGGTTGCCACTGACCTACATACACAGCCAGGGTGGGAAACTATCAGACAGCAGTGGAGCACTAATTGCTTGTTTAAGAAGTGGCTGTGAAGTCTGAAGTCTTGACACTTTAGCAGCTAACCGGCATTTGGCTACCTTTCCGCTGTCACCATTTGTCATCAGAACAAACATCACACAAACACCAGCGACTACAAAAGATCTGCTAACTTTGGCTTGTTTTTTTTTTTTAAGTTTTAGAAACTCCAAGCTTTTTAAACGATTTGCAAATGTGAAGTTTTCTAGTGAGCTCCGCAGATGTAATGGGCCGTTTGCAGTGCATTTGGTGACTGACTCCCGGCGTTACCGGTCAGCCCAGTTTCTAGTCGTTTATCTGGTTTCGCGTGGTTTTATCTGAATGGCTGAGCTTTAATCCAGGAGGGGCCCCTGCCCCAGCGCACATACTATAGACATGAAAACCCATGTAAGTCTACAATAACCACACCCGCCTCAGCCTGATAACGTGTGTGTGTGAGTGTGAGAGAGAGGCGGGTGGGGGTACTGGAGAGCAGGGGAGTTATGTACATGGAGCTGAGAGAGACAAACAAAATGAGAGGGAAACCAGCAGAAGTTGAAGGACAAATGGGGAAATGCAGAAAGGTAGCAGAGTGTGAAAGACGGGTAGAGAGAAAAGAAAGATGAACAGATACAAAGACAAAGAGGACAAATGGAGATAAAGACAGAGGACATATAATGGCCGTGGTCCTACCGGTTGGACAGGATCGTCATTGCAGCCATTTCCAACACCCTCGATCCATAACGTGCATCACTGTCCACAATCCTCCATTACCAGCTTCTGTCCAAGCCACAGCTCAACATGTTTTAAAGTGCATACATCATAATGAAGAGTGATGTGTACACTTGAAGCTTCTAAACAAACCCTGTTCAGTGCATTTTTTTTAAATCTGCATCTGTGTTTACGTGGGCATTGTTCTAAATAAGTCATAGGCTACTAGTTGATAAGCTGCTTGTTGAATGTGTAGTTTTATTACCTGCCACAGAGCACAGCCTAAAGCATGCTGCTTACTTCCACTATTTAATTACAAACCCAACCTTCCTGTCATGGTGCTAACATGGTTTACGTCTTAGCTTAGGTTTTCTCCGAGCTGTTCTATACATGTGGGCAGATTTGCAAGGCAAAACATGCGTTGTTTTGATTGCAGTATGTGTTGGCTACAGTGCAAATTGCAATACAGCCTTGATGATAAAATCCTCGTGAATAAAATGCACTTTTTAATCCTACTCTGAGTGTTTATCCAGATTAAAGTAACTGGAAAATGGAAAGTCAGTGATTCCATTAATACGGTTACAGAGACAAGTTGTTGTGTCACCTTTATACAAACACTGATGTGAGATCTGGAAATGGATCTCTGTATCCTAAGTACTTTCAGAGTTTTGGCAGGCGAACCTTCAAAAGTACAAATCAATGTTAGAAACATGTCGGCAGACACAAACAGAAGGTAACGGCTGCAGGAATTTAGATTACAGTCACATGTTCGTGGATACAAGCGGGATGCCGAGTCCACGTCTGTGTTAACAGTGAATACTGAATGAGACTTGAAACTTGATATGCATTTAGTAAGAGGGATACTGTGAACATGTCAACACAGTTCACACTTCACCGTAGTCTTTGAGCTCCTTCAGTCGGCAGGGAAACAGCGAAACCTCAACACGGTAACGTTGCAGTTGCACGTCTTTAAATTGTTGCAAATGAACAATTCAACAAATTCAGTAGCAGTAACAATTAAGCTTTGTTAGTTCAAAATGAAATCACCTTCACGTGTTTGAGAATATTTTAATTCAAAATGTATTTGTGCGCTCCAGTTAGCAGCCATCTTATCACATCTGTAGCACTAGAGGGATCTGAGCTTTATCCCCCTTGTTTTCCAAGTGATAGCATTCTCACCATGCCACTAGGGAAATATTTGTTTGTGTGATCAGGAGAGAGAGAGAGCAAATGAAGCAACATGGGGGGGGATGGGAGTTGAGGGGGTAATTTCCAAGATTTATGGTGCGGCACTTCACGAAATGCATGCATCCTGTAATTAAAACTCCCCCTTGCCTCCAGCAGGCCTGTACATTAGCCGGCATCCCCCCCTGCCCCATCCACCTCAACCCTCTTCAGTCCAACAGTCCTCAGCCCTCTGTTCCCCCTATCCACTACATAATAAGATCTGATGGCAGCTTGGTGTCACTAATGAGGGCTGAATGCCACAAGGAGGGACAGTCTGTTAGTGGTTAGAGGCCACTGCTGTCACCCTCATACCAGACTTCAGCTGAACAGGCCTTTCATTTTTCGTTTTTACTGGCCGGGTGCTTAAAGCAAGTTTAACTAAGTGACTGCAGTTTGGTCCTTTGCAAGTACGAATCAATCTCAGTGTGCGCATTTCAGTCAAATGTCAAACGAGCTCAGAGTTCCTTCAATTCCTCCGTACACACACAGACACAGACACACACACACACTCGTTCAGTGGTGATTTTATCAGTTGCCAATACATGTTACAGGATTATATTGAAAATTCCTAAATAAAGAACAGAGCTGAAACAAGTAGCCAATCAATCAATCAATCAATCTGACTGACAGTGTTTTGTCATTTGATTATTTTTTAAGCAAAATTATTATTATCTGGTTTTAGATTCTCTTGCTGCCTTTTGTATGATTATAAATTGAGCATCTTTAGTCACTATCAGATATCAGATATTTTGGGACATTTTTCAGACTTCAGAATAAAAAATATTGTCAAACGGACTTTCTTGCTTGCATGTAATAACAGTTATCCAGTGTTGGTCAGAGGCCTAAGACACTGCTCTTTAACATATCACAAATGAGCTTCCTCCGTCCTATTTTCTGGAAGTCCATTGTGACATCTTCAAGTTGTTTGTCTTGTCTGACCAACAGTCCAAAGATATTCGTCACAAGATGAAATTAAGCAGCAGAAATTCAGAAGCAGGAAGCGCTTGGGCATTAATCAGTTACAAAAACAGCTGTCATACAATGCATTGCATCTGGCTGAGCTGTGGTTGGTGTGCTAACCGTGTCCTGTTGTGTCTGTGTAGTAACAATACGTTGCTTTTGTTGTACACTGTGTTTCACAACCTGTTATTTTCAATAACACATTATGAAACCCAGTGACCTCACATAGATACTGTGTGATGTGTAGTTGACTGGTGGATATAACTGTGAGCTCAGCTGAAGTGTCTTTGAGTTAGACACTGAAGCATGAAGTGTGTGATTCATAAAAAGACCCACAACATGATAGTTCACTATCACATTGGCAAACTAGGCTAGAAAAACAACCTGAGGCTCAATGGCCTCACTGTACTACCCCCACTACCGAGTGGGCGCCCCACTTTTACTGCTAACTTTCACCGAACTCTCCAGAGCCCGGGGCCCCGCTAGCAGCTGGACCCACATCAGGTTCTCATCAAGCCTCACAGGTCCATAGCAGTTCTTTAAGTTTCTCTCTCTCTCTGTCATCTCCTCTCATGATCAGAAGGCAACTGATTGGTTTCTCATGACAAGATCTTAAATGTCCATGTCATCATTTACAGTGCGATCATCTACGGTCACACGTTATCACACGGGTTGTCATAGTAACATCAGGAACATTAAGGACATTTTCTGCCTGTGGTCACTGTAGTTTTGATGTCCCCTTGTCAGATCTCAAACTGTTGTCAGATGTAAAATCACAAGTTGTTGCTTCAACTCTCTCCTCTTCCTCTCCACAGCTGTACGAACTGGATAGAGACCCAAAGAGAAAAGAGTTTCTGGATGACCTTTTCAGCTTCATGCAAAAGAGAGGTATGTAAACTGTGTGTGTTTTTAACGTTTCCATAAACACTACATCACGAGTACATCTCCTACATTTCCTCTCACTCGTTAAAATGAAGCCTTGAACCTTGTATATCTCTCTATATTATGTATCCTCGCTTTATCTCCTGCCAATGTTATAAGGAGCCTCTTGATAGTTGGATATAGAGTGGGACGATCTCCCTGCCCCCGTCTCTCTCTGACATATGACACAACATCGTCTACTCATCTTTCACTCACATGGGTGGGGTCTTTATTCATTTCGGAGATGATTGCTTTATGGTTGTGCAGCCCCTCGTCGTTCCCAGGCTATAACAAGACAAGACAGATCATATTATTGCCTGAGAATGGATTGGTTTACCTTTCCATCCTGCTGCTTGTCCACACGACTGCCTGCCTGCACTTTCTGACACACACACGCACACTGTCACAAACAATGACTCAGCCACCACGCAGGGTCTTCACACCGATGATGCACACAACTGAGCCCAACAAAATTTGCTATATCTTCTCTTCATCATGCTGGGAATTGTGTAATATTTTATTTGCATGTGTTGGGTGCATAAGTCCCCAGTGGCTCATTTCAGATATTTAACATACCAAGCAGCCTTATAAATGTGACAGTGTTGACTCATGGCTTAATCAGATGAGCATGCCTGAAGGCTGACATGAGAAACGACAGACGTGCTCACGGGTGAAAAAACCAGTACTAAATGTTTACAATGTCAGAGCCACCAGCGATGGGCGGATGTGCCAAGTCCACTCTGAGAATCTGAGAGCGCCATCTGCAGGTCAAATCGTTGACTCTCCTGAGTATGGAAACAGGATTGTACATGTTCTGTGTCAAACATGTTCGGGGTCAGTTAAACTTTTGCTGGTAAAATTTGATGAAAGCGATAATGGCTTTGATTTTCCTCACTAGGAAAACAACATTTGTCATAAATGATTACAAAATTGTAAGTATTGATTAAATCATGTCCAAGGCGCTTTGTCTCATACTTGGTTAGTCATTAACAAACATTAATGTCATCTCTAGTTTAGAGACAAGTCTGGTCAGGTTGAGTAACATGAACCAGACAAATGTTTGTCACTTTTCTTTGTAAGTTGGTGTTCTTGCTTTCCTCATACGATCCTTCGATCAGTCGATAGATTTGATGGCTCTGATTGGTCTGCTCCTCGCTGTGTGTATGATGAATATCATTTGTCCTCATCTGCTTAAAAACATATAACTGGCTGTTAAAATGTTTAACTTGCCTCTAGCGTGCTCTCTGCAAACATGTTCGAGAACATAAGTCTCCTGCCATGACCTGTTCCTCCTTTGTGTGTGTGTGTTTTATTTCAGGAACCCCAGTAAACCGTATTCCCATCATGGCCAAGCAGGTCCTAGATCTGTACATGCTCTACAGGCTGGTGACAGAGAAGGGCGGCCTGGTGGAGGTCATCAACAAGAAACTGTGGAGGGAGATCACCAAGGGACTCAACCTGCCTACCTCAATCACCAGTGCAGCCTTCACCCTCCGTACACAGTCAGTACATACACACACACACCCACACACACACATTCACCTCCTGTTCTTTCTCTTTTGGTTGAGTTGTAGTTGAAAGGTTACTCAGTCAGTTCTCTTGGTTCACACATCTTGTTACAATCCAGAGGAGGCTTACTTACAAGCAGCTCACTTATTGGACAGCCCTGATTACTGACATCTTGTCAGAATAGAGATCAGTAATAACACAGCTGATTAGGGTAACTATATAGTGACTTTAGCGACATACTTCAAACTTCATAACCATAATCCTTTTTGTTCTGCTCAGCAATTCAAGCATGTGGTGCTACTGGCTATCAGATGTCAACAGCCATTTCGTTTTACCAATTAACCCCTGTGTTTGAAGTCATTTCCTGGAGGTGGCTCAGATGGCAGCATGCTCTCACTCTTAATTAGTCTCACCACTGATCTGACTTACAAAAAAAGAGACCTGTAGTTTCAAGATTATCTCCACTCATTGTCTCGTGTGCTCAGAAACAGCGCAGCAGCAGAAGCTAACGTGTCTCTCAGTCTCTAGTGTGGGGGAAATTCCACTTTGCAAAGATCTCTGCCAAAATGTCTGTCAAACTCGATGACCCAAGTTTTGTTACACAGGACACGTGATCCTGATGACATCACTACAGCATGACTAGGGTCTTTCTCTCGGACTTGACAAAGCTAGAGACACAGAAGACATTATACAGCTCTGTACATACTCCTCATGATGTGTGTATTTCACATATATCCACAGATACATGAAGTACCTGTACCCATATGAATGTGATAAGAGGGGTCTGAGCAACCCCAATGAGCTCCAGGCAGCCATCGACAGCAATCGGCGAGAGGGCCGACGACAGAGCTTTGGCAGCTCTCTGTTTACCTACTCGCCCAACGGGACACCCACTATGCTCTCATCACCGAAGCTACCCACAGCCAGTGCAGGCCTGTCAGTGGGCACCAATGGGGCGTCACTGACTCCCATCCAGAAGACCAAGAAAGGTGGGATTTTGTGTATCAGGCTGCACAGAAGCAATGACCCAAACAAGCTGTTTTTCTGTCATTGTGGTTCAGGGGGAATGTCATTTATATCCTGCCTGGATAGCTCATCATATTTATCTGTATATGAGTTTGCGTGACGTAAGTTCCCTCTTCTCCCCCCCCCCTCTCTGTGATGTCCGGTCAGAAGAGGAGGGAGGCCAGCCTCTGCCGGGAGTCGGTATGGCTCGTTTGCCAGTGGGGGCCTTGGCAGGTCACTCGGTGGCTGCCGTACAGGCAGCAGCAGCTCAGGCAGCAATGGCGGCTCAGGTTGCGGCTCTGGAGCAGCTGAGGGACAAACTGGAGGCCGGCGAGCCGCCAGAGAAGAAAATGGCACTGCCCGCCGAGGAACACCACCGGCTGCTGCAGAGAGCGCTCCAACACAACCTGCTGGCCATGACTGCTCAGTTACCCATGAACATCCGCATCAACAACCAAGGTATTTAACGCACTGGAGTTCCTGATATATTCAGCAAAACGAAGACAGGCTGAGGTTTGTAGGCTGATTTTGGGGGAAACAAACTCTTCTGAACGACATTGCTTGAAGGTAATATGTACATGGATAACAGAGGAGGCTGCCAGGTGCTGCCCGAAGGATCTGAGAAATTTCTATTCATGTAGTCAGTCGACACAGTGAGACAAAGCTGTCACAGTCTGCTCAGTTTCATTAAGTTGTATCTGTGGGCATCACCATTTTACCCCAGAATTCACTTGAGTCGGTTTTCAGGCATTCTTACCTTTCCTGGCAGTTAGCATCTTGAGACATTTTTGTCTTCTTACCACAAACCACAGCACTCAACAGTGAGGCGGCAGCCCCATATGTTGACCTGTTTTGCTCATAGAAGCAGATGCATGCATGCATACACTACATGTGTGTATGTTGTCTGCGTGGGAATTCCCACTGTGATCATATAGCAGGGTTCGTCTTCTGCCCTCTATCTGATAGAACATGCAGACACTTTCTCAGTACTGATCATACAGATGACTTCAGAGAAATGTTGAACTGGATGTTTTTGGAGTTTTGTTTTTTTGTGCCGTGAGAGAGGATTGTGGTCTTGAGGTGACTGTTTTATAGAAAGTTGAGAGAGAAGTCATTTCTGGACTAGTCTTTCCACTGAATATAACAACACGACAATTGATTTGATAACGCGCGCTCTTTTTCTTGGTCGTCTTCCTCATAGAAGGCAGGCAGGACTCGGCCCTGAACCTCACCACCAACGGCACGAGCAGCATCAGCATGTCGGTGGAGCTCAATGGAGTGGTGTACGCTGGTAAGTATCACTGTCATGTGGCACAGAAGGTCCAGCGGATCACTTCCTTCCTCACTTCATGTTTCCCTTCATTCAGAGAGTAAGATAAGAAAATCATGAGCTTAGCTTAGCATTAAGTCTGGAAACAGAAGCCTTCTCTCTAACATTAAGCATTCTGCCTACCACCAACTCAAAGATCAGTAATTAACAGGTTGCGTCTGGTTTGTTTAATCTGTTCTCAAACACAAATGTAAATAGAACAGTTCGTGGTTTTAGGGGAAGCTTACGTGATGTTACCCCGTGTGAACAGGTGCAGTGACTTCCCAGAGCCTCGTTGTGACTGTATGATTGCATGGTTATGATGAGCGAAGAAACGCATTTCCCAGAATGTTGAATTATTGCTTTAAATATTAAATATCCAGCCTTTACTGTAAGCTAAGCTCTCCTCCTGGCTATTGGTTCTGTACTTAACACAACAATATGATTGTTTGATCTAACTCGCGGGAAGAACGTATATATGAGTGTATTTACCGATATGTTTAACTATTTCTAACAGTATTCTAACAGTCGTTTTTGTGTCTCTTTTACAATCTAGGCGTTCTTTTTGCTCAGGCAGCAGGGTCGGCCTTGTCCGGTGCGTCTGGATCGCCCATCTCCAACAAGGCGGTCAGCAGTCGTGTCGCTCCACAGCAGCAGCAGCAGCAGCAGCAACCGAACACACCTACCTCAACCTCCAGCAACTCGTTGTCTTAACAAACCCCCAGCCTTTTTTTTTTTTTTTATTACACGCTAAGTAAAGCCAAAAATCAACCTCATTTTCTACATAATCTATGCCAAAAAGAGAAGAACCATAAACTGTATAGACAGACAAACTGAAACTCGCATCACTTGAAGTACACTATCTCAGGTTTTTTCTCACAACTCACCTCTTTTGTTCTTCGTAGCCAAAAAATTATTTCGGAAAAAAAAAAATACATACCAACTGAGAGCCAGTATATGCTAAACAAATATGTATGCACAACCTGTGAATTATTTATTTCTGCATAAATGTACAGATTATCGGAGAACAAAAGAGAAGGAAATAACTAGGAAGGGTAATGCACTGTTTACACACACAAACAGAGCTACTGATAGACAGCAATGTTTTATCCTCTAGGGGGGAGATTTTTTTATTTTTATTTTATCTTCTCATTGTCATTACTATCATTATTGTTATTCTCTTTATTGTGTTTTATCATTTAAATCTTTAACAGTCCTCTCTGCAGGAAAAAAATCTATATATTTAGAATTCTATAAAAAAATATGAAAAATATGAATATTCTCTATTTTTAATCAGAAAAGCTTTAAAAGGTATATGTTTTTTCTTCAGGGCACATAACAATGTACCGTTGTGACCTCATTTTGTGTAAAACCATATAACCTTATTCACGTGGCAGCCATTTTGGATCTCTATGTAGAAGAGCTAGCATGATGCAGGTGTGTGCTCCTCCTGTTCGTATCAATGCCATAGATTCTCCAGTGACACAAATGTAAAACAGCTGGATCGGAAGAAGGTTATTGGTTCACTTTTTAACCCGCGTGGTCCATTATTGATCGCTGCCAGAGTATATAGGTTGTTAGCTAGAAAGCTACACAGCTGACGTCCCTGCTGAATTCAAGCAACTGTAGTGCTTATACTTCCTGAGACAGCGGGCTACTTGTTATCTGAAAATCCTCACCTGTTTGTTGACATGAGGCCAGTTTGATGCATATCTCTGCCAATTTTGTAGGTAGTTTGTCAAGCTTAGTGTTCAGAATGGCTGTTTGTAAGATTAAGGTCAGATGTGCAGGTGGTAAGATGAGCGAAAGTCTTTGTTGAGGTTTTCTTTTTCCCCTCGCTCGCTGCACCTCAACAGGCTGGACTCTCTGAGCCTCAGCGACGCTCACACCGACTGTTTCCTGTATCATACACATTTTCGATTGCTCTCAGGTGTCCGTCTGCTCGTCGTCTTTGTACAGTATCTCGACGGAGTAATGCTTTGCAACATTTTTCTCTGTGGAAAGACCTCATTTTTATCGCTTTTTTTTCTAACTTGGCCTTCTTGTGGAGTCTTATGGTCAGATGCATGCCCATATTTGTAGATAAAAGCCCTTCAGCGATCAGGAATGAAGCAGGAAAACTTTGATTTCCTGTCTTAAATTCACTGGAGTCATGTGTCCACTAAATCCTTGTCATTGTGGAGACGCACACGGACAATCAGGTGTCAGGTGACACTACCTGAGCTTCAGAAGAAACATATCCTGACAGTTATTCAGCTCATATCTGATGATATGATGTTTTGCTTTTTGTATTATACATTACAGATGCCTTTTTTTTTTCAGCTTTGTGTTTTGCATGACTTAGTGCTTCTTCTGATCCAAGTGCTTCTTATCCTGTGCCGTCACAAGGACAGGGCCTCCTTGAGACTAGCTTGCCACCCATCAGGGATAAAACAGAGAATGTCTTGTGATCCTCTGACTATTTTTAGATGTTGCTTAATTCAGGCTTTTGACAATATGAGCTCAGAGGTAATTGTATCTGCTGCTTGTGTCTCTGTATTTGTACGAACGCTCACTGGAGTTGGATTTGTAAAGCAGCCACGGTGCAGATACCGTATCGCTCATAAGTAGTTGCGTCTTTGCATTCTGAAGCAGATCAGTCATTCAGCTTTTTGAACTTTAACCTGTGTTACCTCTCTGGATTGTCGGCTGTTAAAGATTGTTACTCACCCACTCACAAAGCAGCCTCATTCCTACTGACGTTAGGAAGTAAATCAGGCTTTGTATGCGGGTTCTGTTCTGAGGCCTTAACACAGCATGAGATGACCAGAGAGCGAGCAGTACCTCCGTCTAATCAGTTTTTACTGTTCCAGTCAAATATCACCAGATGGCTGTCGTGGCTTTGATTCTGGACTCTTCTCTGTGGGAAATCACCACCAGCTGCTGCACAAACACCGGTCAGTTTTGAAAAGTGCTCTTTATACTCAGACAGCCAATGACATATTCAAAGACGCATACGTGACACATGTAAATCTTAAGGTTGAGTGTAATAGCGAGAGGACCTCTTGACACAAAGGAGCGAACTGTTCAGCCTCACTTGTTTTCTCACTTTCGAGAAAAGACAAGTGGAGCTTTGGTTGGAAGCAGGCAGGATCTCATTGGTTGAGTTGCATCTCAATGAAGCAGAAAACCTGTTTGTTTTTCCACTTTGAAGGAGGAATTCTGCTCAAATGTAAATAGAAACATGAAATTATAATGTATTTGTTTAGGTCTGAAGCAGCTATAATGAAACCAGTTTGTAACTTAGTCACATTTAGCTCCACAAGGGGGTCCTGCTGGGTCATTACGGGACCAGTTCAAGGCAAGAAACGTAGCAGCAGGAGTTTTGACTTGCAGATGTGGTGTGTTTGAGATTTTACATTTTACATCTGCCAGTTCATTTTTATGATCAATGCGTGCCAAAAACAAACTAAAAACTAAAACAAAAAAATCATAAAGTAGATAATCTTTGTGATGTATAAACATCTATGAATGCAATGGCTGATCTGAGTTGCAGTGACCTACACACTGATGTCTGGGCAGGCAGGCTTAAATAATTGAGGAAAAACTAGCCAGATGTTCCCGGTTACCGTAATGGCACCTCAGCTCTACCCAGCCGAGGGCCTGCAACACACACAAACACGCACACACTACACAGGACCAAGGCAAAGGGCACTGGGGCCATCACGCTATAAATAAATAGTAATATAGAATCACTTTATTAACTGGTAGTTTGCTTGAAAAGAAGTAACTCTCAGAGAAGTGACCCCCATATGTTAAAGAAAGAGTCACTGTTCCACCAAAACTTGAAAAGTTTAAAGCTTGTTTAAAGTGATAAATGCAAAAGCTCAAACACAAACAGCAATAAGAAGGAAAAGCTGCATCTGTAACAGTCGTTGCCTGCTGTTATTACTTTCTTTGGTACAGTTTGGCTGCGAGTGCACCTGCATTTCTGAAACTGCTGCTGCTGATGCCGTGGTTCTGTAAACCGGACAACACGGTGCCTTGACTCTGGTTTTCGTAGGTTTTAGGTGAGGGGCTCATGAAGTCGTCTTTTTTATCTGTCCTCCCTCTGCATCCCCACTGGACGTCAGTATCTGATCACAAACTGCAGGTGTTTGGCTCAATCACTGGAATGGTTTTTATATAGAGACATTTGCACAACTGAAACTCCAGTCTGTGTGAGATTACAGCTTTCTGTCAGCAGCCTGTAAGGGTGGAAGAAGCACAACCCATTGTTGCTTTCTATGCATCCTAACATGAAGTTATTTTACAGATATCGAAGAAACACAGGTGGTCAAATGCGTTGTTTACATGATGAATTTAGTTATGTGGAGAAGAGCTTGTTTCAACCATTTGGCCTCTTTAGTATGTGAATGACGTTCATGCAGTTTTAGTGTGATTTAAAGACTCACAAGCCCGTTTGATTATTGATCAGGTTGTTACAGAGGAAACAACAGTACATTTGATATATTACGATACAAATGGATGTTTTTGCGTATTCAGTGTGATGACACAGAAAGCTCCGCGTTTGTCTCCACGTCTCTCTCTCTCTCTCTCTCTGCATGAGTAGCAGATGTCACAGTTGCAAGTAACAGCTGACAATCAAACAGAGACATGCTGTGGCAGAAAGAATTGGATTAGTAGGGGGGAAGGCTGCTGGAGATAGCAACATTCAATCAATACCAATCTACAGGATCAACATTGCTTTTTTAGATTTGACCCTGTGACCTTTTGGCCCCTGAGGCAACATACAAGCACCTGCCCCCTTCAATGGATCCATGTTTATCGTATATCTATCGACACACTGTCAGATATTTGCATTTGAACAGTGGAGGTACTGCAGCTCGGTCTCTCTTTCAGTATGCGCGTAGCCACATCTTCAGGGAAGGTTGGCAGTTGCGCGGTAGCGACAATCAGGGGACAACACTGTATACCTCCAAAAAAACGCCACAAACAAACCCTGTTTCTACCTCAAACTACAGCTTTTGCTGGTTTCTTCACGCGGGAAAAACCTCGTCAAAACGTTGTTGATGCTGGTTCATAAACACTTTGACTTATTAAAGACATTGTAAAGACCACAGACAATCAGAAATCAAATGAAAAATGTGATCGGTTTCATTTATGCAAGGGGGAACCAAAGATGTCAGGATAGTTGAGGATTCAGTTCAGCCTCTTTACAAAGAGCGCCCCCCGGTGGAAGGTTTTGTTATGGCATCCAATCAGTTTATATTTCCTAAAGGGAAACACAATCGGGTCTGACCCTGGACTGCAAAGGCTCAGTCTCCTTCAATATGACTCTGTACTGCAAAAACAATGACATTAAGTGTTCATATCTTTATTTACTTAGGAGTGTTTCCAGACTTGTGTCCATGTTGAGGTGACAAAGCCTCAGAAACAGCATTTAAATCATCACGGAGCAGTAAAATCATTCACTTACAGAATTTATTCACTTCTTGAAACAATCAAGAATCAAACAATGTGTAGCCTGTTTGTCTGTAGCTGTGGTCAAGCAGGTTCCTTCATACCAGAGTTGCTAATATATTTTAAGAATCATTGAAACAGAGTATGAAGCCAGGAGATGTTTTCTAGCAGATTATGGTTCAGATTGCTATTTTTTTCTGAATGCTGCCTGCTGTGTCTGTGTGTCTCCAGCCGCTTTCACTCGTAGAAGTTTAGGCAGTGCTCACACATGACTTTGTGTCTGCAGTTCTTGGCTTTATTTTGTTTTATTTTTTTGTCAAAGTTACATTATTGTGTGCCGTTAAATGCTTGGATTGAGAACTTGGCGCCTGTTGTATTCACATGCTCTTGTACAGATTGGAACAATTAGTTATCTGGACTAATATTCACTGCATTCTTCATGCAAAATGCATTTTGTTTGTCTCAGAGTTTGATTTCCTGACAATATAGGTAATAAATAATGTTCTTTTCTCAGGGGCTGGTTCCCAAATCTGGGATATCGCAGCTACCCTCTGGATCTCTGTGGTTGGCTTTGCTCGCTCTATGTCAAAATGTCTCAATGAAAGAAAGTCATTGAAGCGTTGCTGCTTTTACTCCCACCTGAGCCGTAGTTTTAAGAACGTCTTGCATAGAAAATTAACTCCTGTTTACTCCTGTTCCCACATGCTGCCGACATGGAAATTCTGCTGCAACATTTACGGGTTAAGGTGCATGTGGGTTGTAGGGGCTTTTGACTGGACTTCACCACTGACTTTACCTTCATCAGGTGGACCACAGACAAGGAAAATGATGAGAAATAACAAGATGCCTTCTGCTGTGACAATTATTGTATGAATTAATCTGTATTACTACGATTCATTAAATAGAATATTTCTGAAATATGGCTTTTTAGGGCTGTGAATTACATCATGTTTATATTTTGTTTTTTGTTTTTTTTTGCTTTTTCTTTGCTTTTTATTTTCCTTCCTGGATTTGCTGTAGCAACCCCAGCACACAGAGATTACACTTGGAGCAGATTTATTAATATAGCGCTAATGACGATGATAATAATGTGATTATTTTTAGGGAAGCACGTGACGTGTGGGGGGCTTCACGTGTCTTCAAGGTAACTTTAGAACTGAAACAAGGCTTTTGTCTTTCACAACTTCTCAGGAAAATCTACCTCTACCTCCAGTTTGATGCATTTAACCCAGCAAGGGCTCAAGTTACAGTCTAGTGGGTACACAAACAGGGCGTGAGGGTGGGCACCAGGGTCCGAAATGAACTTCAACATACTAGTACCGTATTTAGGATTAGTCGTAATCTCATGACACATGTGAGATTGTATTGAGAACAAGTATTGTGGTGTATTTATTTCATTATCTTGGCTGGAAACAAACAAAAAGGATGTAAACGTCACCCTGTAGGTGAACTGAGAGGTTCATTTTGGACACCAGGGTGTCTGTCTCTGTTTCTGTGTTTCTCTCTCTGCGTTACAGCTTCGTAACACACCTGCTGTTTAGTTTATTTGAGCATCAACAACAGGGAACCTCCAGCTCAACAGATAACTACTACTAGTACTACAACAAGTACTGCTTCTAGTACCACTGTTAGTACTGTGAGTTGTTTTTCAGTCTATTAATGTGTGCTTATTCCTTTTTTTTCTATAAATGATGACTTTTTTTTTTTGATGATGATGATGAATGGGATGTTTTCCGTTAACCACGGTAACAGTGAAGTGGCGGCGAGCAATGCAACTGTTTTTATTTTATTTTTTATTTTTTTGT
Organism: Nibea albiflora; assembly: GCA_014281875.1. Lineage (NCBI taxonomy): Eukaryota > Metazoa > Chordata > Actinopteri > Sciaenidae > Nibea > Nibea albiflora. Next base: position 9,220,587 of record CM024792.1, on the reverse strand, counting down.
TTTCTTTGTTTTTGAAGGGTGAAGAGCTATTCTTGCCTATTTACTCAATATGTGTTTGTGTGAATACTTTTGAATCTGAAATTAATAAAATATCACCTTTCTTAAATGTCACAAGAGCTCTGGGTGCTTTTTATGTTTAAGATAAGTTAGCAAATCTGTTTATCAGTAAGACTAAAAAATAAAGTATGTTCTGTCCCTTTTTAATTGGTTAGCATAACTAAGTCTTTATTGATTGACTATATAACATTGATGCTGGCACCACAAGTGACAAAACACCTAAAAACAAAAACTTTTTACATCTTCTTCTGCAAAATGAGTCTTTTTTTTAAACTTATTTTTATATTAAGATATTTATTTACTTACTTATATATTTACTTATTATAGTGCTGGGTAGCTTTTGAATTGCAGGGACCAATAAAGTAGTACAACCTAATTTATATGCGGATTATATTTCATGTTATTTATCCACATTAAAATAACGAGTAATCAAAGTTAATCAAATAAATTGAGTCTTTGAATTGGAGTATTGGTCTATTCGGTGCACGGTTTCTAGTATTTTAACTCTGACGTGAAGCGCTGGTTTTTGCGTGGGTTTCTGCGTGTGTCTCGATGGTGCGTGGCTCAGATGCACGGGTCAGCCCTGCAATGTGACTTGCGTGTCACGTTGACGCTGGAGTTTTCCGAAGCACCGCCCAGTCATCTTGTCCGCAGTGGTGAACCTATCGCTGCCCGGCAGATTTAAACACACCGACCGATTCCAGAAGACACGGGGGATGAGCGGGGCGGAGCTACACCGACTCTCGGCTACTGAACCGAGCGACCCTGGTGGTGGTGGAGAAAAAAGAAAAGCAAAACATCGGACTTTTAAAGCCATTACCTTCGCTACAGAGGAATAGATGCGTACAAGTCCCGTATAAAGAGGAACAATGAGACTGAGGTCTCAGAAAACCGTTACAACTTGCCCGGAGACGCCGAGGAGCGCCCGCCGACGGTCCAACAAAGCGACACACAAACGAACGCGCCCATCGGTGACCGAGAGCCAGCTTCAAACCAAGGTAACAAACTTACCGTGCGAACTATCACGTTAACGGTCAGCACCGCGAACAACAGGCCCGTACGTGTGAGCGGCACCAGTAAACACGCAGTGTAGCGAACTGTAGCTAGTTCGCCGGTGTTTCGGTTTAACGGGCTACCCCGCTAACTGGCGAATGTCGTCGTTACGACAGTTGTTGAAAACAGAGAGAAGCGTCCTCCTGAGTGTCTGTTTACTTATTCTTGTTATTAACTCCACGGTATTGAAAAACATAGCTGGTCTTTAGCTCGTCTTTGAGGCATTGCTTGCAGTCTTTTTCCTGTTTTAAACAGTTTAAACTAACGACGACAGCCACAGTGCCATTCGGCGGAAGGTCGCCAGTTAACACGGTCGCCAATTAAACCGAAACACCGGACATCGGTTAGCTGGTGCTAACAAAACAGTGGACAGCGTTGCTAACTTAACGTTAGCTGGTATTGTGTTGAGGCGGCAGCAGCTGGGCGATAAGGGGCTTTTCATGCCGGCTCTACGTACAAACTGCGACCTTTCCCTCTCTAATTAAATAAATTATAAGTTTACGAGAAAACACGGAAGTGTTGCGTGCTGTTCCGTTAGCATTTTGATGGATAAAGTGTCGCTTCGCTTAAAAACAAACGCAGTCCAAAGGTAGACGAAGGCTGCAGTGGTCAGTCTGTGTTTAAACTGTTGCACGGTGGTGTTTATTCAACTTTATCACCAGTTTGGATGTTGTTAGGTCACGTTACCTGATGGACACAGTCTTAGTTATAGTTACTGTATTTTTTTTAATGGCCTCAGTCTGCCACATGAGACAAACATTAGAAACTCCTCCCCTCATTTTAAAGGAGCAGAGAGCTCTGGACGAAGCAAAGCAGTCCTCTTTAACATTCACAACAACAAATCCTCTCCAGTCTATGCATGTTTGCAGCATGTATCCATCACCAGACCTCAGTATCCCCCTGTGTGATGCCGTGCCGGGGTTTCATCCCCGTTCACATGTGCAGATCTGGGACGAGGCGGCGTCTGGCAGGAGGATTAAACAGCCCAGTTACATGTGAGAGAGGGTCCCAGTAAAAGTAGGTCATCGGGGCACATGCACGCAGACTGTTTATGCAGAGGACTCCAGCTATGGAGTGATTTTTTTAGTGTGAGAGGACACAAGCTCTGCTTTAATGCACGCATACACAGTTGTACAGCTTTTCTTCACTGAATACATTGTAGTTAAGCCTCCTGTCGATTTGCGGCGGTTCTGCATTTGAACGATACCTCACAGTCTTGTAGCGTCCGTGTTAGTGTGTTTGTCTGTGTCAAAGGCTTTATGTACAATGTCTTAGCATCTACGTATGCAAAAATACTGCTGTTTATGTTTGATACACAGAGACGGAGCAAGTAAATCGCTGTGTGTAAAATAAGGTAGAAATAAAATATTGTAATGTGTTCATATAAAACAACCTTATGTGACAGTGAAACTTTTTTTTTTAAACTTTTACTGTGTAGAATGAAGAGCCCATGGATCATGATTCCCACCACTCGGATGATGAAATTCCCACAATGACGAGGCGACTTCTGCCCCGCGGCCGCCTGAGGAAAAGAGCCATCGCCGTTGATGACAGAGAAACAGGTGTGTGTGCTTTTCATATGCTTCCTTTTTTTTGTCTACCTGAATATACATACTTTTGAGTTTTGTGTTCTCCGACCGATCGTCCTCTTGTGCTGGTCTAGATTTGGCTTTCAAGACTCCGATCAGGCCCATCATGCGTCGTGAGCACATACTGTCAGAGATCGACCCGGTGACTCCTCGTAACACCACGGCCAGAAACATCTACTCGACACCCATCGTGCGTTTCCTCACACCCAGCAAAGAGAGTGAGTATAACTCGGTGTGGTGTATGGGCTGTACTGCCTTTAACACGCCCATCAGCTCCCCATCCAGACAGTTTATTTCATTTTGTGTCATTCTGGGAGATATCCAGCCATCCTTTTTGAAGGTTGTTTTCTTTTCTTATGACCAAAGTGCCCCGGGGAGAAAACTCACTTACCAACCGCAGTATTTATGTACCAGCATCTTTCTGGTGGCTTGTGGTAAATTCTCACCCTGGGCACATCAAATAGGAAAAACATCGAGAGCCTCTTGAACTGCGTAGCAGGCTTTCATGTGGTGAGCCAACAGTTGGTATTTATTTCATTGGAGGACTCAGTGTGCTGTTTCAGATGCAGTACGAGTCATTACTGTTTGTCATTCTTGGATGATCTCATGCTATGACATGTCAGGTTAGCTAATAACACCAAACTTGTGTGTGTCTCTTCTGTCCAGATATGAAATGTGCAGATACTGGAAACAACGTGTTGATGAGCCCAGAACAAGGAGTGTTTGGTTATGGCTCCATTGACCTTCTGGCTGGAGACGAGGAGGAAGACGTCTTTAATGCGTAAGTATGAAGACAGACAGACAGACAGAGACAGTCTGACCTGATTGGGCCTCTTTAACATTTCTGTGTTTCAGTTGAATGTTGTTGAAAGAGCAAAGAGATGAATGCACATCTTGAACAGCCTTATGCAATAACCATAATAAGTTTGTCTCAGTCATCGTCGCACGTTGTGAAAGATCCAATTTCAAGGCGCGGAGGAGCTCAGGTTTCTTCTAACAGTCGATCAAAGGCTGAGCGAGTGCAGTACAGAGCGGAAGCGGTTTAAAATCTCTCATACAGTGATAATCTGACCAACAGTCTATTAATACATTAATATCTGATAAAAGTCTTTACAGCATGTGAGTAATAGGCATTAAATGAGAGGTGCAACATCCTGTTATTGAAAGATTGTAAAACAGACCATGGTATTCACCATCAAATGGTGAAACTGAGATGAACCGCCTCAGTAGTTTTGTTAGACGTGCCAGCGAGCATTCCTCCTGTTCATTAAGACTTAACAGAAAGCTTAAGTTTAAGTTTTAAACACCGCTCTTCCTTGCTATCATAACTTTAAACTCTTACTCACACCAGGAGCCAGATATCGCTCGAGCGTGCAGCTCATTCTGTAAACACGCTGTAACGTCTGAATGAAGCCACAAGAACGCACACACTTGTGTATTTGTGATTCTTTATGTTCTCAGAGTGTTATTTTGTTTTCCAGCTTCAGGTTCATCAAGAATATACCGTCACAGTCTCAGCATTCCCGACCTCAAATCAGAGACATTCCCCCAAAGACCAGGAGCACTCCAGAGGCCACGCTGGTGGTCGACTTGGTGAGTTTGATGCTCTGGAGCTTCCTGCTCTCACACACAGGCAGTTCAGATGAATAAACAATGTGGAAGTTGAACTTTGGCAAAGTAATGTTAACTCAAGGAGAGCTTAACAAAGAGCGTCCGGTAACACATTAACTTATTAAGACACGATGAGGACTGCAGTGATAAATGTGGAAGATGGTGTGATCACAAACGAGCCAACATAAACTGAAATCCACACCGGCCGTGGCAGAGCAGGCCTCAGACAAACAGTAGGACTTTCTCAGTGTGTGTTCTTGTCTGCACTCGTGTTTTTGCGTTCTTGTGAAACATCATCAGTCACAGCTCAAGTGCTGTTCCGAGTCAAAGTCCGGATGACCTGAAGCAGTCTAGATTTTTTTGAATATCTGGCTGACGTAAACAAACGATGTCTTTTTAGGAAGTTAGCTCTGGCGTTTTTTGGAGACATGAAGGTACCTTTGCAGCCCGTCATCACCACGGCAACAACAGTTGTATCTCTGCAAAGCCTTTCAGCATTTTGTAGCATTTTTAAAACACACATGCATGACAGATCGGATAATAGTTGTATGTTTTTACTGTGTTGCTGGTTGTGTTGTTTTTGTCAGGAATGGTCTCTTAGGAGGTTTTGAGTTGGGATTGAGTCTCCGTGCAGTTTGGTACAGTTGTGTTGATGTGTCATCTTTAAGCTGGTGGTGGAACTCTCCTGACTGATGGCGCTGCTGAACTTTCCATGTTTCAAACTCTGTATAGTACCTAGTCATAAAGCGGTTAACATGAAATACGTCACACACTTGTTGACTCACAATAGCTGCACATTGTTCTCCTGAGCTCAGCTCAAACACAGTGGTTGTTTTGGTTTTTCCATCTGTCTGCAATCTGGACTTTTTGGTTCAGATCTTATTTGCTGTTTCTTAGAAAACACGCCTCGGTCACACTGCAAGACGGGAGTGCGAGTTCAAAGACTGAGCCTGTGGCAAAGTTTAAATGTTTTAAATGTGGCTAGTTCAAGCAGAGACACAACACCATGACAGCTGCACCCAAACTGAGAAAGAAGTCTTAAATTTTTATACTAAAATGAAGTCACGTTAATGTCTGTGCTTCCAGGAGGAGACCCTGATGTTCAGCTCTCTGAACGTGATCGACGAAGCAGAGTACACCTTCTACACAGCTTTCCAGGACCATCAGTACAAGGTAAGCACACGCTGCGAGTGAAAAGAAAATGACTGCAGGCGGTAAAAAGAGTGAACGGCTGAAGGAAGAATCACTTCAGTGTGTTTGTCCTCTTCAGTGAGGGATGACAGGAAGCAGGAGATGTGAAGAAATCTAGTCTAAAAGTGGAGAAATGCCGGAACTAACAATAACATTGGTGGGATGTGATGGCTAACGAGAGAGAGAGAGAGACTGTGGAAAAAATCTGCTTTGACATTTTCATTTATTTTATCCTCTCTACTGCGTTTTTATCAACAGGTATACATGATCCTACGACCACACGTCAAAGAGTTTCTGCAGTCCATGGCAAAAATCTATGAGGTGTGTATTAATCCGGCATAACATTGAATTGTCAGATTGTTTATTGGTGTAGTCGGCTCGAGACAAAGTGAGCTTTATCAGTTTAAAATCAGTTAACAGAGTATTCTCTTGTTTTCATTTAACTCATCTAAATGAACCAATTCAGAGCCACAGTTCTCATTTTTCTTTGCCTGTGAAAATGAATCAAACTGACTGTAGTTTTTCGGGGCGCTGTGACTCACGTGGGCTTGGTGCTCTGTTACAGCTGTTTGTTTACACGTGTGCAAAGAAGGAATACGCCGAGAAGATCCTGAACATCCTCGACCCGCAGAGGAAACTGTTTCGGTAGGTCTCCTCGTGATCTTGCGTTTCATAAACTCTTTGCTTGACCGCAGAGACGTGCACTCTGGCGGGGTTATCAGACTCAACCTGCTACCGGTCCCGTCTGTGACCAGCACCGCAATCTCTGGACGCTGCTCGGAAATGTTGAATGGTCTGTGGTCAGGCAGTTAGCTGGTCGCTCTGATTGGTATCCAGAGTGAACTACAGTGAGTGCAGATGTGTTTGTGTGAGGACAGGAGAAATAAGGTGGTTGATATCTCAAACAAGAAGTAAAGACATCAGAAAAGGACATTTAAAGTCAGTTTAACAAAGAAACATTACTTTACTTTTGATTTCTAGATCTTGACTTGCTTTTTATAGTCCATATTTTCTACTTAATGTTTGAAAACCTGCTTGACATGTTGAACCTACAAAGAATTATCACCTGTCTGCAGCTTCCTTCGACTTTACTTTACAGGCTGTTCTGTGAGTTTCAGCTCATTGTTTGGCAACAGTTTTGTTTCTGTTTTCATCCAGCAGCTCAGCTCCAAACAGCAGACGGACACAGTTAACTACCTGCTGAAACTAGTGGAGCATGTAGCAGCTAAAGAATCATAATTAGTAGTCAGAGCTAAATATTGGACTTAGATTCAACAGGGGGCAAAAATACGACTCCAAATAAATTAATATACAAGTGTGTGTGCTGTCATCTTCAACGTATCAACATCAGATGAGATGACGTGTCAGTTTCTGTTGCCCCCAAGTGGGCAAAAAGATTTAAGTGCAGATTTAAGAAGGCGATTCTGATGTTTTCTACGCTAACTACGACCTCGGTCAATAAACAGGACATTACAGAGGTGTGTCCACTGAGTGTAGATTCATACTGTGTTGTCTGTGTTGTCACCATAGTGACACACTTTGTTCACAGGAAACGGCTCTAAATGTTTTTAACGTGTCTGATTTCCCTCCCAGACATCGTCTGTATCAGGACGACTGCGCCTGCGTTCTCGGCCACTACATCAAAGATCTCAGCAGTCCTCGGGAGGGATCTCACCAAGACGGTCGTTCTGGACAACGCGCCCCACACATACCCGTACCATGTAAGCCTATAGTTTGTCTGAGCCTTTAATGTGGGGATAGAGGTGTATAGAAACATATTTTTGAGGTGATGTTGCTGTTTTTTCTCCATGGCGTTTTCGTAGCTGATGAACACGATTCCCATCAAAAGCTGGTCCGGAGAGTCCGAGGACAGAGAGCTCCTTAAACTCATCCCCTCCCTGGAGAAACTTTCAGCAGCGGTACTGTCCTCGCCTGTGATTATTACATGTTTGTTTTTATTTGTGAATATCAATGTGAAACAGCCGAGCCTACACTCTAACACTAGGAGCCGCCAAAGTCAGACATTTCCAGATACTGCTGCCGTGATGTGACTGACCCATGTTAAATGTTTGTAGTGTTTTAGCGTTACTTGCTTTGATGCAGTGACGTTCAATCAATCAGCAGCTGAAGTCAGGTTGAAGTTTGAAGTCAGGCAAAGACGTTGATGGTCGACGGACCACGTGAAAATCTGCTGCTTGTCATTTTGGACAGTTGCTCAGATTAAAGAAGGTTTAATGTAATATAGTGTTGTGGGATATTGTGACGGACGTTATTACAAACAGATAGCAGCCGTTATTTTCATTGAATTGTATTGTTTTGTCTGTAAATTCAGACAGCCTTACTTTGCATATCGTATGAAAAGAGAATCAGTACTTGGGTCCAGTTCTCTTGTTTTGAAGCAGATCAGATGTCAGCCAGCAGACGCTCGGCTGCGTATAAAGCAGCTGGTTATCTGCAGCAGCATCTGTCTGCTGTCTTTCCTCCCCGGGTTTCATCGTTCTGTCTGAACATCTCCCGTCGTGTTTTTTCAGGAGGATTTTCGGGAGGTGCTGAAGAAGAGGAAGGATCACTTCCACAGGCTGCTGTCGGAGGACTGACAGGACTCTCCACCCACCACCACCCCCCCCTCCCACTTTAACTACTTTATGTGACTTTCACAGCTCATGTTTGCTTCTTCTTTATGCTTTGGTTAAAAGCAGTATCCAGTTGAAATGAACGAACCTGAAGCCTGCTCGTTTTGAGGTGGACCTGCTCGCCCTCCTCCGTCCTCCCCTGATGACTTTTAAGGATGGCAGATTGGCATTTCAAACATGCTGCTGGTTGTCCGTCACCAAACACCCCCGTCTCTCTGAGACTCATTCCACAGGGCAATAAACTGCTATCCGGTGTATGTGTATATTTACAAGACCAAACGAAACATGTTGTTTATACTCATGATTTTTTATTTATTGATTATATCGCTAATCAACGGCTGTTATTCTGTATATTTTAGATATGCTTTTTTATGCAATAAAATGACCTGAATAACAAATGGCTAAACGAAGCTCGTCTGGCTTGACTCTTCAGCTCTTCACTCTTCATCATCTGCTTCAGCTCTTTGAGATGATACCTGATTTAATGCATGATGTAGAGTTCCCGAAGTGTGAGGCGAGCAACCTGTCACGGAAGCTGCCGAGGAAAGCTGCTGTCAGCTGCGAATATCATCAGCAATGAGTCATTACTTTTCCTCCCGTCACTTTTCAGAGTGACAAATTAATACGACGTGTTCCACACGACCGCCTGAACCTCCTCATCCTCTCCGTTAGTGGTTTTTATGATCGTTTTGTCTTTTTAGTTCCTATAAAAAAAAAAATGCTGCTCCTGCTGCTGAAAAAATAAAACTCCTCACTTCCTGTGCAGCAGGAAAGAGCCACCAGAGTTAAAGAGCGAATGGAAAAGATGTGTGAACTAGGTAGGATCCTTTAACTAGATATTAATATAAGAATACCAATATAATCTTATTTTTGGCGCACTTTATCATATGTATAATTACTATCCATTAATAACAAATCAGTGCTTAAGAAAACAAAGTAGAGACACACAATAGTAAACTCTCATATAACAGTGATAAAGACAGTTTAAAGTCATTAGTGCTCCATCCTGTGTGTGAGCCTTAGAGGAGGGCTGAGCTTTAGCTTCAGTGTAAATGTTTACCGATGAGCTGTTTGTGATGGATGTGATTTAAAGGTAAACCGAGAGAAAGTGCCTCCTCCTCCTCCTCTTGCTGCTGCTGCTCTGGCTTTATTTGCTCCATATGGTGTTTGACATGGTACCCGGGAAGAAAAAAAAAACTGTGTGGGCGGAGGAAAAGCCTAGTATTTTGTCCGTCCTGAAATTTGATTCAGAAGTTCAGGATCCTGGAAGACAAAAAGCAAACGGAGGGGGAGGGAAGAAAGGCAGAGAAGGACGGAGAGGGTTTTTTTTTTTTTTTTTTTTTACTGCGAGAAGAGTAAACTCACCAAATACTCTGCAACCTCCGACTAAAGTAAGTGCATTTATACGAGGCATGTTTCTAATTGAGCGAAGCCCTTAGACAGACATTTCAAGTGGCTGAATGAATTCATAGATCTGCAATCTAACTCTTAAGTGCTGTAATTGCTGCTGAATGGCCACTAAATATAAGGTTTCAGCGCCGCTCTTTCAGAATGACTTGTGTGTCCTTTACGCACACATTAAACGCGGACTCGAGCGCGTTTTGGCTCCAAATGATCACCAAATTAGGCATTTCCTGCGGCTCTCATATTAAATCAGACAGGACCAGACTTTGCTTGCTTTGTGTAAAATTATTTGTTCTTGGAGAAAGTTGACCAGCAGCGGGAGAAAAAGGTGTTTTTTTTTCTCTTCGGGGAGCGGGGAGTAAAAGCACAGTGTCCCCCCATACGCGTGTTTCCACATCCACGGCAACTCAAGATTTATTCCCCTCCGACCTGAAAAGCCAGACGAGTCCTAATTGCGCTCTATACATGGTAAAGTCCTCATTTGTTTGGAGAAAGATCCTCGCCGCAGATTTTGCGTGCCGTACTCTGCGCCACCGTCGCATGTGCGCCAAAAACATCCAGAAGAAAATGCTCCAAATTCAATGCGCAGATGTGAATGAAAGCCTCTGAAATTCAGCATGCAGGTCAAATAACGGCAGACCAACAAAAGCGCGTGATTGGTGTTGTGTTACATTCATTTGTCTGACGCTTTTTGTCGAACTCGTCACACAATAATTACCCAGAGTGGTAAAAGAAGAATTCAAATCATTTATAGCACTTTATAGAAAAATACTCACTCACAAAATACTTACTACAGGTAAAAGTGTTCATCAGCGTTACTCACACGTGGGGCAACAAAATGTACTTTAAGTACTCATTATGCTTCGTTGTCGTGGGATTTAATGTTAAATTTAACAGTTTCTGTAACTGGAGTCAGGAACACAAAGAGTAGAAGTATATAAAGTAGCATAAAATAGAAAAATTACAGAAATAAAAAGTAACTTTCCTTCCTCAAAACTTTCCTTACTTTCCCCTGCTGATAACCACATGATTTAACCCTTAGTTATCCTTATGGTGACATGTTTGCCCCCCCCCCAAAAAAAAAAACAAATCATAAATAATATTTTTCTTATGTTATTTCTGATCATCCTATATACTTTATGCTGTAGGACCGCCCAAAGAGTCTCAAGATAAATATGAGGGATCACCAGATGATCAAAGTGGCAATAAAGAAACAGAAAATTATTTATTTTTTCACTTCTTAGAGGGATTTATACTCAGTCGGTTAAATATTGTTCATATTCACCTCTGCAGGCCGTTAAAAATATTCAGAATATGTGACGTATTTGATATTTTCCATTCATCGTTGTTAAAACGAGTGAAATAGCAGCACCAAGCAGAAGATAATGTTTGCTCAGAGTATTGGCTTTTCTACTTTTCTAACTTCAGCTCATTGTTCACATGCAAAGCCTTTTATTTAACAGTTTGATGCATTTTGTGGTTTAAAGAAAAAAAGATTTTTAGGAAATCAACCTATTTTCTTTCCTGTTAAAATGAAGATGAGAAGATTGATACCACTGTCATGTGTGTCTATTAAATATGGAGACAGTTAGCTTAGCTTTGAATAAACACCGGGGACAAAGGGGAACAGCTAGCCTGTCCAAAGAAACCTAGCAGCGCGCCTAAATCCCACCGACCCACTCCCTCAACTTATTATATCTCAAAAACTGAACGTCTGTTTGTTTTTTAACCTTTGGAGTCAGGCTGGTTTCCAGTGTTTATGCTTAGGATGCTAGGATAGCTGGTTGTTGCTATAGCTTTAAGGGAGGGATCAATCTAAATTCAAAACAGGTTTATAATCCTGAAACATTATTTTACAATGATGTTTGATCATGTGTACCTGCAACTTGCCCGATGCCAGCTGGGATAGGCTTTAGCCTCAGATAAGGATAAGTGGTCACAGATGGATGGATGGATAGATGGACATCCAATCCTAGTTCGCTAACACTTTATATTTTGATGGCAGAAAAGTAAAATTTAAGCAGATTGAATCTAAACATGTTGAAATCAACCACCACAAATAAGAAACCCTGAGATTCACAGAAGAAAACTTCATTGTCCTGGCTCATTGAAAGCTGTAGTTTGGGTTGTTCAGTCCTATAATGTCATGTCATCAAAATGATACCAGATTATAATAATTTAATGAGTTGATTCTGTGAGAAAAAAGAAGTCTAAAGAAATCTAAAAACCTCAATAATAACAGTTCAGCATTACCTTGCAGAGGAAGGTAAACTCTGGCTTCCTGTCACTGATGACTGCAGACACAAACTCATATCAACACTGATTTCCTGTAGTCCCAAAAATGTCCCTTTCCTCACGCCATCATTCCTCATAAACCTCCAATAAAGTTTATACTTTCCTAATTTGGACTTGTTACAACAAATGATAGAAAGTGACTTACAGGTAGAAGAAAATGGAAATATATATGCGATAAAAGAAGCAGAGAACAGAGAGGACGATATATAAAAACAAGAAGAATTGTACAAGTCCTAACTTTTCCTCTCCAAATCCGACGTCCAACTTCCTTTTTTAATGTTCTGTAAGGTTTTTAATGACGTGGCTTCTTTCTGCACATTGGCACAAGTGTCACTAGATGCTTGAGAGAAAGTGAAAAACTGACTGTAGTTAATCATAAAGTCAAAATCATTGGGTTTTATGGTGCAGTTGTGTTCTGATTTGGCTTCTCTGACACTTGGAGAACGGAGCTGGTTTTACTGCCCTGTGTGTTCCTGGTTTGGTGTTTTTTAACTGGTTTCTGGCCTGGTTTTTGTCTGGATCTCTTCCTGCTCCTCTCAGGCTGTGTGACTATGAGCACCTCGGGGCTTCAGGCCACTAACCGGCAGAATGTGAAGGAGCTCGACAGCATGAAGGAGTCCATCAGCGACATCATCAACCAGCTCCAGGATATCGATCCGACCAGGCTCTCCTTCTCCCCCTTCCTGGACCTGGACACTCAGATCTCCTTGGCGCCTGTATCAGACAGTCCCGAGTCCTCGGTGGAGGAGCTGCACTCGTCCTCCCACTCCGTCTCCGGCTCACAGCACTCCCTTGAACCGCCACCAGCAACCAATCAGCCAGGGAGTGAGTTATTACTGCTGCTTTTTATTGTCTGACAGAGCTGTAGGATTTGAGGAGAAGCCAGAGCAAATTAGCAAAGGCTGAAGTCGAGTTCGAGTCCAGACCGGATCCTTAGAGAGTTAAGACAGAGTCAGGGCTGATTAAAGCACAGCAACAGTAACACAAGTCTCTCCAAAATTTAAAAATAATGTTTAAGGAGTATTTTAAGGTTGAGCAGATGTGTAGATCTACCTAAAGGAGCTCTGGACTAAATCAACATCCTTGTCAAGTTTAAAAGTTTTTGGACCTTTAAATCATTTATTCATGTTGTTTGTCGTTCTGGGGAGGACGTAACAAGGGGGGCTAGAAAAAAAATCTGTTTTTGACTTTAGATTTTGTTTAAATCAGTAAAAATTGAGTCAACATCCACTCGGGTTACATCAAGGGTCATGATCTGTTTTCTGATGTGATTTAAGTGTGATTGAAGACTTGGAAGTCCATTTCATGGCTCACTGTTCCCTGTTTCTCTTGTTTTCCTCGATGGAATATTGAAGAACTGGAGTTGTGTTTTAGGAATGAAGCCCTTTTATTTGTCACAAACTTCTCTGTTTGCATCTGCCAAACATTTCGCCGCCGCAACAGTAGTCGTGTTGTCGAAGTCAAAGGCTGTCCGGGCTGGAAACATACATATGCATAACACATAACTCAGTCACCTCCAGAAAGCTGCTGTACTGGTTTGAAGTCAAATCAGACATGATTTAGGACGATATTTATAGTCGCGTGTCATCATGAAGTTTTCCTGGTTGTTCGTGCTTCAACCAAGAAATCATTGTTTTCCATGTTTGCTGGATGCTGACAGACTACAGCCGAGGGGCTCAGAATGAGTGCTGCCTCTTTTGCCTTCCACGTGGATTGTTGCAAACCAAAACATACTCAAACATGATTGGTCAATGCCGCTCAGACTACAAACACAAAACCAGGACAACTCCAAAGTGTCGTTACCTCTCTACACATTGTGTGTTCATATGCAGGTATCTGTTTATAGAGATCACTAACTGGCCAAAAGCCTCAGGGTCCCTGTCAGTTTTTATTTGAGTGTCATGACCTTGTGTTGTGATGCTGCAGAGGGTCGAGTTTAGTCTGTACTGTGTTTACATAAATTAGTTAACAAAGGAAACTTCGGGTCATGTTGTAAGGGGCCTGACAGCGAGGTTAATCCAGCCATGTGCCCGCCATTTCAACATGTTACGTGAGGCTCACGCATGCAGTGAGGGAATGATTGATTAGTTTGCATCTGCAGTTGATTGTTTTCAGTATCTGGTTTTGGATTCAGTAATAAAATGTGCTCTGTTTTGAACAGGCTCTGCTCCCTGCCACCAGCAGCCCAGAGACGACCTCCCGGACGAGCCACGAGCAGATCAGACAGTGGAGGGGGAGCTGGATCAAACTCTTTCCTTTCCGATCATCACAGCGCACAATTTGGATGCCGTCGTGGAAAACTGCATCAGCTCTCCAACCCAAGCCTCTCAGGGAGACATTCCCAACGGCACAGACACGCCGAGATGGAGTCCAGAATTCACCAATCTGGACTGCTCCGTGGACGAGGGGCGACCTCTGATAGGCCCGCCACCAGAGAGCGTGGAGCTGACTGTGTGGAGTTCAGAGGAGCAGGCAGAGACTTGTGAAGCCACGGCAGAGGCTTCAGATGGGGGATGTTGCTGCTGCCGCTGCTGCCAGTGTAAATGCTGTCAGAGCGGCCGAGTTCCCGCTTTCCTCTCCGTCCTGGCCTCTCTGCTGTGTGCAGTCGGGATCCTCTATGCACTCTATTTCTGTGTCCCCATTAAACCACCAGACTGCCCTGACTCAGCCAGCCGCCTTGTTTTCACCCTCTGCTGCTGCGTGGTGGCAGCCATCCCCGTCCTGCTCGGTACGCTTCAAACACCTGCACACTGACATTCAAAAACAGCCACAAATGAAAGATAAAGATTAAGAGAGGATTTGGTTTGTCTGGCCGCCTCGTCTTGGAATGTTTCAATGTCTCCTGTCCCCTTTAATTTCATGCGCTTTCAACCTCAGTGCAGCAGACGTCTCCCCGGGCCTCTGGAGAGAAGCATAATTTCCTTCTCCTGCACATAGCTTTAAATGGAAACTACAATAAGAGGCTGGCTGTGCCTCTCATCTCCCAGGCTGTGGCCTAATTGTTTCAGAATATTTTAATCTATTTCCAACCTGGGTGACCTGAACAGGGGGCAGGTGGCAACATTTCACCAGGGTGCCCAGGCCAGTTTCCTCTCGTTTGTCTCGTGTCTTTGTCAAGCTGGAGGAGATGAGGAGTATTTGCATGTGGCTGGCAGTCGGCTGGCAGTTTCTGTATTCAAATGAAGATATAATAAAAGCAAAGTATGCTGTCAGACGAGATCAAGTGCAGTGAGGAGTTGCTCAAAGCCGAGAGCTGTTTGTGGAAAGATGGCCAAGATTCAAGATGTTAACTGACTTATTGCTCTTTTATCCTTCGCAGCGATGCTCGTGGGTGCAGCGTGCCAGTTCTGCAAAGGCTCCTTCAATCTGCAGGAGTCGTTTCCCAGAGGACGGGCGGTTCAGCAGCTGTTTGTCACTGCGTCCTTGGAGCTGTTACTCCTCTACGTCCTCAACCTTGTCGTCATGGCTGCTTTGTTGCCTCAAGACCAGCTGAAGTTGGTGCCTATACTGGTTGCCATGTTCATCTTGGGAAGGTGAGGCTGAAATGTGTGACAACAGCACCAAACAAATGGCTCCTTGATAATAAAGCCATGAGACAATAAACACAGATCAGTTTACAATAAAGAAAGTTGACAAGCCATGTTAGAAGCTCTTCAATTAAACACAACATTTAACCTGCACATGACAATAAATGAACCACCAAAGTCAGTAAGATTCATCCTCTGGGCACCATTAAAGTCTGCACACAGTTTCATGACAGTTCGTCCAATAGTTGTTAAACTATATCATCCTGGAACAAAGTGGCGGACTGACAGACCGGCATTGCCGCCCTTGGAGCGACGCCGCTAGCATGGCTAAAAATGAACACAACCACTGTCATTAACAAAGCCAAAGAGAAGTTTTGGCAGGTTGTTGTAGAGTTAAGATGGACTCAGCTCCACTGAACTCTTCTATTAGCTCAGTTTGTTGCAGACTTCTCCTCATGCCATAGTATCAAGCAAGGCCACTTCTATCATTTACTACATAGAAAGTAAATAATTACAGGCTGACATTACAGGCTCCTCATGATAAAAATCTTTAAAATATTAATATTTAAATTATCTTTCAATAACTTGGAGGTCAAAACAGGATTTTGTGGGCGGTCCTAAAGGGTGGCTCGATGACACGCTGAGGCCACCCCGAGCAGAGAGACAGAGACTAATTCATCTCGCTCAGAGTGTTTCAGAGTTAGTCATGCTCATTTTTACCTGATTTGAACACCTAATTTCCCTTTATATTTGAGTGGTTAATAACACTTCCTTCTTTGGTCTGACAAACTCAGAACATCATGTTTGTATGGAGCTAGCTTAGCACAAAGACTTGAAACAGAGGGAACCAGCTAGCCCGGCTTCTGCACTGTCACCTCTTTCTACCCACTTGAGTTTGCAGCCACGGTTTGATCTTGTTTGTTTAATCTGCGCTGTACAAAACCCAAAGTGTAAAAGACGACAACTCACCGTTTTATGGGGGTACATGCCGGACTCTTTATTGCTTGGGAGCGGTTGCTAGGAAACCAGTAAAGACTCCGGGAAGCTACTGGTCCTCATCACTGTACTTTTTTAACTCCACTAGCTAGCATCCCTTTCAGATTTTACACAATAAACACAGGGCTACCTGATAATATACAGTATAAAGTAGTATTTTCCAGCTCAGCAGTAAATTTAACATCCTTTCTTTGCTTCTTTTACTTGAAAACAGATCTGAGTTGTGCTTTCTGGCCTAGTTTAACTGTTTCTTTCTAAAACACCATCAGGAAGGTTGTGAGTGTTTATCATTGAGTGAGTTTGAACTTGATCTGATTTCCTGTTTGTGCGTTTTTTAAAAAATCCTCTACAGACTCGTTTACTGGGTCAGCCTGAACGCGTGCAGCTCCTGGCGAGGCTTCGGCTCCGGCCTGACTTTCTTCCCGCTCCTTGCCATGGTGGCTCTCAATCTGTTCCTCATGTACAGCCTGAATCTCAAAGAGCCACTTTTTGGCTCTCAGGACGTCCTCTATAATCAGGTCACCCCCTCTTCCTGGTCAGGGGAGACATCACAGAGCCCGAGTGGCAAACCAGACATCCTACCCACAGACATCCTGGACGCTCAGTGAGGAGGCGAGCTGCTCTTTCTTCTTTCAGAGGAGGAGATCTTTCCAAAAATAGGTCATTCCTGTGGTCTGCAGTTCAGCACAGCAACACACGCTGCAACTATAACCTCCAAGTCTGTGACGGCTTAACTTGTATTTTTGCTCCTCCTATACGGGACTTTTTATGTGGATTCATGCTTATTATCTGAAATGCAATGCTTTCCCTGCTAGTGGCGGAGGAGGCCTTTGAACAATGCCGTAGTCTTAAAACATTTGTCCTTTTAAGCTATTCCAGTGCCTATATTTAATGTTCTGAAGTACTTAAAAGCTCTGCTATATATGTGGCTGTATTTGGTTTGACCTTAAACCACGAGCAAAGCAACTTCAGTTGTCAGACTTTATTATTATTTCAACTGTCCACAAAGTTTGTACATGACGAAGGCAGAATAAAAGCCATTTGTAAAAAACGTCTTTTCATCTTTTCCAGACAGTTTTCAGTTCGTTCACTGACTTTGCTGCTTTTTCCTTGACTGAGTGTCTATTCCTGGAGAAAGTGCAGTGCTGGGACTGTCATTATGTGATAACACACTCTCCATGTTTCTCTGGTTGCTCTCCATCTCCACCCTGCTGGCGTCCTCGCTGCTGCTGATGTTGCTCGCTCGGTTTTGTGGCGCAAAAAACGAGGCCAAAACAAAAACAGGATGCTAAAGATGGCTTTTGACCACTTAGTCAAGAGGAGATTAAAGAGCTATGCAAATTACTTTAATTAAAGGCAAGTCAGTTGACTGAACAAGGTATTTATCATGTCAAAATTAACATTTTTCAGCCTCAACTGCTGAGATTTACTTACTTTAAAGCAGTTTAATGACAGAAAAGGTTTAAGCCCTGCACACAGTCAGACATGCCTGTTGAAGGTCCATGACTAAAACGTTCATACACAACACATTTTACAGATTTAATACCAGTATAAAAAAAGTTTGTAGATCATAATTATCAAGTTTGAAGTTTACACCTATGATTATGAGGAAATTTAAATGTGAAACTTAGAGTGGTGCAAACATTTGGCCAGCAGCACTCAAATCAAACTCAATCAAATTTAACTTCAAAAAGATGAACTTAATTTATTACAGAAAATGAGACAGAAAACTGATAAAGTAAAAGAAAGTAAATCCATAAAAAGGACAATTAAAGAGGTTGATAACTAATTATGTCTTCATGGAGTTCAACGCCACTTCTCCTGTTCTAATCTGCAAATAAAAATCTGCGTTCTCCAGAAATAGTGAACATCCAGTGGAACTTATTTATGATGGAGCGAAGAAAGAAGACAGGCTGCTTACATCTATATCTTTATTGTTTCTCCCAACCTGGCCATGGCCTGCAGGTAATTTGAGAGTGCTGCTTTATATACTAAATGATTCATCAGTGGTTAATTGATACCTTATTAGCCTCAGGGCCAGGCCACTCTGCTTCGTGCCTGTGACGCTGTTTTGCCACGACCTCATTCAGGATTCAGGATTTATTCTTTTAAATCCACGGGAAGACATCCATCAGCTCCGTCTTCAGGGAAGCTGTCCAGTGAAACCACAGTCTGTCAGCCAGCGAGCAGCTGCACTAACTGCCTTGCTCAAGAGCTACAACAATGTTTGTTGTATTCTCCATGCTGGGTCTTGCATTTGGTTACTGTGCACTGTGTTGCTATCAACAGGGTGTTGATGTTTTGCTGTGAAGCCAAACGCCAGATGGAGAAATGTTTTAGTTTCTAAGTTTATCTTGATAGATAGAGCACATGGATAGATGGATGGATGGATAGAGCACAACAAACAACAACCACAGTCGTAACAGGTAGATGATTTTTACATGTCATAAATCAGACTCGGGTAGAGGTGTATTATTTACTGAGTGTGATGAATCAATGAGGCTGTTATGACGACACATGGCATGAAGGCAGCCCAACCAGTTGAGCCAGACTGCCGTGCCAATTTAATTATCTGGGTCAGACCTAACCTCTAAAGTGAAAGTACTAAAATCAAATCTCTGAAAGCCAACTGCGAATTTAACTCATTTAGATTCTCCAGAGTTGTGGTTTGTGTAAGTAAAATCTCTCACAAATTACTCTGAGAGGGAATAAATAAAAATCCAGTTGTTAGTTTAATCCACTTGTGAGCACATGGAAAAATATCTGATGAATCCTCATGCTGGATTTTGGTGGAAGTGGCAGTTGTTTCTGTTTTTAAAGTTTAGAGTATTTTGACTCCAGTAGTGTGAAATAAAACAGTATTATTTTTTTTAAAGTCGTAAATCCTGATCTTCAGCTGCCAATGGCTCAGCCACTTTCTGCCGCTGCACATCTGCACAGACGCAAACACGGCCTCCATAAAACCTGTTTAAAACCTGTCAGTGACAGTAACACCGCTCAGCTCAGTGGATTTTCCATTTACTTCAATATTTTAAAAACAGAGGGAGATAGAGAGACATTCAGAAATACACTTTTAAAGTTTGTTACTTTTGAAAATGCAGAGCATGAAGCCCACTGGGGGGAGCTAAACAGCTGTAATAACGACAAAAGACAGACAGACTATCTATTCCTTAATACATTCTCAAAATATGACACACTACATATCAGTGTTGTGCAGTTCAGAGCCACTGGAGGTGTCCTCAACAACAACCTCAGAAAATGTTTTTCATATCACACTAAGATTTGTTTTTTCATCAGAAATATATTCCTAGCATTGATGGGCAGCATTTAAATCTTCATGTACAATTCACTGAAAGTATTTCTTAACAGTTAAATTGATGTAGAAATATCCCAAAAAATAGCCAACATATTTAAAACATTTCACAAACTGTTGTTTGTTTGCTGAGGGGAGTTGGTGTCACATTGCACACGACTGACTTACAGCCATGATCCACTTCTTGTGTGATGGAGGTTCCTGTGTGCACACAGTAACAGACTGAAAATGCAGGATGTAGATAGCTTTACTGGAGACAGTCCTCTGTATTTTAGCACAGAATACTACATATGCACAACATGTCTAAATAAATATTTCCGTGTATATTTTTATATATATATAAATATAATGTAATAAATTATTTGTGGTATCTGATTCTCACTAGATTAGTGTATTGAGGGGATCTGAATTCACGGCCTTTACGGCCTATTTTTATTAACAGCTTTACTGTTTAATTGTATTGTTTTGGGTTGCCTTGTCAGACATGTGGTCAAGATTCAACATTACATTCAACTTTACTGTCATTGCACAAAGTATTAATAGTGAGAAAATAAAATGCAGTTGAACATCGAAGCAGAAGTGCAAAGAAGTGCTACATATGCAGACACATATGAATATGTTATGAGGCTTATACAGTGTTGACAATATGGACAGAGTGAAATTAATAATTAAGATTAAGATTTTTTCATTACTGGTGTGTTAATCTACTGAGGCCTGCTTATATTATATCACCTCTATATGACCTGCATTCATTTATAAAGCTCTACAAATACGATGACCTCACATCAACGTCACAGCAGCGCCCTCTGCAGCACGCGCTCGCGCCGGCACAGGAAGCAGTCTGACGCACTCAGATGATCAAAGATGGCGGCGTTGGTTGGTAAGTGATGTTTTGGCCCCGAAAAGAAACGTTTTTAATGAACGGCCTCGTGCTTTCAGACGCGCGTGACTCGCGGTGTTTGACAGGTGTAGCACGGGAGGGTGCAGCGCGCGGAGCTGGGGCTGTCTCCGAGCGCGTGTTTGTAACTTTTAGTGAACGCGCACACTGACCTTGCTCCGTCTGCGTTAGCATGGAGGCTAACCAGGTTAGCTGACATTACGACACACATGTTTACATGTTTTAGCTGTCTACATTGTGGGTGGACTGCAAGCTTCAGTGTGTGTTTGAAAGATTTCACTCTTCGCTCAAACTCGTCTGTATTTGTGAATATGAAGCCGCTTGAATATCTGTCAAGAGGTTTTATAAATTATAATGGACTACTGTCCAATTCGGCATTCATTAAATACACCAAGCAACACTCAGTTTAGTAAGAAAAGAAGTGTAACGACTTAACTATTGAAGTTGCAGCTGAATGTCACTGTTTAAGGGTAAATATTTATTAGTATGTTTCCAGCAGTGTATAATAACCTATACAAGAAGTCTGCTTTCATTGTCTGTAAACAGTGGTCAGTTATTGGACAATACAGCTATCGAATCTGTTCACTATTATTATAAAATAAATAAATGCTTTTATTTTGCAGCGCCTCGCCTGGCCATGTTTGGCTGCTTTTCAACAAGGTAAGAATCTCCCGGTCCTGTTTACACACTTATTTTACTGCAGGGCTGTCCAAACTGTCCCACAAAGGGCCGGTGTGGCTGCAGGTTTTTGTTCCACCCAACCAAGAGCTCACCGTTTGACCAATCAACTCTCTTAAAGATTATTTTTTTGGCCGTTTTATGCCATTAATGATAGTGCAGCTGAAGATGGACAGGAAACGGGGCAGAGAGAGGGGGAGTGACACGCAGCAAATGGGCGTCCGATGCGGGAGTCGAACCGGAGCCGCTGCGGCGAGGACCGCAGCCTCCACACATGGGGCGGCCGCCCAACCCGCCACGCCACGGGCCGCCCCGACCTATCAACTCTCTGAAGACTGAGATCAGTTGATTAAATGAGTCAAGTCTGGTGTGCTGCTGCTTGGTTGGAAGGAAAACCTGCAGCCACACCGGCCCTTTGTGGAACAGTTTGGACACGTCTGCTTTACTGTCACTCTGTCTGCTGGTTCCTACAGCTGCCTGTGTGTTATCCCCTGTACGTACCCACACAAACGCATTAGTCACTCCGCTATCTTAAAGGTCAACTAACTGAAATCAACCTGCAGGGAGGAATATCCGTCAAAAACATGTGTTTACTATATATCACAGGAGGTGACGGTGATTTCTGCATCTACCCGTAGCTCCAGCAATATTTGATTCGATTTCAGATTATTACCCATTGAAGAGAATAGCAAGCTGAAACAATCCTGAAGCATTCGCTGTGCTTGACAGGCGGTGCTTTTGGCAGCCGGAGCCCTCAGCTGGTATGCTGTTCAGAGTTAAGCCTTTAAAGCAGCCTCAAGTTTAGGAAGCTCAGACAAAACAATCGTTTCCCACAATAAAATCTGGCCATCTGTCCACCGAACACAGTGTCTTGACATTATTTAATTTCACACTGTAGTATTATGAATGTTGCCCTCTTGTGGAAATGACTGTTTTAACATATGTTATGATTAAATTAGTCATATATCAGCTTGTCCCATTACCTTTTGTTATTTTGTTTATTTTGTTTCTCCCTCTGACTTGCTCTCCACCCAACAGACCCATTTCAGTGTTTGCTGTTCAACAGAAGAGTCTGCACAGCAGTGCAAAATCTGAGAACGCTACCACAACGTGAGTTTACCAGAAATACTGTAAACAAGCGAATGATGAACAGACACATGGTAAACACTCTGCACATGGTAAAGATCCCCTCCATCCGTCTGTCGCAGTGTGGTTCCAGTCAGAGAGAAGAGCACGGCAGTGGCAGCAGCTAAACCAGCATCTGTAGCCAGCAGCAAGGGGGAGTATGTCATCACTAAGCTGGACGACTTGGTTAACTGGGCGCGCAGGGTGAGTAGATGGACAGCCGTGTTAAAAGCCACATATCATTTACGCTACGTCCTCATTTGTCCAACTGAGCGCAAGACTGTTTAAACTCACACCTGGAAATAAAACCGTGTGATGCGACTGTTTGGTGTTGCTGTCAAATGTCACAGGATTGCCTCTTGTTAATTGCTCTTTATGTCTTAGCTTAAATTGCCATTGTTCTGTTTAAGTCTGAAGGCTCATTTCTCTGAGTTTGTGAAGTATCTGATCCTGTTCACCAGCAATTGTATGAATTACCGGTGCATTATGTCAGTTGTTACCTGAATTTCTGTGGCTGTAGATGTGAACACAGCACAACTGAATATGGCAACAAGGAAGATTTTTAACAATGTTGACAACGTGCCAAACTCCCAAACATAGAATGATAGACAGTTATAGACAATTTCCAGATTATTGCCCTGCTGTGACGTTTTCAGGTTTTTCTTCTGGGAAACAGTCAAAACAAAAACAAGAACTAATCTGCCAAATATCAGCAGAGGATGTCGATATCGGGTTGCGTCAGACTTTCTCATTATCTCTCATTTTACAGACAGGTTGTAAAAATTCTATCACAATCTTGTTATTACACATCATTTTAATTAGAATTTCTGAAATATAATAACTTCAGTTAATAGCGTTAATTTTCAGAGTCAATCACAATGACTTACAAAGAGCTTACAGATTATGCGTGTCTACAAGAATGGAGAGACGAGATGAACTGTGCGGTCACTTTTAATGTCAACACCACGGGAAGCAGATGAATGATTCTTACCGCCTCGCTGCCACTTGTTTGCCCTGTCACATCAGCTGCCACCGGCTGCTAACATTATTAGTATTTGTCTACTTGCTTGTCCTTCATCCTTACACATTCACCGACACCTGGACCGGGGGTCAGTACAGGTGGTCTTTATGTGGTTTTCACAGTGTTGCATGTGAACATTACAGCAGATTAATCTGTCAGTTTGACCCCCAGTGTATATTGACATTATCTGTTAAAGCTGTGCTCCCTGCAGGTCTTGAACTGGTTTGATTTGTCTGCTGTTGTTTTGCTGATTTATTGCTGCTCTGATGCCCCTCAGAGCTCTCTGTGGCCAATGACCTTTGGCTTGGCATGCTGCGCCGTGGAGATGATGCACATGGCAGCACCCCGTTACGACATGGACCGCTTCGGAGTGGTATTCAGAGCAAGTCCCCGACAGGCTGATGTCATGATCGTGGCAGGGACGCTGACCAATAAGATGGCTCCGGCTCTGCGGAAGGTGAGTTTAATTCAAGTAACGATGCTCCAAGCAACTCTAAGTTTGAGAAATGAATAACGATGGGAACAAATTCTCTGCACTGCTCACAGCTGTTGTCAGTTGCGAGTTCTCTCTCTCAGACTTCTCTGTTTGCAGGGCGGGAGTGCTGAGAACAGTATAGCTGTTTAAATGCTGGATGGATTATGATCAGTCTGTTGGTGGATTGTTAGGCTGGCAAGAAGCCTTCCTCCAGCTGAAAGGACAGATTAGCTCTTAGTCAGACATTATATAAGAGTGACTGAAGTACGCCTTCTTCCCAACAGGTGTATGACCAGATGCCTGAGCCCAGATACGTCATTTCCATGGGAAGGTGAGTTAACTCCTGAAGAGTCTTGTTTTGTGGTTGTGGTGTGCTGAGTGTTCTTGCTGTTGTAAGGTTGAGAGTCTAAAACTTTACCGTCATTTTCTCGATAAGTAAATGTGTCCTCATACTCGTGCTCTTCCAGCTGTGCTAACGGAGGAGGCTACTACCACTACTCATACGCTGTCGTCAGAGGTTGCGACCGAATCGTACCAGTGGACATTTATGTTCCAGGTAAACTTCAACCACTTAAGACCTCAACCCCATCACACACCTCTGGGATGAAAAGAAATGCTGACTTGTAACATAAGTTGCCCACTGCACTGATGCCCTTGTGGCTGAATGAGAGCAAATCCCTGCAGGCAGTCTTGTGGGAAAGCCTTCACAGGACAGTGGAGGCTGTTAGAGAAGAAGATTAAAGCTCATCGTTTTATGAAGAGATGTTCGATGATTTGGCTTCCACACACATTTGGTCATGTATGTCGAATCAAAACAAATTACAGTCAGCTGTGTAATAACAGCTTAAATTCAGTGGTCATGGTAGCCATAGCTCTGGTGCACATTTATCCCAGCCCCTCCTTTCAGGCCTCTTTTCAAAGTCACTCCTCCAGAGCACATGAACGTATGCAGGGACTGCTCAGGCAGAGTACATGCAGGTAGGTAGGTGAGCCAGCATTTGATTTATTGGTTGCTGTCAGGGTGTAAAGAGAATTTCTCCTATTCTGTATAACAGGGTAAAGTAAATACATTACTTGCCCTAGTTTTAATGATCATATTTAGGAACATAGTTGTACAATTAATTGTAGTAGCTTTATATATCAACGATAGATGAACTAGTATTATTATTGCTGGTAGCTGTTATATAGTAGATTTCTTCCTAAATACTTTATTATTAACAAATGCTGATCATATTTGTGCTGATTCTTATTGTAATAATAAATAGTGGAAGCACATGATGACTGCATGGTCTTGTTGTCAGTTTGATGTTGCCTTCATACTGCATATAGTTTACATAGTTAATTCCAGTCTTGATTAGGCGGTGTGGTAGGATCAGTGTGAGTGACACTGGTATGAATTATCAGAGCATTAATGAACAGATGCTGTTCATCAGTCAGACTGAACTTCTGTGTCACCGTGGCTCTGTCAGTCGGGAGTTGCTCAGTTCTTTTCTCCTCCCGTTCTCAGGTTGCCCCCCCACTGCAGAGGCTCTCCTCTACGGGACTTTACAGCTGCAGAAGAAAATCAAGCGCGAGAAGAAGTTGAGGATCTGGTATCGGAAGTGAATGTGTTCTGTGTGTGCGTGTATCTGGTCTGTAAATGTATTTCTGGTTTCATTTGGAGCACTGCTCCTCCTCCATGTAGAGCTGCAGGACCACAATAAAATCATCGTTGTAATTTACACACAGTGCACTGCTGCTTATTTTCAAATGAACACAGCAGCGGTCACAGTTAGCGCAGTGTTCATATCTACAGGCTCTTTCTGTAACAGGATAAGATTGTAAGCTTGAAACCCAAAAGGCAGGCGCTTGTCAGAAACCACAGTTTAATTTATAATTCATCTTTGTTCAAGTAGTGATATGCCATTGTTTGCCATCTTCAGTGTCAAACTCTGACTCAGTTATGACTGTAAGATAAGAGTATCATCCTATAATATTTTAAATAAACTGGGCTCACATGAAAATACATTATTTTAACATCTGGTGTGTCATTCTTTCCACCAAAGTTTAGTTTGAGCCACTAGGTGGCTCCTGTGATCACCGGC
The DNA here is from genome assembly GCA_014281875.1 of Nibea albiflora. NCBI lineage: Eukaryota > Metazoa > Chordata > Actinopteri > Sciaenidae > Nibea > Nibea albiflora. Next base: position 9,194,637 of record CM024792.1, on the reverse strand, counting down.
TCTGACCTTCACTGCTCTGCCTCCACACTCACGAGTGGTTAGAAGCAAACTAACTATTATTTAATTTTTTAAAAAAAACATGACCCGGTTGGTGGCGTACTGGGTTAAGCAGCCGCCCCATGTGTAGAGGCTACAGTCCTCGCTGCAGCTGGCCCCGGTTCGACTCCCGCATCGGACGGCCATTTACTGCGTGTCACTCCCCCTCTCTCTGCCCCTGCTTCCTGTCTATCTTCAGCTGTACTATCATTAAAAAAAAACAAAAAAACATGACCTGTTAACCCAAAGAGTGAAATACAAAAGTACTGAGTCAAAGGTGAATTTCTACTGAGCTGTGTGAAAACTTTTGTTCTTTGAACAAAGTATTTTGTGTATTCAGCTTGAACTGTTAAGCAGCTCCTATAATTAAGTATGCAGAGAGAAAAAAACGAGTTGATTTTATGCATCTCCAGTGTGAAACAACAGAATCACAGGTACAGTCTTCTGTACTGTTGAAGGGTTCTCGAGTGAGACACTTAATTTTAATTTTGTATAAGTTGCTTTGAATAGTAAAGTACGTTTGTGCTGTGACGGCTGTGGAGTACCTACAAGATTAAAGTGAAACACTCTTGTTGACAATTACCAAATACGCTGGTTAAAGAATGATGCATGTGTTATTTTTTAAAGCTGTATCTACATAATGGTTACCCAGCTACAGTGACTCTTTTACACATTAAAAAGGCAACAGGGTGAAGAGAATCAGTCACTGTTCACTGTTTTTTAGGCTTCAGGACTGATACAGGATGGCCAAGCCGAATATTTTAGAATTTCAAATATAAAAATATTCAGTACCACCCAAACATTTGGACACACCGTCTCACTGTTTTTTCTTCTTTACATTGCAGAATAACACTAAAGACATCACAACTATGAAATGAAACACATGCAATCTGTGAAATATGTTTTATATTTTGGATTTTACCTTTTGCCTCGAAGACCGCTTTGCACATTCTTGGCATTCTCAATCACCCTCATGAGGTAATTCCTTCACCTTCCTTCCTTCACTCTATGGTCCAACTCCTTCCAGACGCTGTCAACTGGGTTTGTGGTGGTTGAGTGTGGAGTCCATGATGATATGATGCCTCCTTGGTCAAATAGATCTTACATATCCTCGAGGTTTGTTTGAAAAACAAATGGTGGTCCCACCACCAGCACAAACCAGATGGACACACGTCACTGCAGAGTACTAAGGCAGCCATGTTGGTTAAGTGAGTGTGCCTTGAGTTTTGAATAAATCTCCAAATCACCTTCACACTTCGTCCTTCATGCTCTGAGGTGGGAACCACACATGCGGATACTATCCATTCGCCTTCTCTGCATTTCACAAAGACAGACAGAGTGGCTTGAACCAACAATCTAATATCTAGTCTCATCAGACTTAACTACACATTTCCACTGGCTCACATGTCCAGGGGTGTCTGTGACTCAGGTGGTACAGTGTGTAATCTGTTTGATTCCTGGCTGCCCCCCGTCCAATAAAAGTGTCCTTGAGCAGGTTACTGAGCCCTAAATGCCTCCCGATGGCTCTGACCTCCGTGTGTGAATGTGTGTGTGTCGGTGAGCTTTCTATTGTATGCCGGCGTCTGCCATTAGTGCATGAATGTGCATGTGAACAGGTTAAGTGTATTTCTCTTTTCGCAGAATTTCAACCACGAAGACCTGATTCACACAGTCGAGCAGCAGAGGTAACGTTTGGTCTTCCTTTCCTGGGGCAGTACTCATGAGAGTTTCATCAGCGTTTCATGGTTTTGCGACTGCACTCGAAGACACATTCAAAGTTCTTGAAATTTTCCAGATAAACTATAGCCTTGTTGGTGAAGTGTGCATTGAATTTTGAATATATGATCAACAGTCACACCCCATCTTCCATGTCTCACAGTGGAAACCACACATGCAGTTACCATCCGTTCATCATTAATCTAATCTAAAATACAATTCTTGGCCCAAACAATTCTCTTCGTCTTCTTGCTCTCCCTCAGTTGCAGTTTCTTTGCAGCAATTTGACCTTCATATCTTAAAGTAATGATGGAGTGTTGTTTCTCTTAGTTGAGTGGTTCTTGCCTTCTTCTTGCCAAAACATTACTAATAGAGTTTGTTTAACTTTAAGGTTTGGTTACACTTTTTTTGTTTATTACATATTTTCACATTTCATAGTTTCGGTGTATTTCATGTTAAAAAGTAACAAAATAAAGAAATAACTCTGAATGAGAAATAAACTTGTTAGTGCTGATACAAATATGAACTGGGATCTCATGAACTAAGACAGCGCTGCTCTTAAAAACACATAAATCCTAGAAGGATGGCTTCAGGTTACCAATTTACATTCTCCAATATATCTGTGATAAGCTGCAGTTTTCTGTCTATGTAATATTAGTTATGCTGAAGTGTTATGTGTTTACTGTATATGAGGTTTTAATACAAACACAGCTTGTCGAGCATCATGTTGGGCAGCCATAAGACAGATTTAAGCTTCATCATCCCAACAGAACATATATAAGATATTGGTGCAAGATCACACTGGTGGTATCTAGGCCTTTTACGAAGTCCTAACTAACTCCTTTCATTATCAATCACTTCATAATTTGTTTTATTAATTAACTGTTTTGTTTATAAGATGTTAAAATGTTGATGTTATATTCAGATATGGCAAAGAAAAGAAGCAAATCCTTGCTTGAAAAGTGACTGATGGATTTGTTTCAGTTACATCTTGCACTCCGAACCATAAGATCTGTTTTTGGCTCTTCATATATCTCTCTATAGAGTGTTGACTTAACTTAAAAATATGAGTCATGTGCTCTTGGTTGAGATCTGAGATCTGCCAGCTGCTGTAGTTCCCCACCTGACTGCAGCCTTGTGTTGCATCATCCATCCATCTAATGATTAATGCGTCCTCGCCAGGTGGTAACTTATTTCGCACGTGTTCAGATAACACGCTCTGTTACCTACGACCATAAATGAAAAAATAATAGTGCACTGTACAGTGTCCAGCTCAGCAGACCGTTAAACAGCTAATTGTTTTAATGAAGAACGCTGAACATTAAACACTTATCAAAGGTATATGACACCAATGTTTTATGCATGTCACTTGTCCAAGTCTCACTTTATTAGTGTATCATGAAATGAGTTAAAAAAAAACAGATTTTAATCTGCTTATTTTTTCAGGAGCCGTGTTTGTGTTTGGAGACGCTTCTGGCGTACATGCTGATGAGCTACGTCGCGTTGATTTGTCATTTTATAGACAGGAATAACATGCGTCTGCAGTGTTTAACAATGAGAGTGGGGAAGCTGCATCATGGACTACACTCTCTGACGTTCATGACAAACTAAGCATTTAAACATGCAGCGATACATCTGCTGCTTGGTCTAAAATTGGGATATGCTTGCTGAGAAAGATACAGGGTGATTTAAGACTCTAAACAGACGAGGCTCAGTGGGGTGTAAATGCATTTGTGGTGGTTTTGTGTGGATTCAGGCTGTTGTTGTGTCACATATTTGCTGCTGTGAAGAATAAAATATATCAATGGACTGATGTAGCACAGCCTGCTGGGGGAGAGCAACGAGATGACCATGCTGAACACAGAGGGTTTGACTCAGAACAAGAACTTATGTATTACTAAATGAGAAAAGAACATACGATATAATGTATGTATAATGAGCATGAGCACCTTGTAAGCTGAGTTGGAACAGACTTGAATTTATTGACATGTGACAAACAATGAAATTAAAAGGAGGATCATTTAAGAAGGCACTTTAGAAAAAAAAAATTGCAGCAATGTTTCCGGACTTTACTCCTTGACGATGGTGGGAGTGATCATCTTATTGAAGGAGTAGTATTTGCAATCACCGGGTGCTACAATGTCCATGGTGGTGGTGCTAATTTTCTCCTTCTTGAAGCCGGCTTGGAGCAGATGAGGCACCTGGGTCTCCTGAAAATCATTAACAGAGACAGAGCTGGTCAATGCGAGCCGGCTCCCTCTTTATCGGGTCCCTTAAAGCCTGTTTATCATTAACTTTGAAATTATCGCAGCACGTAATCCAGGTAGGACTCAGCCCAAACCTCCATGTGCACTCAGTGCACCTTGATGGAGAATTGCACTCAGAGCAACAGAGATAAATATGAATGAAACACTAAAGTCCTGTTGAAATGCACATACCAGGAGTGGAAGAACAACATGTTGATGATTGACAGGCATACGATATGTGTTATGACTGTTTGTATTCAGTAACTTGAATGTTTGCCCGTCCTATGCTAAATTAAGTACATTTACACATGACAAAAACACTGACGACATTTCCTTCAGCTCATTAAAGTCTTCAATTAAAACATGTACATCCTGATTGTAGTGTGTCACCCCAAGTGACAAAAGTTATTTTGTTATTTTCTTTTGTGCTGAATGGAAAAAAGCAGTACACTGATGCTGAGATGGGTTTTTTTTTGTGATTTTACACTAAATTTCTGTGGCATATAGAAAATATGGACGGTAACTAAGACGTACCTCGAACATCTTCTCGATGTTGTCGTATTTGGTTTTGAGCAGCTCGCCCCAGGAGGTCAGGTTGCAGTAGGTGAGGACACCACCGGACTTCAGCATCCTGTGAGCGTGACCCTGCAGACAAACACAGACACAACAACAAGTAAATCAGTCCTTTACTCCTGTTGGGACTTCATCAAAAGAAATTAGACTAGAGTATCTGCACCAGATGAAGCACAATGTATAACTGGCGCCTCTGTCTTGACAGTAAAGTCTCAAATACTGTTTATTGATGCATGTTTTTGAGTATTTTAACACATATTTCATGGAAACAATGCCAGGCATTCAGTGATTATCCTCAAGAATGTTAATCCTTCTAGGACTTGTAACTAACAGTGTGTTGCGAGTGGATTTTAACTACCTACCTTAATGAAGTCAAACTGGTGAGTGTGCCATGTTTCCTCTGACAGAGGGTATGTGTCATACAGGATACCTGAGAGAGGACAGACAGTGTTAGAAGCGTGCATACAACAAGTTAATCATTCAGATCTTGTCCATCAAATGTGAGATCTTGTGGTCAGTGAGGACCCTTGAATGGATTAGCGTCCTCACACTGATCTTCGGCAATTGATAACAAACCAGGGTGTGGTTTTGGTCACACCACCATGTGTGACCAAAATCTGGTTTAATGTCTTACCATCAAAGTGGTTATCCGGGAGGGTGGGAACAACTTCCTCCCAAAGGCCCTTCAGAGGGACGATCTACAGCAACATAAACATCAACCTTACTTGTCTGCATCAATAACATTAGACTTGCAAGTGAACATATCTGTAATAAATCAATATAGGAAGATAATATTGGCTTGGTCGGGTCTACTGACCTTATGTGGTTGAGACTTGGCCCAGTTCTCCAGTCTGGCGAAGACGCCATCGTTGCACTCGATGATCCAGTGCTCCTCGATGGGGAAAGACTCGACTTTTGTGGCAGCAATGGCCATACCGAAACCGATCTCCAGAACCCGACCGCCTAACCGACACAAACACAACAGAACAAGTTGAGGTATTCTGATGGCCAGTGATGTTAGGAGCATATAATGTAACTACATCATTATGAGTTCAATTCCAGCCAGACACAGTTTTTAATAACTAATGAAATACAAAAAAGCTCATAAATAAACTGTTTTAAGATAAAGCAGGTTGTCGGCATAGACCTGATAGATCTAATTTCTGGTGTTTTAGGTTTAAGTTTAGTCCCTCTTGCATGTGGAAGGAAAGGCAGTTGTAACGTGGTTGGACTGAAAGGTCAAAGGGTTTTATTCCTTCTACGAGGAGCACATAAATAGATTAAGGGGGTAAAGGCTATTTGTCGTTGCTGACCCCTTCATGAAGATTTACTGAGCCTCAGTGTAATAATCACATTTCGATTTCATTTTTTCGCAAACTGCGTGCAGCTGAAAATAGGTGCATAAAGTCTACGGACACACAGAAAAGGTCAAAGATCTCATGACACTTTGAGTTGGAAGATAATTTTTTTCCATTCTTTACGCGTTCACATTTAAAACTGTTGTAAGAAAATGCATTTTCCGTGTAAGAACTAGCACGTAAAGCTGAGAGCAGATGAGCTGTTGCTCCCTGCAGACCTCTTGGCTGGTTCCCATGAGTGGAGTAACAGCTGCTGTAGTATTCGCAGAGCTCTGAGCTCCATGCTGCTCACACTTTCACACGTGTCCGCCACCGTCATTTACCAAAGAATGAAAGAAAAGGCCAAAATGTGTGTAAAAACAAAATTTTAAATATCACCGACAAAATCTTTTCATTTTGCATTTTTAAAAAAAATGTGTTTTTTAAAACTTTCACATGATAATTGGACTGTTTGTTTGTTTTGGGTTTTTCATTGTGAGGGGTTGTTGTTTGTACTGATAAATTAAATACATATAATGCCCCTCACCATGTTTTATCATCTCACTCCATACTTTAGGGTAAGGGTGTGTAGTAAAATCTAATTTATATTCATAATGACATATAAAAACAATATTTTGATGCATATTCATCTGACAGCAAAGCAAAATGTAAAATGACAAACTAACTTATGAATGGCTGTTAATAACAATTTATGACACCCGCTTCAGGTAGTCACTATGCTGCCATTGTCGGACACACCCTTTAAAAGAACGCCGTGTCCGATGATGGATGCCGCTCGCGGTCACTTTTACCTTTTGAGGCTGCAACGGTGGAAAGAGAGTGCATGTACGGGGTCTCCCAGCGCTCCATCACGGGCTTGCCCATGATCTCCAGGTGTGTGTCGGTCTCATTGTAGCCGGCACTAGCGTCGTGCCAGGAGGCCTTGCAGTCCTCTCCCTTTGAGAATATGGGCTGAGCGGAGGTCATTTTGTTTTGATGTGTTGTTTGGTTCTGGATAAACGGTTCGGCAGACTGTGTCTCCGCACAGAAGAGGGTGAAAAGCGGGAGGCGGCGGTTTATATCGGGCTGAGAAGTGCTGACACGGCGGGAGTTATACTACAGGTCAAGTCACATTCCCAGAGAAGGAACTGTAGCCCTCCGAGATCCTCCGGAGAGAGGAGCACTCACTCCCCGGCGAATAACTGTCTGTCCTGGGATAGTTGAGCGAGTTGTTGCCCCCTGTGGTTGGCATGCGTAAGAATAAAGCGCAGTCCCTTTGGATTTGTATGTTTTATGTAGCCCTGACTTATACAGTGAACATCTCCAGTGCAGCTTGTCAAACTAACAAGACCATATTCATAAGTCTGCACAGCAAACCTGACACGAAGGCTTTAAACACAAACAATTGCACTGTTGTTTGTAACCTGCATTTGCAATACCCAGTTTATTTCCATGTTATGTGTTTTTATTACTTCTTGAACAACAATAACAGTATATGCAGGGTATCGGCAAACGGCATCCTTTAAATGAAGCCAATGCAGAAGTGCTAAAAACAATAAATCCTCAAAGGGAGTACTTAGCCACTTGAGACAGGCTGCAGAAGTGAGTCATTCTCCATAAGTGAAGTATTTATTGACAGCACTGGAATACAATATATATTTACATTAGTGTATAATCACCTCAACATTAGCTCTGTATATCTACAGTGAGAGCGGGTCCTCTTCCATGGAGTCCGCCATGTTGAACTGCCATTTTTCTACAGTAGCCCAGAACAGACAAACCAAACACTGATCTCTAATTAACAGCTTGGCTGCTTCGATTGATGCGTAAGTGCCTTTACAGACGCTTATTTGAGTACCCAGTCATATTTATGCCTTCAAATTAGTGAGCTTTAGGGCTGCTGGTAATAGATTTTGTTGCTAGTTGTTTCACCTGTTTCTATGTTTCTGCTAAGCTAAGATAACTTTCACCCAGCTGTAGCTTCATGTCTGACAGATTAAGTATGAACTACGATCGACGACTAGTATCAATTTGGAGTAGTATCCGAAGTTCAGAAGTTGACCTAGAAGTTGAGATTGCCCTGCCAGAGGGTGTTTCCTGAGTACGGTCCACAGAGGGAACAGCAGAGTGAATGCTCTTTGTTATTTTTCTGCTCTCTGAGTCTTGGCATGGACAGCTGGAGTCAAATGGACACATGCACATTTGCTCTTATTGCATAACATTATTTGAGCAGTTTCACGTGAACTTTATATGTAGCATAAAACGCGGCTTTATCAGACGTAGTAGCTGCTATACCTGATGCCTGTCTCCGTATTACTACCCTAAATGCTTACGTAAAACTTTCAAACTGTAAATGCACCTGTTGCACGTTCACAGCTGTTTTAAATGACACTCCTTCAGCTTCTGTGTATTTCATCTTGTTCGGTTTACAAACATAACTTATGCAGATGCTCCTTAAAAAAGGGGAAACGTATTCTTCTTGTATCTCTATTTGGATGATGTGTAAATATTATAAGTCTCTTTAGGGCTATTATAGTCCCAGTGGGATCAAAATTTGCATTTGGTGTGATAAAGTTACTATAAATTTACATCTGATTATCACAAACACTGCAGGTGTCTGAGTATATTACAGGCATATTTGGTCATAACAGGATATAAAAGATAAAGTTAATACTTTAATACAATATATATATATATATATATATATATATATTTTATTTATTTAAAGTGTATATATATATATATGTAATATTTTACTGAAATGGCAGGGGACCTGAAAACAACAAGGTCCGCTCTACCCCCAAACCCCTAATAAACCTTAAATGATCTATTTTTCAATGTCACTTGGCTTTTTCCTGTGTGTTATATGACTCTCTGCACAATGGGACAGGACAACAGTCAAAAAATGGATCATCTGATCATCTTCACAGCCCCTCTACCCCGCTTACCCATCATCCACTTCAGTCCCATTAGGTGAAGCTGAGTGGGACCGGCTCCTCAGCGAGGGTCCTCATCAAATCGCAGGTTTTCATCCACCTACCACTCTTACGCGAAGCTCTTCACTTGCACTGCCTTTGAATAATACTTTGTACGGCAACCACAGCACTCTGACATGGGGAACAATAAACCATTACTCTTTTTCTGCACCTCTCAAATGCTGTCATGTCACCAACCCCAAAAAGCCCATCATAAACCTTTTGATGAGCTTTAGCTCCAGGAAACGTCGCACTTTGGCAAATGTTGATATTGAATTGCAGGAACTACTTGGGCAGACGAGAGTGAAACCTAACTGGGATCATTTCCAGCAATTTCAGTTATAGTATTTTCAGTTATATCAATACATAATAGGACAGTACTGTAAAGACACTCCAGTCCTCATAGCAGAGATTGTTAACTGGTTCAAGGTCTAAAGAAAAACTAAAGGTGAGCATGCCTTTATTGTTGTTTCCTTCTTTACATGGGATTAGCATTAAACCACACGATTACTGCAAAATATTAAATGTGCTCTCATCCTAGCCAACCAAAGCTAATCATCAAAACATAGGAAATAAAATAATAAATAAAACAGAATAAAATGAAACCTAAGAATTGCTAAACCTCTTCAGAAACGCACCTGATCATACTTCATCTTTGTTAGGCTCTCACACATTTATCTGTCTATGTCAGACTAGTTGCTGTCTTCAGCATTCCTCTATCCGGCACATACAAAAGGCAATGTCCAGCAACTGGAGTCAAAGGGCAGGCAAAGTTTCTCACAGGTCGGCCAGATAATCCCCCTGTTCATTATCGGCGAGTTCAGAGTTCCCTTTTCCAATTCACATTCCAACAAACTTCAACACAGAAGTACTGCCAAAGAACAAAAATGTGAATCACATCTTTAACAACTTAAGTTGACCTTGGGCTCAAAATGAGATCAAGATCTTTTGACAATAAATCCTCAAAGGGAATAGCGATGTGTAAAGTAGAGTGCTGGGAATGTGTGAATCTTTGAAAAAGGAAAATCTCTCCGAGCAGTGTGTTGTCATTTTAAGTCATTTTATACTTCTTGTGCACTGTAATACTGTATTGTAGTGACAGACACTAACTTGCAGAATTATATATAGAAACAAAATGTTTATATATTGAGTTTAATTGTCCATCAGGATTATGTCGAATGGTGTTGGTTGCAAAATCACAGTACACATTTATTTTCAACAAACCCTGCACAGTAGCCCCCTTGTGGTAATTATGGTAAGACATGCGTCACACTCTTGATGTCTTCTGGCAGCACAAATAGTGAAAATCATGTGATGGTTGAAGATTACAGCAAAATTAAAACGCTCTCTGGTACAATGTAAAAATGGACAGATTGGGTGACTTTAATAAATTTACGTGTTTGAGGTTAAACCTCATACATTCTCCACCAAACCACATTTTGTCTGCAGATCCTGTTTGAATACCCAGAATGCCGCTGCTCGTCTCCAGAGGGAGAGGAACTCTCCGTCTTACCAAATGAGCAGCTTGAAGGGATTACATGACGCTTTACTGAAGAAGGAATAAGTCAGTACACCCATAGTTGGTCAGATTTTAGCTTCAGTACATAACCCAAGATAAACTGGGACTGTTTGTTGAACAGGATGATTACTGAGGCCAAAAGACCAAGATTATTGACTGTGGAAGTTAAGATTTTAACCACATGTAGTGTTGAAGAGATTAGTCTTGCTATTTCACTGCCAAATCCAGAAACTGTAAATTAGATATTTCCAAATTGCAATTTATGAACTACAGGAAACAAGACCCATCAGAGTGTTTACAGCAGCATATGTAAAGGTGTAATGAACATTCTGCAGTATTCACACAGCAAAACAACACCCATTTAACAGTCACTACATCAGTAAATATTTATTATATAATATAAAATATAAAACATTAATTGCATTATTTTGTTGACTGAAACTGTACGTAGATCATTTTTTCACCATTCAAAGGTTTCTGCCTCAGTGAAAATTGTATAACTAGAACAGAAGAGTAACCAGGCAGGATTTGATATATTTCTGTTACAAAATGATTTGGCCCCGCTGTGTTAGGGTGGTGGAATAAATCTCACAGAGGGATACCTCAAAACCTGAGAACATAAAAAACCTGTCTGCATGGCTCGAAACGAAACTGCTTTGTGTGTGTGTGTCTGTATGTGTGTGTGTGTGTTTGGGTGAACTGACCCGCTTTCGTGGTTGTACTTCAGTTACTATAGTAACCTTGCGGTGACTCCACGGTTGCAGTAGTAACACGTTCACCCCGTCATACCAAAGCCAAGCGGGCGTGTGGCAAACTGCTGTCAAGAGCAGGCTGGTGGTTGTAAATCTGCTGGATTGCCTTGCAGCGTACAACAGGAAGAGGGTGCTGTTTTTTTCTCACGCTTGAGAAATAATTTATGGTTATCGGAGTCTATGGCTTTGTTGTTTTATGATATCTGTCTCAGATGGATAATGCAAGATTGAATTTCAAGACTGTAGTGTTGAGTGCTGGTTGAATGCCTTGGGACTTGATTTACCTTTAGTTTTAGTTTTATTACATTTAAAGTTAAAATACAGTTAAAATTACATAGAAATGACAAAGATAACAAATAATGTAAAGTGCAGGGAGAGGCAGAAAACCTAGGTGGGCTTATTTAAAGCCTCCACTTATAGTTGTAATTGAAGTTATACACAGGAGGGAAAGGTATTCCATAATTTGGTACCCCTAAATTAGACAGTGCATTGACATCTGCACGTGAGAAACTTTGGAGGATGAAACTCTAAAGGTTGTATAAGAGTGAACCTGTGAATTAAATAAAATGAACTGTAGCTTTTATTTATATTAGATTATAATTAGAAAATATGACCCACTGTTTAGAAAACACTGTGTCTGTGTTGGGGAAAATATCTGAACTGGTTCCCTGTTCACAAAGGGCTGCGGTTCTGTCAGTGCCTTTAAAGCAAAACTAACTGAAAAGTCTCCTTAAAGCTACTCAGCTCTGTAACCACTGACTCTTTATTTTGCCATAGACTTTCTGCTGACATGGTATGTCTGTGTGATGTACTGCTGTGTGTAAAATTTGTTTTATGTGTTTGTTTAGTGCTGTTCTGTCACTGTGCGTATGTTTTCAATGTGACCTTCCAAAGGACTGCAGGTCAAAATCATAGCCTTGAGCTAACTCTGGTACAATGCACGAAATGGTAACAGTTCTGTTTAATGTAGTACAAAAATCCACCGTGTGAATGCAGCTGAACATAAATTGACAATTCTGATTAGTTAATTCATACCATTACCATCCTCCTCCTGCTCCATTTGAACTCTTTATTAACATTTCAGGGAAGCCAATCTCCTCTGAGGAACATGATGAAGTTGTTTTCATTGTAATTTAAAAAAAAAAACTGTTTTGATGGACTCCGGTCCCGGCGGAGAGTCTGTTATAAATCTGATGTGTGACCTCAATTTGTCCTCCAAAAATCATATTAAAGAGATGAAGACAAACAAGAACATCCTTCAGACAAACATTATGAGAAGGTGAATCGCATCCTGACAGTTATAGTTCCCACTGGGAGCTCTGTGTAAGCGTGGGGAATACTCCAAAATGTGTGCTTCTATTTTTATTGTTAATTAGTTCTACAATTATTGCACATAGTGAGCTACATATTTGACTTTGCACATGCCTTACATGACACACTCCATAGCTACATGGACAGCATTCAGTACAAATGCGCTAGTCTAGTTTTCGCAAGCGAGATATTTCTGGTAACAGATATCTTAAATCTGATCTAATTGAAATCTTAAATACCTTTGAAGTAAAGAAAGTCAACTTTAGTAGGTTCCTCGCCATAGTTGCTGATGTACAGTATGAGTTTATGACCTACTACTACTAAATGTCCTACTTCTTGGTACTAGTAGAGGCTGATATGAATGGTTTTTCCCTCTGGCAGAACATTTTTTCACTAAATCTGACATGACTTGAATGTAGATATTGTTGAACCTTCAGGAAGCGCTGAGGCATTAATTCAATAAAACGTCTATGATAGGATGTTAAACTATTCAAAACCTGAAAAGTGGGCTGCTCTCACACCCTCAGCCTGATTTTCTAGCACAATGACTTTTCCTCTCTAGTAAAACAGTTTTACCCTGAAAATAACAGCCTTCCTGCTTACGTGTAAGATGCTTCCATGTAAGAAATTCCTGTATCTAATACAAAAAATAAAAAAACAACAACAAAGGAATAAAAGATGCTCAGTGTGATTTCATACATCTGTAGTATGGTGAGAAAATGAATGTATTATAATCAGAAAAGCATGATTTTCCCTCAGACGACGTAATTGTATCATCATAATTTATAAATGTTGCATCCCTAAAGCACAGTACTTGAGTAAGTGTACTTAGTTACTTTCCACCACTAGTATTCACCTCATTTCTTTGACACTTGTAGAAATGTCATTGTGAAGATGTTTCTTCGTTGTGTACAACCAGGATACAGGATATTTTATAATGTATATGTTATTTGTGTTGTGCTTTCCTCTAAAGCACTCTGCATGTTCTCTGCACTTTTGGCGTGACCTTCTGATTTAATAGTGATGCTGATGTTAAGCACTTTGTCACCTGTGCTGATATGTAAATGAAGTTTCAGTCACTGCACGCTATAGCAGGCAACCCACAGGTGTATTTAATGATTGCTGCATTCCCTTTGGTGGAGGTCCTGCTTTTGTGTGTGCTGGATCACTGTCGATTCTTAATGGAACTCAGCCATTGTTACCGTTAAATCCACCTGTGTTTTTACAACTTTGACAAGTGTCTGCAGTGCAACCAGCATCCCTCATACCTGTGATCTCCATCTGTAAATGAATGTAATTTGTTTCTACATTCATGGACACCATTGTGCTTCTGTGACTTGTTAACACTCAGACTTCTGTCGCTTATGATCACGCCAGGCTATTTTTAAAAGGAAATGGGTATTGTGCCTGACAAGGTGTTATTTAATTGCACTACATTATGTGTCAACTCTGTCGGTTAGATTTGCATTTCATGATTTAAATGTCATTGCTTAATGCTCGTTACTTCACCCGTGTGATGATTTATTAACTCAGTAAAAGAGTCAGTGGATCATCTCAGCCTTGGTTTCAGTAACTGGATAGTAATGACTTGAAATGCGTTGTACACATTCATGTAAATATAGACTCATTTATGTTATATGCTTTGATGGTCACTAGGGCTTTTGTTTTTGGCTTCTGGCTAAACTTCCAGTTTTGAAATATAACATGAAAATATTTTACTGATTCTTACTTTAAGTGTACCTCATGATCAACCACAGCTTTGGAAAAAAACATAACATAACATAACATAACATAACATAACATAACATAACATAACATTAACATAACATAACATAACATAACATAACATAACATAACATAACATAACATTAACATAACATAACATTAAGATAACAGAGTGTAACATTAAGCATAACAGAGCGTAACATTAACATACATAACATTACATAACATTAACATAGCATAGCGTAACATTAACATAACATAACATTAACATAACATACATAACAGAGTGTAACATTAATGTAACATTAAAATAACATTAAATTAATAACATTAATAACATTAATTGGCAAAACATTAACATTAACGCAACACACTCCTCTGATCTACATACAGAATACGTCCTAGAGGATGATTTGATTTGATTTTCAGACCATTCTTTAGAGATCACTGTGTTCTGTAATCAGCTCATTACGTCTCTGTCTGCCTTTCATCGTTTTCCAGTTGTTTAAATGTTTGAACATGGCTACCGTGTATTGTTACCAGGGGCTGTTTCCTTGTAAAAACAATTCCCTGATAGGAATGCTTAATGAACTAAAGCTTCCCCTGTAGGATAGGAGAGATAAATATAGTGAGGAGAGTGAGTGGTTGGGTGTAATGTTCCTTTAAAGGCCGCTGCCCCCTGCAGCGTCGTCATTGCGCAGAAACAGTTTGAACCAAAAAGCGGAGTGACCTTCCTCCGCTCTCAGTCTGAGAGGGGCAGCACTGAAGCAATAAGCCGGTCACAGCTCCTACAGTCCCCCGCTTTAGCCTCAGAAATGAACAACAACTTAGTCGGAGATGAAGTCGGGTAAGATCCTTTTTAACAAAGCCTTTCCACCGCGGACGCATGACACCGCATGCTGCATTGTAACTTATAGTTAGCGCGCAGCGTTTGTCAAGCTGTCATTTGACAGCTAACGTTAGCTAGCAAGCTAGGCTAACCGTAGTAACTTAGCGAGATCGCTAGCCCGAGGAAAGACGGCCAAAAAGTGAAAGTAGTCAACAAAGTAGCTCAGTTGTGACTGTTATTGTTTACGGTGAAATACACCGTGTTTGTCCGGTGTCCTGTCACTCGGCTTGTCGGGAGAGTGAGTGAACGTGGAGTTACTTATTTCAGCGCTGCTTTCGGTTAGCTCGGCTGAGCTAGCCTAGCTAACGCTTGCCAGCGAAGCGAAAGTCTCCTCTTCTTGACTTCGCCGATGCGAGGACATTTAGCGGGCACTGCCGGAGGATGGAGCATCCTCCTCTGCGCTAACCCTCCACTTTTGTCACGGCCACGCTTTCTTGGTCACACATTCATAAACTCGGTAGCTAGTTTATCAGCAGTGCCGCTTAAACTGTCGTTAAACTTGCAACCAGCATCCGAGTTCACCGGTCCGCATGCAGCGAGCCGAGCAGCCGCTCTCCTCCGCTCCGACTTCACTACACTCGGGCTGCAGCCGGTGGTGGATAGTGGCTGCTGCTGCTGCTGCTGCTGCAGCATCTGGAGTCAGTTTTCCTCAAACTGAGTGTTGTGTTAGCCTGCTAAACGCCACGGCTCTGTCTGTCTGTCTGCCCGCCTGCCTGTCTGTCTGTCCCGGGGTAACTTACGTGGCAGGAGGTTCATAAAAAGACTATTATTATCGAGGCCATTGCACTCACAGTATTAGAGCACCAAAGTGACATCCACGGCCAGGACTAGACCTGAACATGAGTCACATAAAACACGGGCATTTTCAGCTGGGGCTGTGTACACATCTCCTTAAGCTGCAGCAGCTTTGGTAGCAGCATTGCCTCATGTTGTGTAATATCTGTGTACTCAGCTGTAGCGTTGTTATGCCTCTCAAACTGTGCCTTCAATCTTCTCCACCAAGACGTGTGTGTGTGTTTGTAGTTTTTTTTAAGGCCAACACTTTGTAATTGTTCTTTTTAGTATGTGACGGTTTATGATTCACCCAAAGTGGTGACCGGTGGCTGACTTCATGGTGATTTATCTGCTCTTTTCAGGAAACTTTTCGTGGGCGGATTGGACTGGAGTACCACACAAGGTAAGTCGCACTGTTGAACCTGCGAAGGCTCAGTCACTTGATGTGCAAAGTGTCTTTATTAATTTGTCTAGCTGACGTAGCTGTGTGGATTTGTTGTTTGAAGTTTTAATCAAAGTTGAATAAACTCTTATCGGGCCACACGTAGAGAGCGGAGCAATGGTATAGAAATATGAGGATTAGGGTTGTATGGTCTTTTGCATATGGCAGTACAATAATTCAAATCAGTGTGTTTGATGTGGTCTGTGGAAACTTTTTCTGGCATGCCCCCCTCCAGAAGCTCACAGTTTTTATCAAACATTAACACTTTAAAAGCACCAGCAGACTCAGTTTCCTCTGGTCATCCACGTCCCCCGTGCAGTGGCTCTATGCCCCTCTCAGGGGTCCTGCCCCTCACTTTGAGAACCACTACCCTTACACTGTTATAATAACTACATCATTCCAAATAATATCAATTGTTGTACTGATATGATGTGACATGACACCACTGATATCATTTCAAATATCAAATCACAGTGCTAATATGATATGTATATCATGACAAGTGGACAAAATAACAGAAACGTGTTAGCAGTCTTTGAGCGCTGCAGCAAACGTGGCACATTTTTGGTGGTCGTGTTGTCATCATGCAAGTGAAAATCTTAGCATCTTAACCGTGTTGGTAGAGTCGACTTCTTCTACTCGTTTGTCTTTATTCATGCGGTTTTCCTGTGATTTCCGTTTTTTCGCATAATTACTGATGATGAGTTGCAAACACTGGCCGCTCGGTCTGCGTTGCATATCCGGTACAGTGCGTATACACTGTCCTCATTCACAGTTGTCCAGAGATGGTCTGGTTTGTCTGAAGGACTTAACTGGTTCATGCTCGGTTGGCCGTTGTGTAACTTTGTACAAGTCTGTTTAACAGCCCTGTTAGCATTCACATCTGAACCACAGCACTGCGTGTCTCTCAGCTTGTTTCCCTGGCGATGCTCGAGGGCTTCCCAGCAATAAGAAAAGCAATCATGATAACTCCCTTTACAAAGCGAGTCCTCATTTGTTCAAACCCGCAGGCCTTGCCTACTGCATGTGGGTGTGTGCGGGCGTTATAGTAGTTGGGTGTACATTTAGTGCTCTGTAACATGACAGTGGGTCAGTTCTTTGAATGTGACTGCGCTGTTTTGTTTATACACGAAAAAAGCATCAGTACAATTTCCAACATTCTGCTGTAAGACAAAATCAAGGTCACTGAATGACTTCTAGTGTTCCCTCTGTGATTTTATAGAGTGGTGCTTGTGTTTTTTTTTTTTTTTTCTCCCTCCACACCTGTTTTGGTCCCAGTTACAGTTTTAGTACAGGTTGAAGTGCTGAAGATATTTTCTTAGCCTCATTTATCATAATGAAAGGACGAGTTCTAGAAATCATGACTGCATTTCTTTGTGTTCAGGGGGCAAACTGGGCTAAGTTATATCTTCAATTATAATTTCACCTATCTGTGCTTATTTTTTTATGAAGCAGCGCTGTTATGTCATTTTCTTTCTCTTCTCAGAGACACTGAGAAACTACTTTTCACAGTATGGGGAAGTAGTAGATTGTGTCATCATGAAGGACAAAACTACAAATCAGTCGCGAGGCTTCGGCTTTGTAAAATTCAAAGACCCCAATTGTGTACGGACAGTGCTGGAGACAAAGCCGCATAATCTCGATGGAAGAAATGTGAGTACTTTAAATCAAAGGAGCAGATAGGCAAATCATGTTGAGTAATCTGTGTGTGCAGTGTGAAAAACCTCATCCTGCATTTCATCATTCAGAGTGATTAGAAGTTATTCAAGGAGAAATGCATTTCTGCTTTGGGTTCTTGCTGTCTGCAGACATTAGGACAAATGATGCTCTCTGCAAAGACTGACATTTGTTTGCTCAACAAGACTTACCTGTTCAGATTCAAATGAACAAAACTGGCAGCTGAACTTGAATTTCTCTGCGATGGCTGAAAAGAAACAGCTGCTGTTAATCTAGTTTTCTCCACTGCTTTAATGCTTCCACACAGTCAGCTCCCCATGAATGACATATTGCCTCCTTTGTACTGTTGACAGAGGCAGAGAAGGGCATGAAATGTTATTGGCCACATGTTTAAATTAAGTGCATGTTGTGTGAGGGTGAGCCAATGTGCCGTAATGGATTCGGTGAAGAACATTTGAAGGTGCCTTTTATTTGGGGCTAATGTCAAACATTTTCTCTCCCTCTGTGTTGTCAGATTGACCCGAAGCCATGCACTCCCAGAGGAATGCAACCTGAAAAGTCTCGAACCAAGGAGGGCTGGGTAAGAGGAATCTGATTACTACTATGGAGGCTAGGCTAGGTGTTTCTGCTGGAATAAGACTCAGGCCGTCAGTCTCTGCATCCCCTCCTCCTGAGGTCGGACTCTAGGTTTTTTAATGGGCCATGAGGAGACCTTGAGCTTCATTTATATAAAAAAACAAAACATCAAAAAACACTCTGACTTTGACCTAAATCTCAGTTTTCTCTGGTACATCCTTAGTACATTTTGAGAATGATTTGAAATTGTTGTAAGGTTATAAATCACAGAAGCATTAAAAAAGTAAATGACCTCTATTTGTGATCAAGATGTCAAATCAGATCTTCCCTGTATCTTGATGTTAAATATTTGAATTATAATAACAGTTTTGCATGACCTTTTTGTGAATGTGTGTTTCCTCAATTTTTTTTGCATTCTCAGCTGAAATATCTAGACAAAAAAACAACAGTAGGATTAGAGACGAGTAGGCTGGTGTGCTGCAGAAAACTGCTTTCAGCATGTTTCTTTTTTTGAAACCGGAGAAAATCTTTGCACCAACTTGGGTAATTTGTGGGTCGATTAACAATGCCCAATGATCAAGCCACTGCACATCAGATCATTTTTTTCCCCCTTTGGGCAGCAAAGATTTTAGTCACTGCACCTTTGTTGTCAATAAAATAATTTTATACGTCACACATTTGGCTGCAAGCATAAATTGCAAGTCAGAAGCTTTTATTAATGATGCCTGCGACTGGAACTCCTGTCACTGATGTGAAGTCACATAGCTGCGGCTGAATGTTTTCTGAACAAAGCAGAAGATGTAATTGTTAGGAATCATTATTATCGTAAGCAGCCTCTAGCCTTTACAGCATGAGTGCAGTGCGCAGCAATGGTGAAATGCTTAGTGGTTGTGAGTAAGTGCAGGACACCGTGCTCTCTGATCTGTGGAGACTAGTGTTTGCATTGACATGACATGTTAAGAATTATACCCCAGGGCAAGAGGAGAACCTAATTTCTACTGCACTGTCTGAATAGATGATGGCTAACTGGACCCTTCCCAGAGTGATCCTTTAACAGACATTGAAATCCATACACTCCCTGTTTTCTTTCAGAAGGGCAGCAAAGCTGATAGCAATAAATCAAAGAAGATATTTGTAGGTGGAATCCCCCATAACTGCGGCGAGCCTGAACTCAGGGACTATTTCAATAGATTCGGAGTGGTGAGTATTGCTGTGTGCATAATGCAAGTCAGTTCATATCATTTTTAAGACTGCTTGAATGGATGTGACATTGAAAAGGGTCAATGTTATAGTATAAAAAAATAGCGGGATGGGATAGGACAATTAATTATTTGTCCAAATTGAGGCAGAATATTTAATTGGACTAAGAACGGACCATGTCTGGTTTTCTAAATGGAGTCACTGTTTCCCTTTGTCCCATTCAAGGTCACAGAGGTGGTAATGATCTATGATGCGGAGAAGCAGAGGCCCCGAGGTAAAAGCTGATCCCGTTTTTTCTCTCCCCTCTCCATACCTTACCATCTTAAATCTCATGACAAACTATTCTGGCCCAAAGAGAAAAAGCCCATTCAGCCGCAG
This sequence comes from Nibea albiflora, assembly GCA_014281875.1. Classification (NCBI taxonomy): domain Eukaryota; kingdom Metazoa; phylum Chordata; class Actinopteri; family Sciaenidae; genus Nibea; species Nibea albiflora. The sequence continues at coordinate 9,174,511 of CM024792.1, read as the reverse complement.
ATATTCAATTCAATTTAAACACTGTCACCCATAACAAGGGTTGTGTGTGTGTGTGATAAAGACACACAATAACACACAAAAGCATGTTCATTAATACCCTCATACCAAGTCACCACAGCGTACATCAAATGGAAAACATAACTTCAAGAGGTGGGATGAAAAGGCTTATATAGCTCCCCTGTGCATTGTATGAAATTAAGGCGGTGCATTTTTGTACAGTTTGTACAATATTTCATGTTTACCTGCATAATACAACCATACATGGCACCTTTTAAAAATACATCTCGATATGCTTAAATCTAAAAATTGTTTTTTGGACTGAAGCAGTGTCCTTAATGACCTTGTGCGACCACATGAGCCAAATTTGTTCTCGGTTAAATATATAGTTTTCGGAAAAAATGTGGGTTTTGTGCAGAGCAAGGAGAGAAGTTATCTTAAAAGCTTTAAAACACAGGCTAGTTTCAACTTCACCATCATCAGGGCAGAAATGGTGAGAATGTTCATCCTCGAGAGCACCTTTTAAAATTCTCTGGACTGCACTGAATGAGTAGTGTTCTTTATTATGTGTGATTATGATTGCTACTAAAATGTATTAGTGCACAGAGGGCCCTTATGAAACCTCCAGAGGAAGATTCAAACAGCTCAGTGAAACATTGAAGATTTGCTTGAGGATGTAATGTAGAATTTCCACCAGCATTGAATTATTAAAGGAGAGGTTTACAGTTTTTCAAGTTTGTCTTAAAACAATATTCAGATGCTCATTTGAACATTTCAAGAGTTTTCTTTTCTTGGTGTGATTGTTCCTCCAGTTCGTGCTCACTGTTTCCTTCCTAGCATGTTTCCAGTGTTACTCTGAGCAAAAATGTATTCAAGTTTATTTAAAGCTCACATGAGGAAAGACACTGCAACCACATTAGGAAGGGATCTTCTAATGAACGGGAGGAAGAATTACAGGAAGCAGCATTTATATGTCGTGTTTCACAGACAGACTGTGGCGAGCCTAACCTTTTTAAAGGACACATCCACCCTAAAACAAATGGCGGCATTAGCTGGTGATAGACTAAACATTTTGATGTCCTTTCTGTTCCCACTGCTGTGGATAACAAGCCAAATGTAAATGAAGTTATAGCACATGAAGTAGGGCTAGTAAGAGTTATAGTTATGTAAATGATCGATTGATTACTGTTAATTGATCACTTGTTTGATTTTGAAATATTAAAAACCCTCAAATTGCTCGTTTCGTCCAGTCTTCAGTTGATTTCTGGCATGTTTGCGTAAGAAAATTAATTTGAAAAGTCTGTTTCAGAAGTAGGGGTGCCAGTTTGTCTCCATAGGCAGCATCAGTAAGGCAGATCATATTTGCAGTGCAATCCTTAAATCTTTTTGCCTACTGTAAAATAATCTCTAATTAAACTTACTAAATGTAAGACGTTCATGTATCTATTTGGAGCGCTGAGGGCAAAGGAAATCACTAACTGGGGGAGAGAAGGCAGCTTGCAGGAAAGTAGGTGCTCCAAAAAATACAGTACTTTATCACAACATGCAACTGGCATATTGAGCACAGTTTGAGTGTCTAAGGGGGGATTTGTCCTTCAAAGAGGCTGGTTTCAGCCCAAATGCTGAAGGTGAACATTACATTGTTGTCAGTAGAACAATGGAATATCCTTTTTCTGTTCCAAAAGTCTCTTTAACCTATTTCAACAGACCTCTTAACATCTCAGAAAAGTTTGTCCAGTTAATCATAAATGTATCATGAGTTCATGACATGTGCCGACACTTTTAGCACGGATGGCCTCACTGGGAATCAGACCTCCACGCCACTGGCAGTGTTGGTATCAGACTCTGCCCGCTGAGTTACAGTCACAGCTGTTTCATCTGCTTTTGTCCTACATAGCAATGATGCAGCGGCCACTGACCCACAACATGTATTGCTGCCTGTTCCTTCAAACCCCCCCCCCCATTCATTCTCTGTTGGGACAAACCCAGAATAGTTTGTCATTGGAATTTAACATGACGTATTGTACCAGTAACAATCATTACATAATCTTTAATAGTAGAAACTTGTACTTCTTTTACTAAAACCATTAGACTTTCAACATTGGAATAAGTTTTCTTTACCTTGATTTAAGCGTAACTGATGTATCTTAAATGGCATAGTATGTGTTTTCCCATATGTAGAAAGTTAAGTATTTTTGTAAGTAAGCCCTTTCTATTTTTCTTTCTTCTGTCCCCCTTCTCCTTGTGAATGGTTTGAATGTGATTAACGGTGTTTCTTAAGATTTGTCTTTTCTCCTTTAGGTTACTGTGCATTTACTGGTACCACAGAGGTACAGGCCAAATGTAAAAACACCCAAATTTTTGTAGTTGGTCAAAATGGGGTGTATGCAAAGTTACATCAAGGTCTGAAGGTTCAAAGTAATTCGAGCGAAAGTTTTCCTTCTTGAATCAGTATATTTGGTAGAAAATAAGTTCCTGACATCGAGTCATCCTCTGAATCGTTTAGTTTAAATCAAATGCTTGTTTAGTGTCTTACAGGATGTACTGTAATCAGATAATTTTCCAATAGCACACTTATACTTCTCCATGTGTCATTTCGAGTGATAAAAGTTTTAGCCAACTTGGTTGATCGTAACGAAGACATGTCAGTATAACCAAGATATACCAAACTCTTTAATGTGTCAACTTGGTTTCAAATTTAGATTAAGGACGGGTCATTGACAGATGTTATTAATAGCAATAGATCGTGAGGCTTGGGAATGCTTGGCATGGTACTAGAGGTCTCTAAAATCTCAGTTGTCTCGTAGGACTTTTAATTAGATTCAGGTTAGGTCCCCAAGTAGAGTTGTGCACACAACCCAGTTCTGCCACTGCGGAAAGTTAATCAAATCGAAAGTAGATCACTGCGGCGCAGTACGGCCAGCTAACACTCTGAAAAGTTCTGTTCAAGATATCCAAATGAAAAAGTTTACTGAGTGGATGGCGTGGCCAAAACCATGGACCAAAACGTTCTTGGACTTTGCATTGATGAACTTTGTTTGTCCCCCAAGAAAATCAGTAAATCGCCACTTTGGGCAACCGGTTATGGCCTATATCTTTGTGTCACCGTTGTGAGCAATATTTTAATTGTCCATTTTAGGCTTATCCTGGCTGACTCAAAAGTGAAATACTGAATTTGGGAAAGCTTGGAGAAAGCTTTAGGCATTCTACAGTTTGTGTTTCTCCATATTTTTGTGATGCATTAACAATGGCTGCTGCGAGTGTGTGCTCCACAGCAATATACCAAGGGACAGATCAAGGTGGGGTTTGGATGAAACGGCATGAAGTAACCAAATGTAGTATTGGTTCAATTGGCAATTATCAATGTTAAGTCAAATGCTGTAGTCGTCGTGTCTTCATGTTTAGCAGTTAAGCAGTCCTGTGTTGTTAAATATTTCACTGCACAGTAAAGAGAAAAGTTTCCTTCAATCCCCCAGGCTTTAGCCTTGGATTTGTGTTGTTCTGCAAGTCTGCGACATCATCCGAACCCCAGGAGCCTCTTGCTCAGTCTTGACGGATCCTCACTCTGCTGAAGCCCAATACTGTTCTTCATCTTGTGTTGTCACAACCCCCCTGCTACCTTGATTCACTCTTGGTCGTTGGCTAGGTTTTGGATTTATTACTTTCGAGGCCGAACAATCAGTGGACCAGGCTGTCAACATGCATTTTCACGACATCATGGGCAAAAAAGTGTGTAGTTGTAGTTTTATTTTACCCTTAAGATCAAACAGAGGCTTGGGCGACGGAGTCACAATTATACTATGATGCTGTCTTATTAGTTAGAGTTCATTTTCCAGTGGCTTCCCATCAGTGACTCTAGCATCATATAGCACAAAGTTAAAATGATCAGGCCACTAAATTAATTTAAGACATCTTACTGTCATTATTATTATTATTTCTCTCTAAATTTGACTACTTTTACTGCTTTAGTTTCCAAAGGCACAACGATCCTCCACAAATGCTGTTATATCACAGTTTCTATTGTCGCCCAAGGCTTTGTTTAAATTGACCACTCCTTTAGGATGTCTGAAGTGCATTAGGTTGTACTTAAAATATTAAAGTTACATTATTTTCTGTGTTCCGCAGAAGAAAAAGGAAAGACAAAGTCAAGACCTCAAAGCTCATAGAGTTTCACCGAACATAAAACACCTAAAGGATTGGTCCAATCAGTTCTGTTTCTTTTGTTTTCTGATACTTTGTTGGCAGGTCACTTACACGTCAACATGTTTTTTCTTTTCGAAAATTTAAATGAAAAGCTCAACTCAGTGACCTCAGTTGAAGAATCTCCATACTGTGTCTGTCATTTCTCTGAATAACAAATGGCAGTCCTCTAAAATACTACTTAGGACCAGACACGAGTCTCACAGTAATATTTGCATGTCACTTTTTAGTGTTTGTTTTATCTCAGTGTGTGCACCAGATGGATGGGGTTTACTGCACAAAGACAATTCAGATAGTGTCAGGTAAGCTGTCCATCCGGGAAGAAACAATAAATTCATTGTGGTGTTATATATTTAAACACACCTGCTAACCTTCTTTAATTGTTCCTTTGCATGTGGTAAACACCACCCACCTGGTACCTCAGCAGAGTAAAACAAACCATGAAAAAAATGTAGCGCTGTACTAAAATGAAGTACTACTTTGTACATATCTAGCTAGGATTGGGCCTGACACTTGGGTTTTAAATGCACTTTTAAAGCTCTCATTCACGAGCAACCCCCCTTTTCCCCAATAGACATTTTGTAATTAGCAGCTTTTAAACCACTCCACAGAGACAGTCTCCTTTCTGCCCTCTGTGCCAACAGTAATCATTTGTGGGCATAAGAAAATGATCAAACACTCAGTCATATTATCACATGTATCTGGTTGCTATCCCTGTTCTTTATATGGCTGCTTAAGTGTTTTAAATATTTGAAGGTCAGTTTGTGACACTTGGCACTCAGAACACCTTTGTGTATATTTAGTTTTATTTAACTCTTATTGACAGTGTTAAATGTTAAGGCATTGTGAAAGGGGGATTTATTTGAGGGAAAGGACAGTGGACACTAGGGCGCGGAGTTGAACTACGGATATTTTGGGTTGTTGTCAGGACCTTAAAACAACATTCAGTAACAGCTTTTTTCTGCTATGCTCACTTTCATTCCCACTTTGCATCCCCATTACCTGTACCCTGGGTCGAGTGAGTACTATCTTCCGTGAGAAGTGTGTAACGCTTGATGGCACTACATCACACACTGCCAATTATGTGACTTAGTTTGGTATTCTCAGTATGGTCGTCATGGCAGAGGTTAAAGAGACTGGAGAGGACGTTGACAGAGGAAGCTAAAAAGAGAAATAGAGACTGGACAAGAGTAAATCTTGGACTGGCTTTTAGTCGTTGGCACGAGCGGGAATTGCACTCTGAAAACTGTAGGGGCGCAAAGTCACAAAAAATACTAATGCTTGCATATGTTGCTTTAAACCTCATGACCTCCAGGGAGGCCCTCGTCTGTTTACTGTAAACAAACTATAAATTAAAGTGTTATTTTCTTGTGCGCCAATTAATTTTTCTCCCAAAAGAGAGCCACCAGACAGGCTGTTGTTGTAAAAAGCTTTCCTGAATCAGATTAAACTGGATTTTAATTGTTAATCAATCAAATTAAACAAGACATTTTCATTGGGATGTCACTGATTGTTACGTTTCAAAGATGATCTGAATTCCATTTCCTTGGAAAATGATTCAGCCCAACCTGTATACTCTCCAGTGGTAGCCGCCCCCCTTGACTTTGCCCTGGTTTCCAGCAGGAATCAAGGCTCGACTTAATCCATTGTTCTTGACTTGACATTACCTTATGCTGGGACTTGAGGGAGGCTGGGAGATATGAGTTACAAAATTAGAAAATGGAGCACATCAAACTGTGGAACAAATCCCAGTTCTGCTGTTGGGGACTATACAGAAGTCATGGTATCCATCACTCGTAGCTGTGATGCCCACGGGAGAAAGTGCTCAGGTAGCTGCCGGCGGCGGCGGGGCCACTGCCGGAAACATGTGCATGTAATTAGGTCGACAGAGAAGGAAGAGGGGAGGCTGGGGAAGGTGGCAACACCTTAAAGCTGGGAGGAATTTGTGATTCGTTTTCCTCCTGCAAGGTGACCCCAATAACTCAACCCCTCAGTCTATTTCTGGTTGGCTCCCCCTTAGTCTCAGCCTGTTTCTTTGCTCTGGTTAACTGTTGGTAGCTTTGCCTAGTTACAGGAAAGGAAGTTTTGTTATTGGGGCAATAGATTTATATTTGACCCAAGGCATTTAACCATTTAACAGTGATGAATGATGACTATATATATAAAATGCACGTTTAAGGAATTTAATGGTCAGTTTCTGAGTGTTGAGTACACAAATTGACAAAATAAGGCAGTAATTCCCAAAGAGTTGGTGTTCTTTATTATTATAATTGACTTATCGTCAAAAGGAAACTTAAGGTCACCTTTCTAAAATTTTAGGTCCTCCAGCAGTGACATTACATTGGGACCAAAGTGCAGCAGTCACTTGTGCTCTATTCAAAAATGTTGTCTCACCTTTGACACAGTATGAAGATTCAATTTTAGATTGACTGAAAAGGCAATTTATTTGTACTATCTGCATGTTTACCTTTTATGTATTATGTTAGAACTGAGATACAAATTTCTCTCTACATCCATTTACCCCTAAAACTTATTCCAAATAAAATAAAAAGAGATTCTTGATAAGCGTTAGCCTGGAGAAAGGTAAGTCATGACCTTCCATTAGATGTCTTTATCATATATAGGGCATTTGAGGAAAATAATAAATCTATGTTTCTCAGGTACATCTTAAAAGTCTGTGTTCTGGATATGATTCAGCTGAGGAAGATTGCGAATCACTTTTCATTTTGATTTTGTCCATAGTGAAATTCCCGTTTGATGATTAGTACCTGAGACACATAGCTGTACAGCTCTCCTGGCTACACAGTAATATTAATTAACATAGTTGCCCCTCATTACTTTAATAAACATAAAGTGCAAGATTCCAAACTGGCCCAAAATGTTGAGATTAAATAATCAGTGGTAGGACAGGTCTGACTAGGTGAGGGACTTCATGGACCTTATACTGGTGTTGCCAAATGTGCCCTCCTTGTCCCTTTGTCCAGGTGGAAGTGAAGAAGGCTGAACCTCGTGACAGCAAAGCTCCTGGCCAGCTTGGCCCTGGCCAGTGGGCACCCAGGGGCATCTTGAGCGCAGCTAATGGTTGGACAACACAGCCTGCCCAGGGCTGGCAACAGCCTTACGGGCCACAGGGTGAGTGGGAACGAGTCCCAAAGCTGAGCCAGTGAGGCTCGCTGTTCAGAGGAGAACATAGTAGGAACTGTTGAAATGTGTTAAAGCCTCTGCTTTGAGCTTAACCTTGAACATGTAGGTCACTGCCCGCACTGCCAACCGATTCTGTGAACATTTTACATTGTTGGCACAGTACTGTCCTCGGTCTAACGTTTTTTTTTCTCTCTCTCTCTCTTCTTGAAGGAGTGTGGGTGTCGACAACTGGCCAACCCATAGGTAGGTGTTCGACCTCCACTTGACAACAAACACAACACGTCTTTTCTTTCATTTTTAGTGAATTAGCCTTTTTTTGTTGTTTGTTTTGTTGCACAACTGAATTGATCAAACAGCAGATAGATTTTGTGTCTTTGCCATGTGATCATGTGCTTATCTCCAAGCGCTTGTGTCACAGAAATGGGCTTGCGCTCTTTTTGGCCAATAAGCTGGTGACAGTTAACAGCACGTGTTATCACTGATTCATAATGGCTGAGGCTGCTGATAATTTGCTGCTTGAGACAGATGGCAGCCTTGAATAGATTCCAGCCTCCCCCTGCTATTGGTCAGGCTCAGTTTCATATCACCACCTCCGGGTCAACCTGCAACGCTCGCTGCAATGTCAGCCATGTTCTTGCTCAGTTTCTTTCAGCTCCAGTTTGTGTTCTGTGTGACAATTTATTCATCAACTTTACATCTTTTATTCAGCTGTTCAAATTGATGTGATTCAAATACAGTACATCTGCCTTCTCTGCATTATTATGATCATCATTATTATTTTATTCTAGAAAACGTGCATATATTTATATCAAAACATTTCTATAAAATAGATCTGTTCTGTGTTGGAGCAGGCGGGTATGGACCGCCATTGTCGGCAGGTCGTGGAACCCCCACACAACCTCCATCACCTTTCAACGCATTCCTGGTCACAACCCCGGCGGGCGGCTTCGCTGCACCTCAGGGCTACCCTCAGCAGGGCTACAGCACAGCACCTCAGTTTGGTCAGTAATACTGATACACTCTCTCATTACACTTGGGGGTTTGAACATCACCACAGAGTGCGTACAGGTAAGGTAGCGCATGTAAAGAAACCACTGTCAGTCAGGGGGAGATGGGGGAGTTTCTGAAAACGGGTATTGATTTTTGACAAAGGGCACAGAAAGTCAGCTGTGTTTGCTTCTCGCAAAAACTACTTTTAGATCAGCAAAACTGAAAACAGTTTCCCGTTGTTCCTCAAGGCAGCTTTTTTATTTCAAGTAAAATGTGTCGCATGTGTTAATTTAATCTATGACAGGTTTTCCAGGCAGCTTTACTCTTGCTGTGGTCAGGGAGGAACCTCCACCTTATCAGACATGGACAGTGTGACTCACAGACACCCAGCGTTTCATGAAATGTTGCAAAAAGGCCTGTGTCTGATTAAACCTGTTAGCACATAGCAAAATATTAGGAAAAAACGGTGGGATAGAAGCCCAAAGCGTTGTGTTACAAGTGTGTTGGCAGTGTTCACAATTTGATCTGGCAGCTGATATTTAAATGACACGTGGATGTACAATGTGTATTCTTACAGCCTGAAATGAAAGATTTGGTGGAGAAATGGATTAATACTTTCAACTAGTAGTTATTTTATGGTTCATTTTATATTACGCTGGACTTTTTTACGTCCAAACTGTGTCATAAGATGGAAGTACTTCTGTGTTTTACTACTAACAATGGGGCATGACCAGGGTCATCTGGTCTAAGGCCTTTATACTCATAAACTGTAAACAATCTGTGATAAAGCAGCACTAATGACCTTTTAGAGTAAAGTCATAGAAACGATCTTATTACTCTCCAGCAGGTTACAGTTTCGGCACACCCCAAGCAGACCAGTATGCTCCACAGGTTCCTCCTCCGCCCACCACTCCAGGAACTGCACCTCTGGGCTTTGCCCCCGCCACCACACCAACTCAGGACTTGAGCAAAGCTCCCACTGGGCAGCCTGACTTCCCTTATAGCCAGTATGGTAAGGAAAGCATTGTGCATCAAACGGTTTGCTGCCCTTTTCTCTCCCATTTACTTTTTTTGATTCACCCCTCAGCCCTGCCCATCTCCCTGGATATTTTATTGGATGCAACTACAGCTCATTTAAGTGCATATCTACAAACGTTAGACAAGCAAAGGAGCTTGCTCTTGGTACCATTTAGCTTGAATAGCTACACATGCATACATGCTTCTTGCATACATGAACCCCTCTGGCTCTGCCGTGAAGATGCTGCTGAAATTTCACCATATCCAGGAGTCTTCAGCAGTCATTTCTGTCAAGTTTTTCCAGCTGGGCTTTGGATTGGTAAAAAGATTGGTAGGTCTTGGTAGGTTTGAATTAGATCATCCTGCCTTGCAATGTTCTTTTTTTGTTTTGTTTTGCATTTTTATTTTGTTTTGGTTTTCACGGGAGTGCAACCTCCTCCTGACCGACTGTACTAGACTTTGTAAAATATTCCTACCTTTTAATTACTCCCTTTACACCTCCTCCTCTTCCTCCCTGTTGATGACTGTGCTGGCTTCTTTTCCTGGTCTTGGCACGATTGCCATAGAAGAGCACCAGCATGACAGTATTATGTCCATGAAACATTTATTTCTGGAATTAGGCATGTCCAACCTGCCAAGATACCTATCAAAAAATTCAAACATGTCCATCAGTTTATCACTCCGGAGCTTTGCATGCTTGTCTGCAAAATGTAAACTTTGCTCCTCTGCCTTGTAAATACATGCAGATGTTAGATGTTAGAGTGTTTTTTGACTGTCTGTAGGTAGGTTTTACTTTGTGGCTGATGTCTTCGTGGTCTTTGAACTGGACTGTAGTCTAACATTATCTTTGGACAGTGTGTAGGGACTTGAAAATAAGATATATCATCGAGGCCACTCTAGTTTCAATGTAGAAAATGATGTGCTTCATTGAGGTCTGTGATTTCAAACATTTCGGATGTAGCCTCTCGAGTGGCATACTGTATACTCATGCAGGATTAAGGGTTTGAGATCATGCTGAGTGCACAAATGGAGGCTGGAGGTTTTCAGCTCTGTAACGATAAAGGCCAAGATACTGTGAAAACTAACCAGCATCCATGGAAAAGGAAGAAGCTCGGTCTTCATTTAGCACCCACCCATTCAGTCGCCCATAAACACTCAGTCAGATAAGGGTCAGATGTTAATTCAGTTCTTTGGCTGGCTGGTATTTCTCTTCTGACTTGGCTTACAGCTGCTTCACACTGCTGGATCTACATTTAAATTCAGTCATGTGATCGCTGTCAGTCATGACAGTTGCTCATCGTGTTCAGTGTTTCCTGCTTGTGCTTATCTTCCATCCAGCTTTTTGCATTTAGTGTCCGCCGCCTGTTCAGGCACTTCAGTCCAGTAATTGACGTCAGTAGTCTCACAAAGTTTTTGTGAAATGAGCAGAAAATCAGAAACGCTGATGATGCTGATGTTGCGGACACAAATCACACACGCCTCTACCACGAAAGCGTACGTGGCAGTAGCGTGAAAAATGGACACTTTCATCTGTGTAAGGTTCGTAAATGGTTGAGGTTAGACAAATAAAGCAAGTTTGGTTTCAGTTCAGGTCAGTAAGTTTGGCTTATGAGGAGTTGGAGAGCTGAAATAATTTGGTTAGAGTAAAGATCAAACCAGTGGTTTCACATGTTTAATTAAATGGCATGTCATTTTCTAATGCATACCATGTGTTTTCAATGGTTTTACAGTACACTGTGACAGTTGATTCGTAGGTTATTTATTACCGTAAACATTTTGTTGACTTTGTCGACAGAACTACTTTGGTGCATTCAAGAAGACTGACATCTGAAATGTGAGAATTGTCCGCTGGAAAGTTGTGCCCATGTTGGATTTATGGATTTCCCTTTTCAACAATACAGCTCATAGAGATGCTTTTTACAACACCCGGATGGTGCTTAGCAGGGTTACACTACTAACCCAAAGTTTTCTAAACAATAATGTAATGTAACGCAAAGATAAATAATGTTACATATCAATTTATTTTCACCCGAGACTGAAATTAATGAGCAATGGCAGCTTGGAAGATAGGAAATCAGCGTAGGAATGTACGGCCTTCTTTGGAAAATATTTGGCAACAGTGTGACATACACAAGTCGTATTTTACAGACTACAACATGCAAAACCACTGGTATGGTTGTTTGAGTCCCTGTTTTTAGTATTCTTCCTTCTCCGGATGTTTTCTTGGTAGGAAAACATATTCCTCACGTTACTTGCATCTTAGCATATCATGCACATTTCACAAAATTTCATGAGACCAGGCTGGCATGATTTTAAAAAAGTCAGGCGTGCTAGCTGAGCAGATAGCTCACACACTCACACTCCATTTTGTTTTGACTTCCAGATGAAGCTGAGCAGTGACGCCTCTCCAAGCATAGTGCAGACGCAGTAAATGAGTATATATGTGCAGCTCTGTCAGCTCAGTAAGGGGGGAACTATGTAAAGTAGTCGGCCAGCAGTATCTGGGTTCAGTCAACCTGGTCTCCTCATCTCCCTGATAGGCTTGGGTAACTACCCTCAGGACCCCTCTGCCTACGGACCAACGCGTCCTTCTCACAGTTATGGTCAGGATGAGCAGGGAGGATATAGTGCAGGTAGGTGCCAGCATCGTCTTCTCCAACCACAAAAAGTAGCATTTGTTCAGTACTGTAGTGTTTATAGAGCTGCAACCTGGTTCTTTTTTCTTTTGCTTTGTGTTTTGTATTTTGCATGTACATTTTGCATGTACATACAAATTACTGTGTGAACTCTTGTATAGTACAAGACAGCCACCGACTGTCTTACAGCTGAGTGGATTTGGAAGAAATTTACATTGAGATTTTACATTCGGCGCTGAAAAGCAAGTCATCTCACTCAACGGCTGTAGCTTTACTATACCAAGACTGACCATGTCCTCCTTTTTTGTCCACTCTCTCTGTCCGCATTGCTTTGCTGATTATAAAAGGATGATCTAATTGTCAGGAAATTTGTTCATGGTTCAGTTGTCTATGCATCAGCAATCCATTCACCCGTTGTTTTTCCCCCCATGTACTGTCTCTACATTATAGCTAAAGGGGTGAGAAAGGAAGGAAGATTTAAAGAAGGACACGATTCCAATTTCTCTCAGATTCTTCTGTCGGGCAGTCCTGTTGGGACCGCTCCCTGTTCTTCAGATTCATTGTTTTGGTTCCGTTCATGGAGCGCCCCAAAAGAAAGAAATGTGTTGTTAATATTCTAACTCTTCCCCCTTTTTTTTCTTTCTTTCTGTCTTTCTATCTCTTGTCTTTCCATTCCAGTTATTTAAAATGTTCCTTACTTCAGTGCTTATTGGTGACATTTCCAAATCTAACTGGATGTTGTGACCATGGCAGGAAAATAAGTTTACCAGTAAGATGGTGGAACGATTAGGCTGCAACTGTTTTTTTTGTATTTTTTTTTTAACCAGCCATTTGGTAGCAAACCACTCAGTTTTTTTCAACCTTAAAGTCCCCTTGGCTTGGACAGTGGCTGCTGAATTTTGGGTTGCAGCAGCCTTTTTTTTTTTTTTTTTCAGGCAGATTATTTTCATTCCCTGGGTGTCACTTTGTTTCCCTTGTCTGTTTGCAGGGAGATGGTGCCATCCAGTGTTTGAATAGAAGAACATTGTGCGTGTTGCACTGATCATCAAGAGAATACAGATTGTTTTCCTCAATGAAGCCCAACTTTAAATGATTATTAAACTCACTTTAAACGTAGTCATTCTCGTCTCTATACATTTAAACATTGAACACTAAAGGGCTCATTGAATGAATACAGTATTTGAATCTAGAGGAAAAATCCACCATGAAACCTTTTAATGCTTATGACAGTTAATTTATGTATATTTTATCGCAAACATTAACAATGCATAAATCTCAGCATATCTGAAAATATAGATGTGATCACGGTAAATGTCAGAAGTTGGTAAGACAAAACATTTTATTAAATTTGAGTGTGATTATCAGGAAATAAATCTGGTTATTAACGGCTAGTTATAAAGTACATTCAGGGACAAAATTGATTAAATTGGAACAAGAAGTCAGCATGATGAGAATAATCATTTTAATATGAATACCTGTATTTCAAATAGCTACAGACAGTTAACTAATCATTAAACCAAAACTCATAATTGGAAAACACTGTGTAGTGTAAGGGTGACAGGTGGATTTTTCCTTTACATTAAAATAAAATTTTAAAAAAGTTCCCTTTTAAAGCGTTAAGGCTTCTCCCTGAACACCATCTGGTGACCCTGACATTAAAGTCCTCTTGTCTCTCTCTTGTTCCTCCCTCTGTGTCGACCTCCGCAGGGTACGGGCAGGACCTGACAGCATTCGGCCACAGCTTCGCAGACCCTAGCCAGCCGACGGCCTCGTACGGGGCCCCAACAGCACAGCCCGCTGCCGCCCCCCAGCCTGCTGCCAGTGCGTTCGGCAGAGGGCAGAACCACAACGTACAGGGCTTCCACCCGTATCGACGCTGACCACCACCACCACCTCTGGCCAGGGCCGCTGTGTAAAGTTAAAATATGAAAAAAACAAAACAAACAAAAAAAAAAAACAACAAAAAAAGAAGTCAGGGAAATGTGTGTTCTCGCTAAAAAGCAAAACTGGAGTTCTGGATTGTTCTATGGCAATGTTGTTCGCACACAGTTTGTGAAACAGAAACCTTTGTGAAAGCAGGGATTCCAGTGAATTCAAATGGGGTGTAAAGAAACCCAGGTTTTTTTTGCATAACTTAAGGAACATTCAGCAGAAAGAAGCTTTTATCCCCCACCCCCCCACCCCATGTTTTATAGTAGAACTAAACTACTTTGCAATAATTTTGATTGTCTGGTCAAACACTAGCACAGAGACTATATGTAAAGAGACTTGCATATAAATATGTATATTTATGGTGGACACAAATGAAAACAGGGTCTCAAGTTTCCTCAGCTTTAAATTCTAGGGAAAAAATGTTTTTATTTTTCATTTGGTGAATTTTGTTTACTTTCTGAGCCTTTAAAGTTTGTTTAAAATGGAGATTATGAATATATATATTATACACAAACTGTGCAATTTTTTAAAAAGAGAATTTTGTACTATAAATGTACACTTTGCTTGTTTTTTTATTTAAAGATGTAGACTTCCCTCAGGTGGCTCTTTTGGGTGCATTTTTTGCACTTACGCAAAAAGAAAAAAAAAGGACAAATTATTACAAAAATAAATGTTTTAAGGATACAGCATGTCCCAGATGTTTGTATTTGGTTGTGGATGTATTCACTTTTTGTTTTTTGTTTTCACTGTTTCAGTGGAAGACCTGCACGGTTGAGCTGAAACAAGTAGTGTGTTAATCCGTTAGTACAGTGTTTGTACGTTTTTACGCTGCCAGAAAAAATTCAGCTCTCCAAGTAGCTTTATCATAACAGACTTTAAAATACAGTCGACCCCTGTTCGGCTACAGACAGTTCACAGTTAAAAAGCAGAGCTAATGTGGTGGAAAAAGGGGAACTCCTGATCTGCACGTCTCTTCCTAATATTTCATTTTACCTCCACTCACTATGTTAACGTCACATTTTAGTTGTACTAATCATGTGTATGTATGTGATGTAAGCGCACTACGCTCTACCTGCATGAGCGTGACTCCATGTCACACTGTATTCTGATAGTATTATGTTTTTTAATTAATTTTATTTTCAAAAATTATTTCAGAGATGCACAAAGATGTCGTGTACCATGCACTAATGCATCTGTAGATTTATTGATTGATTAATAGTTTCATTAGTTAATAGTGTCATTTTTCAAGGAAAGGGGTAAATCCAGCATCTAAAATATGAAGATATGCTGCGTTTCTCTATTTAATATCACTGTAAATGAAATATCTTTGAGCTCTGGAAGTCACCGTCGGCTCTAAAAGACATTAATGGACATTTTCTCGCTGTCTATTTGATATTTTCAAAACTGATTTAATAACAGAGAAAATAATTGATAGTTAAAATCATAACCATCGCAGGCTTTTAGAAAAGAGAGAGGGGTCATTGGTAAATAATAATAAACTGAAACCCAATTAGTGTTCAAATGCTTGAAGACTGGAGTTTTCTACATTATTAATATGGGTTAGATTTTCCACAGGAGAGATATTTAAAATATCCAGATATAAAACAGGAGCAGTTAGTAATAAATAAAATATATGAAATGAATCATTTCCGGGTTAAAGGTCGTGATCAGTGCCGTTTGATTCCTCCAGCTACTTCCGCGTTGTTAGCATGTTAGCATTGAGCTAGCTGCTCTCTGGAAGTTGACTTCAGTGATTCAAACCGACCACTGTCCTCTACCCGGGCGTTTCGTCGACTCTTAGGAGGAGGCAGGCCTTCGACATTTTTGGGGCAGAAAGTGTAAGCTAAAAAAACAAACAAACTAATGAATGAGCGTTGACTTGTTTCGATGTGTTGATGGAGAGGAGCTGAGCTAACATCAGTCACCGCTTAACGGGCGGCTAACCGACGAGCTAGCTCCGTGTAACGTCCACAGAGGGTTTATATCACCTGTGTGTCAACCTGTCTGTCATCCGTGTATCGTCAGGTGTCCGTCAGGGTTACAGGTGAGGACACACTCAGCCAGATGCTGTGAAGATGTGGGTCAGTCCGTGAACCTGTTAGCTTCATGAGCGGATGTAGCAAAAAGGAAAGTTAAAAACACTGTTAGATTTTTGCAAACTGCACCAACTATCAACCAAAGAGGAAAGCAGCAGAGATGTGTGTGTTTTTAAAAGGAGGGTTGACAATGCAAACTCCTCTCAGCTTTATGAGGGGGGTCATGATAAGAGGAATCAAGGAAGTTAGTGAGGTTACACGACATTAATCCAACATTTTAAACCCGCTGGACGTCTGTGAGTCTGAAAGTTAAGTCACAGAGATGAAAGTGAAAGTAGACACAGACAGACAGACAGACAGACGCAGTACTGTGTGTGTGTGATCCCACACACATTAAAATGAACCTATAACATAGATCTGAATTTAAATGTAGTGCAAACAGACGAATAATGATCATTGCTGCTAATATTTGATATAATATCAAAGCATCCTTTAGTGGATCTCCAGCTGGGCTGGCTAGAGGAATAATTCATGTGACGTCAGCTTCGATCCTTTTTTTTTATTGCTGGTGAATAAATAGTGTGTTTTTTGTCTTTTTAAAGGAGGTCATGCTGCTCGTTTATTAATTTAACCAACTACCAGATTGGTAAAGGTGCGTCAGTTTTAATGGTTGAATCCAGCCTTCGTGTGACGAAGCAGGAGCTGTTGGTTAGTTTGTTGGTGACAGATTCGGTTTGTGACCCAGTTTAAGCTCTTTACACATTATATTTCCTTTTTTGCACAGGTTTGATGCTGTGTTGGTCACCATTTGTGCATTTTTGGTGAATCTTTGCATGGAGCAGCGTTTATCCACTGACTGGTTGCCAAAGCCATTGTTTAGTTATTTATCTATTGGTGGCCATGTATCATTTGGTAAGAGTCAGACGTCCTCTTTGTAGGCTGAAGTGGTTGATCTCAGTGTGAAGGTGAAGACAATGTTTTGGGAGGACTGCCACTTCCCTGATTGCTTGCATAAGTCTTTGTCATTTGTCTGCTCTTGATGTTATGTGGTATTATCCATGCTGAGATCAACATCTTGACGTGGACTCGGAGGCTGTCCTGGTCTGTGTCAGCTGACATAGGAGGGTCATCAGATGATTAAACTCACCTGGGCCTTGAACAATAAACGCTGGTCCATGTGCCCTCTCTCTCTCTTTCATAGCATCATTATCTTTTGGTTTAGTAGCTTTAGTTTAAATAAATTCTTCTTGCTTTAAGTGAATCTCCTGCATGGACTTGTCACATTAGCCTGCTTGTGAGACAGTAGCACTCAGTGACGACAGCCCAAAGTGCTTTTAAAACATTTATGTGACTGCGCACATCTTAAAATATCAGACAGCAGTGAAGTACAATAAAATAAAGGACATCAGAATAGACAGAGCGAGGAGTTACAGTCACCTCATAGTAAACATCTGTCTTCATAGACAGAGGAATCAAAACTGGAGGTCCGCTTAATAGATATTTCTTTTAACCTCATCTCAGCCTTCATGGGAAGATGAATCAGTCACGTGATAAACAGGTGCTGAATATAATAATTATCATGAACTTTATTTATACAGAACACAAACTTTTAAATGAAAAAGGATGAACACTTATTAAAATGGAACAAACTCCTCGACAATAAATGCTAATAATGAATAAACTCAAATGAATCTGGGCTGTTGATTAGCTCAGTTGGTAGAGCAGCGGCCCAGGGTTTGAATCTGACCCGTGGCCCTTTGCTGCATGTCCTCTCTCTCTCTCTCTCTCCACATTCCTCGGGGACTTCCAGGGCTGGGGGGAAGGCCTTGATTGCAGGAGCTTGATTGTGTGAGAAGTTACAGTTGATATTTTAGCCTGGACCAAAGTGATCCAATCAACTGCCAGATCACTGCTGCCTACAGTATATGGGAGAAGAATGAATGAAATGAACTTTCATGCTGATCACTCCAATCAACTCAGGGATGAAACGTGTTCCTCTGATTACACATGAATGAGTGAAGGAGGCTCCTGCAGTGTTTTCTGGGAATGAACTTCTGTCGAATTTGCCCTTCGTTTAGGCCCCAGGCAGGAGAACAGCCCACCGCGTACAGCCTGCAGTAAAATGTGGAGTCACTGTGTAACATTTGCCACAGTTATGACACAGACGTTGAGGTGTCGGCGTCATGCAGTTGAGTCACACTCACTGAGACACCATATCAGGAACATGCAGCTGGAAGTGTGGCGGTTGTCGGCTGAAGAGCAGCAGCATCTCCTCGATGAAGCAACACAGAGACATCTGCCCTGAGCGGGGCCGTCACCTCAGTAACAGATTCACTGTTGATAGCATGTGAGCTTAGCTTAGCTTAGCTTAGCTTAGGTGGTCTGTTTTAGTGATTTGTCAGTTAGACCAGGTGCCTCCATGAAAACCCTCTGGGATTTGTTTTAACTCGAAACAAGCTTCTCATTTGTTTTTCACCTGGTTTCCCACAGGATGTCAGATCTGGTCCAGGATTGTTGAACGGTTAATGCACAGAGTAAAGAGGCTGAAAACTGAAGACAAAACAGAAGACGGCCAGGAAAGGTACGAGACGTTTTTTCCCCTTTGCTGCTGTCTGATCTATATTTGTTTGGTTTTCATTTTAATCACATGACATTTTCTGTATGTTTAGAAAAGCTGCCACTTAACATATTAATAGTGCTGAGAGCCTTTATTAATGTCATCATGTTGGTGTATTTCTTGTATCTGTTGTATGTCTTTATTTTTACGATATTTTCTGTTTACTATTTTATTCTGTTCTCTGGTTTTACTGGCCTGATTTCATTTAATTGGTATTGTGCGCAGTTGTCTTTTTTTAAATGATTATAATTAATTATAAACAATTCTGTGTTCAGTATTGCGTCCCTGCTGTGAGGCTGTACTTTGACACAGCACTGCTTTGAGCTGAATGCTAAAGTTAGCATTGTTAAAGTATTGCACAAATTAAATACTTGACCTGCTGGTGGCGCTAAATGAAAAATGAATCATCACAGTCCATCCAGTAGTCGATATATCATTATCCTCACTTCAAGTTTCTGTCAGGACGTCTGATGGATTAGTAGACAAATGAGACCTCAGTCAGACAATAAACCCATCTTGTATTTGAAGTTTTTCTAGTGTTACTTTCTCGATGTGATTAACTGTAGCTGCATCTGAGCTGATCATTGTGTCTGTCCACAGCGTCCACAGAGAGTCAGTGGCAGGCATGATGGGGGTGGACGAGCTCTCAGACAGCACAGAGGTGGTGGAGATGGAGGACGTGAATTCCACCCGGTTCCAGGTGGAGAAGCATTCATGGGATGGTCTGCGGAAGATCATCCACAACAGCCGCAAGAACACAGGCGTGGTCATCAGCAAGGCACCGCACGACTTCCAGTTCGTCCAGAAGGACGAGGCCAGTCCGCATTCCCACCGGATCTACTACCTCGGTGAGCTCAGGGGGCCTAACAGCTGGGACCTGTCACAGCTCAATAATTTATTAATTTTCAGGCAGGGTACGACATTAAATTATGCTGAGTGCCAAATAATGTCATCCTCTGCAATGTAATGAGTAAAACCCGGCTCAGATAAGGTGCTTTCAGCAGGCAGCGGCTGGTTCGCCTGCAGATTCAGTTGCTTCCTTTCACTTTGAACAGTAGCATGCTTCTGTGAATAATCAGTGGATACAGCTGGTGAGTCAGAGGTGCAAGCCTGCAAATGTTTTCAAGCTTATTTGATATCCAGAGAGCCGCAGTGGATCGAGTCAGTGCGTGCTGAAGTCGACCAGGAACACCATTTTGCTTCGTGACCACGTTTCTGCTTTTTTTTTTTCTGATGCAGCTGCAGTGCAGAGGATTGCTGTGAAATGGTTGCTGTTCTTTGCTGCCATGTGTCAGCTTGTTATAGCATGTGATATCACTTCCAGAGCTGTGTTAAGTGATGTAATGTGCACCACACAGAGTCTGTAAGTCATATAGCCATGGTAGCATGGTTGTTTATGTACAAACGGTCATGCCAGAATGGAAATAATTGTTACTGACTCTAAATTCTCCCTTATTTGGTATTTAGAGCTTGAAACAATTGTAACACCTTTATAAAGTATCTTTGAAACAATGTTAACAGTGTGTACATGTGGGGGCTATAACTATTGAAAGATATTGCTGTAACAATGACAAGACTAAGTCATTTCACTGCCTTTATGCTTGTAATTTACTACATAGTGCCACAGTTTAAGTGTTAACTGTCATCCCCGGATTGCTGTTCAGCAAAAAATCTTCCCAAATACTGCGATTTGTCGTTTGTCTGCTACATCTGTTGATTCTCAAATGCAGCTGAAGCGGTCCTGCATAAACTCCTTAAACACTTTTAAAATGGGAGCTTAACTTTGTGTTTTTCGTCCTCGGATGCTGCACAGTTAGATTTGTTGATTTATTTTTTTGGCCTTTTTTATGCCTTTAATGATAGAACAGCTGAAGATAGACAGGAAGCAGGGGGCAGAGAGAGGGGGAGTGACACGCAGTAAATAGCCGTCCGATGCGGGAGTCGAACCGGAGCCAGCTGCAGCGAGGACTGTGGCCGCCACACATGGGGCGGCCGCTTAACCCAGTACGCCACCGACCGCCCCAGATTTGTAGTATTTGTCAGCACAGAATATTTTCCGCTTTCAAAAAACCTCTGTTTGGTGAATCAAAGAGCATTTTTTCAAGCGCATCATACAGGGTGAGGGAGGAAGCAGACCCAGGTTTTTATAGGTGCTGTAGCTGATTCACCAGAATAGAAAGCGGATTGAGTTTGTTGGCTCTCACTGAGCAGTAATCTCAGGAAAACAGGTTTGCTTGACCTGGTCTGTGCTCTCTGTTCTTGCAGGAATGCCTTACGCCAGCAGGGACAATGCATTACTCTACTCAGACATTCCCAAGAAGGTCCGCAAAGATGCTCTGTTGGTTTTGTCATGGAAACAGCTGCTGAATCACTTCAAGGTGAGGAGGATTTTCAGCTCTCTCCCTCCACTCTCTGGCATTTTAACAAGCAAACGTAACCTTTTAGAGCATTTAGAATGATTGTGAAACATTCCTTTAAAACTTCTGTTGTAAATTTACCCATAAAGATAATAATCTGGACCACTGAGGCTACAAGACAATATTTTATTGTTATATATTTATTTCACTGAGGTGTGCTGATAAGAGAGAGACGATAAGGGGTCCTGTTATGTTGGTACATGGTACATGGTGTTTGTTTTCTATGCCCTGAACAAGCTGACCTCGCTTGGCCAGCATTGTCACGTTGTGTGTCCTCCTGTCACCCCCTGACCTCAGGCTAGCCCTCACCGCGGGGGCTTCTCACGGGAGGAGGAGCTGCTGCGGGAGAGAAAGCGTTTGGGGGTGTCTGGCATCACCTCCTATGATTACCACCGTCCCAGCGGACTCTTCCTGTTCCAGGCCAACAGCAGCCTGTATTACTGCAGCGATGGTGGAAACAACAGCTTCATTGTGAGTAAAAGGACAGTTAAGTAAGACTTTGATTGCCAGTGACTGTTCTCAACACGCAGGGGTTGATAAGGTTTGCGAACATGCCAGAGTCACAGCAACTGCTCGGGCAGACGTTGAGATTTCTGTCTTTTTAGATCACTTTGGAGCCTTTATTGAGTTCCCCAGTAAGAATAGGAGTGGCTGCAACTTTACACTGGAGGTGCTCTGCTCCTCGACCAGTGTAGTCTAAACTAAAGACCCCTCAACCCTGCAGATGGTAATAGAACAGAGTCATGCTCATGTAAATATAGATAGATATACTTATTTAGAAATCTTATTAACACACTTTGTTTACCATACTCTGATATGTTGTCTTCCTAACCAACAGTCCAAAGATATTAAGTTTAGGCAAATCATCACCATAAAAGCTGTAACCAGTGTATTTTAGTGCGTTCTTCTTTAAAGTGACTTTTCCTACACTTATAATATTATTGTAGACTCTAAAGATTAGATTAGATAAGATTATAATTGTTCCTGTACATTTTCTCTTGATCAGCTAATTGGTTTTTCTAATCATCTCATCACCAGAGGGCCCAGTAGGAAGAATAACAGTCCCATTTTCAGCTTTGCTGCAGAACATTTTGTTTATTTGGCTTAAGAAGTCTGAAGTTTTTCTCTCACAGCAGCATTATATTAAAAACCAAATACCAGTCTGATATATCAGCATATTTTTGTGAACTCTTGGTCTCGGCAGCTGCGGCCTCATCCTTCATCCTCTCTTTGTGCTTGTGCAGACTTCTCCTATCAACTCTCCTGTTGAGATTAAGAGTCAGTGCTCGGGCACGCGGATGGACCCCAAGATCTGCCCCGGGGACCCCGACTTCATCGGCTTCATCAACAACAACGACATCTGGGTGACCAGCATTCATACGGGTGAAGAGAAGAGGCTCACCTTCTGCCGCAAAGGTGTGTATTTATATATATTTTATATATATATATATATATATATATATTATATATTTCTGCATTGTTTTATTGATCTCATTGTTCATTTCAGGCATTGATAACCCAAAAGAGGACACCAAATCTGCTGGTGTAGCCACTTTTGTCACACAGGAGGAGTTTGACCGCTTCACTGGTTACTGGTGGTCACCAGCTGCTCGTGAAGGTGAGTTAGTCACAGAGACATAAAGTGTTGTCAGAGGTTTCTTAGCAAGGAGGCTTATTTCAAACAAATCAATCAATGCAAAATAATGAGACTTGTGGTTTAAAACAAAGATTAAGTGCGGTCTTTCAAGTGTGTCTCTGTCTGGTTTTACTGGTTTCTCTCTCTCTCTCCCTCTTCAGAATCAGACGGTGGTAAGACTATGCAGATTTTGTACGAGGAGGTCGACGAGTCCGAGGTCGAGATCATTCATGTCCCATCTCCGGCTTTGGAGGAGCGCAAGACCGATGTCTATAGATACCCACGCGCAGGTACACACAAAAAAACACCTGAAGACGCTTTTGATTTACACTATAAGACATGATGTGTTTTGTTTTTTTAATCTTTGTATGATTAAGAAAAAGAGTTAAAGGTGCTCATGTAATCAGTTTTATTTACACTGAGAGGACAAAAGCTTACATCCACGTTTAGTAGCAGTCTTTATCTTCCATATCTTTGCTGGAGTCTTGGAGTATTCGTCTCTACATGTTACCTGTATGCAAGTAAAACAGGGGCAGACTTCTGTTACCAGAAAGGTTTCATGTGTTGTTATATTTTGGTACGTAACTCAGTTTTGTTTGTATCCAGGCAGCAAGAATCCTGATATTACTCTCAAAATAGCAGAAATTAGGACAGACAATCTTGGCAAAGTAAGTTCATGTTCAGTGGCACAAAACTTGATACCTGAAGGTTCTTCAGAGAAATGCTAAAATGTCAGCTTGGTGTTTCTCCCACAGATCGTCAGCACACAGGAAAAGGAGTTGCCTGTTCCCTTCACCAGCCTCTTCCCTGGTGCTGAATATATCACCAGAGCTGGATGGACAAAAGACGGCAGATAGTACGTTTCTTTCCTAAAATGTAGAAAAACGCCATCTACACAACTTGTGGTCTCACAGCTCTTCCTGTCTCTGTGCGTTAGTGCATGGGTGGTCTTGATGGACCGACGGCAGCAAAACCTCCAGTTGGTCCTGCTGCCTCCGGCGCTCTTCATCCCAGCCAATCAAGATGAAGCGAGCAGGCAAGCGAGCCTGGAGGCCCTCGGAGACACCGTACAACCCTTTATCATCTACCAGGAGACCAGCGACATCTGGATCAATGTGAGGCCCAACAACACATCCTTCTGTTGCAGCCACGCGTTATGATTCATGCCAGTAAGATGAAGATAAAATGTCACTGACGTCAACGTCATGTCTGTTTATCTTTCAGGTCCACGACATCTTCCACCCGTTCACCCAAACCAGTGATGACGAGATCACCTTCATAACAGTAAATGAATCAAAAACAGGTTTCTGCCACCTCTATAAGATCACCTGCGCTGTTACAGCGGGGCAGCTACACCTGGGCCAAAGGCTACACACACTCTGAAGGTAAAACTATCAACACCTCATAGCTTGGTCTTTAATCTAACCCACCCGTACCGTTCAATCCCAGCCAGTGTGATATCAGTCCAGGTGGTTTATACTGAGCCTCTACATGGAATGAATGGTTCAAGGTCTTTATAGTCACAGTAAAGCAGCTGTTGCTCAGATGCCAGGCTCCCTTCAACAATACAGATATGTCTTTATAAAGAAATGCTCTGAAAGTAAGAGGGAGTCTAAGACATCAAACAGTGCAGCTAAAATATGGAAATGATATTAAAAATGATATTACTGTGATCGACAGTGATGTAAACAAAGTACCACAGGCACAGATATTTTAAAATTAGCCATGCCATGTGATGTAAAACTTGTTCTATTATGTTTAAGTTATTTAAGGTTGTCTAATGTGTAAATCAGTTTATCCTCTGATCTTCTCTCCAGATGATTTCAAGTGTCCGGTCAAAGAAGAGGTGACAGTAACCAGCGGGGAGTGGGAGGTGCTGGCCAATCACGGAGCAAAGGTAACGCCAAAAGCATCGCACCTGCTCATCAGCAGTGAGCAGCAGGAGAGTTGTAAAGTACATCGGAGGCGCACTGCATGGCAGCCAATATCTGAGTGAGCAGAGTGGTGGTGCGGCAACTGGACCAAATTAATTCTCTTCTTCTGTGGTGTTTGCTCAGCGTTCGTCCAGTCCTCAGATTTGGGTGGACGAGGCCGCAAAGCTGGTTTACTTCCAGGGAACCAAAGACTCTCCACTGGAGCATCACCTCTACGTGGTGAGCTACGAGTCGCCGGGCGAAATCGTCCGACTCACCAAACCTGGCTTCTCCCACAGCTGCTCTGTGAGCCAGGTACGTCAACACACACACACACACACACACACACGATTTGACTTTTTTGTAGGTAATCAGTGCTGCTGATAGTGGACTCAACTTGTTTAGCAGGACTTTCACCAGCCTAACCATGAAACACACATCCTCATCTTTGAGTTGTAGACAAAACAAGACATTTTAGATTGTTGGGCTTCTGTAACAGTGATCAACTGATCAGCAGATTTATGGTGGGGTCAGTCATACTGGCATGCATTCATTCATCACTGTTGAGAAACTGAATCTTTCAATTGATGAAGAAAATAATCATCAGTTGCATCCCGACTCTCTGCAGTTCAGGATGCTGTTAAACTCTGTGTTTGTTCTTTCTTCCGTACAGACGTTTGACATGTTTGTCAGCCATTACAGCAGTTTGACCGCAGCACCATGTGTGCACATCTACAAGCTGAACGGCTCCGACAGTGACCCGCTGCACAAAGAACCTCAGTTCTGGGCGAGCATGATGGAGTCCTCTGGTACTGAAAACATAACATATGAAATGCTGACTGGCAGCTTTGACCGTTTCTGTTTTCAGTTTGTACTGCTACAAGATGATTTATGACACAATGATTTATTATATTACACGGCGTATATATTTTTTGTGTAGTTTTTTTTATTGTAGGTTTTTTTTTTTTTCAGGTTTCCCATCCGAGCAGAGTCCTCCAGAGATCTTCAGCTTCACAGGGAAGTCGGGCTTCGAGCTGTACGGCATGTTGTACAGACCACACAACCTGCTCCCCGGCAGGAAGCATCCCACCGTCGTCTTTGTCTACGGTGGTCCGCAGGTTTGATCCTCTAGATTTCATGTCATGTACACCGAACTGCGTACAACACACATGTAGCACTTGGTCTTTGTATCAGTGCGGCTCATATTTTAGGCATATTTTTAAGCATTTAGCTGATCATCAAGAAAAACAAGTAGTAGGAACATTTCTGTAAACATGTTTTCTTCCCTTCAGGTCCAGTTAGTGAATAACTCTTATAAAGGAGTGAAGTACCTGAGGCTGAGCACGCTGGCGGCTCTGGGCTACGCTGTGCTGGTCATCGATGGGCGGGGCTCCTGTCAGCGGGGGCTCAGGTTTGAAGGAGCCGTGAAAGACAAAATGGTGAATCATCTGTCATGAAGGAGACAAACACACGAACACGTGTCTTCATAGAATGTACTAAATGAGTAGTTTACCTCGCTGTTCTCCTCCAATCAGGGTCAGGTGGAGATTGAAGACCAGGTGGAGGGTCTGCACTACGTAGCTGACAAGTACAAGTTTGTGGACCTGAGTCGTGTTGCCATCCATGGCTGGTCGTACGGAGGCTTCCTGTCCCTCATGGGCCTCATCCACAAACCTGACATCTTCAAGGTCAAACATCTGACGGTTACTCTGTTACAGTTACTCATGGCTTTATAAATCTGTTAATATGAAACATCATTTCTTCATCTTTTTCACAAAAAAAGCTCCTGTTTGACTTCCTGTTTGGTTCTCAGGTTGCCATTGCAGGAGCTCCGGTGACGTTGTGGATGGCCTACGACACCGGCTACACCGAGCGATATTTGGACACACCTGAGAAAAACCAGAAGGGCTACGAGGCTTGTTCTGTCGCCCTGCATGTCGACAAACTCCCCAATGAGTGAGAACTCTTGTGTTGTGTTTTCAGTATTAAAACTGTGAGAAGAAAGGACACGACACACAGTACAACCATTTTTATCATGCTACACCATGCATCATGTTGTCTACCTGTGTTATGATTTGCTCAGCATGTTTATGAACACGAGCGGAGAAACTAAGAAATCTGTCTTTCTGTTAAATGCAGACCCAACAGGTTGTTGATCCTTCATGGCTTTCTAGATGAGAACGTGCACTTTTTCCACACCAACTTTCTGGTGTCTCAACTCATCCGGGCAGGAAAACCATACAGCCTGCAGGTAAGAGGATCGACTCCCATATAAACTGAATTTATTCACATATAAACTGAATTTATTCACATATAGAGAGGTCTCGAAAAAAAGGACTTTATTGTGAGGCCATCAGTGTTTGTAGATGGTTTTGGAAAAGCTTTGTTGACTTTGACAGTTCTCACTAACGGGGTGGCAAAAGGACACCTGCTTTACTCAAGTTGAAGTATAAATATTTGTGTGCGTCCCGTAGCTCATCAGGTAGAACCTGCACCTTGTGTAGAAAGCCTGAGTCCTTGCAGCAGTGGCTGGGGTTCAATCACAACCCATGGTCCGTTGCTGCATGTCATCCCCTCTCTCTCTTTCCCCTTTGCACTGAGAGCCATAAAGGTGCAGACAGAAATGTGCTCAAAGTATAAATCTAAAAAGAACGGATATTTTACTGCTAACTGACATTTCAAAAAATGTTGAGTCTGGGTGTCTTTTCTGTTTTACTACAATACAAGTAGAAAATGCCTCGAGGAGAAAAAAGTACTGAAGTATTTGTACTTTGTTACTTCACCCTCCTCTCTAATCAACAAACCTGGAGATTGTTGTCATCTACGATAACGATAATCACCTGAAAATAATCCTGTTTTACCAACCACCATCAAATAAACATTTCGCTAACTCTTTGGGGGGGTTTCTGTTTTTCCAGGTTTATCCCAACGAGCGACACAGCATCCGATGTCCAGAGTCTGGAGAACATTACGAGATTACGCTGCTTCACTTCCTCCAGCAGAACCTCTGATGAGCCTTCACTTCCTCCTCGCTCTCTGCCCTCCTCTCTCCTTTTCCATTCCTCCGTTTATTTAAACGTGCATCAATTTTCTCTTTCGCTCGAATTTATGATATGGTAAAAATTCAAGCCATGCCAAACCTTACCACACCTCAAGGGTTGTCAGTCTTAAAGGTGCTGAAGCATTTTCCTATCAATGCGTCACGAGATGAAGTAGCGCTTTAATTTGGTCTGCCTACAGATAATTTCTACAGCTTATTAGTTGAGAATCAAGAATTCAGTATGTTCATGAATAAATTGTCACATATACTCTGTAGATATCTGCTAAGTATTATCACCACAGACGAGACCATCGCTGAGTGAAGTCTTGTAGTCTTTACACTGTATTTCACAGTGGAGGGAAATCTGCTGGATGGCTTTCAGCCCCGAAACAAACTGAGGGCAACGTTTGTCCAGAAGAACCGGGCTGAAGCTTTCCCGTGACGGCAGAAAAAAAAACGTGATAATGATGACACACGTGCTGCTTGTCGCAACATTAAACACCAAACCTGTCAGCAATGCAAAAATACACAAGTGGACCTGCTGCACCCAGGAGATATTCCTCTCTTTTTTGTGCCATTCCCTCTTCTTCTTTTTTTAATTTTATTGAACTCTCACTTTCTTTCTGGGACCCAGCTGATGTCATTGTGTATCATTCATGTGTGTCTGTGAACAAACACTGGAGTGAAATTAGTAAATGTAAAGCTCTTTAAGAGCAGACAAGCGAGCGCTTTGGTTGTATACTCCCTCTTTGCTGTCTGTGTTGTCATAGATTACTTTTTACGTGGTGTGTCACACATATATCTATTATGGAAAAAAAAAAACAGTACATGCCACATTTTTATTGTGTATTAAAAAATATTTTTATGGATTCTTATATGCATTCATGGATGGTGGAAATATGTAGCGACCTGTTGCTGTTTCACCCGCTTGCTTTAATTTTCCGGGGAACTTCTTTTTCTTCTGCTGCTGAGGACTTTTGCACATATTACTTATTTGCCTTGGTGCCAACAAACTGACCTATAAGATGATTTGTGACACAACTGTTGGCGGTCTGAGGTGCCTTGTAAGAGTTTAAGAGCACGAGCTCATAAAGCATATATCAGGGAATCTGTCTGAGGACCTAAGACAGTACAAAGCCTTGTTACGTGTGTCTGACGACCATCGAGCTGTCATGACCTTTTCATGTTTAAATGTACTCTCAGATACCGTAGAAATAAACAGACGTGAACAATCTTTTTTAAATGAAATGTATCATTTATTGTATTTGAAAACAGGTTTGTGGCTTTGATATGTATATTTGAGTTTAGGGGAAAGGAAATGAAAGGGCCATGAAATTATAAACCAGTAAACCAATTTATTGCATTTTGGTGAATATAATGGAAACCAAATATTAGTCAATTCTTAGCAGGCAACTCCTCTTTAAAGGAGCAGTGTGTAGGAGTTAGTAGCAGCTCTTGCAAGCCTCTCGTTTCACCTTCAACTTCCAGGCGTGAAGGAGAAACTATGGTGGCTGCAAAACTGTAAGACTCCTTTGAAGAGGATCCGCAAGTTAACAAAGAGCAATTCTTATTTTCAGGCGATTATACACCAATAAAAACATAGACATGAATACGTTTACCTCTGACTACTTTAAAGTCTGAGCTGCATGAAACTCTCACAGCAAACATTCATCTGCAATCTATCAGGAGTATTCATGGAAAACCATCATGTTAACTGAAGTGAGAGATCTTTCACTTTGTTTAACTCATTCAAATACAACATCTGTATTTTTTTTTCTTACTGTTTTCTCCAGCAGGGAGCAGCAGTGTCAAACTGATACTGGTCACTTCATCTAAAGGTAGTTTGATTTTCAACCACATACCCTCATTTATTTACAGTTTTTATCCCCAAGCCATCACCATAATGAACTGAAATGAAATGCTACTATTAATTATCGGTTTGATTACTGACTGTGGATAATCAGGTTTATTATCAGCTGATCATCAGTATTTTCATCTTTGTGTTGCAAAGTTTGTAACAATCTAAGACAGATGATGTCACTTTATTGTTAAAACGTCTGTCAAGTAGAATGACCCATGTTAAACATCTCAGTGCTGTTATTCTCGATATCAGCACGACTCTTGTCCAATCAAGGGTCTAACTAGCTGTGGTATAAATATTAATACATCTGATGGTATTATGTTGACTCACTTTGAGTGAAAACATTTAGTTTGAAAGACAAAGTAAAGCAATACATTGATTTAAAGATACTTCAGTCATTGAATTGTGTATTAAATTATATCTGTTTGTTTGCACATTGTTACGCCTTCAAACATGAACAAAGAGCCAGGATTCATTAAACCTTTGAAAACTTTTATTTTCATCCACTTCATATAAAAAAAAAAAACTGTACAAAGACACTGAAAATGACAAACACACTGTACATTATTAAACTAGTTTAAAACACACAGTATTACAACATAAGATAAAGTAAAGCCCTTTTGAAGGGAATAAAGTTCAAACTGTCAATATGACAAAGTGAGTCATGATATAGCATAGCATAGAAATGTGATGATCCGCTGAGTGATCATTAATGTGCATCAGTTAATATTGTCTTTGATCCTTTGTGTCTTATTGTTTTATTGTGGCGGGCGCGATCTTCATCAGCGTGGTCTTCACAGACTTGTTTGGTCCCTTTGTGGACGTCCAAAACATCCCCTGTCTTCTGGACTGATGTCGCCTGAGCATGCTTGACCTTCTGGGATATTTGCCATTAAGGTTCGACTCACCACAGCTACTGAACCACCAACCACCTGCAGCAAAAGAGCCTTTTTATTATAGGAGACGGCCACCGGCGTTTCCTGATGTGAAGACGTGCGGACAGTCTGTGGAGCAGGCTTACCTGAGAGCTGTTCAGCACAGTTAGTGCCTGCAGCGAGGTCGTTGTCTCTGTCTGCTGTGGAGAAGGGAAGACCAGAGCCGTCGGTCGTCATTATCTTCTCCTGATCTCCAGATGAAGACTCCTCCTGCAGGTGGAGAGTGAACTTCTTCTCCTCTCCATCAAGTTGGAAGTGATATTGAGACGCCTGCTGCTGCTCTCCGGCTCGATCAGAGAGCTCAACCTGCAGGACGTACTGGCCTTGTTTGGACAGAGAGTGGATGTTCTCCAAGCCCAACCAAAACTCGCCTGAGGGATGACAAAAGTTCAGATTAGTTTTTGACACTGAGACTTAGTGATGCAGATGTTTAAGGAACTCTTCCAGCTTTTTGTTTCTACTCACCATTCAGGCTGCCGAAGCCTCTCTTATAGGTTTCCCACAGTTGGTTGAAGTTCTGCGATCCGTCGTGACGTTTCTGGATGACGGTCCATCCACCTTCTGCAGAGAGAGAAAGGGTTGAGTTAGAGAGGCCAAAGACACTTTGAACAAAAGTCTGAAAGCCCAGCCTTGCTCAGCTCTGCTGTTTTCTAAAGGGAAAATTCCCGTTTGACTCACCTGCAGTCATTTCACAGAGGACGTTGAAGGGCTGGGAGCTCTCTGGTTGGATTGTGTAGACGCCGCTGGCTCGCTGCCCTTGTACAAACAGATCGTGACAGTCTTTGGCCAAACCTGAGAAAACCAGAACACAGAAAACTTTGATCAAATGATTCACCAGAGGATGGAGAGGAGGAAGCCGACATGCAAAGAGTTACATTCAGTGTGTCAGTACAGTAGGTGTGTGTTAGAAACGGTTGATCTTTGGACTGCGTCTGTGCTGCTCTGCCAGCGAGTCAAATTATAAATTCGGGTGCAAAGGTGAACTGTCCTGCTATTATGTCACAATGCTTTGATTTAATGTGATCTGTAGACGTGTACGCTCTCAGGTATTTCACCTCAGAATACTGTGTGTTGGTAGAAGGTGTGCAGCTCCTAGCAGTTTGTTTTCTTACCTGACGTGGTCTCGCTGTGCTCTGCCTCTCCTCTCAGTGCCGTCCCTTCATCTCTCCGTCGGTGTGATTTCACTCTCTTATGTGCAACCTGATGGATTGCAGAGCAAAATTAGCACTTTGGTCTCTTAGCGGAGGATTAACCATCTGAAAGGTCACAGGTTTGTGCTCTCTGACCAGCTAGATGTGGTGTGACTCACCTTGCTCTGCAGGACTTGTAGGTGCACGCTCTGCTTTTCCAGTTTGTCTTGTTGCTGCTTGATTTTGTCCACCAGCTGATCGATGCGTCTGTTCTGAGCCATCACCAGCCTCTTCAAACAGAAATAGAAATAATATATCAGCTTCACAGCATCATTGTGCTTTCACAGATAAATCTAACGTGGCCTCAGCTCAGCTCAGCTCAGAGTTTAAATCGTCTCTGATGGATGTGTGGGCTCGTGTCGTTTGTCGTTTTCTCTCACCTGGATAAATGAGACTCCTGTGTGATCGCTGTTGTTGCTGTCCACGATTTGCACCTCATCCACCTTCTCCTCCAGTCTGTCCATCCTGGAGTGGATGTCCTCGTTCAGCTTCCACACCTCCTCCACCTTCATCCTCACCTCCTCAGTCAGCTGTGCTGCCTTCAGAGCTTCTTCTTGCTCCTGCTGCTTCCTCTGCAGTTCGGTCACAGTGGTGTTGAAGGCCTTCAGCTTGGCGTTGACGTCTCTCATCTGGGCTTTGGTCTTGTCCACGTGCTCCTTCAGACCCTGGCCCAGCTGGAGGAGGCCATGAGCCACCACGTTCACGTCGTCCCAGGAGGCATGTTTGCTCTGGCTCTGCAGGGCAGGGAAACCGGCTGCTACGTGCACCAAAATGGTCACCAGGAGGATGAGAAGCTGTGGCACCTTCATCTTTGTGTCTGCTGAGTGTGTGTTCAGTAAGCTGTGATGTCTCTGTCTGTGTTGTCTGCTGCTGAATGGCACTGTGACAGGTTTTATAGCTCAGTGCTGCAGCAGAGGGCTCCTCTGATTGGCTGTCAGAGCTTGGAGGTGGGGATGAAGAGGAGTTGTGGGTGTGGAAAGTTCACAGTGGTCCCCCTTCCTGAAGACTGGGACCATGATGCAATCAATGGACTGAATTACTGATTACACATTTTCAGGAACATAAAATGGATTCAGTTTTACTTTCATTTACTTTTCTACAAATCTGCATCTGATTTTTGTCCAGTGACGCAGCTTGTACTTTGTTTGGTGGCGGTAAAATAAATAATAAATTGTAATGTTTAATACATTTTTCCAGCTCTACTCTTTGTAGTTTCTATTCAACTACTACCATTTTCTTTGTAGGACTGTGACTAATGATTCTTTAACCAGTCTGCTGATGATTTTCTCGACTGACTGATTAATAGTTTAGTCTACAAACCATCAGAAAACAGTGAAAAGTGTCCATCACAAGTTCAAGCTGAGATCGTTCTGCTCCTTTGCCTTCATCAGTCTTCTTTAAAACAACCACCCAAAACCCTGAATATTTCATTCAAAAGACAAAAATAGTCTCTATTACCTGGACCCAGTCAATATCGAACTAAAGGGGATTTTGGCATGAAAAATCAAAAGATAATCAAAATAGTTGCTGATCTATTTTATCTCAGTCGAATAATCAATTTAATGGCAATTTAATTTGACATCCCTGACACACCGTAGATACATGCTGTAGTCAGTGTTTCTCATATTTCTGTTTTATTCATCCAGAGTTTCACAAAATGCAAACATCTTTTATTTGATCTTTTAAAATTTAGTGTCAAAATGCAAAAAAAAACCCCAAACAAATTCAGGAATTTTGTACAATGTTAAAAAAAAATCACTGAATGATCGGTGTCATTTGTCAGATTTGTTGTCTTTGTCCTCCACAAATAAAACCCTGACAGCTGAATGCTGATGTTAGTGAGCCCAGCTACCGTCAGTGTGCCTTCGGCATGAATGAGGAATGCTGGACAAATTCAAAGATGGAGGAGTCTGTGAGAAGTAGGGGAAAGTTCAACCCTCAGGCTGTTTTACACACTCATTCCTGACAACAAATATCCAGCACCCGCACGTGCAGACACACACGCACACAGACAGAGCCAGACACAAGGCACATGATGCACTAATGAGCTACAGATGCCATGCACTGGAACACACATGCAGTACACTGTGACTCTCTATCAACTTTTACTCGGAGAAGAGAAAACGTTTCAGAGGGGATTCATTCTCTCTAAACTATAACTTTAACTATATAAATCAATCAATTAATCAATATTTTTCAATTAGAAATGCCACACGTTTCTCATTTCCAGCTCCTAAACTGTGAGAATTTGCTGCTTTTCTTTGTCTAATGTGACGTTTACGTTTGGACTGCTTGGACACAAGCAATCTCACCAATATTTGGCAGATTAATTGATAATAAAAATAATTGTTGGCAGCTCTAATCTTACGTATAAAAAGAAATACAATATAATAACAAGACTAAGAGTTTATGGATGTATGAGCAAGAGCGTCAAAGTAGCCTGTCCCATCAGCCTCAGATGGGACAATAAAAATGAATTGTCTTATAAACCAAAATACTTTAGGCTGTGGGGAAACAGGAATGCACTAAATTTCATGACAATCAATCTAATCGTTTCACTCAGAACCACACATGTGAACCTCGAGATGAAATGTCAGAGGAGCAGTGAATGTTTCTTCCAAATTTCATGGCGATCCATCCAACAGTTGTGAAGATATTTCACTCAGAAGAGACAGACCAAAGCTGCCATCCACAGAGCGACAACAGAAGAACAAACATCAGTGTGGTTTATGTTTGACAAAATTAAGATGGCAAATAAAAGGTCTAATCTCTCCCTGCAGTCATTAATTATTCTCAGTCTGACTCAATAGACAGACTAAACAGCCTGTCCTGAGCAGGAGGCCTGGAGGGTTTTTTTTATTAACTTTATTTATTTCATTTCTGAAAAGAAAAAAACACAATAAGTGAAATTGAAAGTAAACAGCTGAGGAGGAATATATTTGCATTTGGCACAGCAGTACACTTAATTGTGTGTTTAGTAAATGAACGAGTGCTGACCTCAGACATGGCACTGAGTATACTGTACTGGGAACATGGCAGTTCCTGTTTGCTGGTGACCCAGTGCACGTATCTGTGCTGCAGGCTGCCGCTCAGCACGTATCCCTAAACCTCCTGCTCTCAGCTGAAGTCAGGCAGAGCGTCATGAGCATGAGGTTTTTCGATCTTCAGTCAGCTGTATCAGAACACAGTGTTCGACTTGTAGATGAGGTTTTGGTTGGACGTGGCAGCTTGCAGGTACTCGACTTGGGCGAGTTACAATAACAGCTGATTTCCCGTGAGTCGGAATAAATGTTCAGGAGTTCAAACGCTGGAAGATCTGATTGTTTGTATTAAAATTGAGCTCATTTGCATTTGTGGTGGCGGTCATCACAAAATCCTGCAACCAAATCTTCAGAGGCAGGATGTTCTGCAGCCAGTCAGTCCAATTCAGTTCAATTTTATTTATGTAGCGTCTTATAATAACAAAAGTTATCACTTTCCATACAAAGCAGGTCTAGCCCGTACTCTTTATAACATTATTTACAGAGACCCAACAATTCCACCGTGAGCAAGCACCATTATTTTAAAGATTATTTTAGTTAGTTTCATTTTTATTGACCCTGCCAGCAAAGCAGACGAACAAAGTTAGAAACTAGCTGGTGAAGACTGGAAGCATTTAGCAGCTAAAGAGGCAGACACTTCACTTTCACTTGGTGGAGAACAAAACTGAGCTAAAAGAGAGTGTTCACAAGTTTGATGTCAATGTTGTGTTCACATCTTACTACCAACAAGTGTCCAAAAACTCATTTAGTGAAAAATCTTTTAGGCAGAGAACAATCATCCTCTCTAGACTTAAAAGGTGGCTTTAAAAAGGTTGTAATATCAGTTAAATCTTATTTTAATAACTTTAAATAATTTTCAGTGACAGGCAATCTAGGGATTAAATTAATTATTTAAACATATTTCATGCAGTTTGAGCGAGCTGGATGACGCTGACAGGCAGATAGATGATAAAATAACATTCTCCCTGAATATGAGATAAAGCGTGTTTATCTTTAGGATATAAATCTCAACACATCACTCGCTCACAGAATGTTTTCATGTTCTGACACAGACAGAAGAAGCTCGAGGGCACTACAACTATGTAGATTACAACAAAACAACATGTCCATCAGTTCGGCACATGTACAGTACGTGAGCTTCCACGGAGGGGCGGGGAGGTGGTAGTTGGGGGGTAGTGAGTGTTTTTAGGCTCCAGTGGGTTAGTGTGTGAAAGGTGAGGATGCTGTCACGTGTCTGGCATGTTGCATCAGCCTCTCAGGCAGAAAATACCCCGCGACTCTGTTCAGATTCAGACATGCACAGCTGGGGGGCGACGCCATGCTGAGCGACAAAAACATCCAGAAGTGGTGCATCTGGATCACAGTTTTATTTTTAGCTTTTGTCATGATGTTCAGCCTCGTGTGTTTGTGCAGTTTTTATCAGTAACCTCAAATAACACTGCCAGGTCACTGAAACACAAGACAAAAATTAACTATGCTCATATGCTTATTAATTGATTTTATAAGGCGATAAATACAAAATATTTTTAACTGTTAAGGATTCAGTTTACTTCAGTGTAGACATACGCAATAAATGTAGATGAAATTATTAGTTACTTGATATTTTGGTAACTACACTTACTTTCCTGCCAAGAGTTTGTTACGATAGATTTGAAGCTACCGTTAGCAGATAAGCTTAGCTAAGCATAAAGACCGGAAACGGGGAAACAACGGCTAGGCTAGCTTTGTCTGAAATGATCAAGTATTTGGTAAATAAGTGTATTTACCAAATACTTGATATTTTGGTAAATACACTTACTTTCCTGCCAAGAGTTTGTTATGATAGATTTGAAGCTACCGTTAGCAGATAGCTTAGCTAAGCATAAAGAAACAGGGGAAACAACTACTAGGCTAGCTTTGTCTGAAATGATCAAGTATTTGGTAAATAAGTGTATTTACCAAATACTTGATATTTTGGTAAATACACTTACTTTCCTGCCAAGAGTTTGTTATGATAGATTTGAAGCTACCGTTAGCAGATAGCTTAGCTAAGCATAAAGAAACAGGGGAAACAACGGCTAGGCTAGCTTTGTCTAAAATGATCAAGTATTTGGTAAATTAGTGTATTTACCAAATACTTGATATTTTGGTAAATACACTTACTTTCCTGCCAAGAGTTTGTTATGATAGATTTGAAGCTACCGTTAGCAGATAGCTTAGCTAAGCATAAAGACTGGAAACGGGGAAACAATGGCTAGGCTAGCTTTGTCATTATGTCCCATTTGTTTATGCTAAGCTAAGCTAACCGGCTGCTAGCTGTGGTTTCATATTTCTCGAACTGTTTAGACTTCATAATGTCAACATTTTCCTTGTGTTGATTCAGTTCATAACGAAAACTAATAAGACATCACATTTATTTATCTAGATTAGGCCTGTCTAACTCCAGTCAGTGAGATTGCTAGTAATTTTTCTATTTATTCATTTTCAAACACAAATAACCAGAAAATTCTTTAAAATAATTTTATTTGTGCCTAATGAATTTATTTCAGACTAAGTATATGTTTGGAAAATCAGACTTCAGCTCTGACTCGTCTCTCTGTTTTTTAATATCTAAGCTGGCCAGTAGTTCTTTGGCACAGAAGAAAAGTGTGTGAAAGGTAACGCTGGTGTACAACCTCATGTTGATGTCATGGAGGACTCATTAGAACCAGCTGCATTTCAAAGGTTCATTCTCTGTTCATTCACTTGCATCACGGCGACCTTTTACCCAGATTCCTCACAGTATCTGTATCCTTGTGTTCCCGCTAGCTTTGGGACCGGATCCTTTTCTCTCTTTTTTTTTTTACAGTCCGATTCTCCAGTTTGCACTTTAACCTAGAAAGCAGGATTTCTCCTGAGGCGTCCACTCGCTGATCAAAGCTTGTAACAGAGGGTTAGGCTTGTAAGACAGAGATGAGCTGTGTAGACTGTTTTATTGTGGGTTTTATGGGCACGGGGAAAGACTGCATGCACAGTTTAATGTGATCATCCTTTAAGTTTAATTGTGTTCATTTGTCAGTTGAATTATCAGCTACACTTTAAAAAGCACAAAACTGTGTTGATCTATGATTTTTAAAAAACAATTAGATGAACATTACAGCCTCACAAAGCCATTAAAACGACACTGCCTAGAAATAAGTATGTTTGTGATTTAGCTCCCCTAGTTTCAATGTAAACATGTATTTATTATGATTATACTACTTATGATCAAAAACTAGTGAGCCAACCGCTAACTGACAGATATACAACAACACAAGACATAACAGCCAGCTAAAATTGCTTACTAGACCAACAGCAAGAAGCTCAGCTCTGCGTCTGTCTTTCAGCCTTTTATTTCACTCCGGCTCCGGCGGCTTCTTTGCATCCTCTTTCTCTTATGAGCTTCCTTTGGTCATAAGAAGCTCAGCTTCATGAAGGCTGCTGAGCCTGGTTACATTACTTTTACGCTCAGAGAAACCTCTTGAGAGAGAAGCTCAAACCCTGCCAAGTTCCTCACATTTGCACAGCTGGACAATTACAGTGTGTGTGTGTGTGTGTGTGTGTCGTTAGAAAATTACAGAAATTGTTGGATGCATCGCCTCCAGTTCAGATGAAAGGTGTGTTTGTGTGGAGGCGAGGAGATTTCCAGCATTACTCCACCATCATGTGACATGACAGGCTCTTCTGCTGCGGCACGTTTAGTTTTGTTTGGACCTGCTTGGTGTACAGCGTGGACAGGCTGCTGGCGCTGTGCTGGATTTAGTGCTTCAGACCTCCCTGTGTGATGATCTCTTAATCCCCGTCTTAACAGGAAGAATATTAATGTGTCCTTCGGTTCACTGGTCCATGTTGCTGCAGAGAGATTCAGGTTCACCTAAACTCACTCTGTAGTTTAGCAGACTCTCGACTATGACCTTTGTTCAGCACATCAGTACATCAAATAAGGCATTTTTACCTTTTAAAAGCTCATGTTGATTCCTAGTTTCTGCACAAAGAATGAAACAACAAACCTGACAATCTGTCGAGTCATTGTTTCTCAGTCACATGAGATATACAATGAATGAATACAATATCATGAAATATAAAATACTCGGCTCCATTTCTGTAAATAAAACCCCAGTTGAACTTTTTTGGAATGAACCTCTGTCTGATATTTACTCACACAGGGCTTCCCTAGTTCAGTGGACCCACCACCACATTACTTAAGGCTCTGCATGGCCATGACCTTCACTGTGAGGTCAAATTGCTCTTTTACACAGTTCACCTTTTACCCAGAAAGCAGGAGGAAAGCCTGAGGTGTGTGAGAACAAAGGGAAACATGTGCCTGTGCAGCTAAAGTGACTGAGTTTGTTCTGATTGATCTGAGCTGATTCATATTCATGGTTTCTAAGGTGTAAGATTTCAAACATGACTGAGAGACACTTCAGCAGTTTAATTTGGTTTATCACATAAAGTCTGGATTAACAATCATTGGTGTTTTCTCACTGAATCTCACTTCTGACACCAAGTATGTCGTGGAAAATGATTTTTTAAGACCAATCTGAAATAAAGAATTGGACTGTCAGTTGTCTTTTAGTATTTTATTCTTGTACAGGGCTCACAGAGTTATCAGTCTGCAGGCAATGGATTAAAATAATAAGACGTGTACATGAAAAGAGGCAGAAACAAATCTAAAGTTCATACCACCAGCAGAGTCTCACTTCCTTAATTCTTGGTATGAACCTGCTCCCATGCAAACTAAATGCACACGGGGACAGTCAGACAAAATCAAAATAAAGTCAGTAATTTACGTACACTTCCCCCTTTTGATCACTCACTGATCAGACAACATGTTTGGGACATTTCCAATCATTCAACAGTCCTGATGATGGATTTATTTGAAGCTCTATTTCATTTATTCAAAGATTATTTAAGCCTTGTTACTCCCCCAGTTACAGGCTCTTCCCATCAGTGATAAAGTACCAAACAGCCGAGCCAGGAGTAGTTTTAGCTGTTTGAGTTTGACGTTACATCTCTTTCATTAGTGTCAGAGGGTTATAATCAATAACTGTGAGCTGCAGATGAACAAACAGCATAACATCTTAATCCACTCCTGAGTGAAGTTTGCTGCTGGTCAGACGAGCCTGATGCACATTAATGATGAATTAACCAGAACAACTGACAACCTCTGAATTCTAATAATTTTTACACCGACAAACCTGAGTGTAAAATAATACCGTTTGTTTTTTTTTTGGCACTGATGGTCGATGAAAACAAGAAACCATTTAAAGACGTCACCTTCAACCAAAAAATGTATCTTACACTAATTATTTTGTGACTTACTTGTTACACTACAGTAAATTATGAATTGATATAAAAATAGAAATCACTAGTTGCATTTTATGACTGTTTAAACCTGTTTTTCAGGAGCTTGTTTGGCTCCTCAGAGGCCTTGAAACTGATTCAAATGTGTTTATGACTTCTTCCTGTTTGGCCCTGCCTGGACTCTCCTTGAGGCCTGCAGTAAAGAAAACATGTTTTGCTGCCAGCGCCTCTGGACTTTGATTCACACTCCGAGCTGACGGACAGGTATCCTCCTATCTCCATCCTGTCAGTACCACTCGCTGCTTGGCGGGGAAGTGAGTTTACGGGTTTTTGTTCTGATAACGAGCTGCTGGTGTTTGGCTCCAAAAGTGTTTTTCCACCCGGGTCGGTCACTGCGTACAAAGGTTTGTACAAAGTGACAATGAAGTGCTGCTCTTCTTCATTGTAGAACTGATTTAATATCCTGAAATCACAACAAGAAACCAGTGATCGAGGTGAAGGGTCAAAGAGTCACCTGTGAGCAGATAGTACTGTAAATAGCAGAGAGGAACACACCCTCTTCTTTACAACGACTTCACAAAGATAAATAATAAGTAACTTTTTGTAAAGTCTAAAGATCAGTGAACTTTCTACTGTGTCTTCTAGAAAATATTAGAACTGACAGCCCAGATTAGTGGTGGCATCACGACTTTATGAGGGTTTTTTTTGACTGCAGAAGTAATAAAACATGATTTGAGGAAATGTTAAGAATCTATCTGTTGACATAAAAAGATATAGTTTGCTCTTAAGGAGGAAATCATGCCATTATTTGTAATTATAGGATGTGAGTAAGAGCTGTTGTGCTATTGTTGACCCTGTTTATGACAGAGAGCGTATACAGAGTGTGAACAGCAGCTGCTGATCAGTAGCCAATCGTGGTCTAAATCTAATTTCTTTATAGCTCTTTATAGCTTCACCAATCAATGCTGTTATATCAACGACGGGCCAAATTACTTATCACAGATTATAAGTAATGTGAGAACGGTCACTTGCAATGATGAACCTAGAGATAAATATCACTCGGCTCTATAGTTTCCATCAACTTTATGGAGCTTTGAACTCATCATTATCGTTATTTACAACCCTACTGTTGTGGTTCACTCTCGCTGCTCTCATCACTGTTGATAAACTGATATAACTGTTGCTCTAATGCTTTTGACAGTGTAAATAAGCCTCTGTTTGAGTCTATGAGGTGACGTTTGTGTGTTTACGGCTTGTTTTGCTACCCCCAAGTGGCCAAAATGAATTTAGTACTGCTTTAATGTCGCATCTATCTTCCATGAACCGATCTTTCTCTTTTGGCTCAGTTTTATTGAAAAATCATCCATGATAAATATGCACTGACTATATATTTTTTTAGTTTTGTTAATCTAATGTTGCTTGTTTAGTAAAATGTGTGAAAACATGACAGAGACAGGTTTTCTGCTGGTCATACATGCAGTAATGGAAGCGTGCAACCATTTATTTAAAGTAAAAGTGCTCATTATGCAGTAAAAAGGTCCCTGTCAGTGTTTTACTATTATATTTGTTGCATATTTGTTTTGGATTAATATTGCTGCTGTATTTATGTGTGGTGTTACATGTTCCTGCTGTAGATGTTTAAAGTTGAGCTCATCTTAGCTGCTTTATATACCGCTGGGCAGCGTATTCACATAGTGCGTTATTTTCTATAATCAACTTCTCATGAGCTCATTAAATGTTGTGACGATGCATTTTCCTGCTAATCCAAAAGAGATTATTTATTTTAAGAAGTCAGAGAACATTTAATTTATCAGTTTATCAGAAACATTCTCCAAATTTGGAGATGTGTGGCTTTCACTAGATGAGAAAGGTATAGATAATTGTACTCTGAAAGAGCTCAAGTAAAGTACAAGTACCACAAATTTGTACTTGAGTAAATGTACCTCCATCACTACACAGAGTACATATGTGTGGAGTAAGCACGCAGGAGCTTGGATGAGTGTTTCCTGGCTTTGTCAGTGTTTCACTCCTGAATAAAAACCATCTCATGGAAGTAATGACTCACACTGAGAGCTACAGCGCCAGCTCTCCACCAGGCAGACGCCCTGTTTGTCCCGATTAGATGACCTGAGAAGTATGATGTTTACTGCCAGCAAAGTTTATAATGTGATAAGAGGAGAACACTTTAATTAGTCAGGGTGTAGGTCCGATAGGACTGTTTGTGATCTGAGAAACTCTATACAAACTGTTGTTTTAATGGTTACAGTCGCAGCAGAGTTGAGCTGGCAGCCGTAAAACAGGGTTTGGGAGGATGAGGGTGTGTCCGTGTCTCTTGGGTCTAATCTAATTCACTGTGAGTGTGACCCCCCTGGACTAGAGGTCAGATCGACCTGGAGGAAACAGAAGCCATAAAATGTCTCAATGCTCACAACTAACTGCAACTTCCTCCATCTGTATGCTCCATCAGAAAGCTCTCCTGCCGCACGTCCCTCAGGTCAGCACGTCTGCCTACAGCTGGATGTGAAGGCAGCTGCACATAAACCAGGAGCAATGTTTCATATATTAAAGTGGTGTGAAAACTGAAGCAGAAAAAGTAGATCCAATTATTTAATCAATATTCTAAATAACTAAAATAACTCTTAAATGTATAAATAAATGTTTTAATCAGAATTTAAAATGGCTAATATTCAGAACAATGTTTTCATTAGTGTATAATCACCCTAAAATAAGAATAATTATGTTTTTGTTACCTTAGAATGAGCCTTTTTTTCCACCACGTTGAACCGCCATGTGACCAGAGGTGAGACATGACCCAATGTTCTTTCACACCTGGTTGGTGTTTGAGCGAACTGCGGAGTGCATTGATGGACAATCCGTAGTTACATAACTCAGAACTTTTCATCTTATGACATGACTTTGGGCAGTACAAATTAAAGTACCAACAGTAAAAGTACCCATAGACAGAAGTACTCAAGTACACTACAAGTACTTCAAAATACCAAGTCAATATGCTTTGGTCAGTGGGGAAGCATTAGCTCTGTGAGGATGAGTTTGAGGCTCCCTCTTCCTCCATGATCACAGGGCAGCTGCACATGAAGTATCTGTTCCTGCAGAGTGTCGGTTTGACCCCAGAGAAGTTTAAACTGTCTCTTCCTGTTCTGGCTCTGTGGTGTTTTCACAGTGTCATGTTGTCCATTTGAATTCATTTCTAAGTTGTTGTTTCTGCTGGGTCACAGCGACCTGCCAATCCCTGCATTGTTCCCTGTGGTCAGCGGAGAGCCGAGCTTTCCTTACCGACAATTCACTTCAGACTTAAACGCCTGCAGACTGAAGTATTTTATTCAGACTTCCTCTTTACTAACAGCTGAATAAAAATAAAGAGTTTGTTGTCAGTGAACGACTCCAGTTAAAGATATTTTACCATTTTACAGTGACAAAGTCAAACTGCTTCAGTCATGTGATACATTTAGAATATCACCCCTAATTAATGTT
The DNA here is from genome assembly GCA_014281875.1 of Nibea albiflora. Taxonomy (NCBI): domain Eukaryota; kingdom Metazoa; phylum Chordata; class Actinopteri; family Sciaenidae; genus Nibea; species Nibea albiflora. The sequence continues at coordinate 9,131,116 of CM024792.1, read as the reverse complement.
TGAAGCACAAACAAAAACTACAACTCAAGGTCTGCTTACTAGCTTTTCCCCCACGGCTTTCAACTCATGTAACTCATGGACTTCCTCAGAGGATAGAGTTTGCTTTGGTCGTATGACAACATGTCCAAAACTCAGTGTCAACTTACAACTTAGAAATGTTCCACATATTAAATATTAATCATAATACAATAAATACATAAAAAAATAGATACATATAGACCAAATAAATCTGTTAATATAGGTAAGAATACTGTTTATAAGCTGATTAAGATGATGTGAACTATTAAAGGTCTTTGGAAGTGGAAACTGACACTAAATTAAAATATCCATGTTTTTCTGTCTGTTTGTTTCCCAGAGCGACAGACACAAACCAGATGACGTCACAGCAGTGACACAGCCATTGTTTAGTTCGTGTTTACAGTAGCAACACTCATAATCTAGTTTAGTATATTTTGTATTTTATATGTATGTATCACCGATACAGACTTGATTTGAATCATTAATGGCTTAAATGACCAGAAAACAGACACACAGGTGTTACCAATGATACTAATGAAGGCTCTGTTCCATTCAGGTCAGACAGAGTCAGGGTGCTGCTGTGGCTCACTGGAAAGTCTCTGCTGCCATAAATGGAACTGGGCCTTAATTAGACTGGAAACACCTGCGTTTACCTACGACGTGACGTGATTTGATTACTATGCTCACCTGCTTTCTACAGGTTGGACACTGAACTCCTCAAAACCTCTTCAGCATGCAGATATGTTTGTTTTTCTCCAAGGAAATTCATTTGTGCCAGACTGACTTTAACCTGAAAGACAACAGCGCCCTCAGCTGCTCGGGGGCAGATAATGTGGTTTTTAGTTGATCGACACAACATCAAATATAGCTGTCTTAATCTGTGACTAGCAGGATATAAAACATGTTTAAAGTTGTATGAGGGCTTCTTTTGTAAATTGTGATCAGAAAATCAGGAGAAAGCTGATGAACGGGCTTATAAGTGCGCGTTATTTTGACACTGCCCCTGGAAAATGGCAGCAATGTCAGGGCGGGCCGTCTTTAGGTGGACCAGGTGTGGACCAGGTGTGGACCGACACTGGCACTGCCTCCATGAGTAAATATAATTACGTATCTACCTTGTCACTTTGGCGCCATTTGACCAAACTGACGAACAAACCACCACGACGCTCTGTCGTCACCGCCCACAAACTCATGATCTCGCTCCTCATTGGATGTTTCAGCTGTCTGTCATCGAGGCAAACTGTGACGCGGCGTCAGAACCGACAGTTATACCGGAAGCTGACATGATTCTGCCTTCAAAATAAAAGCGAGTAATAGGGCAATTGAAATAATTAAGTTATGCATTAAAACAAACAACATCTATTTAAAGCATCAAACGCATTCAGAGTGGTTCATTTGACAATAATGTATGTTTTTGAATAACCATTGGTTATAATCATTGACACATGAGTACATAAGAGTGGTACAAAAACTGTTTTGGTCTTGATTGCTACTTTCACTGGCCATGGCAACTGTACTGAGGGTGAATTTTATATTCACCCATGTAAATGATAAGGCTTAAAGCTATGCATAATAAACAGTGTGGCCGCTTTGATTGACAGGTGGGTTGTTTGAGCAAGCAGTCTTCATTCAGCCTGCCTCAGCACTATCTACACTCAGCAGGACCATGTGTGGAACTGCACTGCACCGGTCCGACAGCCGTGATAAGTTGTCTTGCCATGTAATGCACCACAAAATACAGCAAAACTCATTCAACTCATTCCACAACAACTTTTGAATTCTCACTGCATTTGTTAAAATTGTAAAATACACAAAGAATAAAAAATGAAAATAAATAAATAAACAACCAGCAGGATGCTGGAGCATATTCCAGCTGACATTGGGCAAGAGGCACGGTTCACCCTGGTCACCAGTTCATCGCAGTGAAATGTAATATACTGAAGTAAAATGTAAAGTATAATATATAATGCAATATACCAATAACGACAATATGAAATAATTTGGAGTATAGTAGAGAAATATAGATCATATCATAACATAGAATATACAATATAGTTTAGTTATTGTATAGTATAATCTATAGGCCAAACCAGATATATAAAACATACTGTACTGTACAATACTGTACATACAGCATTGCCTTTTTTAAATGTTTGTCTTGGCCTAGTTTCATACACATATATTTAAAGGATGATGCAGGTTTTATGCATACATTACTACTTTATTTTGAAATCCAAGAGCGGAAAACGTCTCTCACCTTTCGTGTACCTTGACACCAGTCGGGGGGAGTAGGAGGTTTTTTTTTCTTCTTCTCCTCCTCCCCAAACTTTTCCTACCTTCTCTGAAAGTCATGACAAGTCTCAGTGTGACTGGACGGGGACGAGCCAGAAGGTAAGAAACAGCCCGAGGCATCGATTATCACACATGATCCTGATGATCCTGATCCGTATTGATTATATAACCATCGGCTGACTGATCGGCTCTGTGAACAAAGAACAAAACGATTTCAAAGCGTTGTGGTGAATTATTGATTATGACCTGTGTTATTGTCTCTGCAGCGCATTAAGAAGCTTTAAATGATTGTATTTGATGCATTGAAGTTAAAATCTTTTGCATTATTTTCAGCACTTTAAGTGTCTTACACTTTGTGTTTATGGACTTACTGTATTTGTGACAACTCATACAGTACATTTGTCACTTTCATAACTTTAAACAGGATATTCTTAATAATTATTTGTAATATTAAATATTTATTTTTGACCCTACAAGTCTGTCAAATATTGTGTTGTCGCTATTTGCCCCCCACATCAGCTAATTAAAGGTCATTTTCTCTACTTAAAATTGAACTTGTTGGTCTAAAAACTGTTCTGAGTGTCTGATCAGACGCATCATTTGTAATCTTTGATCTCAGATATGGTTCTTTGCAGCAAGTGTAGACACAGCATTGTGTTTTTGTGCTCCTTGCCCTTTCCCCATAATCTCAGCTCACATCTTATTTTGTTGGTTGAACTCTTAATTAAGCTCGTTCTTTGGCTCTTTCCGTTCTCCTACTTTGTTTTGTCCATCTGTTTTGGAAAGTGCTTTGTGAAGTTTATTTGCTTGCTTTGCCTGAGAACAGATACAGCAGATATATCTTGTATAAATGGCTTTTTTTTCTCAGTTGCTGTTGTGGGTGAGGCTGTGACATGGAAATCCCCACGCCCCCTCTATTGTCAGAAGTATTGCACCCCTCCCCTGGCTTTTATTACTTTGCATTATCTCACAGTTTTAATTCCTGGCACTGGATGTTCAGATGCTGAGTCAGTCACAGCGAGGCCGACCTCCGCCGACGTGTCTCTGCCGCTGGTCGTGTTTCTTCTGATGGACCACGACTTGCAGAAAAGGTCACATCCAGATATTTCTGGAAGTCTGATATCAGAAAATGATTCAGCGATTCAAAACACGAACAATCCCTAAGCATGAAACAGCAATAACATATGGAGAAATCCACCGTGCGAGAGGCTGAAACGGTAAAATGTTGTCACTCCCGCTTCCCTGGGGAATGTTGAATGGGATTCTGGGATATGCAGGAAATCACAGCCTTGAGATGAGACTCCTAGAGTACATTTAACATGACAGATTGACGAGCTTTGAGCGTTCAAGGATCTGATGCTGGCTTGTTGGTTGTGTTGCTGGAATTACTGTAACTGGGGTTTTCCCCAAACATTTACCAAGTGTTTATAGGTGCTCTAATCTATAATTTCTATAACAACAGCGTATCAAAGGACAATGTGAAAGACGTCACTCAAAGGAATGAATCTGCAGAGGATTATCACCTCTGTCTGCTATTGCTCCAGCTTTTCCGAGCTTTATAGTGAGGTTCTGCTCAATGTTTAGCTGTGTGGCTCACAACTTTACTGTTTTGGTTCACTTTCGCCGCTTGTGGAGTTTTCGGCTGCAGCTTTAAAGACATAACTGTACACCGCCTGCTCAACACCAAACAACAGAGAGTCAGAGTTAACAACTAGCTGGTGAGCATTCAGCAGCTAAAGAGCCAAATAGTTCCCTATGAAGTTGGTGGGGAGGTAATCATGGAAGCTCACGAAGTGTGTCTGTAACTCAGATAATGAAGTTGGACGGTGTGGCTCCAACAGTGATGCAGGTGTTGCACCAGATTGTCAGCTGATTGGGAGCTGAGCCTGAGGAAGACAAAGTTCTCAGTATATGACCTGTAGTCAGGAACCATGTGTACTGACTGAAACAGGTTGAAGTTAATGGCTAAAATAATTGATCTAACAAAAGTTCTGGTTTCATCTTTGTGGAGAATCCAAGAGTTGAACCACTGTTCACACATCTTCAGTCATCTTGAGTTCATGTTAGAATCCACCTTCAAACTATCCGCTTAGAGGCCAATCAGTGTCCAGCTATGGGTGTGGTTTAACAAGTGACTCTTTGCTCAAAAACAATGGCGGCTGCCAAAGAAGTTAGCACACAGGCTGCTAGCATCAGTTCCATCAGAGCTGGAGAGTAAAAGTCTGACTACGTTGTCATTTGTTGCTCTGATTGGCTGAAGTTTCCCAATAGTAGCCGATGATGGTCAGATTATTCATCCAATCAACTGTGTGTTTTGAAACACTTTCCAACGATGACTCCCCAGATGGTGCTGTGCAACAAACCATGTGGGGCAGTCAGGTTAGAGAAAAGAGGATCTATTGACTGGCTTTGGAATAATTATCAGAACAGAGACTCATAAATATTTATGAAGACTGTCAGGATGTGCTGGCCTTCCTGTTGAGCCTCCTCTTCTCAAATGAAGATAGATTTTTGTTCGGCTCACGAATTGAACGGCAGCACAAGGCCGGGACGAGGCGACAAACAGAAGCTGGAGTCGTCCTTCAAATTACTGTTAATCTCTTAACAACTTTCTGAAGCTCTCTCAGGGGAAACTGTGTTTCTGCAACAGGACCCTCGGGTTTGACTTACTGCTGTCGCCTCAAAAATAGATTGTCTGTAAGTTTAGTTAGAGGTGTCTGGGGGTCGGAGTTACACTCCAATACCTGTCCTGTCAGTTTTTTCTTTCATGTTCCTAATTTCTTGACCTTGTTTGCACCTTTCGAACAGAAGGATAGTTTATTAAATCAAAACTGGATTAAATTTGGGCCGGTGCTCAAACTCATAAACACCGCTGCTCGATAAAATACAGGCTGGCGTATTTTTAGCTCTATTACGAGTGGTTTTAATTTTAGCACCGCAAGACAGAGTTACTCAGTTCACAGCGGGGACTTGATACAGTGAAGAAAGAGAGAAAGCTGGACTCAGAAGATATTTTAGTGCAGTCAACAACAAAATCAGCATGTTCTCACATGTAGTATGGTGGGTTTACAGAACAAATGTATTTATTCGCTACTGTGTGCACAAGCCTCCACCCTGAGCTCATTCATTCTTCCTCTTCTACATGCTTAGTTGAGAAACAGCCCGTCCGGCCTCTTCTCCTTTACTGTCGACGCCACCTCTTGGTGTGGACAGACAGACAGACCTCCGCTTGGATTATTGCACCCAGCCTTTAAGAATGTGCCAAATTGAATTTTTAAATTTGCGTACTCGGCCTCAGATCTTTTCTTTGATGTTCTCAGACGAGTCAGGTCGGTAAACACGAACATGCTGGGAAGAGTTTACTGACATCACCTCGCTGGATCCCTTTGTAGTGAGTTTCAAGCTGTTTCTTCCCAAGTCCACGTGAAGCATCACTGAGTTGGTGGGCAGTCGGACTGAAAACAGCCCTGCGCTGGTGGCAACATGTTTCAGGTCCCAATGAGGCAATAAAACGTGACACAGGAAGTGTCAGATTCATTCTTATCAGATACCGAAACAGCGGACCGAGGACTGTAACACTTGCAGACTTATCACAGCTGTAAGAATTTTATCTTTTGTCAGAACAGTCGTGAGATAAACGGCAGAAATGTGTGTTCCTGTAATACAGTAAAATATCAGGAACTTTCATCTGATTGGCTAACGCAGCGTTTTTGGACGACCCTGTGTTGTTTTGTCCGAGCACTCGTCGGAGGCAGTGGTAGCAGGTGAATTTACCCACGAACTGCACTTGGATACAATTTTGGGGTACTTCTACTTTTCTTGAGTATTTCAAATGTTTGCTACTTCCACTTCACTACATTTCAGAAGGAAATATTCATCCCGTTTACTCCATCACAAGTTAAAGTACCTCCACCTGGACGAACTACTTACTTGACTCTTCCCTGTAATGGATATATTCCCAGTGCAGTTCTGTATACTTCTTTCACTTCTGCTGAGTCAGTCTAAAAGCAGTCACACATGGTTAAAGGTCAGAGACATTTGTTCATTAGTTCAAGGAAAAATCCTGAGGTTTGTTTGTTATTGAAGTACTAAACTGACGTCCACTGATTGGACTCACAGCAATTATTCCTGGAGAGTTGAAACGTATCAAGCTCTATGAAAGTGGCCGGTTTGTTTACAATTTTAAAGTTCAAGATCTTTTTTAAAAACAATTAGTTTTAAGTGTCAGAGTCACGCTGAAGCTGCTAGCAGGAGGCTGTCATCATAATTAGCATGCATCCAGGCTTTGAAAATGGAAATTTCCACTTTCAGCTTCACGCCAGATTTCTTCTTGAAAATATAGGAAGCGGTGTGTTTGAGAGAGGCAGCTGCATGCTTTCTACATGTCGCTTTGCTAAACTTATTAGATTTTTCTAGTTTTCCAATTATTAGCTCTAGAGTTGGCTCCAAGCTGGGCCGGTGGACAGGAAGTACACTGTACACAGCAGAATGTAACGAATAAGGATTAAACAAATATTTAAGAGTAAAACACGGGCAGCTGTGGGTGAGAACATTGCGGCGTCTTTGGCAAAAATAATTCCTTGGAGAATTTGGTAGACATTGCTCCGTTGTGATGTGATGTGATGTCCGCTAAAGACGACAGATCGATGCTTTTGCAGAAATATAATTTTTTCCAATTTAATATAATAATGCTGAATTTGGTCGCCAATCCATGTCTTATTATTTTCATCATGGAGTCCTTCATCTCTCCTTTTTGACTTTATAGAATTCAATCCAGCTATGAGACTTGGACAGACACGTTTATGATAATGACCTTTTAAAAATGAATATCATTAGTAACATTTCAGAACGGTTTTATCGAGAGAAAATGAGACAATGGGAATAATAAGTGGCGATCTCCAGATAATGAAATACTTAACAGACCACCCTTGTGTTCTGGAGTTGTATTTACTGATTGCTGTAATGGAAAAGGAAAATGAGCCAAAGGTCGACTCTCTGAATGGATCTACAGTCAGCTCTCGCCTGAAGCTCTGCACTCACCTCGAGCTCTGGCTGCTAGAACAGCGGCCTTCTTAGTGGGGTGGTGCAATATCGTGAACAGTTTGTTAAAGGTTATTACACGAGACGGCTGGCAACATTCTTCGGTTATTTATGTGTTAGTCTGTCTTTCAATACTGTTCCCTATACCCCATCTGTAGCACTCACAGCCCACTGCTTCCTATCAAAAACACTTCAAAAAAACAGGTGGGCACTGTAGTTTTTAGCTAATGTTACTCAAACAGGATAAATAGTGCATTTCTTGGGGACTGCGTGAATGTGAAACGAACAGGAAGGCAAATCAGGTCTATATTATGAATTTATAGGATTGTCAGTGAGATGAACCACTGTGGTCCAATCAGATGTTGCTCCCTTTTCTATCTCCACTGCCTGAGAAAACTCTGAATGAAAAACACAGGGCTAAAAATACCCACGTCAGCTCAAGCGCTGGCAGCTTGGGAAACAGACACTAATCAAACTGCACTAACGTCAGGGTGGGAAAACACCAAACTAACCAAACACTGCAGCATTTTGGCACCATCTGTTCAATTTGTTTACACTGCCAAACACTGATGATGAGCCGGAGGTCACGATTTGACCCTAAAAAGCTGTCTGTAAATTGTGAAAGTGGCAGATTGGTTTGAAGACAGACCAGATTCTTGTGGCCAGAGGCCAAGATACTGGCTCTGCCTAAACTGACCGCTTCTCCCTGGAAGAACCAAACCACGACTGCTTTTGGAAACACTTACTGCATGTCACTGCGATGCCACAAACCTTTGAACCCGACTTTCATTTTTGGATCGAACAATGAAAGTTTTGTGTGACGCTGAAGGGAGAAAGGGAGAGAGAGAGCTCTGAGTTTATGGTCGTATTCAAACTGACGCCGTCTTGAGATTTTGTCTTCAGTGCTTCTGCTTTTGAATCTGATGCCCGAGAAACGTCTCTGAGGGCAAAGTGAGAGAGAGGCCGTGAACTCCAATTTGAGACTGGCTTCCCAAACCCCGTGGCAGCACAGAGATCACCTCTGTTCACTGGCTCATAATGGAACAAATGTTGTGTTTAGCACCGAGGTGCCGGTGGAAAAGCACCCCTGCCCTATGAAGTCACATAAAAAGGCTCCAACACTGCCATGTTCAGTTCCCGCTGCATCCACACGACATGAAAACAACCTTTTATATCCAATTTAGCCCTTTTTACGTTCCATATGCATATGAGTCATGAGCATTACATAACAGCTTCAAAACTCCAAATATTTCACAGTTCATTTTTCCATAGACACTGCTGCATCTCACAGTATTAACGAAAATGAAAAGTAATGTGGGTATCCACCCCGTGATTCACATCTGTTCCAAGATGTAATGTGTTCTTCCTTGGCCCATGCTACGCCCCTTCACCAAGTTTCTGTAATCATGCTGGCGGACAAACATAAGCTCCTTGGCGGAGGCAATAAATTCTAAGGTCAGAATAAATTTAATAAATAATCTAATGAGACTTCATGAAAGGAGTCTTCTTTTGCCGTTTGGATGAAATCACTCTGCGGATCGTCTCGGCATCGATAGGTTCAATTAAGTTGTGTAATGCATGGCAGACATCAAATTGCCTCTCGGTGCGACTACAGAAGTAATGACCGACCCAAATCTGAAGAGCTAACTGAATCAGTGCATTATGGAAAACTGAATTAGAGCCCACAAACATGTATTTTCCACAGGAGCAGCTCCGTGGTGATGAAGGTGTGTTCTCAGGAGCTTTGGGAGGCATTTCAAAGCGTTTCAAAGACCCACGTACATCCAGTGCCTTGTCATTAGCTGGAGCCTCTCCATCAAAGAGATGCTGAACTGTTATAATTTTGCACCAGTGAAGGAAATAACATGATAATAGACACATATTTTAGTTGTTTCTGGGCAGAAAGCGGCAGCGGCTGACATCTGGTCTTGTTCTGGAGTTTTGAGAATCAAACATCTGGAGACTCCAGTTGCTACTGTTGTTAAAGAGACAAATAGGTCACAGTCTCATCATAAACTCAAATCAGTGTACCTGATATGTAGGTCAACTCAGACCGGCGCTGGTTTATTTTAGTTATGTGCTTGAGAAAAAGGAAATGGAAGAAAATAAAGACAAATTTCTACAGTTGAGATGGAAACTTCAGCTGAGAGAGAAAAGGCCAAATACTTTATTCAGGGGAATCAGGCCTGTAGAGTTTTGTGTCTTCACAGAGAGAAAACAAGGTGTGTTTGGTCCAAAATGCAACGTGACATCAGAGCTGGAAACTGGCTAATTGGGGAAAACTCGATTTGTGAGCCCTGCTTTGTTTCAGGGAGGGGCAGCCAGCCGTCAGGCATGGGACTGCCTCAGCCTCAGCTGACTGGATGTTGCTGCTGCCGCCGCCGCCGCTGCTGGGATACAAACTGTGTGCAGCTTTCTAGGCTGCAAACATCATTGTTTCCAGAAAGAAACATATAATGTTTCTATTCCAAGAATCCATTCATGTCCAGTCAGGTCTTTGGTTCTGTGGTTGTCCATGTTTGAATCTTTACTGGGTAAAGAAACCACAATGCAGTTTTCCCAACAGATGCCGAAAGTTGTTACTGGCACACTGAATCTATACCAAAATACAATTTTAAGTGTTTTCTAACGGATATTTCGCAAGTTGCTTTCTTTTTAATGTGAAACTGCAACATTATGGGAAACATAACAGATGAGAGTAGTTCCTGTCTAGCCTGTACCTCACATCTGTGTCAGCCAGTTTCTTGACGCTTGTCAGTCTTTCACTGTCGATCAAAAATGGTGGAGCGCAAAGCAATGTTGGCACGGCTGATCTATCACATTCCAGACTGAATGAATTAGAACTTTATAAACTCATCATGAAACACCTCAAATGAGTTGAACATCACAGAGTGAGCAGATCTGACAGAGCAGGAAGTACAAAGTTGTCTCTGGATGTTGGCATCCATTCACAGGGGCCTCTTTTTATCCCTCATGAGAAGCTTTATGTCAGACTTTAAATCAGTTCGCAGCATCTTCAGATCCACCGTGGGAGCCTTCAGTGCTCCGCTGCCAGACGCTTCATCTTAAAACTCATCAAGTGGCGGACTTCCCCGGAGACTTTATTGAATTCACTTTGTGACATTTTGAACCTGGACGGTCTGGAAAAAGGCAGAGAGCGGAGGTGGTGGGCTGGCTGATGTGGAGAAAACAAGGAGGCCTCACAAAACTTTTCGAAAACAGCGTCGCCACCAAAGAGGCATAATGCCTCATTGTGGAGGCTGAATGTGGCTGATTGTGTTTGCTGGAGAATCTGGAAGGAAGAGGGAGGGGAGGCAGGACGCATGTGATGTTTGAAGTCAACCTGATTGTGATAAAAAAAAAAAAAATAGATTTTTGCTCTGACTACAGCAGACGTTGGTGATGTGACGTCAGTGTGTGATTCATGTCAAAGAGGTGGGAGACAGGAAATGGCGCCTAGTGGCAGAATCCCTGCATGTAGAGGTGTGTGTGTGTGTGTGTGTGTGTGTGTGAGAGCTTTAGCACACACAAACACTTAAACACTCGAGTCTTCGGCCAAAGCTGATAACACGTTATCTAACCTCAGTGTGATACATCATGTGATGTCGGCCTCTGTGCTGTTGTTGGCTGCAGGATGCAGCAGTATGTGTGTGTGTGTGTTTGTGTGTTCATGTCACATTGGCTCTATTTGTTCAGCTCTCAGTCTCTGCTTGTCTTCTCTCCGGTGTTTTCCTGCTGCCTTCAGGAAGCAGCTTTCAGGACGGCGCGATGGGTTTCCTGGCAGGACCCCCCCCCCTCTCTCCAGTTCCTACTGGGAGACAATGGGAGGTCTCCTATAGGGGCATGAAGGGGGTGTGTGTGTGTGTGTGTGTGTGTGGTGGGGGCGATGAGGGGGATTTATTGGAGGAGTAGTGGGCTTCCCATAAGGAAACTGCAGATTTATCCCAGCAGCAGAGAGGCCCTCTTCTTTGTGTGTGTGTGTGTGCTTGTATTTCTGTCTGTTAGGCCTCACAGGGATAAAGACATGAAAGAAATCTTCTCCTCGCATTTACAAGAGATTAAGTCCAGTTGGTTTTAGCTTCAAGATTAGCTGGGATGAGAGGTAAAGTTTGTAAAACACTGTTTCCTGTTTGAGAAAGCAACAGATAAGTTGAGGTTCGGAGGTCAAACGCTACGCAACAAATCTCATCGACAGCAGTTTTCATGAAACCATAGATGTTCATGTTTCAAGTCACCTTCAAAAGCAGAAGTTTCAGAGTTTGTCAGAGTTCCATTATGATTGGTGTATACATTAATATACATACAAGAGCCAGAGGATTACCCAATAAACTGTACTTTGACTGTTTTATCAATAAGAGAAAGGATTAGATTGAAAATGAAATCAATGAATGTCCCCACAAGTATGCATGTCACTGTGTGTATCTCTGTTTCCTTGGTGGTGTGTGTCTCTGGTGTGTGTGTGTGTGTGTGTGCAGTTTTCTGAATGGGTTTTTTCTCATGTAAAGCAGTCGGAGAGTAAAAGTTGCTGTCAGTGAGAGAGGATGTTGACTTTCACTCCCTCCCCTCCTCATCTGTCAAACTGGGGCTTTTTCTGGCTCCTCTCCTCGGGTGGCGTGGGGATGAGGTCACTGCTTGAAAACCAACACGACGTTTCCTCTTCCATGAGGCGGACTACCCCGTGTCCTCTTCTTCATCAATGACGCATCCACGAGTCTGCTCTGGTACTGCTCCACTCGTCACACGTTCCTACTGAACCAGAGAGGAAAGAAGTATATAAAACTAAAAAACAAATAGTTCTTGTTGTTGTCATTGAAATACTATATAGTAATAACTGCATGTTGAATCTATTTCACCAATTGAAGGTCAAGTTCATGAGGTCTTAGATGACAAAGTCAACATGTTTTCAGTGTAAAATGAGCTGCTCATTTGGTTTGTGGCTCTGACTGCTTCATTACTAAAGCAGTTTTGGTCAGTAGATGATTCCTGTAATTCCACTTTATTACATTTTGTGTCTTATTTTTGTAGGTCTGGGAATAATAACACAGCACTTGGAACATAATAATGTCCCTAAAAAAGAAGTTTGACGGGGGAAAAGAAACACAAGCAGTCACACAATCAAACTGGTTTTAAACAAAGACACAGATAAGAAAGAAATGATTTCCCGGTCTGTTGTAAACATCCGTCAAAGTTTACACATTCAGATTTAAACATTTATTTTAAATGTTGTGCACGCTCAGTGTATTAAGTGTCGAAACACGGTGGTTCTGATTAGAGATGCAACTGATTTTACTATTAACTGTGATTTTAAACATTTTGTAACAATGAAAGCTCAGCTACAGTGTTTCTGTCCACCTACAATCTGATGTATTGTTGAGTTAAATGTTCAGCTTCCAGTTGTTATGAAATTTTCTGTGCTTAGGTTACACGAGGTCACGTGTGGGCCTTGAGTTCCTTAACAGTATTAGCTGTTTGGGTTTGATTGGGAACAGTAGTGGTGGCCGGGGTCGAAGAGACCTATTGCTGTCTTTGTAGACATAATGGACAACTTGCCATTGACGCTGCAATCTGCGTAAACAGACAACAGTGTCTCCAGACTAGAATAAGCAGACAGTAACACTAACATGGGGACATACATTCTCTTATTCTCTAATTCTGGGCGTGTAGTATTCGTGGTGTTATCTGTAGAGGTTTAACCGAGCGTGTCTCTAATTCTCCTTGGGCAAGTGTCAGTAAATAATACAGGAGAAGACGTCAGAGGCTCCTGAAGACTTTCCTCCCTCCTGACCTCACCACTGACCTTTGACTTTGAATTTCTCCAGTGTGACGTAAACCAATAGCAACTAAACAGGAAAAGGAGCATTATACCATGTGGCAATCAAACACCCCCAGTTTCATAGTTTAATACTGATATGGACAGCTATACATGTACTTGTTATGATTTTATTACTTAAGATGAAAAACTAAGTTGCCAACTTTGCTAACAGCCAAACATCGAGCCACACGTCCAGCTCGGCGTCTGTCTTTCAGCCTGACCAATGACTAAAAGTCAGTCCCAGATTTACTCTTGTCCGTCGGCTGCTTGCTCACTCACTCTCTCATTTTCTCTTCTTAGCGTCCTCCATTCAGCGCCCAGTTACCTCTGGTACTACACCAACTCTGCTCCCTGTCAGCCTCGGGCCTGTAAACCGCATCTTCTTCCCGGTGGTACAAACATCGACACTTCCCCCTGGTGCTTTGAGCTCAAAGTCTGCGCAGTGCGGCAAACAAACCGAGCTAACATTAGCTAACAGCAGCTGTAGTTCACAGCAGTTTATGATCTACCAGGAAACTCGCAGAGTCAGAGGACACCAGTGGGGAAACCAGAAAACATGATTCACTTTCACCAAAATAAGTGAAATAGTAGGTGTGTTGTGAAATAAAAGAATACATGTTTTTTTCAGACTATAATCGTGCCCAGAATCTATAATCATTGCATCCCTAGTTTAGATACTTTGGCTATACAGTTGGCTTGTTTACAACCTGTAATTATCTGACTCCATTGTTGTTGTTGTTGTTGTGTTCTCAGGTTTCATCAATGCACCAGTACACTAAGATGGTTACTCCAGAAATTAATTAGGAGTTTAACAAGTGAACAATATCTATATTTTCTCTGTGTTCGGTACCAGAAAACTATTTGGAAACTGGAAGCATAAATAACAGTTAAATAAATAAAAATGTAGACTCTTCTGGGATCACACTGTTCAAACTACAATATGTATGTTATATATTATCTTAGTTATGTATCGTAGGAACATTTATTCCGCCTCTTTCCGCAGAGCTCTGGCTTTATTTGACACTTTTGGGTGTGAGCTGCTGCAGTCATGATCGCAGTGCTGCATTAAAACCGAATCAAGAACGTAATTTGCACCCACGGAGACGTCTCATGCTGTTTAGTCACTCTGTGGAACAATGAAGTTCATCTGTTCACAACAGAAACTTTTCAGGCGTTCACTAAATTAAGTTGGTATGACTGAAATTTCTAGCCGTGAACATTGTCTGTGTCTGACTGCACAATCCTGTGACTGTGTCTGTCTGTGTGAATATATGTGCTCATATGTTTGTGTTTATGTGGGTTTGACAAGTTTGCACCGTGTTTCTGATGCCGTGTGCGTGCGTGCACTTATATATACATGTGTTTATGGGCATTTTTGTAATTTTGTGTGTAATTATGAGCATTGGCACTCACACACAGTGGTGTGTGTGTGTGTGTGTGTGTTTTTGTGTATGCGAGAGAGGGAGAAGCTTGGCAGCGTGGCTCTCAGCTGGTCAGGACTCTGGGTGTAGAGGGAAGGAATGCAGCTTCTCTGTAATTTGCTGTCTGTCATCAAATCAGAGAGAAAAACAGCAACACTTGAGGAGCAGGGGGAAGTGTGTGTGCGGTGGGTGAGAGGAGAAATGAGTCATGTGAGGAGCGTTGAGATGAGGAGGTGAGAAGGAAAGAAGATAAACAAAGGGCGAGTTGAAGAATAAGGAAGTTTCAAAGAATCCAGAGACAAAGAAAATGTGGAAAAGGAGAAGTAGAGCAGATGCTAATTAACTTTCCAACATTGCACAATTTAGTTTCATGAAAAATGCTCTACAGAAATGATACTTCTCAGCATTTGATGAGTTATTTGCAGTTTACAGTCATCCTTCTGGCTGCTGTGGATGATGGATAGAGAAATTTAAGTGGATAATTGTGTCTTCAACTGTGTAAGACAGTTTGTAAGCAACTTTCATGAACCTCGAAGGTTTTCGTTCTCTTGTTTTTCCACTCTTTTGTTGTGTCACATTCTGCTTTATTAATTGCGGTCTTTTCAGTTCCTCTTCAAGAGCGGTGCCAAAATTTAGTTTTGACAAGAAAATGCACGAGTGGAAACTCAAGCACAACTCACGTCAATCAACGTTTAGTGGCGTAAATAAGGCTTACAGCTAAAACTGGGCTTCTTATTCAATGATTCCTCCATGTTGTTTGGCTTCAACCTGGACAGTCCGAGTACGATTTGTCCCAAACCTCCAGCATTACTCAATTCCATCCAGCCCATCTGGGTGAAATTATTTGGCATTATTTGTAATGGCTATCTAAAAATGAATGACGTAGTGCCCACAGTACGTGTCTGCATACAGTCGTAGTTGCTGATGTGTGGAAAACATGGCACCCTGTGTTTCTGACGCCCGTGCTCTTTGTTTTATGTTTAAAGACACATACTTTGTTGTCACTGATACAAACCATATCACAGCTCTACTGGATTCATTTGGACATTGAGCTGAAGTTACATAAACTGAAGCCAGATATGTTTCAACTTCAAAATCGCTTTTCTTTCCAACCAGTGAGGATTACATGTTGCCCAATAAACAAACCACGTTTGAGTCATGTGACGTGTTTATAAGCTCTGGTTAGCTTGTATTTGATCCCAAACGAATCCAATACAAAGACTCAAAGTACAGTAAACTACCTCAACTCTGGTTTGGTCCAAAGTAAACCGGCAAAGTGAGGTTACTGGTGTAACTCGTGTGTGATTGGCTCGGACGCTGCAGCATCATGTTTACTGTGGTTTGACCTGAGAGGAAAGCTCTGAGGAGAAGCAGAGCTCTGGGCGATAAGATGACACTAAGCAGAAACATCGTTATCAGTTCCAGAAGATTCTTTCTTTTCTTAAATTTCCACTGCATATTTGAATGAACCCATTGTCCATAATGATCCATAATATAATGTGTCTGCCTGCCTGAATATTGCGGTCTTGACTTTGACAATAAACTGTCTGTCCGCTGCTGTCTGGGCTGACACATGATGTGTGTGTGTGTGTGTGTTTATATGTTATCAGTAGTCAGTCAGCTAGAAGGACGACCTACGTGTTGCAACAGCATGTGTTAGGAATGTGCCTGAGGCTGCTGGAAAACACATCCGTGTGTGTGCTGCTACAAGAGTGTGTATGTTTGTAATAAATGACTGCAGGTACCTGAGGTATTGTGTGTGTGTGTGTGTGTGTGTGTGTGTGTGTGTGTGTGTGTGTGTGTGTGTGTGTGTGTGTGTGTGTGTGTGTGTGTGTGTGTGTGTGTGTGTGTGTGTGTGTGTGTGTGTGTGTTGCATGATTTTTTTTTTTGACTGAGATATGCACTAAAAGTAGTTTTATGTTCAAGCACTTTGGTTTTATGTGACTCACATAGACAGCAACACCTATAATTTTCTCTGTAAACACACACACACACCTGCGATAGTGAGATTTGTGGCGGTGCAAGTGGATACACACTGTCGCAGCGCCCTGCCCGTCAGCTGGGCACATCCTGGCTTCTTCTGTGGTCACATGATAGTCACCTGAGGTCTACAAACGATGATTGCAATATTTAAAAAAAAAACAGCCAACACTCGAGGACGACGCAGTATAGTGCGTACACGGACAAATAGATAGAGCATGTAGGCTTTATGAAAGGTGTTTGTGCAGCACGACCCTCCAGTTCAGCTTGATAAAGTGTGTGAAACCTTTCAGAGAGCCTGTGTCCTGTGTGAAGAAGTATCCGCACCCACCGCGTTTGTCACTTGTTAAATGATTAAAATGCTGCACAGTGTGCAGTGCGATGTGTGTTTGACTGCTCTCACCGTCTTCGTCACTCTCCTTTAGGGCTGTGTGGAGCAGGCAGAGGGGAACCAGCCTAAACTCCAGCTGCATGAATCGCTCACTGAGCGGCTGAGAGAGGTAAAATTCAACACAACATGATATCATTCATTGTCCTGATTGAGTTATCATCTATCATATTAACTTAATGCATCCTTCTTTTCTCTGTAATTGTTATACAGTTATCCAGATGACCAACTATCTGGTTTATGCAGTTTTCCACGTGCTGTAGGAACTCTCTTTTCCTGAAACACAGGAAGTGTTTTATATTTCCTGTCTTGTTTGGAACAAACAGAAGCAGGTTGTTAATATTAGCAGTGAACAAAGAAAAGCCCTAAACTTATAAGATCATTTTTGTTTATTAGAGATGATGCATAGCATCAAGAAACTCTTTTTAAACTCTGATTTACTACAATGTAGTTTTCCCCCTTAAAATCTCTGTGACATGTCTGAATAAATGCACATTTACACATCACAGTGTGTTTGTATGGCCGGTGTAGCGGTGTTATGGTAAGAAGAAGAGTTTGGCGTTGTGACGCTGTTGTTAATGGAGCAGCTGTCTTGTGGGTTTGGACATCATTCAGCTCTTTGTTGTTGACTTTGTTCTGAGGTGTTTCCCCTGACTGTTATCTTCACTGTTTGCCAGAAGCATCTGTACGAACACAAAAACCTTTGACTCTCAGTGACTAAAAATAACTTGCGTTCGTCCGCTATATAGATGATGTGACGGCTCAAACAACCCCTAGTAAGAATTTAAGCAGAAAACACACAAACTCTAACGTCTTTCATCACTTCTAAAGAGGAAAAGCAAACAAGAGTCCCGTGTAACAAAACCTCTTTATGTCTCACTTTCCTTTGAATTCAGTCACAAGCTGACACGTGCTAATACGCCATGAGAAAACATCTTCAGGCGTCTACGCTAAGCATCTGTGTCCGCTCAGTAAGTGAACGCGAGGAGCCACTTGGGTTAACAAACCATAGTCATATTTAGAGCATGTGATTTTGATCCTTACAGAAACACACTTCAGTCAGCAGGTAACAAATGAGGGACTTGTGCCAACGTTTTTACCAAACTACTGTGCAATGTTTTGGAAATCGTATCCTCTTCCTTCCGTGACAAACGCATTCATGTCACGCTGTGTTTCCTTTAGCCAGGTGTTGATTTGAAGCTGTGCGTGTGCTGAAAGGTCCCAGTGCTCAAAAATGACTCAGTCGGTGCAAGTAAACCCGAAGCTTCCTGGTAAGAAACTGTATTAACATGCTGTTGTGCTGTAGTTTTCCATGTTATTGTTGTAATAAATCATTTGTTTGAATCTGCCAGTTTTAGGTTTGTGGCATTTACCACATGGAGACTGAGATGAAGAAACAATAGTTTGATGTCTCTTTATGTCGCTTGTACTATAAACTCTACAGATCAGACCCGTAATCCAGCACCAGTTTATGACGACACATTGCAACATTGCAACACTTAAACACAGACTTGTACTTTAACCAATATTTTTATACTAGATTGCAACATGATATTATTATCTCTCCTCTTTGGTGAAGAAGTTATGTTTTGATTTGAGACTTGTCTGCTTCTGCAGAATTAATTAAAGGTACACGGTGGAGTCTGTACTTTTTGGTGAAAGACACTGAAAGTAAACTCGACTTTAGTTTGTACACAGTAAAACTCTACACGCCACCTTAGTATGTAGCCACATTGTCTAGTTACATGTCCTTTTCCCTTCAGATCTGGGCTCTCCGTTCATGTACTCCAATCAGGAGGAGGCTGACCAGCCTGGCTCCTACTCCGTCCAGACTCCATATGGTTTCCAGCTGGATCTGGACTTCCTCAAATACGTAGAAGAGATAGAAAGTGGGCACAATCTCCGTCGGGCACCTGTCGGCTCCCGGCGCTCTGGCCGAGGGCTCAAACTCTCCCAGAGGAGTCCTGGTGTGGGAGGACGCGCTAGTGGCTGGACATCCACAGAGTCTCTGGCATCGCCAGCCAGTGAAGATGGTAGAGCTCCTCCTCCCCCGCCACCACGCAACCGCCTTGGGTCAGCACCCTGTGAAGGGCTCTGTCTTTCCCCTGTGACTCTCCTGAATGTTCCTCCTCTGTCTGCTGGAACCAAAGTACCACCCCCTCCACCACAGCGCAACCCCAGAGTTGAGCGGACACTTTTGGAAACCAGCCGGCGGCTGCAACAGGAACAAACCCACCAGCACCAGAATGGTGGGCGCTTCCAGCTTGCAGATCCTCCCAAGCCCTCTCCATCCACTCAGCCCCTGCAGAGTAACTGGACTAAGCCCAGTCCTCAGACCTCTGGGCTCAGCACTCCAGCTGCTGGCACCACAATGACTCCAATCCCGCCCAACCAGCTGCAGACAGTTAGAGAGCAGATGGCTACCGCCTTGAAACAGCTGAAGGAAATGGAAGAGAGGGTAAAGGGCGTTCCTGCGCTTGAGAAAGAGGTGGCCAAGCTTCGTGCAGAGAAGGACATGCTCCTGTTAGCCCTGCAAGAGAAGAAAGTAGCCATGGAGATGGCCCAGCAGAAGCAACCGTCCACAGAGTCTTCTACCCAAACCACAGAGACCATTCAAACTGATCACAGTATCCACAGTCGATTGACTGCACCAACCTCACCTGGACATAAAGGCCTTGGAAGATCCAGTGACCTGAAACGGCTGACTGAGAAATTTGAGTTGAAGGAAGAGAAAGCTGCAGAACCGTCAACAAAGATTTTAGTAAAAGCTCCAGCAAAAGTGTCTGTTGTTGAGAAGAAATCAGTGGCTGTTGGAGACGACAAGCCGATGGACTCAGTTGTTTTCTACTACAGTCAAGGTATGAAAGATGCTTCGGAGGGCACCAGGGTAAATGTTTGCGAGAAAGGCACCAGAACAGAGGCCCCTCTGGTCCACGAGACAGGAGTACAAGCAAGAGTGGAGACAGAAGAGGCTGAGGTTTGGGTTATGGAGTCACTACTTGGGCTGACAAGCGAGGCACAGCGCGAGATTGACACCTTACAGGACACTATTAAATTCCAGCAGGAGTCAATTGTGGCTCTAGAGGACCGGCTGAGTGTGGCCGACAAAGACATGGTCATCCTGAAAGCCCAGATGGAGGAGAAAACCTCCATAGTCACATTTGAGAAGGGGGTTCTTGCAAAACCAGACACGGCGGATGCCCATATAGAGACAGTGATTCCTGTGTTAAAGCATGCAGCAGTTTTGTGCTGCCCTGATGTGAACGACGCATGTGTGGGTGAGAGTTTAAGCGCAGATCAGATCGAACAAGGCACCCAGACCGAGGCTTTGGAAACTGCAAAAGCAGTCCCTGTTGGGGTGGTCAGCACTGGTTGCCAGTGGGAGAACTTGTTTGAGGAAAAGATGGAGGAGCAGAAAGTGCTAAAGAAGAGACAGTTGACCATCGCTGAATACAAGGTTTCACCAGAAGAGGAAGTGGTCAGTGTGGCTGAGAAGAATAACCAAGGAGAGAAGACTGCATCCAGCAACACCAAGACAGGTGAGGTATTTGCCTTAATCGTAGCGTTTAACATGCTTTGGGTTCAGACATCACATCAAAACATAGCAGACATTATTAAGTGCATCCTGGGGCACATACTAAAGAGAGAACATAATTTAGTATTCACAACAAATAAAGTCACGTGTAAGGTACGCATTTCTCTTGTGTACTTTGTTTGACCCAACTGCTTCCTTTATGTTAACAGGTATGCTGAAATCAATCATGAAGAGGAAGGATGGGAGTAACTCAGGCGAGAATCGCACTGCTGGCAAGAAGAGCCTGCAGTTCGTCGGCATCCTAAATGGAGGGTGGGTAACGTGAAACCTAATTTTATTTTGTACCACTGTAAAAATAAAATAAGAGCGACAGATGGTCTAGAGATTGTAAATAACACTCTGACCAGGTCACAGGTTTGATAAGCAAGAAAACAAAAGCCTCGTTTCTTCTTCTTCAGTCTGTTTTGTATTCAAGCAAATATTTGTGTCTGCTAGGTATGAATCCACATCCAGTGAAGAAGAGGAGGAGGAGGAGGAGGAGGAGGAAGATGGGAGTTCTTCTGGGGAAAGTGGAGAAGGCGAGTGCTTGGACAGCACAGAGGAAGATGAGGCAGCTCTGGAGGAAGAAACCTCCGAGGAGGAGAGAAATATTAATCTAGATGAGAGTGACAGTGATGAGGAAACCCTGAGAGCCACAAACTATTCATCCGATGCTGTGAAAGAGAAGTATGTCGTATGTAGGACACAAAGAGAAAGTCTTACACACTTTGTATAAACACACATATTGTAAAATGTAAGGTAAAGTTAACTTATGTGCAGACAGTCACACAAACTGTGGTCTATTACAGGTTTGAGCTGAGCTCAAAAATGCGCGAGGCCTGCCTCATCATGAAGAACCACCTGAACGACGATATCAAAACACTGAAGAGTAAGGAAGTGGTGCGTTCCTGCATGCTTCTTCAAACTATTCAGTCACGTTATTATTGGATTAATGACCTAAAGCGAATGGAGGCGGTGGGACTGTATATTTTTTCTGTGTATTTCCTGCAGCTGCATTGATCACAAACAACAGGAGCTTCATGTAACAACAGCATGAGTCTAGACTGAGAAAAGACTCAGGAACTGGATCATTGTTGGCTTCAACAACTGATGACTTCCCTTGATATTCAGTGGAATTTGAGGCTGCACTGAACAAATACTGTTTACCGAAGTCCACTGAATACACAGAGATAGATTTGTTGTACAGTGTAAACTTACCCATAATATACGATCTTGCACATCGTGTAGGACATTCTACCGCTATTTTCTACCCCAAGAACTTTTGTATACACTGTATGTGTGAATTATTGTTTTGTATTGATGAAAAAAACTAATGTAAAGATGTGTAAATCTCCCCACCCTCACCTGCAGCTCTCCAGCACCCACACTGTCCAGCTCGAGTGGTTCCGTATCTCCAGCGCCAAGATGGCTCAACCTTCACGGGTGTCGGACTACCTGATGGCGTTCTCCGAGGTGTCGTCAGTGCTCCTGGAGCACATAGTCAACATGACCGACGGCAACGGCAACACGGCTCTACACTACAGTGTGTCTCACTCCAACTTTGGTGTGGTGGGGCTGCTGCTGGACACAGGTGGGTGACAGAACAAGCAATCAGCTGGTTGTACCGAACGTGTGCATTTATATGCAAGCAATGTGTTCCACATTCCCGCAGGTGTGTGCAGTGTGGACAAGCAGAACAAGGCGGGCTACACGGCCATCATGCTGGCTGCTCTCTCTACTGTGAAGGAGGAGGAGGACATGGCTGTGGTCAAGAAGCTCTTCGGTCAGGGCAACGTCAATGCCAAGGCCAGCCAGGCAAGTCAATCAGTTCATCACACTTGCATAACACAAAACAAACGTGTGTTGTTTACTCTGTAGTAGCCACTTTCTGCTTACTGCTGTCATGCCTGTCATATGTAGGTCCTGCTTTAATTAGTGAGAACACGCTGACTGAACATGCTTTGTTCTGACATTACATTAGTTAGTCATTATGATGACGCCGTTCTCCACATCACCTGAGAAACGTGAATGAAATCGTCCAATAAAGATCACAAAGAGCTTTTGTGAGTCTTTATAAGAGTCGATTCTCGCTACGCTGACTTTGTTCAAGGAATTAAATCTGATTTGGACTCATTAAACTGTTAACGTGGAAAAATGTAATCTGGATACCTCGGATCAATTCTACGAGTCACTAATTAGATCTGTTAATAGCATCAGTTGGGATAGATTGAGTTTTTGCAGCATTCCTTTGCTGATTCGAAACTTGGCTTCTCCCCGCTGGTTGTGTTTGTGTGCTACTAAATGTTTGAATGTCCGTGAGATTATTTTCCGATTAGTTAAAACTCAAACTAGTTTTAAATGAATGTCTGTCTGAGTCCTACCAGTAGTTGAAGTGAAGGTAAAGGAGATAACAGGGAAAGTGTTTAGAGTGTTTCCTGTGTTGTGAAGCACTACATTCAGAATGGGATGAATAATTGGTTATGTGTTAAATTGGATTAAGGAGAATGAGGAGCCTTACATGAAACTCAAGTCATCTGTAAGAATCTGTTGACTTTTGACTGGTTTTATCTTTTTGCCTGATCTAATAAGGTTGTGTAGTGTGTGTTTGGACACGGCGCCTGACGGGCTTTCACTCTGCCAAGTCATAGGACTCTGAATTTATAGCATCACTGGCTATAAATCCAATTACTGCCGCTAGTTATTGCTGCTGCGGGTAATAACGCGAGGCACGCAATGCAATTTTACAGTCAGGAATTTAAGTCATACTATTTTCTCCTGTGTTTTGTTTTAAGTTTAGCTTTTGGACCGTGAAGTCATGTGCTGAATGACATTTGCAGAAGTACTTGTTTGACTTAGTGACTCAGATTTTGAAATTTATAGCAAATTTGGTGGCATGAAACTAGAAGAATTTACCCTTTTTATGGCTTGACGTTCCCTCAGAACTGTTGTTAATCCCCATGTTGTATTTAAACCACATTTATACCTGGCACATGCACTCTGTATCTGGATATCCTGCATGTCTAGATCAGGAAGAACACACTGGTCATGCAATCGGACCAGACCGTCTCCAGAGCTGTGATGTGGATCTGAGCCAGGTATAAATGCAGTCTGCACAGTGTGACCACATTCTTAATAGGAAAATTCCCCTATCGAGTTGAAAGGTCACCTAAGTCAGCCTCGTCCTGATGGCTCGAGCTGCCTCGCGAGTCTCAAAAAGCAATATAAAACAGCATGTGTATATTTAGCATGTATGCTGTTTTCTGCAGCAACCGTCACATGCATTGCACCAGAGTACATTTGCATAAAGCGGAGGCTGTCCCAACTTCCCCCTGTAGTGTCGCTGGGTGCACTCGTCTCTGTGGCTCAGTGAGCTGCGGGTCCAATTGAACATGAATAGCAGCCTATTGTGTCCCTGCTTTTGAGTAACCTATGTGAGTGAAGGGCCTTTAACGACGGGCACTGTTTACATGTCGGGGAGGGAGATGTAACAGAGAAGCAGGTTTGTTGTGGTAATGTCACCAATTTTAACCTTTTACCTGACTAGAAAATCTGGCTTGAGGTAATTATTGCCGCATAATAACTGAAGAACTCTCAAGTAAAGTTATAATTATTCTAACTTTTTGCAGGCGGGCCAGACAGCATTGATGCTAGCGGTCAGCCATGGTCGGCAGGAGATGGTGCGGGCGCTGCTGGAGTGTGGTGCCGACGTTAACGTGCAGGACGACGAGGGATCCACGGCTCTGATGTGTGCTAGCGAACATGGCCGCGCTGAGATTGTCAAACTGCTCCTGGAACAGCCGGGTTGCGACATATCCATCGTTGACAATGTAAGGCATTTACAGTTTATCCGTTGAGTTGATGCACCGTACAGATCGAGCCAACTGTTGGATGTCTGGCTGCTGAAAACATCTGAGCACTTTCTGGTCTGGGATTCAGCTTAATCTGTTCTCAGGAAGTGGCTCCTCATGGGAAATTGTTCTATGCACCCCCCCCCCCTCCCTTGTCACCTCTTTTTCTCCTTCTCTTCTTTCGTGTTTTTCTTCATTAGCAAGATAGAGAGCTGAGAGCTTACGAGCCACAATCAGATTAGTTTCGCCTGCCCTCTTCTGAAATCAGCGCTGTTTACGGGAAACACAATCACCGGGCAACTTACAAGCCCCCAGGGGATTCATTAAAAAACCACAACTCCTCTGTTCAAAACCGCAGACTTGCAGATCTCAGACACAATGCCCTGCAGGCGCGAGCCCTCAACATACTTCACCACATCACCCCTGCTGGAAGAAGCAACTGCTCACAGTTAAAAGTGGAAAAGATTCATCAGTATGTACTTTTAGCCTCTGAAGGATCCAGACTATATAAGACCTGATCATTTTGTCAACCAGCTGACTTCTACCACTTCCTTTACTTTTCTCAAATAGCAGAAATCTTACTCCAGAGTGAAGCTCCTCACAGCTCTGCTTGTGACATTTCTCGCTTCTTTGTCTTGTTAATCGGTACAGCCGTGCGTTTTTAAAAGTGATTTTACAGAGGATTGGTCTTGAAGACAGGCCAGGCAGACAGATATTTGAGTAATCACATCTGTGCCAGAGTTAGTTGGCCATTCAGCAGAGGCTCCTGGCTCCTGGATTGTGTTTCAGAGCAGCACAGCTGGACCGAGAGGTGGACCGGGTAGGATGGAAAACATTTGGAAAAGCCCCCACCTCCAATGTCCGCTGAACACATAGAACAACAGGACAAACCGTGGCTGTAAGACACAGTCGAGTTATATGTGCAGACAGATCTTCATTTCATGCATTCTTTGACACATTTGATAAAAATACGTTCAAATTAGGTCTAAACTTGTATGAAACATTAATGTTCTTCCTGAAACAGTTGTTCTCTGTTAGCTACAGCACGCTCAGATTATAAGTCTGCAGCACTCCAAGATTATTTAGATCTTTTGTTTGTTTCCTCTGGAGGTTTTTAAGTTTATTTCTACCTAGAGTCAGACTAAACCATTCCCAGCGGGAAGAGTCTATTACAGGGCTAAAGTTTAGTAAATGAGTACAAGCTGCAGTTTGCTGGTAGAATAATTCCTGGATGTTACTGATATCAATATTTGAGCTTTTTAAAGTAACATTACGTTTTGAGAAGGATCCCCTAAAGTTTAAAAAACAGCATTTTTACAGATGTTGTTCACGTGATCCAGGTCAAAAGTTTTTGTCTTTTTGTTTTAGGGATCAATGAAGTCACTTTAACTGTCTCTGTCTCTCTGTAGGATGGCAGCAACGCTCTGTCCATCGCACTGGAGGCGTCTCACAACGACACAGCTGTGCTGCTCTACGCCCATATGAACTATGCTAAGACCCAGACTGCTTTGGTGAGTCCAGCCTCCCACCCATACACCTCCTCCTTTGTAGAGATGGGGTAGATACAATCTGAATATTTCTCATTTAATTTTCTGCTACAACTTTTTCAAGAGAGCCCGTGTAGAAGAAAGTAAATGAAACAAAGTTACAGACTTCAGTAGAGTCCTAAAACTTGGCCTACCGTATAGCAAAGTCACCTGTAGTTGTCGGCTTTGTTCTTCTCATGCCTGCAAAAAAAACAGAAAAAAAGGAACAAAACTCAACATTTGGGGTTTACGTAGTAGATAACTGTGTTGTTACCCTCTTATGAATTTTTGGGGTCACCAGTTCAAAGATTTGAATTGAAGCCACCAAATGTACATCTGCTGAGAAAGGGCATGCGAGCAGGCTAAAGTGAGTGCAGGTCACACACACGACATAACTGTACAGTGAGCAACGTCTCTTGTATTTAAAGTGGGTAGGATCAGTTCCACGGTTTAGTTTGGGTGTGGGCAGCACTGACTGAAGGTGCACTGCTGCCCCCTAATGGTGTTGTCAAGCTCATGTGTATTGTTTTTTCCTGTTAGATGGCAGGAAACCGAACTGAACTAAAATATTTCCATTAAATGAAACTATTTTAAATACAGTTTTATATCAGTATAACAATAAATGTTGATGTTCCAGTGTTGTTTTGCCATTTCCTCAAGATGTAACGACTCTTAACCCGCCAATATATAATTTGTAGAATTTTAAAAAATATAATTTAATACATTGTTTTTTTTTAACCCATCGTGCCTTTCAGGGGAGTCCAAAGGCCCAGCCGAGGAGCCCCACCAGCCCCCACAAACCCTGGCCTTCAGACTGACAGGATCAGGGCTCATCATGTGTGCTGACAGACCAGCAAACATAACTGGATCTGAGCTGTGAAAAGCTCCACTGGAATCTACTTAAATATATATGTATTTATATATTGCCATATGTCCTGCATTTATAATTATTGTTAATATGAGAATCTTATTTTTCCATAAAAGTTGTGAATGGTTATATTATATACTTGACTAATATGAGCTCCAAGCATGTCTGAATGAGGTCGCCGCTGTGTTTTTTTTCTGTGACAGGAGATGAGCCCTTACATTTATTATTTGCACTCCACTAATACTTTACTGTTAAGGACAACACACACTGGTGGTTTATGATGCACGTCATAAAAAGCACCCATTATTTTCAATGTTAGCCTACACGCAAGACACTTCACTGTCATTTAGTAAATCCCAGTGTTGACGCTGCAGAAAATGTATCACATTGACGCCCTGGATCGACACAGGCTACCTTGACTACTTCGGACTGGTGTGTGCGATGGATGTCAAATGACACGACGCAGCCCGCGTGTGTATTATTCTTTCTGCCCTTCCTTGGTTAACTCATCTGTGAACCTCTTCGCTCTCATAGTCTGCACTAACTGTCTGTGCATTGTATGTTCATATAAATGTATACATATATTCATGTCTGAAATAAACATATTTACATAAAGGTTCATGGAAACGAATTGTTTCTGCACAAACATGTGAAGGATAGTCCTGAAAGAGTGACCAAGACAGCCTCTGAAGCATCAACAGTCCAAACTCTGTTTAGCAAGTGAACATTAATATCAATCCCCTTTGCTTTATAATGGGCAATCACCGTCTCTTCATGGTTTTCGTGAAAGATGACGTTGTTGTACATGCACACTGTCTAGCACCTTTCATCTGCCTCACAAAACTTAATACAAACAAAAATCTTGTCTCAACTATGAACACCAAGGAAAGGAACTCCTTCCTGGTCTTAGGATCATCATGAAATGTTCCCATAATTGTAAGTTTCCACCTCATTAAGCCAATAATGTCTAAGAGCTAACTGAGCTGCAGTACCATATAGACAAACAAAGACTGTCCTTTTAAAACAGACCAGGAGACAAAAGGCTGAAATAAGAAGAAGTTTATTTTCATTGTACATTAGCATTGGAAGTTGTACTTGAAGCACTGTTTAACCATTGCATTAATTAAATATTACCAGAAGCTGTTAATTCACGACCACGCGATTTCACATTTCAGTGTGGTGAGACATTTCCCATGTGTGACGTTCAAACATGTTAACATGCTGTAAATAATAATAACATAAATACATATAAAAATATCAGCTTGAGAAGACTCTCCACCAGGACCATGAAAGACAGCAATTTAGCAGTAAACAAGTTGTTGCTTGTTGTAGTGATTTCCTCAGTTGAAATGAATATAAATATTTTCACTTCCTCTTTATGAGGGAAAGGAACTCCCCCCTGGTCCTGGGATCATCGTGAAATGTTCCCAGCATGACACTTGTAACAGTACTGGCGTTCATCTTCTGCACACCTCTCATCACCATACACATGTGGCTGAAATGAACAAAGGATGATCTTTTAATTACTGTACATCTCTTAAGAGCAAGTTATTGATTTGAACAAAGTATTACTTAAAGAGAGTACTGTCCTTTTCACTACATCTAGGTGGCCACAGAGCTATTTTAAGTACTGTAACATAAACGTAGCCGGGAGACAGTACAAAACAATGTTCATTTCAATGCAAATGATTAAACAAAGAAAGAAAGAACTGATGAAACAAAAGCTGAATACTCACGTAGCCTCAATCACCACTGCCACTCCAGAAGCCTCCAGCGCCTCAGAGATGGCTGAAGCAATCTGTTTGGTTAGACGCTCCTGAACTGTGGAGGAAGTCAAAATGAGATTACAAAGGAAGATGTGAGTCTACAGGATTATATCTATATCCAAATTATAATTATATCGTTATTTTTACCTTGAAGCCGCCTGCTGTAGATCTCAACAATTCTAAAAAACAAAAATAAGGACAATGACACACATGTCAAAGAGTATGAGAGTGTGTGTGTGTGTGTGTGTTTAATGTGTGTTTTAATCACCTACCTTGCAAGCTTGCTAAGTCCAACAACTTTCTTGTTTGGGAGGTATGCTATATGAGCCTGAAGCATTTATTAAAAAAAAAAAAGTCATCATCATCATCAGACATATCAATGTACACGCTACAAAAATGATTAATTTCAGTAAATATCAGTAATACATAAATATGACTTATTCAGGACTCTGATGAACTTATTAAAGTTATTAAATTACCTTGCCAAAGAAGGGCACCAGGTGATGTTCACAGAGAGAGAACAAATCAATGTCCTTGACAACCACCATCTCTTCATGGTTTTCATCAAAGATGGCTTCGTTCAAGATATCTGTGGATTAAATGTTAGCTTTACATGTTGTGTCTGTACTGAGGCAGGGGATGAAATCAAAAGTGAGAGGGCAAAAACATGAAACGAGTCCATGACAATAAGCTTAAACACATGGTGGGGCTGCAGGACTGTCACAATGCATTATATGGTAATCGTGGCAGTCATGTTCTGTCCTTTTCTAAACTAATATAACAAGTCTTTACATTAAAGTTCAGTTTTGAACAGTATAAAGAAAGTAAATCTTTCCTCACCTTGGACGGTTTCTTTGTAACCTTTAGTGAGGAACTGCATGGCTTTAGCTGCACGCAGTGGTGTACGTAGAAGTCCCTCCCGGTCGACGTCCTCTCCAAGATCTCTCAGTATGGCGGTGTAGGCTTTCTCAATGTGAGGCAGCTTGTCTGCGTCTGCAGCATTCTTGGAGTCCTTCTCGTCTCTGCACCAACCATTGTGTGACATTTTCAGGTACTCTTCAACGGCTCCGTTCATCTCTGAAGCATGGTGGTACTCCATTCTGGCTCTTAGCGCTACTTTCAAGATGCTGCAGGATGCAATGAAACAGGCCCAGTGGTATGCTGTTGGCTCAGTGGTGTCAGAGAGGACGTCCCCTGGTTTTTAAAGCCTGACACGAGACACATGAGATGCTACAGCATCACAGGAACCTTAAGACACGCTTGCAGGACAAATCAATTTCAAATTTCACTCTCATGTGGCATAATTCAAAATACCTCAAAATACAGAGCAATCAATCTATTGAGTTGTGACAATGTTTCAACACCCATGAAGGAGATGACTGCATTTAAATAATTTGAATGATTTCCGCTTGTCGAGAGTAGACTGAAACTTTCCACATTGACATGGTTACTGTACAAATTGATTTTAAGTCCCCCTGCATCAAATGTCATGGAGCAGCATTATACTGAACATGTGAGCTTAAATACCTTTAAGTCCCATGCTCTGCTGTGAGGTCACAAAAGACCAGTCTTAAATGCCAGCAGCACTAACATGCACGTCTTGACTTTCTTTTGAATCCTTTGTCTACACAGGACGGTGACATGAAGCTGAATAAGCGTTAACACATGGCTGAATCTAGCCATCACCACCTTATTAAGTGGAACAGTGGAATAGGAATGAAGATGGAGTATAAGACAACATGGAAAAACTAAAAAGCCTAAAAAAAATAAAAATAAAAATGATGTGTTGTTATAGATATAGATACAGTGTCCCCACTACATATTCCATAAACATCACCATAGCAGGGCTGGAGGCCAAAGCAGTCGAATAGGTTGGACAGGAGAGACTAGAGACAGAAACAGGGGAGACTAGACCAAACAGGCACAGAACATGAAGGGCAGGGAAGCACCAGGAAAACACAGGGAAATAGGCACACCTAGCAAAACCTAGCATACTCACTTTCATTCATAGATTTACATAATTTGTGATTTGGCTTTTTGTTTCAAATAAGTTTTACTTCACCTCTTAAAACTGATTAAAAATACAATTTTAAAGAAATCTGCCACTTTTTTTTTTGGTTGAAATACAGAAAGAAAAGAAGCTCTGTTGTAATATAGAAATAGACTGACTTTGACTCCAGACACCCGGGTTCACATTCTACGTCACAACTGAGCATCTCATTCAACACAAGACCAGTCTCCACCCTGGTCTTTGCTTTAACGGACAATGGTATCTACACACGTCTTAATACTACTACAACTAATAATAATACTAATACCTCTGTTTAATTCTATTGATTTAATTATTGATTTAATTATAACATGGGGTGACTGTATATGCATGTGTCAGGAGTGACACCCAGCTTGCTGACTGTCACAATGCTGCCTTGACTAACAATGCATGGATAAATTCTTTATGCACGGCAGTGCACATGTACTTTTATTCCCATTTAGTTTACTGAGAGGTGAGGCTCTCCCGATGGCAGAGAGAATGAATTTAAAGTGTTCAAACTGTCAGCACACAATCATGAACCAAGAAGAGATGCCCTGATCACATACTGTAATAAACGATCTATTGATGCTCACTTTGTTGTTAATTACTTTCATGGTGTTAACCGAGTGTGACTGTCCCCAAAGAGCGTCGCTTCCTGTCTAGTCAGTCCATTGTTATCCCACCACAAAGCACGAGCACACTGTTGTCGTCAGTCTTCTTCATTGAAATGAGTCATTATGTGGGCCTGAGGTCAGTAATTATTGCATGCTGGTGTACAGTGTACCCCCCCAGGTCTACTGACGTGACTGATTGTTTTCCAGGTATTATTTCCCATTTATCTCCATGGAACAGAGATGAAAGCAAAAAAAAAATGACACTACAACTTAAATATATTTTATTTAGTTGGCAACTGTTAAGACAATATTACCCTTGAGGGTGAAATTTACCATATAATTGGCCCTTCAGGCACTACAGATCATGACCACACCGCTGTCGTGCCAATAATGACGGTAAAGCACACCCCGTTATGTAAAATTGCTCAAGTGACACACGTTAACAAGTTAAAAGTTGTTCCGCTGTGCGTAGCAGCAATCCTGCAATGCCTCCTGTTGCACAATCAAATATAATTTATTATTTTATTGTTAAGTGTTGGTAAAGTATTACATGTACATACTACACAATTTCTCACTCCATTGTCCTCAGGATATTATTTTGTAGCACAAGGCGTACACATGTTCCTCATATTTACATGGTTTATGTTCTGCTCCTCATGCTATGTGTTTTTTTTCTTATGCTTCTTAGAAAATTGTTCTGGCCTTCCCCTGGGTATTGTTCCTAGAATTACAATTATTGTTCTTTGGTAATAAGTCACTCTATAACAGTTACGTGATAGATTGATTGCTATTTCGAAGTATTTGGAATTGTACCACATGATAGTGAAATACTGCGTGGCATGGGACGCAGGGAAATTTGAAATTGATTTGTCCTGCAAGCGTGTCTTAAGGTTCCTGTGATGCTGTAGCATCTCATGTGTCTCGTGTCAGGCTTTAAAAACCAGGGGACGTCCTCTCTGACACCACTGAGCCAACAGCATACCACTGGGCCTGTTTCATTGCATCCTGCAGCATCTTGAAAGTAGCGCTAAGAGCCAGAATGGAGTACCACCATGCTTCAGAGATGAACGGAGCCGTTGAAGAGTACCTGAAAATGTCACACAATGGTTGGTGCAGAGACGAGAAGGACTCCAAGAATGCTGCAGACGCAGACAAGCTGCCTCACATTGAGAAAGCCTACACCGCCATACTGAGAGATCTTGGAGAGGACGTCGACCGGGAGGGACTTCTACGTACACCACTGCGTGCAGCTAAAGCCATGCAGTTCCTCACTAAAGGTTACAAAGAAACCGTCCAAGGTGAGGAAAGATTTACTTTCTTTATACTGTTCAAAACTGAACTTTAATGTAAAGACTTGTTATATTAGTTTAGAAAAGGACAGAACATGACTGCCACGATTACCATATAATGCATTGTGACAGTCCTGCAGCCCCACCATGTGTTTAAGCTTATTGTCATGGACTCGTTTCATGTTTTTGCCCTCTCACTTTTGATTTCATCCCCTGCCTCAGTACAGACACAACATGTAAAGCTAACATTTAATCCACAGATATCTTGAACGAAGCCATCTTTGATGAAAACCATGAAGAGATGGTGGTTGTCAAGGACATTGATTTGTTCTCTCTCTGTGAACATCACCTGGTGCCCTTCTTTGGCAAGGTAATTTAATAACTTTAATAAGTTCATCAGAGTCCTGAATAAGTCATATTTATGTATTACTGATATTTACTGAAATTAATCATTTTTGTAGCGTGTACATTGATATGTCTGATGATGATGATGACTTTTTTTTTTTTAATAAATGCTTCAGGCTCATATAGCATACCTCCCAAACAAGAAAGTTGTTGGACTTAGCAAGCTTGCAAGGTAGGTGATTAAAACACACATTAAACACACACACACACACACACTCTCATACTCTTTGACATGTGTGTCATTGTCCTTATTTTTGTTTTTTAGAATTGTTGAGATCTACAGCAGGCGGCTTCAAGGTAAAAATAACGATATAATTATAATTTGGATATAGATATAATCCTGTAGACTCACATCTTCCTTTGTAATCTCATTTTGACTTCCTCCACAGTTCAGGAGCGTCTAACCAAACAGATTGCTTCAGCCATCTCTGAGGCGCTGGAGGCTTCTGGAGTGGCAGTGGTGATTGAGGCTACGTGAGTATTCAGCTTTTGTTTCATCAGTTCTTTCTTTCTTTGTTTAATCATTTGCATTGAAATGAACATTGTTTTGTACTGTCTCCCGGCTACGTTTATGTTACAGTACTTAAAATAGCTCTGTGGCCACCTAGATGTAGTGAAAAGGACAGTACTCTCTTTAAGTAATACTTTGTTCAAATCAATAACTTGCTCTTAAGAGATGTACAGTAATTAAAAGATCATCCTTTGTTCATTTCAGCCACATGTGTATGGTGATGAGAGGTGTGCAGAAGATGAACGCCAGTACTGTTACAAGTGTCATGCTGGGAACATTTCACGATGATCCCAGGACCAGGGGGGAGTTCCTTTCCCTCATAAAGAGGAAGTGAAAATATTTTATATTCATTTCAACTGAGGAAATCACTACAACAAGCAACAACTTGTTTACTGCTAAATTGCTGTCTTTCATGGTCCTGGTGGAGAGTCTTCTCAAGCTGATATTTTTATATGTATTTATGTTATTATTATTTACAGCATGTTAACATGTTTGAACGTCACACATGGGAAATGTCTCAACACACTGAAATGTGAAATCGCGTGGTCGTGAATTAACAGCTTCTGGTAATATTTAATTAATGCAATGGTTAAACAGTGCTTCAAGTACAACTTCCAATGCTAATGTACAATGAAAATAAACTTCTTATTTCAGCCTTTTGTCTCCTGGTCTGTTTTAAAAGGACAGTCTTTGTTTGTCTATATGGTACTGCAGCTTTTTAAAGACAGTGGAAGCATAGTATAATTTCATAGTTTAAAGTATTTATGATATATATATATATATATATATATATATCATTACATATTGAAACCAGATTATCTATGCACATGATGACAGAAAATGATGGAAAATTCACAGATAGTGAATATTTGAGCTAAAATGAAAAAAGGTCTTTCTATGTGGATCATGCACTGATTTTTCACCAATATGACAAAGTAGTCAAAAGGCTGTTTACTTAAATAAGTTAATAAAATAATATTTGAGTTCACGATTGTTCAACATGTCAAACATTGTAAACCAATTATGGTTGATGGTCTCTTTTCTGTAAATCACAGTGCACACTGCTGGATAAACTATGCAATAACAATCTACCATCTACCATGGGCCAATTACAGCTGATAATATTGTCTGACCAAAATACTGATCAGGCTCGACAAAACTTTTAGAATTTACGGACAATACGTTTGAGCTCGATTTGTTATATAATGTACAGATTATCTGGTGTGTGCTTATGTGTGTTCATATAGAAACACTATACATACTGGATTTGTTTGTCGCTGATTAATGCGTCTCAGTAATGACATCATAGATCAATACATTAAGAAATTAAATACATTTCAAATAAACAGCAAAGGTGCCGTCTAGATCTGCTCTATATGGAAAGAGTCATGAGATAAAATTAATCAAAAAAGGACGTGCAGTAAACTCACAAACATCAAATGGCGTCATCGCATTCTACAGCAAGGCTCCATAATATCGCTTTTTTGGGATCCCGCCAAAGACATTCACATGAGAAAATCAAGTCTGTCAGTGTGTTTATGAAAATGTAGAAAACAGATGATTATCAGATGAATGTGTTGGTCATGCACTGCTAGATAAAATGAAGAGGAATTAGAAATACTGACAGTGACTGCTTAATAATAATAATGCAGATTGTAATGTATGACAGAATATAATTCAGAAAATGTATAAATGAGGCTATAGGGCAGTAAAATACACATCAGAAGAGCAATTTTTACACACTTTTCTTTGCTTGCTGGTGGCAATTTGTTTAACGTTTGATATACAGTAGGTGTCCTAGTTTGTTATCGCAGAGCCTATATGTATAAGACTGCTAGAAATAGGCCAAAATTTCACCTAAATAACAAGAACTATTTGACTGACTCCATATTCTACAAATGTCTATCTGCATTAAAAGAATTTGTCGCCTCCTTCTCGTTTGTTCGTCTGTAACCGAACTGGCTGGGATATCATGGAGGGGATGGTGGTGGTGGTTGGGGGGTTTGGTGTCTGCTGTTTTGTCTACGGTGTCGTAACATTTTTTTTTTTAACCAGTTACTTCCGCACCACTTCTTTCATTATGCTGATCTGTGAAGTGGAACGTAACGCTGGCTGAGTTGAGAGGTCAGGGGCTCCCGCTGCCTAGATACATACAGTCTAATATTAGAACATTTCCTTGATTTGTTAGCAGCATCTCTGCTGACTCCCGAGCACATGGCAACAGCCCGGCCAATAGGATTTCAGGAGACCACTAAGCCCCCTGCTCTGTATAGCAACAGTGGCATCCTTCCCTTATTTATTTATATATTTTTTTTTTTCCCACCGACTCATTCTCATGCTCCTGTCCCCCCACTGTGCAGCCACACACTGCTCTCAAACTGTGAAAAAGAGTTACAGTGTGAAGAGTACTGCTGCTCTTTTACTTTTGCCTTCATCTGCATAAGCTCATCATTCTTAGTGATTTTTTTTCAGAACTACTTATATTTTTTCTAGGTTTGTTTTTATAGCGCACGCCATAGATGAGTGGAGTTTTCTTCTGTACGCTGCATGAAAAAGTAAAAACAAAGTGGGAAATGTCTTGGAAACAGCTCGATTTTCCTGAAGACACGAGATGCAGATCGAAGAAGACCAGAGGAAATACCTAGAGGAACGGCATCGTGGGAAAATGTGGCACTCAGAGGGGACTGACCACGTCCACATGGAGAGGATCTTTAAAAGATGGAGGACAGGAGCAGAGGCAGTATGGGATAGGAGGAGTTGAAGGGAGGTGGAGGGGGGGACACGGGATGGCGTGAGGACCGAGGCCTGTGGTTGGTTTGATCTGAGCCACGTGTGCGTCCAGCCACGTCTTCTCGCCGCTTCATGGATGTCGATGAAACATTGGCTTCCCCTGCTGCCCGGTCCCTTCTGTCTTGGCCCAGGTAGGTGTGCACTGTCCGGTCCTGCTGAGTTTCCTGATGATGTTTCATTTTTTTAGTCGGTTATTAACATCAGAAGTTGCCATTTTGAAAGTTCTCTGTATGTTCAGCCTCCATATCTATTCGTCATTACCAGCTTTGGTACGGTACGATGGAAAGCTTAAAGGCGGTGGGAAATGGCGTACATCAGCGTCACGTTTCGGGACACTGATCAATAACAAGACTACGATCGAACATTTAACAAAACCAAAAACAGAAGACAGTCATCAAAGGCAAAATAAATACCATCATCATTATCTGTTGGGTGGTGGACTGACGATTTTTCTGTTGCCTGACACCGAAAGTACGGGACATTTTCAGAAGATCGCTGCTGTTAATTGTAACATGCGTCATGAGATGTTTTTAGGATTCTAACTTTGCTTTGCATGAACAGGGCAAACACCATTTCATTTATTTTGATTAGGTCAATGTAGGTAGTGGAAAAAAAAATAAATTCTGACTTACACACATAAACAGCAACGTAAACTAATACAGAAAAAAAGTGTCGTCCCCAGATGGATGCATACTGGAGTGTTTTTAAGACTATGTGAAGAAGATCGCAGGACTTCCTTTGAAATTATGTTTATTATCACGCGTCGTCTCAACAGTGAGTACTGGACACAGTGTACCATTGACATTCAGCCATTGGCCGCGTACCATTCAAAAGTATTTTGATGTTGACGCCATTTCCCAAGCTTTGACTTTTACTCTGCAATGTTGCGTCACTCAGGAAATTTGGTACGACCCAATACTTCTCTAATAGAAACAGACCGCATTATAAATCATCTGCCTATTAAAAAAAAAACAATACAGATGAAGCAAATTTGAGTCCTCATGTAGAAAAAAAATAACATTAAGGTATTTTCAAGGTTTCGGAGTTACATCAACTATGTAATGCTCATTTTTCTCTTGAAACCATTATAATGTTTGCAAACATAAAAAATCAGATCTTTCATTACAATAAATATTGACTACAAGGCTGTTTCCTCTTGTAGAACAGCTAGATGACACCCCCCTACTGTCACACTGTAACGGTTAGAGGAGGATAATAAACCGCTGACTAATCCCAGATGCTTAGGAGAGGAAGAGGATTTAGCTAGTCCACCTCAATTCTTTACCATGTAACAGGTTTCATGATAAAATACAAAAATCTAAATCCTATACATGCCAACTTTTTTCCTCTTCCTATCAACATGGAGATAAATATTTGGGATGAGACATACTTGAGGAGTCTTTTATTTGTAAAGGCTTGTTACAGGATGTTTTTAGTGCAGATCGCCATGACAATATCGGCTTATTAAATGTTCTGATGTTACTTGATAGATGGACAGCTAGGTTTCTGTTTTTATTAAGCCTCCTCGGAAGAGTCTGGATCATGCTTGACCAGTCTCGGCGCACAGCTTGCTCCTCTCGATCACTCTGAACATTAAGAGGGATGCCGATAAAGCCTTTAAACATGGTACAGTGTGTGCAATTTTAGATAAGTAAGTATGTTGTGATATATCACGTTTCTTGGCAAATCAATTGAGGAACCTAACCCTCGACAGGAATGTGTGTACTCTATTTATTTGAAGCATTGCCAACAATGTGAAAAAAAAAAAAACAGATCAACAATCTAACTGTTGAATTGGAAAAATCTTTGACATCTGACAAATCGTTACGGTCTCGCAGTATACGGTGCCGAACATTTCACTGCATACTGTAAACATGTCATTAACAGCAGCGGCTGAGTTCATCTTGCCCTGCTTTACAAGAAGCCTCTAC
The DNA here is from genome assembly GCA_014281875.1 of Nibea albiflora. Taxonomy (NCBI): domain Eukaryota; kingdom Metazoa; phylum Chordata; class Actinopteri; family Sciaenidae; genus Nibea; species Nibea albiflora. Next base: position 9,093,011 of record CM024792.1, on the reverse strand, counting down.
AATATTCAGGCCGACAATGCCAGAAGTTAAATTTAAAAATTACTGGGCATCAGCACACTGGGCAGCAAGTCTGGAACATGAAGGGGTGATGAAGGGTCAACTGACCCCAATAGCAAAATAACCAATGTATTGGTACATGGGCAGAGTTATTAAACAGTGCAGATTATTACACAATTATTAGGCCAGATGTTCACATGCCGAAAGGATTATTTCCCCTCATTCTACAGTACTGAGTCTCGAACTGTGTTTATGCCTGTTTTGTTTTAGGTTTTCTGATATGAAATGATGAACAAGTCCATGAGGAAGAAATCAAACAGCCATGCCTCAGTCTGTCACAGTCAGTTTACAGCTTAATACCTAGCGTCAAGGTGTCTATGACAGGCACTGTTCAGTGTCCAACTGTGGCGGTATGATTGCCTTAAAGCCAATGACTGTAAAGTCCCACTGCAGTATAGAAAAGTGAAAACACAGCATCCGCTGGCAATGTCAACGCTCTGCTCTGTGATGAGTTTAAACCGGGAGTTCAGGCTGAGGAACGTGCTCTACCTCGACAATACGGGGCAGCCTTAAACTCTGCGCCATCACCCTCTCTACCCTCAGCCATGAGCGTAACTGTAAGCTGATAGTATGTGATCAGCTCCAACGTGGCACCTGCCATCCTGCTGCTTCACCACCTTGATAAAAAGTTGGACTATTAGTCTGTGTTGCGAAAAAATGGCAGAAGAGGGTTTCCATCTCAGAGCGGAGGACCGCGGGCTCCCACCAGCTGATTTCCCAGCGTCATCGCTAGCATCCCTCCATCTCAGGGACGAGGCTGCAGTCATCAACGAGAGCACCAACCATATGGTGGATAATCCTGAGCCCCATTCTGTATTGCCCGTGATGACGTCATCATCGCTTACCCAATCACGACAGGAGACGGACATTTCCATGGCTACTAGGCCTGAGCCATCACCAGCAGTTCAAGGTAAGACTGAAAGGTGCTATATTAAGCATGACTTCCTTTGTCATCCTTTGTGTGCAACAAAGCCGATTTACCAAAAGATTAACCAAACCACTGGTAAAATTAATAAGCCTTTGGAAAGTATTCTCAAATTCTGATATATTTACAAGAGAGAAGCAGTATGACGGTATTTTTTCATAGAATTTGAGTTGTAAGAAAATAATATGATTGTTTGATTTGTTTCATGATTGGCACCTCTTGTGGCACAGATGCCATAATCGCTGAAGCTCTTGATTTCAGGCTATAACATGAGCGTACATTAGACTATCAGGCTGCAAGCAGTAACAACCATTTTCACGGTTGATTATTTTGCCGTTTACTTCACCAGTTCACCGATGTATCATTTAGAAAAAATGGCCCTCGCAATTTCTAAAAAGCTCAAGGTGACACCATAAAATAATTTAGTACACACCAAACACACCAAAGCTGTGCAGTTTACTATGACAGTGCTCAAGATTCGGAGGCTTTTTTGTGTTAATCAGATGCTTAATCATTTATCGGAGCAGCAAAGATCACAGGGTTTTAACGGCTTTGTGAGTTGAATGAGTCGCCTAGGCTCACGATCAGTTATATGCAACTTCATTAGGTTTTTATACCAGGCAAGTTTTGACAGAGCTTCACTGTTTGTGGGTCCAAGATGAATAAGTTAACGCCCGTTCTCATTTTACAACAGCATACATATGATTCCTTGAACATACACGTCTGCAGCAGCAATTCAGTGCATCTCCAGGCATGCCATCACAAGTGCTGAAGAGATGATTTACATCAACTGCTAATGCCGGGCCTCTCGCAGCGCACATGCATCAGTGCCCCGTACTACAGAAAGAAATGTACACATACATGTAATGCTCTCAGAGAATGCCTGACAGACAGGTTCTCACCTTTCCCCGCCTCCCTAATGCCACATTAACACACACAGGAACAATAAACACAAACAGAAACAGTGGCACATCAACTCCAGTCCTTCAGGCTGACATGGCATCTCGTTGCGGACAGCTGTTGTTTGTTAGGCGAGGCGAGGCGAGGCGAGGCAAGGCAAGGCGAGGTCGAGCGCTAAGCAGAACTGAGTCTGGCTGAGTGTGCCTGAGTGTTGAGGAGTGCCCGTTCTGGTATTTTAGGCAGTCAGACAGTGTCACCTGTCAGCAGACTAGTCTGGACAGAGTCTCCCACATGGTGCAAGACTAAGCAACACAACGATATCTCCCTCTGGAGTCCTTGTCAGTGGGCCAGCAGTGTCTGTTGAACAGCCACAAAGTGCAGATAGCCGCATACAGACCTGCCTGGGTCCTTAACACTGGGTTGCTGTACAGTTGACTTTGCAGAGTTCTTGGAGCCTGACACGGGCCAAAGCGACAGCGAGGCTGAGTCTCACACCCTGACAGCGTTCCTGCAGGACCTTTCCTCCCCCGTTGATCATGATGATGTGTTTCCTGCCCTAAGAACTGGTATTGCCGAGGAAGGAGGTACTCTTCAGCATCTCTTTGTTCTGCATGTTAGACGTGTGCTGTAACAGATCTTTTGTAGCATATTTAATCACTTTTGTTCCAAAAGAAGTTAAAATATAGAACATATGCTTTTACATAATGACTGCTGGGACAGACTTTTTTAAATTCATGCATCAAATTTCTCTCCAGTTTTGTAGTTTTGTCATTTTAAAAAAAAAACGTTAAGCCTCTAAACTACCTGCTGTTGACTGATATACATATATATCATTTTATAGTCAAATAGAATAAACGGATAGAGACTACAATGGACTGACGGTCTGTCTGTCTATCTATCTATCTATCTATCTATCTATTCTATCTATCTATCTATCTATCTATCTATCTATCTATCTATATATATATATATATATATATATATATATGCGCATTTGTATGAACGAAAACAAAATACAACTTTGAAACAAAAACGATCCTTGACTGATTTTTCCTTGACTTTATTGCCTTTGTGGTCAGAACGTCAACCCAAGAACAACATATCCAAAGCAATGGCAGCCAGCTCTGATGACAACCATCTGTCTGATGCAGAGTGGTACTGGGGAAATATCTCGAGGTATTGAATATTTTTATATGGGTAACATTAGTCCAACTCTTAAAATTGTCAGAAATGGCAGTATTATAAGAAAGTTTCAGACATTTGAGACTATTTTTGTCTGCAAGTAGTTTTCCTAAAACTCCTGCATGAACTGTTTGTTTATTATCCGTTGTGGTTATCTAGAGAGGAGGTAAATGAGATGATGAGAAACACTCCTGATGGCACATTCCTGGTCCGAGATGCTTCCAGTAAGATTAAGGGGGAATACACTCTCACCCTGAGGTAACAACAACAATATTGTCATTACATTTCATCAAATAAAACTGGCCTTTGAACTGCTAATGCTATGATAATTATTAGTCCCCTGTGTGTCATGGGAGGGCTATGTTCGCCACAAATCGAATACATGTATTCTGAGGTCAGTTATCGTTTCCTGGTTTCAAAGTCTAACTTTAGTTTCTTGGTTTCACACAGTCTTAATTTAGTTTTACTGGTTTTATAATGTAACTTTATACATTTCCTGGTTTCTGTCCAAAATTAGTAGAATCAGACTAGGTTTCATATATAAAACTTTGTTGATAAGAGTTTGGCGCAGACCCCGGCGGTCAGCAACATAACACCCTGTCTACAGACGACGTGTTTCAGTCGTGATTTTCCAGTCATCAGTCTCAAATTTGTCTGAAGGGACCGACACGCTCCGAGTTTACTTAATCCCGTCTGCACTGTCTTCCTTACACTCGTTCGTGCTTCATGTGCGTAACTGTGACCAAAAGCTAAAGCCAAAGAGGTAAAACGCTTCTTTTCTGGGAGCACAGCAGTACTGTTGCTAAACAGACCCGGTATACACTGACAACTTTCTGGCCTCACTTCACGTTTGACGTAGAAGAGATGTTGAATGAATTATGAACACTCTTAACTCTGAATGTTGGCATCTATGTATTTACATGAGTGTGTTAAGCCTAGTAAGAAATGCCTCACATATTTCTATATCTGAAATGCATCCCACACTGATTCCACAAGTGTGATGCTGACCGGCTGCTCCGGGCTGCATTAGGAGTAAATATATCTCGCACCAGCAACACTTGTGCTAGAGTTGTGCAGGGCCTGTGAAATTTTTGGATCACACACCAGGTGCATGAAATTTCCACGAGTCTAAGTGTTAAACTGGAAATATACGAGAATAGTTGTTAAGCTTGATTCTTTTTCTTTTTATTGCGACTTTTCTTAGTGAAGAAATAACGGGGAAGCATTAAGAGATGCACAAAGTGACATAATAACACAGAAAACAAACAGAAGAAGGCTTTCCTTTGACTATAAGTCTAGAAAAAATGTGTACATAACGTATGTGTGTATGTGTGGCTTTGACTTCTGCAGAAAGGATGGCTCCAACAGACTCATAAAGATCTTCAGTCAAGGCGGGAAGTACGGCTTTTCAGAACCACTACCCTTTTCCTCTATGGTGGAGCTGATCCAGTATTACCAGAACAAGTCTCTGGCCCAGTATAACTCTAAACTGGACACACGACTACTCTACCCCATATCCAGATACCAGCAGGTACATTTATGAGGCCTCGAACAATTCAAACAATTACTAAATATTAAAATCTAATCTTCTTTTGTCTTATTGTAAAAATGTGTTTTTATGGTTGTTATTGGCCGCATCAGAACATGGATAGTTAATTTCTATGATGCTATTATCTGTACAAACAATTTACTGACAGTGGAAAGAACGTGTAAAATGTTGCAGCCTTCTTTAGTTTAGTTCAAATCAGACCATCATAGTTTTTAGGCTCCTAAATGTCCTGTACGTTCTTGTCTATATAGCAGCAGATTGTGATGGAAGTTGACATCGATGCAGTTGGAGAACAGCTGAGGATATTTCAGGATCAATACAAAGAGAAGAGCAAAGAGTATGACCATCTGTACGAGAAGTTTAACCAAACCTCGCAGGTACAACAGCATCCTCATCATTCGGACTTCATTCTAAAAATGAACCAATTTAGCAGTTAAAAGTGATCATCTGAATGTGTATTTATTTATTTTTTACTAAAAGTTGAAGTAGATTTGTTTCCTCTGGTCTCCAGGAGCTGCAGAGCAAACGGACAGCCATAGAGGCGTTTAGTGAAATCATTCGGATCTTTGAGGAGGAGTGTGAAACTCAAGAACGCTACAGCAAGGAATACATCGACATGTTCCTCACGTTAGACAGCAGTGCAGAGAGTGACAAGTGGGTATGCTTTTTATGCCTAGTGCCAAACTGTCACGTTTTATGTAGTTACTAAAGATTTTCCTCCACCTTCTCCCAGGATTCAAAGCAATTCAGGTGAGCTGCAGTCGAGGGTGGAGGAGATCCACAGCAGCAAAAAGAAGTTGGAGGAGGAGCTGAGGAGGAAGGCTCTGGCTCATATGGAGGTTGACAAGAAAATGAACAGCCTGAAGCCTGACCTTATGCAGCTGAGGAAGCTCAGAGATCAATACCTGATGTGAGTTCAACCCTTCAGCATGTATAGTCAGAGTAAATTAACTCTTCTGGGTGTGCTGCATCAATCAGTCTCTGCATAGGGTGACCACACAAACCTGGTTAATAAACTGACAAGCTAACACGTGGTGAAATCCATCTGTGATATCACTGATAAAATGTTCAGTTGAAAACAGTCTGTGACATACCGGTGACATGCCGGCGACACAGCTGAGTTGTAAACATAGAAAAAGCAATCAGCTGTTATCGATGTTACCACAGCTGTGGATTTCCAGCGTGCTCAGGCTTTCTACACTGAACAAAAATAAACAGTTTGACTTGAATCGAGACTTTTTTTTTTGCACTTTTGCGCACAGACATTTCTTTGCCGAGATAATCCAACTCGCCACTCTAAGATGTGCAGTTTCTATGACATAACATGATGCCACAGATGTCACCACAGCATGCGAATGGCATGCGGACTGCAGGAATGTCCCACAGCTGTTGCCAATGAACTGAATGCTGAACTCATAACCATAAGCTGTCTCTGATGTTGTTTGTAACAATCTGGCAGTAACCGCAGATAACTTCATCAGCCTCAGATGACGGCGGTGTGTTGTCGTAGCCGACTTGAGAGTCAAAGTTATTTTAAAAAAATTGACAATTAGTATGATGTGTTTATTTCACAAGCCTGGCTGGTACCACATTGGTTTCAATCAGTTCATGTCATTAACAACAAACCTTGAGTTTTTTCTGGGGGGGACTTCATAGAAATACTGCTGTTCCCGTTTAATACTGAGAGACGGAGAGAGTTCATGATGTGTGTGCAGGGGAAAAAGCAAAGGAAGAGCGAGGCGAGCAGGTTAAAGTAGTATGTGAGACTCAAGGTCTGCTAAAGGAGGAGGTGGGTGCTGTTACAGATGGCTTGTTTGAGGGGCGACATCACGGATATGACATCCATTTTTATAGTGTCTATTCATGGATGCATATAAAACATTACAGTAAACATTGATATGGTTTAGGTGAAGTCTTCTGCATCATCATCTAATATAATTGATTTGACAAGCTACGTCTTACAGCACGTTTTTCACATAGTGTAGCCTCCTGACTGACTGCTTTGCTCGTGTTTCAGCTGGCTCACACAGCAAGGCACTAGGCAGAGCCAGATTGATGACTGGCTGGGCATCAGGAATGAAGAAGAAGAGTGAGTATCCTCATTTTATTCAGATTATTGTTGATAACTGACATTTTTCCTAACTAATCTAACCCTACCGCATCCCCATCCTCCCTTAGCCCATACACCCTGGCAGACGACTCCCACCAGGAGGAGAGAAGTTGGTACGTTGGTGGTATGAAACGGAGGGAGGCAGAGGAGCTGCTGAGGGGAAGGAGGGACGGGACTTTCCTAATCAGAGACAGTCAGACTCAGAGAGGCTCCTTTGCTTGCTCAGTTGTGTGAGTACTATCAGCATTTAACATTAAAATAGATTTTTCCCCTCTGTAGGTGCAGCGCAAATCCTAACCTTGCCTGTGTTGGCCTTTGGGTGTCAAACAGTGCATAGACAATGACTCTCCTTTCCCTTCATGCAGTGTGGATGGGGATGTGAAGCACTGTGTGATCTATAGGACATCCACGGGGTATGGCTTCGCTGAGCCCTACAACCTATACTCATCCCTGAGAGAGCTGGTCCTGCACTATCGACACACATCCCTGATCCAGCACAACCAGCAGCTGAATGTAACCCTGGCCTGGCCCGCTCTCAGCCAGCAGCCCAGCTGAGACACACCAGCACGCCACCCTGACGCCATTTTCCCTAAAGCTTCACTGTATTTGCACTGAAGACCGCACCCATACGGACACTGTTACCAGGCCGTAACACAGCACCGGTTAGTGTCACCATATGAGAGATTTGGATATCTAAAAATCCGACACTGGTAAGACGTTACAGCAACAAAAAAAAAAAAGGTTGCTCAGTTCATTGTCAGCTTTGTCAGTTAGATACATTACATATGCAGCTCCTGGTATCAGACTGGAGCTGAGCTCTAATCTACTTTTCCACTTTCTTTTTAAAGCTATTACTACTGATATTAAAAATCCCATTTATTCGCCATCTGCACATACAGCTTGAAAAACACAATTGGGATTAAGTACTTATCATTTTACAGCATTCAACATTGAATTAAATCTTTTGCAGCAGTACTGAAATAATACCTCAACATCATGACGACACCAGCACTGGCAAGTTTTTCAAACCTGTGCTGGTATTAAAGTTGCAAAAATCTTAACAGTGTATTAGTTTATGACAATGTCAGGATATTAGTATCCATCTTTCAGAATACTCAAACTAATTGAAGGAGAACAAAAGCTAAAGATAAATATAATTGGCTGTGTTTGAGTATAAAAATGAACTTAAGTCTTAATTTAAGTTCTAATCTACACATGAAATTTTAAAAGGCACGTACAATAAATCTGAAAATATCAAAGCAGCAAATATTGTGTTTTGAACAGTATCCAGGGTCATGGTCTTTGGATTTCTGGCTCAAAACAAAGCCTAAAATAATGTCCAACAATCCATAATGCTCTGTATTTTGTTGAGCATATGTATATATGTTGTGATGTTCAGCCGCTTCTGGGAAACTGAGCTCAGGATGGGACTCTGCACTACCAAGCGCACGTGCATTATGGGTAGTGTAGGCAGTGAGGAGACACACAAGCACTTTATCCAAAACAAGACAACCAGAACAGACACAGAGCCGAGAGCTGTGCACCGTAACACTGATTCACATGCTGATGTTGCTGGTTCAAAAGAAGTTCAAATATATTATTTCATTAATTAGGGATATAGAAATTATTTTTATTACCGACATCTGTGAATCATTCAGTTTTAACATTGAGTGAAAACACTCAGTCGTGTCCTGTCTTCATTGAGGACATTACAAATGAGACACAATATGAATTTGTGGATTCTACCTCTGAGGTGTGTTTATGCTTTAAAGCTTCTTTCAAATTATTCTGATGGCTTTTGTTTGTAGAAAAATAGGACAATCATGGTAAATTTTGTAGAATCTGTGTTGCTTTAAAACTCCCTCACTTTTTTTTAAACACTTATAAGTGTTGGTAATAATATATGAGCGGGTATAACTGTGAAGCAGCAGACACAAAGCACAGACAAATCCTGAAAGCATTTCTGCGTGTCGTGTACATGCAAAACACACTTACTTAGGTATATTTACGATATCAGTCTGGCTCAGATCAGTCAGACAGGCGTTTCTTAATTTCTTTATTTCTTTTCTGAGGATATTGGTTGGAGTCAGTGATCTAAAAGACTCTAGAGCCTGATGTGGAGTCATAATATCCAAGTCTTTTAGATTTCGGGTCCTGGTTGAAAAGTGCCCTTAAGTGTTCCTGTTCTAGCCGTCATAATTTACTTAGTTACTCTCAGGACAGGTGTCTAGGCCCGTACATGAGTGTGATGTTAGGTGTAAACAAAAATGTTGTGATGAACTGAACACTGAGGTTTGGCTACAAAAGCACAAGTACCCTGGAGTGCCCTCAGGAAAAGCGTTATCAAAGGTGGTTACCATTTAAATCATAATAAATTATATTTTGTGAACGTGAGTCAAATGGACCTCATTTCGCTGGCAGTTACCGCATTGAACTTACATCACACTTAGTATGAGAAGCTGCATACGTGACGTAGATCTATGTATCTGGTGTTTTAGTTTTAATATAAAAAAAAAATCAGAGGCCAAAATGTATATCAAAATTATAAATAATATTTAAAAAAGAGCTGTAAAAATGTGTTTCTTTCACACATTAAGATGTTTTATTGACCAAAGTTTTGACCACGTCTGCTTGAATTCTGCAGACATGTATGATTCCTGCTATAGTGGACCAAATAACAGCACATTACCATAAAATGTGACAAAATTATAATATTGGAAATTACTTGTTTTATAAATGTTGCTACACAGCTCTCCTTAAGTGTGAGGTATATTCAAAATGGTGATGGAAAAATACATCTGTAGTGACATATTTCATTTTGAAATGAAAAGTGTAGGTTACCCTATAGGTAACAGGGATTCCTTTGATAATGCACTTTGTGAGTGGAAATGAAGCGGTGCTTGTGGTTACGGTGAATCACTCAAAATATAGGGAGAATACAGTAGTCATTAAAACTAGCATAGTCAGTTTGAGTTCATTTAAAGCAGGCATGGGCAATCTGTTCCACAAAGGGCCAGTGTGGCTGCAGCACACCAGACTTGACTCATTTAATCAACTGATCTCAGTCTTCAGAGAGATTGATTGGTCAAACTGAGCTCTTGGTTGGTTGGAACAAAAACCTGCAGCCACACCGGCCCTTTGTGGAACAGTTTGGACACGCCTGATTTAAAGCATACGGTATAAAAATAGTTAATTTTACATTACACTGGTTTGATTACAGTACTTTCATTTTTCTGTATCCTTTTAAATGAGTTACCTTAAAATGCACTTCTTTCTTAGCTGTTGTTGGTCAAACACATGCTTGATGCTCGTTGCGTGACTTGAAGTTATCAGTTCATTGCCATTAAGGGAGTTGGAAAAATTGTGTCCAGTTCCTACTTTGTGGCAATGAAAATGTAAATGTTTGATTTTGCATGCCACCACGTGTAACAGATTACTTAGGTATTATATGTATTACTAACCAGAATATGGACTTTACGGCTGGGTGCTGTTTTGATATCACTTCTGGTACTATAACTCCACCCTTCTTTCATGGTTTTTTGCTTTGTGTCCATTATCGGTGCTAAGCACTCATTGCTGTAGTTTTCCTTAAACGCACCTCTAGGAGATCACCCGTCAGTCACGCAGTATGAGTGATACTGTGATGACTTTATGAAAGCAAAGCTTTCACGTTGGGTGTGATCTGTTTGTAACCACACGAAGGAGATATAGTGTTGCACAGTAGTAAAATGTTAAGTGCTGCTCAGGTTGTGGATGGAGTGTGCCATAACCACTAGATGGCGATGCAAGTAGGACTTTTAACCTATGTGTATTTACTCTTTGAAGCACATGTTTAAATGTTGGTCAGCTGTTCATGCTGTTCTGTGCTTATGGACAAGCAGTACTACACTGTGTATGTGTACAAATTAGGACTCTGTAACAGTGGTGTAGTCTAAAAGCAAATATGCTGTTAAGTGAAGGGATAGACGACTCACACCTGCTGTCCTCAGACTGCTTTCATCCTGTCTTACATTCATCTTATGGAACTTTTTACATAGTTAACATGTATTACGCACCTAAATGGCTGTCAATATGTAAGGCTAAATATGTAGGTTGCACGTCTGGCATGTGAAATGAAATCGTAGGTATCTGTCCCTTGTCATTTAAGGTATCTGTATTTTTTTTTTTTAAACTTTTTTCACACTGAATAGATTGAGTGTTAAATTAAGTTCATAACTTGAAATGTATTTAATATTGAAAATTTACATATCCCAGTTAATTTGTAGCAGGATCACAGGAAAGGTGTACAGCTTAAATGTGCACAAACATAGACTACACCACTGCTGTGTGGGGTTTAGATTCAAAGCATAGCATTTGCACACAAGTATCTCATGTGAGGTGGAGGTACTGAAGCAGGTAGACGTGGTGGTGCTAAATATGGACAAGTTGCTCATGAGATTGAAATGTCGTAGCACTGACAAAGCACTAATATGCTATATATTTTTCTCTTTTTAATGAGGTGACCACTTAGTAGTATTTAGTTGTGTAAAGTTAGACATATGTGTAACTATGTGCATAATTTGGTCTTTTCTGTCGTCACTGTCTCTCTTTGTAACTTTACTGTTGTTAGTGTACAAACAAAAATGAAATGGAGATATACTGAACACGTAACAAAATGATTACAGGTTCAAAAGGAGAATAATTGGTTACTTATATCATAAAATGTGTGTCATTATGTACTTTGAGATGCAATCATATTAAGTGGTTCTATGTCCAACTAATAACTACCTAAATAGACACCCAGGTATTAGCTACGTTGGTAAGCTATTTAGTTAGCTTGCTGACCCTTTGACATCGTAAATGCCACGTTTATAACTGACAGAGAAAAAACAAGTGATTGCCATTTAGATTTAGCATCCTGTCTTCTTTGTTTAATTTTTTAAAGTAGCGCATGATCCATCAAACCTTCCACCGAGGAGGGTTCAAATCAACAAGCTCTTATTTCTGAAATTTTGTGCTAGATGCTGCGCGTTAATGGCATGGAAGAATGAGTCAACCTAACTGGCGTGCAGTGTAGTAATGACAGCTATAAATCTTTGTTTGACCCAACTGGTTGCTTAAATGAATGACTTTCTAGATACAGGAATAAGTGAATGACGGCAATGGTGTATGTGTTAAAAAGTAGATAACCTGGTTTGGTTCTGGAGTGTAATGAAAAGGTTTTAGTGGTAACAATTTACCACAGTTAGGTCAGCTAGCTTTAAGTCCTAGAAGGGGAATGTATTTTTCAGACAGTTCCTCCTCCCTGGGAATTAAGATCACATTGGATGATTTTGGAGGATGGGATTTACGTCAATGTCGACGTTCAGCAACAACGCAGAAAGTAGTGTGTACCGCAGAGAGGAGGGGTGTGAAAGCTGGGATTACAGATGGGTATGTAAAATGTTTTTGATAATGAAGACCAGGGTTTGAAACTTCTTGGTCTCAGACCAATAATTAATCTTTGTGTACATTCAACCACAACAACAATCTTTCCATTAAGCATTTGCTCAACTTTAAATCAGAGCACTTTGCACAGATGGTGTATGAATAATTAATTAAAAACCGTTTGCACGAAATGCAATTTAGAAACTTTTGCAGAATTGGTCAACATCAGCTTATTGTGTGGTGAATAGGCTGTTGAAGTTAGATGTAGTTAAGTGAAGGAACTGGTTATGCAGGTACAGATAAAAAGTACAGATAGGTTTGGTATTAGTGATGGAGAAAGTCATGTAAGTAGAGGAATGGTTATGTTGCTTGAAGGTTAGGTGTGGTTATGGGTTAGGTCAGGAGGGAGTTTGGTTTACTTTCTTCCATGCCATAAACAGCGGATCCAACAGAAACATGTCAAACAGAAACCACATCGTTTTGGGGAATGATTTTTTTAATGTTTTAGCTGTGCATATGTTCAAATACCTCTACTTGTCTGCATCACATTCAATGTAGTACTTGTTGAAATGATGTTTCTGCAACTTTGATTTTTAATTTTTCCATTGTTGCTGTATGGACTTAATCCAAAGCATTTAGAGCATTAGCCCAGAAAACACTGTTATTGTTAAATGTTCATTTGCTGTACTGATTATGCAAAAACATTAAGCTTTTTTTTTAACTTGTGTTTTCTTTAGGAGTCATATCTGAGGAAAAATTGATGGTTTTAAAACATTTTTTGTTGGAGTAAAACTTTCAGAACATCGTTGTTCATGTATGCACTTTTAAATCCCCAAATAAATTTGAGATGATGGTTTAATGAACTGTTACGAGTATTATTTCATAAACTGAGCATTTCAACACAATTATTTAGAGGCCTGGATTAATGGACCAGTAGTATAAACCATATACTATACTATATATACACACTATATCACAAATACCATTTAATATTCACATAATGAGTGATGGGAATAATGCAAAGCAAACATATATTTCCACAGCAGTGCATAGCTCTACCTCTCATAGTACCTCACTCAAAATACCATAACTACACCTTTGTAGGTGCCACATGTAAGATTCTGAGGCACTCTGTGTTCATTTCATTTCAGTTTTTCATTGTTTTTATTGTTAATGGGTGAACCAGTTGTAATGTGGCTTAAAAAAATAACCCTTCAAATGAATTTCTCAGTTGCTGATGGCAGTGAAGGACAAAAATTATGAATATTACATTCTAAACTTCAGTTAGGATATAACAGCTAAATTATCATATAATAATTTTAGGAGACATGTTTTTGTAATCTTATCCTAAATCGAGATAAGACACAGACAGATGAAGTTTCTACAAAATATAACAATATCTGAACTTTGATTTTTTTTTTTTTTTTTTTTTTGCTTTTGAGGTGGGGGACTAAAAGTTTTTTTTTTGTGTGGGAACCAGAGCACTTGGAGAAAACCCACAAATCTTGATGTTCTCTTAGTCCTCCCTCCTCCTCTTCCACCTCTCTGGTTTCCTCAACCCCAGAAAGTGACGGGTTCTCTTCCAGACAGAATGGTGGTGGTGCTGTCCTGTCTGGAAGAGTTCCTTGAGCCTCAATCTGGGTTTCAAGGGCCAGTGCAGGACTGGTGTTCTCCTGCTGCTCGCACTGCTTCTCTTTGGTGACTTCAGTCTCTTTGGGTGGTTCGAGTGCCAGTGCAGGACTGGTGTTCTCCTGTTCTTCAGCCTCCTTCGGCGGTTGGTTGTCATCACGGACGGTGATTTTTTGGAGAGCCTCTCTCTCAGCTTTGAGCTCAGTGGGTAGCTTCAGGTTGAGTGACACCTGAACACTCAGCTGAGTTTTGAGCTCATCTAGCTCTCTCCCAAAAATCTTCTCACTCTCAAGGGCATTTTGCTTCAGGACAGTGATCTCCTCCTCCATCTTTTGACGGAGGGCTTCCTGCTCAGCCCTCAAGTTCTGGATCTTACAGAAGCCCTCGGACACTGAGACTGCGTGAGCCTTGACTTCATTGTCAAGCTTTTCACATTTCCCGTTCAAATACGGGGGAAGAGAGAAGCTGAGCCTCACCTTGGATTGCGCAATCCCTCACAAACGGTCCTCTGCCATGCAATGAGAGTGCGTTACCGTCTCTCTGTATATTTAAATGTTTCAAACACTTTTAATATATGCCCCCTGACTTGCCATAGTTTAGCTGATGTGCATAAAATACGTGTGTAACCTGTTTCCTGATCTAATAACTGCAGTGAAGAGGCACCACATGAGGCAGGCACTATCTCCATTGAGACGGAGAGACTTTTACAACTGAGGGGAAACTAACGGACATTTATAAGTAAGGTTAAGACCAAAATGACGTTTTTTTAAATGACGTGCGTCATGTGGGCTACAGTAAAGAATGCTGAGATGAGATATGAGACATAACCCAAATGGTGAATCATCTGCTCTGTTGAGTTCATATATTTGTAAATCTGATCTGTGTCAGGGCCTCACCAGCCATGAACCTCACGTCACGTCACTGGCATACATACATACAGCTCTAATCACCACACATAGTAGACTGCAGAGTCCTACCTTTCGAAGAGTTTCTCTTAGCAGTTTAGGGCCGCAGTTTTCCAGTGACAGAGAAAGGCTGTGTTGATTTTAGTGGAGATGACCTCCATGTAGCACATCCAGCTGCTGGTGGTGAGTGAACAATCCACGCTCCTGAAGCAGTTCATCCGAAACAAGTACATTTTTTATTTCTAACTGATGACCGTGAGGTTATAAATCCTTGATGGCTTTTCAGAACGCAACAGTCACACGTTTGTTGCTTATTTGGTAAATGTTGGACATTGATTTCAGACGTTCACAAAGCGCAGGTGAGCTCACCTGAACAAGCCGAAATCTAAGATGGCGCATCTCCTCTTCCTCCTTTAACTGGCTCGTCTCATCAACTTTTCAAATTTCAACCTGAAAACATTTCCTGGAGACTCGTGTCCATGTTTAGTTAAAAGGCGTATAAAATGTACGCACTTAATCATTTTAAGAAAGGAAAAAAAAAAGTTTTCCATTAACATTCAAGAACTTCAGTTCCCAGAAGGCTTTGCCTTTCTGCTCAGATGAGTTTCCGTTCGAGTTAAGATGCAGACATGAATCAGACACGTCTCTCTGTCTGGGTATTTTTGATTTTGTGAACAATAAGTATAGTTGCTTGTGGACACTGCCCATTTGGGACCACTAGAGGGGGATATTCACCATAATATAACACCAATATTACCAAGTATTTCAGACGGGAGGCTTTATCACCATTACAAGTTATTGTAACATTTGTAAATCTTATTTTTTTCTCGTGTATTATCATGTGTATTTGTCATGAACACTAAGATGCCTTTCTCCTCGCTTAAACCTCTCTAATTAATCCCAATTTTGAACAAGCAGATATTGTTTATTGTGGCTTTCAACCTCTTGTCCGAGGATCCCTGAAGGCAGCACCAGTCACTCTCACCTGGCGTTAATCAGCTGCTGATGGGGCTGATTATAGGCGGAGGAGGAGCGGCTCCAGTCATCTATGCTCAGTGCCTGTGTGGAGCTTTCTCATCATCATCAAACATGAAGCTGTCAGTACTGTTTGTCGTGTTCTTACTCCTCTGTGTTCACCGGAGGAGCTCCGGGTCTCACCCCAGACCTTCCTGCCGTTATCCTCCATCTCAGTGGTGTCGGTCCCTGGAGATAGCAATTGAGTGCAGGGTGAGTAGAAGAAGCACACTGGAGTCTGTTGACAGGGTCAGTGGAGACATGTTAGTCATTTAGCATGAAGGGAAATGCTTAAATACTCACATTAATAATGAGCGGCATTATTTTTGGTACTAGATAATAATGTAGAAGTACAAAAGCTAAATTAGTGGCATGTACTTCACTCATTTTTGATTCAAATGTTGATTATGATGATAGAAATATGAAGCGTTTTTATACAGCGGCATTCTCTCACAAAAGTGGAAAAACCTGCTAAAATATATTTATATTCAGTTTCCTTTCCATTTAGTCTTCTTTATTACAGGCTGGTTGAGCTTTATTCTAGTTATCTAATGTCCTAGCCAGTGTCTGAAATACCAGCCAGTTTATTTTTCTTTATGTTTGAGGAAAGAGTAAATTGAGTTCAATGTCTGCCTGGTCTGGGCTTAAATGAGAGTCATGCTTCAGAAATTGAACACCAGTGGTTCTTCATGCGACCGGAGAAGCAGCGCTGGGTACTTAATCAGTTTAAACATGAGTCAATGCTGGAAAATAAACAGTTTGTTTTACTTTCAGCATTGAGCTGCAGACTTTATAGTCATGCTTTCATTGATTTTTAATTAGCTGTAATGCTACAACTCAAGATTCTCATTTATACTTCTATATCTAAAATCTGTGGAGTATCTGTAAAGTATAAAATGCCCATCGACAAAACGCCAGAGCCTGCAGCAACATGTATGTGATACATTCACCAAGCTGTGACTTTTTAATACATATTCTACAGTTATGTATCTATTTTTTTATGAATGTATGCTTTGACAGAAGTCTTGTGTCTCGTGTAGGTTCAGAAGCAGTGTATGGAGGTGAATGCTATCAGAGCAAACCAGTCTGTCCCTCCTGTATCTGTCACTCTGTACTATGAGAGTCTGTGTCCAGCCTGCAGAGTCTTCATCAGCCAGCAGCTCTTCCCCACCTGGACCATGCTGCAGGATATCATGACGGTCACTCTGGTCCCCTACGGGAACGCAAAGGTACGCACCGACAAAATCTTCATTCAAAATGTAGACAGGAATATTTCACTACTGTAAAAATATCAATCGCGTCGTCGTTCTCTTGTAGGAGCTTCCATCAGCAGACTCTCCCTTCACCTGTCAGCACGGAGAGCCTGAATGCAGAGCAAACCTGATTGAGGTTCACATGTTTCATCACATGTACTGTAGCTCTGTCACATTTTAATCAATGCAAAGACATGATTACTTTCGATTGACTGACGCTGTTCTTCAGGCCTGTATCATCCATTTGACGGGACACTCAGCATTTCAGATCATCAACTGCATGGAGTCGGCCACAGATGTTCTCAATGCAGCCCAGCCTGTGAGTATCTACAGGAAAGAAAACCGTAGCTTTTCCCGTCTTTATTTATTTGCACCGTTTTGGTCATGGCTCCAGTTGAAAATATTCAGAAAGGAAAAACTATTTTGTGAGCTGTATGACGTGGAAAGGGAGACCTTTTTTTTTCCTGTTTCGTCTTGTATAATTATGATTAAAGAGTTTCAAAAGATAACTAAAAAAAACTAAGTTTAAGTTTGCTAACATGGGAAAGAAGGGGCGTTAAGTTCAGTTGTATTTATCTAGATTTTCAGTACTATATAATAAATGTCTGATTTATTAATTTCATTGTAGTCAATAACACAAACACGCAGCAACTGACCCACTGAAGAATAATTACTGCAGTGCAGTTTCGAGGCAGACGGTAGCTCTGCAAAATTAGAACGGCTGATTTTTGTTTGTTTTTTTAGTTTTAGTGAAGTTCAAAATACGTACTTGCATAGATAAATCATACAAAAGCACAAGAATGAAAGAGTTTCCAAGTTCCTCTACTTTAGATATGCCAGAATTTCCACTTTAAATCTCTTTAGGGAGGAAATCCAGACATCACCGAATACTTTATGGCCATCACCCGGTCAAATTCTCATGACATGGAAATCTAAATCACAGTTCTTCAAATCGCTGTAGGTTTTTGTTTTTAGGGTGCAAAACTCACAAAGTCCCTGAAGACTGTAGTTGTAATCTGTGTGTATTGTTGCTGATGCTCTGTCCTGTTGTTTCAGTGTCTCCAGCTCTACACTCGCTCTGTCTCCTGGTCCACTGTCGAGTCCTGTGTGAAGGGAGACCTGGGATACCAGCTGATGCACGCCAACGCTGCCATGACCAGAGCTCTGAGCCCCGCCCACACACACGTCCCCTGGGTCACCTTCAATGGGGTAAAACACTGATGGCACTCTGAACTAATTATGATAGCCAGATATAAAGTGTTACAGACTAGTAATAGACTTCTGTTTTAGTGCTTTTAGCTACGAAAAATTCAGAATTACAATTGCAAATAATTTTTGAAGTGAAGGAGGAAGTTTATCATGATGACAAACTATTTTTCAGGAATACACAGATGAGAATGAGGACAAGGCAATGTCGTCCCTTTTCCATTTGGTCTGCCAGCTGTACAAGGTGATGACTCGTTCTTATTTCTGTCTTGTTCTACTTTGGGATATTCGAGGTGCCGGTGAAAGGAATAAAGTTTTAAATTAAATATTTATTCCATATTTGTTTGTCCTGCTCAGCTGATGTGTGTCTTGCTGAGAGATGTGACTGTAACTCTTTGTGTTGTGTCCTCAGGGCGTGAAGCCTCCAGCCTGCACTGGAGCTGCAGTCAGACTGAACAGAGGCTTCTGCTGAACAACTTTCAACTGTATGCTACCTGCAGGATAACTAATCAAAACATACATACGGTTATGTACCTAATAACCAGATCAAACTATCATCATACTAACATGTTTAGTTACACAGTATACAGTAGATTTTTGTGCTTCTTACATTTTAAAGAACAAAAGTGAAATAAATCTTTTTTTTTTTTTCATCCATAAAGTTTCCCTTGATTTCCCATTTTTAAAAACATGTTTTTAACTTAAAGAAACAAAAACAGCCAGTCTGATAAATTTCCATAATTTATTGGCATTTTCCACTTAAAACACCCTGAACTCCCGAGACTCTTTTGGCTTAATGAGAAACAAAAATATAGTTATTTTCTTTGACAAAAACATTGGAGTGGAAGATGTATACATACTTCTCCAGAACATAAAATCAAATGTCCTATGATACAGTACTTTCTCGACAGACACGTTTTGAAGAATAAATATTTTATAGAAGTTTGCACGACACAGAGGCTGAGACAACGAGACGGCATGAACATTAATGGTGGCAGTATCAGCGCAACACAATAACAGAGCGAGACCGGAGACGTGGCTGCTCGTGAACACATTTAACACTGTATGGCACTGACGTCTTCCTGTAAAGAGCCACAGTTCTGTGTTGAAACATGCCGGTTTGACACCTCAGATCACTCGAGCTACAGAGCTACATACATTCAACTGACTGAAAACGGTCTGATACTGATCTGAAATCGACTTAAATGTTAATGTAATCCAACCTGACGAAAACGTTGGACAAGAAAAGTGACGCCTGTTCTTGCTATAAATATTGAGGAACAAATTAAAGACCGCTCCTCCCACCATGTAAGCTACAACAGGTCCTTCATTCAGCAGCTGTCAGACTTTAACACCAGCATGACTTATATACATATCTTGTCTATACAAGCTGGTGTGACAAGTGAATTTCCCCAGTGTGGGATCATTAAAGTCTATCAAGTGATACGTGACTTTTTTTTTTGTTCATGGTGGCAATCACTCCTTGTGCAAACCACACAGGGCTTCATTGTATTCCACACTAACTGGAAATGGAAAAGCTCATCACTTCCTGTGCTGCAGAAAAGCTTCCAGACGTCGCATGGAGGGAAGCACAGAAGTTTATTTAGATTTTTATATATATTTTTTTTATATAAACTGTACTGAAAACATCCTTTACTTTGTGTAAATGTCGATGGTTCCAACACATTTTAAGAATCAGGCCGTCTGAGCTTCCTTTGTGCCAGTTCTGGTCAAAAATCTAACTTGTGATGTGAAATGTGCTTTTGAAACAGACTGTTACTGCACACCAGCAGACAGTAGCTGTCTTGGGGTTACTGTAGGTCAAACGATGCTCTGAGGCTCGGCATGCTAAAAACTGCACAATGGCTCTTTAACAATAGGCTCCAACCAGTCCTATCACATGTAAGGCTGATAATAAAGCTTAGTAGCTGAGTTAATGAAATACTGTTAGACTAGTGTTTTCTACTACTGCCTGACCAGGAAGTGCATCATAATCTTGTGTAGTGCTTGTCTGCTTCCTGGTCTTTCTACCTCAGTGACGGAGACAAACACTGCTCTAGACTGACCGTCCTGAAACTACACACACATTCTCAAGTCTCAGCTATCTGATTAGGAAAGGTCCGAACAGACTAATCATAAGTTGCACAAAATCTAGTAAATTGTCTGCATTAAATACTGTTTACATGAATCATTCGTAAAAACTAACACTATAAAGTCAGTGACTTATACAATCATCAGGTTAAAATCTCTAGTGTAAAAATGTAAAGCATCGTAGGCTGGCAGGTGTTTGTGTGTTTTCAACACTTATGGCACACAGTTATCCCAGTCGAGCACTATCTACCAAATAAGACTGATAACCTGATGGAGCACAATCTGTTTAGTTTGAACTACAGGCCATTCATTTCTGACTCCTAATGATCTCCACATCAGAACCTGTTGGCAGGAAAGTAACTCACTGGTGACTCATTTGGAAATCTACGCTCCTCTGATTTAGGGAGAAAAGGATGGAACTGTATGAATATAGTAGAAAAGAAACAATCAAATTTGCTTGAGGTTAAAGCAATGGACTCCTCGGTGTCGCTGTCTGTCTTTGGGCATACATGAACTGTGGCCAACATTCAAGGTCGACAGAGTTGGCTGCACCTGTATTTGATAATGAAGAGGACATCATACAGTTTGCACTGAGCTCCTTTCCAGATCTTACTTGTGCCTTTCAATGGTTAACAATGAAAAATTGAGCTTGAGGTGCAAACACTGTAGTCTCATTGGATCTCAGAAAGAAAGAATCCCAACACCAGATGTGAAAGTTTAGCGTCTGTGAAATCCTGTTAAGGATCGGAAGTTTGTGAAATTCAACAATCAACCAGCCAGTTAGTTTCCTGCCCAGCCTTCTGGTACCTCGAGTCAGATGTCCTGCACTGCGTTTGTGTGATCAGTAGGCCTACAGTGGGTGAAGCCCTTTGTGTGACTGAATATAAGAGCTGAAGGGCAGAGACAGTAAAGTGCTACTGCGGACTGGAGGCACCCTGATTAAAAAAAAAAAAAAAAAATGCTTTTCAAGCAACATAAACACAGACAAGACCAGCAAATGTACAACAACAGAACTGTTCAAAAATCAAATCCTAAAACAGCGACACCATTCATTTAAAATCATCTCAGATAAAAAAATAAACTAATTATACAAGTGGTGTCTTTTGTTTTTTCAACAGATGAGACTGGGATTCAGTCGTCTTCAATGTTTAATCTCTGCGCTGCTACAAGCTGGTTTAAATATATTTGATTGCTTCAATTGCCAAATTCTTTTCTCTTTAAAGGGTTTTACTTAAATGTAGAGACACACAGGTTTAACAAAGCCACGCTTGTCTCTGGTTTGGAGGTAAATCAAACAGGAACGATTGTTTGGGGTCGGGGGTACCCACTACATCCGTGCTACATTAGATTTATGTTTCTCTTCATACCCTGAGGTTTAGGTCCACTGATTTTCTTGCTGCTCGTCTACATCCTGTATTTGGTAAAATGACTCAACTCACACATCATTCTTAGGTAAAGAAATCATACTCACTTATTCCAACCGACTCAGTATTTTCATATCCTAAATTAAAATGATGGTACAAAACAATTTCCAAGACCCTGTCGAACCACAGCGATCCTCATTCACCGCTCATGTCTGAATGTCACAAGCCTTTAATGGAGGAAGACATTTCCTTTACCCTTTGTTCTTGTTGAGAGTGTAACACCTCGGCTCCACTCTTCTTCCCAGTTAAAAAGCAGCAGTCATTGTCTGGGACACTCCGAACTAAAGCTACAACAAAGCAGGACAGAACACAAAGGCCAATCAAGCACCCAAAAGAGGCTAAAATGATTCTTCTTGTTAAAATATAAAATAAAGCAGAGGGGGAATGTCCCTCTGTTCTCCAGAGAGGGTGTCTCCAGTGTAAAGGGACTGTAGTGATTTTACAGACTTTATTGGTGAAGGCCTGCCCTGCCTCCGTCTCACTACATCCTGCACTCGTGTCTCTCAGGCGGGGCAGGTTGTGCTGGTTGTTACGTGCCCATACGTAAGCAGGCCACCCCGTCACCCTCCTTGGCCAGTTCTCTGTCTCTGTTGGTTCCCTCCCGTCTTGGTGAGGCCAGCGTTCCGTGGGGGCTCCGCACCGACATGGAAGTCAGATTCAAAGTCCGCGATGGGTGAGGCGAGGGGGGGCGGTACCTGCTGCTGCGAGGGTCTGGGGACAAAGAAGGGGAGGAAGAGTCCTGGTGCCGCTCCCCACCCGACTGAGACTCTTCCTCTAGGGGGCTCTCTAGGTCAGACTCCACCTCATCCTCCTCTTCTTCCTCCAGGGTGAGTTCAAATTGGAACTTGTCCGCTCCTCCTCCTCCACCTCCTGAGAGGATGGCCCCTCCTGCTCCAAGAGCTTCTCCTCCTGGCCCCTCGTCATGGTGCTCCTCAGGGCTGGAAGGTGAAGGGCTGCGGGGGATCATGCTCTGGTACCACTCTCTGTTGTCCTCCAGCGTGTCCAGGATGTCCTGGGCATCAGGGTGCACCAAGTCTGCCCATGTCTCCCACAGGGGGTGGACAATGTAGTCGATAAAGCCCACCTAGTCATAGAAATGATATTAAAAAAAGATGCAGTAAGCTGGAACATGAATCATGTCTGTAGCATATCCACCATCTTTATTTCATCTCTATTCCCACTACATCTCCGTGTGTCAGTGGGCGTTACCTGGGTTTTCTCAATAGAGGCGTTGTGTTTGTCACACATGGGACTGATCTCCATGCCTTTGTCCCGCTCTCGGTCCCCCTGGGTGAACAACTCCCCCATGATCCGGTCGGTCCACTGCCGGTAAAGCTCCAGCGGTTTGGTTGGGTTGCTCAGGTCGGCACAGTGGACCATGTTCTGCAGAACCTGGAGGAGACACAAACACACGTCATGCCGGTTCTCTTTGTCACGTGTGCACTGTGTTGAAAAAAAGTGATGATAAGAACTGTGCGGACATTTTTAACCATCACCACAATTACAGTACAAACGGTGTAGATGGGGTGCAATAACCACTGAGTGCACAGCAGGTGGCAGCACTTCCAAACTAACTCCCTCAGTTTGTTGTGAATGAAGGAACAAGGTTAGTGTGGAGACAACACCATGCACTTTTATGTAGTCTGTATTTTCAGTGTCAGCAGCGAGCACTCTCACCTGGATGCGGTCAGAGTAGTTGTCTAACAGCAAGACTCCCAGACTGGTCACCTTCTTGGTCTCCACCATTGTCTTCATGTCAGCCAAGAAGTTCATATGTTTGGACATATCTGTGGCAAGCACCTGATGAAGACGACAACCGCACATTTAAAATGTTTAGTACGACTTCTTTCCCATATTTCCAAAGACAACTGTGGCCTGCTGTTCTGCTTTTCTTGTGAAGGATGAAGGGAGTGTGTACATGAATGAAAATGATGTAATTTATGCGTTAGAGAGAGGTGAGTGTCTTAGAGTTGCTTATTAGTCTGAGGTTATTCCATATCTTACTTTTTAAATCATACAGAAGTTCAAACACACCCCACACAGGCCACAAGAGCAACCATTTACAAAAGTATATTATAATAATAAGATTGTTCTGCATGTTGTTGTTGTTAACACGTGTTGTGATAAATCCTTATATGTCCTCTGTTATTAATGCAGTCTGAGTGCTCTGACTTTCTCCTTTCCAAAGTAGGCCGTGTGAAGATACATAAAGCAGCTGTCTCAGCAGGATTTTACTGTGCACAAATGTAAAAAAACAAAACCAAAACACACACACACACAGTTCAGGTAAGTACGGTAAGAGGATACCGATATGTCATGGAAAAGGTGCAGCTGTCTCACCATGTCGATCACCATCTTGCGGAGGGAGTCTCTCTGTTTCTTGCTGAGGTTCTGGAAGATGTCACAGTTGTCTTCTTGGAGCAGTTTGAAGCCCACAGCGAGGTGGTGATTCTCCAGCACCGAGGCATCGTTGTACATCAGTGCGAGTTCTGAACCTGCACAGATTAAGGTTCATTTTAAATTCCTCAAATTTATAAAAATGAAAATGATTTTTGTTCAGAAGCCAGAAGAAGGAAGAGGAGCCTACTGGTGTTTATTAGGAACTGGTTGGTGACTCCTGGGTGGTCGACATCATGGATGGCACTGGCAAACAGAGCAGCCATGATCTCCAGGTCTGTGAAAACTGCCTGGGATAAACAAAGAACACAAAGCATATTAATTCAAAACAACACTACTTCATATTTTATAGGAACTATGACTCATTTTTAACAGAAAGTACTAAAAGTAGTTCATTGCATAGCAAAAGGTGTTTATGAGTTGTATCCAGAAATCTATAAAACGACCAGAAGCTACAATGGCCTCATCAGCTCACCTCTAAAGCAGGCGTGGACAGGAGGACGTGGGTTGACTGCACCACATCGGCTGCGTGGATGTTGTTGTGATAAGCTACGTCTGCGTGATAGTGGTCCTCCAGGGTCATCATGAAGGTGACGAAGGTGTCATTTGGGATCTTGAAAGTTTTCAGAAGGTCTCGCTCCTGGCAGGGCGAGGAGGAAGAGAAGAGAATCAGAATGACAACCACAAATTACAGTTTTTCTCTTCTACGGTGTTACGAGGGGAAGTTTGCCTGCAACCAGAAGATTCTTCTTTCATCCAACTTGGTGGCTCATAGCATAAGATAAACTTCACAGTGACTGTGACTTCTTCCCTACATTTATCCCTAGATTTTTAGAATGATATTTTGATATTTGATGATTTATGATTAAATGATGCACCTTTAAAATAAACTTAAATTATCCTTGTGAAAAACTGAATTCCTGACTTCCTCCTACCTGGAAGACGGAGTACATGATCACCATCAGAGGGCGGTTTCCAGAATATTCTGCTATCTTGAATATATCCAGACCCCAACGATTAATGTCTTCAATCTCCTGAAGAAGTAAAACAGGACATGTGTAAAACGCAGGATATGTTTGTCTTGTATTTCCTGTCTCTGTGTGAGCGTGTTTGTGGACCCACCTTGGCCAGCAGATTCTCTTGTGGTGTGTTGACTCCAAAGCGAGGGATGCAGGCGGGTGCTAAGCTTGGACTCTGCGTGGCCTTTTTCACACCACTGATCTGTGACATCGGCCTCTTCTTCTTCTCCTTCTCTTTAGGAGGTGGAGACAGGATCTCCACGTCATGTTGTTTCTCTGCAACATGTACAAACAGACATGCAGGCATGCTGTTAAATAAATATGTCTGTCTCTTGTCTTTTACTCGATGAATCCCAGTTTGCCACACTCACACTCTCAGTGCGATTGTGACAATATAAAATAAAATGATTAAAATAATTTTCTTGTAGAGCTGTTGATGTTTTCGAAATACATGACCAACTCTGTACAAAGTTTAACTTTGTGTAGGAGGTGTGCGTTTTCTCAGCTACACGTGTTGTGGAAATATGATTTGACTTAACTCATATACACCCAGGCTGTTAGCAACCAATGATTACGATAAATTATATCCCCCAGCTAACATAAATCATATGACCTCCTCCCAGCAGCTGACTGGAACGCTGCCTTGCCTCAATGATCTCCAGCTTCGGTGGACAAAGATTTTAAGGGTTGAGTTGAGGTTGACTTGACACATATCGTGTCAGTGAGTCAGAGACGGCTAGAACTATGACAATACCTCAACTGTCACTACAATTAGTACTAAGATGGTACAACTGCAATTAATACTGTACAACACCACTAACTAGTCTAGAAAACCTTGTGGTTGGATATAAAGTGCATAAACGTGCATTACTGTGTATATATCATGTGAAGAGTGTAACAATATGAAACCTGTGTTGTCTGAAGAGCTGACACATTAAGGAGGAAGGCATAACAAAGCCTGTGACCTTGTGAACAACTAGACATTGCATCGCTTCTGTAGATCACCACGAGCACAAAAACACAGATTTTGTAAAAAGTAAATTAGAGAGAGAATTTAGAGAGTCTGTGTTTTAGGTGGTAGAAAGTATGTCAAATCTAACTTCCATGTAAAGACAGATTTAAATTTAAGCAATATGTTGTATAAAATAAACTATGACTGGACGGTGGGTTGACAAAGAGAACAACAAGGTGTACATTAATAAATGGACTACATGGCAGCAGTAATACCAAAATACCAATAGTAGAAAGCTAAGCATGATGGGTCAAATCTGTCAGCCTCTGTGGAGCTCGCATTGTCTTGAGCTTGATGACGAAGTGCCTCTTGTGTTTTTCCAAACGTGAGTTTGAAAAGGCTTCATCGCGTCTACAGGTTGGAGATTTTTTCAACTCACAGAGGCGCTTGTAATCCTTCAAGCAAAAACACAGAAATGATCAAGACAAGGTTTCCACCGACAGCATCAACAGAATCTCCATATGATCTGTTGACACAAAGGTGCTGTCCCGGCAGACACGACAGTGTTGAAAATGACTCATCCGTATTTGTCTAAACCGTGGAAATAATTATCCCATTTTGACCATCTGTTTCACTTCACGTCCACAGATCATCCTGAGTATTTTAAATCCACGATTTTTGTCAGCACGGCGGGGGGGGGGGGTTGCTTAAACAACATCCAGATCTGAGCTCAGATACAAGCACGCGCCACCATAAAGAGGCAGAGCCACCTGAGTGGCAGCGTCACACGAGGCACTCTCACCTCTCTCACAGTGCCTCCTCTTCCTCACACCCAAAACCATGGTGTTCATTTCCAAACGCAGCCGGGCTTAACGCTGAGCCACTCATATCACAACGGCATCCGACTGACAGCTCCATCCTCGTTCGGCTGGACCTTCATCCCGCCGGCAGGGCTGTTGAAGACTGAGCCTCCTATTGATGCAACACGCCGTCTAATAATATTGCACCCTGTTGCTACGACAACGCCACATAATGTGTCCGGGAATGCTGTCTGTCGCCGCGCCTCCCTCTCTTTTAAGGAAGGAAAAATCCTCAGGTTCTTCATCCATCCCTATCCACAAACATTCGTCTCCTCCTTCCTCCCCTTCAGAGACATGATCTCTCCATGTTTTCAGTTTTAACATTCCTCTTCTCTTTCCTTTGAAATATTGAAATTCTCCTCTCCTTGTTTCTTTATAAAGCCTCCAGTTTCGCTTCCTCTACCCTCCACCCCTTAAATCTTGTATTTTACTTCTCCTTTCTTCAATATTAACTTTCTTTTTTTCTTAACTTCCTTTAATCCATGTAATCCTTTTGTATATCTCTTTCTCTCATTTAATCTTTACTTGAAAAATCCTTTTCCTCTCCGTCTTAGTTTACTTTAAAAGGCTCTTTCTGCTCTCCTCTTTCCTGCCCTCTTTAAACATTTCTCTGCTACAAAACAGTGCTCTTCTTTTCTCCAATAAAACAAGCTATTCGGCATCCTTTAACCCCCCCATCTCATTTACACCATTCACATGTGTTAAACAGCAACATATGGTGTAATGCTCATATAACACAATTAACAGCAGAACAGTCAAAAGGCCAGGTGACGTAATTGTGCAAATTGTTCTGTAGCACAAAAGACAACAACCTCATTAACATGTTTAAAATGCATTTTAAGATATTTAGACATCAATGGGAGTCGACTAAATACTGCAAACACCTCTCTATAAGGCAATATACTGTAATACCACAAGCTAACTTTCATGAATGTAGATGAATGATTTTTTTTGCAGGATTGTTATATTAGTTTGAATCAGTTTTATACCTAAAAACTGGCAACTGAGTTTTAAGATCATCTTCCATAAAAACGCCGGTTTAAATATGTTTTAGTGCAACGTCTCTCTTTTCCACACAGCGAGGGTCCTTTCATTTGTTAACGTCAGATATTCAAACTCACCGAGGAAGGTGTTGGCGATGAACTCGGACACCTGATTCCCTGAGCGGCTTGTCTCTGATAGCTGTGTCAGCTCACGGTTCAGCATCCTCTTAAACTGTGACGACACAACAAGACCATGGACATAAAATGTGGTTAGTCTCTTAGTTGATAAACACATGAGATCATGGTGGAGGTACAGTGAACATTTTCCTCCTTGGTCTTCCTTCTCCATATATTTCAGCAAAAAGCACTTTAAATAAGAAGTGCTACGTGTAAAGCATTAGATGTAATATCAGGTAGTCAAAAAAAGTTGAAATCAGAGTAAAAATGTGTCTTTGTGTACATTGTCAAAAATGTTAAAAAGATTGGCACAACTTTAAAAGATCACAAGACGCTTCAGCTATTTTTATTCACCCCTTTTTGAAATGCAACCATATTTTTCCTAACATGTGTTTGTTATGATTTTAAAATAGAGGGCGAGAGGACAAGCTGTAATATCTCTATGTTTTCTCAGAGAGGTCCAGAGACAAATCTGCACTGTTGACAGAGAAAAAAAAAGCGAGTGAGACATTCATGCCAAAAAGTTTCTTAAAAACAAAAGTGTTCAGTGTTCCCCCTCGAGTTTTATCGCAGCAGAAGCTTCCACACTGATTATGTAACAGCTCTGGCATGTGGTGGCTAATGGAGGAGAGAGTGATGCTGCAGTGGTAACATGGTTACTATGTGGCACACACAAAAACATACTGACTGACCTGAAAGATAAACCTGAAGCTTTGACCAAAAGGTGTCATCTGGTTTAGTTCTCAACACAACTACTCCCTCTATCATGCATATATGTTAATAACCTTAAATCTGTTATAGGTTACAAAATCATAACAGACACTACCTCTGTTTCTGTTTCTCATACACACACACACACACAATGTCAACATTCAGCCTGTTTGTAGATCCAGTCCTGAGTCTGATCCAACAGGCACGCTCACTCAGCATTCAGCCCCCTGCAAAGCCTGCACTGCTGATCGATAGATCCCAGTGTAAACAAGGAGAGCCAGCAGTGCTCTCCATCGCTCACCTGTCTGAGTCTCCAGCACAGACAAACGCAGAGAGCCGACGCAGGCATGTCAACCCACGCATGTTGATGTTAGAGGTCGCTAAAATCCAAAACGACAAGCAGACAAGTTTGCCCGCTGTGTGTCGTGCTGCAATCCAAGTCACTCAGCTCTGCTCCGTGGTCAGCGGGGACGGTTTGAGCATGAAAACAAGTCTGTTTGGAAATGAAAGTTCCCACAGTCCCATGTGCTGTCCTGGAGGCGGGGGGGAGGGGAGGTCGGAGGGGAAAGGGTGGGGTGGGGGAGGCTGGGGATGTGGTCTAGCATCGGGGGAGAAAGGGTGTGACTGCGGTCGCCCATCCAACTACTGTCACACACTGTCAATGAGAAACATAAAGAGAGAGAGAGAGAGAGTCTGCGAGGAACCCCCCTCCCCTGCCCTGCTCGCAGTTCCCCCTTCTCTGTCCAATCAGATTCGCCTGGATTCAGGGGCTGGATGGAGGAGAGGGATCTGATTGGCTGAGTGGGAAATGGAGGAAGTCTGAGTGTAGCTGCCAGACGGCAGAGAGAAGCAGGAGGGAGGGATGTGAGGAGATGCTGATTAACTCTTTCAGTGGCGTGAGACGCCATTCATGAACCCGAGTGTTTGTGGCCATGTTCACACTGCAGCAGCATGTGCCATAATACTTGACTTTACGCCCTTGTATGTGATTCACATTTAATATTTTCTAACAAAAAACGTGTGATACACCGAATCTGTCCTCTGCTGTTAAAATGCAATTTTAGCTCAATTTCAGCCTTTCATACAGTGCAGTGGAAAAAAAAACAATTTAGTCAATATAAGTTCACATTTTTGCAGTTTTCTTTATCCAGTTTCAGGTATTTTAATACTTATTTTCAATGTATTATTCTTAGCTACTGTATATAAATAAAAAAAAGAATGAGACTGTGTGTGGAATGATTAAATACAAACCTTTTGTATTAACAGGGCGGACTATAAGACTTTTGGAGCCTTACATGTGATTTGCTCCAGCTGACAAAGTTTTCTGACATTTTGAATCTAAACAGTGCATGACAGAGGACCTACCGCCTAATTGTGATACACTTGTAACACTTGCGTGTTTGGAGACACCTTCAGTCAACTATCACCTCACCTTATTGGATGCCATCTCGCTGACCGAGTGTCTCGTCTGCAGCGTCTCCAGCTGGTCCAGACACCAGTCCAGTTCTTCCAGCGTCTCCACTGCCAGCTTCTGGTAGGGTTCCTCTGAAAGGCCAGAGATCACACAGACACATGTTACACATGTATGAAAAAATACATCTATCAATTATCTACAACCGCTTATAACTTGTAAGGGTTGTGGAGGGCTGGAGCTGATTGCAAGAGGAGCAAAACAACCATTCACCGTCACAGCCACGACACCTACACGCTGTACTAGTAAGGTTAATTAGCTTGAAGTAGAGCCACAGGAATACATGTTTACCACTATGTTTGTAATTTCATGCCTTAGTAATGGCTGAGTCAAGTAATACTTCTCTCCTCCAACATATTTACAGTATTTTCATTAAAAAAAACAAAAACAACGACATGAAAATATCTGCAGGGATATTAACACTGACCTGTAAGACATGGCTTACACATGGGTGGCTGGTTGCTGCATGTTGGCCGCCTGAAACAAGGAACAGATGAGCTGTTAGTAGAAGAAGATTTTTCACAAGCAGTTAGTCAGCCAGTCTGCTTTCTTGGTCTTACTTGTTTGCCACACGATCTTGCAGATGTGTCAGAGCAGCAAAGTTACTTCTCACTGTTCGTAGACTGGCAAGAACCTAAAAAGGGAAGAAGAGCGGACACCTGAGACAGGCTGGTAAATCAGCGTTGGTCAGAGCTGTGCTGTACGCTCACTTTGCTTTCTTGTAATATAGCACTGAAAACACAGGTTGTACCGTATTTTTGATGTAACATGGCTGGCAAACTAAACTGGCTAAACTTTAGATATTCGTTTGGAAACATAACATGTACACAGATTGTGTTAATGGGCAAACGTTGAACAAGCTGTTCAGTACAAAGAGAATGTGTGTGGGTGTTTTCTGTGAAAAATGAAGCATCACTTATTTTTCAAACTGGTGAGTAAGGGACAGTGAGGGGCCATGTGATTTGTCGTGTGATTTGTAGATCTACAATGAGCTACTCTCCGCTCACATATGAGTGCAAGTATCCACAAAAAACTGGCCCCACACACATTTTGACCCCTGCAGTAAAGTTTACACCTATCACCACATCAGTGCTGTCAAATATCCACCCGGCTGGGACTCTGTATCTTTCTGAATTTAATAAAGAGCGTCCTGTAAATGCCTGCTTTCAATATCAGCAATACACAATGCTACTAACCTGTGCAAATGGAGTCACGATCATGTCTTCTCCATGCCTGCAAAAACCACAAACACAGATATCTAGTAAAAAAAAAAGCCATGTGGGGAGACAGAAGGGAAACGTCATGCGATTCCAAAAACCTCAAAAGACAAACACGCGATTAATGACAACAAATATGTTTGTTTGCTGTCATTATCCTAACGTGAGGGGTGTGTAGGAATGCTACAGCTGGCTAAGAGCCATGACTGGTCTCAAATATCACAGTGGATATAAGGAGTGGAGATAGTTTCACAAATATCTCTCAGAGGCAAAGATGCAGATCAGAGTTAAACCTCAGCGGGCAGAGCCATGCAACCACGTCTTCAAGTTTATTTATATCAGGCTGAAAGTGAGTAGTATTGACTTTCACTGAAACTTGTTGATGCCTGATGTGTAAGTAGGCAAATATTTGCTATTAAGACAACCCAATGTCAGCCCCCGTGTACTTAATGCAGATTTAATTCCGTTCTTACAGATAGCATGCCTCCAAGATATATATTTGTGAAGGTGAGGAGCAGTGTTCATGCATTGGAGGGAGATCTTCCTGAAAGCTTTTACGGCCACACCATGCACCTCCTTCAGGGTAAATCTGCCAGTGAATAGTAGAGTGTCATGTCAGCCTGTACATCGCTATCCAGCAAACATTTTAACATTGCTAAATCAAGGCCTCAATATCAAATGGGATTTTTACAGCGCATTACTATTTCAAATTGACTAATTGTTCTCCCTTTGGGTCACTTCAAGCGTGGGTGATGCCAGATCACCATCTGTCAAATGCTTGCTGGGACTGAAAACTTTGCAGGGGTGATCGTTTTAAAGTTGAGCATCCAAGATGAGTTTTTCAGGTTGCTGCCAGGGGAAGATGTCGTGTGAGTGGGTGGGGTGGGGTGGGGTAGGTTGGGGATGGGGAGGGTGGAGGAGAAATCACAGCAGTCTTCACACTTTGTCTCACCGAGGTAGCCAACTGACTTCCCAATGCTTCAATCCCTCCTCCCTTCAAAACAAAGGAGCGACAGCTATTGGTGTTCGAGGCCCCATTTACACACTGGCTTCAAAGAGCCTGCTAGCCGCACGCAGAGACCTTTAGCTGCATAAACAGGCAGAAACGGGATGAAAAATAGTTTTGGCTTCACTTGTATGTCCCAATTAAACTTGTTCTGCTGTTTACACTGACAAGTATGAGCTCTGCTACCAAAAGCCTCTTTAAAGCCAGATGTTAAAAAATGCATGTTTAAGAGTGTAAACAGGAGCCTGGGTGCGTATACATAGATACATACTGTCAATAAATTAAATTGTTTTCCAAAAAATACATGGATCTAATTTTGGTGACACTAATTTAATTATTTACAGTTAAATAATGTATTATTAACAATCATCACTGTGGAGGCATAGCACTGAGTAACTTGGGAAACACAGACATTAAATAATTTGTTGGTATATAGCACCTAGACTGGACCCAAAAATATAATTTCTACACGCATCTTGAAACATCAATATGTCATTATAATATTAATAGGTACTTTCAAGCCTATCATCTGTTGTTATTAGAGGGTTTGTAGTTTTTCTGGGATTTGTTGGTTTATTGGTGTTCAAATACTGCAGAGTGTATCTTTGAAATACTCACAGGTCGCTGGCAGTGGATGAGTTGCGGGACATGGTTTTGGGCGAAAGGTCGAAGTCTGAGTCGGAGCGGTAGAGGAAAGACTCACGGCGCTGACTGTGGGGGAAGTTGCCCTGAAGTACCAGACCAGAACCTGGGCTAGTCTGAGAGTCCAGTGGACTTCGACCCACCGACAGGCCATTCTCCACATCAAAACTACAGAGAGAGAGAGAGAGAGAGAGAAAAGAAAAACATAACTCTACTGGTTTGAGTGATTTCCACCTGATAATTGCCGTGGTCTCACAGTATCATTCAATGACTAATGCTACTACTATTACTGCATCTGTTACTGCTATTACTAACTCATGCTCCAGCTAGGAAACTATGAATACAGCCACTACTAGTGTTGGACAATCTGACAATTTCATATCAAAGTGTCCACACTCTACTTTCCAGACAACTCGTAGAGATCATGGCACTTTAATGTCCACTTACTTCTGTTTCCAAACATCATATAACCTCATTCACTAGCAGATCGGCACTACATGAACAAACCAATAGACTAATGTAGCCTACTAGATGGCCAATTTAATAAGTTATTTTAAGTCTGGCTATAGTCAACAGGACATTTCAAAATTGTGACAGACTGTGATATTTTTGACAGACTAGCCTGCCCTAGCTACTACAGTACTAGTGAAGGTTGGGGGTGTGCAGCCGTTTGGTTCATAAATAAATCAAAGTAAGTACATATTAGAAAAAAGCACTGATCACTTAAATAATCTCAGTGCTGATGTGAGTGCATCTGTATACACAAAGACAGGAAAGAGAAGATAAGGATAAGACGGGGATAAAATAAGCTACATGAAGCCTCTGCAGAGTGAGTGCAGTATGCAGAAGACTGATCGAATGTTTGTCAAATACAGCGGCATGTTTCTTACACCAAAGCATCCCAAACAGCCACAGTGATATCTGTGACAACAAGAGCAGGACGTGTGTAAATATTCATGTGACAGTAAGAAAAATCATCAGGATAAAACACACACACACACAAAACAATGTTATCAGGATAAAAGGGTACATTCAGATTTTCTGTCCTCACTGTGTGCGCCTTTTTAAAACAGGTGACCTTGTGATTACTCGCTTTTCGCCATGAAACACACACACACACACACACGTCTTTCCCCCTGCTATCTCCGTATGATGTCAACGGTGACTTCATACATGGTGCGTCAGTGCAGCTACTTACCCATATAACCGCCCCGCCACTCCCACCATCACCCCGTCACAGCCACCACACACTGAAGGGCACCCCTATTACTGAACAAACTGTGTTATATAATTAATGTGAATGAAAATGTAAACATTTTTACTGGTGGGATCAAAATGTAATGTCCTGTATTTCAAAAAATGTTTTGCCAACTGGATTTAGTCTGACTCCTGTAACCAAACGGCATCACACCTCGACTCAGCCCTGATTTAATCATTTTGAAATCTCCTCCAATCAGGATGAGGTCAGTCTGCAGGATCTGGATTGCGCGGTTAGGTATTGGAAACATTCACTCAACAAATTCCCTTTGACCCAAAATTTCCTTTGCTCTTTTGTGGTTGCACAATGTTTGGTTCAAAGAGCTATAATACAGAATAATGAACAAAGAGGGACAGAGGAGAACTCGACTTTGGTAGCAGTACAGCTGTGTCTTGCTCAAGGACACTGACTCGTTGACTGACCAGGGAGTAAAGTGTGTGTCCTTTTTGTTACAGCTATTCACTTCTTCTCTGACCTAAATTCTAACCAAAAAAGTCTTCAACATTATTAGACTAAAAGAAATTAATGTTTCATTATTTACATGAGATTTTAAAGCACCATCATGTGGCATGCTTTTTAAAAAAATTTTTATCAGTTACATTCATTGTGACCTGTTACAGCCACCCCCCCTCCCTTCCTGCTCACAACAATAGCAAACAGAGCACCAACAGAGCAATGCCAGGTTGTTTCTGAGTCTATTTTTAGCACAGCATCCTCCGGCGCTCCAGCAATAGCAGTGCCTGATAAATGAAAGATGGATATTATGCAATCGATGCTGAATGAAAGGCTTAATTTACAGAGCCAGAGGAGACACAGATGAGGACGAGGAGGAGGTGGGAGCGATCAGGAAGGCTGTATCCAGCACAGTGATGTGGTTCAGCATCTCACACCTGATTGGCGTGACATGGCAGAGATGGGCAGGGCTGCAGCAGGGCTTACCTCAATGATAACACCCCCTCCCCACCATCACTACACATCACCCAACATCATTTTACACCCCACCCTCCCCCTGGCTCAGTGTAGTCGGCCGTGACGAGGCTCCATCAGAGGAGACCAGTGACGTCAGAAGCTATAAATAGATCTCCCTGCCAGGAAAGAGGGGAACGGGGAGACTTGTGATGGAGCTGACGTAGATACCCCCATCAGACAGGGTGCAGATGATTTCTCCCCTCCTCATGAATACATATAAGATTTAAGAATGAGGGTTTCTTTTTTTATTGGGATTTGTTGATGCATTTAAATGAAGTAGAAATACACATTTATCTGTTGTTATACTGCGTATTATATATAAAATGCCGAATCTCTATATGAGCGCGTAGGGCGTTGAAGAATGTCGCTCAAGGACACTTTAACAGCGTACATGGCCACTGCCAAGATCGAACCTGGTCATCTGGTTGTGAGGCATGACCTTTAAGCAAATCATTGGATTACAAGTCAAGGTTGAAGCATTAATTGTCAGGTGTGAATTCAAACTGACTGTCTCAAAGTCAGTTTTTCTTGATCTGTCGTGTCTATAGTTTTTACAGCCTCACCAGTAAAATTTGACCTCGATTTTCCTTCAAATGTTTTTCTCATCAGTGTGGAAAAGATTATTTCGACCCTCACAGGACACTAAATCTTTCCACTGGAACCCAGACGTGACATAAATTTTGGTGTTAGCAGCTTTTTACTACAAGGTGACCTGCCACCTCTCTCCACAGAGATCCATTACCGGCTTTAAATGGAGTATTAACCTACAAATATATTCTCAATATTACCAACAGTGAAATTAGGTTTTCAAGTTATAGCTTAGAGTCTCCACCATCATCAGATGACACAAAGATTTGTCCTGCTCTTTAGATGCTGAAGAATAATCAACATAAAACATTATGA
Organism: Nibea albiflora; assembly: GCA_014281875.1. Taxonomy (NCBI): domain Eukaryota; kingdom Metazoa; phylum Chordata; class Actinopteri; family Sciaenidae; genus Nibea; species Nibea albiflora. Next base: position 9,056,795 of record CM024792.1, on the reverse strand, counting down.
AATAATAAAAACAGTTAAACTAATTGTGATTTGTGATGTTTTTGTTGTCAGAGGACTCACAGATCCAGAACATTTGACATCCCACAGACTCTTAATCACCATTCAGCTTTTCAGCAGCTGCAGTTCACCACAGTGTGTTTCAATGGCATTCATTCCCATTCAAAATAAACAGACGGCAACAGTTATTCTCATAGGGACACAGCTCCCACTACTGAGAAACACACGGTACTGCAACGTCTATCACTGGCGCATGTGTCCTCTTCAAGTGCAACAATCTTTCTCATCATACACAAGATAATGTTTAATTTCCAGACATGTGCAGTAAACATATAACCTCATAAAATCAGGTAAATCCCATAACCTGCCATAGACCTGCCATCTTGTCTTTTACAGTATATCCTGATCTGACCTGACTGAGTCTCAATCTATGTGAGCTCTGTATTTTAATCAGTCTCAGGGTATTGTGTGCAGTTTTCATTTCCACTTTAGCAGGGCTGTATATCAGCCAATGCAATAAATATAAAATAAGTTGGGGCATACGTTCCATTATTTTTCTTTGCAGTCGTACTGCCTGATTTTATTCCCTCCCATTACTAGTAAAAATGAGTACACTTGGACAGACAATGGACAGCGGTGGATGATATGGCTCCATGAGGGAATATTAAGTTTCTGCTGCAGGAAGGAAAAGGAATTGAGTAAACCAAATAGGATATTAAGCAAACAGCAAGAACGGACAAAAGTTGGAGACTTACAGTTTAAATTATTTACAGGCTCTTATTGAGTGTATAAACTATACGGCATACTGCAGCTGGAGCCCAGACAGTCTGGATATTTTCAAGGACAATACTAACATTTCCAGTAGTGGTAGAATATTGTATTAGGTATATACAGTATATATGTTTCGTACTAGCATGTCTAAAACTGTAAAACTGCCGCTACTTCTTATGCCACTGACCACTGTAACTGACAACAGACGGACACTTACAGAGAGAGAGAGAGAGAGAGAGAGAGAGAGAGAGAGAGAGAGAGAGAGAGAGAGGAGAGAGAGAGAGAGAGAGAGAGAGGAGAGAGAGAGAGAGAGAGAGAGAGACATGGAGGCAGGCTGGCGTCTCGTTCAGTTGCAGCATACATAACAAGTTGACCTTGGTCTGTCTCCTGCCTCCAGCATTGTTCTCCATGTCTCTGACGTAAACGACAGCTCCCTTTTCTCTCTTTAACTCTGTTTTACTAAACTTTTCTCACACTCACACACACACACACACACACATCCCTCAACACCCACATCCTAACCTCTGCTTTTGTTCCCAGGATGTTTGGTTAAAATCTTATCTCCCCCACATAGAAGAAGAGGAATCATTTTTCTTGAAACCAAATAAAAACAACGTTTTAATTTAAAGTTGTCTTCGCTGGGTGATGACACTGAATTGGGATTACGGTTTAGAGCTGAAGTTGATTAGACAACTGAGAGAAAATCAATAACAAACTATTTTGATACTTGATTAAGTTCAACCGAACATTCTTCACTTCATGCATCTCAGTTGTGATGATTTGCTGTATGTGTGTAAAGTAAATATTTTGTACTGTTGGTCGGGCTTAAATGTAACTTTAACAGGTACAGCCATTATGTTAATCTAGAGGTACTAATGCTGCTCAGTGAACAGTGTTGAACAATGTACTGTGTTGATATCACAGGATTTGACCTATGGCTGCTTTGATGTGAAGGCACAGGAGGGAAGATGAATTTAGTTGACGCGGTCACATTTTTCTGCTCTAACCTAAGAATGGAAAATGCCAAGTATGACCAGCGTCAGCTGATGACCATGCCTGTGTTTTTATGATGTTCTCATGGGAAACAGGGCCGAGGGATTTAAAGAACTTTCTGTTTTGCATGAGAGAGCGATACAGAAAACAACCATCACAGCCAGATGTTATTTGATGGGACGATGACATGGGCCGAGGGTCAAAGGTCAACCAACACACATATACACAAATGCTCCCTCCTGTTTTCTTCCCTCATAGCGTGGGAAATGGCCAAGGGGCCTAAAACACCAGGAAGGAGGCGAGAGGTGAGGAGGAGAGGAAGAAAACAGACCGGGAACACTTGTTCAATGTTTGTGTGAAAAGAGAGGGAAAGAATAATGAGAATAATGATTAATGATTTTGATTTCAGTAATGATTTTATGATTTAAAATGAGGAAAAACTGCACGAGGGTACGACAGCAACATTTCAAAACAGGAACGCATGCGTGTGTGTGTGTGGTGTGTGTGTGGGAGTGAGAGAGCCCAGGGAGTAAAGAGGATTTGTTTGCTTTACACCTCCAGCCCATTGTACATTTGATCTGAAAGCTGCAGAAAAACAACCCCCTCATCCAGCCCCCTGCCAAACAGTTCTTTCCTTTCACTGTCACCATGTGCGGTTTGTAACTCCGTGTGTTTACATACTCGTGACAGCACACTGAGAGAGGAGACGCTGGGCAGCAGGGCACACGGCAGAAGGACAAGCAGGAAAGTTATTTTTGCAAACCCTGATCTGTGAATGTCAAAGCAGGAAAGAAAAGATTCAAAGTTCCAGTTTTGAACTATTCACGCTGTCTGTTTCGGAGTCCCTCTCTTCTTCACCGAAGGAGTAGTATCTTTCTCTTTTTTACAACTTTACTTAACTACCTTGTACTGATCAAACACATGCTTTTTCTTTTAAAAAATCATTGAATTATACCTAAATTATTTCCCAAAGAATAACTGAACAGCCTTTTCCCATTAGCGACATCTCAGCTGATGAGCTGCTGCTGCTCTGACTGCCAGCCATATATACAGCATAAGAAAACAAATCAGACTGCCTCGTTTGCAGTCGTCGCTCTCCTGTCTGTAATGAAGTTCAGGAAAGCATCACTGGATAAACAAAGACTGAGCAATCCACTACACATCTACACGCAAATATCTACAAAGCATCCCTGCAACCACAGAGGCCTGGAGATGCTGTATACTGACACTCTAGGAACAGATAAAAATCTCACATGATGAATGTAGTCCACGGGCACACAGTTCCAGAACGCTGAAGAAAATGGATGAATGCTGCTTGTTTCACCACATTATATCATGCACAGTACTGTTGTTACTGTACTGAGACTCAGCACTATTTGAATGACTTACTGTACAGCAGTCTACAGTAGAGAAAGCAAACATCTCATTATGTAAAGTTCAGTTTATATCACTCTTCTTTTCAGAAATGATTTCACCGTTTAAGAATTCCCACTCTTGTATACAACCAGTCAGTGCCACACCTCCGTGAAGAGCCTGTTGCTCTTTCCATCCACCTGACCAGCCACTGTGGATCGCTGTCCAAACAGAGCGAACACTCTGGGTCCAACACCAACATCTGATCTCAGAGCAGCTCATGTCTCTCTAAATATAGCCAAGGGGAGGAGGAGGTTGCATCGAGTCAAGCCAGCTGCTGTGTTTATTATTTTTCTGCGTGACCTCTGACCTACAGTCAAAAGGAAGGACTTTTGCCTTTGAAAACAACAGATCTGTGTTTTGATTGCTGTCACAAGGGAGAAAGGAAGAAAGAAAGCGAGAAAGAATGGTTACGGCCTTCACGCTGCAGGCCTTGAGCCATATCAGATACTGATAGAACTGTCGAAGTTGCGACTTGTGTGTGTCATGTGACTACGCTATGCATGCATGCAGCATGTGTAGTTGTTTAGCAATTTGTCACAATACATTAGTACACTGTATGAATTATATCAGTATAATATGTACATTGTAAGTCTGTGAATGTGATACACACATGAGACAAGAGATGACAGGAGAAATAAATGAGGCAGAGAAAAGTAATTTCCTGTGGTGGAGCAAGAACTCTTAACATGTTCATTTCTACACAAACAAATATCCAAACACATTTCTGAATACTTGGGCCTAGTCCTCCTAAAAACCTCTTTTATACAAGTAATATTTATTATATATTTTTTTATCTTTTTCCTTGTTTGAAAGTTGACCACAGCTGGCAGAGATTCATTGTTTGGTCAAAGATACTTGTGCAGGACAGTTGTTATGTTATTGAAATGTGGTACTGTGGTTAAAGGACAGTGTGCCTATTCAACGGACGTCCTAAAAAAAAAAACAGTGGCCTTTTTAGTAGACTCTTTAAATATAAATGTAACCCGGTGCAGTGCTGAAGTGGTTAAATTTTGCATTGCAGGGCGCCTTAAAGGTTGATTCACTCCTCCGGACAGGTATTGATCTTGAGTCTATGTGCAGTGATTAGCTCTGTCCGTCCAGCTGGGGAGAAATCCATACAGTGGCTGATCAGCATTAACATCATTAAAAACTGGTTAGGAGGGTAACACACTGGGCCAGAACCACACAGAACCACACAACACACGCACACACACAGGCAGTGTGTGATTATAGCCCCAGCAGTAGAGATCTAGATTTGGCTCCAGAATCGACCTGAAAATCGAACAACCTTACATCATACTGGTGCACAACTAGACAGGCTGGATCGGGGCACGAACCCACACACACAGACAAACACACACAGCCTGTCTTTGCCCAGCAACAGGCCATGCCGAGTACTCCTCTAATCATGTTCATAAAGCACTAATTGGCGCCTTTCGGTATACAGTGATTGAGTCCGGCAGTAAGGCAGGAGTGTGCCACTTCCTCCTCCAATTAGCTGAGGGCAGGAGCAGCCAATCACATCACTGATCAGCGGGACACGGCAAAATGGAGACAACAGGAGGAGTGTGTTTTCTGCAAGTCTCAGGCTGTTTGGTCTTGATTGTTTTTGAGTGAGTAATTTAAAGCTCTCAGCATCTTTCATATTTATTGTTATCATTAACAGTAGTAAGAAGAATTAGATTATCATTGGATAGAAGGAAAGGCATGGGACAAAAATACACTTGCTCTGATGCAACACACTAGATTTTAACACTGTATTAAGATCAGGTGTCACCGCTGACATTAGTGATCCGTATTGAATACTGATTCTTTCTTAGTGTCATCATAAAACAAATTCAAAATTGGTTCTGCTGTCAGTTCGATTCATTCAGTCGCTGTGGACTGCCAACTCCTCATGTTACTTTAAAAAAATACTCCCCGTGTGTTCCTCGCTCCTGAGACATAAAAATAAATTTGTATATCTTGGAAAAAAACAGCACGGGTATCAGATAAATACTTGAGTTAGTACTCATAATTGGTACTTGAGAAAAAGTTTTGTTTTCCTTTAAATTTTATTTTTTGGCTTTTGAACCTTTATTTTGATACTAACAGCTGAAGAGTGACAGAAAAGTGCTGCGGGAGTGCAGATAACATTTTGTATGTTTCATAGTGCAGATTGAAATTGAATCCGGGGGCGCTGCGGTGAGGACAGAGCCTTTGGGGCCACATGGGCTACACGCTCCACCAGGTGAGCCCCAGAAACGCTTCAATACTCCATGTTAAACATACAGTAAGAACCACAGCTTTGACCTGGTGTTAGTTATTTTATATTCTATTATCTCTGCATGAACTGATCTTTGGAGAACTCACGCATCATCCCACTGTGTAGGCAGAGCCCTGAAGTCTATGTAGGTGAACAAGCTCGCCTGTGACCATCTGTGCAGGAGCAGGTTGCATGTGAATGCCTTATTTCTCCCATCCATCAGCCACACTATTGTCTAATCCTGCACCAAAATATTGGAACAGAGCCTCTTTGTGAAGTGTCCATCTGTTCCTGAGTTGATCATCATTCCTGGAGTCACAGAGATGTCACGATAACACTCTACACTCCTCTATTCTAGCAGTGACACTCTACATACACACTCACACACACACACAGAGTCACACTTGTCTGCTGACGTCAGCTGTGGTTTCATGAGTGTCACTGCAATGCCGATCGACCAGCTCCCAGGCCTGTAATTATTCCCGGCCTGACGCCGTGCTCGATACAGTTCTGTTTTTTCCACCAAGTAAGAGACAAGAACACAAAGGATGCTATGAAACACGCTAAAAAGATACAAGCCAGAAAACAGCTGGCTGAGCTCGTGGACTCAGTGGGATTACTGTTAAGGCGTGTTTGTTGTAGGAACAGAGAGGAGTGACTCCAGAGACTCAGAGCGGATGCGTCCGGCGGTTCAGCGGGTTGAGGCATTTGCTGTGATTTGGCAATGATTTGGGATCAAGTCCAGTGGGCAGGCACTGTCACGTCAATAATTCCCGCCGCTTCTCGCCAGGGGTCGAAAGTTCTTTGTCACATAAGTCAAAATTCTGCAAAATATATTCTAATATATGTACGAAACCTGGAGGAGTGAACTGTATGACATCACCCTGCACATGCAACAGCTGTGGGGAACATTACAGTGCATATATCCAAAACCAGTCAAGGCATCGACCATCTCTGGACGGGTTCACATGTGCCAATGCATGACGGAAGGTCCATATCTACTTTTCATGAACTGAGCAAACTCATAGATGTAATATGTGGTCAGACAAAAGCTAGTAAGTGAACCTGATCGAACTACTGTTGTAGGACAGTTATTTTGGCAGGTGAGAAACTGAATTCACTTTACAACACTGAACAACTACTAACTAACTAACTAACTAATGGATGGATGAACAGTAATTCATTTGAACAATTAATCTAATTTTACCTGCCACCATATTCGATCAAAGAGGAAAAAACTCCAGCAACACCTGCTATTAAAATACTGTCGCACAATAAAGTTCTTTATATTACTGTATTTCCGGAGTTTTCACCCCTTCAGTCGGTTTAACTTCTCCACAAGTCCGAGAAGTTGTGCCAGAAACTTCACTTCATCTGCATGTGCTGAGGGGAAATACTTAAACTGAAGTATAAAACCCAATTTATCGCCTACATATAGTGATTTTCAGATTGGTCACCCTTCACTGAATCACTGAAGTTGTCCAGACTTCAGGGTGGAGAGCAACAACTGCCTTAACTGGACCCAGCCCATCACTGAGATATGAGATACACAAGGCAAGAAATGCCTCTGACAAACATGGAAATAAACTAAAACAGATGGGGAGGCTGTGCGGGGAGAAATCCATCAACACTGTCAGTACAGGTGAGTAAAGCATAACCGGCTGTTGGGCCATAATGAGACCACTGATACCGTCAACTGATACGCAGAGCTGACTCATACTCACGGTGAGCACGACTTCAGTGCCCTGCCAGAACGAACGTGCCTCTTCGTTTACCTTATGTCGCAACATGCTGGCATCTTGCAGTGACCTTTGACTTAATATATAGTGAGCTGTGCGTCACGTCACAGTGTGTTGACACGGGCTGAGGCCCAGAGGGCTGGCCGACCTTCCGTGACACCGGCAAAGGTCAGATCTCATTTCTGAACTGTTGCGAGGGACAGGGGGTACGCAGGGCGCATGAAAGGTCTGATGACACCTGTGTGGAGGGTATGAGTTGAACTGATATTTGGCTCAAATGTTGGTCTTTAACTGAAGATCAGATATGAGTCATTGCTATGCCGATCTGATGAAGGTTTCTGTCTGAGGCAGTCAATGTTGACACTTTTTCTTTTCTTATTTGCTCATCGTGTTTCGAATGAATTCTTCATTTCAAAGCAGAAATGTATCGCACAGTTTTAATTTGATAATAATGCTGCTTGTCCTAAACTAATTTCACCAGTATGGTTGTGAGTTTTTGTGATTTCAGAGTTTCCCTGCATATCTCAGTCTAAAAAAATCAGCACAATGCGTCACGCACAATAAGAGCTGCCAAAGTTAATGCGGTCAGTTTTTATTCCGTGTTGTCAGCTGCAGCTGAAAACATTTAACACAACCATGTTTGCATACTGCCTTTTCCTACTCATCGCTTCCTTTCATTGAGGAAAAAATATTTTATTGTGAAGCAGCTGCAGAAGATTTTGTTAGTTTGGAGGTTAAAAGTCGGCCCGTATCTACGGTTTGACATTTCTTGAGGCACTTATTTCATTTTTGTGGCAATTCCACAGATGTCCAACACACAATCAAGGTCCACAAAGTTGTTCCCTCACCCTTTCTGACCCTAAAGGTAAAGCTTCAAGTTAAGAAACGTGTATCAGATATCGTCAGATCCTCTTACACCTTGACAAAAACACAATAAATCTTTTGAAGAGCTTTTTTTTCTCCTGTATTTTTGAGTACTGCACACGCATTGACAAAGAAAAGACACTAAACGGCGGCACAAAATATCTGCCAGCAACAGCCTCAGCTCAGCGAAGTCCTGTGGAAGAACTATGAACTGTGTGTTAAGTGTGTTGTTTCACAAGCAGCGAAGAGCACAAGGTCGCGCTTACACGAGACATTTCATCATGACTGTCACTCACTGCCCTCAGAAACTAAATCATATCTGCCATCAGGATATATCACACCAAGATCTAATTTTCTGTGTTATGTACTTCAAAAACACTGATGAATAGCTACTACTTACTTTACTCTAGCACAGGACAGAGTGGAGGCTGAACCAACCTGAACTAAATGAACAGCATCAGACTGGCGATAAACAGACGGCAGGTGTAGCATTAACCCTTTAACCCGTCACTCTATCATTCATTATGGCTTCTTATGGGACTGCTTTGATCTTCCAATGCTGAGTAACTTGGGTGACTGAATTCATATGAACAACAACATTATCACTGTTATTATTATAGGAATTGATGAGCTGTTAGCTGGCTTTCTCGCCGTGTGAGTCAATGTCTACATCAGTGACTCCCGCTGGGAGTTAAGAAATGATGAATGAGTCAGAGTCTGACATCAGTCCTCCCCATCATCATCATCATCATCATCACTGATGCTGCAGGGCTACGGACAAAAAGAGTAATAGCTAATAGGGCAGAATAGGGCAAGAAAGGAGTGGCTAAAAAGTCCCTAAAAGCAATGTATGAATGATCAACAACAAGATACCTCAGGACATTAATGCAAAACTAAGGCAAGTAAAGACTTCAGAAAATGTTCATCTTATCAGTACTTACTATTTGAGAAGACAGAACAGAAAATGAAAGGAGAGGACAAATATGAATACCACAATGACTGAGTGGTATGAGATGAAATGGACTATCAGAGAGTTAGTAAAAGGGAGAGGACTGAAATGTCATTTCACACACAGTGACCCTCAGAAGTTAAATGTCTGCACTGATGGACTCCAATCTCTGTTTGCCAAAACTAACTGTAAAAGCTCTAACTTTATGAGGTACAGCGATGACGATGAAAGCAGGATGTTTCCGTCTAGGAATTAATGGAAACTACACAGGGTGCGGGGTTAAAGGGATTTGGACGATTATAGTGTGCACTCTAGTTTTCTCCGCTGCTTTTTCACTGTGTTATTACACACATGTGGTTGATCCATCAGGCCTATAAATACGCGCAACTCGGTGTTCATTAGCAATTTCCCTTTGAAGGTTTTCTTTTATTGGTGGGTTGACATTTTAAAGACACTTTGATCCCCCCTCCCCACACGACGAGGCAAATGTCGTCATGATTTTCTGAAAGGCCGGCTGCAAAATTAGTCACATTTCCTTCTGTGAGTCTTAAGGCAGCAGACACTTTCAGGTATACTCATCTGGTAAGCGTGAACTGAGAGTGTGTGTGCCTGTGTTTAGTGATGTATCAGGCTGGTTACACTATATAACTAAGTCTGTCATTATATGCTTAAAATCTAACTTTCTCACTTAACTTTTCACTGTTAACCCATGACACATTAGCTGCATTCAGCTCAAAAAAAGGGTAATGCAAATTTTATGGTTTCAATTTCTGTGAAATGTGTTCATGTGTGTGACATAGAAGCAGAGATACAGATGACCCATCATGACCTGTAGAGCTGAGACTTTGTTCACTCTTCCAGTCAAACTTCTGACACTTGCCTGTGATATTCTGAGATCCGGCAAAATGAATTTTGAACGCTTGTCACAAACTGATGAAACATTAGCAGGAAGGAAAAATCTCAAGTCGGTCGTCACAAACGCAAGAGATGAAATAAAAACACATCAGTGTACAGACACACTGCACTGTGATTCAAGTAGAAATGATAGGAATATCAGCAGATACAAGGTCACTACAAATGACACAGTGAAGCTTAACGGGAATACTACAGTAAACAACAATTATACCAATAAGTTAACTAAGGTGAGAATAAGTACTGAGTAGCCCTTACACAATACAATGTAGTAATACTGTGAAAAATACTACAGTCACAGATACAACCTACTATTGATGAGCCAGCAATCTGGTACAGGCATTGTGGTAATTTTATTTCTGGAATATAATGAGAGCTTTATTCAAATACTTTCTAATAAATGTATCTAAATTTGTACAAGGAACATTATAAACTGATATTGCAAAATTTCTAATATATATTTATATAATTTAAAAAGGGTTTGTGATGTTTATGAAAAGGATGATGACCCACCTTCATGAATTTGAATAAATACTCTGGAAGTCACTGCTGGATTTGACACAATAAAAATCTAAAAGTTAATTTCACTAATATTACAGAAGTTCTAGTAATTTTATGATAAGTTGTTAAAGTTGTTGTTTGTCAGCGGAAAAACTGTAAAACCTGTGAACTTGTGTGTTTAGAGTTGTGCAACTACAACATCTGGATTAAAACCACATCTGGCCTACCGCCTCCGTTTCTGCACGATGTCGATCGGCCGGTTGACGGCGCACGGCGACCCACAGATATTTCCATTCCTCACTTTGAAGTAGCGATCCTGGACCGAGGGGGCCAGATACACACAGTTAGTCGGTAAACTCATGTTTGTGGTTGTTTTTGTCTTCCCTTCTGCGTTGTTCTTCACTAATCTTCCTCTTCCTCCTCCTCCAGGTACTCCTCTTCTCCTCTGCTCTTGTGTGCTCTCTCCTCTCCCTTCACACCACACCAGGTTTCCACTGACGCGCAGACAGATGGAGGAAAGCCCTCCTCGGGGTGTTTCAGCATCATGCTTCCAGTCCAAAACAAGTAGAGGGTGAAGAAAGGAAAGGGGATCAAAGTAGTGTGGCTTTGAGAGTCATTTCCTCAGTGACACTCCTGTTTCATGCGGTTTGGAGAGCTGGACATGACGAGCTAAAGCTGCTGCTTTCAAATCCACATTGAAGAGTTCAGAGCGAGAGTTCTCGCTCTTCTCTGGAGATACACTCCTCCCTCCCTTCCTCCCTCCCTTCCTCCCTCCCTCCCTCCCTCTCTCTCTCTATGGCTCTTTCTGTCTGTCTCCTCCAGCACATGGAGGCTCTAAAAATGAACTATGTACGTATGTGCAGTATGTTTGTGTGTGTGTGAGTGAGACAGATGGGGGGGATCATCACGTGTGTGTGTGTGTGTGTGTGTACGTACAGTACGTGTACAGTGTGTGTTAGAAAGACACACACCGAAGAAGGAAAAACTCTCTGAGGTAGCCTGGATATTTTAACTGTTTACGGGTTCAGCAAGCACGTGCACACACACACACACACACACACCACACACACACACACACACAGACAAAACAAACATACACACATTCATTCAAGCAGAACTGATTGTGTTTTCATGTAAATGAATGAACTGAAGATGCAGATTCCGAGTGCAAACGGGCTCCAGCAGAGGAAGTGATGGACTAACCCGACCTGATGATTTCGCCAACTGACCGGTCTGCTGCTGTCGACATCACCGGCAAATATTTGTCTTTTGAGACACAGGGCAGACGGCCAAGTCAGACGTGTTGGCAGGCACATGGGAGAGGAGGTGGAGTTCACATTTGTTCAACATTTGATATTTAAAGAAAAAAAAAACTGGTATGACTGAATACCTACCAAAAGTGCTGAGGTGGTGAGAGAGAGAGTCAGCTCTTGTTCTAAGTCATGATTCAGGGTTAATAAAAGGTATTTATTTATAAATCAGGGACACACTGGATGGCACCAGCTGTGGGCTCATTATTTCATTGCTAGACTGAGGACTGCACTGATTGTATGCTCACTTGTTCAAAAACATGACCACAATGCGAGGTCATCTGCTGAAGATTCCCCTACATTGTAGTGAGACCACAGAAGCTCTTTGTCTAGTTAAAATGTAATTAAGGGATGAGTGAATAGCCAGCACCACCACTGATCATCACTGACGTCAAATTTGAGAGGGGGCGCTTTGTCCGACCATGTGTGTAACCTTAAGAAACCAATGGTTCAGCATTCACACCCATTTTATGCACTGATTGGCCGGCTGTGCTGAAGCCAGGGATCAAACTTCTCTATCACGCTTTGCATTTGGGGGAAGCGACCTGAGCGACCTAACTTAAAGATGCAATCTACATTTGTACTTATACTTAGAGGCGCTAACCCTCATCTGAACCAGCAACCACCAACCCGCAGAGGGGCAGTTTGAATCCCACATTCCCGAAGCACAGTCAAGAAGACGCTAAGCGGTAAAATACCCCGATAGCTGGAGCAAACCCTGCAGACATCCAGGCCTCTACCTGGTGGTTGGTTCCCTCCTCCCTATAAAATGACTTTTCAAATGACATTCTCAGAGGTTCTCAATGTGCCTCTCTGCATGGGACCACTTTGCTTTTTTTCCACGGCGGTAAGGTGATTTATGCATGTCTCACTTTGAAAAGTACATCTTGTAAACTTTCCTAGATCCATTTATTTTGTACTAACAAGTAAAGTTGAGGATAAATTTGTATTTGAACCATTGGTTGAACATCCTTCATGAGACTAAAGAGGAGGCATGAACTCAATAGTTCACTCTGAACTCCCTCCTCCTGCTTTATTCCATGACTGTTTTTTCTTGGCATCCATTTAGTTCAAGTTTCTATCACTAAGAATCATCGCAGAAACAAATATTAGGTTTTTCATTCTGTGATTTCCACTGACACATTCAGATGTTTACCATCTACCATCTAAACTAAAATTCTGCACCCTTCCCATCAATGCTCTCCTCCCTCCTTGTGCAACGTGCTTGTGAAACATGTTGGACCTCGAAAACAGATGCAGGGGTGGAGGTTTGCTGAGAATGAGGCGTTTGTGAGGCCGCTGTGTAACCAAATCCACCAGCCAAATGACTTCTACGGTCCAGCTGGCTGCTGGCTCCTATGACAACACTACCGCTGGTAATGAGAATAAGCTGCAAGGGGAGAGTGTCATGTGTGCATGAGTGTGTCAGGGACTGTGAGAAAGTGTTGACGTGCGTCTGTACCAAGTTTATACTGATAAAGAATATTAATTATTATTAGTTAGATTGAACTTTTATCCAAATATCAGATGTCAGTCAGTCTGCTGATAATGATAAAAATCTAAAAGTTCAGGAACAAATGTTTCATTACTTCTTTGTGTTTTCTATGCTTTAGATAAATGGTGGATTCTGTAACGGCTTCTCAGAGAACATTAACAGTCCAATGAGCAAATAGTGCTTCAAAAGGCTCTGGACTGAAAGCTCACAGTAAAGTTAGACAAGTACACTGTGCATTAATCTCAGACTGACTATGACTGACTACTTTTCTGGCCGGCTTTCTCGCTTTAATTCTCCTGGCTAATGAACAGGAAATCCACGTAAGAAGGGCAATAAAACTTGACAGAAAGCACTGCTTGTGACCATTTTTCAGCAAATTAATTGAATTGAAAAAAAATACGCATCCTGTTTTTGTTTTTTTTTTAGGTCTAAAGTCTCAAAGTTCATCAAAACTGAAAATTGTCCATCGAGTCAAATACCAGATCCACATTAGACGGGAAGTCACCAGTCAGTCACATGGCTTTGTGAGATTGTCCTACACAAAATTAGCAGACATGTTAATACAGTCCAAGCTGAAAACAATCAATCATTTTATCCGACCTTTAACAGACTTATTTTACAGATATTTAATTATTTCTTTAAATACTTGCCTTCTTCACTGTAGTGAATCTGTGGCAGCAGAGTAGAGACAAACTTACACCATCTTGTGGAGAAATATTTACTGAGTGCATAGAGCAGTTGCTCCCAGTCATGCGGTCTGCATTTTTTTGGTTGTTAAAGCAGCTGATTTCAATGTTAACATGAATTAAGAATTAATGCCACCGACTGCACAACATGCAGTCATCATAGTCTTTTACAGTATCAGAGCTTTTTAAACTTTCATTTGAATTCATTCACATGCAGCATTTGTGATGAATTAAGGCCCAGTGTTAATGTTGCCTCAGAGTCAGTCAGCCAGCATGAAGTGGATTTAATACACATTGTTTTCAATACTCATAGTGATGATAGCTGCTGCTTGGACCATACTTATATTTACATCTTCCTATTCAACTGAGGTCACGCTGCTTCGCCTGCACCTCCCACAAAGCACACAGCCTGCGGCAGCGTGTTGTTTCAGCGGGTAGTGTCTGTTCATTTTGTTGTTTTTCGGCTTTAATCTTTATTTGTCCAAGATAAGTTGGCCAAGCACACTTCAGAATTTCCAACAACACCCAAATTCTCATTCACTAACACACGCAAAGTCAAACTGATTTATCTTCCACATCAGAGAATGCTGAAGTCGGACTGTCTATCCGTCCAGCAGAGGTCGCTCTCTGCCTAGAAACTATAGTCAGTAGCACGTAGGAGCGCACTCAAAACACTGCAACCACAGAAACAAGGCAAGAGAAAAGGGCAAGGCACTTCTAACCACAGTTAACAGAAACTGCAGCACTGCAAGGGTCAACGTAATTACAGCTACTATTTTCTTTTTAGATGTCAAGCCTAAACCTCTCTCGACTACTTTTCCACTAGTGTTAAAAACACAATACCTAATTTGGCCAAAGGACCGACAAAAACTCTCTGGTGGAACAATCAATGTGGATTTTGGGTGGTTGAGGAAGAGGGTGTGTTTGTGTGTGTTTCTGTGTGTGTGTGTGTGTACACGACAAACGAGAAACACATGTCGCACTCACGTGTTATGTGCAGCCAGGCTGGCGGAGCTGGAGAACTATTCCAAGCTCGGGGGTTTTATTTTGGGGGTCTGTTGTGTTATTGTTGTCCCTCCCATCTCCTTATCACTTCTGCTGTGTTTGGACTCAGCTGTAGCTGTGCTCAGTCAGAAACAGGTCACACACTGGGGATAGGCTGGATGATAAACTGAGAGCAGGTGATAGGGGTGATGTGAGAGTCTTAAGCCCATTTCGCACAGCTTTAATCTGTAAATGATCGGGCTATTTGACATGTTTCTGTCATGTGTTAACAAGAATTATTTACCCAGTGATGTCAAGTTGGCAAATCATGATGTAGTAACTTTGCCCCAAAATCCCTCGACTTTGAGTAAATGAAAAAATCCAGCATCAACAGTACAATGTGTCTCTACGTGTTGGACAGACATGCAGACGTGAGATTTTCCCAAAAGTTGTTGACTTCAAGAGACAAAAGAACAGACTGGGTTGGTTGCTGCTGCATGTCACCGTAATCAGTCAGTTCGAGCTTCATTCAACAGGAGACTGCAAGACAACGGAGTCTACTTGAACAGCAAACTTCTCCTGTTTGACAACAAGAGCAAAAATTATTTGAGATAACTGTCACATGGTTTGATATTAAACTACATTATTATTATTATTTTTATCACCCTCTTAGCTGGTTTGAATGAGAGCAGCAACATTCCAGAGGGATTTAGGAAAGACTTATGTGAAATGGATACTGTAGGAGCGGCTACCTTAAAAAACGCTGCATGGATACTTTTAAGAGCTGGAAGGTGTACTGAAATAATAATAATTTCCCTCTAATAATAGTATTATTGATACATGACGGGCTTTATATGTAAAATGCTCTGTTAAAGATGTTTGGGGAGACTTCAGACTTCATACTGACTGTGTTTTCCTTTGTTGAGTATTCTCCTGTACAAACGTAAGCAGCAGCAAACATCTTGATTGTAAAGTTTGTATTTCAGTTCATAAAAAAAAACTACAGCTACATGTTGCTGCTAGCAACATAAAGTCTGCAGCCAGGACAGTTTTGTCAGAGAAGATAAATAAGAAATAAGTGATTATTAATTTATTATTTAGTTTAACTGTAAAGTTCTGGCTGTGTGTGATGGCAGTGAAGGGGTGCCGTATGTTGGTGGTTGCGCTAGATGTGATATGGGAGGCTGAGTTAACCACTGACCCAGCAGCAGAGAGGAGAGCGGGGCGGTGCCCAGCCCAGTTTAATGCTTTCCAGGACTGGGGACAGGAGCAGACTTGAACACACAAGCAAATGTAGAAAAAGTTTGCACAGCTCTGCTGCATGTGGATCTGCTTTGAAACTACCCGAACATAAATTTCTCCAGATTGGTCCAACACTCACTTCAGGGCTCAGTGTTCAATCAGAAACATTTATTCATTGAGCTGAAGAGTGTCAGCCAAAACAGGAAGTCTGTTGAATGACACTTGCCACAAACAAAGCTAACTTCCTCTCAAAGGCTGCTGGGTAAAATGCCATCATAGATAGAAAAACAGTACAGCTCAAAACCGCAGAGTCATGCACTGGCGATACAGCCGATACATCCGACTTGGTACTTGCAACAATACAAACATCTTGAGTTTTCTGATTAATGTTTGCAAATCGTACAACATGTCAATCTTTCCCATCTCTGCCACAGATTTATGTTCTTTCTGCAGGGTGACATGAAAACCTGATATTTGCAGTTGATATCTTTGATTTCTGAATTATTTACAGGCGCCAACCTACTTTCTATTTACACTTTTAAATCTCACATTATTAGAGAAATACAGTCTGTGCACGTGTTGCAGCAGAGGTGTTGATATCAGGACATCAACTTCTTGTGACATGTGACCAATTAGCCATATTTCTTACTTTATCGTGTCACTCTTGCATACTAAGCACAGTGCAAGCTTGTGTTTTTACACGAACAAATATATTCCAGTTCTGTCTATCAATGTTAATCATAAAAGTAACTCCTGAAGAAAGCATCACTGGTACGTAAACCACGGAATATACAATGCCATGTGTTTACAAATAACCGTGTCTATTGCTGTAGCCCAGACAGTCAGTCAAACTATCGCTCCGGGCATAGGGTGAACACTCCCTCTCATGAATATGAATGCTGAATAGATGCAGGATGCATAGTTTAAGAACATACCCCAAACACGAGTGTCTCCGACCGTGTCCGAAACCAGTCAGCGGCCCTTTCCTTGCCAATCGGTGGTCTTTGTTCATTGTCTCTTGAGCTCCTGACTCATACGAGACGCTCTGGGCTGTAAAGAACCTAATCTATACATCTGAGCCACGTGTGGTGATTCTTGAACTTCACAACTCAGTTCGTTACTTTCCTCCCGTGAACCACTGGGAGGTTGTGGATCAACTCCATGAGGTTTTGTATTGTGATACACCAAAACAAAGGTAGATTCCAGGTGAGAGACAAAAGAAAACTGACACAGTCAGATAAATGACCAATCTGTTTAATCCTCAGTGTCTCGGGATGCAGGAAAAAGCATTGAGGAATGTTTCAAAGTTCTTCCACTGAAGTTCCAGGCAAGACTCAACAAGGCTGACTGGAGCGTGATATTCAGTTAGTCTCTCCAGAAAGAAGAAGCTGTACAGAGGCTGCTATAACTGAAGAGCAAGCAGCATTGAAGGACTTTCCACAACAACTGTATGTTGTTGTAATTACCCAAAATACTCCCAGGCGTGACACTGACTACATTCCTGAAATGGTCTTTAGTAGCAAAGCTTCGGATTGTCCAGGGGAAAACAAGATCTTGAGAGAAGTCCAAAACTTTTGCAGTAGATTTGTTACTCTACTTCTATGTCAGCCACTCACTTTGTTTGCAGGAAAGGGGAAGGGTTGGGTTGCAGCTGAGAGCAATGACACCGCAGGGTAGCGTCAGCATGGGTTGACCTCTTCCTTCAGCAGTGTGAGAGCTTGCAGCGTCCCCTGAGGTTGCTGAAGACAGCCCACAGTGTCCCCAGGAGCTGTCAAGGCAATGCAAGAACTCAACTATGAAGGTTGATCCTTTTTTAAGCAACCTTTAAGGCAAAGCCAAAGCTCTGAGTGTTGACCCTTTCTGAGCTTTGAGAGACTGAAAATACTCCTGCAGCCATACAGTAACATTTATACAGAGGAACATTTTGGTGTGCCCCAACTTGTCAAAGGGAGATCTGACTCCACTGCATGGCTAGGGGGTGTTTTTGTGTCTGGCAGAGCTGGTTTGGCTCAGCCTTCATTGACACGTGAGATCAATGGGCCGCCTGACCCGACACCCTCCTTCGGCTGCCTTGCAGCTACATAATTACAGGGGGGATATTGTTAGAATTGGTGCTGGGCAGGCTGGCAAGAGGGTATAGGGGGAAGGGGGTATGAAGCGCATGTAAGGATGCACAGCCAAACCTGTGACATTCTGCGACTACCAAACATAATCTTAAACTTTCAAGTAAGATATTGTATCCAATATGATAAATTATCATATATGATTATTTTCATTGCAATCATCAGATTATTTTTCCTGACTAATCAATACATCCTTAGTTTTTTAAATGAGAATACATACACACACAACTTCTGCCTGAAGAAAGACTCAAACGTCACTATCAAAATACAAAGAGAGACATGAGTAAAATAGAGGGGTAGAAAGATGAAGAAGGGTACGAACATTCAAAGAAGGGAAGGTGCTCCAGCCAAACATAGCACATAGCTTTAGATGAACTCAACTATGAAATCAAAACACAATGCCACCAGTATCTGTTCTTTTCAGCCAACGGTCTTTAATATTAGCACCTTTTTTCCCGTTGTTTTCAGCAGACAGGACTGGCCTTTGACTGCTTGTGTTTCTAGCTGCAACAACTCAAAGTTACAAACACTTCAGCCTCAGATAGAGGGACACTTGTTGCGTCAAAGCCACCACAACCACTTCCCTAAACAGCGTGAAGCAAGCAGACTAAAAAGAGGATGCTGTATAGACATACATGATTATCTTCTAAATGCGGTAGAACTCATTTCTCATGCAAACTGTGGTACTGCACAGATAATAAACAGCCTGATATAACATTTTAAGATGAATGGTCCCAGTACATGACCCTTAGTTTACCAAAGCCTTGTGGGGAATTGAACCTGATTACATGATTAAGTTCTAGCTGTGGACAGTGGACCAGCTCTACCCCCTTGCAGGGTTTGCTGGGAGGGGCGTCATGAGGGGCACTGCAGGAGAAAGTGCTGTTACTATGAGCCACTCGGCCCTTGTATAACCAAAGTGAGTCTGTATTCCCTGCATAAAGTCAAACATGTTTTAGGTAGGTGTTAGACTCTACTCATGTTGCCCATTGTCTACAATCCTGTTCATGATTCACGTGGACATTATCTCAGCGTGTCTGGTTTGGAGATTTCGTGACTGGCATAGATTTTTAAAGATGATGCAGGCAACTTCAAGTCTGACACTGGTTCTCTTCTTCGAAATGCTAAATTGCTCCCTTGTAATCAGAAGGATAAGCAGAGGAGGGTGGATGCCTCAAGATCTTTGTTTTTATGGTGTCACAAGTGGCTGCAGAAAGAAATGTACTCCAGCTAAAAATCAAGCATCATTTTACACTTTACTGAAAATTGGTTAACTTGAATTACTATTCTCGGAAAACTGTCTGTTTGCTCAGGCCCATCCAATTACTGTTTGGAAGACCTTGATGTTTTTTTGTTTTGTGCTAATCTTGTGTACATCTAGTGTACGTGAAACAGATAATAAGTCGGGTTAAAACTAAAGCCACAGAAAAAACACCTTCAGCTGCAAATGACTTGCAGCTATGGGAGTGAGCGACGTCCTCAGCTTCATGGTGACTGCATGTTAATAATAACAATTCTGAGACAGCTGTGGGAAACTGTTAAAAAAAACAGCTGTCTGTAAGAGTAGCAATTACTCTGATCATAATGCATCACTGTGAGTGATTTCACAAAAGTTTATTAAATAATTCCAGCAGTCTACACTGTAGACTTAGATACTATGATCCTAACTGTGTGTGTTAACTGGGAAATGAGGGCTCCGGGCAGCAAGGTGATTTTCCTTCAGTGCAGCGTTTCCAGTGTTTTCTCAAATGACCTACAGGTCATGGTTGTGTACATGGGAAATCTGTTTTCAACGTCACTAACTGGCAGCACTGCTTTTTCTTGCTGTCCCGTGGTTTATTTCTACTCTGTAAATCAGAAAATGACTTCAGATATCTATACTTTCTACTTTCTACTTACATTCTGATCTGAAATGACTAATCTCAACTCATCGCATTATTCACTGTGGTTGTTCTGCAGTCCATAGTCCAACATTTATGTTATTTGAGACATGAATAACCAATTTGGACAACAACATTTAATCAGCTTGATGTGTTCTTACGCAACAGAAACACATGCTGCCTGTTTTCAGTCACGAGGAAGGAGTGAACAACTGAAGGTGCAGCATTAGGCGTCAGCCTTGTGTTTACTGCGGCGAGATGTCTTTAATCCCTCTGAACTCAGCTTTGTCTCTGCTGAAACCTCAGGTCAGAGAGGGCAGTCCATCTGCAGCTATAGGATCCTTTGTCCTCACTACCTGACCTGTGCCAGGCCAGCTGAATGTAACATTGAACACCTTAGGCACAAAGCAAGACACTCTCTTTCATTGCAAGAACAACGAGGTCCATTGAGATGACAGCGATCCCGACGTCAACAAAATCATGATTTCCCACAGTTACCTTCTCATCAGACAATGAGGCTTTTTTAGCCACCGCAAACCCATGACACACATTTTGATGACGTGAAAAGGCAGCCCTATTACCTATCAGCCCCTGAAACGAGTGCATGGACTTGAGTTTATTTAAGTTCAGCAGGGTAACATTGTCAAAAAGACTCCTCAGATAACGTTTTAACTTTCAGAATGTATTTTTGTTCTCCACGTACAACTACAACTCTTCTAGACAAAGTCCTGTAAATGCTGACCACAAAAGGCGTTTAATTATTAACACTACCTGGGTGTGTGTGCCAAGGTGAAGCGCCTCTGCAGTGCGATGCTGCGGTTCATGAGGAGCTTGCGGAACAGCAGAGGAGAGTGGCGGGGAGAGTTTCGAGGAGAGTCGCAGGGGGACATCCTTGGGGATCCACAGGGCGAGGCGGACTTTGACTGCGGTTTCAGCTGGATGGGCTGAGGACTGCTGATTGGGAAGGTACCAGCCCCTCCAGAGTTCTCCCAGAGGGCCTCACTCATGCTGCTGCGTTAGGGTTTAACAAAACCTGATCTTGGATGCTGATCTCTCGTGCAGCCCGTTCAGGTCGTCCATCTCAAAGCAGCTGCATTCTTCAAAGGAAATCATAAAACACCTCTCGACTCTTCATACTCAAAGACACTTGTGGGAGTCTCTAAATTCTTCAGATTCAATGTTGCGTGAGAATCTTCATTACTTTTTCTCAGCGGAGCTCTCTCGCAAGCACTGTTGATGGACACGGACATGAGTGCAGGACTGAGCCCTCCCCTCAGCAGAAAGCTCTGTTTACATAGCACTGAGCCCTGCCTAAATATGGCCAGGCCTGAATTATAGCGTTGTTAGCTTGTACCACGGGTGAACTAGCCGTGTCCAGCATTCCCTTCATGCAGGAGTAAACTGGCAACTGCCAAGCGCACCAATTTACATCTGTTCCCTCCCTCGGCCCATCAGTGCACAAACATTTACCAACGATTACAGCTCTGCTTGTGTAGACACATGCCAGAACTGTGTTGCGTTGAGAGGCTGCAGCCTGGATAGATTTTCATCATGCTCGTTGGGGGGGCCTTCTCTGTCTAAAAACAGAGCCAACTTCAGATAAAAGATAACAGGAACTCTCACTTAAACTTATAGTCATATCTCAAGTGAATAGGCTTTCCCAGCAGGCCTCAGGGGGGATGGAAAAACAGAGATCAAAAAGAGTTTCATCTTTGACCCAAAGACAACCAGCGACCCGAACCTTCTCCACCCAAAATAAACAGAAGTGCTAAATGTGCTTGTACCTAAACATTTCCCTTGATAAGAAACATGCTCCAAGTTACTCCTGCTGTTTTACATACAGTTCAGTTCATTCAGCCAACGTCACGACACGACGACACATTCCCTGACGTTTCCTAGCAAACATCAAATGGACAGGTTCACTTCACGCTGTGTTCGATTTCAGGGATCCAGAGACAATGGCTGGCTGCGTGTCAGGGCTCAGTTGCATATGGATGAAGTATTTGTCCTGATGCTTATCACTGACATGCCTAAGATGCAGAAGCAGACAAAAGTAAATATGAGCCATACACTGGAATATTTAGACTGCAGTTGTGATCTGAGAACACAAGCCACACATATCTGTCTCCGTTTTACAATCCCACATCAGAAAGAGAGAGATAATGGAACAGCAAATCACATGCTGGATCTCTTTTTAACTGCTTCATCCATAATTCAAACTGTTTAAGCTACTTCATGCTTTCTTTTCTTTCTTTCCTTCTTTTTATTCAGTCCTCTTTGTTATTAAGATGTTCATTGCTGTACAATGTCTACAGTGTAATTATCACAGATCACCTGTCAATCAAACATTATGACTACAATGTCATTATGCTGTTTCGTGATGATGAAGTCTGAGTTTCTGTGGGTAGCACTCTTTCCTTTGTTCAGTCTTCAAGAGAGCTACACACATCAAGTGCTCAGAGCAAATGTTAAAGCTTTTGGAGAATATCTATAAGACAAATCACTGTAATTAAAAGTGATGTGCCATGGCGGCTGAGCCCTAGTGAGAATTATTATACTTAAACATTACAATCATTGTCTTTTAAAGTATCTGTACAGCGTGAACATCTTCATGGAAACAGAAAGTCCAACATTTCACATATTATTCACTGTCATTGTGACTCGACGCTCTCTGAAGCATTAAAGTTATGAGATAAAAGGCTTTTGAGCCTGAAGGGCTGACTGCCAAAATACAGATTTTACTGCAGAGGGGTCACGAGAGGTCACTGCAATGAGCTCACCAACAAAAACACAGCTGTTGTATGAAGTGCTGCCAAATGTGACCAGTAGATGGTGCCCACACACAAACACACACCCCGGTGCAAACATGAAAATATCCAAAGTGCTACATGTAAAAGCCATCTGATGGGATTTGACTGAAAAATTCAGCTCATGCAGGATTTATGCAGATGTTTAAGGCACCTTACAGCATCATAACTGTATCTGCTGCACAGGAGGCCCCGGTGCATTTTCAACCTCTAACTCTGGAAACAGACCACAGTGTCTGCATTACACCTGTGCCTCAATGAGAGGTTGAATGAGTGGGTGAAAATAATTCATCACATAAAAAACCTGTAGACGGCGTGGGCTCAGTCAATCAAACGGTTGTCATTATGAGTCAATGAGGAGAAAAAGCCAGGAGCTGAAGCCCATGATTTTTCTTAAAGTGACTAATGCCAGGATATGTGGAACTATTTATGAGTCACATACCCTTCCTCCACCCACCGCCAACACCAGAGCAAACACACACACACACACACACACACACAGGACTGGTTGAATACACACACACAAAACACAGACAAAGTTGCCTTAGATACCTGAAGAGCCTGGTTTATCCTTTAAGCTCCGGGACCTGTAGGTGTAACTGCATCATTACTGTCCCTCACATGCTCAACCAAGGACTTCTAATAAAGAGGGATGGAAACAACATAAACACAATTTAATTTAATGGACGCACTTCTGTCTTCCTGAGCGAGCAGATGCTCATATTCCAAGCTTCTCTCTAAAGGTTAATGTTTTTAATAAAAATGAGATTTCCTTCAAAAGTGTGTGTATTTTCAGCAGGTAAGCTTCCATAAAACCGACTTCTCTGGAGCTTTGAAGTGGTGCAGTGAAGGAGATGACAAGACCCGGTTTCACAGTTGATTAGGTAGGCAACTATGAAACACAAAAGAAATAACATGCCCAAAAAGTATTTCAGAGGACCAAACTTTATCTGATACAATATGATTATTCATGCTCAAATCATTATACACAGTCTTCATTTTAATTGCAGATTTTTCGTGATTCTCGGGACATTTAGGATGTAAACCATTTTCAAATAACAAATTACAGCTACTTAGTTGCACAAGAAACACACACTGACAAAACACACACACACTGACACATACAAAAACACTGCTGCAGGCACAGGAGAGGTGACCACACTGACCACTGACCAGAGCAGCACAGTAACTAATAGACTGGTGAGCTTGGTGGGGTTATCAAGTTGAGATGATGTGCCACAGCCGGTGTTTGTTACGCTTCAGGCTGCTTTAGATCAGCAGCATGATTTTCCAAAGGAAAGAGCAATGTTGTTGAGCCTCACTACCGTGGTTCTTACACCTGTCCACATTAACAGTGTCTGCATCCAAATTACAGAAGACTGGAATGCTGGAAGCTTCCGTCTCTTAAAAAGCATGTATTAATACTGCATGCAGTTCAAACTAAAAGTACTGCGAGTGTGTGTAGGAAGTCTTATGACTGATGATAGTTCGTCAAGGTGACTGACGTCTGGCCGACTACTGACTAACACTTTCATTCCATCAAGAAGAAAAATAGCATATGCTAACTTGTACAGAAGAATAACAAAGAATTCACCTCAGCCGTCAAACTCACCCTTTTCACTGGGAGGATTTATCTACAGTGTTCGTTATTAATGTTTCCTCCTGGGCAGAATTTCATTACAGGTGGCATTTTAAAAACCTGAAGATTCATTAGTGAGCATATTTCTAAAAGGCAGGGACCTACGCAAATATTTTGAAAGCCTGTGGCTTAAATTAATCTAAATGAAGCCACACCAAGTTAGAACATTACATTATATAAAGAAGTACATTCAAACACAAACACTAACACAAACACAATAAACTGCTATTAAGTTACTCGCAGTTAACAGGAAACTTTTGTATTTTTGTTTGTGTCACTGTGTGACTTTGTTGTTTTTTTTAACACATTGTTTCAGATTTTTAGACACTTAAAATAACAATCTGAGTGACAAACGCAAACACTTTTAGTGGGCGAATATTGACAGTGTGCAGTTGTCCAGAAGGATTACATTACAAACTGTTTCAGGGCTGTCGGCTGCAGCGCTCTCGCTCAATTCTGGACCCATTTCAAGAACTGCTGTCTCCATTGGACACAAAAACATGGGGAAATACTGTACAGGTTGAAAAGCACATTTAAAGAGAAATATTTCCATTTAAATATGTAAAATGTAATGCAAAGGTACACCGATAAGGTTACAGAGTGGAGAGAGATGCACGGAGCTGTGCGGTAAGCTTGTCCAGATGGAACCATCATGTCCCAGCCAGCTCCTGGGGAGGAAGAGCCAGGAACATGAAGAGGCTCATTCTGGACAACTTCCTCTGGGAAAGGCTGAGAGCTGGGATCAAAGCCAGCATGCTATGTTGTAGAGAGTCTCACCAGGGTTTTCCCTTGCACCGCAAATATATATATCTCAGTGTCAATGTTCAAATGTTACATCGTCCCTTTAAAGCTATGTGCTGTGGAGCACTAATTAAGCCTAATTGATTTCCCGTGTGACTGGAAATAACACCACAGAATCTTAATATTAAACACTAAATTAACTAAAATATTGTGTTCGGCACTAAATGTTGTTTTGGCTATGGTATGTATTATTTTTAGATGAATTCTCTTTATTAACCATAAATGATATTCAAATTAAGGATTAGTTTTTATTAATTTATTTGTTGCTTAATGTTAATGCTGATTTGTCAAAATGACTCATCATATTTTGCAGTTGGCTTTCCATGTTGACGGGCAATTACGATACTAAAGGCAATAAAATACCAGCAAAGAACACTACACTGAATGTTTAGTTGTACTGCGGGTTTTGCAGTTGAGCAGTGGTTGTATAATATACTGTGGTGGACTCCTTCTTTTCATTGTCTGCTGGTGCCATTAGTTCATGAACAATGAATGATGACAATAATATAAGGCCCACTATGATGCAATAATACACTACTAAACTCTGTATACTTTACTTAAATAGCGTCTTTTAGAACAGCAGATTGTCAGTGTGTCTCGCTCTTCTTCTTCGGTTTATCTGACCTTAACTTTTGTGTAAGGAGGTGACTCTAATGATGAACGCCAAGACCAGACTGTCAGCTAGAAACAGACTCAACCTTGACATCTTTCATTGCACAGCATCAGATCGAGCTGTCTGTCAGAGTCTGCTGCATCTCCTAGGCAACTGGGAGCTCCTCAGTGACAAACATTATGTTGTTATTCAAACAGGGCATCTGCTAAGGCTCCACCTCCGCTTGTTGACCTTGCGTGCACCTGAGCTGCTGCCACAAAGCTTGTGTAGTTAAACACTGCATATCTAAAGAGAATTGTCCGAGTGAACAAAATATTCAAAGTCAAATGTTTAGATGATGTTGAATGTTTATATATATTCTACAAATATTGACAAAGTTTTAGGAGTTTGTCAGTTTTCAATCAAAGGAAGCCCCAAAAGGATTCCCTGAGGAACCCCTAATAAAGAAAAAGAAGTAAACGGCTGATTTCAAGACGGAAAAGTGTTTTTTTTGGTTCAATCTGCTGCTGCTGAGAGAAAAGATCAGATCAAAGGCAACAAAGTGAGAAAGATGTCCATATGGCACTTGTTCAAACACTGAGTTATTTTTATAAGAAAGTATTACCGCTTTGCTTTTATCAGCAAAAACTCAGCCTACACCACCAAAGGGCAAAAAAAGTCAATAGTCTCAAAGGCTTTCAGGAAAACAGAGCGTATGGAGGATGTGATCACAAAAAGAAGAGAGGACTAACAGGAGCAGGGAGCTAGCATGGGAGTGATTATGATATCACCATATTTTAGTGGAAGTGAAACTGTAATAAGTGCCCTGGAGTAAAGATGAAAATCGTGGACAGACTGCACATTTAGGCCTTTACGCTTGTAAAGTTTTAACAAAATCAACCCCTGAATGTTCAGCACCATTTTGTCCTGTCCTACACGATGACATTTTACAATAGACTTCTGTTCCTGCCAATAGACGTGTGATCTTTGACAGCCTGCCTTGTTAAAGGGGCATTATAAAAGTTAAACTCTGAATATTATTGCAAAATGAAATGACACCCATGTTAACACCCCCTGTCCTAATGGTCTGCCAGCCTCTCAGCACTTCTGCTCCACAAAGGGAGTGTTTGGTTTTTAACTTATAAATATACTGTTCTCCTGCTTCCTAATATCTATCTAATTTTAAAGTTCACATTGCTGCTCCTCTGTTTAGATGCAGTCAATGCATCTATCTGTGAATCACAGATTGAGTACCTAGTACCAGCATCCCCAAAGCCCTCAGGCAGCTTTACAGCAACACTCTGCTGACGAACGACATGTAGCTCCACAAAAACACGTCACCTGGTGAGAAAAGACAGGCAGGGCTCCAAAATAACAAGGACGGTCTGCACTGAAAACCTCTTCATCGATAATATTAACAATGCTTTGATGACCTCATCCCTAGGCTTGGCAGGAACAGACTCAACAACAACAACATGCAGAATTTTATATTTTTGTTGCCATTCTATGTGTTATAATGTAGGTATAAAAGTTCAGGTTGATCTTCCTATCCTATCCTGAATCCTGAGTGCAACACTCTTCAAATGTAGATTTTTTAAAAAATCCTTGTGAAGAGGCAACCTTGTAAGTAAAAGAACATATTAAAGTAGTAACAGTAAAATAACATTAAACCAGTATAAATAATAAATAAAAGAATGGATGCATTGCCTACTCCTCTGGCCAGGTCATGAAAGATTGTGCTCGGTTCAGATAAATCTACTTTTATTCGTTATTCCTGCCAACTTTAATTATAAAGACGGGAGCGATTTGATTTTCTGAGACCACTTTGGGTCACTGACTTTATTTAGAAACTGCACATGTTCGTCACTGCTGGGAGGTAAAACTGGACGGTGAGGAAAGCGGCACTAGAATGTGTGCTTCATTTACAGTACGTTTGTTCATCAGCAGCACAAACAGGTGGTCAAACTTTTCAAGGGAGTGCATCACGGCATTTGTCTTACAAATGTACAGTAGACATGATGAAAAAAAAATCTCTCCCTCAAAATTACAGTTAATCTTTTCTAACTCTTCTCGACAGAGACAGAGAACATTAGGTAGGACCAGCTTGAAAAAAAGTAAAGTATGTTGTGAAAGTGAATAAGAAAAAATAACTCAAAATTGCCACTGCAGCTGCCAGGATCCAATAAGAAAATACTGTGGCAGCCTTCTTTGAGTGAGCTGTGTCGGTATCTTATTAATTGAACTTGTCTCGGTCATACGTGATGTTTTCCCATCCATTAAATGTCACCATTTATTACATTTCCAGCACCAGCTCTCGTTAGAAAACAGTATTAGATGCTCTCCGTCTTATTCACAACAAATAAACCGCAGGGAGGAAGAGCTGATCCAAACTAAAGGGGAATTCATGGATGGGCAAACCTTTTGACAGTCCCAAGGAGGTTGGTTCATTGATAATGTTTCAACCAGAAGGTCACACTTTTGGTTTCCTTTCTAGACGAAGACCGTGGGTGAGACTATGAGGCTGACTATCACTGAAAGGTCAGAACATTAGGGGGCTCTCAGCCTTTTGGGAGAATAGTTTTTATTCCATCTGCAATTTCTCACCCACGAAAGTAAAAAACGTGACATTTGGAGGCTTGTGCCATTTTTTTTCACTTGATATGTGTAACATTAAGGGGAAAAGTTCCCACATTCATCTTAATGGTTAAGAAACTAATATAGTGAAACTATAGTGAAACTATATTAGAAGAAATTATCGTGAAGGCTTTTAACTCGTATGTTGTATTCATTTTATTTCATCTCGGTGAGTTTAAAAAAAAAAGAAAAAACACACTAGTTGACCAACCAAAGTTGTTTTCATTCCCATAAATGTTGGCCAAGTCAAATTTGTCCAGTTCATGTAACATGAACATGAAATGACAAAATCACTAGACAGCAGACAAATGAATGATTTCTAAATGAAATACATCTATGAACATTACTAAAGAGAGGAAAACACTGCTTAATTGGCTAGCAGTGGCCCTGGCATGATGTAACAGTGAAGTACTGTTACACATACAGCATCACTGCCAAGTGAAAAATGAGTTTGTCAAGTCTCACCTGATGACAAGCAGTGGAACCCTGCATCCAACATTAAA
This sequence comes from Nibea albiflora, assembly GCA_014281875.1. NCBI lineage: Eukaryota > Metazoa > Chordata > Actinopteri > Sciaenidae > Nibea > Nibea albiflora. The sequence continues at coordinate 9,027,712 of CM024792.1, read as the reverse complement.
TACTGTTTATCAGCCCAGTTAAATTTTGCAATGACTCTTGGCTGTAATGCACCCTGTATATACATATGATTTTTATTCTTCACTTGCAGTATGCTCAGAAGTTTTATGTTGTGTTACAGCTACTGATGACACACTCTTGCCAATTAATTATTCTTACCGATAAACAATTTAGAACTCTTCAGCAACAACATGACCTTTGCGTACGCTGCAGCTGATGCCCTACCTGATATTTAACATTTCCAAGTACTCCTTGGTACAACTCATTCTTAACAAGGAGCATTACCACAGCTTCTGCCACACCACCTGCCACTATTTGCTCATCAATGGGACAGATATTCAGCTGTGGATTCAACATTCAGCTGTTGGCACTGCAGTAAAGCAGTTTTCGATGCCTTTATCACTACTTAACATGATGCATGTTGGTACTGCCAAATGAAATGGATCCTGTGTGACTTGAACAAGTGTCAGGAGTTCACAAAACAGGGCTTCAGGAATTAACATGTGTGTCACGTAGGTGTCCATCCTTCTTTGTGGCTCAGTGTTATGTTTTTTGTGCAAGCATGATATGTTCACCGTTTGATCCTAAAACGAGTAGAAAAAGACTAAATGGACTCTCCATCTTCCCTGTAGTGGTAAGAAAGGGTGGAGATGGTGGAGAAAAACTGTAAGCTTCAACCTAAGCCATCTTTGGTGACTGCAGCTTTCTCTGATTAGCTGGGGACAGGTTGCATTACGTTGGGTTGGGCATGCTGTCTGTACTCCGTACCAAATAAAATCTCTATATTATACAGGAGATTCCCCAGTGCTCCACATATGCTGGGCCAGAATTTAAGTAGATTTGATCAACAGCATCTCATCTTAGCGACATGTTCCAGCTTTCTTTTTACAGCACCAGCTTGTGATTTGGGCTGTTTGGGTGGGTGAATGCAACTTACAAATCTTCCCTAACGCAGTTTTAATTCTGTTATGAATAAATGAAAACACAAATTATTCCTTTAATCCAATTATATCAATCTCTTGAGGCAAAGGTTGTCAATTTAATGGCTGTTAGTGCAAAGCAAACATCAAAGACCTACTGTGAAATTAATATGTGACTATAACAAAGGCTGTACAGTGTCTGGAGGTGCAGTGGTAGATACAGAGGCAGGTGAACTGCAGCTTTGTTTCCCCTCATCGACTCATACAGTTGATATGAAAATGGGTCAGTAAACTCTCTGCCTTTTTTCAAAATGGTGGACATTTTAAAACCAATGACTTCATTTTGTTTTGACCCGTTGTATGACAGCAAGCCGATAAATAGTTTTTTGTGAGCAGAAGTCAAATGAGATCAGAAACCACCCATTTTGTTTTTGTCCTTCAGATTTCCCAGCGGGGCTATTTATTGTCTCCGCCATGATCTCTTCTGTTTCTGACAGTTAAACTGATAGATCCTAGTTAATTTGGCAATGATATGATGATGATGAACTGGTTGTAGCAGCGACAGGGGAGGTGGCTGTTTGCAATGTTTCCCTGCAAGATGGCCGGGCCTTCCTGTGTTAATAGATGAATCCCGTTCTCTTGTTGTTGTTCTGCTTGTGTGTGAGTAACGGGCACAGAGATACCCCTTGACTCAACACACCAACAGATCTGCATCAATGTGATGAATCATAGTCATTATGCCCACCGCCTCCTGTTTGTTGCTGGAATGGATCTGTCGTTGTTGCTTCTCATATTACCGGTCAAACTAAAGCAATTACGGATATTACAGATTTATTGTTTTTCTATGAGGTGACAAGGAGTGGGGCACAGGGAGGGAGGGAGGTGACTAATCTGTTGGCAACAAGCAATCAGCAGGTAAAGTGGAGTGTTATCTCCAAAATAGCATTTAAATAAACATTATGCTGCCGAGCAGTATTATTTTTATTTTTGTGCTCTCCTCCGTATAGTTTCTGTAGAACAACAAATACTTTATAGTTAGAAGTACATCACAGCTCGTGCCCGAGTCAAAGTAAATGCAAGATTTGTTCAAATAATTTCAAATATCAATTTGGTCAGTTTATGCAAAATCAGACTGGTTTTACTGTGCCAATATTTGCTGCACTTGGAATCAGAGAAATACAATAATGTTGCCTTTATGGTTACTTACAGGACTGTCAGGGATATTCTCTACGTAGCCACAGCTACTAAACTAATACCCACAGATCAACGATTCTGAATCAGAAGAAGAATAACAGAATATCAGAAACTTATCAATATCAATAAACAGAATATCAGCAAGACCAAAGTGTATTTTTGCTTCTATCCTGCCACACACAAAGAGTAGTAAAACAAATGAAAAAAGTGAGGTCAGTGCAAGGGCGGGGACAGAGATCTCTATTGTATTCTGAGAGTATGGTGGTAATTCATCAAGGTTTATCGACAGCAATGGCATTCTTTTCTCTGATCCGATGTATGTTGACTGAATCAGAGGGCATTGTTTACACATGGGCAAGAAGTGCTTTACTCATCCCCTGTAGTGCTCACTAAGCTATCGCTGTGTGGCTGCCAGATGGATCAGAAACCCTATTTGCTCTTGTGATTGCTTGCTACTCAGAAATACATGGCACGTCACCACACAACTCACTCTACTACAGATAAGGGGAAAAAACTGCCTGGAGATTTTTCCAAATAATAACAATGAGCTTGGTTGAGATCTGAGACTTCCCCTTCCTTCCTCCTTCATCTTCTTTCTGTTACACTGAAAGTCTTTTTTATTTATTACCAAAAGTAAAGATCTTTGTCATTTCTCAATTTCAGGGTTAATGCGTCAAATTATATTTTTCAATCCCCTCTAATCCTTAGACGTCACCAACGTATGTGTCTTTTGGTATGAAATAGGTCAAGGAGAGCATGCAAACTCCACAGTACTGGCTGATACTAAGATGCTTGTGCCATTTGGATACAATTCACTTTGTTTCTCATGAGTGAGATGCCACTGGAGAGATAATAAAAGAAATACTTCACATCACAGATATTGTCTGTTGGCTCATTGATATGTTTAATTTCCTGTACTGGCCATTCATGGTATTCATAATGAACTGCTGCAGGCTGAATGGGAAGCATCTCACCCTTCACATTATACATTTAAACTCTGAAAGCTGCACCACCACCAAGCTTGGCTGACAACCTGCTGACAAAACAACAAAAACCAAGTTTGATCTCTGTCACAGATGTCCAACATGACGCATCATGAAACACATTTTAGAAGTTTTTACACTAGACAAGAGAAAGAGACAGCTCCGCCATGACACACCTGGAGGAATTAGATGAGCAAATGTTACACCTGACAAGCCGATGTGCGTCAGGTCAGGCCATTATTGGTCTGATATCATGAAGCTGGGCTACCAGTCAAACGATTTGAGATGGATTGTGGGTGGTAATTTAAAAACCTTACCACTAAATTTTATAACCGTAAAGGCTCAGCTACACCGAGTGTTTCTGTCACTTACAGTGAAAAAAGGAATGGTGAGTTAAGAGTTGAGCTTTCAGTGCAACATAAACCGATAAACCGAATATGCTAGAAGCAGAGCACTGCCACTTTTATAATTAATTGCTCATGAAAGTTACATGTAATCCCCTGAGAGAGCATAAGAGATGTTTTTCCTTCTTCCTTCTATAATCATACAATCAAAATCTATAATTGACGCATTCCTATTCTTTACTATGTGTGTTTTTTTAATTTCCCAAATCAAATGAAATACAGTTAAAAAGTAATTAGGCCCTATTAAAACATTTAAAGTCATCATGCAGCATATGTGAGTGAACAATGCACAAATCATGTTATTACAAGCAGTTACAATGTATGTGTACAATGTGTTTACATTTTCAGATCGTTCTGATGATTTGTATCAAACCTACACCCTTCAGGTCAGGAGCATCATTTACTGTTATTCTGCAGGAAGGAAGTCAGTGAAAAATGTATTCTATGAAATCATAACAGGGCATGAAAGCACCATTAAACATCACATCCTGAGTAAAACGAACAAAACAAGTTTATCAAGCAGGCGGCAGCAGCAGTTTCCAATAAACGCCTGACCTGTTTTCGCCACGGGCGACTGGCCTGCCTGGGAAATAAGTAAACACTCTCAATTCTGTATGAGTCTCACTGCCAGCTGTAGGCTAGACTAGACTAATTCCAGGGAAGAAAGCAAATAAGAATATTTCCCATAATGTTTTCCTGTTCCTTACAAATTTCTTTAAATTGCTGCTGTTGTGTCTGGTCTAAAAACCAGGTGCACAATCGTGACTCAAGATTTTATGTAGTCCAATTTTTGTTTCAGTCTCCAGCTGCGCAGAGACAAACTCTGGTTTGTGGTTTGTAATTGCAAAACTGTCAAAGGGCTGTCTCGACTTTTTAGCAAACAAACAGCCCGGTGCTCTTCAGTGAGTTGAGGTATCTGGTTGTTTTTCCAGGAAAATAATTAAACCTCGTGTGATTTATATTTTGGTCGTGTTGCTCGGTCGTCAATAAAGCCAAACCGAAACAAATCCCTGCTGTTCTCTGTTCTCAAAGAGCACAGTACAGTACGCTCTGTTTGAAGGAACTTAATGGCCTATTTTAAGGCCAAATACAACAAGAGGCACACCTTGACCTCTTAAGACAATTTAATGCAACATATGTTCCTTTTTACGTAAGTCATGTTTGTCGTTTCCATGTGAAGAGAAGAAATCTGAAATCTGTGATTCAGAGTGTTATTGGTTTCCATTTGCATATTGATTTTGTAGGCAGAACTGTACATGTACTGTTTCTGTGTGTGTTGACAACAGGTTATTTCAGTTCTGCAGCCTTCATGAAGCCATATATTCTGACCTACCATATAACAATCTACCAAAGCTGCTCCACACAACAAACATTTTCAGCTTGTCTTCTGCTTGTCATTTGTTTGAAAGCAGTCTCCACCGTCCTGACTAATAGTTACTGGCTAACAGTACTGGCTGAGGTTCAGGCTGCGTCATGTTTCCCCCGTCAGCTTTTCAATAAGCCACAATGATAATAAATCAATGTCCAGGCCACTAGTCACTTATCTTCACCTTTTACAAAATAATAATAATAATAATAATAATAAAAAACCATCTACCCTGAAAAGATCCCAGTGGCATTAAATGGTCTCTATGCAATGCAAAAGCAACATCCACACAACAAGGTCAGCTCATGCAGGTATTAAACACCACTACTTTAGCTTTCACTAATCCTCAGTGAACTGACAGTCCGTACAATCCTTTGTGTCTTTTGTTAACATGAGATTGGTTAGATGGCATTTAGTTTTTCGGTCTCGATGGCTGCTCTTCACTCCTCTGATAACCTAGGGGGTAACACTTTATGCCATTATCCCTGAAAAACAGATGTGCTCCATAGCAACGGGTGTAATTTTTCTCCATCCACGCAGAAGAAGTGATTTTCGAAGCAGGCCATTCCAGTTTTATGACCACTGGTCCAGATCACGTTGTCTTACTCACTCCCCTTGGGATGCATGAATTCACGGCTGACCTAACAGCACGAGAACATCCTGGAGTCCAATGGTCATTCCCCTTAAGAGCCTCCATCAACAGTAACCTGTTTCTGTAGTGTCATTGAGCCAGACAGTGGATCTTTACTTGACAATTCATTAAATTCAGCCTGGAGAGAATCCCCCAGCTTATACAAAATGCCTGAAAGACAGTTTATCCCCGAGTGTGCATCTGCCCTGTTGGCATTGCCAGCACATTCTGTGACATTTATTGGCTTATCAGCCAGGCCCAGGTTACAAATATTAACATGCAGAAATGGATGCCGATAAAGTGACGTGGAAATTAGTATTATATGAATATTAAAATGAAAACAGGGAAACCTACAGGGCTTCATCAACATTCATCTCTTCAGGTTTGTAATTTTTCTTTAAGGGCATGTGGCTGCACTCATTGGGGCTACTGTGCTGCAACTAACAATTATAATTTTTATCACTGATTAAGTGGACAAGCATCTTCTCAATTAATCTATTAACATTCTATGTCAGAAAGGTCAGAAATTAGAGAAATAGAATATATATATATATATATATATAATTTACAATTATTTACATTTACAAATAGTACAAAAAGTACTATGTGATGTGATGATAGATATATATATATATATAAAAATTGTGATTTTTCCCTAATTTCTATGTCAGAAATTATTTATTTACATTTACAAATATTTACAATTTTCAAGTCCAATGCGATGTCTAGAAAGCCAATCAACAGTCTAATTCTATATTGTCTATATGCAGAAAAACAGAAATCTACCTGAAACTTTAGAGAATGATCATTAGAACTGTCAATTAAGATTAAGAAAATATTCAATTTAAGAAACCTAGATTCATAGATTCTCTGTTATATAAGGATAATATGCCCATAATATGCCCTTTGTAACAAAGCTAGTCATACTATCTGTGCTATTGAACAATATAATACAGAGGTGGATTCATATTCATTCATGTTTTACATCAAGTCTTGCATAACTCCACCCACCTGTACGGAGGGTGTTTTATATTTAAAACTGATATGAGTCATCTGGAATGATACAATCAGAGGTATTCTGGGACAAAAAAGAAAGACGGACTAAAAGCAGAGCCAGTGTAAAGCTGGCTGACTCACTGCTCTTACTCCTACCTACAGCTCAACCTGTTAAAATTCCCACCGCCGTCAGTCACCGCAGACGGCATTCACACTGGGAAGAGCTGAAATAGTGTTGGGATGTAACTGAGTAACAGATAAAGGACAGCCGAAGGCATTCGACAGAGGCTGATGTCAGTGAACTCAAGTGAGTCCATAATTAACTTTTTGACTCACTGCTGGATGGAAAGGTCAACCAGCCAAAATACCAAACTGACTTTTTGTCACATATTCATTACAGCACAATTAATTAAGGTAATAGAGTAAACAGAGCGAAATTTGGAGCTCTCAAGAAGCTTACTTTCACAACACTGTTTCTACAAGCGCAAAAACACATATGGTAGTGTGTTGATGTGTATGTGTGTGTGTGTGTGTGTGTGTGTGTCAAACACCACTGTGGCGGATAGATTTGAGATTTACTCGTCAAGCGGAAATTCTGCCCGCGCGTGGCACTTGGTAAATGTGTTAATTCAGGGATCTGAGAACATTTACATTTATATTTCTATTTATAATTTGTTTTCACACAAGCAGTGACACACACACACCTCCACACACACACACCGTATGATTCTCACCTCATGTGTAAATATATATTCTTTATATACATTTTATTAAAATCTGAGGTCTGATACATTGACAGTGTTGCATTGAGAGGAGTCTTATTAAACTGTTCTGAGTTGTTATCATGTTCACTTGTAGAGGAGACTGTGACTCAGTATCTTTGTTTCACCCATGTAACTTGCATCTATTTATTTTTACACTGTGATTTCAGTCTAAACAGCAAATACTCAAAACCATTTGTTCCATCTTCTTCTCATCTTTTACCTCATCACGGTTAATAAAGTGGCTTTAGGCTGAGCTCCCATTTCAGACCTTAAATGTGGGAGCAGCCTGATGATTTACGTAAGGCTTGTGCCACATAAGCACTGTCCAGGGTTTGAGCTGACTTTTGTTTCATGCTAAATTAGCCTCTCCTCTCTTCATATCAAACTGTCTCCAAAATGTGTAACGACACCAAGACTGTCAGCAGATCTGCCAAACTAGGAGCAGAAGAGTACGAGAACACGGCACACACAAAAAAAAACAATTGTAGAAACTATCTAAATGGAAATAAACAACTTGCAGATGCTTGCAGATCCAAGCGTGATGCTCTGAGAAGTCTGACCGAACATATCAAAACAGTCAAGATATTTGGAAGAAGCCAGATGAAGTGTTTACTGCCTGTTTTAAAGCATAAAACAGAGGAAGACAAAGAGATTGTTGTACTAGAGATACTATTATTTACCATATTGCAGAGTTCATGTTTCACTCTAATGCCAGCAGATACAGATTTTTTAAATAGTAATTTTAGGTTTTATGTTTAAGTTTTATGTTTCTGTTTTTTCTTGAGGTAATGAGTAGTATTTGTACCCAACACACACATAAAGACAATTTAAAATATATTATTTTACAAAAAGTGCACTTTAAATAATGTCATTTTACAGAAAGTTTTCTGTATTCTATCAGATGTTTTGCTTTTTTAAACAATAAAATGCCTGTAGACTTACAGATACTGTTCAAGGCCAACAGCCTTGAAGCTAATGTTAGGATCCCTCTGATAAATTGGTACGTCACATAGGCTATTAGCTATTAGCAGATAGCTATCGGTTAGTATGGTTTTGTGACTAAGTGACGCTTCAGTCAAAGCTTTTTCTAACATGGCCAGAGGTTAGTCGAGATTGCGAGTCTGCTCTATTTTTTTCTCTCTTTCGGACATACTTCCTACCTGTCTCAGTGAGATACACTGGATTCCCACCAGAGGAAAGAGAAGTGTGTGATTGACATGTGAAATGTTTTAATTTAAGAATATAATGTTGATAGGAGTAGTATACACAGTATGTATTGCCCAAACTGAATGCATTCTAAAATTATTTTTACATTTGTTTCTTTTGCAAGAAATAGTTCCAAAGTTTAATGGCCATGACCTTAGTCCAAATATTACTGATCGTCTTCATAAGCCACTCCTGTGCTTCACAATTGTGGACTCCAGCTCCCCATACACATTCACTGCTCTTATTGCACATAACAGGCAATAACAAGATTCTGCTAGTTACAAAAACCTGTGTAATTATTACATTTTAATCGTCATCCCACGGGGCTATGCTGCTTTTTCACTGCAGTGAATAAAGAATCCATAACATACACACACAAAGCTGACTTACCTCATGACAAATGTAGACATCCTTGTTTATCTTCTTTATGTTGACTTGACCATGTATCTGTCTATCACATAGCTCAAGACATTTAGCTCTGTTTAGATGTGGTTTAGGAAATGGGATGTCGGGGATGAAATAGCCTCTCAGGGCACCTTGCATCAGACCCCTGCCCATCCCTTTTCCATCTGTCTCCAAAAGTTGTGTATAGCAACGTCTATCTTGTGAAATCTTGACACTTAGCTGCCATGCTAACGGGTGCTATGAGAGCACGGTCAGTATCAGGCTAGCAATGCATTGAGTTGAGTATGTGCAGTCATGCTCACACTGCATGCACAAAAAACATTCTTGATAATTTGGTAAACATGTGGCCGTTTCTTGCATACATAATCTATAATAATATAGATTATAATATATAATCTAACAACGCAGCTGAAACATTACATACTCAATCTGACATACTTAGTATGAATAGTACATTAGTAATTCAGTATGATTGACAGCTCCTCCAGTGAAGCCAGAACATCTCAATCGCCCCCTGGTGGCTGTAGTATAGGACATAAAGGTTGTTTGTTTTTGTTGCAGGTGTGTAGATAATTCTTATGCTGATGTTACTTATGGATGAAAGATGACTTTCAGTATGGACAGTGCAAGATCAAAGTTATGAATGTCACTCAAAGTGAACGGAGCAGCAACAGTACAGAGACAGAGAGATTAGCAGAAAATGTGATTTGTCAGTTAACAAACACTACAGCCTCTCAAGATAACATTTAGCTGCTATGTAGCACTAGCTACATTAATTAGCTGCTTGTCATTACTAATTGTGTGAGTCCAGAGGAGTGAAGAGGGCAGCGAGGAAAGGAGCAGAGAGTGATGCAGGCACAGAGGGATGAAAAGAGAGGAGCAGAGAGAGGAGGATGCGAGGAGAAGTGCGAGGAGCAATGAATATAGTTAATCTTAATAGAATTCATACCTACTGTGAAATTACAGAGATTCATCTGAAAGTTGTCTTATTTTAATGTTTCTTGACATAATATATGTTATTTTACAGTAACTATAAAACAATAATATTTTAATTAATTTTGACTATAAAATCTACTCTGTATTTTTACAGTTATTGTATGTGATCCAGTTATTTACTGTCATTTTACGATTTTTACGTGTTTTTTTTACAGTGTAGAGCATACAGGGAAACCTTTGGTTTCTTTGTGATTATCTGCTCAGTGTGAACTCAGGGGGTGAAAACAGCACTTCTGCATGTGTGTGAAATGTCTATGAGGCGTGACGAGCCGCTGCCTTGCTTGTTGACAGCAAGCAGCGTCTGGGGAGCAGAGCTGTACCGCCAGCCAGTCACAGAGATGTTTATCGACTTTTATATTCACGCTGTCCAAATGTGTCATTATTTTCCGCTAACCTGCTGCACTATAGGACACATAAAAACATGACGCAACCCTAACCCTGAATCTAGATGGAAAGAGAATGAATTTGATTTGCAGTTTCTGTAAAACCTAAAATTTTATTTATGGTCTTTCTGTATTTTCAAGTTAATCAATGCCAAAAAAAAAAATAAAAAAAATAGACAAAAGACGCAAACACCGGCCATCAGTCTCTCCCACGGCAGTGCTGGGGTACAAACACACAGAAGCTGAGCTCTTCATCAGCCTGACTGATGAGACTTACTGAGCAGTTTACCGTTAGCTACTAAACCATCACCCGCATCTCCTCCATCATCCTGTAAAGTTCATGGAGTGTGACATAGAGCCCAGCCTGATCACAGATAGACCGCTTCACTCCAATCACAATTATTCCAAAGCCTTTTAATCCCGCCAGTGCCATCGTTAAAAAATCCTTCCAAAACAAATCCTTCTTTATTTAATTGCATGTTGAATTTATGATTCATCTCGACAATAAAGAGAATTCATTAATCTGTAATTGCATGGTTCTTAACTTGCAATAACAGGTAATTGCATTAAACTGCATGATTTCCGACACCACGGCGTCTGTGTTTTCCTCCCACAGAGGAGCTGCGAAACAGGTCAGCAACAGCATGAACATTTACATGAAAGTCACGTGAACCTGATCTCCCAGAAAGCCATGTTGACAGAACACAGACACGTTTCCTAGGATACAGTTTATATGGTGCCGGCCACGCTGAACTTCCTCCACAGCCATCTCAATGTTAACCGGCTCCAAATGAACGACGCTTCAACACAATCAAGCAAGAAGTCACCAGACAAGAGTAAATTAAATCTCAGACTGGTTTTTAGTCATCTTGTGAAACTGGTCAAATAAAAGGCAGATGCTGAGCTGGGCTTCTTACTGTCTGCGCTTGCTTGATGTTTGGCTGTTAGCAAAGTTGTCAGCGCATAAAAGATACACGTGTATCGTGTTGAAGAAATCATCGAGTCCAGTTGAAATGTCTGCTGTGGTGGTGACGGAGGTTACGGAGGGCGTCTGAGCTAGTGAGCTGACCCAGAGCAAATGAAACGGAGCACTTCTATACAACCATGGTCAGAGAATATGTAAAAGGGTAACAATAGGACAGGAGGCAGGAAGGGCACATATTCAGCATGTCACAAGACCGAGGCCTAAACACTGCAGGGCTTTCAAGACGTCACCTGATTAGCTAGTCTGCACTGTCCCCAATGTGCACTGCGTTGATCAAGGAACACAACTCAGTAAGGGCTAAAGGCTTTCCCTGGACATTACTTGATTCACTTAGTCTATACTATGTTAAATGTGTATTTTCTTCACCAATAGCTGTCCATACATATAAACTGGGGGCACAATAAATACCAACTCTTATTGGGAATGTTGGAAACACGAGGGTTGACGTGATAAGACACTGGTTTAGAAATGCACCTGCACTAGACAGCGAAGTCACAGTAAGAAATAATTTATTCTTCATCAAAGATAGAAAAACATCGACCTCATGGTCTAATTTGTTGCATTTCTTTTCATTTTTTAATGACAAATCCGATTTAATGACGTTTAGGGGAACATTCAGAACCATGAACATTTACAGCCCCATTAATAATGAACTAATCTAATATTAATTCATCTTATCAGTCAGTGCTTCACTAACCCCCTGATATTCATCATCTATTTATGTCAGCAGGGTGAGAGGAAGCAGAGGCTCTTCAGATACTCCAGGCTGCATGTCGTGGCTAACTATGATAATAACGACCTGTAGACAGTCATCAATCATTGCTCCATTTGGTCTCCAGGAAATTAGTATCAAACAGGGTAGATGGAGGTAGACTGGAGATGTTTGCTGGTTATTTATACAGTTTTATGTGTGTGCAAAGTGAGTACAAATCATTTCCATACATATAAAAAACAAAGTACAAAGTACTTATTTAAAATGCTTTCTGTGGTTTGTAATTAAGCTGATTTATTATATCCTTTTTATATAAATACCTTCTAAATGATTAAATGAATGCACCTCCCTTCAAACTGAGCATACTCATGATATTAACTGTCAGTCAGCAGTCAGTGCTGCTCTCGTTAATGTTTGAAGTTTGGGACTTAATCTTTACAAGTTAATTTAAGTGAGCAATTAATCCGATTATAACCAGTGGATTGTTCAGACACTCCAGAGGGGAAAGAGATTACCGTTTCAAGGAGGAGGGCCAGGACATGCGTGGTTTTTTCAGCCCGGGTCGCAGCTTCTCCAGAGTCCGGTTGCGGCACAGGTAGCGCTCGGTGTCCGAGTTGAAGCGCTGTTTGATCCGTATGTGAGTCCTGGGTTGTCGCCACAGATGTTTGGGTGGCTTGGCGAGCCCTGCTCCCTCTCTGCTCAGCGTGGTACACTCCATGTTCTACTTGTTTTGTTTTGTTTTAAGAAATGTTAACGTTTAACGTGCGGCCGTTAAAAAAAGGAAAGCGCTCGGCTGACTGTTAGTTTAACGGTGAACGGACACAGAGCGGCGCGCGCTGCACGGTCCGCTGCTGTCCACGAGCCGGAGTGCTGAAACGAGTCTCAGCCTCTCTCTCCCTCCTCTCTCTATGTGTGTCTCTCTCTCTCTCTCTCTCTCTCTCTCTCTCTCTCTCTCTCCTCTCTCTCTCTCTCTCTCTCTCTCTCTCTCTCTCTCTCTCTCTCTCTCTCTCTCTCTCTCTGCCTCGCCTTTTACTGCTCTCTGTCTCTCCATCTTCACTTTTCTCTTCTTCCCATCTGGTTCACAAACAGATATACACACACAGTAAGCTGGTTAGCTGTTTGTCCTGTGCGCAGATCATCATCACTGGTGTTTATCATCCCTCTTATTAACCTGACAGGACCTCTGGTGTCTTTGTAGCCTTCAGTAATCATTCAGTTCATATTTGTGAAAGCACCTCTGACATGATGAGAAATATCTGACACAACCAAACAAAATATTTCAGCTAAGAACTCTTTCCCTCTCTTCTATGCCGACTTTCTTTTGTGAGAAACAACAATATTCTTTGTTTTCTGGACAAAAACGTCTGCGAACAATTAGTTCTTCTCCTTCGTTTACTGAACGCGTGCTTCTGTTTATAGCTGTTTGCTAACCCTTAAAGAAAGTAAAGAGATTTGATGATTTGTCCATCTCTCCATCCATCATATTGTGTGCATGTGATATTCAGTTAGCAGTGTGTGCAATGTGTTGACTGCACTATGAGGCCACAAACGAAATGCCGTCGAGGAAATCCAATTAAATTCACTCCTTTCCACCAGCTGGAGGCGATCCCAGATGACTTTGGGCAAGAGGCGGGGTACAACCTGGACAAGTCGCCAGTTCATCCCAGGGCTGACACATAGACACCCACTCATAATGCTATAAACTGCACCCTTCTATCATTATTGTCTGGACAGAACACACACGTGATGTTTTAAAATGTTTAAGCGAATACAGTAACAGCAACGGAGACAATAAAGAGAAACAGAAATACACACACTTATGACCTTTCAGTGACAGGCCTCTTCCTGGTACTGTAATTACCGGGCATTTTGTAAAGGAGAGCTTTCATTATCACCTGAAACCACAAAACACATTCCACCCCTTTTCCTGTGTGTGTGTGTGTGTGTGTGTGTGTGTGTGTGTGTGTGTATGGAGCTGGTCTTTACCAGACAAAAGCCCTGCTGGTTCCTCAGCAAACCAAACTATGACACACAAGAAAGAGACGTGGAGCTAATGAGCCGAGGTAGCTGTGTCTGCTGACCTTAGAGAGAGAGGAAGGCACAGCCAAGGAAACAAAGAGGCTTTCTGTAGTCAGAAATTGGATTTTCAACCAAAACTTTCACTTATTTTCCATTACACTGATAAATATCCCGGCAAATGCGTCAGCGTTGAGCAGGATATACATCATTAGCCTTGGTGACACGGGCCAACAGATGGTCCAACTTATAACAAAACATACCAGAACGGCAGCTCTTGCAGTGGATTACAACAACAGGAAAAGGCCCGTCCTTTTCGTAAAAAATATACCACATGAACACCAAGAGGCAGCATTTAAAAAGCAGGATTCTCTAAAGATGAACTTCTGACGAGACACTTCAACAGAGGCCTTTAATCTGCCTTAACATGCATGCATATCAGAAACAAACAAAACAGCATGTGTGTCACTGACCGGTGCTCGTCATGACTGGCCAGTGCTCGGCTGTACAGCACTTCCAGTCTGTCCAGTGGCAGAGCCTGTGCTGTAGATGCCCGCCGGGTGTCAAGTGTGGGATCCTGGCAAGAGTGTCTCCTCCAGAGAGGAGGCAACATCAGCTGCCCAGAGTAACGCCGCCGCACCGCCTGGTTTACCACGGGCAGCGACTCCCGACGACCCTGAGCCCAGAAAAAGAGAGAGAGAGAGAAAGAACACGAGTGTCAGTAAATGTGACGCTGTGGCTTTCAACTTTGTGAACATCAGTTGATAGTTTAAAATCTAGAACAAACTAACAACAGCTAAAAAGTTGGAATGTTCAGTTCAATCTGCTCTACAATGGTACTTATTTAACCTATTGGTTCTGTTGGACACTGCAGGTTCTACAGTACAGTGCTGTTTTGCAGAGGTGTTTCTAATACGTTGCCAACCTGACGTATATCCGTGTAGTACAGTAAATATAATAATAATAATATAATAATACATTTTATTTAAAAGCGCTTTTCAAGATACTCAAAGACACTGTACATAAAAAGAACATCAAATCAGGAAAACAATAAAAGATAGTAGGCTAAAAACACAATAGACTGAGCTAAACATTAAAAGCAATTTTAAAAAGGTGTGTTTTTATCAAAGATTTGAAGGTGGGCAGGTCGGAGCAGTCACGGATGTGTTTTGGGAGGGAGTTCCAGAGGGAGGGGGCAGCTGCAGAGAAGGCTCTGTCGCCCCAGGATCGGTGCTTGGTCCTGTGTGGTGGAGTGAGGAGGTTAGCATCAGAAGAACGGAGGCTGCGGGATGGGTTGTGGCGATGGAGAAGGTCCCTGAGGTAGGAAGGGGCCTGGTTATGGAGGGCTTTGTGTGTGAGGAGGAGGATTTTGAACTGGATGCGCTGTGGAACTGGGAGCCAATGGAGTTTCTGGAGTACCGGAGTGATGTGATCACGGGTGCGGGTGAGCAGACGAGCAGCAGAGTTTTGGATGTACTGTAGTTTATTTAAGGTTTTGGAAGGAGTGCCGTAAAGGATGCTGTTGCAGTAGTCAATTCTGGAAGTGATGAAGGCGTGAATGAAACACATCCACTTCTCAGTATGAACAATCTGCAATCTTAAGCTGATAACCTAAACAGATGCTAGCAGAATGGCTCTGGGTCATTCACAGTTTCTAGATGATGAATCCAAATGCTTAGCTTAACAAAGCTTACTGCAGTGTCCAGTGCTCTTTCACCTTTTGTACATTGATGTGTTTCATACAGTGTAGATGTGAACTCCATTAATAAAACATTAGAGTTGAAACTTTAATGCCCCAGAAATTATGAAATATCTAATCAGTTAGAATTACCATATGGTTGCAAAACATCACTGTCGAAGCGTGAATATATTATCGATATATATCATTTAATAGTCCAAATGAGAATACGAGTTCTGTCATAGCAAACTTAATTAAATTATTTCAATAATTTGATTAGAAACAGTTCAACAACTTGTGAATCTATAATGAATCTATACATTTTAATATGGGGACATATGACATCTGCCCGATCTGCCCTGAGGGCGTAACAGGCGAAGCAAAAACACTTTTCACATCTGACATGAAGTGAGTACTTTGTTTGTCTTCTCTTCCCTGACCGTTAAATTGGCTCTTTTTTCTTCTCTGCATGTTCTCCATGCTAATCCATTTAACATCCACGGAGGCCCTGAAATGGATTGCAGCAGTGAACGACATCGGGAGGAGAGACAGCAGCTTTGTCTAGTTGACAAACAACAGTGTGTGTGCGTGCGTGTGTGTGTGTAAAAATGACATAACCTGATGACTTTTCTCCATTAAAAACTGTCTAATGAGATTAAAGTAGCCGAGAAAACACATAAACTGTAAAATCCCATTTTGGCTCTGCCTCCGGCAGTTTAGAGCCTCTGCTTCTGTGTAATCTGCGCTTCAGTTCAGTTTGCGGTGTCGTCACTTGGTGGTTCAGAGAGAGCTGACGGATATTGACCTAGAAGCCGAACAGCAAGTCTCATTTCCCCGTTTGGTGACCGACCGACCTGCTGTCCATCTCAGGCTACAATACACACCCGTCATGTCAGGCAGACATACTTATACTTGGGTATCGTTTAAAGTTTTTCCTACGGGGATTTGTTTCACCTGTGGTGGCTTTCTTCCAGTCAACACCAACAAAGGATTTTAACAAATGTACTGCATAGAAAGCTCCAAAAAACTTGTTGATCTATGGTTTGGGAAGAACAACCACATTCGAATGCCAGGTGGTGGCCATCATAAAGAAGAGGGAGGCGTCATATCACTTGAATGCGGGGATAATAGCACACCTTTTCCAGTCTCTCCTGGAAGACGCTCATGAAGCTGCACTCTGATGTTAAAGCGACAGAAATAGCCGCGTAAAGATGTAAAACGAGAGGTTCAATCCCTGCTTACTTTTTCCACACACACACACAGCTGGCCAGTCAAGAGGGGAAATGAGTGTACATGCTGAAACTGCCAAACACAAGCCTCCTGAAGTTATTCAGTGAATGGAAGACAAACATACTGACAGCTTAAATGTTCCTCTGGACTAGAAGACTGCACTGGCCAAGTGTCCAGCATACAGACTTACTATGTATCTCAATGCAGCAGGATTTATGCTTGAGCTTTTTGAATGAGGGACTAAGTGGACCTTGAATTGAGCTTGTTTATCTTTTAAGCCCACATGGACAAGAAAGTGCTCAGAATTATTGCATATATACGTCTGCTTCCATCAGCTTCACCCACTGATGAAGGCTGTGAGATAAGAGCAAAAGCTCCAGGATAAAGAAAGAAAAAAAACAACTTTCAAACCATCCTGACTTCAGACAGAATCGCTTTAGTACAGACTCACTCACAGACTTCCTCCACTGCAGTACCTTCACATGCACTAAACAGGTTACTTAGAGAAATCAGGCCATTCAAACGCGCACAAACATGAATGTCAGTAAGTGTTGGAGAGATGCAGCACAGCGAGAAGACAGACCGTCGCGGGTTCACACCACTTTCCCTCACAAAAGAATGTGGCTGAATGTGACACTAGAGACAACGTTGTGTTAGTTTCAGTTTTAGTCGGACTTTGAATGCATTCACTTCAAATATGAGGATGTTTCAACACCTGTTATGATCCTTTCTTTCATTCAGTCAATCAGCACTGCTGGTTTTGGCTTGACACATTTTGTATGTAACTAATTTACTCTTTTATATTCGACTGGTTACTACGTAGAGCTGCGTAAATTTCTTGAATCTAAGTCGCATCGCATTGCAAATGTCAAAGATTCTGCATCAATCTGGGTTTGCAGCTTTAACAAAGTTACAGCCTACTAACGTCGATTGCTGATTTTCTGGCCTTGGCCGGACGATAAAGTTTTTAAAGTTAGCCGTTTTCCCCCTGAACATCTGCAAGAATGAGGGTACAACTAGCCGCTAATCAGCCCAGAAATAGGGAGGTGCTATCCAACTCTGAGAGATGGACAAGAATTTTATGCCTCACATAGATACTGGTGTTGAAATGCTGCAGCCCGTAGACTCTAGTCTGATTTCTGAAAGCATTCTCTAAATATAAAGGGAGCTCAGATTTATCTAATTGCTTTTATGGATCTCAGTATCTCAGGCGCTTTTATATTTTACCAGCATTCAAACTGTTGACAAGTGAATCGTAATCGAATCGTCAGTGAAAACTTCAGACTCTAGTTACAGGAAGATCTTTCATTTTGGTTTTACATTTTTTTGTCTGACTCATTGACTGAAGAATTATGTCAAAACAAAACCAGCACACTGCTGTTTTTCAAGCTCCACACCGACCTGATTCTCTCTCCGAAGTTGAGATTGTCACCTGGCAGCCTCATGTAACATCCATTTACAGCAGCACCATACTGGTTTGTTTCAACATGCTGCTGAGTTGTTGTTTTTTTTAGCGGAGTGACACTTTTTCCTCCAGCCAATCAGCAGCAGAGAGGAGGCAGCTGCCTGTGTTATCACCTGGCCGATCACCTGCCATGCCATACACAGGGAGTGAGAATTAGATAGAGGCGTCACGGCTGGCGTGTGACCAGATGGGACAGCATGTGCTCCGCCTCTACAAAGTTTCTCCATTAATCAAGAGCACGGCGCTGTATCAATGCTCGTGACTCACACAGTGGGAATCAAACCTCAAACTTGGCTGTATGAGCGCTCAAGTCACGAAGTAATGGCTCATCACAGCTCAGTGCAGATCAATGTGTCATGTACAGTAACATCCATACAAAGGCGCGACTCAAACCTTAGATCACCCCAAAGCAGAATTTGTAGCATACTTTCGGCTTATGAATACACCACATGTATGACTGAACTAATACGTAACAAATAAATAAACAATAAATCGGGAAATTCCTAGTGTGCGCTGGAGTTTCTGTGCTTGTAATGTAAATGTTGTAGCTGCACATCATGCAGATATGTTTTATCAGCCTGTTGCAAAAACTGTCAACTCAGTCACCAACCAGCTACTAATTCATCAACCGGAGCTGTAGTCAAGTGGAAGATAAGTCCAAAACCAGGACTAGTTGAAACTAAGACAGTCAGAACTAAGACAAGCCACTCATGTCTGTGATGCTACAGAGTCAAGTATAGTGTAACAACATTGTAGGACCATGGATGAAATGAGTAAACAGTGTTTACGTTAAGTATAAAGTCACATTAAGCAGAAGTGCAACTTCACATTTTCATTAATTTAACGTCATAGCCGTTGAGTCTTTTAGTCTTATGACACAGACTTATTTACCAATGCTATTTTAAACTCTCTATTGTGTGACCAGTTAAAATAAAAATAAATTATGAAAATAAATTATGGTTCCATGACTGCCAATGGAAAATATAAAAAACAACAACATGCATCTGTTCAGAAACACAGATGAGGAAATGACTTCAGAATAAGATATATATACACATTGCTGGATACTATAATATTTAGCAAAACCAAAGGCCAAGTACCAATACCGACGCTTCAATACAGACGCTGAAGACAATGTGTTGAGTACAGACTTGAGTACCACAGCACTGTTCAGCATACTCTGGTGTACGTTTAGTTTTGTTCTCATTGCAGTCTGGATGAACTTCAAACTTCCAACATATGACGTTCGTTGTAACTCACAGGATGTGTGTTAGACGTGTGTGCTTTATTGCACCTGTAATCACACCTGACAATGATATCATGGTGTACTGACACTTCTACATCACTGCTGCATGCATGGACCTTAAAACTGCTAGAGGCCAGCAAAACCAGTGAGTTCAACTTTCAGATATTATGAGATAATCATCAACGTGCTGCTGCATCAACATATGGAAACACTGCTGCCATCACGTCATCAGACCAGATTATACATTTGAAACTATCTATCTGAGTGACATTTTATGTCTGAGCTGAGACGGTTTGATGATGATGATCATGATTATTATTCTCTGTGCGGTTGGCAAAACTATCTAAGTGGAACAATCCGACAGAATGTTTACAAGCTGTTGCAGTCGATACAGTTTTAGTTCAGCTGTAGCTTCTCAAGTCTTCATTTTATTTATATTACAACAGCTTATTTCTTTTTTTAAAATCTTTAATTCATCTCTGCTGATACTCTCTCTCTCTCTCTCTCTCTCTCTCTCTCGCGTCTCATTTCTGCAAATCAGTTGATTAGTCTGTTCTGTTAGTGAGGTGGAGGACATTTGTCAATGGCCTCTGCTCCCTGGTAAATGTGCCAGTTGCCCTCAACTGTTAATCTGCAAGACAATGATGAGGATGAGTGGAACGTGTCAAGGATGTGCTTGGTGGCAGAAGAGCGTTGATTAACTGATTAACACAGAAAATGGCTTTCATAATTCAGCTTTTGTGCTCAGAATAAACAACTTGATGAGAGCCATTAGAGCTCTGTGCTTAATATTTAGGATCTGTTTGTTTTCGTCCACGAGAATCAAGCATGTGGCTCATATTGATCGGATTTATGCTACTCACAGTGTATTAATGTGTTGCGAGTGCTAACAGCGGCGGCTCAAACATCTTGCTGCTCCGATCACAGTCCAACATGCGTCTCAAGTATAACACAACAGGTATCCCACAACCCACGCAGTATGTACACACTCAACTATAAACTCTACCCACAAACACAGGTACAATATGCTTACAGATAAAGACACTGCACACATAAAGTTCAGTACTGCTCCACCACACACGCCTTCACAAGCTCCAACAGCGCTATGACATAATGAGAGGTGATAAAAGCATTTCATTAGGGCACGTTGATCCTTCAGGAGCTCATGAGAGCAATCAAAAGGCGCCGCTGTCTTCCTAATTGGAAAAATGAATATTAAGAGTGTGAGAGGAGCAGAGCTGGATAAACCTTCCCACTGTGCGAGTGATGTGCGACATGCGAGAGTGCGTCTAAGCCGGAAAAAGCCTGTTCCTCTGATGCAAAAGTGAAAACGTTCACCTGTATGTATAATGACACCTGGGGGTGCAAAGAGTATGATTACCATCGCTCCATAAATAGAGCCAGTCTCCAATCAACCCTCCCCTTCTCAGCGCCCACCACCCGCCTGCATCACTCGTTATTTATATTGTATATTTTTAATATTTTCTTGCCTATGTTTATATTGTATATTACGTTTTTGTTTTTTTTCACTATTGCACCGTTGGAGCTGGCTTTTAACCTCGATACACACGCGTATAGTGACAATGAAAGGCATTCTGCTCTATCTCTGTGTGTGCTATGATGAACACTGTCTTCATGAAAGAAGGAAGTACACTCAACTTTTAAGCTTTATCTTTAGTGTAGAATTATAATTTAGATGAAGCATTTTGCAGTGGGTGCTTATGAATCTTTGAGGAGAGGAGGCTGTGCACTGCTAAATGGCACCAAATCTACACACTGGTTCTTTGAGAGCTTTCTTACATTTGAAGTCACAGATTTAGAAGAATGTTGGAAGAGAGTATTCTTGTAGGTATGAGTGATTACAAACTTCTGTGTGGTTTAAAAAAAATAAAATAAAAATCAGATGTAGCTTCAGTTTTTTAATGATTTAATGGTTATTAGCAGTAATCTGATGAAGTAACATTCAACATATTAACATGCGATTTGTCTGATTGTCATGTGGATAGGGTTCCTTTGCATCAAATGCTTGAAAGTTAAATAATACCGGTTTAATTTCTTATCTTAGAGTGCATTTGAAACATAGTTGTGAAAGAACATCCACAGGCTTAGTTACTGTTTTACTTTCATAACAGCCTCTGTTCATCTGATCAGTTATTGACCTATTTACGAGGATAGAAGTTCAGTGCTCTAGTGTAACTTTTGACCTTCTATGGTCAGCCTTATTTACGATAAAGATCAGTGAATAAATCAGTAATAAGCACTTGAAAATAACCACATCTATCAAATGCATCAAAACAGTCAGCAAGCACGCCTTCTGTGTGAAGTGGGGGTGAGGCGTTTTTTAAATGCCTTGCTTCAGGCTGTGAGGTAATCCAAGTCCAAACCCAGTCGTCACAGGACCCGACGTGACGCACAGCTTGCAGAATAAGACTGAGGTCTGCATCTTATGTAGGACTTATCACTAAAGTAAACTATAGCCTTGATAAGGCACTGAGAGGGGTGTGTGTGTGTGTGTCTGTGTGTAGGAGGGGAATCTTATTTACCTCAAGCCAAGACATTGACGCCAGTTAGTTGTTGCAGCAGCAGCAGCAGTGAGACAGCAGCTGAAATAAAGACAACAAAAGAGAGCTGCTTTTAAAATGACATTCATCACTCTTAGTAATCAAGGTTTGTCAAAAGGCATTACTTAAAGTCAGTCATTATGAATATGTTCTGCCTCAAGGGGAAATAAGACAGGCTGGCACTTTCTCAAATGACAAGATGAACAGAAACTTGCTGCTAAGTTGCTGCTCACTGGTGAATGAATCATCTGACATGTCACTACCTGCAGAGATGTCAGAGCATGCAGAAAGTAGTTTTGCCGGAAACCTGAATAACTTTAAACGTTCATTTTGACTAAGAAATGGTTTGCACTTGTTAATTGTCCGTTGCTTGAAGTTCCAACAGTGTAAAACGCACAAACGTAAGCCTCTAATACATGTAAAGAAGAAAAATGTGTAAATGCCCTACAAGCAAACTAAACATTAATGAAGCTATGAAATATTCATGTGACTCATCATCACCACCTGTCATTACCATGTGCTCATTGATGGCGGATAGGATTCATGAGCATGCCAGAGGCATCACAGAAAGCATTTCTATGCAGCCAGAAAAGTACGATGATAAAGCACTTTTATTACTTTGATGAACTGATTTGTTTATTTCCAAGTCCTGCGCACAGCCCACACGAGCTCATGAGACACAGCAGGGAAAGAAAATTCAACACAATAAACAAAAATTATGATACAAACTCCACAGCAGGGACAAAATGTGTTGTCTCTGATATGACAAAGTGTTTTCATATGAGGGACGATAAATCATATAATGCTTAATGGACTGCATTTATAGAAGGCTTTCAACCTGAGATGAGTACAAAGCGGTTCACTTTACTTTATATTCAGGCTCCTGGGTGCCATTAAGGACACTCTGGGACCTTTTGAGTCTTTAAATTCTACTTTGATTTTTAGCAAAAAAACAACAACAACAAAATAAATGCAGATTGCTTACAGCATTGCTTTTTTAATTACGAGAAGTCATGAACTCATGGACCAAGCTGCTGCGATATATATGTAGTAATAGGGGCTTCAAAGTGGATGAACCTCACCGCTAACAGCGACCTTATTGACTCTCCAGCTAATATTTGTCCAACGTGATGTTAATGTAAATTAATAATATCGCTTGATCACTGTCTCTATTTTGACAGACATTTGTGTTTCTCTTTCTCTACCAGCCCAGAGAAGTAGAAAACAGGTCGATTTTAGCTCCACTTCAAATCCAATTACTTTGGGCTGTTTGCAGCGTTTATTAGAAGTTAGGTCGGCTTAATTTGTGTGAATAATTAAGGTTAAAACACTGTCTGCTCCTAGTGGTCTTTAGACTGTCAAACCAAACTCCATTCTTGGTGCTGGCATTTTATGGTGGGGCCACATTTTTCACAATGGTTTCATTATATCGTATCATCTACAGGACAAACTGTGCACATTTTCAGTACAAATATTGGTCCAAAAATATTCATTTTTCATCCTCCTCGGTACCACCGGGTACTTTTACAGCACTTATATCACCCCAACCTCTCACAATGCTTGCAGCTAGCATAGCTGGTGGTTCACTGTCTTGCTCAACGAAACAACACGCAGGAGACACCAGCGATTGAACTCCCCACCCTGAGGTTCAAGAGGTACTTCAGTGTTTCGGTTTGCACTGAACATAAGCAGCAGAGGTCAGGATATCCAGACTTTTAGTACTTGCATTAAAAATCCTACACTTCCCATAATGCAACTCAATCTGCAGTCTTTCATTAGACAACCCTGCAACCAAAATGCCAAGCTCTTTCTTTAAAAATGTAGGCTTTGTATTTAAAAAGGCTCAAGCCCACGTCAAGACAACCCTGATGGCGTCACTGTGACGACACACTTGGTGGACTGCTCCTTTAATGCTGCTTCCTCCAGAGCTGCTGCTGCCTTTATTGAATTATTCACACAGTAAACAAATAACCTCTCCTCCCTCAGTATGTTGATATATCAACACATCACTGGATATTTGTGTTGTGTCGAGGCTCTTGTAAGATTATTCCACTTTATTTGACTTCATTTCTGTCCATAACAACTTACAGTAGCTCGAGGGGACACGAGATGAGGAGCTGAACCAGAGATTTGTGTGCAAGGAGTTCATTTTATTGGCTCTAATTCCTGCTGTTAGTCAATAAAAGTCATGGATAATAAACTTCCCTTTAGGCCATAAAAGTCTATTCAATCTACCATTCTGTTCTATTTGTCAACAAACATAATAAAACGCGACACGGAAACCTTCACAACAAATGTTTTATTCATGCTTAGCACCATAAACTGTCAACGATATCAAGTTATCAGATTTACACCGCTCTCCGTGCTGCCTTCCGGCGTCTTCAAGGATGAAGAGAGATGATTTCAATGATTTCAACTGCAGAGATGAATAATCCTAATCTTAATACAAATGCTTTTACACAGTTTGACCCTGTAACACAGGGCGGACCTTTGTTGTCCATCCTCATTCCAACACTAAGTCTGAATGATTGTTTCTATTATCTAATTGGTCAATTAATCGCTTTAAATAATAATGTGTAAATGTAATTTAAGTAGCTGAAGCCAACAAAAACTTACTGATACTTTATTGATATACAGTATTGCCTGTGATTGGTGCTTGATGATTGCTTTGCCCTCTGCAAATATTAATCATAAAGTTGCCGTTATTTCTGAAAATAACACCAGATCCCGAGCTTGACGTAGGAAGAAGTGTTTCCCATATATATCTCTGTATACAGACACGGTGAAGTTGAAGTTCAACCAAACATTAACCCAACTGTCACATCATAAAGTGGATTTATTTTCACAGACAAAAGGTGTCGTACCACGGATAGCGGTGTCGGATCAGATAACACTCTGACAAACGATGGATTGTGTCCTTCAATTTGGATAAATAACATTTCATGAAGGTTTTAATGTTCAGGGTTTGTTTTTTTTTATAGCGGTGTTGATTAAACTTCACGGTGAGCTCTTTTGTCCACTCGCATTCAAACCAATGAGGGTGAATTTCAGTTTTAAAGTACTCCAATCAAAATGTGCCCGTTCAGAAGCAGACTAACTGCAGTCAGCAATACACTCGCCAAGCGTGATCGTACTCACGGCCGTCGACAGAGCCTCTAGTCTCCGGTTGTATTGTCAGTTTTATTAAAGACGTGTGACATTTTGTTTTGATAAACCGCGAACAGTCGATATACGTCTTTGCTGCTCATCACTTTCCTGCTGCTGCTTTCCAAAAACCTGCCCGCTCACACACTGGAGGCAGATCCCAGTCTGCACATTCACGGCTTTTTATATTGGAAATGTGGAATTACCCATTAAAATCTAAAAAGGATGCGGCGTTTACATAAAGAATGACAACATTGACAGTGACGGGGAAGTACAGAAAAGAAACTAGAGTTAATGCAGTTTGAATAAGGGAACACACACACACACACACACACACGCACACCTCCTCTTCCTCTTTATTGGCTTTGGTTTATGTGTTGGGTCTTCTGAGCACAATATCTCAGGTTCTTTCAACGGATTTCAATTAAATTTCAATTTAAAAACATGAAAACCACAGATGTAAATAATAAAATCCACGATGGTTGAATTCCATTTAGCTGCTTCAGTTTTGGGTCCTCGTATTGTCACGACTTACTGAGCCATTGTTAATAAACACCTGAGCTGTACCTCCAGCAGACTTGTGGGAGCGGCTGCTGGCTCTGAAACTAGTGATCAATGTTATGAACATATACGTTTTTGTTGTTGCCAGCAGTTGTAATTGTTTCCATTTTCTCTCGGCGATGTCGTGTTTTTGGGCACCCCTGGTAGTGCATGCACCCCATGTACTAAGGCTCAGTTCCTAAAAACACTACAATACAATACCCATGTGTGTCTGTGGTTATGGAGAAGAAGCCAGTAAAGCTATCTTTAACTTTAACAAAACACAATATCAAGCTCTGTGATTGGATATTTCTTGTCGATATGCATCAAATGAGTCATAGTTATATTCTCCGCTAGTTTTTTTGGCCTTGTACTATGAACTTTTTAATCAAAAGGACCAGATATTTTCTGACATAGTTTTGGAGAAATAATAATAATAAAAGACACAGAAATGTGAGTCACACAACAATTGTCTAGAGTGAAAATCAATGAGACGTTTAATTACGGAACGAGTCGGTGTCTGCTGTGAAACAGTCCTCTTAGTGAAATGTGTCTAAGCCTTATGGAACTCGCTGTATTCTTTATTTCTTCTACATCTAAGAAATAACACTCAGCTTTGAGGCCTTTTAGTGGGGCCGGAAACCCTGCGGCCCCTGATACGCTCCACTGTCAGCCGAGCCTGTTTTGATCACAGCTCAACCCAGTTTCTAGAAGCCTTTTTTCCACACTGTCAAGAACAGTGCTTTAAAATTTCGGTCAGTTCCTTTGTGAGGCAATCTTTCACTTCTCCGAGTAATGACAGGCTGTCTTTCCTCTGTCGTGAGCTGACATTCAGTTCCAAAGAGAGTTTCTTCTTCCACCATTATTAATATTATTATTAGTTTTTATTATTACAGCTCTTACATCTGCAGTAAGAAAAGTCTATTTCAGCGCATAGTTGATAAGCTTTCGCATACAAACGAGTCTCTTAATTAGCCCTTCATTATAGGTGTATTAGTAAGACTTCATGATAGATCAGCAAACAGTCCTCAGCAAGACACATTTCCGATATGCTGTCTGTGATAAAATCTGCATTTTTTAAAAATTAATTAAAACTTCAAAAGCATTTATCTGTTCAATCGAGTACAAGCGTTTCACATTTGAGAGCAGTGGCAGTGAATTTTGAAGCGAAAAGGCAATTTGAACCGACTCCCACCAGCACAGCAGAGTCTGTAATCATTAACTATTGCAGCAGCGGTGTTCTTGTCTTTGTTTCCTACAATCAACCATCGTAAAGTGAACACCCAAGGTGTCTTGTGATGCCGTCGCTGCGATGACGCACAGCAGTTAAAATTTAAGCTGATAAGGCTGAAGAGTCGTTCAAGAGCTTCACTACAAAACAACGTATCTACTGTATGGAGGGAAAATGTGATTCAGGCCGCACCCCACCACCACCAGTACTGCAATGTCACTGCTTATATTTACTCATGTAGTGCATCTTTGAACAGTGTATGCATCTTAGAGGCAGATATTGTACTTTTAACTCCACTATATTTGTCTGACAGCTGCAGTTACGTGACAGATGTCCTCAATTCAAACATCTTGATGTCTTGAATAGACTTTTTTTAAACATCTTCCTTGATCAGCTGGAAAATCTCAGAAGGTTTCTGAGCACATGAAAACTTACCTGACTTTATAGAGATAGAGAAGTGCTTCTGACAGCACAGCGGCACAATAGACATATGACGCTCTTACAGAATGTGACATATTGTTGTAGATTCAGCTACGCAGCATTTATATTAGACCAAAGACATCATATATAATACATATCTTTATGTAAAATTAGTTTATTTACTCTTAATACTTTACATAAGTTTGTTGAAAATACATGCACACTTTTATACTTAGGTAAGGTTTTAAATGCAGGACACACACACACACACACACACAAACAGCTCAATAAATCATGTATTTGAATGATCTAATCTAATCGTTTTCTTTACGGGAGTTGAATGAGAACCAGTAGAGACGTTATAAAGTCGCCGTTCTTTATATAACGGCTCATAAATCTACAACTTGTTGTTGTGAGCACTGCACAGTTTATCATGGATTAAACAAAGAGGTCAAAACATGTTAGTGAGCTTTTGTTACTA
The DNA here is from genome assembly GCA_014281875.1 of Nibea albiflora. NCBI lineage: Eukaryota > Metazoa > Chordata > Actinopteri > Sciaenidae > Nibea > Nibea albiflora. The sequence goes on along the minus strand of CM024792.1, from coordinate 8,999,757 downwards.
AACCTGTAGCCCCAAAATATGGAACAAAGACATTTAGCTCCTGTGCACGTCATTTAAAAACTTTGCACATACGAGGTCTAAATTATGTTAATTACACAGTCTTTGACCACAGCCACGTAGCAATGCATGACACACTGCACATGACATGACAAATAAATGTTGATTTAGACATTAGAGAGAGATGTCTGACAGCCACTGTGGCCATATATCTTTACATCTTATTCGCTTGTTATGCAGGAAGGAACTTAGCTAAACCCCACAAACAGTGACTTACTGTTACTCACTGAGTCTGATGCAAACAGTGACTTGGGCAGTAATCACTGAGAGAAAGGAGTGAGTCATAGACATAATCCATCGACATATATGGTTGTCTCTACTTTATTTTTATGGTTTATATTCTGTTTGGCTCTCTGCTGCAGACCCTCTGTTCTCGAGTTTTAAAACATCTGCTACTGCACATCACAGAGCTTCAACCGACATGCAAAAACATGAATTGACTGACAGATAAAGTCAATAAAGTGAATTTCAGTCACCTTTAAAAAAAAAACAAGCCCAGGGTTTGTTTGTTTTTTTCAAAGCCGCCTCCGCCCCCTCACCAGTGATTTCTGAGGAAGTGACGAGACGAATGCATTTTTTCTGTCAAACTACCAGTGTAGCACACAGAGAGACAAAAGCAGACTGTTGATAAAGCAGCTGCAGATGGTGATGGACGATAAGAGCAGCAGGAGGAGGCGGCGGCTCAGTGCTGCAGCAGCAGCAGCACGCCATCTAATGGACACAGTGAGAACAGTCTGGTTTCTTGTTGAATTGATGACACTGGAGGATTTCTAAAGTTTCCTATATGTCAGGAAAAACAGGTCTGACAGAAAAACTTTAACCCCCAGGAGACTGCAGGAGTGACTGTAAAGGTGGGAACTGCAGATACAGTGAAAACCAGTCTTGGCCAGTCTGACAGAAACTCCTCAGAACACTGATGGAGACACTGTCATGAACTGCTGACATTTTGAAAAGAACCGAGCAATTCAGACTAAACGTTTGTTTTGTTGTTTTACCAAATTCAAATATATAAATATCTATATATATATATTTTTTAAAACTTCTCAGTTCTGAGAACTAGAAACGATATAAGACATTCAGAACAGAACAATGAATTTCCACCTCGCTGTATTTTGAAGTCAAACTCATCTTTTTCCTTCTCATTCTCTCTAATGTTCCTTTAATCCACTGACTCGCTCTCTTCGTCCAATACTCCTGGGCCAGGCACTAAACACTGGACCCCTACGAGACGTAGACAGAAGTTAAAGCCAACTTTGTGCATTGTTTAGATTAAAACAACAAAATATATCATTTTAAAGAAGGCAACAATGATCTCAAAAATGTTTCTCCTCTCACACTTCTTAAACAAAAGATGGCTGAACGATTGAATAAGATAAGTTCAGCTTTAGTTTTTCTCTTCCGCTGAAGAGAGAGAGAGATATGACGGGAAAAAAAGAAAATGATTCAACAATGTCAAACAGTACGTGTGTGTGTGTGTGTCTCTTCATAGAGACAGTATGAAGGAAGCTGATATGGAGGAAGGAAGGAGATAGAAGACAGGAGGAGGGATCGCATAAATATTTTGGGGAAATACATTCCATGTTGGTTTGATCATGAAGCCGAATTACTCCAACAGTTCACAGCACAACATGGGAACTGCTGCTGGAAACTACTGATACGACATGTGCGCTGATCTCATGATAAACATTTGAGGATATTATACAAATATTATAGTAAGGCAAGTCCAACAATGATACATGATGACACGCTTCCAGAGAAGTGTGTCATGATCTTACAGGAATATTAGAGGAAGCAAGCTGTAGATGAACACAAAGTTACCCTTATATGTAATGACAACACTGCAGTGGTTAGATATTATATAAATGAAGGTGATATCAGTGTGAAATCACCGTTGGACATCACAGACAAGCTTTGTGTCATGTTCTATAAGGACTCTCTTTGTGGAAGCAGTGATTTCTCAGAGTTTTCTCCTCTCCTGCAGCAGGCTGTCAGCCGTCAGTCTTCATACTCACTGACATGAGAGACATGTTCACGTTTAAGACATCATCTGACCTGAGGGCGCATCTACAGCGTCGTCTTGAAGTACGGAGACTACCGGTAATTGTAAAGGCTGATTGGGACTCACCGCAGCGACCAGCCGTCCTCTCTCTCTCTCTCTCGTCTGAAGTTCTTTCTGGTTTGTTTGCTTGGAGCCGAGAAGTCGCTGAAGCCGCTGGAGGTGTCGTTCAGGTAACACTGCTGCGCTTATCACCGCTGTCCATTTTTTATTGCTGCAGGCTGGCAAACTTTAGTTTAGACTTCAAACTCTGAGACATGCAACGCAGCGTGCCCCGCCGTCACCGTGACGTCGACGGCCCGCGTCACGTGACAGGAAGTGTCAGCTCCGAGAGGTAAACAGCTCTACTACAGCGACCACGAGCTCCTCTGACTGTCAGTGACACTCCACCACCACCGCCACACACGCAACGTGTGTGTGTGTGTGTGTGTGTGTGTGTTTTCTTATCAGTCATTTGTCAGTCAGTCTTGTGAGTAGCCAACTCATGATTTAATTTCCTTGCTTGTAAAAATGTAAAAACAAACTTAATTATTAAGTTCTCGGAAGCAGTGCAAATGAAAAAAGCAGTAGGAGGAAGTATACACTTTTTTATTCTTACCCCTTCTCCTCTACTTACAGACTGTACATATATATATATATACACATATATCTATATGCATGCGTGCACATGCATATATGTATATACCTGTATCAGTTCAGCGGGTATATACCAGCATACTTAACCCTAACCCAGAAAGTGGAGTGACCTTTTTAGGTCGTCAACTTCCTCATTCTTCGTCCAACAGTGTTTTGATTTCCAAAATTGAATTTCAATTCTCTATTCAAATCTATCTATCTATCTATCTATCTATCTATCTATCTATCTATCTATCTATCTATCGATCTATCTATCTATCATGTAACAGCCCCACATTTAAAAAAAGACTATAAGCTTAATGTAATCAAAGAATCAAAAGTAAAGATACATTTCAGAACATTATATAATTGTATATGCCTATAATAGGGATCATTGATGCATGAGCACCTTTAAAATAAGTATTACACCTTTAGTTCATTTGCCGAGTGAGTTGAGATGCATAAAACTGACTAAAACTGCAGCGTAGAGACATAAAACTGTATTTTACAACTTTTACGTGTATTGCACCGTAACAGGAGCTGAGAGGCATAAAGGAGAGAGTTTGAGCAGTCATTTAGTCATAGCACTAGAGAACAGTACATTTCTGGATGAACTTGCAGATAAGAAGTTGTGTAATATCTCAGTCTTATAATGATGTGACTGACAACACTATTATGAACCATCTGGAAGCAGCATGCCAGTGCAAAGAACACAAAGCCTCACAACTTTCTAAAACATCTCATTCCTTCCTGAGTCTGTTCATGTGAAAATGATATGGCAGAGGAACCAGGGAGAAGAAGCTTGAGCTGCAAAATATGGGTCTAAAATTACTTTTAAAAATGGCCGGATGTGGCACATTTATGAAAGAAGAAGTGAGGGACAGCATCAGAGACGCTGCAGTGATACTACCATGCATTGAGACTTTGTTGTTAGAATATTTTCATTTTCCATGCAGGAATTCTGTGAACATTGCTTTTTATTTCATTGCCAATAGGATCCTCGTTTATTGTATGCACATTACAATTAAAAGGCCTTGAAAAAAGAGAGAAAGTAGAAGTACGGAAATCACGTCATTCTTCAGGTCTTTTGTGAAAATCATTTCCATGTTTATGTCGCAGATAATTCTTCTTCTTTTGCATCTGAAAACTACAAAGGAAACAAAACAACGTGTTTTCAATCAATGTCAGCAAATGTCAAAAACTACTCTGTAACCGTCCAGCGTGCCAACATCTTTTCACTTCTGCTTTTGTGTGTCACTTAGACGGATGGAGTCTGTCCGTAAAGTTTCACACTCACATGTTGTTCAGATTACTTCTCTCCGTGGCGATGTCACACTCACAGGCAGGTAGACAGCAACAACGCAGTAGCACAGTCATCTTACTAGTTGTGACCTGTTTTGGGTAAAACCTCACCATCACCCCTGCAGACAAGGTGCTTTATCTCTGTAACTCTGTATCTCTCTAAAGTGTGGGTGACAACAGACAGCAGAGGCTGGGGGTTGGTTCTCCTGAGCAGAACATAAAGCCATGACAGCAACCGGTAACAGGGCAAAGCAAAATCCAACTAAAATTTTGGGAATTATTCATTTTATTTCATTGTAAACATCACACTTGCAGCCTGTCAGTACGTCTATTGCACAGAGAAGAGTCCGGGTTATATGAGGCTCACCAACATTTTCATGCAATTTACTGTAATCCCAAATCATGAGCATGTTGCAGTGCAGAAAAATGAATTGAAACAGTACACAAACAGTTTTCATGTAAGAAGGCTCTCTGTGTGTGTCCCAGGTTAAAAGAATTAAAATGAATGAACGAGAGCAGCTTTGTCTTTGCAACACTGCATGTGAAGAGATACAGTTTGTCATGCTTCTGCAAAGTAGTTTCAGGGCTGTTGATTATTAAAGACAGAACTAACTGACCAGGATTACAGTTTAACAGAGGAGCCGACAAAGCTTTTTAAATCTTTGTGTGATTAGCTGGACGTCCTAGTGTTTTGCCCATAGTTTATTTCCACATCTGAAAACTGTTTGTAGGAGCACAATCCACACCGGACAAGCTCAAGCCAGGAAGGTCATCATTTATACATCAGATATGGCAATAAATTATACATTAGTCATATAAATTATATAGCACACACATTTTATAGGTATTTATATGTGCAGATCTTCCTGTGCACTGCGACTGTGACATAAATCTCCAAACCGTTGTGGAAACTTCAAATATGTGTGTTCTTTGGACTTCATTTGTTACATGCAAGAGTGCAATTATGAATTGTAAGTGCTTATGAGGACAAACATCACCAATTTTGGAAAGCTTACATTTACATTTATACATTTCAAGCTGTTCTCTTTTTAAAGGGAAGAAGCAGCGTAAGCAGCCAAATAAGCTCCAATGTCAGTTACATAAGTGCCACATAAAGAAATAAGAGCCTGAGAGAATGACATAAAACTTGTGGTTTTCTTCTCTGCTGCTGGCGTGGCAGACGTCATGCAGCAGATCGGATATCTTCCGGACTTCAGTGCCTCTTGAAGTCTCCTCTGTCATTTGGAGTAGTGGGCGAACGGAGAGTCCTCGCTCACTTTGCCCTGGAGAGGAAACAAAACATCTTCATAATAAACAGCAACCAGTGTGTTATCTTTATTTACAGAAGTTCAATATAATTTCCTCTTCCCTGATTGGATTCTTCTACTTTGTAATTTCCCTGCAATGCGGTTGCACAAATCTTAATGTCATTTTGAAGACAGAGATTAAAATGATTGTAATTTTCAATAAGTCAAAATGTTCCTCCAAACCCTGAAAGCATGCATGAAACAAGAATACCAGTGAGCTGCAAAAGCAGAAACAGGAAATGACCTTGTCAGTGTCACAAAAGTCTTTTTCAGGCCTCAGCCTCCCTTCAGCTCTCTCATCTCTCTGCTTTGCTCTCTCTGCTCACTTCTCCCTTCACTCCCCTGACGTGCCATCTTTGAGCTGTCCACCAGATGCCCTCAGACTTTTTCACTCCCACTCCAAGTCACTCCCTCTGGCCCTGCAGTCACCTGGCGTCCCCTCTTATCCACACAGCTGTTTCTAGCCCTGCTGCAACTCAAACACCGACATCTTATGAGGAAGAAGTGCTTGCGCATGAATCCATCTCACCTGCCTTACTGAAGAAACAGTTGTCTGACGTCACACAAACTTCATACTTGTACATTTCATTTCAAAAGCTGCAGTTCTTCAAATGACCTCTTGAGGCTGGCTCCAAAACAAGTCCGTTTCCAGGAGCCCCCAAGTTAAAGTGTAGTAGTTGTTATGCCTGTTCATGACAATGGAGGGTGAAGGCGCAATCCTGGAATGCTTGGAGGTCAAAAGTTTGAACCGGGAAATTCTGATTTCCCACTTTGACATTATACAACCAGCTTTTTTTTTTTTTTACCCCAGTCAGTGATTTAATAAATAAATAAGACTTTATTCTGTATACCAAACTCTCCAATTAAGACAAGGAATGTGCCTATTTAGATTTTGGGAGCATTCTTTGGGTTTGTATATAGAATATTTGGAATATGCGTCTCAGGATTTTTGCTGTAGTTTGTGACACACAGCCTCTTGTCTGTTTGCAGTTTGCTCTGCGTGTTGTAAACAAATCAACCAGCAACAGTTTGCAAGCAAAAAAGAAAAGCTCACATTTCTGCTCGGGAGGAGGAACGCAACTACTTTTAAAGTTTAAATAACTTCAACTTGTAAAATACTTATCAATATGTTTCTGGGTATGTGTAAACATCACAGCGAATACTACTACTACTGTTCAAGTGTATAAAAGTTTCAAAGTGGTTGAATAACAAACACAAAAAAATGGACAATTAAAGTAAAATACTATAATTAAAAAGAAATGTCAAAAACTATTTACGACAATTTTCAGTCAAGCTTTTGTGTTACGTAACTGATTTTCCCTGCATTTTCATTATAACCTTCACCAATGTGCATTTACTCACTGCCTATTGAAAAAGGTTTGCTGCCAAGCAACAGGAAACTTCATTTTGACAGCTGTATATAAACTTTAGCAGGAATATCGCCTTTTCTGAAAAAAGCAAACGAATATGAATGACGAATATTTCTTTAATGTAAATGTAGTAATTAATAATAATAGTAATAGTAGTTTCTTTGTGGAGATGCATATGTTCTTCCATGCCATCTACACCTTCCTGTTTGTAGCTTTCTTAGCTTTACTCATCGTCATGTGCTCACTTTGCAAAATGAGCTGCTTCTGTGCTTGGAGCCACATGTTGTCAGCCATGTACATGCTGCTGTGTATGTTCAGGTGCAGCACACTATGTCCTAATCCAGCACAACAATGTGCTAGAAGCTCTTTACAGTGACTACGTGTGGCCATAAATATTTTTATATAGCTGATAAGAGTTCTGATATTCTGTGTGAGTGTTTTGCTTTCGTCTCTTCTTAGACATGTCTGTTCTCATGTCGTGGGGACCTCCTTGATTACATTTTCATCTGAGTCCAGGAAGCTAAGCGTGTCAGAATATCTGCTGACGCACTGATCGGACATAATGATAAGCATTCAATTTCTAAAGAATGTGCTTAGTCATTACATACTGTCCTGACTTTTTCACACATCGTCAGGCTTCCTGTTTCTGTAAAAGAGATAACTGCAAACCACCGTTCTCACTGTTTAGGGGAAAAGAAAGAAAGTGACACATCAAGTAACCTGATACACTGCCAGGGTTAACAGTTCAATTCCCAGCAGAGCAAGACTGCCGTACGGCTGCCAGTGGTGCCTTGTACTTGATCTAATCATATTTGCGAGTATGTGTTGCCCCCTGCTGATGGAAATAGCAGGCAACCTGCACAAACAAGGTGGAACCACACTCTATTCATATCATTGTTTACTGTGTATGGCAATGCAAACGTGCCAGTGGTCAGCAGGAGTAATGCATGTTCACCATGATAAACTAGTGCATTAGCGCTGTCACGTTATGAGGAAGTGCTGACTCACTGTTTGTTGGGCCAACTTTACCGTTTGAATTGTTTAACTGATTTGCCGTGTTGGATGGGAGAGATGCACGGTCCATCTTGGTCAAATGTATTACAAATAAAAATTGAAATGAGTAATAGTGCATGACAGACAATGTGGTTTGTCACCTGTTTCCAGCCCTTTGTGCATCTGGGCATGGGCTTAAAGAGGGAGCATGTCTAGGTACCCTTTATGGAGACTAGAGGGAGGTGGGTATTGTTTTGATTGGATGATGGAATGGGTGGAAATATTCCACTTAATTAAGTTGGATTGTTCACCAGTTAACCAAGATATGATCCAATAGCTGTTGAGCTGTTTCAGTTTAAAGTGTTAATTAGTTTAAAATCACTTAAAGCATCAGGCTCCTGTTTTCTCACTCACCAACGGCACGTCTTCAAGCCTCTCGAAGTTGGACCTCGGAGATCGGGCGCATCTCACGATGACAACCACCAGCATGAGGATTAAGACGATACAGAAGATGCAGAGGATGGCCACAAGGCCAGGATTTGCTGCCAAGTCTTTTTCCCACTCTTGTGAAACTGAGGGTGACAAATCAATAAGTTACTGTCACAACTACTCAACAAACTACATAAACTACATTTCTGGGTGTCAGAAGACGACAATCAAAGTGCAAAATGAAAAAGCTAGTTGGTTTGAGTTAAATATGTTATTACAGAAAACACACTGTACATTTTTGACAGTAGTATTCTGTTTTTTAAATCGTCTGCAAAAGTAAAACTCAGAAAATAACTATCTGTAGATACTCAGCTGGTAATATGATTTAGTTTTCCGCAGTTACTTTATTGCTAACCAAACTAGCCACTACAAAAGATGTCTGAGACTAATTTGCTGCTAACACAACAGTCTAAGTGATTTATTTATTTAAATAAATACTTCAACTGTTCTAGCCACAGCTCTTTCTTTCTCTTGTTTGTTTCAGCTTGTTTTTGAGTCTGACTTTTAAGATCTTCTGTCCTCTAGGGGTCAAAAAATAATCTATGTAACTTTAAATAAAAAACAACTGGCAGACTTTTAATTTTAATACTGAATGAACATAACTCCTGAACTCATAACTTCACTGTAAACCACTAAGGAACCATTTCTATGGGAAAATGTTGTTTTGTTCAGTGGTGTAGACGTCTGGCTCTCTGATTCAGAATAAAGAGTCCCTCAGCTGACCAGTCTGACCTGGGTTGGTGGCGTTTATGTTCGTGGTTACGGTGACATTTGGTGACTCTGATGCTGGTGTGACTGTCGCTTCACTGGAATCTGTCTTGTTGGCTGGTATAGTCTGAGCAGTGGTGGTGGGACGTGTTTCCTCTGTCCTGTTGGATGTTTGAGGGGAAGTCGGCGGCGGTGGTGACGATGACACTGAAGTGACTTCGCTGGTGCTCTGGTGTGTTGTTGCTGGAAGCTTTTGCGTGGTATGTGTGGCTGTCGTCTTGGATGTACTGACATCATTTCCCGTTTGCAGAGCGGCTGTGGTTGCCTTCACAGCTGGTTTAGTTGTGGTCGATTCTGTAAAGTAACAAAGAGTATGAAAAGATGATGATGGACAGCATTCACTACTTTTCAAGATAAGGCATGTTTCCATCAGCTGATATTTGAAACTAAAAGCAGAGATGTACCTGGGGAATTATGCCTCATATGCACCAAAGGAGATATTGGCCACTTCCACTAGATTTTCTTAATTTAATGACAGCATCCATGAACACACCACAGCATTTCATTATTACTTAAAATGAAGATATACTGTATGACAGTAAACTTTATTTATATAGCACCTTTACAGAGCAGCTGACCCCCCCCAAAAAAAGGCCACACAGGTGAGATCAGGCAGGTGAGCTAACCTGATGGAGCCATGGTCACCTCTTGCTTTGAGCCTAGAATAACCAGAAAGGAACTGCCCGAGAATCTAAGGCTACGCTCTGGCCTGTATGGGGTTAGCATGCGATGTAGTTAGGGGCCAGACTCCGACAGGCTTTAAAAGTGACCAGTAAAATCGTAAAATAAATCCTAAAACACACCTGAAGCCAGAGGAGGGAAGCTAAAATTGATGAGATGTGATGTTGTCTGCTAAAACTGGTAAGAAGTCTAGTTACTGCGTTCTGAACAAGTTGGCTTTGGAGATGGTTCTTAGTTTAAAAAAGAAAGCCTGAACCAGCTTACACACACAAGGGAGGCTGCCTCTGTTTGGACGTGCCAGACTACTTTGATTAAATTTTATTTAAAACTTTATTTAAAACAGCTTTAACAACAGGAACTTTAACTTTGTGCTGATTCTGGCGGCTCTGGTGGATAAAAACAGAACTTTCCATGGCCTTGTTTCATTCATTTCAAAACCCGTCCCAGTGACAGCATGCTTGTCATTAATTAAGTATATAGAAATGACCAATCTACCAAGAGTATTACATAACCAGCTAAAAACTCCTTATAGTACATTTACAGTTTCCTATTTCTATTGCTGTAACTATCACAGAAGCAGAATGTCTTTAAATGTTAAGCAGAAAGGCTAATATGATAATGAAGCAGATATTTTATTATGTTTGTGAAAAAGAGCCATTAATGTACACTCAGCTGAATTTGTCAGACTCAGTAACAAAGCTGGTCGGAGTGTTTGCTTCTTTGAGTTAAAGCTTAATGCTAAACAAAACTAAACAACAAAATTGTGAGCTCAACAATATGCTGATGTGCTGAAGATGTTCAACCTGTTTCTAAAGTTTCAGCTGTATTTTATGCTCTCTAATTTTTGTAAAACACAAAGTACTAAAACATTATCTGACATGAAAATATAAAATGTTAATGTTAATAAAATAAGAAATGCCAATAAAGCTGATGCGGCCTAACCCTAACCCGAGTCACAACTTGAGAAAAATGTTTTTATGATGAGTCAGATGGCCCTGTGATTCTGTAATGATGTTAGCTCAGAGGGACAAACCGAGGCCACACTCTGCTCCAGGATTACTTTACATTATACTACTTTTCAAAGGATATTAATTATACAAAAAAAATCTCCAAATTAATGATTATTAGAGGTTATTATTGTTATGTTATTAGAGGTTAAGGTAAGCCTTTGTTGATCTCTACTGGAAAGTTTACCCAGCAGGATAAAGAGTGATTAAAATTAGCTCCACCTTTACCAGCTGCAACATTATCACATCTGCTTCAACGTCTATATCCAAAACACACATCACATAGGAAGTGTTTTGCTGCCCTCTCTGGTTAAAAGCTTGTCCAAACCTTCATCTTCAGCAGTATTTTGCAGCACAGTGTGTGTACAGTGCTGTTACTCATCCAAGAGTTGAATGTTTTGTTTAAATTGTTGTGTGTGTCATTGATGGATATTACTACACATTACTACTCCGAAGCACGGCATCATGTGAAGTGCAAACTGAAATGTACTTTGAAGGGCATTTTGTTGACCTGTCGCTACCTGCAGTAGCGTTGATATTTAAAGTTCAGCCTTGACTTTGGAAACATGGATTGACTAAACAGCGGCAGCAACCCTGAAAATCTAATGCTGTGTGACTTTCATAGGCCTCTATGCAACACTTGTAGAGTGTTTCACAGGCAACCACAAGAGCCTTGAAGTAATACATACAGATTGCGAAAACAGGAAGAGAGTGGGAGATGGCACCTGAACACCCTCTTCCTGCATCCATGTTAGGTAGCTACTCTGGGGGCTTCAAATCATCATAGATATGTCGGATATATTGTTATATTGTGATTAATCCTCCTACATTTCCACAACAACTGAACAATTAACTGACAAAGATGTTTGATATGATCAAAAGCTCCATAACAGTTTCTAAATGGACCTTGAGATGAGATTCATCATCAGCCTGAGGTTCAGATCTCTTCAGTGTTTAATAAAGCAGAGTTAAAAGTCTGTAATGATTTGTGTTTACTGGCGAGGCCGGCAAACAGCTGGTCGTCATCTGGCATTGTGTGTGTGTGTGTGTGTGTGTACATAAAACTGTTTGCACAAGTAGCAGACACCACAGTAGGTTTAGTTCAGGATCACTGAATCATATATTTGCTTTAGTTTCCACTCAAGCGTGACCTTACCATTTACTTTACCCTACCTCTTATGATAATAGTTCATATTTCCATTGAATAACCTGCACCAAACAAAATGTGTATTGTGTTTAATGGTTTCTACAAGGCTGCACATTGTCCGACTTGTAATACAATCCTGGCTTCAAACACAGCTGGCTATTGCTGTTGTAGGTTTTAAAGTCTGCCTGCCTGCACCAAGCTACCTCGGATAATACTGCTGAGCCTCCCTCTCACTGCAGGAAGTTTCCCATTTGCATAACTTTGCATCTTTATAAGACTTCCACAGAACATTCGGCTGAATTCTCCAACAAGTCTGACAGCAGTATAACAGGTAAAAAATGTGAAATGTCGACTTACCCTGGCAAACTGCCACTGCAAACAGGCACAGCAGCACAGTGAGGTGCATCGCTGCAGGCATGTTGAGAGAGGAAAGGACTGGCGGTCATATCGACATCATTCAAACATACACACACGCGCACTACATCCTTGACAGCAGGATGTGTTGAGTGCCGGAGGAGGAGTGCTCTGAATAGTGGGTTGGCGCATATCAAATCCTTCAGGCTGCTTCGTCAATGTTTGAACACGATTCTGTGTTTGCTTGTAGCTCCATCCCTGCTGCTGTTACTCAGCAAGGCAGCCGCAGCTCAGATGTTTATTTCTAAACTGACTTCAACAGATTAATTTGACATTTATGTCAGTTTTCTACTGCTTTTTAGGTGCATGTTGTGCAGTCATACACTAAAATCAAACTAAGTGCAGTGTGTGTGTGTGTGTGTGTGTGTGTGTGTGTTTTAATGTGGAATAATTATACGCTGAGCAGAAACAAGGCGACCAGGAGGAAGGGGTTTTATGGAGGAAATGTTTTCTGTCCTCCGGCTGCTCCGCATCAGCTCTCTGTGATTTGGCTTGCTTGATGAACAGCAAAGTAAACTGCTGCCAGCTGTAGCTGCTGTTAGCCAATGTTAGTTCAGTCCGTTAGCCGGGCTGAACTGAAGTGTTAGTGTTTGTGCCACAGGCGACTTGGACCATATTGAAGAGGAGGTTCACAGGCCGAAGAATGTATCCAAACCAGTTATATGTTTAAAGAAACTTAGGAGCACATAAAACCTAAAAACCGTTAAAAACAAAAAATATTTAGCCACCATGGGGCTGACTTTCTCTGTATCTGAGGTAGAACAGCTACGTTCACCCTAATCTGTTAAAAGGGCGATCTACATATTTTTGGGCATACTTTTGGAGAAGCGGACAGAAGTTCCAGCAAGGAGGCAGAACAAAGCACTGTGTGGACAGCACAAAAAGAGGTGTATTTAAAAAGTCCAACTTTTTTTATGTGGCTGAAACACATGAAAGATCTGCGGTGTGATACACACAGCCAAGGGAAAGGGCAGTCAGGCAGCAAGCTATGAGAAGCGATGAGAATATGCTCACTATGAATGCAGCCAAAATGTGTTTTTCTGCTGACCCTGTCCACGGCTCAGCCTTGTTCTACTTCCATGGTTGGACTTCTACAAAATGGGACTGCTGTCTACCGGAGGAAGCACAATGACTATGCAAATGTGCCTCATACAACTCCACTTTGAAAAACCCGAACTATTCCTTTAAGCAGGGGCGACGGATGATGTGAGTGCACGTGATCTGCAGGTCACACCCTGACAGCTGTACCTGCCTTATAACATTTGCAGAAAATGTCTTTAAACACCTCAAAAATCCTTCGGATAAAGTGAGACCCACACCTGCAATAAACAGGGTTGCCTGTCAGTTGTGCGTCAGTCCCACACTTCATTTAAAAAACAACTTGAGATAAGGTCAGAGGCTGGAGGAGTGTCAGACTCCTATGACGACAGTCAGTCAACTCCAAAGTCTTTACAGCTGACCTTTGCACAACTTCCATCTCTGATATTGACATATGTCTTAATCACCCACGTCTTCAAGTACGACCTTTGAATCTGTCATATGTGTCTGTATTATAGATAAACTGCTTATGTGCTACCACCCTGACAAATGCTGAGGTGTGTATGTGTGCACTAAGGGAGAAAGGAGACTGATTAGTGCCAAGAAACTCCTCGCCTAAAAAATACCACCTGTTGTTGAGGCGATCAGCTGATCCATCAGAAACTTCTTGCCCACTGCGTTCGATGTACAGGAATAAACGCGGGTACAGGATTGAAGGCAATCTGGCAGTCATCAAAAAGACAACGCGTTGTTCACATCAAAGAACATTTATATCGCTCTCATAAACATGTTTTTATCTTCCTCCAGTAAAACATTACTTATTAAAAGATTAAGAGAGTCTGTGCTGTGAGATTTAAAGAGCAGTGTTTTACTGCCCTCTCTGGTTAAAAGCTTCAGTTTGTAGTTTTATCTCTGTCCAAACCTTCATCTTCATCACTAGCTACTACTACTACACTCACTACTACTGTAGCACAATGTGTGTACAGTACTGGTAACGAAGTAAACAAGTAAACATCCTATGTTTCTAGGTCGTACCTGATTGGGTCTGTGATGCCACAGAGTCCTGAAGTACACCTGCACATCACTGCACCAAGCTACTGGAGATCAGCACGATATTCAGGGTATCACATTTTTGAAAAAGATGATCACATTTTTGTTCTTTTAGATTTAATTTCTCAGAAGATGACTGCAAAGATTTAGAGAGTGAAACATGGTCACCTTGTTCTAATGAACGCAGTGAAACGCTGGTCTGCAAACATTACCACAGAACAAACTCTGACAGGGTGAGTCATAAAATTCCAGTAAGATGGCGATATGCATTGGACGCTGCAGCCACACCTGGTCCGGTAAGCACAGTGCACCACCTGTTACTGCTAATCCAAGAGAGTCATCGCCCGTGTTCAGAGGAGGATAAGACTCTTGTGTCGTTTTCACAGATCTACAACCAAGTTCCCCCCTCCGCCCTCAATCTATGATAATTACACTTAACAAGACACATCCAGGTGTGATCCTCCTGACTCTGCACTTCCTCCAGGCTGTCAGACTCCTCAACACCCCCAGACTAGTCACTTTATAGCCTACCTCACCAGACTATATATCTGGTGAGGAATATCCTCACATGCACTGCTGCAGCTGCTTCTATACTCTCATTTTATTTAGATTTATACTTTCTATTCTTTTGTAATGGTTCTGTATGGTTGTCCTGCCTTTTGCCGAACATGCTTGCACCTTGTTTTCTCCATTCTTGTCTTAATGTTTGCTTCACTCCCAGTGAGTGTTGCGCCATTCTTCAGTTGACAGTTTAATGTCAGCGCTGAGGAGACCAAAGACAATCTCCCTGAACGCAGTATGACATGTTTCACATCTGGAAAAACATTTACATTTCTCTGGACCTCCTCCATTGTTACTCTAAACAGCGTTTTACGGTCCCCTTCTGACCCGACCCTTCACTGATCCTACGGTGACATCAAACAACGACGTCACATGCATCTTAACACAGATGCAGCAACAGTCCTACACAGCAGATCTTGTTTACTCCACAGCTTCTTTACTAGAAAAATACCATATATGCCAAAATTATATCATATCATATAATTTAACATAGTGTTCAATTCCCAGAGGAAAGGCTTTCCTGACACAGAGACCATTCATCATCATTAGAGCTGTATTCAAATAAAAACTATAGTCGGCTTTCACTGAGTTGTGAAAATGATCTGAGGTGCTGTAAGAGCAACAGAAGTTGGATTCATTTCTGCAGACGTTGCTGATTCTAACAGAATCATCATCACTGTTGCGCAGCTGTGGATTAACGCTGCAGTCGGTCAGTCGGTCACAAGCACCAGTCCGTTGCATTATCTTGCCCAAAGATGTACAATGATGCCTTACGTTTCACTGAGCCCGAGGCCAGTCGTTCAGTCGTGGGTGGAGCATCAGCATCCAGGCTTGATGGTTCTATTCCCACATTCTGATAATGACTTCTTCTCTTTCTCAGTCTAACCTGTCCTCCTCCAGTTTTGGACTTCCCAGAATTCTGTGAATTCTTATTACGTTTTTTTCAAATGACTAAAATTCAACAATTAAAAACAAAACAAATGCCATTTTTAGCATTTAGATGACCTCTATGATTTATGCATTTTAAAGGCTCTTCACACACATCAGTATGTCTATGACATGTAAATCTATTATGATGCAAACACTGTAGCAGCAACGACAATTATGTCAACAGTTAAAAATATATACTGTAGCTGCACGGATTTCTACTTTACGTGTTGATACCATTCATGCTGTTTTTCCTTTCATCACATAAATAATTTTTTTTAAATCACCTGCCAAAACTAAACAAAAGCAGTCGATCATAAATAAGCTGCTGCAGATGTACAGTGCATCAAGTCAAATTTACAGTCACTGTGTAAAACTACTGCACAGTTTACAGGAAATGTCAGGAATCAAGTTTACACACAGTTCAGGGTTCATATGATAAAAATATAAAACATTTCATATTTCGTAATAATCAGTCATATCATTGTTTTCAAAAGGTACTTTAAAATAAGAAGCTGAAGACAAGAGATCATTTGGCTTGACAACAGTAGCTGGTCTACAGATTAAGGCAAAGTTTATGCAGGTTAATATAATAAAGATGTAAAAACAGCAGCTGTTTCACATCAGTAATGATTCTTTCATGTCAAACCAGAAACACTAAAAAGGGCAGAGAAATAAAATAGCATGACTTTGTCATGCTGTTGCACATGCTGTCATAATCCTGGAATTTTGGACATTAATATTTCATTTAGTGGCATTTATGGCAGCAGTTACGCTCGTGCCTAAGTTGTGGCAAAAAGAAAAACACTACCACCAGAGGTATTAGATATGACAGGCAGTGAAATCGCTTCTCGTCCCTGAATGTTTCCGCAGGAGTGCGCTTCATTCCGACATAAATAAGACAAACAAACTGGACATTAAAACTCTCCAGACATGAAGGGAAAAGTGTTCCAGCACTTCAACTTAAACATCCACAACTCCTCTGAAATCAGATACAGACGTGGTCGGTTTTAACTTAAGAGAGGAAAAAAAACAAAACACCCGGCTAACAAAAAGTTTTACAGCCTTGCAACATTTTGCAAAATGTGGAAAAGTTTCAACATAAAAACAAAACAAAACGTTCTTTTGTCTCCAACGAACGACTTCACACTTGAGCGTGAACTCTTCAAGTTTTCTCCTCCACAGGTTTGGATAGCGGGGGCGCTTCCTGCTGTACATCGACAGTGCTGCTGTCTGATACCGCCACAGTGGGATGGCTGCCATCCTGTCAACACACCGGAAACCAAAACACACAGTAGTAGAATCAATGTCAGTGTTTTTTAACTAGTGAGCAAGTAGAAAACTCTGACAGACACAATGAACAACACGAGCAGAGAGGTGAAGATGAGTTTTGATATATACTGTGTGTGACACAAGAATCCATTATTTAGCATTTAAGGCTGGTTTTATAATTTGATAATACAGCACAGAAGAACAATAATAAAGCACAAACGATGTCAAATGTGGCTGACTTACTCTGTGTTTGAGGTAGGATAAATACGTGTCCCACCCTAAGGTGATAAAGTTGATGTACACAACGCGGAATTTGGGCGAGAGGAAGTAGAAGTTGATCATCTGAGCAGCAGGCCACACACACCAGTCCGCCTGTGTACAAGAACAACATAGATTAGCATAAACAAACCCGAATAGATTACCCAGCACAAACCAAGGTTAGAAACTGAGAAAACTCAGTCTGCCGAGCAGGCTGGGAGATCAGCACTGGGCACCGGCCTGTAATGACTCCTCTGCATGCTCTGATTCTGAGGGTTGGATTTGTATTTTCAGCCGACGAGCTACCGAGATTTGTTTTCACAAATGTGACTGAGCAGAGCCGCTGACAGTGAGTACGGGATTATGTTTCAGGAAGTTGTTACTGTAACCTGGAGATTCCTGAAGATATAGCATCGCGATCATTTCCTGTCACAATGAATAAACCTACTCAGAGTAAGGTAGTGATTGATGCAGGTGTACAGACATTTGCATTAGAAGGGATACACTGCTATTGGTATGTTTTGCTTCATTCATTGCTTCTCTAAACTAAGCATCAAATAATTGAGTTGATTGGTCCCTGTGGAACGTAGCAAACGTAGTCCTTCACATGTGGAAAGCTGAACAGAACAATAAGTCTGGACTGACAGATAGACATGCTCAGTTTAAGTTACAGTAACATCATTAGCTCCTCATCTATAGTTGATGTGAGTACAGACCCGGACAGCTGTACTTGCCTTATAAAATTCCCAGAATTTGTCTTTAAACTCTTCCCATCCTTCGGATAAAGTGTGTCCCTCCATGACACCCATACCTGCAATAAACAGAGTTGTCTGTCAGTTGTGCATCAGTGCCAGATGTTGGGTTTAGATTATTAATCATATGATTTGCATGTGAGTCTCTACTCCTCACATGTTCTGTTTTTTTCTTCTCTAATATGACTCTGTTGCTAAAGCTGGCAGGGTAAAGTTCAGGTTAATGTAGAAATAGTCCAGAACAGAAGCCTTTTTCTCTGTAACCCTTTCTGTGTGTTGCACTGTGAAACGCTCCTTCCTCTACAAGAATAATAAACTCAACTTAACTTTGGTGCTTCAAATCCAGTCTTCCTTATTGAAGGGTTAAAATTCTTATAACACCAGACTTCAGATAAGACCAGAGGCTGGAGGAGTGCCAGTCTCCTGTGACTTCAGTAAGTCAACTCTGAACTCTTTACAGACGACCTTTGGAGTCCTTCCATCTCTGATATTGACCTTTGTCTTAATCTCCCACGTCTTTAAGTACGACCTTTGAATCTTTACACTACTATGTTGTGATTCTAAGTGTCATAGTGAAACTGGTTGTGCCCTGTTCTCTCCTCACCTAAAAAATACCACATCCCAATTGTCGGTGAGGCGATCAGCTGGTCCACCAGCACTTTCTTGCCCACCGTGCTCATAGCTTTTCCGACATACACTCTGTCAAGCCAGCCGTACCAGTAGTGCAACAATGGACCCATCGAGCAGCCCACCATAAACATGCAACCTTTAAAAAGGGAAAGAAAGGAGAGGAAAAAATTCATGGAAATTCAACACATCTTCTCCAAAAACTCATTAATTAGACATGATGGTGTGAGCGTAGTGCGTTTCATTCTGTAACAGAGATTCAACCTGTTAACATAGTAATGTTTATATCCATGAATATTTTTCTTGAAAACCCTTTATCTTATGTTAGTGAAAAATTATGTGTTAGAACATTTTTAAAATATGCTGGTGAGACCTAAAAAACAACTCAACAACCAGCTGATGCACCTGAAGCATCAGACATGGTCAGACATGCCCACACCATGATGTGACAGAGTCCTGGAGTACACCTGCACGTCACTAGAGATCAGCAAAAACAAGAACTTCAGGGTGTGTTTAGTTACTTCTAATAACTATTTTAATGACTGTTGTTTTAGATATCCGCATTTATGGTGATTTATCTGACACATGACTAATTAATTAGACTGCATATAAAAACCACAGACGCTACATAGACGAAGATAATTTATGGAATAAAACACTGCATACTGAAGGGATTGTGTGACTTTTTATTTTCATGTGCTTGAACTGGAACTCATTCTAGTCTGTACTTTGCTGTGTGTGTACAGTTAGAAAGACATAAATATTTTAACTTCGTATCAAAATATAAGAGTCTTACCAAATGTTGAATTACACCATATTGCAGATTATCTTATTCAATAAAAGGCTCTTGGCTAAATGTATTTGCAATAAGCTATTCAAAGTCAGCTGAACGTGAATCCAGAGTGTTTGCAGACCAGCTCCTGACACAGCTAAATCGTTTGAGCTGTAAATCAAATAGAAGTATTAGTTCACGTTCATTGAGGAGCCAAATGAAAATGATCTGAGGTGCTGCAAGAGAACAAAAGTTTGATTTATTGCTACAGATTCACCACTGTTACTAAGACATAAAGACAGTATACATCCTACTCTGTGTCCCACACACTGTCCGTCTGATGCCTCTACAGTTCATGTACCAGCACCAAGCACCAGCACCTCCAGGGTGGTTGAAGTTCTTCCCACATTGCAATAATAAACCTTACCCGTCCTCCTCCAGTCTCGGACTCTGTCTGGCTCCTTGCTGATCTCCCGGCTCTGTTGCAGCATGTCTCCCAGTGCCAGCATACCTCCTCCACTCAGCGTGTTGGTGAGCAGCAGGTATCGTCCCTGGAATAACGGCCTCCAGGAGAACCGTATCCGGACCAGAAACTCTTTACCCGCCCGGGGGAGCATGATGTTTGGACTGCAGAGAGAGCACTATCATCTGTAGAAGACAGACAGACATGAATATCAGTATGAAAAAACAAGAATCTTCTTTATTTCACCAGGCTGCAGGGTGATACATGTGGAAGACACACAGCACATTCATAATCTACAAGAAGGCTGCCCCTTTCATAATAAAAGCACAGAACAAAATGTGTTTACAACCATAACTGAACATAAATATAAAGAGTATAAAAACAATAATGTAAAACAAATAAAGCCTCTCAGGCATGAGATGAGTAAAGTTTAGCGGTTAACCTGCAGTTGTTTATGACAGACAGGGGTCAAAGTTCAAACCGTCGGCGTGACTGTTGTTAGCCGTTAGCTCCCTCGTTACTTTAAACGTGGATTAACGGCTCGGCTGAACAAACGGAGAAACCCGTTACCTGTACCGTTCACTGTCTGACACAACACAAGCACTGACATCGACGTTTTGTATGAGAGATGACAGCTTAAAACCACTGTTTGTTTTTATAACGACACGTAACAACGGTGGTGATGTGGAGGTTTTCCCGCTTTACCACTACCTTACTGTTACCTGTGCTGAGGTGAACTCTGCTTTATCTTACCTGAGCCGTAAACACGACCACGGAGGAGAAGCGTTGTTGTATGAACCACACACACACAGACAGACACACACACACGCCACCTGAGAGGAAACAGAGCTGTTTTACCGGGAGGACGTTCAATGTGTGAGCGCCACCTGCCGGTCCGGAGGATCCACTGTCACAACACAGATCCACGACGCGGCTGCTGCTGTTGTTTGTGTTTATGTCGCAAAATCTAATACAAATATTATTTAACAACTTCATAACGCATACAAGAGAGGTTCAGATTCCCAGTCCAAACCAGGATCACCCCGTATGAGAAAGGGTGTTTTACGTTTGAGCACCAATAGAGCCATCGTGAGAGGAAATGGTCAAACACAGGTGTTACCGGTGATACTAATTAATTGAGGTCCCGG
This sequence comes from Nibea albiflora, assembly GCA_014281875.1. Taxonomy (NCBI): domain Eukaryota; kingdom Metazoa; phylum Chordata; class Actinopteri; family Sciaenidae; genus Nibea; species Nibea albiflora. The sequence continues at coordinate 8,978,683 of CM024792.1, read as the reverse complement.
TCCATTCAGGTCAGCCAGAGTCAGTGGTGAAGACTGGCTCACTGGAAAGTCTCTGCTGCAATGAACGGAACTGAAACACCTGCGTTTACCTACTATTTCATGTCAAAATGGCTGCTGTGAAAAAGGCCTATGTAAAATGGATATTGCAGACAAATTAAATAAATAAAGACGTAGTGTAAATTTATATTTTAACAACGCTGGTGGAGGCTTAGTGCAACAGCATTTATTTTGCTCCTATCCTTAGTTATATTTTTCATATATATTTGATCATTGTTTCATTCCAGCTGTCTGTATTCCCATAATAGTGACCCGCCATGTTTTATATTTACTTGCAATACATTGACAAATAGATGCTAACTTAGTCTGGTTAGTTATAAGCGTGTTTTAGAATATAGTAATAGTAATATTATTGTGCAATGCACGTCTGTTGATGGTTTCACTGAGACTGTGTAGAACTTATTACAATGGATGTCGCATTGCTTTAAAAAATTAACTTTAGAGTGATTAATCTATGTAATGAAAGACGCAGTGTGACGTCTCTCTATATGTAAACTGTATTTATTTGTAACCATATGCTGTGTTAGTATAACACTGATGTTTTTGCAGTGATATTGTTACAAAAACCATGACAGGACCAGCGTGGCTGGAAAGGGCAGCAGTGGTTACTGCTGACCCCCTGATCAATATTTTAGTCTCTCCGGCAGCCTCATCAATAATAAACGACGACCTCAGTGTAGACTGAATGTTTCAGTTATTACGGAGCGGCTCCGGATTCGTCAGACGGGCTGTCAATCATCCACAGGGGCCCTTAAATCCCGCCTACCTGTCATTCATTTAATGACGTTAAATGGCCGCGTAAAGATGGAGGACGTGCAGAGAGACCGGAAGTCTATTTTTTATTTCAGAATAAAATAACTGCGTTCAGGTTGGTTGGACCTCTGGGGCTCGAATCTCTGACCCGTCTGAGGGCCAGTTGCATTGTGGGTAATGTAGGCAGGCGGTTTTAACTGTCAATCATGAGTCATACAAGTTATTGTATATTTATCCTTGTTGACATTGTGACCTTGTTTATTAATTTAGGATATAGACTAACCTTTATTTGTCTTTACAGTTTGGACTAAGTGTGTATTGTGGTGCATTATTGATGACCAACAATCTGGTTTATACTGTCAATGCTAGCAACATATGTGAAATCTTAAATAAAAAATAAACAAATAATACAATCGATCATGTAGGCCCATAGTTTGTTGAATATTTATATACAGTATATTTTGAAGCTTATGTAATCGCTTTTTCTTTTTGTTTTTATCTTTATGCAGTTTAAGTGTCTAAAACCCTGTTTGAACCCTGTGTGCTTTTATTTGTTTGTTTTCAGAGTCAGTAAATTTTATTGGTCAAGTAAGCCTATATTGATGTTCACTTTAGTTAATATTAGTTCACAGTTAGCCTGCACCTCCAAGTGAACCAGTGTTGCATTGCGATTTTCCTTCATATAGTTCTATTAAAAAAATCTATACACAAATCATTTTTACCTGCTTTTATTCTGGAATTTGTAGCCGGATGTTGTGTTGCACAGTCTGTCTGACTTGACAAGCGGTGGTGTTTCTGCGGGTGCTGGACGCGGTGGATATCAGCCGGATAGAAATCTACAAAGGTGGGATTTTTGTCTTTATTCATCTTTAGCATAGACACACATCTTATATTTAAACATCCTGTATTTATTGTTCATGAGCGCTGATGGTTAAATATCAAGTCCCGGGTTTTTAAATGAAAGGACCTAAGATGACATAAGATGCCTGCTATAGAACAGCTGTTTTCATTGTGAAAACCATAAAACCGTCACAGCTACGTAAAATGCATTTCTCTTCGTGTTTTGTGTGTGTGGATGGATGTGAAGGCTGCTTCTGGTTTAGTGGATCTGTGGTTTGACTCAGGGCCTGTCCTGCAGGAAAAGGCGTTTCACACCGTCCGTGGCTGAAATCAGGAAAATGGGTCCAAATGAGGCAGGAACAATAGAATTAAATTCAAACACTATGAATCCATTAATAGAGCAAATTAGATTAGATAAATCCTATTTTATATTTAACAAACACATGTACAATATTTTAGTGATTTTAATAATTATTATCTGAAATAACATAAGGTCACCACTGAGCACACCGGACTAACGCTTAGTATGACTATTTGGGTAATTTATAGGGAAGTATTATTATTGTTATCAATGAAACGCTGAGCCATATGGAGGTGATCCTGTGGTGTGGTAAAGCGTTCACTCCTAAACCAATCAGATCTCAGTTAATGAATCGTCTGTGTATGTGTGTGCTTCCTATACTGCAACAGCACATGACAGAAAACAGAAATAAAGACAGAATATGTGAGAAATTCACTAATATTCAACAGAAATGTAAGAAATATTAACTATATAGGGTAGTAGTACTGTGCATATACAGGAAGAAAGAATACAACATATAAATATTGAAACATCAAAACTATAATCTCAACCTAATAAATCAGTAGTTTTGTTATTAGAATAATAATTGCACTTATATTAACTGCACTTCCTCTGCTGACAATAAAGTTACTGCCAGTCAGACCTGACTGATGCATCTGCTGTTTCTCCTGGGAAAACATGTGTCCATGTTGCCTGTGACAAAAAGCATCATCCGGGATCAGATTCATATGTCGGGTCGATATCTTTTATTACATTTCAGATATTAGACAGTGTTGCCTGATCACAGCTGCAGAAAAATGGACTGAGAGTTCAGATTTTTCTAAATGCAGACGTTTCGTACCTCAAAGAACTGCTGCCACTGAAAAAGAAATGTATTGTCTCGTGACAAAAATATAAGAAAGTAAAACGTGGGATTCTTGTAGGCTTTATTTCAAACAGTTTTTAGACCCAAACTGTATTAATAATTTGAGCTGACACCTACAAAGCTAGATCAAACCTAAAACGTCTTGAATTCACCTGCAGACTCAAGCACCAAAAAACATCTCTGACATCCTGGCTGCTCCCCTCGTTGATTTCTGTTTGCTGTGGAGGGGGAAAAAAAGAAGAGGTGCTATTTTTAGCTTCCCCTCCTCTCATCTGCATCCCCACGCTTCCAAGAAAAAGGAGGCACGTGATTGGAGCAAACAGGGAAAAATGCCGTCTCAGGCAACCCAGGAGCAGGGCAGCAGCTGCGTAACACCACTGCCGCGTTATCGAGGAGACATTTTCTGCGTGTTAGTGCATTGTTAGTTACTGTTTCACACACAAAGCTGATCATGTAGTGATAAACGATATGTCAGGTGAACTATAGATAAACCTTAAAACCTAGACATGATGTTAGATTTATATTAAAGATTTTTGTGAATTAATTTGACCAGTTTGTGTTTCAGTGGTCCAGTTTCTGTCTCTCACTTGTCCACTGTGAGAATATTCTGAATGGACAATGAGGAAAGATGCAAACACCAGCAGTTTGCTGGAGGGGTCAGAGGTCAAATGGCTGCTGACTTCACTTTAAACAACAGCAAACCCCCGGAGTGGACTTTTACGAGCCTATTGGGCAGTATAGACTGAGACGGGCTCTAGAGGTTTAAGCTGAGTTGAGTTGAATCATGCTCAGTTAAAAATTTTGATTGCTCATAATCCTGCAGGTTTGTCTCATTTAGTTCAGATTTAGCTTCCTAGTTCTGGTCCTGGTTGTGATTCTGGGTCTGAAAATGTAATTTCCATGTGTGGCAGAACATGTTAGTCTTGTCTTCTCAGCCTGTACACAGTTTGGAGCTTTTCTCCCTAATGGTGAATTTACACAAACAGTGTTTGCAGTATTTACTTTTAAGATTTAGGTGTCTCTGCTGTATATGGTAGAAATGGAATAAAACATGCATAACTATGTTTTCATTAGTGTGTAATCACATGAAAATAAGATCATTTGTTTTGATACTTTGTTTCTGTTACTGAATTGTTTTAGTATTGGCAACAAAATGTACTTAAAGTAGAAGAAGTAAAAGTACCCCTGTCTGTGTAATATCATTTTATTATTATGTGATCTATATGTGGTATTAATATTGTAGTTGGTCAGAGTGGAGATCATTTTAACGACATCATATACTGTTTGGTAGTTTAATCCACATTGCACCGTGTTTTATGAACCTTCATTTTGTTTTGTGTGCTAAACCATAATCTGAAAAAATGCTCAAATGAAGTACAAGTACCTTACTACTGTCATCAGACAGTTCTTTAAATGTATTCTAATAAAGAGGGAGGCGAGATGTGTTTGCTTACTGTTAGAAATATGTAGATCTTGCCGCATTTGATTTGTACAAAGTTTAATCTAGTTGATCTATGACCTTTGAGAGAGCAGCGCACACTAATGTCCACTCCGTTTGAGAAAGGAGGTGGGATTGACCCCTCGATTAGGAAGTATTGATGCTGCGTCTTCGTGGTACCTTTTAGTAAAACTGCTTTAAAGGAGTACAAGCAGTAGAACAAGGTGGATGCTTCACGGCTGGCTGTCAAGGTTAGATAGAGGTTGAAGACTAGTGTTGCTAATGCAAAGGTTAGCTCGTTTGTTCATCTATATGAGATCATATAGGATGCTGAAATTCATACACGTAGACTTAGTGGGAGACTCTTTACCTGACAGTTTCAGTCAGTGCTCCTCTGGTGTCAGTTGAGTTTTCTGTGGTGAAAAGACCCATGACGCTTTTTAAGTGACTACGTTTTACTTAAACAGTACAGAAGTAATAGATTTTGTTGTTTTTGCCCTGCCAGCAAGATATTTAGCTCAGTCAGTTAGGCTAGCTGATGCTTCAAGTTCAAGCAGCCAGTGGTGGAAGAATACTCCGATCTTTGACTTTGACTTGGAGGTAACTTGAATTAGCAGTTTCAAAAGTTGTAAAGTAACTTCTAACTAGGTTTGTCAGATAGTAGTAAGTAGCCTATAAACTATAAAACAGGAGAACATGGTCACAAAGCTAGAAATATCTTTAAATTGTACTTGAGCACAGTACCTGAGTGATATTGAGTGTTTTCACGGCCTTGTTGACGCCGCTGTCAGTCATCTCAGCAAGTTTCTCCACAACTGTCTTTAAGCAGGAATGTGTTTGGATGATCTGGGATCAGTTGAGGATTATCTGTCCGTCTGCAAGAAGCCACCCAGCACTGATTAAATGAGCCTGACTAGCCAGCTGCAGCAGCACTTAGCTCTGGATCAATCCGGCTCCTGTTGAACGTCAATCACCTTTAGGTGACAGGTTTAGAGGAGAGCTTGATGATGTCATTGTCCAGCGGAGAAACTCACAACTCTTAGTCATGATTGAATTAGGATTTTAAAAAAACACGAGACTGCCTCTGGTTAGAGGACCTAAGGTGTATTTACTGACGCTGTGATGCTTTAATGAAAACGGACAGATGAGCAGAACTCCCCTTGTTTGTCTTTTGCCATAGTTTCAGGGCTTTCTATCATCATATGTGAAATACTATTTAATTTCCAGTGCTTCATATGATATAAAAGTATCGTTTTTTGTATTTTCCCTGCTGTGATATAAACTGTAACCATGTAAAATTCAAAGTAAGAGCATAACATGAGTAAGACGTGGATTTATCATCTCTCTCAGGCAGGCCATGATACGGGAGCAGCTACACTCAGCATCCATTTTGCAGTCTTTGTCCTGCCTGGTTTAAACTCTCAAGTCAAGCCTCCTGACATTCAGCCTCGTCTCAGCATCAAGGACCTTTAAAGTGGCTTACATAGTGTCATGTTGAAATGTGTAGTTCATTTTTGAAATTTCATTTAGAGTCACTTCAACACATAGGAAATACATATTACAAGGAATAAAAGTCATTAACAAGGACCTGAATCCTTTAGACCCACAAATGTCGTCACACCTGAAGAAATGTGTTCAGAGATATCAGTTAAATGTTAAATTGATAATATAATCATTGAAAGAGTCCACCACATCTACATGCTACGGGATGAACACACACATTCAAAACACACATGCTCGGATTAACCGCTCTGATAACACACACACACACAACAGGCCAAGCCTGTTAACACATAAACATACAGATGATACAAACAAACATTTCACAACTAAAACACATCCTGCCGCAGGTCTAAATCAACAGCAGGAGATAAGTGTCTTATGCGCACACACACACACACACACACAACACACACACACACACACACACACACACTTTTCAGTTGATAAACAATGCTGGTGATAGGTAAATGTTAAATCGCATTGCAGCAGTCAGTGGGAGTGGAGGTGACGGTGACCAAAAAAAAAACAAAAAAACGCAGAGACACAATTCAGACAGAAATTATTCATAAAATTACATCCGACTCTGAGAATATTATCCGGGCTGCTGTCCAGCTGCTTTAGTGATCCATAGATGAGGCTGTAATGATCCCTGTGGGGAAGCAGGGTCATGAGTCAGCACATTCAGCAGCAAAGAGGACAGGTGGACTCACCTAAAACAATGGAGAGAGAAAACCAAGAAAAAAGCAGATACATGGCAAAGGAACACAGATGACTGATGATGTGGATCAAATGTTACTTGTGACAAACAAATGTAAGTAGCAGGTAGCGCTGAAATGCAAAGGATTAATTAATAAGTTGGAGATTTTTTTTATTTTTCATAATTAGACTTTGTCGGACTGTTGGTGGAACATAGCATGATATCTGAAGGTTTGCAGATATTGTCATTGCAGCCCTCGAAACAGAGAGGGGTGAACGCACTGGTCTGGACCACTGACAGCGTAAAGAATGGATTTCGTATACGTGACGTTACTCACAGGAGCGGGTTTGAAGCTCAAACTATAGCAACTCTGGTTGCCGCCATATTAACAGCTCTGCCCCTTTCGCCTGGATGCTCACCTGTAACAGCACCTACCTGTCAATCAAACACTGTTAATTATACATAACTTTAAACCTTTAATCAGGTGAGTTATGTAAATAAAAAAAACAGACTCAGTATAGTTGTCATGAACAGAAGAAATTAGCTATAGAGATTAGCAGCTGAGCTGTGCAGTTAGGCATTTTAATATGGGGGCTTATGGAGATTGACTCGTTCTGTAGCCAGCCTCAAGTGGACGTTCGAGGAACTGCAGGTTTTGGCACCTCCACGTTGGCTGCACCTCACAGACATGGCGGTTGCTGCTTAGCAGTGAGCATGTATGAAAAAATTCTTTGAACAAGTGTCAAGTAGATGTGATATACAGTCCGCTGTACTGCTTACACTGCAGCTTTCACAGCTCACCTGACCTGTAGCTTTGTTCTAAGGTGGCTTACTACAGATGTAGAATCAAAGCAATAGCAAAGCAACATCCTGCAGGCTGAAAAAACATTTGCATAATGAGAATTTGTTAATTACTTTGAGATTAAGTACAGGGGCCTCTGTCTGTAAGCTTATGTATCAAATTAGTGTCGAGTGAAGACTAAGCCAACTCTCTTCTCCACAGCTAATCTCTGAGACGCAGAGGAAAGGCTGCAGTCATCTCAGCACACCGTCACATACGGAAAAAGTCTGTGGCAGCGTTTGACAAAAGTGTCTGCTAATTAGCCTCCTCTAACAGCTGCTATTAATAACTGTCAGTTGTTTACATTTCATTTTCAGGTAATGAACCTCGGTCCAAAACAAGCTCAATAAATCCAACATTTTAAGGAAACATTAGGATAGAGGCACAGGGTCAGATCGAGCTGCAGCACCTTGACAGATACAAATATAAGCGTGCAATAACTTTCAAAGAGAAATATGAGAAAGGAAGAGAAGTAATCGTTTACAGGGCAGAGGTGGGAAACTTTTGGGCTGCCTGCAAGCAGGGGAGGGAATGAGGTGACTTTCAATATAGAGAAGCTAAGCCATTTAAAAAGTTTAGAGGGGAAGTACACTCTAAACTGACTAAAGAACTTGGCTTGGGTGTCTTTAAAACTTTATTTCCTGATGTGCTGTCACTGCAACACTCCGCTGACTCTGCCCAAAGAAAGTCTTCTTCGATAAGAGCACATGGGCTGAAATAGACTGAGGGCTGAGTAGACACTTTGGTACAACAGTAACACGAGTAGATACATTTTTAATAAGGCTGGCCAAAGAAGAAACTGAACACCTGACTATGATCAGGTCTGATCTCGCTTCCAGTAGGTTTGCTTTAGTCGGAGCCTGAGAAACATTTTTTTTAGATTTAGGTTGTTCTGATTGATAGTGACAAATATAGTTCAGTGATTACATACAGATGGATGGACGGGTATTTTAGTCTCACGTTAACATGACACGGTTCACGATATTCAGGATTGGACTCATGCAGGTAAAGCAGGCGGCACTTCTGTGGTTTATTTGAAGAATACCTGTACAGACGTTCAGGTTAAGGTCCGGTAGAGACACGACAACTGGGACGAACTGACACTGAGACCAGACGACCCAAAGAAAACACACTATTGAGGGCGCAGGTGAAACTAATTAGGACAGGGCAGACACATGAGGAGAGACTCTTTCAACATAAAACAGGAAGTCACAAACTATGATGTGTTCATTCTGTTTTGTTATTTAAAGTCCTCCTGTCGTCTTTAGATCACATTTTGAATTTAATTTAAATGAATTTGCACCTTAATTAGGTTTGTGCACATTTTTATTTTTTATGTTTTATTGTATGTCTCTGAAAATTAAACATGAATTAATAAAACAAAGTGCAAAGGAAACAGGCTTTAACATCATTTAAGAGATGAGACAGAAACATCCTCACACATACATGAAACAGACATAAATATAATATTGTGTAGAATTTATATTTCCTTTCATTGATTCCTGGAAATTGAGTTAACATCCATTACATTTGGAACTGAATAATATCACATTATTAATTTTACTCATCAGTCTTATTCGGTGATGCATAATAAGTACTTAGACTGAGACTGAGTCTAAACCCGATCTCAACCCTTCTGAACATCTGTGGGAGATTTCAGAGCGTCGTGTTAGACAGCATAGCCATCAAAATGATGGAATATGTTTTGGAAGAGTTCACAGACTTGAATTTATGCCAAGCTGGCAGCGTGTGGAGCGTTTGATACCGCTTTCTAAGAGACTTTATGTTGTTTTTTTGTCCCTTAAACATCCCAGCCATCTGTTTTTCTGTCAACTAAACTCGAGTTTTTCTAAATGAAACATTGCATTAGTTATTTGATAGATTTGATAGAGAAGGAATGAAGTAATAATTTTAAAATAATGTCTTTAGTGAATGAAAAGATATTTTCACATTCTGGGTCTAATATTCACAAATTGTTCCTCTCAAGAATAAGCCATATAGAACAAAGACTTTGTCTGGATCTTTTAAAGCAGAGTTTTAGTCTTTAGAGTCCAAAATAAAGTCGCAGTAAAAACATTTTTAAAAATACGATGTAGCACCACAAGACACACAAAACATGGACATAGTATCTGAGACGTCGCCCACAAGCCCTTCTTGGCTCTTCTCCCGCTGCAGTCTAAAAAATTGGCAAAGACGTGGTACGTTGGTGGAGCGGGCTGAATGAATTCGGAGTGCTAAAATAAGCAGCGCATAACTTTAACTTCAAGCCTTAATATAATTTGAACAGGTCAGTTACATATAGAAATTCTGACTCAGCACAGTTCGGAGGAAAGTAGCTCGAGACATGTTGGACACATTGTATATACTCATACATATAAATATCTGAATATGAGCATTAGACCATATGTGGAAATGTATTTCCCCTTTCAAATGACGGGATAATCATGTGACATCGTAGGTGTGTCGCCCTTGTGGTAGTGAATTGTGGGCCGGCTCCGATCCCTCCTGTGTTTGTTAAACGTGATAAGAAAGCCACCAATGACCCATATTTCCCAGACATTTTGCAGAATTCAGACCACTGTTTGATAACTGTGGGTCAGTTGATTCAGTTAGATCTTTGGTTGCTGTCAAAATACTGCACATCTCCTTCAACCCCTGTGTCTGTTCTCTTCTCCTGGAGTTGGCGTAGATTACGCTCCTTCTCACCCTCAGTGAGTCACTCTGCAGTTCACTTCACTGCAGAGCACCAGGACTCACATTTCCAGTCACCTAAAAGTGGATTCAAATCTAGTTCGGCGGCATCAGTATATGACCGCAAGGCGAAAACACTGAGTCTTAATAATCCTTAATATATTGTAAATCAGGCAGTCTTTTGCAGTACGCGCAGGAGCTCCGGGCTGCAGATTTGTATGGAAATATTACGTCACAGTCGGCGCATCAAGCAAACAGAAATAAAGCGCCACGCTGCTGTGTTTTTCAGATGTTCTCCTAATAATGGAATTATCAAAACTACTGTTTATAACTTCCTGTTTGAACTCCACTTGCAGTTATGTTGGCTGTCATATCTTTAAATCGCATCTTGAGTTAGCCGGCTTGTATAAAAACAGCATCAGTGTGTTGAGGAAGGGTCTGTGCTTCTTTATTATTTAGCATCTCCGTGTTCTTCATGTAAACCGATCCTCAGGTCCCGAGCTCTGAGGAGGGTGCAGTTGTTTTGTTTGTGCTTTATTCCCTGAGAGTTCTCGTGTTCCACTGCAGCCGAGTCGAGATAACAGGCTAAATATAGAGCAGGCTACAGGGACTCTGAGGCCTGTAGGCTCAAGTCATTGTGCTCTCAAGAGTCCAAAAGGTTTCCTGAATCCTTTTAGCACTTGTAGACCTGAATTCTTGTGCCTCAGTGGTGGTTACAGCTGTTACATACAGCATATAGCTGATGTTATGTCTACTAAAGCTGTTCGTTAAATACTAATAGCCTCAGACACCCTCACACCTTCCTGAGGTCAGATCGGGTGGCCCGTGTCCAACCACTTCTGTAACTTTCTGAAATAGACAATCACACATTCACACCCACTTCATGCTGCGATTGGTCAGCTATGTGTTTAAGCTCTCATTCATTCTTTAGATGAACCACCTTCAACACTAAGAATGTCTTCCAGGAGAGACTGTGGGAGATGTTATTTATTTAATGTTATTTAACTTTGTGTCTCCTCCTGACAGTTGGCCTTTCACTGATGCCTTGGTCTTTTAATCTCCAACTTGTACATTGGATATGCCTCTGTGACCCTGCGCAGTAAGGGCCGTTATTAGTAACTCTGCAGAGGACACTCACACCTCTCAGATCTCAACAATGTGTCATGCAGACCACCAGTGGTGTAGCCCGGAGAGGCCTGTTTCATCTTGGAAAGTCTTTATTCAGCGAGGCCCTGTGTCACATTCAGACAGTCAGGTATTTGTCGACTTGGGTGTTGTTCTCATGTTTTTCTCCAGCTCTTCACAGCTTCAATCACTCAACTATGAGCTCCCTAAAGATTCATGCAGCTATTGCAGCAGACGGCATTGCATAACATATACTATACCTTCGCTAACCGCACTTTCCCAACTGACGTACCTGCCTTTTTTTTTAAGTGTGTAGGAAACTAAAGCTAAAGTTACCTCTGTCATATACTTACTTCTTAGTGGTGTCATTGTTGGTGTCAAACTACATCTCCCCTTCACTGTAACTTCAGCTGTCACAAGGAGCTGTGTAACATTTGTCTGCTAAAATAACCCTCTTATGAAGGTAGCTTATGGTATCGACACACGATACACGTCCAGCGAGTGAATATCAAAGTCCAAACTAACTTCGGCTGTGTGCTGTGTAATTATTCCTCACTCATTCCCAGCTGATGGTGAGTGATTGAGCCATTTGCCTCCAACGTTTCACCAAATTAAGAAAAATCACATGGGTTCTCTGTTTTTCCCCTGACGTTGCAATACGCTACTTTGATTAATTACCATGAAGCAAATGTGCAGGTGTTTAAGCCTGACTAGTTAATCACTATCATCTGTTATGCTGACTCGAACAGATGCTGTCGGAATCTAAACATTCCTTAAATCTATGACCTTTTATTTTATATTTTTTATTTAAATGTTGGGTTTTTTTTGCCCATGGCCGGAGTCATTCGTTTAGAAACGGTAGACTGCGTTACTTAACAACCAGGAAAACATAAGGATCCGGCCACGCCTACATCAGGAGGTGCAGATGTGCCTGCTACACACTGCATCAAAATCATGCTGGTAATTATGTTCTCAGTTGGTGAAGTCACTGTTTTCTTTCTAAAATTATGTAACAAACAAAATAATTTCCCACAGCCTGAGGAGATTGTTGTTAGGAACCCAGATATGTTCAGGTTACTATAATTTATGACACAGAATAGCAGAAAATCTTCACACTTCAGGAGCTGAAGCTGTAAAATTGTGGGTATTTTTTGTGAAAAATTATGATTAATCAGTTCAGTAAATTAGCCTTTGCACCTCTGCTCTGTATTTTCACCCATTATCAGATCAGCTAACCATATCTTAGCGTCCTTTCTGCAACTTGCACATGTGCCTGACAGAGTGCTGATATCCTTCTGTTCTTACTGGATGGCATCTATTCATATGCAGCATATCGAATCACTTTTTGGGACTGGTTTGGATGATTGCTCGTGATTTATGCTAAGAAGAAGGCTGTGTTTTTGCATATTGTATTGTGGAGTACTTGCAGTGCCACAGATGTGTAGTATAGGTTTCGGTTTGGGGAATCAAATCTCTTTGATCCACACAAAGAGTGTGGATCAAACGGAAAATTCAAATTTGTGCTTTCAGGAAAGGTCACCGTCGTCTATTTTTAAAGCGCTGCCACCAGAGCCGTTGCAAGAGGGCGCGAGGTCCTGTGCGAATCTGACCCCGATCATCTCTTACATTTATAAACACAAACAAGAACACAGTACAATGCTTTTCTTTTGTGTTTCACTTACGTGTTTTACATGGAGATAAAGCATTACAATAATGAGAGTGTTTGTGTGAGCAATTCTTCATCCTTAAACGGGAACATTCAACCAACCTTTAAACAACATTGTACACAGCAGAAAGAAAAGAAAATCACGGCGCTTTGAAAGTCATTTCAGAACATTGTTGCCGTGTTGTGTGATTTAAATACATGAGATGGACTCACCATAGGCTAAAACAGAAAACTCAGCAGCAGTAACACTTGTGTAATTCATCTTCTTCAGTGGATTTAAGTAGCCAGTCTGCTCTGGCACAGATAGTCCACTTCTTTAAACTTTGACATGAATTTGTGTAAAATGGGCACGGACAGCAGAAAAGTGTGTTTTATAGGATCTGGACTCATCTGGGGACCTTTGAGTGGACAGACAATAGCTCACTTTGAATTATGTTGGATAAAAAAACTGCTTTGTGAGGCCAATAAGACACGTGAAAGTGTGATTATAGTTTTTGTCATCTCTGTCCACAGATGGCCTCAGCAACAGCGACCTACGGGCAGAAGGAGTCTTCGGACCAAAACTTTGACTATATGTTCAAGATCCTCATCATTGGCAACAGCAGCGTGGGTAAAACCTCCTTCTTGTTCCGCTACGCTGACGACTCCTTCACACCGGCCTTTGTCAGTACGGTGGGCATCGACTTCAAGGTGAAGACGATCTACAGGAATGACAAGAGGATCAAATTACAGATCTGGGTAAGAAGTGGAGATGTGTTGAGTTTCCTGGAAGGAAGTGAATTAAACTAAGATCTATAAACACACATGAAGTGTCCTATATAGCTGTATCTTCACAGCTTTGGCTCAAATGGGTCCAAATTCTTCGTTGTGTTTCCACCATGTTCAAAGTTCACATATCTCTTCTTTCCTCTATGTATTCTACAAAGTGATGAAAAAGTAACTTGACGTTTTCATCTATTTCTATCACTTTTCATGCAAGCAACAGAATTCTTAAACTATTTTTACATCTGGTTCCCCTCAGTGAAGCTCTTCACCCTGCTGCCCTGCAGAGCAGCTACAAACAACTGAGGACAGGAGGTTTAGGAGTTTGACAATGTCATGTTTTTTTTTTGCTTCCTGTGGTGCAGTTTATTCATGCTCAGATTGCAGTAAAGCGCTGTCTTCTCTGCAGCCGGCTCATCCAGCTTACGAACAGAGGCACAGCCTGCAGCTGCTAACGTTGATGTGCCTTCAGGAACAAACAGGGTGGTGTTTTTTCTGATGTTTTGCTGCATCAGACGCGTGTTGGCTCCAGGGGGCTCGACAGAAACGCAATCATAGAGCAAAGAAAGGACCAGGCTGTGAGAACAGGCTCCCTGAGCTGCAGTTCTAATGTTGTAGATCATAACATCATTCCCACCTTTACTTTTTTATTACATTATTATTATTATTTTATTTTAATACCACACATTCTGCAGCGCTGTGCACTGTGTGTGTGTGTGTGTGTGTGTGTGTGTAGGGGTCTCTCTGTTGTCAGCCATTGCTAGGTCTTGCCTCTGGTAGAGAAGACATGATCAACCAATGGGAGCATGGGAAACAGATGACTGTGTGCTCCTCTCCCCTCCCCCATTACTACACATGTCCCCGAGTAGATATACCCTCCCTCCCCTGTGTGAACACACACATACACACACACACACACACATAATATCCCCATCCCCCATCTCTCAGCATCAGCAATGCTCTCAGCTGAGTCTCCACGAGAGCAAAAATGAACATGGGTTGTAGTCATGAGCTCAAAAGTCAACATACAGTATGTGTATTCATTTTACAGTTACAGTAAGTATGTAGTATATAGTGTGTCGTATGGATATTATCTCACTCATGCAGTGCAGAATTGGACAAGCATTGTTTTTCATTAAACTGGAGGCATTTTTACGGCTACATTCATAATGTCAGTCTTCACGAGTACAGTCAAATGTGCTAACTAACACTAATCGGATTACTTCTTTGACGAAGCATTTAGTCCATAAAATGCCAGAAAGTGTTAAAGAGGAGGCCTCTCTTCAAATGTCTTCGTGTCATTTCTAAATAACGATTTGACGATTTGTTGTGTTGAGTTTATTCTGGTGAGACAAAGTGAAGACGGCCGAGATGTCGTGCGCTCCCTTGTTCAGGGAGAACGGCGATTCTGGAGTAGCCAGAACTACTCTGTGTTCCTAAATGAGTCTACAAACAAGCAAATACGTTTACCCTGAGTGGTCCAACATTGTTACCTGAGCTCTGTAGAGTCTTCTACGTTATTTGTTGTATCAGGGGATTGAGACAGTCCTATCCTATGACCACGGTTACCATAGTAATCATCAGCCTGCTTCCCTAAACACAAACATACTTTTAGGACCTTACACCTGTGTGTTCATCAAAAATGTTGACGTCTTTAATTGTTTTCAGAGCTCATGGTGAAATGTGACTACTCCTTATGTAACACCACTTAGTGCCACCTACACTGACATTTTAGGTGTAGAGCCGATGTTCTCATCCTGCAGCACAATGAGTGGATGAGCAGGACGTAGACTGCAGAACATTATAGCCAATGATATTGAGCTACAGCTCGTTACACAATACCTCTTGTGACTTGAGAGTGATCATGTGTGATTTAATCAATAGATACATTTATGAAGGAACACTAAGAAGTGTGTCTGTGTACACTATGCTGTATTTGTGTGTACGCATCTATGGACAGTTCATGTTATGTGAGTAGTCCACAGAACATGTAACAAGTATGTATTTGCTGTAAATATGCTATGATTATAATAACAGTAAAGACACCCCAGAAATGTTTTATATCACACTATAATGTAGTTGTAAACTGTACGCATTTACTCGTAAAGCTCCATGCTTTGAGTAGAGGGACTGATAATAGTGTGCAATCTCCACATTGACACCAGAGTGGTGCCGTTGGACCTGAAGCTGCTCGGCTCAGGAAGAGCCGCGAGGCATTGGGTATCAGAAACACTGGGCTTTAATTCCCTGAGCATTCATTAGGGCTTAGCACTGAAATACAATCTCACCTGAGTTTGTCCCGAGAAGAGAGTGTGAAGGAGGAGGAGTGTTGTTACCATTTTATACGCTGGAATTTCTGGGAACAAGGTGTCAGACTGACGTGTTGGACGTAAAGTCCCATTTTTAAGTATTATAAAATTATGAAAGTTTTGGGGGGGCTTCTACAAGTCTTTTAACTTTGGAAGAATGTTTCCATGCTTGTACACACACCTAAAAAGGTTATTACTTTGTAAAAACAAATACTAAAAACAGATTTGTAAGTTGCAATCCCCTGTGTTAGTGCACATTGAGTCACGAAGATTCCACATTTTGTGCAGGACACAAGATTGGTGCACACGACTCCAGCAACCGAGGAATACTGCGCAGATTGTGTCTTTAAATTCACGTTTATATTTATTTTTACACATGCAGGTAGTATTAAAACGTGGAGAAGTAGTATTCAGCAACCCTTAAATTTGGCTTGAATTTCTGCACCCTGCAGATTCTACTTTATCATTTTACAAGCCAAATTCATTAGGTTAAAACTCTGAGTCAGTGGTGGGTTGTCTTGCCAAAGTGGCTGGTAAAACTCATAAAGCTTTGTCAGAGGAAAGAAACTAATTCGGCACAAACTGCTTTGAAGAATTTTATTCAAGGCAGATTTTGATTTTCAGATGTTGGCTTAAATACATTTGCTGATGCACCAAAGCTTTGAGGTGCAGAGCAAAATGTTTTGTCACAGTTTCTCCTCTGCAGCTCCTCTGCAGCTTTCCAACAGCAGTCTGCATACTGTAGCATAAACTGCTGCAAACTTTGTTGTCTTATAGAAGGCACAATATATAGACATAATATTCTGCCTCTTGGTTGTTTGCCAGTGTGGTTAAAGCATCTCTAATAAGATTGCTGGGCACAACCCAGTAAATATCTGGACGGTACAACAATATAATCTTGTTGTATAATGCTGCGCCTGTTCTTTTCAGTTATCATAACCTGAATCAGAATCACCTGTGTCTGCTAGTTGTGGGAGGAATATGATTTTTGTTTGTTTGTTTTTTTAAATCCAGGACACAGCGGGACAGGAGCGTTACCGCACCATCACCACAGCCTACTACCGAGGAGCTATGGGCTTCATCCTCATGTATGATATCACCAACGAAGAGTCCTTCAATGCCGTCCAGGACTGGTACGTTATTGTCCTGGTAGTGTGTCACATGAGTGTAAACTGACACCAAGGAGCTTTACCTGCGAGGGCGAGTGCTGTGAGTGTGATGGATCAGGTGGTTTCTAGATAATCAGCACCAGCCTGGAAATAGATGTAGAGATACTGTAGATTGATGAACGGAGGCGGATGATCCGGTTCATGTTTCTGGACATATTGTTTTAACGGTCCACATTTTCCTCTCTGTCCGTAAAAGAACCGGATGCTGCAGGGATCATTATCTTTTATCCTGTTTGTTTGACTTTGGCTCTCTGTTGTAAAGTTACTCTGATTGACCTTAAAGAAAACGTTTTTTCTAGTTTATCCCGATTTCATTTTTATCTACGCTGCTGCGGTATGTTAAGCCTAGGTTTGGATTTCGTTGGCTAGATCTGTTGTTTTTCCATCTAGAGTCGACTTCCAGTTTGAGAAGCCACAAAATGTTCACAGCAGAAAGTAAAAATATCGTGACACTTAGAAGAAGTTGTCACAGTTCAAAAAACCCCAAACGCCACAGCTCAGGCTTAAGGATACAAAATCCAGGCAGGCAAACAAAGTCAAAGGGCGAGGCTGAGGCTGATACTTAACGCTAGGTCAAAAAACAGGATGGGATATAAATGGTCACGGAAAAGCTAAGGCTCGTGGCACATAGACAATCGGGCATAGATCTAATGGTATTAATACTGGAGAGTAATGAGGGTAATCACGAATAAGTGATTGATGACGGTGAGCAGGTGAGAACAAACAGGGCAGGCTGGAGGGAGTGGCTGGGTCTGAAATGACAGGAGTGTTGGAACATGAACCAAATGCAAGGCAGAACGAAGGAAACTAATCCTGGCAGAAGTGCTCAGATCTTTTACTTCAGTAAAAGTAGCAATACCACAGTGTGGACGTAGTACTAAAAGTAGTCCTTTATGTACATCATGTCAATCCTTTAATTACTTCTTATATTGTATCTTGTGAATTATTCCCTCAGGGATATTTAGTCTTATCTCTATCAATAGTAATCCATGTATATGTTGATTGTATTGTAATATTGTCTATTAAAGAGAACAACAGAAGAGTTTTCTTCTCTGACTGTTGGCTGTGCTGGTTCTCAGGTCGACTCAGATTAAGACGTACTCGTGGGACAACGCCCAGGTGCTCCTGGTGGGAAACAAGTGCGACATGGATGACGAGCGAGTAGTGAGTGGAGATAGAGGCCGGCAGCTGTCTGAACACCTCGGTGAGCTCATGTGTACATATCTATGACTCAGTGTTAGGTACACTAGCCTGGAGTGAGTCAATGAGTAAGAAGTCAATGGATTCATTAAGATGAATCTTTTCAGTCTGGCACCGTTAAACTGTAGAGTTGCACAGTTGTCCACGTCCCTCTTCAGCCACCCTGACCCTTTTTCCTCTCTCCAGGATTTGAGTTCTTTGAGGCCAGCGCCAAGGACAACATTAACGTGAAGCAGACCTTTGAGCGCCTGGTCGACATCATCTGTGAAAAGATGTCTGAGAGCCTGGACGCCGGAGATCCCGCTGTCACAGGGGCCAAACAGGGGCCCCAGCTGACAGAGCAGCCTGCTCCTCCTCACCAGGACTGTGCATGTTAAAGCTGACTACTTCCCCAAAGCCTTTTCCTCCCTTTTCCTCCTTGTCCTCCTCCTTCAGTTGGACCCCAAGGCCTCGGGTCCATACTCCCATCAACCTTCTCACTCACTTTCCCGCTTCTTTCTGTAACCTTGTAAGGATCATTGGCTGAGGGGCGCAAGAACCTGGTTGAAAAGTGTCTGAAATGCTCCGAGGTGTTCGTGTGTTCGTGTTTGCTTCTGTTTCCTCCTCATAAAGGAGCTAAAAGTCGTCCGGGTGTTCAAACAGGTTCAATCAAACCAGAGCGTTTCAGACTCTTTGCAGCCCAGTTTGTACCCATCTCCCGTTGTTTCCCTGTTCCTCAGTGTGGTTTTACAAGAAGGATTTGACGGCGTCCGTCCTCAGAGTGCCATTTAAATCCTTCCAATGTTTACAGTACTTTGTTTCATGTCAGTCAAAAGTCTTGAAAAGATGTCAACCTTGGATATGGTGACCAAGAAGGCCACAGTGGAGCTAATAAGGGAGGGTTGATCCAGCTGAAATCTGCTCCATAAAGATGTTACATTACATGATTCTGGATCAAACTGAATCAAACCGAATCTGTGTTTCATTTGTTGTCTCGCCTGGTATCTAAACATGGATACTGCAAGTGTTTTGTTTTCATTATTCATCTGAGCCTTTTAGTTTGGCCTTTTTATGTTTTTACATTTCTTTCTTTTCTGTTTTTTTTGTATTCTGGTGCCCCATTTGTTCTTTTATATGCATACGTACACTAAACACCGGGCGGTAAAATATGAACAAGATAGAGCTAGGTAAAAAAAAAAGAAGCAAAAAATTCATTTAATTATATTTATTTCAAATGTACATATAAATGTTGTGCAATATATATATATATATATATAATATCTACAGGTATGCATTTCTGGAAATGAATTTTAAAAAGGAATGAAGTTCTATGAGGATAGTATCAAATATAAGAGGTCTATGTTGTAGGGTTCGTTTGGATGATGTGTGGCAGCTCCTCTGTGAGTTGTTTAATTTCCCCCGTCGGTTTGGTCTGATGCTGCTTTCCAGAGATGTTCCACAGAATCGAAAAAATGCACTGGAGCGACGCTTTGAGTCGGAGTTACGAGTCGGAAAATTAACAATAATCCTTATTGTCCTCCAAAATGATTTCCAGCACTGCTGCTAATAAAGGGAAGCATTTAAAATGGTTCTAATATTAAAGGAAGCTTTGTGCTGCATCATAAATGTTGTTTTAAGACAGACGCTAACTGTAGCTTAGGGTTGCAAATGCTTCAGATGCTTCGTGTCCCAACAGCCTCAAGATGTTCCTGCTGTCACTAACAGACAAAGTCAAAAGGATATTAAGAAAAAAGCATTTTGTGCAGTCGTGCTTGCTAACAATGCTATCAGTATTTTTCTGCTGGTGTCTGTACTGAGGTTGAAAATATATCACCAATACAGCCGAACTACCATAGCTACTTTATCAAATATCACATTTTTATGCAACAATAATCATTCAAACAGTTCTACAGTGACATACTGACACACAGCGGATGCCTAAGTGAACCAGACATGTTGCTGTTACGCAGCACAAACTTTCGACTGCTTGACGACTAGGTTTGGTTGTAAGATCGCTGAAACTACTGACAGTCTCTTACTGTGTAATCAAAACTATACAGGAACCTATACTCGTGTTGAGACAGCGCAGGACAGCAGGATTGAAGATACAGAAAAAAAAACATTTCCTCAACATCGGATCCAGCTATGTTTGCTTAGTTCACATAGATAACAGCTGTTCAGATGCTTTTAATCTAGTTCACACTAAAGAGGACTGTGACGTGTTTATAATACTCTAATTTAATTGCATTACTTTCCACGTTTGACTGAACTGGAAAGACTGGATTGCATTATCTATGTCATTTATCTCTGAACCTGTGAGAGAATGTTAAGTCAAGCTACATGCCAACACTCGACTTCTTCAGAATCAGTATTACAGAGTCTGTGTGTGTGTGCAATGTTATCTCCAGTGCTCATTCTTCAGCTGAGGCACTGTCAAACAAGCATCAAACAGCTGGAGGCTGAAATGTTCACAGGCCAGGTTGCTGCTGAGTTACTAATAGTAGCTTCAAAATATTCTGTTCTGAGGTTTTCTTGTGTGTAAACACTGTGTACCAACATCGCGTGTTTTCTGCCAGCTTCTAAGTCGACGTAGCATCACTTCCTGTGGGCAATGCATTATCAGCCCTCCACCAAACCCTCAAAACGTGTTTCCGCAGTCAAGGCTGGTTTTGCTGGGTGTTCCTTTGTTTCACTTCACCAAAGATGGCTGTAGAAGCAACTCACTGTTGTTGCTGTAGGATGCCAGAATACGCGCTGCGACCAGTTAAAAACAACTTTATCGAAGTGAACTCTGGTCATTTAGAAATCATTTTACGTCATTGCTGTTGTTTCTACTAAACCCAGAGATGGCACCTATGGAAGGAGAGGACAAAACACTACAGGGTGATCTAAATCAAGTACTTCATGGAGTCAGCGACTTTGAGTACATCATTAAAGCAAATCTGAATCGTTTATTTACCTGTTGCATTGGTTAACTGAAGTGTAGCATCCATACCTGAAATCACAGATGAGCCACTGTCTATTGATGTTTGAGAAAAAGAGGCCAGAGTCAAAGTGTCCCACCAAAGTAATGATGTTCTTATCAGAAAGAGAGTGATGATCACAACAAACCTCTGAGACGTTTTTGACCCTGCGTATGTTTTACTTCTTACTGGTTGTGACTGTTTCTTTTCCGGTAAAAATTCAAACTTTCTAAACTGTTCTCCTTTCTAATATGTCTTCCTCTCTATATAAACCAGAACTGTAAATACTGTACCTTTGAGTCATATGTGTGGATTGTGTTGTATCGACTCAGGCTTGCAACAAAACAAAACAAAAAACAAGAAAAAAAAGAGGAAAAGAGTAAACAGTAACAGTAAAAACCTGAAAACCCAAAAGAGCCATGTTGTACTGTATCTGCATTCATTTCTAGGCCTGCTTGTGAATGAATGTGTCACTCTGTTATAAAGCAATACACACTCCAGTATCTACACAAAAAAGAAATGCCATCAAAGCTTGGTAGAGGTTGCCGACTTTAGATCTTCTACTAGCACGCAGAAACATTTACTTTATTCGGTCTGGTATCACTGCCTCTTCAGATCCTCCTCAGTTTGGGCCATTAAGATGAGAGAATATGCTGTGGATGTTTTTATCTGTACTTTGTGGTAAAACAATAAAAAGTTACTAACAATCAGTCGAATTATTGTTTTTGTGTCTTTGGGGGTCGATGGATGGTGAGATTGCTACTGTTACCTGCCACCTTTAATGAAATTAAAATCACCCAAATTATGCACCAGCTTTAAAAACCTTCTACTGCATCATAAATGTTGTTTTAATCCAGACAGTGGCGCTGAGATCCAGATTTATTTAAAAAAAACAAGCAGTAAAATTGTCATTTGGGTGTCAAATCTTTGGCTGCATCTTGTCCCAGCAGCCTCTAGAGGTCACTGTTTTCACTGGCCATCAATGTAAATATCTTTTACGCAGATATTATTGAGGATGTTAAAAGAAAATGTGTTTTTAAGTTCAATTTTACAAGCCAAATCAACTGATTGTTGATCTCAGAAGGGCCAGGGCAGGAAACAGTCATCAATTTGAATTTCTCTCACAAATAATATTATATTATATTATTTATCTGTATTTATCTGTTCCCACAGATTTACTTAACAATCCAGACTACAATTGCATATCAAAATAATTTGTAATATTTGATTTTGAGGTATTGTTGATAAAATACATTTATAGTGTGATACACAACTGAGCTATAAGTGAAAATGAACCACTTTTCTGTGTCCTTTTTTCTGTTTTTCACAATGTCACTATCATATCATATCAAGAGTTTGTCCCCAAACTGTAATCGGATTACTTATCCAGAGGTGTTGCTTACTGGAATAACATGCAATAATAAACATACACACAATAGCTATGATCCAAAGAGGCTCTAAATTGTGGCCATCATATAAACAATGGATATGCAATCATAAGACTCAGTGCAACATCTTTTGTTCAGATATTGCTGTCATTGCTGTTGGTGATGCAAGGTTTTACCATCTGACGACATGTCGCCTGTCTCACTTTCAGATTCAGATTCTCCTCCTGAGGCCAAAATGCCCAGAGCAACATGTCAGGAAGTGATTGGGGGACAAAATGTTGCATTTCACTTTTTAATTATTCACATTTCCCACTAAGGTTCTGTAATACCTTTGGGCATCGCTCTAAGTTTTCCAGTGATTTACAATTGAAATATATCTGATATCTAGAACAGCGTATTCATACAGTAATAATAAATATAATATATTATTTACCGCTATCACATACTACCACAAATATTTAGCGGGGAAACTATGGCTATACTGTATCAAAGCAGCTCAGAAACTAGTTTGCAAAAAACAGAACTTATTGGTTACATTAAAAATACATTTTAAGGTCAATATAACTAATATTTTGGTCTAACCCTGATCTTAAGGATCCCTACATAGTATTATGTTGTAGATAAAGACATTTGATTTAATTCTGCTCTGTCGAGGGTTTGATAAACACCCTCGCAGTGTGCACTGACGAAATCAAATCAAATCTTATCTTATGTTATGGAGGCCCTGTTCACCATCAAAATGTCCTTTCAGCCATTAGTGCGTCAACATGATTTGCGATATCCAAACTAACCAGCAGAGGGAGAAAGAAATCCTGTTATTACACAACACTGGCTTCACTAATACATCATCCATCAGTGGAGCAAGCAATGCATTTATAACAACACTGATCAGGGAAACACAAAGATCCAGTATTTTTCCTTTTGTCTGTTTTAGTCAGGTGTAAGTCAAAATTTTAGTTATTGTTTAGTTATTTTAGTTATATTGGAGCTTGTATATATTGAAGCAGGTTATTCTTGTGACTAATACTAACTGACTAAGACTCCATACATCTTGAGCACACACTGACTTAGACCTTCAATGTGTTTTCACCAACATGCATGTGGATGAGAGTCTTCACCGAAATGGAGGAAACAGTGTTTTATTGCCAGCAGCATTTAATTAAGAACACAGCGGCATACAGCCAAATAACTATAGGCTAGAGGTGACAGCAACAGTCAGTGCGACGAAAAAGGTTACCACTGTTCACATTAAAACAAGAACACGCTGAAATAGGACACGTTAGAGTAGAAATGCATAAATACATGTGTTTGTAAAGGTCATAGATAATAAAGACTGATTAATTGCACCCTTTGACACCCAGCTGTGGGCAACATTCGAGTATGTCAACAACATGCAAATGTGTGTCCATGTGTGTAGATTTATCTGGTATATATATTTTTACAACCAATTCCTCACATGTTGTGTCATAAATGTGCATATTACAGCAGAAATATTGAAAATCCTTTTGGTCCATAGGTTATAGACTGTATATAGACACAGGCCATCTGTAAACATTTGTACAGGGGAGGAGGGGGGAGTCTAGATATGTGCCTCCTGTCATCACTGTGGCCAAACTCCATTACAGAAAAATGCAGTTTAACGTCGCCTTGCGCTCCAGTAAACACAAATACGAGGTAGAACAAGATTTTACACATCTAACATATAAAAGGCAAATACTCTTCATTTCGGCATGAATCCAGTAAACCAACTGGCGACTGTTTATTTAAAATCTGATCTAATACTGGCGAGCGCTCCGTGGGTGGAGGAGCAAGGTGCAGCCTTCAAATAGCTTTTGCTGATTATTTCCATATTGTCAATTGACCGATTATCGCAGAAGAGTCTCCTCGCCCATCATATTAAATTCTGTTCTACCAGGTATGCTCACATTTCGCCCCGTTAAACAGCTGATTATCAATGTACAGTTTGGCCTACGTGGCCTGGCATTCATCCCACACATCTGGGCCACGCTACACACAGAGAAACCAACATTAATAAAGTCCACGAAGCTTTTAATGCTGGTCAGTAGCCCAGCTGGAGGTCTGTCCCCGCCGACTAGTGCACTTGAACCTCGTGTGGCAGCAGCTGGCAGCCGCTGTTCACATGGGTGAGGACTTTCTGTTTCAGCTGGGCCACTTGCTCCCTCAGCAGGCTAGCCGTGGAGGCCAGGTCGGTGTTGTGGCTCTTCAGCGTCTTCACCTTGTCCTCCAGCCTGGAGATCCGCTCCAGTTTGCGCATCCGACACTTGGAGGCTGCAATCCGGTTCCTGAGCCTCTTCCTCTCGGCTTTCATGAGCTCCTGTGAGTCAATGTCGATGGGAGACAGCGGTGGGCTCTCCCCGAAGCTCTGAACGTCGGGGACCGTCTGAGGCTCCTCCTTCAGCGGCTGCACCCGAGAGAGCTCCGGCTGCGGCGGGGCTGCCCCCAAATGATGCGACGGGGGAGGCGGGAAGGGGACCGTGTCCGTGGAGTAGTTGACAGTGGTTTCCAATGGCCCGCTGCCGTAACTGTTCAAGTTTGTATACACCGGTAGGTCCGGCTGGAGGGTGACCGGGGCGATGTTAGGACCCAGGTCCAGGCTGGTGTTCGTCTGCCCGGCTCCGCTCAGCTGGTTCTGCTTGTGCAGGTCCTCCAACGCCTTCACGAAGCCCTCCGCGAACTCCTGCTCGTCTGTCACCGTCTTCGGGTAGAGGAACTGGGAGCTGGTGGGCGTCGTGGTGACCATCCCGTTGGACTGGATGATTAGCCTCTCCAGCTCAGGGGAGGCTAGTTTAAGCAGCCCCAGGTCCGGGGAGCTGAGGATGCTCTCGGCGTCGCGGAGATGCGGTTTGAGGTCTGCGTCGTCTGCCAGGCTTAAGTTAATATCCTTCTTCATCATTATTCCCGCGGGCACAATAACAAGTCGCACTCGGCACTCCCTCAGCACGCAGTCCTGTCCATAACCTCTCCGAAATAAATCTATCGTGTTTAATTAATATTTTAACACCTCGCTGTCAGTCCTCCGAGCTCGAGCTGGGTCTGAGTGTGCTGTGTAGTCCGCGCGCACCGCCGCGAGCTTTTCTAGGCTCGCACGTTCCATTATGTCACAGCGGAGCGCGCGCACTGGAGAGAGGAGAGACGGCTCACTCCGCCTTCCTGTGCACTGTCCTAAAAACAGAAGGCCTTCATCACCTTTTCAAAAGATGTTTGTCTATAATGTCACTTCATATTTAAGCTGAATAAGTATTTTATTTATTTACATAAGGGGTGTGTGTAGATGCTGGATTATTAAAAAACTGTAGCTCTGTAGCTCACAAGAAGAGTTTGGCAACTGTTAGAAATTAAAATCATGACAACACACATTCATTTTGGTGAATAGATTATTATAAACATTGTTATTTCAGTCTTGCCTGGTTATCTCAAGAGCACCCATTTGATGATCTTTACCAACTAGTGCATTCAGTGACATTCTGGTCATTAAACTTTAGTTTAGAATGACGTTTCTGAGACCGCTGGACGGCTACTATGGACTATGGTACAGAACACAACATATAAATAAGAGGTTAAACCATAAGCTGCAGGTTTAGTCTGGTTTTAAGCTTATTGCTGGCATGGTTTCATAACTGGCTACATGTACCTATATGCACCTCTGCACCTCACCTCACCTCACCACTGCGTAGAATGAATTGATACTTTATTGATCCCTTGCCGGGAAATACATTTTTCACTCAAGTTTTGGCAGCCATTGCCGTAGCCGTGCCCTGGGAACAGTTACACAGGAGGTAAACCGGCATCTCTCCAGTTACCAGTACACGCTCCACGCTTTGGTCCATTCCAGACTTCAACCCTCCAGTTCCCAAGCCAAGTCCCTAACTACTGCTGCCCCTGTTTCTGCTCTTGTATGCCCGGGGTGTTTGTTTCCAAATATGGACTATGTACATTGGAATATATTTATCCATTGCTTTTGTTCTGTCTTTTAGCAACACATTTGCTTTAAGGACCCTGCACACCTACACAGGTGTTAATTTCCAGCTGCATAAATCACTGTTGAGGTTGACAGTCATTACATATATAAACATATATATACACATTCTGTGACGTGGGTGCATCATTACATCTTCTTTAGGAAGTCAGTGAATGACCATCCAACATCAACATCGACTTTAAAGTCTGCGGGTTTTTCCTTTTTCGTCAGAGTTGACTTTTCCATAAAAAGGAAGCTCGATTTTCCTTTCGACCACTGACACAGAGGTGGTTTTAGAGGGTTTTCCCAAATCTCAGCAAATATATTTGGCATGCATGGGCATAACAATACATAACATATATTTTAAATCACAAGTAAACAAAACTTTCCAAATATTCTATTTGAAAAACAACCAATATGAAGTTTCTTTTGCCTCTAAATATGTTAAAGTCAGTGGTAGACAACATTGTGATGTCACAGTATAACATGAAGCCAACTATACTTCTCTGTAACAGCTGAGTGTCTGCTGAGGACAACAATTAGATATGGTTGAAAACTCTTAAAAAATAGTAAGTGCCGTTGTGTTAAGTTTAACTTTTGTTGAACTTTCAGGCCCCGCAGAGTGACGGGTGTTTTCAATAGATGATCTTTGGTTGCAGGTCTATTGCCATGGAGAGCAGAGAGAAAGTAAAAACACTGGGGTGGTTTGATGTCATGGTGACTGACTGGTGGAAGTTTTGTTTACACATGTTAGAGTTACAAATAATACTGTTTATTTATATTTCTATGTAATGTCAGGGTGATAACTGCTAACTGCAGCACACAATGGAGATGTCTGCTTGCATAATTATGGACATGAACAGTTGTGATTTCATGATACATCTTTCTGTGGTCAGATTATGTTCTGTTTTATGCCCTCAGCCAAGACACTTGCCGTTTCGTGCATATGAGAATAAGGAGAAGTTGAATCTGAAACTAATCTGATTTCAACACTTCCTCTGGTCAGTTAACTGTTTTCAGGATGGTTGTGTGTTGCTTTCACACCCATCACATCCACCACAATGAAAAGAATCACGTGGTAATTTTACGTTAAACACAAGAGTTTCCATTTACACGTTCTTTCCAGTTGGATACCAAATTCTAAATACTTTAAGTTCCCCTTATTATTTATCCTAATGTCCAGATTAAGGGTAAGGACATAAAAAATAAAGTTATTATTAAATTCTTACTGCTATCTATTTTGAGCACATTTGTTCTCTATGAATTAGGTGGAAATCTGCAGTGCCATTTTGGTGGAAGTTATTTTTGTCCATGGCTGGTACATTTTATCAGGATACTCCCTCTTACCACCTTCAGCAGACACATTTTTTTTCACTTACTACACTTGCTGCTGACTGCTCTTATAATTTTACCACACGTTTACACACTTGTATAAAATCAATGAGCACCTAGCCAGTGTCAATCTATTTCAGAAATACTGGTGTATTAATATACAGTTTAACATAATAAGCCATTGTACTTTGCAGATGAAATGTTCTGTGAATGTCACAAACTAATGTGACTGAAGCCTGTGCTTTGTCTCCTCGTTCCTTGTTTTTCATGTGATGTTTCGTCAGTTAAATAATTTATTCAGATTGAATGAAAATGCGTATCTGAAAGAATTTGGGTCCAGATATGGAATAATGGTTCTTGTTCCCTTCATTACCAAACAGTGCTTTGGCTTGTAAAGGGTTAAACAGAGGGGGTATGTGCGTCACAGGTAGGCCCCCATCTATCTCTGCAAAGCTTTGTGTGGGTGGATCACATGATGAACCCTGTGATGTCAGATCTCTTAACGCTGTGGCGGAAATGGAGGTGGGGTTGGGGGGTAAACCAACAGAGGAGAGATATTTTTGTCTGAATAACAGTTTAGAAAGAGAGAGTGGGGGTGCTGAGGAAAATAGGGCACGCGGTTGCTGGAAAAGGATGTAACAAAACACATTGTTTCATTCTTCTTTCTCTGTATTTTACAACACAGCAGTACGAAATGTGAGAATACATACATTTACATTAATTTGTTAATTTGCAAATTAATTTGTTAGTTTATGAACCTGCTGTCAGGTCAACAACATATAATGTATTGTTTTATTGATAACAATGCAAACTGATGTATTAAAGATGTATTGTGTCAATAGTGCTATAAAATGTACAACTGGATGTAAGCTGTAACCCTCTTATAAGTTATGCTGTTTTTGTTTTGCTTGTATGTGTATAAAAACAATTTTAAAAAACTGAGGCGAAAAGAAAAGAAAATATAAAAAGAAATAGCTAACATTTTCTATTACGTTTCTGTGCATGTGTCTAGCAGGTTAGACAGCACTTCCAAAATCCAATTTAGGTGTTTATAAATCACACAATGCCACAAACAAAGTGCTGTATACTGTTTATGGAAGCAGCCCAGCATTGATTGTGGCGATATTTCACTGGATAAGCAAAAAACACAGCACCATGTCACACACCGTCAAATATTCACTTGCTTTGGTGAAACAGGACCATATATTATATATTATGGATAACATGATTCCACTTTCCTTCTGATGTCCTGTGCATTAAAGGTGGGGCAAACCAAATGTTTTAGTCCAGTCTAGAGGGATCATGGGAAAACACTGTCCAATCACGTTGATGGGGCTGCTCATTACGATTGGATTGTGTTCACCCATTCATGAACGAGTATAGAGACCCTTCCATTACTTTGAAGGCGTGGTTTCGAGGGGAGGTCTGTATTTTTTACAGAGATTCCCGATAGACAGTAAAGTAAACAGCTGCAAATTGTAGCTGCTGATAGCTAATGTTAGCTCGGTTTGTTAGCCAGGCTGCAGCAGAGCATTCAGGAAGTGTTAGTATTAGCACCACAGGTGTTTTGTTACTATTTGGAAGGGGAGGAAGACACCGAGCTGGACTTCATGCTGGATTAGTAAGTAATATTAGCTATCTGCTATGTCTTGTGTTGTTGCATTTGCTTGATGTTTGGCTGTCAGCAAAGTTGTTGAATTGTCGTAGCTTCTGATCATAAGTAAAATGATAAATCAAACATCAAGGAGGTTTGAGGCAGGTAGGAAATGACTGTACTGTACTCTATATGATGTTGCATTCTCTCTATTCAGCATGACTAATCCTGTTGGCATGACGAATCCTGACAGGACATTATTAAGTTTTCCACGTACAAAAAACACTAAATAGCCATTTAGTGAGTCATAATGTAATAATGTGTCATATGACAGCTAAACGTCCTGAATTCTTGAGTCAACGAGTCAGCACGAGATGAGGAGCAATCATTTTTTATCGCTGACTGTGGGACAAGGGTGCAAGCCAAGGCAGAGAGGGATGAGCTGTCAGGAATGTTTGGCATCAGTTGGAACGGTTCAACTTCCACTGTGCCAGAGCCCAACGGAGAATGTTTGGTGCTGTATTGAGCAACACGTACGTCCATCTTCTGTGGTGAGACGGAAACATTAACAGTTTACTTTGATGAAGTTTTTGTGAATCTACTGTGAGAGTGAAGTAACACGCTGTTCCACTACTAGTTAAATATTGTATAGGCATTCTGTCAAAGTTGTTAAATCTCGTGTTTTGATCCTGGCCAACACTGTTACAGTGCCTGAATGGCAGGTATGTGACTTTGTGTGGGCATGTACACCCAAAAATAAAACACGTGTGAAACTGAACCTTATCTTACAGCTTGTTTCCTTTTGTAGCATTTATCTCTCGCTCGCGATCATCCTGCGTTGAGAGGAATATACCGTTTCATCTGCAGCTGAGGTGCTGTACCTCAGACCCTGACACTTTAGCTTGTCATGTTGATGATCAAGGAAAGCTTGCACTACTGTTACTGTTACTATGTAGTTGTATATTTTATTTATTTTTAGAATGTCGGTGCTATCTCTATTTGATCCAGCGCCAGGCCTCGCCTCTTTCTATGTCAGCCATCTTTTTGCCCCATCTTCAAGCGTGTAAACATTTTGGACAAGGCAGTCATCATAAATATGTGATCAGTTTAATTTAGATTAAAGTAAACATCACATTATGAATTACCTAAAAGGGTTTAATGTGTACACGTGGAGAGAGGAGTGTGTTCATTTCTCACAGTATGGGCTTTAGTTAGTTTCAGTTCACCTGAGGGATACTTCAAGATTATTTGTGTGAGTCCCACTAATCTGCTCCACTGAGCTTGCTGACGTAGTTTCAAAGTGTAGGTGAAGTTCCACGCTCATGGAGGAAGTAGAAACCCCTCACACGAATGCGTGTGTGTTGGTGGGTTTGTACACACACACACACACACACATTTTCACACTTCACCACAAAACCTCACCAGGCCTACACCTTTTTATGGTTAAATATTACGTATTGTTGAAACACAGATTGATATTTGATTAATATGTGTTTACAGAACATGTTACTGTTACAGCAGTGCATGTACCTCTGGAACGAATAAATCTAGCCCATATTTACATATTTACAGCCTTTACAGCACATTTACACTAAATTCACAGATTAAAACCAATTATATGTCATTTGTCATGTCAGTGTTTATGTTCTTTTTGTCCTTTTCCTCAACTTTTAACATTTGTCACTTTCTTAACTAAAAAAAAAAAAGGTTTATAGTTACATAACATTTATTTTTCATTTTCTGTCACAACAATCTAACAGTCGCACAGAATGAATAATATTTCACATTTTGGCAGTTTGAAATAACAGTGATGACAGTTAAAGACGTGGTGTAAGCAGTGTGCCTAGTTTACTTCATATGGTGGTTTCCATCCATTTTCCAACCAGACTGTGAAACAGAAAAATGCAAATGATATTTTATGGAAACATTTTTATTACCTTCTCATGCAACTCTCATGTGTTTTTCATTTTATGCCGAAATGTTACCGCAAAGACATACTTGTATGTAACTGAAGACAGGATTTAGTTTAACCGTTTACAAATATGAAATGTGTTGTAATTAAAACCTCTGCTGTGAACGTGGGAGGACAGCAGGATGTTATGTTAAGTTAAGTTAAGTTAAGTTAAGTTAAGTTAAGTTAAGTTAAGTTAAGTTAAGTTAAGTTAAGTTAAGTTAAGTTTAGATCCATTCAGTTCAGTTTAGTTAAAAAGAAAATAGTGTGTCGGAAAGTATTACTTTTGTGGGCCTGTGAAGTCCACTGACATACTGAAATATTTTATTTTTGATTAAACTATATTTATTTGCTGATTTGCAGAATATTAATAATATAAAAATAAGTCTATGATGAGCTCCAAAATGAGTTCCATCATTCTCCCACCTGCAATAATTAAGTGATGCAGCATAATCCAGCAATAAGTAATAAGGAGAGAAGCTGACTGTTAACTACACCCACACCAGGATGCTACATTCATGTGGAGCAACACCAACAGAAGAACAGTACTTCCACCACAAGAGGATAAATATGCTTTACAAACTGTATGTTTGTATGAACTAGAGAAGATGCTGCACCTTGTGGCTCGCTAATACAACTGTAGACAAAAACTGATGAAAAGGTTGTTTCTGTGGCTTCGCTGCATAGGTTCAATCCCAGACCAGCACTTGTCAATGCAGTCCACTGCAAACCACTAACAGGCACATAAACACTGTACGTGATGCATTATGTGTATTTTACGTTCATGAAAAGCAACAACTGCATCTGCATCTAGAAATATATAGATGTGACTTCTGTGTCTTCACAGATTGTTGAATCCTTCCTGAAGAAAAGTGACCTGGATGACGGAGAACCAGTTGCCGGAGGTTTCCATCGAGAAAAAACCTCTAGTGCTCTTCCTTGTTCTCCTGTCAATGAAGAAAGGATCTCCAATTCTGATACTGGAGTATCAGAGTAGTAGAAGTATAAGCTGGAAGGTTGGCAAGATGGATTTGTGACTTTGTGGTCCTGTGTGTGCTTCACAAGGTTTGTGTGCTGTAGCATTGTACGTTTTTATTAGTCTTCACCTCACCGTGGCACTTCTGCCTCCAAGAGACACAACAGTAAGCTCCAAGAGTAAAAACAATATCCTGCTTTCAATCTCTGCTAGCTCTGGTGATCCTTTGGTAACTGTGACCAATAACCTCTCACCTCCCTGTGGGCAGCGTGTGTGGAACCTCCGTTTGAGGATAAATACAGGATCACAGATAAAACAGTGCAGATACTAAAACAGGATTTTGCTTTCATTTCAGTTCAAGGATACAAATATGCCTTAGAAGGAACTGTGTTTCTGTGAAGTGAATAGAGAGAGAGAGATGCAGAGCGTAGGGGAGATGTTTTCCTGGCAGGCTGGGATTAGATGCGGTTCCATAAATATAATGGGCAGCTTGGTATACTTCATGCCCAGTGGTAAAAATAGGCCCGCTTCCCGAGGGAAGTGATGACGTCTACAGCCTGCCTGCATCATCAGCCACAAGTCGGCTCCGTCCTCGTACTGGAAGAGGCAGAGGGAGACAAAGTGTGGGGGGAGCATCAGTGATCGCCATGGCAACACATGCCGTGTGACGCAGGTAAAAAGCAATTGAAAGGACGAGAGGTGGTGATTGGCTGGCCATTGTGATGGTCGTGTGTGTGTGTGTGTGTGTGTGTGTCTATGAAAGAGAAGTGTGGGTGGTAAAGAAGAGGAGGAGGACTAAAAAGCCCAGCACTGAGATTAACACCCACACGTTCCCGACACACACACACACACACACACACAGAATTCAGCCTACCAATGAGATTATATGATTTAATACGCTCCTTGAGCACTGACTTCAGAGGCAGTAGAAAACAGTAATTTTCCACCCTCTGTCATCTTGGATATCACACATGCATGCATGCATTTTGGGAAGAATATATTCTCCACATTAACTCAGTGTGTCCTGATGTTTCATCTCAGCGCCTTTTGGCTATTCAGCTGCTTTGCAAAGCGTTAAGTCCTGAATTTCATTAAATTTCAAAGGTTATTCTGCCACTAGTCTTCTTCTTTACTGCATTCGTTTCTTCTACGTGTCCTGTCTTTTTACAACCCTTCCTGCTTTGATTGATTTTCAGGAATGATGAATGTTTAGTAAAATGGTGAAATGCAGCTTTATTTCACGACACTCCACTGCACAGATATAAGGATGTGATACTATCATGGCTTAAAGAGGTTCGAGGATTTGCCTGACCGGGTGAACTTGACTGATAACCAGGACAGGTTGGTACCGCAATCTGTAAAACACAGCATTTAAATGGAGGCAGTGTACGAATCTAAAGGGCTAAGGGGCAGGCAGGAGGTCACTGGGGCTAAGAGGTGTAGATAACAATATGACAGGGAAGTGATACAGACAGGCAGACTGATGAAGGAAAGGCTCTGACAGGAACAAGAAAGAGGATGTGATGGCTGAGGCAGGAAAGCTCTCTAGCGACAACTGCTGGACAGTTTGGGGATGGCGCGGTGTGAAAAGACTTATTGAACACATGAAAGTGGCATGTAAGTCAGATCTGGAGCTGGAGACAGAAGATTGCAGGAGGAGGGTGGATTTAAAGCCACCCTTTGGGAAAATAATATGTGTTCCAACAAGATACATGGTTCAGTTCTGTTGTGACACACATGAGTACGTAGTACAGAGTGTTCCCTGCACGGACCAGTGGAAAGAGGGTTTTTACTAATATGATTCATCTAGACTTGAACTCAGTGACCACTTTTTAGGTGCACCCTAATCCAATACACCTGTTCTACCATAGAGCCTACTTCGAGTCTACTTGACTTTAAATTGAATTATGTTCTTAGAGGCACGAGGACCAGTCACGTTTGACGTACAGGTAAACAATCCGTGTGGAGGATTAGAGGTGGAACACATTGACCAAAATTTATTTTCAGAGCCCAACGGCTGACTTTGTTTTTTAACCTTCGTGTCTCATTCATATGCAGATGACGGAAACGTGTCACGTTACTAACTGGACTGCAGAGGCTTCCAGATATTCATTACCTGTTTTCTTGATATCTGCTGACACCTTAAGCCCCAGGAACAATAGTTCGATAAAATTATATTGTATTCTGCTCCCTGTATGTAAATCAGTCCAGCGCAACATTTGTTTGGCATTAAACACAAAAACTACACATCTGACATTAAACATTAGAAACTAATGAGAAGCTGAACAGACGTTTTTCACAGCAGACATTTTGTCATAAAATAATATGTAAACACAGGTATTACCAATGATACACTCCATGAGACTTTCCAGTGAACAAACATGCACCACAGCAGCTTTAACAAAACCTGTTTTATTCTCATGTTCTCATGTAAATAAATTACAACAACGTCTTCTGTTACAAAAATAAAATGAAACCCAACCAACAAGACACAAGTTGGACTTTTCCATTTTAGACTTAAGAATATGAGAATCTTTTTTTTTTCTTCTTCTGGAAATCCTAATGATCATAACGTGTCACCTCAGAATGAGTGTTAATTTGTAGCGTATGAATCTTCGTCCCCTGACTGCCAGTCTACTTCTGTGATCGGACCACACAGTACAGCAGGATGTCACAAACAACACAAAAATAAAGAGCTAAAGTTAAAAAAAATATTCATGCAACAGAATTTGGGGCTGGGCAGCTCGTTTACCACGAAACACACGAAAACACAAAACAAATAAAAACCTCATTCCAGTGTGCAAACCGATGAAAATCTGTTTTTGGATCCTACAATGTCATTTATGATACAAAATATTCTTGCAAAGTTGTGATGACACGCATTATAAATCGTTACTAAAGACAGAGTCTGTCAGCTGCGACTGATTTACTGATACACTGGTTTATGTGTTCATCGTGTAAAAAAAAAACAACTTACAGATGTTAAAAATCAAAATTCAGTGCAAAAGCACAGCTTCTCTTAACTTCTCCCAGTGTGATCAGTCTGAACAAACGTCACAGCGGAAGGAAACACCAGAGAGTTAAATTGTATCTTCACGTGCTGAAGGACTCATCGCTCTGAACATGTGCTGTTGAAGGCGTAACGTCGTCTGTCAGTGCTGGTTCTTCATTCCTTGTGGTTTGCCCAGTTTCTTATCCTGCTGCTGTTGCTGTGGCTGCTGCTGCTGCCCCCGGCCCGTGCCGGTCATTCCTCTGCCACGACCACCAAACAGACCTACAGAGAGAGATAAGAAAACAAGAGATGGAGACAATGTTCATTTTTGTTAGCTGTGATAATTATCGCTCAGAGAGATTTCCATTTTACCAACCAAAAATATGTTTTAAAAGAGCGATCCATCCAGCATTAAGCAAAATATCTTGAGCTCTGACGTACATTTTTTTGGTTACATAATTTTAAAAATCAGCCTAATGAGAGCAGAAACTGAGTCTGTCCCATCAGCATCAGCTGTTCACCTCTGCCGGCTCCTCCTCTTCCTTTGCCCTGCTGTTTGTTCTGCTGGGTGCCTCCACGCCCGCGGCCCTTCGACACCACCTCCTCCTTCACCATGTCGATGATCTCGTCAGGGATTCGCAGGTACTTGATGGTGCTTCCTCTGATGTAGCACTCAGGCATCCTCCAGAACTTATCTCCATCCTGTCAGAGGGGAGTGGTGGCGTCAATGCATGCTAAATCATAACACCGCTTTAAGTGTTAACACAGGACCAAAGCCGTGTCTACTTTTCCTTTCTCACTGCTGGAAGCTGTGTATGTAATGTTTTAGTGAACAGAGAGAGAGCTCAGCTTTACCCTCGAGGTGCAGATGACTTCTCTCAGGTTGATATTCATCCAGTTGTCACAGCTGACCAGGTGACCGTTGTACGTCTCTCCATTCTTCAGCTCCACCAACTGATGAGAGAGGGAACACAACAAACTTTGGCGTCTTCACAACATAACGCAGGATGGATGACAGAAACTGGAGCATAAGTTCACCACCCATAAATAAGACACGGCAATTACAGGTTACGCAGATCGCAAGCAACAATACAACAACAAAGGCTGGAGGGAGAATATCAAATTATATTAAACTAATAAATAAACAGCATAATGTGAACCTAAACAACTGCTTTCATGTTGTTTAGAAACTGAAGTGAACGGACTGAATGAGACTAAAAACAATAGAAACATTTATTGCTTCATATCGTTCTGTAAGCACCTTTCCTCTTATTTTTTGACCTGATGACTTGAAATGCACTCAACGTCTAACAGTTTAATGGCTTAAAGTATAGAAATCAAACATCTACAGAGCCAGCAGGAAGAGCTGAGTGTGTCCTCACCATAGGATGGTTCTGGGCAGTCTTCAGCAGAGACAGTGGAAGCTGCAGGATGAAAGAACAGCAGGTCACACGCATGAAGTCACCATTTGTTTACATGAGCAAAACAGGCTGCAGGTACACCGGAGAACTTTTCATTCACGCAGCTGTGTGTCGTTACAATGAAACCCACCACAGCACCGCTGTGTTACACTCAGGGAGCCGCTTCCTACGCTGCGTGTTCAGAAAATGTTTGTAAATGTGCAAGCTAACAACAAAATGCCGGTTTGACGTTAAGCACGCTGGTATCACAACTTCAGCTCGACGTAGAGGTTTTCCGTGGCGTTCACAAACATTTAAAAACACCCGCGGTGTGTCACTTGTAGCTTTGATTGAGCTACGGCGGCTAACGTAGCTTAGCTTTAGCATCACTGTGATCCACCGGCACGGTGCTGCTGCTGCTAGCCGTTAGCGTTAGCATTAGCCGAGCAGCTGATGATCTGAGACAACTATAAACGACTCGACGCCACATTTAGATACTCACCATTGTGACGGTTTCTCTTCTTTAACGTGTGTTTCACTTGCCGTCTTGGACCGTCACCGACACGATCTTACTACCGAACTCTTCTTCCGATGAGTTTCCGGTGCCGAGCCGCGTAATAATCATGGACGTGTTTTAAGATGCTGCCACCTACTGGCGAGAACATTACACGGCAAACATTTAAAGGTCCAGTGTGTAACATTTCAGCTGATCTATTGACAGAAATTGAATATAGTATTCATAACTATGTTTTTATTAGTGTAAAATTACCAAAATAAAAAAATAAGAATTGATTTTTTTTTGTCACATCTGAGCTCATGCATGTGTGCAACAGTCAAGACTGACTTTGTAACTGGATACTGAAACCAAACATTTCAGGAAATGCAACACTTATTCTAAATCACCTTCCAGTAACATCCTAGTTTATATTCATTAGATTGTATTTTCATAGCTTATTGAATTTCAGAGATTCCTCCAATTACCACTACAGGTAGATTGGTACATACTCGTACCATAGTTTGAGAAACAGTGCTCTAAATGTTAAGAAAATGTGCTTCAGTGCTTCCTTTCTAATCTCCTTTAGCATCTGTTATAAAAGGAAAGGAAACAATGTCGTGTCACAATTCCTTTTATAGCAACAAAAGAGCAGCACCCACTCAGGAGGAGAGGAATCATGTGCTGACATGATATAAACTTTGATCATGAACAAACAGTGACGGTGGTGTTCCCCGTCAGGATGCTCTCAGTCTCTGGTTTGTCTTTCTCCTGTCAGGCGACGTGGACAGTTCATTGCTTCCTTCCTCCTTAAATAACAAAACAACAGCTGATTGATGGATGTGATCACATACAGTAGGGTTAGACTGAGCTCAGAATATGAACAGATAACTCCGCTGTCAACGCTGATGGAAGAAAAACGATGAATGAAGATGGCAGGAAACAGCCAAACTAATGAGTCTGTGCAGGAGGTGAACTTGGCCACACGGGTACATCTGAGGCGGTCAGCAGCTGTCAGTGGATCAAACTGTGACCATCTAGGTGAGACGCTGCGCTGAGCGCATGCGCAGTGACCTCACCTGTCAGATTCCACGGTTGCTAGGCTCCGTTTCCACGCGCATCTTTCGGCAAAGTTGTTTATTTGCGGACAGACTGAACTCACGACGGCCACACAAACCTACTAATCTTACTTTCTTTGGACAAACGACATCACCCGACGATTATACTCACTTGAAAAGTTTTCTACGACCTCCAGACAACGAGCGAACAACTTTCTTCTTGGGAGATGTGAGATTTATATATATTTTTTAAAATTCCTTTCACTAACATTCACTAATGTTTTGTCAATGTTTGTTATATATATTTTTAGTGTAAATTCATCATTTTTGACTGAACCTTGATTATTTTGATTAGTCTTTGTAAGTTTTTTTCCCCAGTTTTTGTACAGTCATGTGCTTATGTAAACAATATTACATTTATAATTCGTTCAGACTGTGCATGTGCGAAATTATGTCATATCATTACAAGCAGCGTGGATTTTAAAAGTTTTATATTGCTTACAATTAACAAGAAATTATTTTAGATATTATTAGTGTGTGAAAATGTCACGCTAAGCTTGAACTGCACTGATACACACTTTGGGCAGCAGAGCAGGAGCAGCAGTGTTGTTTTTTATATTATGCCTTGAGAAGCTGCTCCTATAAATCGATTAATGATCAAAAATGATGTTGAAGAATTGAAGCTTTGTTTACATTTTGTTCGCCACATGATTCCATGTATGTTAGCTCATAGTTTTGGTGTCTTCAGAGTTAACATATTATGTATAAAATAATGAAAATAGTCCAAACCTGTCCAAACTTTTGACTGGTGCTGTATAAACATATCCTGCTAGGAACACTGTGAAAGGAAGACATTTCATGATTTACTATTTTTCCTGCTAATAATTTATTATGCTTTTGCGTTTGTGTATGTTTAATGTGCTGGAGTATTATTCTATTGTGTTACATTTAATTGAACACACAGTGTGTTCATGTGACATGGAGCAGTAGTTTTAAAGGTGTATTTGTTTTGCCTTCAGATTGACCCGTGCTGCACGTGGACAACTGTCCTCGCTCCAAGCCCAACCAGAGGCAGTAGCCCGCGACTCATCAGCCGTAGAAACCTGACATCAACCACAAAGAGTGGTTCTGGTTCTCCCCCTGACTCTCCCCCTCACTCTTCCACTATGTCTTCCACTAGCCCTTCTTCTTGCTCTTCCCCTAGCTCTTCTTCTTCTTCTCGCTCTTCCTCTAGCTCTTCTTCTTGCTTTTTCCCTAGCTCTTCTTCTTCTTCTCGCTCTTCCTCTAGCTCTTCTTCTTGCTTTTTCCCTAGCTCTTCTTCTTCTTCTCGCTCTTCCTCTAGCTCTTCTTCTTGCTTTTTCACTAGCTCTTCTTCTTCTTCTCGCTCTTCCTCTAGCTCTTCTTCTTGCTTTTTCCCTAGCCTCTCTTCTTCTCCTAGCTCTTCCCCTCGCTCTCCCCCTGGCACTCACTCTGGCTCTACCTCTGACTGTTCCTCAAGCTCTTTCATTTCAGTGTCAGAGAAGGAACCGTGTGTTCTTGTGCCAACAGAGCGTCCAACTGAGACCATCCTGAGATGGATGCAGACGACAGAGACCTGCTCCACACCTCAGACGCCCAGTGAGCCTGGCACCTCGTCCCGCCCAGGAACACTCCAGGCATCTCAGGAACCTTTTGTGATGAAGGTATGTCCAAACTTTTGACGGGTACTGTATAAACATATCCTGCTTATTCTATTGTGGTACTTTCAATTTAACACAGATGAAGTCATAGTACAGCACAGTGTGTTCATGTGACATGGACTGTAGTTTTAAAGGTGTATTTGTCTTTGCCTTTAGATGAACTACCGCTACACATGGACATCTGTCCAAGTTCTGAGCCCTACCGGACAGAGCATCCCGCAGCTCATCTGCCGCAGGGTCCTGGCACTGACTTCCCACAGTGCTGCTTCTCCCTCTCCCCTGTCCCCTTGCTCTTCCCCTAGCTCTTTTGTTTCTTCTTTAAGCTCTTCCCCTGGCCTTACTCATCCTCGCCCTGTGTCTCCCTCTGGCTCTTCTACTCACTCTTCCTCGTGCTCTCCGACTTCAGTGTTGGAGGATGAACAGTGGGTTCTTGTGCCAACAGATCATCCCACCAAGATTATGCTGAGACGGGTCCAGACGACAGCGACCTGCTCCACACCTCAGACGCCCAGTGTGCCTGGCACCACCTTTTGCAATGAAGGTATGTCCAAGCTTTTTACTGGCGCTTTTTACATTCCATAATTCACTATTTTTCCTGCAAATAATTTACTATGCTTTGCTTTTGTGTATTTTGAATGTGCTGGAGTATTAATCTATTTTAATTTAACACTCTTTTCCCCGGAAACACTCCAGGCTCCTCAGAAACGGCCATTTGTGACCGGTCCAGAGCCACAGTGGGTGAAGAAGATGTGGGCCATCTTGAAGGAGAGAAACATGGCTTGTGGTAGGAATCGAAAGAGACCCACTTAAGGTAAGTATTCAGGTAAGTCTTGAGGTAAGTCCCAAGCAAAGATATGGTGTCTTTTTTAATTAATTGATATCATTTTAATTTGATTTGAATTTAAATTTTCTTTGATTTATTGAATTTACTGTGCTGAATTTCTTTGATTTATTGAATTTAATGTGCCGAATTTCTTTGATTTGTTGAATTTAATGTGTTGAATTTCTTTGATTTATTGAATTTAATGTGCCGAATTTCTTTGATTTATTGAATTTAATGTGTTGAATTTCTTTGATTTATTGAATTTAATGTGCTGAATTTCTTTGCTTTATTGAATTTAATGTGCCGAATTTCTTTGATTTATTGAATTTAATGTGCTGAATTTCTTTGATTTATTGAATTTAATGTGCTGAATTTCTTTGATTTATTGAATTTAATGTGCTGAATTTCTTTGATTTATTGAATTTAATGTGTTGATAATTCTCCTCACCTCTCCGAAGATGAAACAAGATGAGGAGAGGAGAGAAAGTTTACAGCCTCTCATTTAAATGGTAAATATCAAATGTTTTTATGAATGTTAACATTCATGTAGGGATCAGTAATTTGTATTGGGCAAAATTTTGTGAAGTTTTTTGTTTGTTGTTTCAGGAGAAGTGAGGAGGAGGTGCGAGGAGGAGGAGGAGGAGGAGGAGGAGGCAGGAGGAGGAGGAGGCGGGAGGGCAACATGGAGTTTACAGCCTCTCATTTAAATGGTAAATATCAAATGTTTTTATGAATATTAACGTTCATGTTGGGATCAATAATTTGTATTTGCCTAAGTTTTGTGAAATTTATTATTTTTTTTATGTGTTGCTTCAGGAGAGGAGAGGAGGAGGTGCATGAGGAGGAGGAGGAGGCGGGAGGGCAATATGGCAATATTTTTACTTGCCAAAAATTGATTGGGCCGAATGGCCAAATGCAGTTAATGAAAGGTGATTTCTGCCTGAATATGACTTGATCTCATTCTGGAGCTTCATAATACAAAGATCTGAGCTCACAGGACAGCTTGGAATTCTTGTAAGGCACCATCACAACACAATATGGGAATTTTCACCTGCACTGAAAAATGTTTTTTTGTTGAACGAACATAATTTTATTTTGTCAAGTTTTTGGACGAAATGAGTTGTGTGACTCCGAGGTCTCAACATTATAGAAACTGGCTCATGAAAAGAACACACATATTTCATTGTCCAATGATGAAATGAACAGGATAATTTCAAGTCTGAGAGACATGCTGGGCACAGGCGCTGTAGACTTTCAGCAAACAGGACACCAGATAAAGGAGACAGCCAGGGCCGTGCACAAGGATCTGTGTGCAATTAATACTGTTAACAATCTGCAGATATTCCTCTTCTGAAATGTCTGCATTAAATTTGAACTGGTTTGAAAGAGCACAAAAAATTAAATTTTGATTGAAGGCCAAATACAGTAAATGAAAGGTGATTTCTGCCTAAATATGATTTTATCCCATTGTAGAGCTTCATAATTTAAAAAAGTAAAGTAAAAATTGTTGAAATAAAGGGAACGCAGCAAAGACGGGGATGATTTGGAACACTATTATATGTTCCACAAGCCGAGCAAATCCTGTTTTTTTGTTTGTTTGTTTGTTTTTTTTAACCATTTTGAATGTGTATAATGTTTGTGCATGTGTGTAAACCTGTATGCATGTTGTCGATCTAATGTGTGTGAGTGCGTCTGTGTTCAGAGAAAGACTACTTTGAATCTACTTATCCTGTAACACAGCGAATGAGGAGAACTCCCTCGGTGAGAAATTCTAGGAGCTCGGTGTGCACTTTGTATGACTCCTCATGCCTTTTTGTTTTTCTATTTTATATGTCAAGTGCTATATTTTCTTTCCCTCCCTCTCTCTCTCTATATATATATCTGTGATTACTCTGAAGACCTGCACAGTACTTTTGAGAAGGAGTGAGTTACTACAAAACTGTAGTGCCATTAGAAACTGTGAATTTCTAAATAAAACCTTTTTTTGTTGTCTTTCACCTCGTCTTTGGCTTTTATTGAAGGCACCTTCATATTCAGAAGTCTATTTCTCTAACTTTAACAGATTACAGTTACCTTTTTGTATCCTGATTACATAACTCTTTAACATGTAATCTGTTATTCCCCAAGCCTGCCAAATAAATCGGATCAGATGTGTTTATTGTTAAAAGAATTGGGGGCAGAGGAACACTGTGATAAGTGCATCTCTACTTTTGGCTGAGTCATTAAAACAGTAGATTAAATGGCGTGCAGTATTGTTAACGTTCAAGTGGGTGGAAGACATGACAGAAAGTAAAATACTCATCTGTAGTGAGAGTGAAACAGGAGCACAAGAACTCCTTTATGAAAGCATGTTTAATAATTCAAGGTTTACTCGTCGAATATACAGAAAAGAACAAGTAATTATGAGTAGATTAAGAATAGGTCACACTTTTTATTATAGGCAGAGATTAAATTGGGCCAGAGCCCTCCGGAGCTTTAACCACTGTCTGTAACCATATATGTGTAGATATTGTATATTGCAGTTATGTATGTATTCACACTTTGCACACGCTAAATATATGACACATTTCTATGTGTCTATGTCTATAGATATTATTAACGTGCGGAAAATAAGAGCATTATTATAATGATGCAGTTAAAATGACGTTAATTGCATTAATTATCTGATCTGTTTGTTTATTTGTTGTGGAGCTGCCAACATATCCACATTTCTCTCTCTGACACAGTGCGACACCTGCTGGTCGTATTCTGTGACTACTGCTGTCGTGTTTGCTGTGGATTGTGTCACTGCTCCTGATTATTGAGAACACACCAACACTCCAACGCCTGGAACTGAACCCTGACCTTAGAACGGCGACAGAGGACACAGTGCTGAACACTGAGGCCCCTGTGTGGGCCTGTAGGACCAGAAGACCTGCGTCAGATCCAGGTTGAACACAGCACAGTCAAATACAAAGTAGGATGAGTGATATTTATACAGTCATTAAATGTGTGAAGTTCATGCTCACAATGTGTGAAGCCCAAAAGAATGTCTTCAGTGTAGCTCCTAAAAACAACAAGTTCTCTGTTGTTGAATGTATGTCTGTGTGTCTCTATTGAACTTATTTCAGTTTTAGATTCATTCACACAAATCAACTCCCCAAGAGCAGGCAGAAGGAGTATTTACTACTGCATGTTTTCACTGTGTACCATTATTGATTGTCTCCTTTCAAATCATCTGCTGTGAAGATAAAATATTAATACCCTCCTTTATTGGCCCTTTGATGAAGATAGAAAGTCACAGAAGTGTTTTCTGTCTTGCAGTGGAATGAACGACCCACGTTATTTATTATGCTCTCATTTCTTGCATTCCATATTGAATTAGATTCACGTTTAGTTTCTGAAATTATTTTTTCATTTTGTTTTGCAGCGCTGCAACACAACTTTTTTTATTATGATTATTACATATTTTTTTATTCTTTTAAATCAGAATAAATTGTGTAAAATGTCCATCACAAGTTCCCAGAGTCCAGGACAACATATGTTTGTTGGTGTGAGCGACAGGTAAACCCAAATATATTCAATTTACGCTGAAAAAACAGAATATTTTTATATTTTTTTAGTTTTATTTTCAAATACAGATTGTTCTTTTGATCAGCAGCACTTCAGCCTGAGTTACACGGCTACATCTGCTACAATTACTGAGAAAAGAATGATTTGAAAACGGAACAGTTTTTTTTGTTTTTTTTTTGCTTTTGTTTTTTATGCTTCATAACCTAACCTTGACCCGTGCAGACCTATGGAAGCCATAGAACTGCTGCATCATCTGCTGGTTGATCATGCAGGTAGTACAGTGTGCTCAACTATTTTTTTTTTTGAATGAATAATTCAAAAGTGGAGAAACCGAAGCACTCGGAGGAAACCACAGCAACACTGTGAACACTGTAAAGTCAAGCTGGAAAGGTACAGTGACACCTAAAGAGCCTGCAGATCTATGGGGCCCGGAGACCTGAGTCAAGTCCAGGTTGGTTATTTTGATGTTATTTTGGTGGGTTTTTTTTTTTGAATGGATAATTCAAAAGTGGAGAAACCGAAGCTCTCGGAGAAAACCACAGCAACACCATGAACACGAAACTCCTCACAGCAATA
Organism: Nibea albiflora; assembly: GCA_014281875.1. Classification (NCBI taxonomy): domain Eukaryota; kingdom Metazoa; phylum Chordata; class Actinopteri; family Sciaenidae; genus Nibea; species Nibea albiflora. Next base: position 8,933,731 of record CM024792.1, on the reverse strand, counting down.
AGGTCAAGATCCAGAACTGAACCCTGATCTCATCGCTGGGATGTTAGTTTGATGTTATTTTGGTGTTACTTTGATGTTGTTGTTTTTTTTTTAAAATATGATTTAAAAGTGGAGAAACCGAAGCACTCGGAGAAAACCACGGCAACACAGTGACCTAAGTGTTTTTAGTCACATATGCTGCATGGGCAGCGTTCGAATGGCCTGCTCACTGTGTGGAAAAGTGAGATGAAGAAGTTCTTGATGCTGGGCTTTTTGGGCTTTGCCAGTTGTCTTTTCAGAGCCTCAATTACAAATTCGTGAGCTTCTGAGTCCTCTGACAACAGGTTATGCACAACCACGCCTTTGCCACCCATGACTGCACACAGATCCTTGTGCACGGCCTTGGCTGTCTTCTTCATCTGGTGTCCTGTTGGCTGGATAGATTTAAAGTCTACACCACCTGTGCGCAGCATGTCTGTCAGAGTTGAAATCACCCTGTTGATTTCATCTTTAGACACTGAAATCCCTGTCTTCTTCAGGCACTCATGTACCAACGCCGTCACCATCAGCTTATAGTACATATTTTCAGTTGGTTGGGTGCTGGCCTTGACAGCTGTCTTATCAGTGACTCTGGCTCCTACGCACTCAAACTTGGGTGTGTAATCATCCTCTTCGTCAGCGATGGATGGTGATCTATCACACACAGGTGTGACAGAGTCGCCGACACCTGGCTCATCGGTTATGGTCGGTGGTCTCGGCTCAGTTACAGGTGTGGTACAGATGTCCTCATCACCTGGCTGATCGGTTACGGACGGTGGTCTCGGCTCAGTTACAGGTGTGGTACAGATGTGCTCATCACCACTGACACCTGACTCAGCAGTGATGGAAGGTGCTGCTGATTCCACAGGTGTCACTGTGTCCTCTGGGAGCTCTGGCAGATCCAGTGCTCCCCGAATCCTCTTCAGACTGTCGTCCACACGGTTGTTCTTCATGGCCAGCTTTTGTGTCTGCTGGTTGAGCCAGTTCTGCATCCTGTTCATGAACTTGTCTACCTCATTTTGGACTGTGACCTGATTTATCTTCCTGTCTCCGAGGTCACGTTGAAGATTCTCATATATGATGTGCCCCAGCTGCTGAGAATGTGCTTCATGTTGGCCGCTGCTGATGGAGGAGGCCATGCTTTTGTAGGTACACTCATCAAGGCTTTCTGGGATCATGTCCTCCACCACTTTGTCTGCCGCTGGAATCACGACATCCAGTGATGCCTTCTTGCAGTTCAGTTTTGTCTTCAGCTTCATTATGAAGCTGGCGATGGCCTCCTTGGCAAATTTGCGGGCAAAAAGGATTTTGATCTTGTTTGCCACGACGTTCCAGCAGTTTAAGCTGCTGGACTGGGCCTCTGGTTTTGGAGAGCCATCATTATTCAGTCCAAACTCTTCTCTGTTGCTCCAAATGTAGTGAGCAATGTCACTCGCTGTTTCATCTGCGTCTTCATGAATGCTGTTGACAATCCGCAGATGTTCTTCTTCTGAAATCTCAGCATTAGATTTCACTTCAGTGTCACTCACGTGTTCCAATAGGATCTCCTTTACAGCTTCAGTGGTCGCTTCAATGAAGCTTCCTACTGAACCACGGGATTCTGATCCAAACAGAGAGACTGGGGTCTGCTCCCGAAGACTCTCCTGCAATGCCGGACTTGCGCGCACAGCTGCCGTATCTGGACTCCGTGAACCAACGGTACGTGACCTGGACCCACATGATGACACCTTGGCTTTGCAGTGTTTAAGCATGCTGATCACGTGTTTAACAATGATCTGCAGCCTGCGGGTGACTTTGAACTCGCTTACCGGTGGCGGTGAGTTGACCCTCTCCGTAACTTCTCTGCTCACCAGGTCAGACAGTTTTTGTGCGCTTTGTCTGGTCAGTGGCGTGCCAGTCACGGTCATAAAAGCGTCAGCGATGGAGGTCCCCAGGTACTTCTGGACATCTTCCTCCCAAATAAGTTCCGTGATTTTTTCAGCCTTGTCCTTTGTCTGTGGGAGGCGATGTCCAAATTCCTCAAGAACGATTTTGCACAAAGCGTTAACGAAATCCACACACATGTCTGTTAGGACAGCTTTAGTTTCGTCGTCTATTGATCCGGATGTCACTTTGGCCCACTGTGTCGCCGTCAGCTGGGCCACGATCAAGTTGACAAGCGGCTGAATCCTCTCTGCTGAGACCTGTGGAGGCTCCTGATCCATCGTATTGTTATTTCCTGAACTCATGTCGTCTGATGTGTTTGTGTTCGCTCCTCGGTGTATCGTGAAAGTTTTGTGAAAAATCCCAACGAAGATGAAAAGTTGTGGATTCAGGTCCTATTTATAACCTCACCAAAACTTTGCCTTTAATCTTTGGATGACGTCACGAGTCACGAGTCAAATCAAAGGCACTCGTTGCTAAGCCCCGCCCCATAGCAACTGTTGTCAAGTAGCTCCCAGCAACCGTAACTAGGCACACGAGCAAACCTTTCTGAGTTGAAACTATTAAACTATTAAACACTAATTAAAGACTGATCAAAGACTAATTGCTTATTGCATAACTGCAATCAGACTTTATAAGTCATCTGCTCATCCGTTCCGCTTGTTTATTGATATAAAACCTGAATCAATGAAACTCCAGTCCATGTTTTCACTGATATGGCACCTACTGTGATGCGCCACCGACAGAAGAACAGAGCTCTAAGTCCTGTTTGGAAAGTTATGAATTAATTGTAATGACTGGCGACTGCTGATATTTGGTCTGATGTTGTTACGTGTAGGAAAGTTTAGCAAACTATTGATTTGATTAATGTAGATTCCTGGTGTGAGAGTAATTAAGTAATGCGAATAATAGTGTAAATTGATGGAATGTAATTAAGTATTGTTAATATGTGAATTGATTGTGTATATTGTGAATAAGTTTTACAAATTGCAGGTTAGATTGATGGTGGAATGTAGGCTAAATAAGTTACCAATATGTGCATTGATGTGAGATATAAATAAGTAGGTTATAAATTAATAAGATATGTTTAAACCAATGGTGTGAGGTAAATACAAACGTTTTGAGAGACATTGACCACAAAGCCAATTTAACCAGTGGTGATAGAGAAACATTAACTGTGAGCTGAAACCAGGACCAAGATGTGCTTGAATGTGAGAGCTACTGGAATAATTACAAGGCTGTAAACCTGGGAAACTTTTCCCAGTTGTCCGGGTCATCTTTCTTTGAGTTAAAAGTTCTGGAGCAGTTCTGAAGAAGCCAGAACCAAATAAGACTCTTGGATGAGAAGTGAAACGTCTTTATGGACCTACAGGCGAGTCCAGTTGCCCTACATTTAACTCCAAACACAGAAAATACAACTGTAATACCATTTATAATATAAAGATCTGAGGTCACAGGACAACTTGGATTTCTTGTAAAGAACCATTACAACACAAAATGGGAATTTTCACCTGCCAAAAATTGATTGAAGGCATTCTCACCTGCCATAAATTGATTGAAGGCCAAATGCAGTTAGTGAAAGGTGATTTCTACCTAAATATGACTTGATCTCATTTAAGAGCTTCATAATAAAAAGATCTGAGCTCACAGGACAGCTTTGAATTCTTGTAAAGGACCATAACAACACAAAATGGGCATTTTGACCTGCCAAAAATTGATTGAAGGCCAAATGCAGTTAATGAAAGGTGATTTCTGCCTGAATATGACTTGATCTCATCCTGGAGCTTCATAATACAAAGATCTGAGCTCACAGGACAGCTTGGAATTCTTGTAAGGCACCATCACAACACAAAATGGGAATTTTCACCTGCACTGAAAAATGTTTTTTTGTTGAACGAACATAATTTTATTTCGTCAAGTTTTTGGACGAAATGATTTCATCTGAAGCTAGATATAGTATCTATGTTGACTCAACTTATAATTTTTAAGTAAATTCAAATAAACTATATTAGTAATTACACCTCAATTACTTTGAGTAGATTTCACTTAAATTTCCTTAGTAAATCCAATTAAAGCCATTTTGAATTACTTAAATAAATTACTTATGCTTTTTTTAAAAATTTGTGCTCTTTCAAACCAATTAAATTGTCTATAATTTAACCTTTTAATTCAGTTAATTCGAATTAAATGTTTTAGCTACAATTAGCTCAGCTAAGCATCATATACCACACAGAACTACAAAATGTGTTTAGACTACCATCTTTAATGATACCAATTCTTAACATTCCACATCAGAGCAGTCAAATGACCTAATAAGATACACCCATAAATACTAAGTGCAGAGATGGAGAAGATACATGAATATCTTGTTTGTAAAAAAAAATGTAAAAAGATGCTCTGATTCTGTAAACGATCATCAAGAAAGACAAACTCCAATACATTGTAAGTGGTCTCCTGACAAGACAGGAGGCAACTTTTGCTTTCAACATGTACAATGCAAAGTGCATAAAACTTAATAAAACCCTTATCTTTTAAAAGCTTCCACTAAAGAAATAAATCCCACTGTTCAGATTCTGTCAACCATAATCATAACCATAACCATTAGGATGGAATGAACAATAACATGTTTGTGTAATGTCCTAATCAGAGACAGCAGCTTTTTCACAAAATATACCTATGCATTCAATTGAGAACATTATCATGAGAAAACCAGTTTCAGCAACATACAAAGACAAACAAATGTCATGTCTTGAAAATAATGTGCAGAAGGTTTGTATAAGGTCAATATATTAGTAATGTCCTAAATGAGCTGAATCTAGTGATATAATTTTTATTTCTGTAGAACATAACTTGTGGAAGGTATGTGTGTGTGTGTGTGTGTGTGTGTGTGGTGTGTTTGTCTTGTCTTGTCTGTCCCTGTGCTTGTCTGTGTCGGCCAGTTTATCTGTGTCTGTGTTACTGCCTGTGAGTTAGTGGCTAATAACTGACAGACATTGTATAAGGTCAATATAGTAGTAATGTCCTAAATGAGCTGAATCTAGTGATATAATTTTTATTTCTGTAGTACAAAATTTGTGGAAGTTGTTAGTTGTGTGTGTGTGTGTGTGTGTGTGTGTGTGGTTGTTAGGTGCAACAACATGCTAATTGCAAACACTAGGCCGCCATTTTAGCATATAGTGGCAGTGAATATGAACTTGTCTGAGAGAGCAGAGCAGCACAGCAGCTAGCACATTAGCACTAGCCACTAACTGATTTTGAAGTTGTTAGGTGTGTGTGTGTGTATGGTGTGTTTGTCTTGTCTGTCGGCCAGTCTCTGTGTCTGTGTTGCTGTCTGTCAGTTAGTAGCTAATAACTGACAGACAGTAACACATACAATGAGCAGCTAGCACATTAGCTCATTGTAGACGGTTTGTAAAAGGTTTGTATAAGGTCAATATAGTAGTAATGTCCTAAATGAGCTGAATCTAGCGATATAATTTTTATTTCTGTAGTACAAAATTTGTGGAAGTTGCTAGGTGTGTGTGTGTGTGTGTGTGTGTGTGTGTGTGTGTGTGTGTGTGTGTGGTGTTTGTCTTGTCTGTCTCTATGTGTGTGCTTGTCTATGTCGGTCTATGTGTCAAGTTCAAATTCAGTGACGATAACTGCTAAAATGGCCGCCTAGTGTTAGCAATTAGCATGTCTTTAATTTTCAGTCCTGCTGCATTCACTGTCAAATTAGATGACTGCTATATATGTCGCATTATAGACACAGCAACAGCAGATTTAAACACAAACAACACAGATTGATGGTCACCACAGAAAATGTCTTGCTTGAGTTGCCTGTGTTAATGTCTGTCAGTTTACACAGACAAATTCAAATTAACTGACAATAACTGCTAAGATGGCCGCCGCCGGGCAGTTAGTGCAGCAATTCGAATTTCAGTTGGAAGGCAGAGAGAGAGAGAGAGAAAATGCTGAGACCATGCCTCGAACAGGAAAGATATCTGTCCAAACCGTATTTCAGAGAAGCGACTTAAGTTTGGGCATCTAGAGACCTTCCTGGTCGTCTAGATATGCAGTTTGTGTGTAAAATGAAGAAATATGACCTATTAAATTATGTTATGATTTCTCACAGGCCTGTTAGTGGCTAATTGTTAGCGTGACAGCGCCGCTAACGTTAATTCAAATTAACTGACAATAACTGCTAAGATGGCCGCCACCGGGCAGTTAATGCAGGAGTAGAGAGAGAGAGAGAGAGAAAATGCTGAGACCATGCCTCGAACAGGAAGGATATCTGGCCAAACTGTATTTCCAATCATTGAACCGACTTAAGTTTGGGCATCTAGAGACCTTCCTGATCGTCTAGATATGCAGTTTGTGTGTAAAATGAAGAAATATGACCTATTAAAATCGATTCAAAGAAAGGTGACTTCTGCTTTCCTCCAGAAAATCTCCCGCCTTTTTAACATAGCAGTCTACGCCCATAGCTAGCTTGCAGCTATGGGAGTAGTCGCCTCGTGTCGCAGGCACTCGGCACTAATAAAGCAAACGGCTTTAAGTGTAACAAGATTAATTCAAATGAATATCCTGTCACCGTGTTGAGTATTGTCCTGGAGCAGACGAGAGGAGGAAACACGAGACCCCAATTTTTAAATGCACATTCACTCCAATAGTTTTGCTATAGTAGTAATAGTTATGGACTCATTGAGACTGTGCAGTGTGCTAACATGCGTTTCATGTGTCTGCTTCTGAGAGTAAACACACCTGAACTCACTGAATTTCAGACTTCTGGGCTAAACAGACAGGCAGGTTGTATGACTCCGAGGTCTCAACATTATGGAAACTGGTTCATGAAAAGAACACACATATTCACTGTCCAATGATGAAATGAACAGGATAATTTCAAGTCTGAGAGACATGCTGGGCACAGGCGCTGTAGACTTGGACACCAGATAAAGGAGACAGCCAGGGCCGTGCACAAGGATCTGTGTGCAATTAATACTGTTAACAATCTGCAGATATTCCTCTTCTGAAATATCTGCATTAAATTTGAACTGGTTTGAAAGAGCACAAAAAATTATATTTTGATTGAAGGCCAAATACAGTAAATGAAAGGTGATTTCTGCCTAAATATGATTTTATCCCATTGTAGAGCTTCATAATTTAAAAAAGTAAAGTAAAATACTCGCCCCACCTCAAATGAGATGTTTGTGGTTTTATATATTTTATATTATATGTTCCACAAGCCGAGCAAATCCTGTTTTTTTGTTTGTTTGTTTGTTTGTTTTTTAACCATTTTGAATGTGTATAATGTTTGTGCATGTGTGTAAACCTGTATGCATGTTGTCGATCTAATGTGTGTGAGTGCGTCTGTGTTCAGAGAAAGACTACTTTGAATCCACTTATCCTGTAACACAGCGAATGAGGAGAACTCCCTCGGTGAGAAATTCTAGGAGCTCGGTGTGCACTTTTGTATGACTCCTCATGCCTTTTTGTTTTTCTATCTTATATGTCAAGTGCTATCTTTTCTTTCCCTCTCTCTCTCTCTCTCTCTCTCTCTATCTGTGATTACTATGAAGAGCTCCACAGTACTTTTGAGAAGGAGTGAGTTACTACAAAACTGTAGTGCCATTAGAAACTGTGAATTTCTAAATAAAACCTTTTTTTGTTGTCTTTCACCTCGTCTTTGGCGTTTATTGAAGGCACCTTCATATTCAGAAGTCTATTTCTCTAACTTTAACAGATTACAGTTACCTTTTTGTATCCTGATTACATACCTCTTTAACATGTAATCTGTTATTCCCCAAGCCTGCCAAATAAATCGGATCAGATGTGTTTATTGTTAAAAGAATTGGGGGCAGAGGAACACTGTGATAAGTGCATCTCTACTTTTGACTGAGTCATTAAAACAGTAGATTAAATGGCGTGCAGTATTGTTAACGTTCAAGTGGGTGGAAGACATGACAGAAAGTAAAATACTCATCTGTAGTGAGAGTGAAACAGGAGCACAAGAACTCCTTTATGAAACCATGTTTAATAATTCAAGGTTTACTCGTCGAATATACAGAAAAGAACAAGTAATTATGAGTAGATTAAGAATAGGTCACACTTTTTATTATAGGCAGAGATTAAATTGGGCCAGAGCCCTCCGGAGCTTTAACCACTGTCTGTAACCATATATGTGTAGATATTGTATATTGCAGTTATGTATGTATTCACACTTTGCACAAGCTAAATATATGACACATTTCTGTGTCTATGTCTATAGATATTATTAACGTGCGGCAAATAAGAGCATTATTATAATGATGCAGTTAAAATGACGTTAATTGCATTAATTATCTGATCTGTTTGTTTATTTGTTGTGGAGCTGCCAACATAGCCACATTCTCTCTCTGACACAGTGCGACACCTGCTGGTCGTATTCTGTGACTACTGCTGTCGTGTTTGCTGTGGATTGTGTCACTGCTCCTGATTATTGAGAACACACCAACACTCCAACGCCTGGAACTGAACCCTGACCTTAGAACGGCGACAGAGGACACAGTGCTGAACACTGAGGCCCCTGTGTGGGCCTGTAGGACCAGAAGACCTGCGTCAGATCCAGGTTGAACACAGCACAGTCAAATACAAAGTAGGATGAGTGATATTTATACAGTCATTAAATGTGTGAAGTTCATGCTCACAATGTGTGAAGCCCAAAAGAATGTCTTCAGTGTAGCTCCTAAAAACAACAAGTTCTCTATTGTTGAATGTATGTCTGTGTATCTCTATTGAACTTATTTCAGTTTTAGATTCATTCACACAAATCAACTCCCCAAGAGCAGGCAGAAGGAGTATTTACTACTGCATGTTTTCACTGTGTACCATTATTGATTGTCTCCTTTCAAATCATCTGCTGTAAAGATAAAATATTAATACCCTCCTTTATTGGCCCTTTGATGAAGATAGAAAGTCACAGAAGTGTTTTCTGTCTTGCAGTGGAATGAACGACCCAGTTATTTATTATGCTCTCATTTCTTGCATTCCATATTGAATTAGATTCACGTTTAGTTTCTGAAATTATTTTTTCATTTTGTTTTGCAGCGCTGCAACACAACTTTTTTTATTATGATTATTACATATTTTTTTTATTCTTTTAAATCAGAATAAATTGTGTAAAATGTCCATCACAAGTTCCCAGAGTCCAGGACAACATGTTTGTTGGTGTGAGCGACAGGTAAACCCAAATATATTCCATTTACGTTGAAAAAAACAGAAATCAATATTTTTATATTTTTATATATTTTTTTATTTTCAAATACAGATTGTTCTTTTGATCAGCAGCACTTCAGCCTGAGTTACACGGCTACATCTGCTACAATTACTGAGAAAAGAATGATTTGAAAACGGAACAGTTTTTTTTGTTTTTTTTTTGTTTTTGTTTTTTATGCTTCATAACCTAACCTTGACCCGTGCAGACCTATGGAAGCCATAGAACTGCTGCATCATCTGCTGGTTGATCATGCAGGTAGTACAGTGTGCTCAACTATTTTTTTTTTTTGAATGAATAATTCAAAAGTGGAGAAACCGAAGCACTCGGAGGAAACCACAGCAACACTGTGAACACTGTAAAGTCAAGCTGGAAAGGTACAGTGAACACTAAAGAGCCTGCAGATCTATGGGGCCCGGAGACCTGAGTCAAGTCCAGGTTGGTTATTTTGATGTTATTTTGGTGGTTTTTTTTTTTTTGAATGGATAATTCAAAAGTGGAGAAACCGAAGCTCTCGGAGAAAACCACAGCAACACCATGAACACGAAACTCCTCACAGCAATAAGGTCAAGATCCAGAACTGAACCCTGATCTCATCGCTGGGATGTTAGTTTGATGTTATTTTGGTGTTACTTTGATGTTGTTGTTTTTTTTTAAATATGATTTAAAAGTGGAGAAACCGAAGCACTCGGAGAAAACCACGGCAACACAGTGACCTAAGTGTTTTTAGTCACATATGCTGCATGGGCAGCGTTCGAATGGCCTGCTCACTGTGTGGAAAAGTGAGATGAAGAACTTCTTGATGCTGGGCTTTTTAGGCTTTGCCAGTTGTCTTTTCAGAGCCTCAATTACAAATTCGTGAGCTTCTGAGTCCTCTGACAACAGGTTATGCACAACCACGCCTTTGCCACCCATGACTGCACACAGATCCTTGTGCACGGCCTTGGCTGTCTTCTTCATCTGGTGTCCTGTTGGTTGGATAGATTTAAAGTCTACACCACCTGTGCGCAGCATGTCTGTCAGAGTTGAAATCACCCTGTTGATTTCATCTTTAGACACTGAAATCCCTGTCTTCTTCAGGCACTCATGTACCAACGCCGTCACCATCAGCTTATAGTACATATTCTCAGTTGGTTGGGTGCTGGCCTTGACAGCTGTCTTATCAGTGACTCTGGCTCCTACGCACTCAAACTTGGGTGTGTAATCATCCTCTTCGTCAGCGATGGATGGTGATCTATCACACACAGGTGTGACAAAGTCGCCGACACCTGGCTCATCGGTTATGGTCGGTGGTCTTGGCTCAGTTACAGGTGTGGTACAGATGTCCTCATCACCTGGCTGATCGGTTACGGACGGTGGTCTCGGCTCAGTTACAGGTGTGGTACAGATGTGCTCATCACCACTGACACCTGACTCAGCAGTGATGGAAGGTGCTGCTGATTCCACAGGTGTCACTGTGTCCTCTGGGAGCTCTGGCAGATCCAGTGCTCCCCGAATCCTCTTCAGACTGTCGTCCACACGGTTGTTCTTCATGGCCAGCTTTTGTGTCTGCTGGTTGAGCCAGTTCTGCATCCTGTTCATGAACTTGTCTACCTCATTTTGGACTGTGACCTGATTTATCTTCCTGTCTCCGAGGTCACGTTGAAGATTCTCATATATGATGTGCCCCAGCTGCTGAGAATGTGCTTCATGTTGGCCGCTGCTGATGGAGGAGGCCATGCTTTTGTAGGTACACTCATCAAGGCTTTCTGGGATCATGTCCTCCACCACTTTGTCTGCCGCTGGAATCACGACATCCAGTGATGCCTTCTTGCAGTTCAGTTTTGTCTTCAGCTTCATTATGAAGCTGGCGATGGCCTCCTTGGCAAATTTGCGGGCAAAAAGGATTTTTGATCTTGTTTGCCACGACGTTCCAGCAGTTTAAGCTGCTGGACTGGGCCTCTGGTTTTGGAGAGCCATCATTATTCAGTCCAAACTCTTCTCTGTTGCTCCAAATGTAGTGAGCAATGTCACTCGCTGTTTCATCTGCGTCTTCATGAATGCTGTTGACAATCCGCAGATGTTCTTCTTCTGAAATCTCAGCATTAGATTTCACTTCAGTGTCACTCACGTGTTCCAATAGGATCTCCTTTACAGCTTCAGTGGTCGCTTCAATGAAGCTTCCTACTGAACCACGGGATTCTGATCCAAACAGAGAGACTGGGGTCTGCTCCCGAAGACTCTCCTGCAATGCCGGACTTGCGCGCACAGCTGCCGTATCTGGACTCCGTGAACCAACGGTACGTGACCTGGACCACATGATGACACCTTGGCTTTGCAGTGTTTAAGCATGCTGATCACGTGTTTAACAATGATCTGCAGCCTGCGGGTGACTTTGAACTCGCTTACCGGTGGGCGGTGAGTTGACCCTCTCCGTAACTTCTCTGCTCACCAGGTCAGACAGTTTTTGTGCGCTTTGTCTGGTCAGTGGCGTGCCAGTCACGGTCATAAAAGCGTCAGCGATGGAGGTCCCCAGGTACTTCTGGACATCTTCCTCCCAAATAAGTTCCGTGATTTTTTCAGCCTTGTCCTTTGTCTGTGGGAGGCGATGTTCAAATTCCTCAAGAACGATTTTGCACAAAGCGTTAACGAAATCCACACACATGTCTGTTAGGACAGCTTTAGTTTCGTCGTCTATTGATCCGGATGTCACTTTGGCCCACTGTGTCGCCGTCAGCTGGGCCACGATCAAGTTGACAAGCGGCTGAATCCTCTCTGCTGAGACCTGTGGAGGCTCCTGATCCATCGTATTGTTATTTCCTGAACTCATGTCGTCTGATGTGTTTGTGTTCGCTCCTCGGTGTATCGTGAAAGTTTTGTGAAAAATCCCAACGAAGATGAAAAGTTGTGGATCCAGGTCCTATTTATAACCTCACCAAAACTTTGCCTTTAATCTTTGGATGACGTCACGAGTCACGAGTCAAATCAAAGGCACTCGTTGCTAAGCCCCGCCCCATAGCAACGGTTGTCAAGTAGCTCCCAGCAACCGTAACTAGGCACACGAGCAAACCTTTCTGAGTTGAAACTATTAAACTATTAAACACTAATTAAAGACTGATCAAAGACCAATTGCTTATTGCATAGCTGCAATCAGACTTTATAAGTCATCTGCTCATCTTCCCTCTTTTACCATGTAATCCGTTCCGCTTGTTTATTGATATAAAACCTGAATCAATGAAACTCCAGTCCATGTTTTCACTGATACGGCACCTACTGTGATGCGCCACCGACAGAAGAACAGAGCTCTAAGTCCTGTTTGGAAAGTTATGAATTAATTGTAATGACTGGCGACTGCTGATATTTGGTCTGATGTTGTTACGTGTAAGAAAGTTTAGCAAACTATTGATTTGATTAATGTAGATTCCTGGTGTGAGAGTAATTAAGTAATGCAAATAATAGTGTAAATTGATGGAATGTAATTAATTGAATTGAATTGATTGTGTATATTGTGAATAAGTTTTACAAATTGCAGGTTAGATTGATGGTGGAATGTAGGCTAAATAAGTTACCAATATGTGCATTGAAGTGAGATATAAATAAGTAGGTTATAAATTGATAAGATATGTTTAAACCAATGGTGTGAGGTAAATACAAACGTTTTGAGAGACATTGACCACAAAGCCAATTTAACCAGTGGTGATAGAGAAACATTAACTGTGAGCTGAAACCAGGACCAAGATGTGCTTGAATGTGAGAGCTACTGGAATAATTACAAGGCTGTAAACCTGGGAAACTTTCCCCAGTTGTCCGGGTCATCTTTCTTTGAGTTAACAGTTCTGGAGCAGTTCTGAAGAAGCCAGAACCAAATAAGACTCTTGGATGAGAAGTGAAACGTCTTTATGGACCTACAGCCGAGTCCAGTTGCCCTACATTTAACTCCAAACACAGAAAATACAACTGTAATACCATTTATAATATAAAGATCTGAGGTCACAGGACAACTTGGATTTCTTGTAAAGAACCATTACAACACAAAATGGGAATTTTCACCTGCCAAAAATTGATTGAAGGCATTCTCACCTGCCATAAATTGATTGAAGGCCAAATGCAGTTAGTGAAAGGTGATTTCTACCTAAATATGACTTGATCTCATTTAAGAGATTCATAATATAAAGATCTGAGCTCACAGGACAGCTTTGAATTCTTGTAAAGGACCATACCAACACAAAATGGGCATTTTCACCAAACTGAGAAGAAAATCATTTATATATATATATATATACACACATCATCTCTCTCTATATATAAAAGTATATCAGATGCGCGTTTTGTAGTCCATCTTCAAGTTTGTAGTTTCACGTATCAAAAACATCCGGTGGCCCGTGATGACGTAACATAAGTGTAAGAGCACTGTGCGTGGAAGTCTTTATGAATTCTTCTTCACGCCTTTCCTTGACCTCATTACGTTTCACTCCGAGGTCAAGGACAGGTCTAATGACATAGTTGTTCATCTTCTTTGACAGTTTGACCGTGCCCTGTTTGTTTATTACGTCAACTTCACCCACCGTGTCGGCGTTTCTTTGCTGACGTAATCACGTCATGCCTCTCACGCAGCCTGCTCCAAGAAGGGCCGGTTTCATTATCTGTGTCAGAAGCAGCCGCTGTTAGCTGTGGAGGGTACTGACTCTCTCTGCGGTCCTGGTAAACCTTTAAAGACCGGAAAAAAGGAACGGAGCCTCTGGAACAGGACAGGAGATGGATAACAGTAAACGGACTGTGGTCGTCACAGGTTTGTCTTCCCTTTTTGCAGCTCTCGTTGCGGTTTGTTGTCGGCAGGCTGGAGCAGCAGGGCGAAGTGGAGGAAAAGTTGTAGAGATGACAGCTGCTCCGGCGTTAATGGCGTCAGGCTGTTCCTGCTGCACTCCGCGGCGGCTGGAGGAAACCTCTTGGTTGGAGTTGTAATAACAAAGAGTATGCGGTGTCTACTTCTTTCATATTTTAGATAATATAAGGCTCCCTATAAGCTGGGAGACATGATCTTTTTGTTGTCGGTGTTTCCTGTCTGTCTTGAAAGGCTACACCACACAATGTAAAGAAAAGACTGAAGCATAAATAAATATACAACATTATTCACTAAAAATCTCTGCAGATGATGTGATTATATAATTGGACACATGTATTAATGATAGAAATGTGGCCTACATTCATAACGTTAGAAATAAAATCAAAGTTACATTGTGCTTAGTATTATCATTATATTAAAGCCATACTATATTCCAGACATGATAAATGAGGCCCCTTACATGTATGATAAGAATATTAGTGTTTCATAGGATAATCTAGGAATGTATTGTGTAATAACAGTGTAAAAATGTTCCAACTTTTCTGTAAAAGGGAAGTTTTTCTTCAGCTTGGCTTTGTATTGTGACTTTCACAACACTCATTCTCAACAGTAGGCCTTTTTCCAGACATGCTGTTATTTTAAAGAGCTGGGCAAAGCGGTTAAAAGAAAAAACTCCATGATAACGAATAACAAACTCATGATTGTGTTCCAGTAATGGTATCTTACTGTATTAGTTTCTGTATGGACCCCCATCCATTTTATTTTGTGATTTAATCGCCGTGCTCTGCATTGTTAAATATAAAAGTCTGGACTGAGAACTGTTATTTTCTGCTGCATGCGTTCTGCCAGTCTGTCCTAAAAGCACAAAAAACATATTATAAATCACTATTAATTAAATAAGAAAAGCACTAGTAACGATAACATTGGCATAAATATAGTGGTGAAGACTGATATACTATATAATCTTGTTTTTGGCCAAAGCAAGATTCAGTTCCAACTATTTAAATGTGGAGGATAACAGAAGTGGTGTGTTGGTGTTTCCAGACACAAAGGGGTGCAGAAGCTCCCAGTCCCAGCTGATAGTGGTTGTGTAGATTGCCTGGGAACGGCACCTTCACAATAGCGAGCCGGCTGGCAGCTGCTGGCCCCTCACTCTGCTCCTTTTCAGCAGCCTGTCAGACAGACTGATCCCCCTCCACTCACTCCCCAGGGACCTACTGACCCTTGGAAGGATGGTGGAAGGGGATCAGTTATAGATCCCTATATAAACAAGCCTGAGTGAATGTCCATAGTCTGCTGCTGGTTTTGTAGGTCAGATGTAGTGTGTGATGCATGGAGCGATTTTTAGAGCTAGTGATTGATTTTAATTTGGTAATTCCAGTGAGGCCGAATCCTGCAGCACTGTAGAGATTGAACTGCATTTTCTGTCAACCCGTGTAGAAATCAAACAGACTCAATAATTGTTAATATAACAATGCAGCGACCAGAATAACGTGTATATGTTTTGCAGGTTTTGGCCCATTTGGAGAGCACACGGTTAACGCCAGCTGGGTAGCAGTACAGGTGTGTACGAGGTTCTTAAAATGAAATAAGACTGCTATAAATGTTTGAATTTCTAAAAATGTCTATTTCGTTAATAAATCTCTGTCAACAAAGATTTTTTTTTATCTCATGCTAAGCTGTTCTCGTAGTGGTCACATGATGCTCTGATAATTGCCGGCCGGCTTCACATTGTGCAGCAGGGTGTCGCATGCATCCGACTGGGGGAAGCCGCATGTGGGGGACGACGGTGGTTGTCAGGGTGTCTAGACAGACTTGATAAGGATATTAAAGGCAAACAAAAGGGCACTTTGTGGCGGGGTCACAGACGTGGTCAAGCAAACCTCCTTCAGTGTCCAGGGCTATTTGTCCTGCAGGCAGAGTGGGGGAGGCATTGGACTGCTGGCTGTGAATTTGACACAAATTTGTCTCACTTATACTACGTGTGATTGCATCTTTTATTTACTGCTTTTCTCACACGTTTTATTGATGACAACGTTTGAGTCGGGCAGTTGAAGTCAAATTTGCGGTTTACATTTTTTTCAAGTTAAGTGCAAAATTGTGTTATTTGTAGAGGGCACGGTAGGTGAGAGACATCTGTCCTTTAAAAGGACATTTACCTGCTGAAACAGAGTTAATTAGCATGTCACAGAAACATTGGGCATATATTATCATTATTGGTTCTGAATAGTTTTCAACACACACATTCTCTTTGGATTTATATTATTTCGGATCTTTTGCTCTAGCATCCCAAAGCTGAGAACAGGCAAGTGCAGAAAGATTTGCTGTCGGTATACGTATAAGTGAAGAGGGAATCCACAGCTGGAGGAGTGAAAAGAGATTAATTAAAAAGCTTTTGTTGCTGCTCTCCAAAAAGAATACATTTTACTGTTTGTGAAGGTTTCCTAACACGAATATTGTCTAAACTCCAAAGTGCACCTGCTATTTTTAACTTTACTGGTTGCTTGTGAAGAACATAAGATGCTGTTCAAAGCACAAAATAGTGAGGAAATGGACCTTTTAAGTTTAGATTATTTTGTCATGTACTGAAAAAGAAACCTTCATTTTGGAGCTTGCAGTCGATGGTCCTTGATAGTCAGGCTTGTCTGAATAAACTATTCAGTGATGAAACGTTTGCTTTGTTGCATAAAAATTATGGAAACTGGAAAATGCTTTGCTGGGTACTTGATGGAGAATACTGCTAGATTTTAGTTCCCCCTGAGAGCACATGCAAATCCATGCTACCTTTCATCAATGTAACATGGTCAAGATGAAAAAAAAGATGAGATGCTTTCTTTTTGTCCCGACAGGAACTGAAGAAGCTCGGGCTGGGCAGTGAAGTGGACTTACATGTATCCGAGGTTCCCGTAGAGTATCAGACAGTCCAGAGTTTGGTTCCTTCATTATGGAAGCAATATCGTCCACTGGTAAGTGGAGGACACGGTGTGACCTATCTGTCACATTCCATTTCTGAAATACAGAAACTTTGTCTGCATCAGGTTCAGGTTAGGTCTGATTTTATTGACACTGGTTTCTGGTCTGTGTAAAGACAAATGTCAGTTCTAATTAGATCTGATAGACCCAGATAATAACAAATGTGCACAACACATGCTGTATTAAACAATTCAATTATACAAGTATGCAATGTGTGCCTCTGATCTCCACACGCCCATGGAGATTTTGATACACAAGTATCACATTGATGCTTGGGTTTTTGTGGTTCAGATGTGTTTTTGCATGTTTGTTTCTGGTCCAATTAAAATCGCCTGAGCTCATTTTTAGACACCTCAGGTTCAAACTAGTATTCTATAGAAAAACAGTTCTATTTCTGACTTGTGTTTTTATTGTTTCCTGTCTTTGCCAGTTGGTAGTTCATGTTGGAGTCTCAGGTATGGCCACCACTGTCACACTGGAAAAGTGTGGCAGAAATCATGGCTACAAGGGCCTGGACAACAGCAGCTTTTGTCCTGATTCACAGTGTTGCATCGTGGGAGGTCCCGACTGTATCGACTCAGTTATTGACATGGAATCAGTCTGCAAAAGAGTGACTGCCTCTGGGCTGGGTGTAGCTGTGTCCGTCTCCAAAGACGCTGGAAGGTAATTATTTACATAATTTTCTTAATTTAGCATAAACACTTTGTCTTCAACTCAATTGTTTGTTTGACAGTGTGACAGACTGTTGGAGTAAAGGTAGCATGTAGTAATTGCTTAATAGGTACTATTCAATCTTTGCAAATTAGGTTGGACAGAAGTGTACTTCATCCATTAAATAATACCACATTTCTTTCCAGCATAATGAATCTTAAATCTGATTCTTAAAAGAAAATATCACAATCCATCTCTAGATTTAGTTTATATTTATTTTTACTACAACTACATAGGCCATTATAATAAATAATAAATATATAGAAAATAATAGAGCATTTACATCTATATGCCATTTGAACCTTATCAAAATGATGATGAATACATATTATCAGAAATAAAAGCACAATCTGTGTATTTGTCATGGGTGAATGCATCAGTAAATAACTTTTATTGTATGTCCCTTTTAATGGATCCAGGCCCTTCTTTCTTTTGATGATGCGCCCTCTTCCCTAACAGGTATCTCTGTGATTTCACCTACTACACGTCTCTGTACCTGAGCCATGGTCGCTCTGCCTTCGTTCATGTGCCTCCTCTTGGAAAGCCTTATAGTGGAGAAGACCTGGGCCGTGCGCTGCAGGCCATCGTTCGGGAGATGCTGGAGCTTCTAGACCAGGCCGAGGAGAAGATCCACTGCCAGCAACACTTCCACTAAGTGACCTCCAGATGCCAACCAGCCTCTCCAGCCTTCACCACACAAGAGAAATTGCACTTAACCACAAGTAGCCAAACTTCTTTTTTTTTCTTTCTTTTTTTTTTTAAATCTTTGTCTTAACTTGGACAAAATGAAAACTTCAGTGTGTCGGATCTCTTCAGTGTTTGTCTCCTTCGTCTTAGGTTTTCGCTTCATGTTTTGCTTGGCCTGATTCCCTTATATTTTAATGCCTCCCGATGGTCAGAAGACAAAATTGGGGTCTCAAGACAACCACCAGTCACAACTTTTAGCTTTTGTCCGGCTTCCAAGAAACATGAAACATCGTGATTTTTATAATATGTGAACAACCTTCAAGGATCACTTAAGAAAACACAGAAGCAAAGTGACATTTCTTCATATGCAGAGTATATGTGGCAGATATTACAACCTATAACTCCAAATGTGACTTCTATTAATGCACCTTTATAGGGTTAGGGTTAATAAAATGGTCGTAGAAGTCACATTTGGGGAAACTGTGAATGCACGCTGCAGTATTTTACTCATAATCCTCAAGTTTTGAATTTCACTCAGTCACAATGTGTTTCACCTCATTGTCTATAAATGATTAATGTACTTGATACATTATGGTTTAAGTAGAAATGTTTAGCAGTAAACAGTGTTTGCTAATTTCTGTTTCCTTTTAACTACCTTTAACTGTACTGTTTCACACTTGTTGTATTGTTTCTTATGTCCTTTTTTCTTTATAAGAAGTTGTAAATTTGCCTTCTTTTACAAAGGTTATTTAAATCAGGGAACGGGTTGGTTCCAGCTCATATTCCCCCAGTATGTTGGCCCAATTCTGACCAATAACCCCCCCAAAAAAATCCACTCCACTGAGATCTGGCCCCAAGCTGTGCAATGTTATTTTTACAGATCTCAAGTTCGGTGATTTCAGTTGTAGGTTTGTTAGAATTCTGTCGTGGCTGCACAATTATTTAAGAAGATATTGAGAAAAATTGTTTTCAGTTTCCTGGTCTAAATCTAAACCGTATATCTATTAATATTCTTTTTTTTTTTTAAACAAATGAATAAGATATTTTCTCTCTCGTTCATTTAGTTCATTTACTTTCTGAATTTTGTGGCAAAAAACACCAGTGCACTAGATTTTTGGATAACTACACAAAAATGCACAACTTTTGTGCTGTGTGAAGAAATCCTGCATTTATTTGCAGATTCCCAAGTTCTTCTGTTTCTCAATTGTGCAGCCGTATTTGTATTTGTTATCATGATTAAAGCTTTCCCTTGTTCTCTTCATTGAATCAGATATAGCTGCTGATTCTATCCGAGGATTTGATTTGATGAAGTTGGACTTTTGGTTCAGAGTTGGGCCTGGACTTTTATTTCTGTAGCACTTTCTTTTCTTTTTTTTTCTTTTTCATTTTTCTTAATCTGGAATATGGACAGCAATGTTAGTTCTGTGAATTCTTCTTGAATAGGGTCACTTTAACTTTAAATATGTAGCTTTTCAGACAAACATGCTTTTTATTATCTTTGCCCACAATAATTATAATTATATATGTGAAGTATGCTTTATAGGTCAGTTATGCTTTATTTTCCTGAGCTTTGGTCTGTTCTGACCTGTTAAACAAACTGCAGCAGATTCTGTCACTGTGTCTCTGATGGTGCCACTCCCATGTGTAAATGTTTTATTTTATGGCTCTTTTTTATTGTATTGTCTGTTTCACAGTATGAACCAGCATTTTTCTGCCTGCTGAGTCGGCAGAACAGCCCATGCCACCTAACACAGCTTCAGTTTTATTGGTTTAGGTAGAAATTGTAACATTGAACAGTCTACATTCTGCTGGAGCACCATGTGTATGTGCAGAAAAAACTGTTTGTCTGTGGGAAACATGGACTTAGCTGTAAACTGTCAGAACTAGTCTTAGGAAACTAGCTGAACACTGCTTGCAGCAGTCATGTTTTTAGGCCTTTTAGTTCAATGTTTTTTTCACATGAGTCAAGTTGGTGCCAGTGAGTAAATTCTTACTTTTATTCATGTGTCATTTTGATAGCTGTTCAGTGCCATGTTTGTTTGTTTTTTTACCACAAAGTAGCATCCTGGAACACTGAGCTTAACAGAAAAAAAAAAAACCTCTCAACTCTCTCTTTTATTCTTGATTCTTTTCTTAGCATTTGACGTTCGACTTGTCTTGGTTTTGGCGGGTTTTAAAATTTTTGAATTTTTGACCTGATGGGCAGGTTGTAGGTCCGAGTTTGTAGGTGCTTATAGTTCAATGTGTGGCTTTGTGAGTGCTGAGAAGTGAAAGAGTTGTGGAGGAACTGCCCTTTAAAATGTCTGCTCACAAAAGTGTCCTAGTACACATGAGGTGACTTCTGACCCTTGACTCTTTCCTGTGCCTTGTTTATGTGTTTTAAAGAAAAGGCCTTAAAAATGCTCAGCAGGTCAGTTCAAATATATATAACTGATGCTGTCCAGTCAGATATGTGGCTACCTCAAAAATACTTTTCTTTTTTTTTAATCTCTGTTATACAATAACAATACAACTCTGTGTTTTACTGTGAGTTTCTCTGCTTAGGGAGAATCCTCTGAAAGGTGTCCCTGCGTCTGACATTAACAAAGCATTGTTACAATAAGTAATCTTGGCTTTGTAAAAGGAAAGGCTTTGAAATAAAAAAGAATTAAATAATTACAGCTAATGTCTTCATGTCTGTTATTACATTTGTTTGCCCACCTATTACAAGAATGTAATTGATTTATCACAGTACATCATAGATGTAATTATGAGATTCACTGTGTTTTAAATAATTGGCCTATTATCTGCAGCACCAGCTGATACTTATCACTTAAATAATATCTAGGTCTCTGTGTCCTTTGTTGGTTCATGGTATTTTGATTAGAAACATCCCTCTCAATGAATTTGTATTATTCTAAACAATGTAAAGGCTCTGTTTCCCCGGTTGATAATCCAGCAATGTGATAAATATATACTGAAAACATGGTTAGATGTATTTCTGTGTGAAATGTGGATATATCTTCAGAGTTCACAGTGAATAATGTAGAAACACACATTTTTTTAATATATAAAATAACAATAAATTTCATTTGTATAGCGCTGATCCAAACCGGTGTTAAAAAGTGTTAAGTTAAAACTATAAACACACACTTTGACTTTGACAGTTCTCTTCTCAGACACATCAGACACAACCCTGACAGCTGTCACCTCCAGAAGTTCTCTGATGATAGAGCCAGCCCGGCATGTGTATGAGAAGGAGTACCGGGGAGTCATCACAGACCTAATCGACTGGTGCAATCTCAACCACCTTCACATCAATGCCAGCAAGACAAAGGAGATGTTGACTGACTTCAGGGGGGAGAGACCTCAGATCACACCGGTGAACATCCAGGGATTTGAGATGATGCATGGGATGGGAGCATACAACTACTTTTGTGTTCACCTTAACAACAAACTGGACTGGTTGGACAATGCAGACATCCTGTACAAAAAGGTCAAAGTCATCTTTTGAAGACTGAGGTCCTTTGTAGTGAGTCAAAAACTTTCAATCACACTGTGGTGGCATCTGCATAAGCGCAGAGAGGGACAGGCAGACAGCTCTGTGACTCCTGGACTGTCCACTAGACTCCATAGAGGTGTGAATGTGGGGAGGACATCCATCATACACACCTCCTCTCACCCCCTGCATGAGACTGTGGGTAATATCAACAGTGATGGGAGGTGTGTTTGATCTGGCTCATTAAAGATTATGTCATTAAACTCCTCTCACCCGCTGCAAGAGACTGTGGGGGCCTTAAACAGTTGCTTCAGCAACAGACTGCTACTCCCGCCATGTTAGAAGGAGCGCTATCACAGGTCCTTCATTCCAACAGCTCATGCCAACACCAGCATGACCTTTTTTTTCTATATATTCCTTATTTACGTGTAATTTCTTATCCACCTTGTGTATACGAGCTGCTGTGACAAGTGAATTTCCCCAGTTTGAGATCATTGAAGTCTATCTTATGTTATCTTAGTATTGTGTGGACAACAGGAAGGCACAGGGAATAATGTGTAAAATGTACTGTTTATACTGCAATATTTATACTATTTATATGTTTTAGATTGGCACATTTTTCTTAGATATCTTTTAACTTATTATGTATTTCATGTATATTGTCCATTCTTTGTATGTCCTGTGTATGTGGCAGCATTGACACTAAACTTGACTTGACTAAAAACAGTGTTTGAAGTAAATCTTAGAAAGCAAGCTAATGAACAACAGACATTTTATTATGGTGATTAAAATATTCTGATGCACTACGTGTAAATGTGTGTTTTCAGTGAGGAGGGTCTCTGCAACAGTTGTCTGTCAGTATTCAGAGTGTTTCCACATTTCCCCTGCAGAGGTCCACGCTCCTGTGTCGGTCGATACCCGGAAATAAGCTCAGAGCGAGCGCTCTCTCATTGGCCCGCCTCTGCTCCACAGCCTACACCGTGAACGTCACACGTTGAGCGGCGCATGGAAGTTCGTCACCGTCGCTGTTTGTTGGACCTGCTGGAGCTTTCGAGGTTCTGATCGGTTACGTTTCTTTTTGTTTGGGTTCGAATACAGACCCCCAGCGTCGGCCTACGGACTAGTTAGCGATAAACAAACGCCGTACGGATTGTGTACGTTTGCATACGAGTACCGGAAACCGCTCGGTAAAGCGAAAGTTGAGAGCCGAGATGAGTGTGGAGGCGTACGGGCCGAGCTCTCAGACCCTCACCTTCCTGGACACCGAGGAAGCGGAGTTGCTCGGAGCGGACACCCAGGGCTCCGAGTACGACTTCACCGATTTTACCCTTCCCAGCCAGACGCAAACTCAAGGCCAGACCCAGAGCCAGCTGGACAACCAGGTGTGGAGCTCGATAAAGCGCGGTTCACAGACGTTAGCGGCAGTTAGCTAGCTGACCCAGCGCTGCCTGCTAGCCCGCTATTATTGGCTGTTAGCTTCGTGTTAGCTAGCCGTTTCAGTTAGCTCGCTGCTAGCTAGCAAGCCTATTAATTAAACTCCCGAAGTGGTGTTAGTTGTCTTAGCGCGTTTGTTTTGAACTGCTCGAAGCAAACCAGACTAACGGATGTAATTTTAAAGACCAGAGATCAGCGCGAAGAGCACTGACAGTCTGTCAACGTGTGATTAACGGGCTTTTCCGCGCTGTGTGTGCCTTAGCCGCTAGCTGCTAATCGTTAGCATTGGGTTTGTTTAGTTAAAGCTCGTGTTGTGCTGCAGGTTAACGGTCCCGATGAAGGTCTTCACAACGGTGGCGTGGATGACTCCGTGGCCAAAGCCAGCCAGCTGTTGGCCGAGCTCAACTTTGAGGAGGATGAAGAGGACACATACTACACCAAAGACCTGCCTTCACACGCGTGCAGGTACACACTGTCAGGATGTCACTTCACTGTAGACCACCGAGGAGATGAGTGCAGCAGATCACTGTTTTTTTGGATTATTACACAATACTGTAGTGGTTATATTTTGTGTGCTACCTGCTGTTACTCACCGCATACAACAGTGACAACAGCACAGTGTATTATCAGAGTCTGAGTAGACACTAACCACTAGTGGAAGTCCAATACTAGCACAGTTGTATTAACTTTTAGATCTACAATATTATACTCATGTGGGAAATGATTAATGACTGCGTGTGAAGTTATTAATATGTTTGTATGTATGTATAAGTATTGTCTTTAGGAATAGAAGATCATTTAAATGATACTTTTA
Organism: Nibea albiflora; assembly: GCA_014281875.1. Classification (NCBI taxonomy): domain Eukaryota; kingdom Metazoa; phylum Chordata; class Actinopteri; family Sciaenidae; genus Nibea; species Nibea albiflora. Next base: position 8,909,640 of record CM024792.1, on the reverse strand, counting down.
TTTGAACTGTAAGTTGTGTGAATATCCAAAACTTTGAAATGCGGCTGGACAAACTGTCGACTTTCAGAAATTCATCTGCGAGTGTATAAGAGTCTTGCTTGAGCACAATCCCATGAAATTTCAGTTTGAACACTATCTGATCGATGAAATATGATAATCCGTCTGACACTCATTTTCATTGTGTGTACTTCCTCTGTAATTCAGCCAACAAAGGGTCCTGTACTTGTGCAGTACATTGAGTTGCCATTTTGATACATTGTTGTTTTTCAGCTACTGTGGTATCCACGATCCAGCGTGTGTGGTGTACTGCAATACCAGCAAGAAGTGGTTCTGTAATGGACGTGGCAACACATCTGGCAGGTGTGTAGCATACTCATCTTCCCCGTATTACCTTACACTATAATAAATGCGGGTTATATATTTTTGATATGCAGTCGTCATCATCAAACATTCAGCTATCACCCACTATACGATCAGCCAGACCTTTGGCACACAGATGATGCTGAATATTTGCAAAGAGATATCTTTATGATGCAGGGTCTATAGATGCATTCATTGGAGTTGCATTGGTCGGAAGCTTTTTATCGGTGATAAACCCATCGATCCATCTACCTGTTTATGTCTATGTTATGTTAGTCGAGACTTTGAAGTGGTCTCTGTTAACTGTCTGTCCTGTTCTGTACTCCGGGTCAATGTGTTGTTATATAAACTATCAATAGATTTCCACAGCAATGCTGCCAGGGCTGAGTTGTTGATCAAAATGTTTCTGATTATTTTCTCAATCACCGCTCTCTGACTTCCAGTCACATTGTTAATCACCTGGTGAGAGCCAAATGCAAAGAGGTGACACTGCATAAAGATGGACCGCTGGGCGAGACGGTGCTGGAGTGTTACAACTGTGGCTGTCGCAACGTCTTCCTCCTGGGCTTCATCCCGGCCAAGGCCGATTCTGTGGTGGTGCTGCTCTGCAGGTAAGCTCTGGTTGGGCGGTGGCTTTGAACACGGGCAGACCAGTGCCCACAAATTATACAATACAAGAATATGTTCGGTCAAGCACGTTCATTTTACAGCATAGGAACTCTGCATGCTCGCGCTTCTAAGCTACTTTGGAGCGTGACTGAAAGCTAAGTATTCAAATGATTGCTTTCAAACAGGAAGGTTATCATGAGGTTTATTTCCTACCAGATCTTCATGTTTCAACTTTTACATCAGATGAGTTGATTTACACCCTGAGGCTAAGAAAACTGATACAGAGTCACTGAAATGCAAGTTTATGTTAACAAAACAAAACTTTCTCTTTAACTAGTGCTTCCTGTTCTGGCAGGTAGTTTAACCCTTGCGTGTTGACCCTAGCCCTAAGGCGAAAAGAGAAATGGCATTTTTACATCCTCTGCAGTAGTTTGAAAGAAAAAATACAAGCTAAATTTGAATCTTGTGTATTCTTTCAGGCAGCCCTGTGCCAGTCAGAGTAGCCTGAAGGACATCAACTGGGACAGCTCGCAGTGGCAACCACTGATCCAGGACCGCTGCTTTCTGTCCTGGCTGGTGAAGATCCCATCAGAGCAGGAGCAGCTTCGGGCCCGTCAGATCACCGCCCAGCAGATCAACAAGTTGGAGGAGCTCTGGAAGGTACGCAGCTGACAGGCTGGTAGTCTTGTTCTCTTTTTACATGATCAGAGCAATGTTGTGACAGAAAGGTTGTAAACTTTGAGCGGCATGCACAAGCTAAAGGTTTGTAAGTGATAGCTGCTGACAAGATTGGAATCCACATGTGGCAAAACACATTTTCAGTGCAGTTTCTGTGGAATAAATTTGTGATAGGATGTCTGTTATATATTGTATAACATTAACAGTTGTTTTGACTTTGTTTCCTTCCAGGACAACCCCAGCGCCACCTTGGAAGACCTGGAGAAACCGGGAGTGGACGAGGAGCCCCAGCATGTGCTGCTGCGATATGAGGACGCCTACCAGTACCAAAACATCTTTGGCCCTTTGGTCAAACTGGAGGCCGACTACGACAAGAAGCTTAAGGAGTCCCAGGTACCTGAACTTCACTTCTAAGGAGGAAACTTTGACTTTGACTCAGAGGCCGGTGTTTTCTTTAAATGTCCATGGTCGTTTAAATGTAATCAGTTTTCAGGTGACATAAAAACTTCAGTTTTTATTATAGTATTTTTATTCTTATACAGCGATCACACTGGACACCATGTTGCTCTTTCTCTCCTGCCAGTGTGATCTGGCCCACATGGAGAGAGATGTGTGTTTGATGCAGGGCACCTCACTTAAGCTCTGTTATTTGTTTTTAAATGCCATCTCAAGGAATGCCACTTCGATGGGACCTCATACCTTGACCTCTTTATTATTAGTTGGTTTTTTATATTTATGTGTATTTTTTTGTATTTCCCTTCCGCAGACCCAAGACAATATAACAGTCAGGTGGGACCTGGGGCTGAATAAAAAGCGGATTGCCTATTTCACACTGCCCAAGACGGATTCAGGTGGTAATTCTCTGAGCTTGACTTCCTCCCTGTGGTTCTGTGGTGCAGATAGGATCCCTCCCCATCCCCCTTCAGTCCACAGAATTGCACGCAACCTACCCCAACCCTGCATCTTTTGGTGGCATGAGTGCTTGGTTTTGTTGTTGCCTCTTGTTTTTTTGTAGTGGGGTTTTGTGCCATGTTGTGCCTGCACGGTACTGTATCATTTGGTTCATGACCATAGCCCATCCTCCTTTAGTTTACTTGAGGGTCATTTCATAAGACGGAATGGTTTCTAACTTGCGTCCTTATATCAATCTCAGATATGCGGCTGATGCAAGGTGACGAGATCTGCTTGCGGTACAAGGGAGACCTGGCTCCGCTGTGGAAAGGAATCGGCCATGTCATCAAAGTCCCTGACAGTATCCTTTACACTGTTTGCAGTAGTATACGTGTCATGCATTGCATTACGGTGTCTCTAAGCCTGGCTCATTACACGGGCAGTAATCCAGGATGGTAGTGTAGTCTTAACTATATAGGATAGCTAGTTCCGCCCACCCCCACCTACTAGAAAACATTTCAGGATAATACTGGATTTCCTTAACAGCCTGTGTTTAAAGACTATGGGGATGAAATTGCCATTGAGTTGCGGAGTAGTGTTGGAGCACCTGTGGAAATCCCCCACAACTTCCAGGTGGACTTTGTGTGGAAGTCCACTTCCTTTGACAGGTAGGCTGGAATTTTATCCTCCCACATAACACTGATACATTTTCCTCCACGGTGCAACAAAATGTGTATTGTTTACAGGAGGTAATTCTCTGTAACTCCAGTAATAGGACAAAGGTTCATTGACGATACAAATAAGATAGTAAATCACATCTGTGTATGTCTTTCCGCAGGATGCAGAGTGCCCTGAAGACATTTGCAGTGGATGAAACCTCCGTCTCTGGCTACATTTACCACAAACTGCTGGGCCACGAAGTCGAGGACGTTACCATCAAGTGCCAGCTGCCAAAGCGCTTCACTGCCCAAGGCCTGCCCGACCTCAATCACTCACAGGTCAGACCTCACACTGATTCCTGTTATTGATTTGTCATTCATTTTCTTCATATGTCTTCAAGACATGAGTGTCCGTCCAAGAAAAATTATGAGATGAGTTGTCTCAATTACTGTGATGTATCATATTCATCGGGTTTTCAGTATAGTTCCGCCTTTATTTAGGCGAGCAAAACATGTTTTTGGTTTTCCAAAAGGTTTGGTGTCTAAATGTCTGTAACAGTTTTGGGCTGATTTTTTTATTTTTTGGTTGTTTCTTGTCTAGGTGTATGCTGTGAAGACGGTGCTGCAGAGGCCTCTCAGTCTGATCCAGGGGCCTCCTGGCACTGGGAAAACTGTCACCTCTGCTACCATTGTCTATCACCTGTCTAGACAAGGCAATGGGTAAGACATAAAGATTTTATACCTACAAACCCAATTTGTTATTTCCTTACTGTTCCTATCATAACTCTTTCTATGGTGTGCTTGTGTGTACATTTGCAGACCAGTCCTGGTGTGTGCTCCCAGTAACATTGCTGTGGACCAGTTGACTGAGAAGATTGACAAGACTGGACTGAAGGTCGTCAGGCTGTGTGCCAAGAGCCGCGAGGCCATCGAGTCACCAGTGTCCTTCCTGGCTCTGCATAACCAGATCAGCAACATGGACAGGTCAGTGGAAAGTAGCGAAGTTGACTCTGAACTTTGGATGTTATTGATACTTTGTACATAAACACAGGCACACCAGCTGCTTGGCACTTTGTCTTTATAATTTTATTTCTCTATATTCTTCCTCTTCGGTCTCAAATTTCACAGAGTTCTCTTACTCATGATTCCTGGTACTTTTACAGTATACGTTTGTCTAATTGGCATCTGAAAGACAGAGGCATAGGAAAATGAAACCTAAGGTCAGGCATAGCAAATGTCTACGCTAACAAGTGAAACCAAATCCTGTAAAATGGAGGACATCAGTTCCCCTTGAGAATCTGAAATCTTTCAGACAAAAGCAAATTCATTCTAATATCAGGAGGCTGCTAAATCAGACGTTTAGATTTGAAGTGTGTACTCTGACGAGAAAAGGTCCAGTTGAACGTGAACACACACACACACACACACGTTTTATTTCAGTGTAATTTACACTTCCCATTAATAAACATCCACAAGTCATAGAAAAACCCTCAGGATCTGCCTGCTAATGATTCTAGGTTTTGTTTAGTATTGAAAAAATGCAGCAACTGTTGTCTGTAGTGCTGCGTAAACAGGAGCCGCTAACAGGTAACTCTACATACTTTTCCCAGTGAATAGTTGCTAAAATGTAAACAAATAATGGAGCTCAAGCTTTAGCCAGGAGCTATTTAACTGACTTCATGACAATCCTTCCTTCCCGTTTACACACACAAAGTCGTCAGGATTTGGTAGTTCCAAAAGAAGGTTGTTTTTTTTTTTTAAGGACGTGTCTTAGATCACAGATTAGCATAGCAGTGTTTAACTGTCTTCTCTGCAGTCACCCCAATGTGTCGTTCTCTGTTTAGCATGCCGGAGCTTCAGAAACTGCAGCAGCTGAAGGATGAGACTGGCGAGCTGTCATCTGCTGATGAGAAGCGCTACAGGGCTTTGAAGCGCACTGCTGAGAGGGAGCTGCTCATGGTGAGGAGGAGCTCCAGAGTGTTAAAATAAAAACAGCCCAAGGTTGTTACTCTGGAGTTTTCACGGTGCATTATTTCCTGTTGCCAAAGCTGGGTGTTGTCAGCTTCCAAAGAGCCACAGGCTGCACAAATGCAACAAGTAGTTTATGCCAACTCATTATGACTATAAACGTAATTAAAAAGTATTATGGCTACCAGGCGTGATGGTTGTGATAACCACGCTTGTTGTTCATCTTGACTTTGTGTGTTTTTAAAAAAAAACTACAGATCTGCGTTAGTAACTACTTGGCAGGATAATATCTTGTCGTGCTAATCATAGTAAAGACCTCCATAAATTTCACCACCGTATCCCGGCTCCCTCTTCTTTGTCCAGAATGCTGATGTTATCTGTTGTACCTGCGTCGGGGCTGGTGATCCTCGTCTGGCCAAGATGCAGTTCCGCTCCATCCTGATTGACGAGAGCACCCAGGCCACTGAGCCAGAGTGTATGGTCCCTGTGGTGCTGGGAGCTAAGCAGGTAGACATACACCCACACAGCTAAATAAGAACAAATCACCATCCTTACAGCTCAAACACTTAGATAAACTCTTCTTATCTTCCTCCTCCCAGCTCATTCTGGTGGGTGATCACTGCCAGTTGGGTCCTGTGGTGATGTGTAAGAAGGCAGCCAAAGCAGGTCTGTCCCAGTCCCTGTTTGAACGCTTGGTGGTTCTGGGGATCCGGCCAATCCGCCTGCAGGTCCAGTACCGCATGCACCCGGCTCTCAGTGCCTTCCCCTCCAACATCTTCTATGAGGGCTCCCTGCAGAATGGCGTCACTGCAGGTTTGTCAAGATAAATTGACTTTCGCTGTGGTACATCAGAAGATAAAAAGATCTGCAAACTCTCGAGACTAAAAATAAAATGAAATGTCGTTCTCCCCAGCTGACCGCATCAAGAAAGGCTTTGACTTCCAGTGGCCTCAGCCAGACAAGCCCATGTTCTTCTACGTGACTCAGGGTCAGGAAGAGATTGCCAGCTCTGGAACATCGTACCTTAACAGGTAACGTCGTATTTTCTTGTGCGACTTTAGCCTTACATTTTACTTACGGTTCACTGAGTTCTCACTAGGGGGTGCTCTCTGACAGCCTTCACATCAACGCCTTTATAGTAGGCTGAAATGATTGAAAGGTTAATGAAATGGGATTTCCTTTAATCAGCTTCTTCAAAATAAGTACATCTTCATTAATGGACCTCATTGATAACTGTAGATTTTCACCAGAGAAGCAAAGTTAAACTGGTGCAGTTATTATTTATTACTTTTATTCTTCAGCTTAAAATTCCTTTTTTTTTTTTTTTTTAAAGAACTTGAGAGTGTGTGCACAAAATTGTGGCATGTGACATGATTTCTACTCCCTTAAGATGTAATTTTCCTGTACTGAGCACAACAGTATTTAAGTTTTGCTGATGTTTTTCAAGGACTGAGGCTGCCAACGTAGAGAAAATTACCACAAGGCTGCTGAAGGCTGGAGCCAAACCCGACCAGATTGGCATCATCACCCCGTACGAGGGACAGCGCTCCTATTTGGTGCAATACATGCAGTTCAGCGGCTCCCTGCACACCAAACTCTATCAGGTAACTTACAGATGTACGCAGAGGGAAGCTTAATTTTATCTTTTAAAATAATTCCGATTCAGAATAGTCGAGTTGAATTGATTCTGACTTGATTAGTGGGGTTGTTCTGTGATGGATGTTGGACCATTTCTATAATCACCACCTCATCCTCTTGTTGTGCTGTCCCATTATAGCAAGTGGAAATTGCCAGCGTGGACGCCTTCCAAGGCAGAGAGAAGGACTTCATCATCCTGTCTTGTGTTCGTGCCAATGAGCACCAGGGCATCGGCTTTCTGAATGACCCACGGCGTCTCAACGTGGCGCTGACCCGAGCCAAGTAAAAACCTCAGAACTGTTCAGACATCACAGTGGAAGCAAATCGAACACAGCTAACAGCTAGGCAGCTTTTTAATGTATTATGTTGACTTGTATTCACTCAAATTTGACAATTAAGATTAGACATGGCAACTATTAATTGTATGTAGGTGTGTAGCTACACAAAATGATTTCAATACAAAATGTCCCCGTCTCTGAGCAGCAGTCTTGTGTGTGTTGTGAATGAAGGTATGGTGTGATCATCGTGGGGAACCCCAAGGCGCTCTCCAAGCAGCCGCTCTGGAACAACCTGCTGAACAACTACAAGGAGCAGAAAGTCCTCGTGGAGGGACCTCTCAACAACCTGAGGGAGAGTCTCATGCAGTTCAGCAAGCCGCGCAAACTGGTCAACACCATCAACCCTGTGAGTAGAACATCCATCCATCCATCCATCATACTCTGGAGGGCTAATGCTTTTCACATCCCTTATTCAGCCACAGTATTAGTCTGAATGTGTGAGGTCATTTGAAGACGCATACTTGGCAAATTGTGATCTACATTTTCTTAGACCAGTGACGATTGTCATGTGTTTTCCAGGGGGGACGTTTTATGAGCACTGCGATGTACGATGCCCGTGAAGCTCTCATCCCTGGCTCGGCCTACGATCGCAGCAATGCTGGTATTTATTTAATATACAGTTTATTTAGCGTTTCATGGTTTGACTCAAGATGGTAACCTATGACAAACTTCAAGGCTGCTCCCAACATCAAGGCTGCATTGCAGTCTAGGCTTGATCTGCTTTTCTTCATATAAAGTGAGTCTTGTTCTGTGCTTTCTTTCAGCTGGACGTCCGTCCAACATGTACTTTCAAACTCACGACCAGATTGGGATGATTGGAGCGGGGCCTGGTCACATGGCCGCCATGAATATTCCCATACCCTTCAACCTGGTGATGCCACCAATGCCTCCACCCAGTTACCTGGGTCAGACCAACGGCCCTGCTGCAGGTACAGTACAGCATGATCGACGTATATCCCAAGCTTCACTTACGGTGGTTGATCCCCCCCCTCTAGTGTAAATGGCACCTTAGAACGATGGTTGGTCACCATGTATGTTTTGACCCTGGTCCTTCTTCCATTAAGGGCGTGGAGCCATGAAGGGTAAGCCTGGGCGTGGCGGGCGACAGAGGGTCCGTGGAGGAAACCAGGGTGCCAGTCAGGGTAATGGACCAAACAGTCAGGCCAGCCAGGATGGGGCCTCCCAGTCCTTCTCCCAGGGGCCACTGACACAGGGCTACATCTCCATGAGCCAACCTTCTCAGATGAGCCAACCTGGCCTCTCCCAACCGGAACTGTCCCAGGTAACACTGTCACTTAATATTGACAAGAATAGACTTATGAAGTTCAGTTATTTTGAGTTATTATTAATTAATATTATTAATTATTTGCACTATTCATAGTTAGGTTCTTGCTTAAAGCTCACTGATGAAGGCTGAAAATGTCTCTAATGATGTTTCTGTCCGTCTTTTTCAGGACAGCTACCTGGGCGATGAGTTCAAGTCCCAAATCGATGTGGCTTTGTCCCAGGACTCGACTTACCAGGGCGAACGTGCATACCAGCATGGTGGGGTAACTGGACTGTCACAGTACTAGAGTGTAAGTTTTTTTACTGACTGTGTGTTGGGCCACTGGCTCCAAGTATAAATATATTCATTCATTCATTCATTCATTAGATGAGTGTGCTTGCTCTTCATGTGGTTTTTGGTGTCGCTGTCTTGCGTATCTCGCCCCTCGAAATTCTGAGACTCAGAAATATTTAGCAGGGAGGCAGTTAGCTGCATCTGTCTTGTGCAGTATGTTCTCCTCTTTTGAGTCAAAAAATGTTCATGTTGTCTTCAAAAGGTTAAAAGGTTGTTTTGTGTCTTGCAGGTCACTTGAAGAAGGGAGCTAGGCTTGAGCTGAGCTTAGTTCATCAGCTTTTTAATCTGGGAAATAATAAAAACATAAAATGGATACCTGTTTTCCTCTGCTACAACCGAAGCACCACCGAGTGAAAGCGACGGGATAGCGAAACCAAACCAATGACCAGCGAGAGAAATAAGAGGGTAGAAGAAGAGAGCACGAACAGACGGGCAGGGAGATGGCAAGAGAGGCCGAGTGGACAAGCGAGAGGCAGGGACCGATGTCCGTGCAAAGTGAAGGAGGGAAGTCAAGAAAATGGCAGCGTGTGGTCGAGCTGCTGAGGGAAGCAGAACGGAGATCTTACCGGTCTCATGGGAATCCAAATGAGGCTCAACTCCCAACAAAACAATCCAGCCAACCCTTTCAACCCACGGCCTCCAGGAAAGGAAGCAAAGCGATCTCATCTTCAGATGGGAATTGGAGCTTTCCAGCTGAATTTGAAGAACTTGTTCTTAAACTTGCAGGGGGCATGATCACAGAAAGCCAATGAACAGGCAACACAAAATCCCCACGCTAAAAGTCGGTTGGTTGCCCAACCTGTATCTTTTTAAAATTTGGCTTATAATGGGAGGAGCGCGGCACCAACGATCTTCTATTGGGCCCAAACGCCTCAGCAGCCTCTGAAGGAAGCAGCAGCAGTCGACACACCCTCTCGGAGAGGAACTAAAAACATGGTTTCTGTGCTTGAGTCTGAGATTAAAGAGCCTTGAATTGAAATACCTTTCATTTGCCTTGAGAGCCACCGGCTCACTCACAAGGTCTTTAATGGGGGTGGTTTCGACCACACGTCAGTGGTGGAGTGGCACGGGGATTTCAGACTGTTTTTTTCAAGGCATGACGCGCGAATCCCACCGATATCGCGATCATCATGGGACAGTTTTTTCTTCTCTGAAGTACCTTTCTTATCACAGAGCACAAAATTGCAAAAAAGTCATTGAAACTATCAAACATGACCAGCATTGAATCTTCAACTCAATGTCATTTGATGTTTCAGTGAAGGCTTTTCCTTATTTTAATCTTTTGAAAGCAAGGATTGTTGATGTCCCACTGTGCTTCATGACCAGATGTCTTTTTTAAAAACACTCTGTGTACGCTTAGATTGGCAAATGCTTGAATGCTTTGCATAGATTGATTCCTCAGGGGATTGTGGACTGTCCACACTCATCACACACATCCCTGCTTGAGGTGAAAGAAACCAAACAAGAGGGGGGAAGGAGGATGATAGTAGTCGAGGCTTACAGGCGGTCGTGGCAATCAATCCACCACAGGTAAGGAGTAGAAAAGGAAGGTGGCTGAGGGAGAGAAGAGTTTCCACACTTTGAAAAACCGGTACAAGTCATTGCCAGGGTTAAAAGATTGGAGGGAAATGTGTGGTGTAAGGACTGTTCAGTCCCAATAGATGACCACACATTAGATGAAGTTGTAAACTCTGTCATTACACACAGCGTCTTGATTTTGTGAGTAATGTTCACATGACAAGCAATATAGCCAGGCTCGTGGCCGTATGTGCCAAGCCACTTAAATCTAAAGATAATTCGGGATTAAAGACGGTCGCAGATGTCTAAAATCTCTATCTGTGTATACACCAACACCCGACACACACAGTGGGAAGGCTGTCAGTGCTGATCAGATGATGGCAGGGAAATGAATGAGAAACGTGAATCAGTGCCTATAACCAATCACCTTCAGATAAACAGCTGCAGCACAAGCATGAATGTAGTTCAAAATCAAACTACCAGCATAAAGAAACCTTCCAGACAACAGAGGGCTCAAGAAACCCAGAAAAAGGACTTGTTGCTTTTATTATTATTTTTTTTAAATAAAATCCGGCAGGTGATGATGAGGTCAGTGAGTTTAGCAGCTGGGTTGTTTCTCAAAGGATGGGGCGGACGAAAAAAAGCCACCTTCCTTCTCTGTGGAGCAAAACAAAGGCTGGTAGATTTATTTTTTTTTGTTCCTCCCGTGGACTTTTGAGTTGTGCAAAGCTGTTTCGCCTGCATTATGTATTCCATGCAGAGTTCCTCTTGAGATTTCCGTGGACCCCGAACCCTCTTCCTGGAGAACTGTGTGAACCTGAACCTTGAGTTGACCCAAACTTTGCTTTTGTCAGATGATTCGCTGCTTTGTGCGTCATGTTTTTGTTCCGTTGGGTGTTATTTAGCCATTTTGTGTAGTTTTACCTAAAAAAAAAAAAATATCTGTTTTTGTAGCAACTTGCTGACAACAGGAATGAGGCGGACGCCGTTTCCTTCATTAGTTTTGTATCGTCTCCTCAAACTGCCTGGGGATTGTAGTTTTTTTTTTTTTTTTTAACTCTTCCAGGAAAGACGCTTTTCGAGCACATTAAGAATGTACTTCACTGTTTCTCACCCGCTTCTCCTTTCAGCAGTCATTTGACAATCATGTTGTGAGTAGACGTTGCCATGTTTGACTTAGAAGTAGTTCTGTTTTCTTGACATTGTGTGACTCTTTCATTTGTGCGATGAGTTAGTTTCACATATCGACCCGTTCCACTGAAATCCTAACATGTTATAGCTTTAAGAACCCGCTGCCGTAATATTATTGTATTGCTTTGGTGTTTTTTTTTCCATCTTCTGAGCCACAATGAATTTCGACATGTGCAGTGATCATTGAAGAAGTGATTCAGTTGTAGATTAGTTGTTAAAACATTTGCATCCAAACCTTTGATTCTCTACATCAACAGGCAGACGGGCTAGAGAGGTCAGTGTGATGTAAATACCTGTTTGAAACGGTGAGTCTTATTTGCAGTGAAGTTTCATCACAACATGGTGGTTCTCTTGTTAAACTGAATCAATAAAGGCTGTCAACTTGAGCAGTTGTTTTTATGGAATGAAATTCAGCACATTCTTTGTAGATGCTCACAGATGTGAAAATATTAAATATTGTACAGTAATAAAACTTGTAGTATATACACACACACACGCACGTGGGTCACAGCAGTTTTCACACTGTCGCCTGTGCCGCCTTTTTCTTTTTCATCTGTTTTCTCTTCATCAGTTTCTTTTTCAGCTGTCCGCGTTTCTGTCTCTGAATGTCCTCCTGGATTCTCTGTTTGAACTTCTTCTTCTGGCTCCTGATCTTCTCCAGCTCGGCCTTCCTCTTCGCCTCCAGGTCTGGATCCTGAGAGAGCAGTTTGATCAGAAATCAGCAGCAGGCCATTGTAAATCACTAGAGCTGGCTCCCCAATGCAGAATACAGAAACCTGGCGTTCTAGTCCGGCTGAACGCTACATGATTTAAAGTCACGGTTACATGTTGGTTCTGCTCTTGGAAATGCATTAAAGGCTGAGAAACATACCTTCCCCTCCAAGATCAGCTGTTTCCTCTTGTTGATCTCCTTTTTCTCATCAAAGTCTGTCGACTCCAGTTTCTACAACGCAGAAGAGTTTACCATCAAAAAAATGGAAGTCATTTTAGTGTAACAAACTGCAAATGATGTCCAGTCTGAGAAGTATGTACAGCCATGAACTGAAGAACTGAATGTTGTCAGATATTAAGGAGGCATCCGTACTATTTCACACTCCCGTCTGGTCACGTTGACCTGGGTGAGGATCTTCAGGACGTCTTTCTCCACCACGGGATATTCCTTCAGCTTCGTCTCTGCAGAAACACACCAGATAAGTTTGTGAAGTTACCCCGCACTTCAGCACGCACTGGAGATGGACCAAGAGTCCTTGGAGCTACAGGTAGGTGGCTCAAACAGGTGTGTTCTTATCTGGTGCTGGACTTGGCATGTTAGAACAGTTTTAGCTCTGAAGACAAGACTCTTAATTCTTCTTAAGTCTTTGTAACTTACGAGTCTGCTCCTCGATGGAGTGGACCAGGTGGATGTCGTACTGTGTCACCAGAGTGATGGACACGCCGTTCCTCCCTGCAGAGGAAGAAAACATCATGAGCTGCGTTTAGTTTAGACGTGCAGTGATCCAAGTCAATGACGTGAAACACACGTGGGTGATGTTGGTTCTAAAAAGCTGATCGAGGTTACCTGCTCTTGCAGTTCGTCCGACTCTGTGAATGTAGATCTTGGGGAGGCCGGGGGTGTTGTGGTTGATGACGGCCTGGACAGTTGGAATATCCAAACCTCTGTGAAAGAACATAAAGGATATCAGTCTGTGTTAAACCTCTCAGTTGGAAACTGACAGATCATTTTGTTGTGAGTGATGGTGGTCTTTCACACCTTATTAAAAAGTTTAATTAGTTAGACATGCAGCAGCTCTGCAGAGCTTCTTACCTGGCAGCCACATCTGTAGCAATCAGGATTTTGAAGACGCTGGCCTTGAACTTGGCAAGGTTTGCAAATCGTTGTTTCTGGAGAAGATAAGGAGCAGCCATTCAGTCTGCAGACCTTTTCATGTGGTTTAATCCTCTTTATTCTCTTACACAGACGGATTTTATGTTATAACAAAGGCTCTGTGCTCACTGTACCTCTCTGCCTTTGTCCCTCTAATGAGATGAATATAATTTCCACATCCAACACGAGCTCATTGAGGAGCTCTGAGGACTGGCGATAAGGGACATGTCACCACGTTCTCACCTCTCTCGCGAAGCATTGTCTTTGTATGTGCAAGCTGAACTGACCATTGAAACCGACTGATACAGACAATTCTTCAGCTGTCATTCCCCCAACATCATAGCCACAGAAAAAGCCCATGTACCATTGTTCAGAGTCAATTTAAAGCTGCAAACCAAAGTTTGTAAGTCAGCCTCACCTGTTTCATCATGGAGTGCAGAGAGATGGTTGGAAAGTTAAATTCACGCAGCATCATGGTGAGGATTTGGCAGTTCCTGAGAAAGAGTTGGACCGCAGCAAATCAACAATAAAGTTTACATCAACAGAGATCCTTGGCTACTGATCACACACACACGCACAAAGACAAAAACAAAAGGTTTTCACCTTGCAAGCTAAATTTTTGTTCAAATCACAATCCAACTCAATAAACAAAATCTCAAAAATTATCTTGAAATTGAATCACCACAATGACTCTTGAGTTTCCTCTTTAGTTTAAAGTTTCCTTATGAACCCCCTGCATTATAGTACGGTCACTAGAATCCTTAAGATTATATGGACATGCAATGGCATTTTAAGTACTTCCGGTCTTCTTACTTGCATGTGTTGGTGAAGATGATGATAGACCAGTCGTCATGCTCGTCAGTAAACGTCTGGACCAGGTGGACCAGGTAAGCGTCCTTCACTTTCTCTGGAGTGAGGATGTATCTCTGGTCCAGCTCCTCCACCGTTCGTGTCCTGTTAACGGCAATAATATTTCACTCTTCCCTATAGAGTCACAAGACGTTTGCATAAGAGGGACTCAAACATTATTTCTGTTTCTGTGATGATCAAATCAGAACGCCTCATTGTTCGGCCGCAGAGAACAAGAACAAATCTAAAATCCTGTGTGCTGATGTCATGTTCAGCTAAATTATGCCCACATCACAGCTTCACAACACAAATGTGATCTCTTCTAACAGATGTAAGCACATGAAGGCAAATCAAGATGAAAACAAGGAACGAATGAGTCCTTTCACTGTAGTGCTCAGTAGGCGATGAAGTCCAATGACCATAGAAGTTCAATTCTGCCCCGACATTAAGTCAGCTGTCACTTGTGTTACATTTTCTGGTCTGAGTGCTACAGCAGCATCGACAGCACTTCACATTTCTGCTCCCATTGTTTGCACGACTCCCTCACATCGGAAGGCATTTGTGGGGGAGATGCAACTCCGATCAGATGACAGACAAATGCATCTTCTACCTTTATTAATAATATGCAAGATTTCTCAGACAGAATGCAGCTGAAAGGAGGCATAAAATCTTTTGAAAGAAGTAGATCAATACCTACAAACACAGTGAATAGCACGCAGTTTAAAACCACACCTATGTTGTCTTTTCGCCGTGACTGTGAAATTGATAAATGTTCCTGTAAACTGCAGCAGGTTACTCACTCTGACTTGCTCTCCCAAAAGAAAGGTTGGTTCATGGCAATGTTCTTCAGCTCCTGCAGGGTGTCCGTGAGTGTGGCACTGAACAGCAGCGTCTGCCGCTTAGCCGGTAAAATCCCCATGATGGTCTCCAGGTCTTTGGTGAAGTCAGTGCAACCCTGCTCCAGCAGCCGGTCCGCCTCGTCCATAATCTGACAGACACACAAAGACGAAATCACAAACTGTACGAGTCTGTTGGCCCAAGTATTCTTTCACTTTCAACATTAAGAATTGAAATGACAACTGATGAGAGCTACAGCAGACACGAGGCATTGAAATCTTATCCAACTTTCAGTTTGTTATCCTTCCTGTACTCACCAGGAACTGGATCTTGCTCATGCTGAAGGTGTTGGAGCTGCGGATGTGATCAGCCAGCCGTCCTGGCGTCGCTACGACCACATGTGGTTGGTTGGACAGCTCCAGGGCCTGGCTCACCATGTCTGTCAGCAACACAACAGTGACAATGTCAGCACGGGAGAGGAGAGGCTCAGACAGAATTCAGCTGCAAGTGGCAGCAGTGGTTTCACCCGAGTTTCTGCAGACCAGCGCGTTAAAACTGCAACAGACTCTCATAAAAAGAGTAGCTCACATAAAGTCAATCAAGTCTGACCGATCACGTCTGCTCATAGTTCAATTATAGTTTTACAGTTAGTATTTACTGCTGAATGAGCATGAAGCAAAGCCGCCTGCAGTGATGTGTGTAATTACCCATTCCACCGACAATGATGCACTCTTTGAGACCCAGAGGCTTCCCCAGGACTCGAAACTGCTCTGCAATCTGATAGGCCAGCTCCCTACATGACATCACAGGTACAGCATCATCAGTTGCAAATATGGGACAGGAAGTATCAATAACATGTTTCACAGATTCAAGAGAAACAGATTTATTTGACTTATTTTTGGCTTGTGTGAATCTGACATGTTAAGAACTTAAACATTAAGACTGTTGGGTTTTAATACTTTTACTTAGAAGGACTGACAGCCCGTCCTTTACTACAACATTTAGTCTGGACACACTCCACTGTCTGGTGGAGGAACATCTGGGAAACACAAACTGACATGACTGGTAATTATGATAAAGATCCATCCAATAAAAAAAATAAACTGGCAATGGAACCTTACATTAAATAATAGCTTGTAAACATGGCTGTATTTTGGATTTTGTTTTCCAGCCTGCTCTCTGACTGACCTCGTTGGAGTGAGCACCAAGCAGAAGATGCCGTACGGGTCCTCTGACAGTTTCTGCAGCACCGGCAGCACAAACGCTGCCGTCTTCCCACTTCCTGTCTTAGCACAGCCCATACAGTCCCGACCTGTGAGGGGAAACACACAACGCCTTCATCCACTCGCTCTCCAGCAGTGCCATACTGTAATTCATGCTATCAACACTGTTGCATTTTAAATTTTATATAGTTTTCTATTTGTAAAGATCTTAACTCAGGTTTCATATTGAACTTCTTTGCACAGGTTGAATTTAAATGCGGATCCAGCTCATTAAGTTAACTTCAACACCTACCTATCATTTTAAGTATAGTTATATTGTAGGCCTACATTCATATCTACTTCTACCGTGACACTCATCCTATTTTGTATTTTACTTCTTTAGCTTATGTTCCTCTCCTCCAACACGTTGACCTGCACATGACAAATAAACCTGTATTAACCCTTTCCTCATCAAGAGTCTCATCGAAGCTCAATTAAATTAAATAAACATTGTATCTTTGCTCAAACAAATGCAACATACTCTCAGCTGGAGACATTTTTAAGTTCACAGACACTAATGTGTGACAGTTGTCTATTTCCAGACCTCTGAATCGTTGATAAGAGCGTATTCACCGATTATAATAAACACAACAGTAACTTCTTCCAGAAGTTCACCTGAGCTGGACATCACTGCCAGTTTTAACAGAGGTCTGCACTGACATGTGAGGCAGATGTTTCCAGCACAGGTGGACAGTCAGGTGCTCTGTGTTCGTCCTGTCTTACCTTGCAGTATCGCTGGCATGCAGTTCTCCTGCACAGGCGTCGGTTTGTTGATGCCCAGCTGTTTACACTGTTTAACCAGCCAGTCTGACAGACCCAGCGACGGAAAGTCAGCCATGTCCGATTCACCTCGGTCTGTCCGGGTAGATAACTCAGTCTGAGTACTTTACTTTACAAAATACTCGCTGAAATACGTCTTAATACTTTAATGTAGAGTAACACATCCTCGTGTTACATCGACGGTCGCTCTCTGACTACGTAACTATATGACGTCCTCTTCTTCTTCTTCTTCTTCTTCTTCTTCCGGTTACAGCAGGCCGGATGTAGATGGTGTCACCGCCCTCTGCTGGTCAAATATCGGTACAAACCACATTAAAAACAAACCTTAACCTGTTTAATGAAGCTCATCAGCCTGCTTTGTTGATATGTTGACCGTTTTAATTCACGTCTTTGTGATTTGAACTCAAATCTAGCTTTTATTTTGTAATTCTCCCGTGTCCTCGTGCCTGTAACCTCACTTCCTGTCTTTGTTGTGTCTCCCACCATTATTGATTGACTGTCCCAATACATTTGGCTACAGAAGCTGCTTCATGTCTTATTTATAGAACACCTCACCTGTCAGTCTTCAGGAAAGTCGTTGTGTATTGTCTCTTTGTGTATTTCCCACCTTCAGGCATACATAAAGAGATTAATATAGGACTGGCACAATATGAGAGCATCCTACAAGACTGGTTAATGACCTAGGATTGATGGGCCCTTGTCATTTAAACAGTTGATTTTGTATTTCAGTAGTAGAAATCAAATGATCACAAACTTTACACACAGTGAAGCTTTTGGGGCCAGTCCTGCCCAGGTGTTAATCCAGCCTTTCTTTGTTTTTATGGGTATGTTTTGATGTAACAGCAGGCACCCTATAAAACCACAACGCAGCCTGAATCAGCCAAACTGTCAACGCCTCAACTGATTCCTGCAGCAGTGAAATCAAAGCATATAAATGCATGTCCATGGCTACATTTCCTTCATCTGCAGAAGCCTGATCAGTTTGTTTAGAGGCCTGTCACCCCCTCACGTACCTCTCGACTGCATCTGCACTGATAAATATGGATAACAGACATCTGTTTTTATCTGCTTCTCACCTTTGGCTTTTGTTCAGCGGGCAAAAAGAATAATTTTTCATACATTTGCTGGGGGGAGGGATGGGAACATATGGGAGGAAAATCGATTGTTTTGTTTATCCAAAGACTTTATGAAAACACACATGGTTTGGTAGAGATGATTTATACTACAAAATGACCTTTCAGCCATATGATAGAGATTATCTGTCCCACAGTCTCACCGAGGATGACTGATAGTGAAATGCGACAGTGTTTTAGATCAATAAAAATCTTCCACTTTCTCAGTTAGACAGAGAAATCACATTTTGTGTCAGATTGTTTATGGTCTGTTTTTAAATGACCACTGACGCGCAAAAATCAAAATAATATTTATTTGTCGTCCTCATGTAATTTCACTGTGACTATTCCTGTTCTGCTGAGGCCTTTTACTGACCTTGTAAACTTTTATACTGGCCTGAAAATGTCACTGATCTTTATTTAACAATTACCAGAAGGTGGCTTGTGGCTTTACAGCCTCCTCTACATCTCCTGCTGCTCTGAATGGATTTTAATCCTGATCTATCTCCCTCAGTTGGTCTCTGTGATTTCCTGTTGCACACACTGAATTATTCCTCTAATGACCTTGAGCACCTATAACAATTAGAAGGTGCTCCGGGTCATTGGAGGAATAATTCAGTAATGTTTGAAAGTAAAGACGACTGCATTCACAAGTTTCCAAAGTAGGACATCATGAATATGCAAACTCTGATGTTGTGAAAAGGATGATGAAGGTGTCTCAGTTTCATTTTTATATCAGAGCTTCAGAGCATGTGATGAGTGAGATAAATATGTGGACAGATTCACTTATTGTCACTGAGGAAATGTGCATGTGTCTTGCAGAAGATATCCATGCTATGTGTTAAACAGCTTAAAAATTGTCAAATTTAAGGTTTAATTTGTCTGTCTAGACTATTTCTAGTGCACACGATCCCTTGTTCATCACATCATGCAGGTGTTTTGTCTTTCAGTGAGCGTGAGAAGACAGTTTGAGTGTGATTCAGCTGCTGCTTAATTGGTAAGAGAGAGAAATCTTCACCAATAAGACCAACCTGTGTGTGCACACCGGGCTGCCAGAGGTGATTAATGCTCTGTGTGTTGAAGGCAGAGGCCTGGAGGTTCAGCTCCATCCTGCAAAAACCGTCCAGCTGTGCTGCAAACTGCCTCAGACCGCCTGAGAAGTGTCTCTCCAAACGAACACAGGAGTTGTTTGCATGTACGATAGAGATCTGATGTTCTCTGTTGCCTCCCTGCAGCAGCATCAGCTGCATCGCTGTAACAGGCCACTGAGCAGCACGATTAGTGCACAGGAGCTGCTCCAATAGCTCTTCCACTACATTTGATGCTACTGTCTCCCATGTTCAGCCCATATCTATGTAAATAAGTGATTTATTTTAAATAAGCGTTGACTTCAGTGCCTGCATGAACTAATGAAGTGAAGAGCAGTTCTTTCTAAGTGGATTACAGAAGTGATTTTTATGAGGAATATTGTGACACTTTGTTTTATTAAACCTTCTTATTCAGAGATCTCTGGTCAAGACAGCAGCATAAGCTCATTTTCATTGCTGACATTTCCAAAAACTCTTTTCAAACTGATTTAACATCAAGAAAAATCTAAATCGTAGCCAAGTTATATTAAACAGCATCTTATTTTAGCTGTAGCCAGCATAATTTCTGTATTTTTTCTTTTAAATGTTTCCATAATTTTACATTTTATTTGTGCATGTGTGTGTACACAGCAAATTCTTGACTCCTGAATGAATACAAATATTGTATTAATGCGTAATATTCCGTAGGGGCTTAATGTAAATGCAGTACAGTGAGTTTACTGAGCAGCAAGATATTTTGGTATTTTTGTTTGCATGTGATTTTGATCCATTTTAGCGTTTGACAGGATTATCTTATAGCTCTTTATAAACAGAATATTATCTGATTTGGGGGCAGAATTGTAGATCTAGCTTATGTTCTTTCATCGTCGATTTCAGGTGCTTCGAGCCTTTATTACGCTACAATTCATAAATAAAGTAGGTAAACTGATGTCCTCTGGCCATTTTCACATATACTGACATTTAAGTGGGAAGTATGGGCAATGAAAGGGAGGGGGAGGGGGCGGAGGGTTGCATTGCGGCCGTCAGATGGCGCTAAAGAGGATCCTCGGTCCCACGGAGAGAGTTGAATGGGATCCCAGTGTGATCTGGCACAGAGGCGGGAGGGGAGCACAGTATAAGTCCTGGAAGAGGTTTGAGCCAAAAGCACTCTCCCCGACTTACATCGACATTCCTCCGTCAGTCCGGCCCGCAGAGGTGAGCCAAACGGCGCGTAATTACGCACGAGGACGGCGGGTCCACGGTGTTGCTCGCCGTGGAAACCAGCGGACAAAGGAAGGAAGGCAGACTGGAGTACAACAACTGACTTGAGAGGAGAGGAGTGCTGTTGGAGGGGGAACGGGGGGGAATCTGGAGTCGGAAGTGATCTGTCTGTTTCTTTCCCAGAAATGTAACTTGCGTCCAGGATTTTGGGGAAGAAGCGAATTAGGAGAAAACAAAAAGTCCGAAAGTGAAGTGTTGAGTGGAATAAGACCCCCAAACAGCATCCAGATCTTCGGAGCATGGGGTAAGTTAGAGATTTATGTCTGAAATGTACGCCTCGCTCACTCCTGCTGTCTGGGAGTGATTTGTTCAGATGGCGAAATGCTTAAAAAAAAGTTTTTTTCCCCCTGGTTGATCCGGTCAAACGGCACCATCTTTAAAAGCCTTTAGGGTCGATCGATCAGCACGACAGTCTCCACATGACACCGCGCTGGTTTCTTTGTTGACATTCTTCTGGACATTATCGAGAGAGCAACATTTATCTGTGGACGAAGAGGTTGACCCAGATTCATCAGAGATCCGTTTACACCGCGGTGACCGTAAGAAGGTCACATTCACACGATGAGAGATGGAGGCTGTATTACATTTAAATATTTAGTTGATACACAGAAAATTGAGTCAAGCTGTGCAGAACGTGTGTGTGTGTGCCTGAGCGTGCGCGCGCGCATGCGTCCTAAATTATACATGCAATCCTTCAGCTTGGTTCAAACACACCTGAACCCTCCTCATATTACCATGTGCATGCTGTCAGCCTCCCCCTTCTGGGCCCGTTCGGTGACACTTAAATCGAGCATCCCCAGCACTCACTGTCATCTTTATTCGAGTTTGACTCTGCTTCCATTATTTATTCACTTCAGCACTTTGCTCTCAAAATGCTGTTTTATTACAGATCTGTTTACAGCTAAGTCAAATCAATGGGATGTCCACATTCTTCAGACTAGTAAAACTAACAGGTGACGCAGCACAGTGCTGACGCTCACCTGCTAATTGACCAAATTACAACAGCTGCATCCCAAATCAGTCCCTGGAGACATGGAAGTGTGTCCTTGAAATGTCCTCAAGATCAAGATGTACCTACTGACCGCCTCCTCAGATGAACACACAGAAACTAAAGGCAGATTCAGGTGGTGCTCAACAACTCAATGAGTCAAATCTCCAAAGTCTACCACCTGGGTGTCTCATGTAGCTGACAAAGTGGTAAATACTCAAGTTTCAATGCACGAACTCGCTTATTATGAAATACAGTCACATAGCAGAAAGGTTATATCATGTAACTCATTATCTGAGTGAAGAGACTATCTCCCAGTCTAGTATTGCAAATGTGCAATGACTGAAGTGCTTTAAAACCAACTATCTGCGAGGTGACACCGCACACAAGCACCCAACTCTCTGGCTACTATTTTGAATGACACAGTCGCTGTGCATCAACGAGCAAAACAGATCGTTTACTTGTGTAACCTTACCTTCCTCGTGCATGTGTACATGTGTGGTATCAGCACATACTATATCTGAGTCAGACAGGAGAAAGCTTCAGGATGAGTGTGATGTGTAGCACACTAGCTCCCACAGAGACCTGCTGTATAACATCTGCAGTCCAGTGGGGATGCCTGGCCTTTGACAGCAGCTTTGGAGCAAACATCTGGTCTGATGCCTTGTGTTTGATTCATTTATACTGTGAGAGCCTGGACCAGACATCAACTGTGCACCAGCTCTCTGTGGTAACTAGACACAGCTGAGCTCAATCACTGGGTGCAAATGAAAGTCATGAAGGACCTCTGTAAGAAATCCTCCATTTTAGCCGCAGGGCCACCGTGCACGCTCACACAGCACCCTGACACAGAGACAGCCTGCAGCTCTTGTAACCTCTTGACAAAAGTGAGCACCAAGAGGAGGAGAGTCTTGATTAACAGCCACGTCAGCTCCATAAACAAAAAGAAAGTATTAGATGCAGAAATGCTCTCATGCTGTGTGCAGCTTTTGTTACCCATGTCATATGGTCCTTGTACAAATGGAGCATGTCACAATAATTAGAATATATTCTATATATATTCTATTCTTAGAATATTTCTGACCACCTGAATGAATCACTAGATAAGTAAATGAACACTTGAGGGATGCCAGGGGTGTAAAATACTATCATACAGGGTCCACAGTGACTTGAGTGTATTAACTGACTACTGAAATTTGTCAAAACATTTCTGTGATTCAGGTTCTTTTCTCTTAACAGATAGTTCAAAGCACATTTGACCTAACCTGGATTACTGTTGTATTCCAGCCTTACTCTACTTGATTTAATGCTCCATGTAGCTGCACTGTGTTAACTTCAATGGGACGTCACTAAATAATGCCTGACAAGCTTTACAGGAGTTGTAACTTGGATCCTTTTCCCTCTTGTTCTGCTGCAGAGGAGTTGTCTGCCAGCTGTAAAATGTTCCCGCTACATCGAGAGAGGTACAAACGTCACGTGTCGTCTCTGTGTTGTGGCTCTGCATGGCAGTGTTGGACGATAACTTCGTTTTTTTGATCTGCTCCCAACAGATCGTGTAACTGTTCATCAACAAAAGCTGCTAAAATGTCAGAACAATTGATTATTCTTTGAATATTGACAAAAAATTGGCTAAATGTTCAAATGCAACATTACAAATTTGGAAAGCGCTTTTGTGTATTCATGTTTTTGGCTTTGTTTTGATACTCAAGAATACAACAGCAGCGTTTGTACTTTTGATACTTTGGAGATCAATCCGCCCATCCCTACTTCATCAAACATTTATTTGCCTCTGAACAAAATCCGCCTTCATCACATCCCCCTAATCTTTATCCTCTCTTCGGTGTCTGTGGTAGACCTAACTGTACTGTTCACTGTAACATTCACAAAGTGGAGGTTTCTTGCTTGTCATCAGTGTGCTGATATTGTCAGCATGCTCTCCTCCCCTCGTTGTTGTTGCCTGGTGTCTCTTCCATCACATTTTCCTCCCGTCAGTTGATCCATTGCAGCTTGACTGCTCCATTAACTGTTGGAGTGTTTTAACTTAACGTTGTATTGTTGTGTTTTCCACGTCACAACTGATTGATTTAGAAAATAACTACAGCTGTCAAAGGTATAGTGCTGTTAACAAAGTGCATTGTTTTCCTGACATGAAGTGGATTGAGTATATAATCACACTCGTGTGCCCTCTCGACTCCATCCTAGCCTTCTTAAACAAGCCATCTGTAATGGCTCCCACCTGTAAATCAAAGTGGCCATGCTTAATTCAACCACAGTACAGTTGTCACGAACTGGTAAATTAGCTATAGAGACCAAAAATCATGTTGTACCAGGCTGTAAACATGTTGGTTTCAGCTACTAAGTAGGACATTTTAATATGGGGACCTATGGAGATTGGCTTGTTCTGGAACAAGGTTCAGGTGGATGTTTGAGGAACTGCAGTTTTTGGCGCTTTGCATTGGCTTCACTTCATAATCATGTAGGTTGCTGCTTGAATGAAACACGTTACTTTAGCAACGAAAGCGAGCCATGATGTTTTTTAATTGTTTCCTGGCTCCGCAGATGGATTATAGTTTCAGTGGTTTCATTTTCTTACCTAGAGTACCTAAAATGAACTATTGCTTTTACTCTGCAGCATACAAGAAGGTTTCAGTCTAACTACTTGTTACAGCTGTTGAAATGCATTGTATATATAGACTGCAGTGTGTGGCAAGGTAGGTCACAGT
This sequence comes from Nibea albiflora, assembly GCA_014281875.1. Taxonomy (NCBI): domain Eukaryota; kingdom Metazoa; phylum Chordata; class Actinopteri; family Sciaenidae; genus Nibea; species Nibea albiflora. Next base: position 8,885,406 of record CM024792.1, on the reverse strand, counting down.
ATGATCGTCTATCTACATAATTACCAAGGAGTCACGTGGGAGGATGATGATACTGCTGCTGATATCATATCATCTCATTTACTGTTGAAATCTGCCATGAAGTGACCGTGCAACCTCCCTGTGCAGCACAAAGGACATCTAAACTTGGTTTCAGAGGGAACATAATCAGTTAATCTGCAGTATAATACCATAAAAACTGTTCAGCGTCTGCGTCCTCCCACTGGCCAAGGAGAAACCGGCTGCTCTGTGGGGAGAAGAGCTTCTTAAGTGCTGTTTTGGAGACATCTGCAATTGCATGAATAAACAGTCATCTCCGCTCACTCTCTTTCCGTTCACTTCACCATGTTTTATTGGCATGAAAATATATAACAATGCCACCAGAGGTTCAGGATGAAAGATCAGCTCTTTTTCTGTGTCTCCCCCTCCCCTCGACCTTCATATCCTGAATACAGAAAACACTCTGGCTTTGTGTCACCTTCACAATGTGAGATGTGCAATGTGAGCAGTAAATTATCGGTCAGACCTTCAGATAAGTGAAGTGGCATGCCTTCGTTTAACACAACCAGAGTTCATGCACATGAAAAACTGACAACCAAACTTTGCTGCAGTGTCAAAAACGTGTGCAGGGCATATGTTGCAGATTTGTTGACTTGTTGAGCTGCAGTGTTTCCCCTCACCATGCTATTTTGGTATGTAGTTGTAGCGTGTCATGTTGCTTGACTGGGCCAGACACTTTTGCTGGCTCAGGAATGTGGACACGAAGCTTACTCATCTAGAGGTCAGAGGAAACAGACCCTTTAAAGGAGAAATGAGGAACAAGAGGAACAAGCTCTCAAAAAGAAAAGCAAGTCTGAGAAATCCCCAGAGGCTGAAAAAACAGCAGCAGAGTTCCAGTTGTTTTTTGTTTTAATATGCAGATGGTGAAAAATGACGCTCTGCTGAAGCACTCAGCTGACGCTCCCATTTAGACTGAATTTCACTCCTATTTTCTTATGGGTCAACACGTGCCTGACAGGCTGAACACGGCTGTCAGCAAATACTTTAGGATTCTTAACTATGCATTTTGTTCAGACACTTGAAACTGAACGTTTCATCAGACCATCTACAGACTCTGCAATGTAACAGCGACACAGCTCAGTTAAAGGGTAGGTTCATATTTAAAGCAGCATTCACATGTTCATACGTACATTAAAACAGTTTTTGATCATTGTAATTGTTCTTCTTGTCCATGCAGGCCATGAAGGTATCCCTTCCTCCTATTGTTAAGTGATGGGGGGGGCAAAGGAAGCAAATAGCTCTCTGATAAAGTTAGTGTTAAGTTAATTACAGCATACTATGTGTTATTGTCACTCACTCAGCAGGAACAGTCTGTGGAAACAAAAAGAGGAAACAGAAATGATATATAATATTCATAACATATAAGTATGTTTCATTTTGTGTATGATCACCTGAAATCTTGCCTGCCATGTTGAACTGCCATTTTTCTACAGTAGCCCAAAATGGACAAACCAAACGCCGGCTCTCGATATATTCTTTCGCTTTTTATATGAATTTTGCAGACAGAGTTTTGTTTTTACATGTTTGGAAGGAGACGGTGTCACTAAATCTTACACACTGGACTAAAAAATACAATGAGGAGAGAGGCACGGCGCTTGCATTCATAGAGACACAATATGGTGAAGCTAAATGATAATGACTGTATAAATTGATCCAATTCATGTCCATTGGCCACAGTTGTTATGAACTTCAATCCAGATTAACTCTCAGACAGAAGAAAGCAGAAAAAGATGAATCCTCCAATCCATCATTTTTTCCGTTTCCTCAGAGATTTCCACATGGAAATAGACGAATCATCTCTGACTCACTTCACCTCACCAACAATGAAAGTCCAGAATAACTTCATGTTATTGTATTCTCACAAACAATGCAGCCTGAAAAAAGGGGGGAAAAATGTAAATTGGACTTTCAAATCACTTCATTCAATTCAATTGATTGCCGTTTTGTCGTCCATAGAAACAACAGCACCTGGCATTAGACAAAAGTTATGACGATGAATAATATTGACCACGTGTCTAGTATTGTGGTAAGAATGTCAACCTTTAATGAAACCTGGTCTGGTCTGCAGCCACAGTGGAAGTCAAACTCTGCTCCAGTATCTTAGATAATATTATGTCCACTCCGAGAAGGCTAATTACAGGAAGAGCACAGTTCTGGGTTTTCTTTACTGTCACTGTTAAATTGGTCATCGTTTTTTGTTTCCTCTTCCTCTGAACAAGCTCTTTGGAATACGATCGTGGTCACACAATAAAACAAAACATAAAACGTCTGAAAATCTTTTTGATATAAATAAAAATCAATAGACATGATGATGATAACAATGAACAACAAATTCTGTGACCGTCCTACACAGATTTTGCCTTTGGGTCCATGATTACTGATAATTAACATTAGACTGCTGTCATTTAATGAGAAAAACATGTATTTGGTACAAGCTTGTGTCAGGATTTATGACCAGAGTGCTACAGAGTCTCATCACAGTTGGATCTCCAGCTGTACTTCAGGTCAGTTGTATACATCTCTGTACAGGACTGCTGCTGCTTTGGCCTTTTCTAAACCTCCTGGCCGTCTCCTCCCTCACCCGATCCTATGCAAACCTTTTGTTTTACTGTTTCGAGTGTAAACTAGCATTCAAGTAGAACCATACCAAACCAGGTTTTGCAGCCTCGCTCTCTCCCCCCCAGGCTATTTACAGCCTGTCGAGCTTATAGGCTCCATTATTGGCAATTTGAGGAGTATTTTCTGCAGAAGTGACTGGACTGGTCTGACTGCAGGGCCAGGCAGAAGGGTGCAAGTCATGTTTCACAGATCAGAGATTCAGAGTAGTGAAGTTAAGAGGAGAGCTGAAGAGGGCACTGAGAGAGGATTAGAAAGTGATGACTTGGGGCAAAGGCACACAGCTCTCACACAGCATAGTGTGTGTGTGAAACAACTACTGAGTATTTTTGGTGGTACGTTTATGAAATATGGACATATCAGTATGGAAGCATGGACACATTTATACTGGAGCTTTGATATAAGCTCCAGTTTGGACTGTGAATGTGAGCATGAATGGTTGTTTGTCTCTGAGTGTCAGCCCTGCGATGAGCTGACTTGTCCAGGTTCTTGTCCGCCTCTCACCTAGTGTCAACTGGGACGAGCTCCAGACCCCCATGATGTTGATCGATGTGTTGATTGATTGCAGCAGGAAGTGATGGCATTGCGTGTTTCACTGTGTGGCGGGTTGAAAGCGTCAGTAGCTGAGCTGGTTCCCACTGTGAAGTGATTGAAGGCTCTTCATCAGACACTTTTCATGAGTCTGCACAGAACTCTGCAGAATTTGCTTGAGGGAAAAACCAACAATGGATCGTGTTGTGACAAACAAAGCGACAGTGACGGCACAGCAGGAAAATCTGTAAGACCATATTTTCCTTTAATTATACTTAGAGTGTCATCCAGCACTGTGTCTGTGTACGCTTTTTGTTTTATGGTGATGAAATATGTTGGCTCGGCTCAACTGAACAGTTTTATTTATGAAGAAAGATCGAGAAACAAACACGACAGTTTATTAAACTACACGAAGCCTTGAACAGAAATGCCTTTGCTCAGGTCGCAAGTTCACAAAGTGCCGTCCCCTTTTGAACAGTGACGCTCCTGCTCACAGTCTGAAAACAGCTTTACTTAACACATTATTTATTTTCACTCTACACTCAAAAACTGTTTGACTTGTTTCCTTAGTTTAGTAAAATGGAGCTTATATCAAAGATCATTACTTCATGTTGTATTTGGCTCGTTCTTGTGTACTCCACTCCAAATTCTGATGTTTTAAACTTGACTTGAAAGCAGCTTAAGTTGATACAAATCCAGAGTAATTGCAGATTCGAACTAGTTTCATTGTTTTTCTTGATCGCTGCACATCTTTCCCACCCCAGTGTCATCTGTATAAGACGCCACAGCAGTAATTTGAATCTGAGCATGAAGGCCTGCAGTGAATGCAGCCGCATTGGTCAGATGAAGTCTATTAAAGCATTGTTGTTCTCAGATGGCTCCCTGTAGAAGAATCAGCCCTTGTGTTGTCCGTCTTCCAGCTCATCCAGATGGAGTTATCATACAAGTCCCTCTGTTTTATGGCCTCTGGTGCAGGCAGCAGCCAAAAACCATTGTAATATTTTCCTGTCCCTGAGACGAATTATTTCTTCTGTGTGAGTGTGAAGCTGAAAGCCAGCCAACATGCCCAGCTGAAACCTCTCCAAGAGACGCACTGGAGGAGATAAGGGGCTGTTTGTTTGGTTTAGTCTGATATTTCATCAGATCTCTCATCTTGTATGTACGCCCATAACCTCGACTTCATCTGAATGCTTCATGGCAATTAATTTATCATGAGGGTGGAGTGTAGCTGATGGCCTCGGGGCTGTGTGCCCCCTTCTCTGTGTGGTGTCGTTGCTGTGCTTTTATGGAGAATGTAGAGGAGTGAGAGTGGATTAAGAAAAAGCTTCAGCTATAAGCTCAGACTCAGCTGCTTTACTCTCCAGCTCTCTGCCAATCAGAGAATATCAAACAGAGGTTTTCTCACAGCAAACTTTCGCAAGTCCTTGTGAGGAAAAGTGTGGTTTTAAATCCATAAGTTGGCACCACATCAAAATCATCAGACGATCCAACAGCCCTCCTGCAAGAGGCCGCTGCAGACTTGTGCGATGCATGAATGCAGAGATGTGCAGGAGAAAAGATAAAATGTCCCAGGATGGCATGAAAAGTGGTTGTGACCGTAGAGGTTTGAAGCACACTTGAGGATTCAGCTCTGTTCCCCAGCTGGACTGCCTGGGCTTAGATCCCAGCAGAGCTTTTCCTCCCATGTCCCCCAGGTTTTGCCTGTCTGTCTTTTTCTGCCTCCTCCACTCTGACCCTGAATACAAATTTTAAAAAAAGAAAAGAGAGAATTTCCCAAACCAGCTCGCAAAAGCTTCTCAGGTAAAAGTGGTTTTAACACTTTAGTTTCACTTCTGTTGACGCTAAAAGTGCAAGGTGCTGTTTTGGCATTGCAGATGTTATTAGAGAGAAAATGATTTTAATCATCATTGAAGTCATTTCTTACAGCTCCTCCTAAGATTTGCTGTCTAATGTGATGTGATCAACTTTGGCATCTGAGAAATTGTTTTTCATCATTTTCTGACATTTTCTAGACCAAATATTTGAGAAAATCATTTTGATAAATTCAAAAATAATCATGCAGCTCCCATGTGGGGTGATGTACAGTGAGAGAGAAATGAGTAATGATTGTTTATGAGTCATGAATCATGAACATGTGCAACTAGCATGAAGGAAAAACATCTGTATCTACACGGCACGAGACACAAAGGGGAGTTTTTCTAAAGTTATTGCTCTCATAACACTTTAATAGTCTTGTTAAGCTGCGTCTTTGGTTGTCACAGTGGTTTCTGAATGGATAGGCGCCACATAATGTCAATGCAACTATCTGAAAACTACAAAATCACAATGATTTTAATCTAATCTATCATAAAAAGTAATAACTTAAATAACACTGAGACATACAAAGACGGTGTGGTTTTCATTCTCAATCCTGCACTCAGCACTTATAAAACACGTCGACATGTGTTTGCCCCCTTTAATTACTCAGCTGTAAACTGAACACAGTTCACCCTCCGCTCATGCATGGATGCGTAGCAGTGAGCGTATAGAGTATGACGGAGGGGGATGGATGGGCGGATGTATATTTGACCTGGAATAGATTGACGAAAATTGATCCAGATGACCCGGCACTGGATTTCGGCGTTTGGCTCTCAGCAGGAGGTGAGGACCCTCAACATGCTGATCACAAAGCAGCATGCACATCTGCTGTAGTGCATTGCTTGAATACAGTTTTTAGAGGTACATTACGATGCACTCATTTATCTAAGCACTGACTAGTTCTTTGCAGATTTTAGACACAAAATATCTGATGAATTATTTATGATATAATGATCAGAACGGTATTAAACTATCTAAAGTACATAGCAGTAGCTTCATTTCAACCAGCCGCAACATTACACATCTGTGTCCATGGTAACGTTCAGTAATCATCCAGTGATATGACAATTCCTGACCACACATGCTCCACAAAAATTGGGGTCAGCGTTTATCTTCCTCCTACTCCAATGACAAACGATGAACATGTATTATCCTCAAATGTATAGCAAACTGTCCTAACAGTAATGCCAAGTGGAGTGCTTAAAATATGAATTCATATTCTGTTAGGTCTGTTGAGAGACTATAAGCAAACAACTTTTAAAATGCTTGTTTTGGATCGATGGGGGTTATGATCACTAAAACTGACTATGAGCTTTTTCCTTCTTGAAGTAGTATCATGGAGCTCCGGGGTGCCCACAGCTACAATAACAACAGTGGATGTCTGCACCTCTGCTCCACGCAGACTTGGAAGTGAGAGTGAAGATAAATCCCCGTTTCAATCCCAAATGTTTAAGAAAATAAACTTTTCTGTCTGTCTGGCTCTCTACTTTTTCATTCTCATGTTGGACTAAGAGCAGTCTAGACGCTACTTTGACTCACTCTCACATTTGATGCACACGTGGTATTAGAAATGAGTACGGTCCGAAGCTCGCTCGATAGCTAGTTTCTGAGAATATATCTACGTAACACAGTACTTGGAAGTCTTTGCTCTTCTGTTGATGATGGTTGTTCATTTTTGGATGTTTTTAACATACTTGAGCTATAATCCTGGTCACAATATTTAAGTTAATATCGTAAAATCTTTTATTATAGTGCCTTTCTAGTCTATCAGCCACTCAATGCATTATACGTTCATGTTCACCCAACTAGTACACTCAGCTCTTCGGGTTGTTACATATTCTTTTCTTCTTCATGCAGGTTTTATTTTTATTTTTTGCCTGATTTAATTAAGAGCTACATAGTTTCACGGTAACTGGATCAGGTGTGGTAACTGTGCGAGACACCGCACTACATCGAGGCTTCTGTGACTGTTGAGCCGCCGTGCCTGCTGTGTTTGTTCTCCGTTACCTCCAGGAGGAATTTAATCCAGTTTTAATCTGCACGTTTCATCAAACCTCGGCATGATGCATCGTGTCTGAGCTGATTAGCTTGACAAGCTTTTCACAGGCCAACGTCAATGCGGGCCAAATGAATGATGGTACATTAATTTATGTATGATCCGCTGTGACGGCTGGGAGCTGATGAGCAGTCAGTCATCTTTTCTCATTAAGCTGAGAATATAGTAGAATGGAAATCAGACAGAAGCTACTCTGCTTTGATATTAATTCATATTTATCTCGGCTTATTGGCTTATTGCCTTTAACATTCTGGTTATCAGTTACACAGCCAGATAATTAGTTTTATTAAATGTAATTAAGCACTTTGACTGTGCTGTTAATTTGCTTTATTTGTGTCAGATGCTTTGAGCAGGATTTTACCTCCTCATAGTGAAATAAATGTTGAAGTTTACCACTTACCTCTGTTCAAACTCTCCTGCCTGAAAATTGGCAGACATATTTCCATGTCACAAAATGGTTTTGCTCTAGGCCGACTGTGCAGTGGCTGTTAAAGGTGATAGAGAGGGTGACTCATGCACATAACTGCTCGAGCGGGTAAATCTGATGCTTTGATTGAACGCTTGAAGCAAGTTGCCCTACAGATGCTCTTGATTTATAGATGATGATGATGATCTATGCACCATGTACACAAAAGTTTTATTTTTCTCAAATTTTATTCACCGATTTGTGAAAATCGATCCACCCAAGCTCTGATTTAACATTTCTGGGGCATTGAACTATGGCTGTTTTGCACAGGGCTAGAGAAGCTAATGTTTTTCCCCCATGTGGCAAAGTCATGAGAGGCAGAGTAGGCTGGGTCATGACATCGGTACCTATAGGTATCCCTAATTAGTCTGATGCCACTTAAAGTAGAATCAAACTAAATGCTGTGGCTTACAAGTCGAAGCCTTATGATGCACGCTACTTGCTAGTCACACACAGTTAACTTTAGTTACAGACTTTGAGATTTACCTGCAACTCCATCAGCATTAATTTAACAAATCAGTTTATTTCAGCCTTCACGGAAATGTTTGTGAAAGAAAAACATTTTCCACAGAGCCTTGAACTCAAAGGTCAGATGAATTTGATGAATCCCTGTGTGCCCTGATTTAACCTTACCTAAAACTCAAACGTGGTGCTTTCTGCGTCCTTGACCAGCTGTCATAGAAATCCCATTTATGTGGCAGCAACCAAACAAAACTACTTACTTAGTCACTTGCCAAATAAGAACTTAGAAAATGTAGTAGTTTGCACAATATGTGTGTCATTTTTGTCCACTGACTCCATGTTGGTGTACGGTTTATCCGCACATTTGTATCATCAATCACTGATGCTTGTTGTACCTCTAGCTGCTGCCTTCCTGGACCTTTTCCTTTGCTGCTATTGTCTATTGTCAATTGAAGCTTCAGCAATCTGTGTTGAAACAATCACGACTATTGTTTGTATGCAAATGTGAAGTAATTCCAACCAAATCCAGTGGGAACAATGCTTCATATAGCCAGCGCTGACCTATATACATCGTTATTCCTCTCGCTTACAAAGAACAGAGCCTCCTCCCAGCGCACATTATCCAACAAAATGTCAGTGTATAATTGACTTGCAGTGGGAACGGCTCATTGCATACGTTAACATTATGCAAACTCTATTAGCCGTGTAATGTTGCATGAACTCACCAAAGTGCCCACGTAGTCCCTCGTCGTCCGGTGAGGCTCTATCCACCGTTGTGCAATGAGCTCTTCAAAGAGAGCAAGATGGCTAATTGGACTGCTAGCGGTTAGCAAATCTTCAGCTTCATTTGCACCAGTAGCCTCATTACACCAGGAGAACATCAGTGACCTCGAGCTCCTTGAGAAACATAACCACATTTGGAAACGAGGAGTATTTTTGCCTCCATGTGTAGCTCTATCCAGCCATCACTGTGCGCTCTGTGGAAGAGTTGGATCCCAAAGTGCCAAACAAAATGAAATGGTAATGATATGCAGTTAATTTAATGATGGGTACAGATGTTTTACCCTTTTGGCTTTGATCAGTGTACTGTTGTGTATGTGTGTGATATTTCCATTTTGCTAATGTGTAAAAGTATCGCATGGCTTGTGAGGATAATTGTGAATGTATTTTTAAAGCAGCACGCAAAAGCTAATTAACGGAAATGTATACCAGCTTATACCATCCAAAAATAATAACTATACTGTGCATGCTGTAAACACGATGGAAGTGCTGACGACAACATTTGAGGAAGCGCAGACTTGGATGTTAAGTTTCTTTTGTCAAGGTTTTCTGTCACCACCTCAATAAAAATGAAATATAAATGGTGCTCAGAGAGCACTGAAAGGTCAATTTCAACAATGTCCCAGTGATTCAGGAGTATCCACACGGTGGCTATAAACACGCTACGGAAACTACGACTTATCGTATCAACGGTGGTTAGTGTTGGAGAAACTATGACATTATTTCTAGAAAGACATGTTGCTGTTGTCAGTTTTGAGATCACACAGTTGGTCTCAGTGACAGATGTCTCAAAATGTCACATTTGGTAATGATACCAGTTTGCACCTGACTTTAGTATGAAACAGTTTGTTCATCTTTATATTCAGAGTCAGTGAGTTTCTTCACAGGGAAACAGGCTCCGTGAGAAGTGTCACATGCAGACAGATTTATTCTAACACGTCAAATTTGACCTCAGGCTCACCTCGCTGCTTGTGATGGAGCCGAGTGACAAATTCAGGCAGAAAAGAGATTGATTCACCTCCTTTAGAAAGTGACACATCCTATTAAAATGATTAATAGCATTTACACAAATGACGCGCACTCCAAAAGGCTTAAGCTCATATGCCTATGTTATGTTTTATTTTGTTAAATCTGATCTGCTTTCTCATATTTCTGGTCATCATTACAAAACGAAGGTAGAAAATATGTTTTAAAACAGGATAAAACAAGTTGCACCAGATTATTCTTATAGAGAAGTCATCAGCTGGAAGAGTGCTGCTGTACAATAAAAGCACAAACTAATGGAAAACAAGACGGCTGAATACAGTAAAAATAATAAAATGAAGCATGGAAAATATAATCCTGCTTTCTCGCTTGAAATAACAGGAAATTACCTACGAATTACATTTCAGCGGCAGGTCGTTTTTGTAAATGTCAGAACTCACTTAAAGATTTCAGACGTGGTTACAAAACGGGCTGTTCTGGAAAATCTGCAGTCACAAATGGAAATGTGTAGATATATATCAGTGTGTGAAATCTTTTTCATACAGCATGTGTGTGTATGTTTTTGCAGTCGTGTGTGGTTTGGTGTTTCATTTTATTCCTTACTTCTGTCTGCACGTTGAAATCCGTTGTTCAACGGCTCTTATTCTCCATAGAGTCACACAGAGATATGTACCTGACTGAGCAGCAGTGTTTAACATTAAACATAAAGTTGATATGTTCTGTTTTATTGCCGTGTGTCTTAAAGGGAGCAGCCCATCTTCAGCGCCAGAGCTCATGTCTTCCAGATCGACCCGGCCACCAAACGCAATTGGCTGCCAGCCAGCAAACACGCCGTCACCGTGTCCTTCTTCTACGATGCCAGCCGCAGCGTCTACCGCATCATCAGCGTGGGCGGCACTAAGGTGGGACCTTATATGCATAGATACACACTCATAAACGCAACTTCCTACGTTCGCATATTCGACACAGACAAAGATTTGTCGTGTGTGTGCAGGCCAGAGGCTGTGTGTGTTGTTGCTGGTCAGAAACAGGTCAGTTATATAATATTGCTATGAGGCATCAATTCAGGCCAAGACACAAAAAACAAGTAATGCTGTTAGATTCTTTTAAGAGGGGAATAAATCGTTCTTTAACCCACGTTCCTCAAAAGTCTTTTCCCGCATTGATTAATTCAGTGTTTTGTTTCACAAACTTGATGTTTAAAATTGTATTTCTGTCAAATAAAGCCAGCACAAGATGCAGTGGGACTGCATAAACAATCCACTCAACCTTTTATTTGACTTCTGTAATAACATTCTGCACCTTGTTACACTCAGCAGTGACTTAATCAGATTTTTCTCATATGGTATTAGTATTACAACGGTGGAAGGACTCTTCACTTGTGTCGTATCAAATCCTCCTGACATGCATTTTCTTTAGCCCACTCTGTGAACTCTATCCGGAGATTCTTCAAATAAAGGAAAATAAATCTGTTCTCCATTTGGGTGGGGATGCATTAGTGTGCACATTGTCAGCAGAATATTTGTAACACACCCACATTGCTAATGCCACATCCACAACAACGGTAAAACACTTGGGAGTCTTGTAAGACCAAAGAACGCTACGTCTCACAACAAATCCAACTTTTCAGACTTATTTTTCACTCACTCTTCTTGTGGTCTGATTTTAAGTCATGTCGTCTTTATTTGCATGCACAGTTGTCCTTTTTTTAAACTGTAAACACAACTGACTGACGACTACATGATCTACATGTGACTTGTGGTATTAATGTTTCCATGTTGCGTGTCATTGCTAATGAACATGAAGAAAAGCATAAGTCAGCAGCAGCCCGTCCACTGTAATGAGCTGCTGCACGGTGAAGAATTGGCCTCTTGATAATCTGATGAAAATCAGCATATTTTCTGATTAGAGCTGTCAAGTACATACAGATTAAAAATAACCGAGGGTCGTAATGAATTTGGCATTTAAAGGTGACAGAAATGATTAATGTTCCTGAGCAATTTTTTGTCCTTGAATATGACCTTCATTTAAGCACGTAGCTTGATAAATGCGTACAATTAGCACCCCCACCTAGTTCAGACAGAGCTGGAGTCGATGTGGATTTACTTGAAAAGTCAGATTATGAAGAAGTTTGTGAAATGATACAATTCAGCTCAGGAGGTCGACCCAGCAGCACACTTTATAATGTGTTATGAATAATAAATGTCTCACAGCGAATAAGTTAAAAATATATGAAACATAAATCATAAAAAGAAATGCAACATTCCAGTTCTTTTCTCTCTTATTTGTATCTTAGATTTATGTTAGTGCTGATCCCCTGTTCAGCGTGAGCATACATTATACAACATGTTTAATATCCCTCACTGTTCTTGCCCTGCTTTTATGTGTATTTTCTATTTCTGTGCATGTATATTTAACACAGTAACACCCCACTTCCCCTACTGGGATCATTTATCTACTGGTTTGTTCTCTGTGGTGTCAGGCCATCATCAACAGCACCATCACTCCCAACATGACTTTCACCAAAACATCCCAGAAGTTTGGCCAGTGGGCAGATAGCCGGGCCAACACCGTCTACGGTCTGGGTTTCTCCACAGAGCAGCAGCTCCAGCAGGTAAACGGCACACCTTGGCAACGTTCAAACAAAAATACTTCAAAGAGTCTTTTATTTATTAGATATAGCACAGAGGTTGTTTGTGTGTGTGCGTGATGATCAAGGGCCTATCTACTATTCATATTAACACATCTTTTATCCAGATTCTGTCTGATGCAGCTGGATTATATTTACACGTGAATACAAAACTAGTTCTCTTTTACGCACCATGATGCAGATTTTTACACATATTTCCTCTCCCAGTATCGTAAAAATGACCTTCAGAGTATCTGTCTCTGTCTGAGAGGCCACAGCACATGCTCTATAAATGTCAGAAATCCTTGCTGTTACAGAATGAAGCTATATTAACTTGTGCCGTTAGATGAAAACACTGGTTTAAGGATGATGTACTGTAGTTTTAGTGTGTTTGAGTGTGCCTTTCGTCTCTTCCTCCTCCTGCAGTTTGCTGAGCAGTTTAAGGAGGTGAAGGAGGCGGCCCGTCTAGCCAGAGAGAAATCTCAGGAGAGGTTTGAACTGGCCAACCCTGCACTCAACATTGCAGCTCCAGAGGTAAAGCACTGCTCTACTTTCCTATACTAAGGGATTAACTACTATTTTGAACATTACCCAGGTAGACAACTGAAGCTGCATTTACTGTAAATATACTCCGACATAACAGATCTGACAAAAATGTCAAAGACACCAATAGGTTATGCTCTGCAGAGGCCTGCATGAATAACAAAGGAACATTTATGCATTAATATATGCAATGCAAAAAGCTGTTCACGGGTGGGGGGGGAAGGATATGGACGTTGTTTCTGGAAAAACATGTTGCTGTTGAGCTTTTTCTAAATTTTGAGGTGCTTTGAGCACCACAGAGAAGGCCTGTTCTCCTCTTCAGTGTAGAGGGGTGTAGGGTGAACTCTCAAGTGGCAGAGATTTCCAAACCTCAGCAAATAAAACCAAAGGAAAGTTTCATATCCACTTACTGAATTAGGGGTAATGAGGAGTATGGAAAAATCTGATTTGTTTATATTAGTGTGAAGAAAAATTAGCTGTGATATCTGCAGTATGTGTGCAGACACCATCAAGGAAACTGCTACTGCTGGTTATTTAAAAAACTACTGGTACTATACTATGAATAAAATCTGAAAACTTTGCTGTATGGCCGTGGACTATCATAAGGATACAGGTTCAGCCCATCGAACTCAGTTTCTATTTTAAACATATACAGAATCACAAGGGGATTAGATGGATCTCCATCTGGCCGCTCCATTATTCTCCCATTGGTTAAATCCATTAAAAGATTTCATGCATGACAAATGGAGATGGGTAGCAGCAGGAGATGTCGGAGCTGAAGGTGTTTGAAGGGGCAGTAATGGGACAGGACTGAAACAAAGAAGAATGAGGGGGGAAAGAGAATAGAGAGGAAAGAGGGCAGATGGAGGTAAGGAGGAAGGGAGGGAGGAGAGCTGAATCATCTATAATTGAAGGGAATCTGGCTGCTGCTGAAAGGACAATAGCCAGCTTTTATCCTGCCACTGTCGGTGATTTCTTGGTTGGACTTGATAACCCCGAGGTTCAGCTGGAGAAGTGAAAGTTTGCCTGAAGTGGAAACTTTTTTTTTTTGTCCTTCACCTTTTTTTCCCCCCACAAGTAGATCACAAGACAGAGAGTTCGTTTTTCTGGAGCAGATCTTCAACGAGAGCACGTTGAGATTTAATCGCACACACAGAGAGGACACGCTGTTGTAGTTTGATTGATATTCACACCTCAGTTCACGTCAGGGCTCAGCGTAGTGCATTTGACGAGTTTTTTATTAAATGAAATAAATACAAATGTAAAAATAGTAAAAGACTGAAGAAGAAGTGTAGAGAACTAGAAAAGACAAAGACAAACACTTCTTTCTTGCAAACTATCCTCTCACACAAATGTTGTATGTATTGAAAGTCTTACCCGTTGTACACGTGAAATGAATTTCTTGCCCTCGCATGCTCGCTGCTGTAGCAGGCACATAACGCACACAAACACGTTGATATGTGGCTCTGGAAAGCAAGACATTGTCCCCTCTGCAAACAAAGAGCGCAGGGACACGTGGTCATGAATGCACAGACATGCTAAATCGATTAGTCAAGCGCACTCACCTAAACGCAGAAACTTCACCTGGATAGAGCTGCAAGGTCAGACGCAGGCGAGCGGCGTGTACTGATTCCCAGATAAGACAGCAGCCATCGATTTTGTGTCAGGCGGTAAACACAGAGGTGTTGTCGCAGGTTATTATCACATCTTCTGACTCTGCTCGCCGCTCGTTGTAAAGCACCGTACTGCCGACTGTCTGAACCTGTGTAATACAGACGACATACTCAAATCTGTTATGGAGTGTGAGCACATGACGAGTGTGTGAATGAACCGCAGCCAGTATTGATGGCAGCCCCATTGTGGCTGTAATGCCAGTAAAGAACTCCACAAATCCTTTTCTACTAAAACGCGTGGACAACTCAGAGCTTTCCACAGACAGCGGGTCATGTTGTGAATGAGACAATACAAATATTTGTCAAAGTAACTGCAGTGCCTTTCTGGCTAATAGTCAAATAGTCAAGAGAGTCAAACATCACACAGCCAAATATGCAAACCCCACACCGAAAATGTTGGTTTATCAATGCTGGAGGGGTGCTGCAGTGTTTTCCTTCCTCACCCAGTGTATCAGCAGGTTTTTCATCACATTCAGCCGGTCAGTAACCATCTACAGTTTTATGTAGCTGTATCTATGCAGCCTCGGGCTTCACATATTCTGCCTCTGATATACGGATGGCAGCAGGGGATCTGCATGCAGTAAAGCTTCAGCTTTCAGGCTTATTTGCAGAGCTCAGAGATAAGATGGAGGAGTTGATGGTGAAGTTCACGAAGATGATAAAAAACTGAAGAATGATGAACAAAGAAATACAGACAGCATTGCATAAAGACAATTTTTATGCACTTAAGTAATCTTTATAAAATATATATATATATTTTAGTAGATGCTTCATGTAAGAATCTGTCATATTTCAAAGGGAGCTTGCTGTAATGTGTTCCCCAGACAACACTGTTTATCAGTACTAGAAAGGCTAAATGTTAAGTATGATAAGGTTGTCTGATGTGGACTGCTGTCGGTCTCTGATTTGATTAACGGTTGTGTATTGATTACTGACTGTAGCTGAGAAATCAAAAGTATAAAAGGATAAAGAATAAAAGCTGCAAAATGTCCAGCTTCTGCCTGTCCACGTGGTAGCAGCAGCAGTACAATTTTCCATTGGAAAAAAAGAAGGTTCAATAAATTTATACACTTGAAAAAGTTCAGTTTGACGCGCTTTAACATGATTATATGAACGCAGTGTACAAGAATGTGTGAAGCACTGAGGTGCGCAGTAAAGGTAAATACATGCCATTAAGGGCAGAGAAGAAATCTCTCATCTGAACAGCAGTCCAAACACTGAAGCTGTTTCCCTCCTCTGACAGGTAACAGCTGTCATTTATTTGTGCCTGCTGATTGGAGCTTTTTTTCCCTCCCTCTCTTACGTGGTATCTATGCAGAGGCAGACAGAGAGGCAAACAGAAATGCCACTCATCAATATTTTAAAGCAAAGACTCGGCATTAAAACTAGCTAAAAAGAAGTATGTGTTATGCGTGTGTGTGTGTGTGTGTGTGTGTGTTGTTTAGTTGGGAGGACGGCTGCTTCGAGGGGGAAACCTAAACGTGTACAGCACCTGTGATGCATGGACACATGAATAAATAAAGCGGGTTTGTGGTCTCAATGAAACACAGCGTGGAGGAACACGAACGGGACCAACGGACTGATGCTCGGATAAATAAGTAAAGAGTGTCGATGTAGATGACGACACGCTGAAAGCTCTCAGGACAGACGCTGAATATTTCAAAGTATTCGTGATTCCATCGAATCCCAAATACACAAGTTGAAAACGGTGAATGAATGATGGTTAAAAGTCCATTTATTTGTTTTGGTTCTCTAATTTTTCTGTTTCCTTCCCTTTCCTCTCTCCCGATGCATCTTGGAACATTTTCTCAGCTCTCCCAGGTGCGTGAAAACACACACTCCACCCCACAATATATAAAAAAAACCCACAACCATCTTCTTTTGTCTGAGGAACTGCAGCGTTCACAGTCATGCATGGGCCATCGTGCTCAATAATTCATCTGGAGTCTGATCAAAGTTGAGTACAGCTGGCGTAAAAAAAACAAAACAAAAGAGTAATGATGCCGACAGTAACGTGAACATGTACGTCAAATTACTGACTGTTTTCTTCAGTTTACTTTACCACACATGGACATCACGAAATGCCCTCTGAGAACACACACACACATATTTCCTCTTAAAAGTCTGACAAATTAGTGACTGGTCATTTGCCGCCTTGTGCTCTTGCGTACCTGCTTTGTTTCTGCTCAGCCTGTTCACGAACAACATATGGAAAAACTGCTGTGAATTTGTAATTCCATTTATGACTTAAACATGATCCACA
The DNA here is from genome assembly GCA_014281875.1 of Nibea albiflora. Classification (NCBI taxonomy): domain Eukaryota; kingdom Metazoa; phylum Chordata; class Actinopteri; family Sciaenidae; genus Nibea; species Nibea albiflora. Next base: position 8,868,489 of record CM024792.1, on the reverse strand, counting down.
GTATGAATTATTCAGGGATGCGCACAACCAATCCGTTGGCTTTGGGGCCGGACTGGAGTTGTTTTAGCTTTGATTTTTCTTGCTCTCGGGTTCCGTCCTCTGGACACGGTGCTTATCCGCATGAGTCCACTGTGTGTTTTATTTCCATATCTATCCATGAGGACAGACAGACAGAGGGCTGCTGTGCCACAGATAACGAACTATCGTCCTCAGGGGTATACAGTCAGGCTCACTCAAATTAATAATACAAGCTTTTTCTACAGTAAGTGCAGGCTTGTAATGCTTCAGTCGTCGACAACTTCATGTTTAGGTTTCCACTCAGAAAGAAGAAGAAGCTGATTTTTCTGGACGCTTTTAGAAAGGAGACTGAGCAGTCTTTTAGCCCATGGCCCCAAACTGAGGAAAATGGTTCAGAAAACTGTGTGACAGGAAGCTTGAACCCATTTCTGGGCACCAGGGAAGGAAAATATCAAAGCAGATTGTTTAGGCTTGACTGTGCCAGGCTGGAGTCGAGCCATCTCCGTGCTGTAATGTCATATTCAAAGTCTCTTTTTGACGTGAGAGGAAGATAAATGGCTCTTCTTGTTCTGTATTGTCATTTAGTTTATTTAACCTTTTTATTTTATACTGTAGGGTATTCTTAATGAGGAAAGAAAGCAAAGGGAAGAACTGCTGACTTGTATGTAGCAATTTATTTAAGCAAAATGTACGACTGAGTATGAAAGCTCGGCTTACAACTGTTTGCAAATGAGCAAATGTCCAGATTAATAACCAGGCTGCAAACAAGGAACGAGTTGAACCTTCTTGTTGTTTCATGGCTGCAGAGTCATTCAGTGTTTTAACTAAAGGTCTCTCTGTGATGAGTTTGTTACTGTCAAATACCAACTGTCTTGTTTGCAGCCTTAATCTCTACTCCAAAACTGAAAAGACAAACAGAAAAAGGTCAGATGGATCACTAAATTATTTAGTTTCCAGAAAAAAACAAATTTACATTCCTGTCTCTGCATATTATTGTATTGTTAAACGCATGGCCAAGTTAGTTTTTTGTTAGAATTTGCTCAGGAGAAAACCTAAAGATGAAAATTTTAATGAATTTAAAGAAGATAATCTTCAGATAATCTGTTACAATACAGCCACGAGATATGACAGGATGAAGCTAAACCTCTAAGAAGGAATGAACACGAGGTCCTTAAAGTTCTCAGATAAAAAAAGTGTAAATCTGAACCACGACTGCTGAGGAAGCTCATGTGATGTGAATGAAAGCCACACAACAGCTAACTCAATGGACCTGTAGGTGAGAAAAAAAGTTGAAATAAAGTTGAAGAGAGCTAAAAAAAAGTGGTGAATCATTGACTTCCACCAGTATTTTGGTACTGAGTCGTGCCAGATATGTAGTGTGTTGTAATATCTTACAACGGGATACCAGCATGTGCATTTTTCTTACACAAACACCAGACGAACTCTTGGAACAAGGAACTGTACGTCAGTCATTTCCTGTTTGCATCAGATCTCTGAGGCTGTATGAAGAGAAGGCAGCCGGGCTCCACACATGGCGGCTCACGCTGCACGGAGCCTCTTTACAGGAGCCCAGATGGGACATATCAGGCACTGACAGGCTGAGCTCTGTCCTGCCCTGCTGCTGTGTGTTTTTAGTTCTGATGACAGGTCTGGATGTAGAAACAGTAATGAGCCTGTCAGCAGCTCAAACCTGAACCTCTGAGCCAAAGTATAATTAATGCTGCTTGATCTTGTATTAACAGTGTAACATTCACACGCAGTAATCTTTGTATATGGGTCTATTGAAAGGACTCTTATCTCCTAATAGGAAAACTGCAGTGTCAGTAGTTGGGATTTACATTGTAATCCCAAACAGCTCAGAAACTTATTTTGTAACTCTTACACAGGTGCTGATTCATCTAACTTTCTTATTCTTTAATTGGTTTCCTTAGAGCAGTGTAAGCTGCCTGTACTGAATAAAACCAATGCCTTATAGGAGAGAGCTACTGCTAATTGTATTTCATTTTATATCAGGCTCATGTCTTGTTTGTGTCGTCATATCTGTTGATCCAGGAGTTGTCGGAGGAGCGCCATTCTCCGCCGCTGCTCACGGTCAACGGGCCGGGCGAGGAGAAGCTGTTTCGAAGCAAGAGCGCAGAAGTGGAGCTGACGGCAGAGAAGGAGAGGGTCAAAAAGATGCTGTCTGAAGGGTAACGACAACTTTACCTCATTTCTAATAATAGTTTCAAGACAAGGCATGACAAAGCCTTCTTATATTTTATGTTCACTTTTACATTTCAGTGTTTGTTGTTGTTGGCTTTGTTGTTTCTTTTGTAGTTCGCCATGTGCCACGTTATACTTCAGATATTCCAGATCTCTCCAATATAATGAATATTTAGTTAGAAGATGCAGATTTGTTGCACACATCATCTTTACATCTCAAAGTCACTGTACATAACATCGCATGGTCAGTGTGTCCTATTTACATTTTATCCTATTTGACTGCTTGAATGCAACTGATCAATAGTTAACTACATATTTTTAGACGGCATACTTCACTCATATCTCACTTAGGATATTTATTTGACAATCATTCATTCAATCATATTTAACGTCAGACATAGATTAGATGTAGTGAACGTTTACACTCAGAGCTTCTCACGTTGATGAAAGAATATTTGGCTTTCTTGCATGCATACAGACAGTACATCATAAGAATAATGGCAATAATCTGTAATAATGATACAGAAAACACAGACAGAGACATGAAACATTTTAAAATCAACAGAGAGAGCAGCGGATCGTGTGTGGGAGGACTGGAATGAAAATTTTATCTGCTAAGGATTCTAACCTTTGTAGTAAAGTTTCTCCAGCCCTGCATGAGCAGAAGTAAATCCCTAAAGCACTCTGTGAAGCTCTGTACAAACTGCTAAACGCAGTTTGTTGAGTTGGCGTGCACATTACAATTGAGTTGTTTTATCTCTGAATCTTATTATATGTTCTTTTTGACAGATTACCCAGGAAATGGAACAAGATGAAACATATTTTGTGAACTGATTTGAAAGATTTGTGTGTCAGGAAGGTGTGACTGCAGCAGAAAGGAGCATCACATCTATTTGCATCCCCACTGCCTGAGACTCCGGTGCCTGTGGTTACTTTTATAATGATAAATGTTGAAATGGTCGCTCACAGTTTTCAAACTGGTGAACTTAGAGGAGCATTTAGCAGCTAAAGAGACTCAGGATTTATTCTGGACTCTGATGATAAATAATAATCTCATAACTCCTGGATGTCCTTTCCATGTCACTCTCTGAGGAAAAGTACAAAGTCTCAGTGCTCCCAGCAATCTTATTTTTCGGCATTTCCTGTATTACATACAGTACTACTCTGCCTGTAAAATGGGTTTTTAAAGTCTTCTGTGTCTCACCAGGAGACCCATTTTAACAGAAACACTTCCTGCATTACAAACTGAGGTCATGGAGTTTAAAGATGACAGCTTTTTAGAGGATTTGGAGCTCGACTCATACTGTGGACTGAAAGTCAGGGAGTACTAATCGCTCAGAACAGTTCACCAATGTAAGATTGTTCCTTTCTTGTCTGTTTTCTACATGTAAGAAAAGCACTTTCAGCTCTTATAAAATACAGAACAGCAGCGATGAGTCATTCTGAAAACACTTTAAAACCAGGAAAAAAAAGTGCAGTTTTTCCACAGGTGGACACCCTCGAGGTCTGCAGTGGAGTGAGTGTGAGTGTGTGTGTCTGGATTTAGCCGCTCATAATTATCGCCATCACAGAGCCCATTATTGATCACTCAACCTTCCTACTGAGACCAGGAAGCAGAAAAACATACTGTGCTGCTTTACAACCTATTATTCCAACATTTTTATTTTATGATTGTCATAAGCCTATGCAGGCTTTTTTCTCCGGTTGCTATGGTGAGTAGTTTTATGGTTAGTGTGGTCGTCATGGCAAAGACTGTTTCCTAAACGCTATTCTCTCCTGTGAAAGCTCACACTTATTAAATAACCCCTGAACTTTACCTGCACATGGGACCTGATCCATCTTTCCCACGTGTTAATAAAGGACAGCACATCATCTTTATTGGTTTATTTTTTCCATATAAACGGCACATACTGTTTCACCTTATAAGCCAACACAAAAGCACCTCTCAGTGACATGAAAGACAAAAGAGAGACATTAAATGGTAACAACTGAAACAAATGGGGGGTAAAGGTAATAAAAGTCACATTTAATGGTTATTTACGAACCTTATTACGGCATGATGGAGTTCTATTCTCTGAAAAACATTAAAATACACGGGCTCATGGCTCCTTAAAATCAAATAAATGACCGTCAAATTTTTCCAAACAGCATTACCTCATTATCTTCTGCATTTTCCACACCAGCAATGCATCTTTCTGACAGCAGTAGTCAGCCAGCATTAGGTCTTTAAAGTTGCACCAATCCGTATTAATTATCACCGAACTCTGCAGTTGCTCTTAGCCCTGCAGCGTTTTACCGTCTTTCAGCTCATTGTTTTGGTTTCACTGTTTTCCTCTGTGTCACCTTCAGCTAGTGGAGGCAAGGAAAAAAAAAAAAGCTCTGATAAACCGACTGCACTTTACCTCCTCAGGTCCATGTGTGAGATAAACCTGGAGGCTGAACTCTTCACCTTGCAAGACAGTAACGCCAAGCTGGTGGCAGCACTGCAGGAAGCCAACAGCAGCGTGGAGCAGTGGAAGAAGCAGCTTGCTGAATACGAGGAGGAGACCGATCGCCTCAGAGACCAGGTGACGTACAGCTAAAAACAATGTAGTGGAGATCATAATGTTTGGTGAATGCTGTTTATGTGTTGATGATAGTTGTGTTGTTAAGCTAGTATTCTACTTGTGACTGGTTACTGGTTACTGGTATGTGGACACATATTTAGACTTCTCAACACATTCTGTTCAGGCTGTGTTTGACTTCTTAGTTCAACATTGTGTTTAATTTATTGTTTTAGGTTAGTGAATATGAGACTCCAGTGTTGTTGTTATGGTTACCTGCAGTTTAAAGGTCCAGTGTATCAGATTCAGGGGGCTCTATTTACAGAATATGGTTATGGTCATAATTGTAATATGTTTTCATTTGTGTATCACCTGAAAATAAGAATTATTATGTTTTTACCTTTATGTTACCTTAGAATGAATATTTCTTCCACAGAGTTCACCATGTTTCTATAGTAGCTGGACAAAACTAAACACTGGCTCTAGCAATTCTCAGCTACCATCGTTTTTCCTTCAGGCTAAGAAGAAGGTTTAGGTAGGAAGGATGTTGCAGTCGGCTACTACATTGATAGATGTCAGTAAATCCAACACTGATCCTTTAAAATACTTTCTATGAGTATAGGCTTTCTACCTCTTTTCCCTAAAAGGGTATTTTTGTTGCATTTCTCTAATCAACTAGAGCACCAATTTGGAAGAGTATTATGGATCTGTTTTTTCATATATACAGTTTAACACCTCTAACACCAGGACAGCAGTATATTCTGTTGTCTTGGTGTAGATTTGAGGAGCAGGAGGTTATCACGTTAATTTAAAGGAATATAAAGTGGCGAGAAAATCGCGCTCTGCTCTCAAAAATGTGTGTGGATGTGTAAACTACACAAGCGAGTGTTTGTTGATGCTGCATTATACGATGCTCTGCTTCCTGTCAGTCACGTTGTACCCAGAGAAGAGAATATGTCCTCCAGCAAATCTCTCCAAAACAACAACTTTATAAACTGTTTTGTCACATCTTTGTGTTTTATTCAGGGCATCTACATCAGCTACACAGGAGTTCTTTTCAGGATAGTTTGTGTCTGCATATGGGTTAAAATGACAGATGAGGCGGGAAGGAAGAGAATAACTCTTTACTTTTTCTATGGAGCATGTTTGTGTGTGACCACTTTGATAGCAACTGGAAATTATGCTGATTTTTTTTTTATTCATGCATCTATAACACACTAAAATCCCCTCATGCGCTTGCTTTCTTACAAACTACAGATGTATTTTTCATCCAGTACCCACGTCCCTGGGATATTTTGGTTGACAGGCTCCCGTGATAATCACAGGGCCAGAATGCAGACATTTCTTCTTTAATTTGGGGAAAGTAAAATTATGCCCTTGGTCAAGCTTAACAAGGCTTCTTCAGTGTGACAGAATTAAGTGGTGCCGCAACCAGCCTGCAGTGGAGCTATTACCGCCAGTGACAGAAAACTAGCCCTTTTTATTTTTAGCCCACACGATGGTTTCATCTATCTCTGTGAGTCCAGGTGAAGGTTACCCCCAAAACACACACACACACACACACACACACTGCAGTAAAGTCAACCAGGTGGTTAGAACTGGAGCAGGCCTCCAGGGTTTGGCAAAGGGTTGTCGAGGGGAGCAGAGATGTGTTTTTTATTTTCTTTTTGGGACAGGACACCCTATACTGCCCACCCCTTCCCCCATCTCTGTCCCAGTTAGAGGAAGAAGATAAATCATCGTAGGAGCAGAAGGAGAGAGGTTGGCGGGCATTTCCTCCCTCGTCACACTCCTCGGCTTCAGCCACGTTTGCGTTCACCCTGTAGCAGAGGTTTATTTTCTGGGTTTCTGGGTTGACCCTGCTTGGTTTAAATTAGAATTCGCAGCATGTGGATTGTGATACTTAGGTTATATATATTGTATTTGTACTCTAACCACTACAAAATATGAAAGAGCTAAAATATGAAATGCAAAGAACTTTGATTTGCATCCAAAACAGTTTCAGCGCGGCTCTATTGTTTACTGTGTTGTGTGTGTTTGTGATTTTTTTGGCATCTGTAGTTTTTGGATGCGAATCAAGTTTCTAGATAAACATTTTGCAGACCCTCAAACTCTCATCACAAACTGTGTAAAGACCTCCATCGATGCAGCATGTGTAGTTACTGTAGGTATCGCCTGCCAATCTACGTCATACACACACATTTTTAAAGAGTTTCTCAGGTGTTTCTCTTCATGTGCATTGTGTGTTTGTGTGGAGTTCAGAGACAGGGAGCTGCTGCCTCTGGGGATCCCCCATCCTCCACAACCCGCAGTGGTTCTCTGAAGCTTGGCATGGATGACGTGTGACATGGTGTAGTGTGTCATCTTTAAAGAGTCGCTTTGAAATTACTTGTGAGAATGCAGAGGGGATGCAAAAGGGAGGGAAATGGAAATACTGACATGGAGAAAGAAACCCTCCCTTCCCTCACACATTCACATTTCAGACATTCAGTAAATCAAAATGTAAGAAATAAAAATAAAAAAAAACCTAAACTGTTTTCCTGCAAAATGTTTCATCTCAGATTTCTTATAGATCTCTCATACATTGTCGGCACAAGGACACAGCAGCATTTTTACACATTAAAGGCTGCAACAAACATTATTATCATTTTTGATGAATTAATGGGTTGGTCTCTGAAACTGCAGAAAATATTGGGAAGATTTCATCATCACAATTTCCCAAAGTCCAAAGAGTTACTTCTTTTGACCAACATCTAACACCCACCAACAAAATCACATCAGAAACTAGCAAATATATTAGATATTAGATATTAATATTAGAGCAACTCTTTTCATTTTTCATCAAAGTTGACTGATCTGTTAATTAACTAATAACTTCAGCTACATACAATACTGTGATTTCCATCCTTACTCTCGTCACAGCTGAATATTTAACCGGCCATTAAGAAAATGAAGAATTGTCTAGTTATTACGAGTAAACGATGAACAGCAGCTGTAAATGAGAGGCCAAATGTTTCACCTGTCAGTTGTGATCTGATGCAGCTGATGGCGGTGAGTACACACTCTGTCATGTAAACCTTTTTATCTAATCTAATCTTAATGGACTGTCAGGTTAGACCGAACTCCCTCTAATGCACAGACCTCTGTACAGTGTGTTACAAACACAGATTTTATTTCAGTAGAGTCAAAGTGAAGTTAAGAAAGCCTTGTATCTGTGTAAAGTTAACAAATCATGTTAGTTCATACTGTGTAATCACTCAAGACACAATTAGAATATTGTACTTAATCGTATTAGTCCCAGAGTGTGCAATTATAGCATCATGTTTTTCTTTTGTTGTAACTTATTGAACCTCTAACCACTGCAGCTTTAGCTCATGCTCCGACTGTACAGCTACAAAGCCCTGAACGACAACTGATGAGATACTCAGTGAACCACAAAAATTAAATTATGTCATGTTCAGACTTCAAAGGATGACCAGTCTGACTATCACTCGCCATCTTTGGCTTTTCTGTTAATATGTCAAAGACAGAGAAGTGGGTCAGATTAGGAAACATGATTTTCCTCAAGGTCACAGCCCTGCGGCAATTACATTTTTTAAAAATGTCTCCAGGCAAGAAAGAGTTCAGACCATGACCGTGTGTGTGTGTGTGTGTGTGTGTGTGTGATGGAGGTTCAAAAGAGATGAGAGAGGGTGTGAAACAACCAAATGTCCTTGATTCATTTGGAGATGCATGCAGAGTGATGCATGGTGGGAGCTGTTAAAGTTCTGAGTCCAGCCTAAATGAGTTTCTGTCAGCTGTGGAAATCAGTGTGTGTGTGTGTGTGTGTGTGTGTGTGTGTGTGTGTGTGTAGGTGGACATGTGTAGGCGATGACCCTGTGGTAGTTTTCCACATTTCCATCAATAGTAATCATCACATATGCGTATTTGTGTGTGATATTATGGCTGTTATATAAAAACCTTTTAATGCTAATTTAGCAGACTTCCGTATTTTGCTGGCCATGAAGGGTCACGTTGTTCTCAGGATTTAGTAAGTCACACCACACATTAGGTTTATAAAATCATTTCTAAGCCCAACATTGGACAACCTCGAACATGAGAGAGAGTGCGTCACTTTACTCATTACGATGGACTTATGTTAGCCCTTTGCAATTTCTTGTTTGTATCATTTATCCATCAGAAAATTAGGTAAAAATCTAATCACATATTCCCATGAAACCTGGACTGATCAGACTTAAAAGGATTAGATTAGATTCTGAAACTAAATCAGACGGAGACTTTCCAACTCCTGAAGTGATTTTTGCAGTCAAAAATCAATTTAACTTTAAGTTAAATCTATCGGGGCGGCCCGTGGCATAGCGGGTTAAGCGACCGCCCCATGTATGGAGGCTACAGTCCTCGCTGCAGCGGCTCCGGTTCGACTCCCGCATCGGATGCCCATTTACTGCGTGTCACTCCCCCTCTCTCTGCCCCCTGTTTCCTGTCCATCTTCAGCTGCACTATCAATAAAGGCATAAAATGAAAAACTTAAATCTAGCAGCAGGATGGAGAGTTATTTAGCATTGTTAAAATTCATTGTGTCTATGTATCCAGTCATTCATCAATCTTTGCTTCAGATGCTTCAGATGCTTTTTTGTCTGAGCTGTTCAGTGTTGTCTGCAAAGAATAAGAATAAAGGGCACTGAAGAGCCTTCCACCCTCTTAACATTCAAAAGCTCTGTCATCCAAACTCATGAGTTTAGTAGAATTTGAATGGCGACTTTGCTGGCACTTTTGTGGTTTTATAGTGAAATGTTTTAATAATTATTTGATAGATTTGCATAATATTTAATAGAGATATCCATTAGCCCCGTCCCCTGTTGATCCATTCATCTAGCACCACCATCAGGTCATAATGTGTTCAGTTCTGTGGTTTATGACAAAATAATAACAAGCATTTTAGACAGAATGCTAATTAGAAAATGTTCAAACATTATATCTGCTGAACAGCATTGTGTACATACTGACTGCTGCATTAGCATTTAGCTCAAAGCAAAGGGGCGCCCTAGTGAAAAGCGCTATGTAAATTATGTTTATTATTAATTACTAATTTTATGTTGTGTGTGTGTGTTTCAGGTTGCAGAGCTCGAGGCCCAGCTGGGGCACCCTGCTGCTGGTCAGACAGGTAGAGAGGAGCTGAGTCAGTCACTGGAGGAACTGGAAGCACTGCTGAGTGCCAAAGACCAGGCAAGACACCAGAAAACCTTAAGAACATTTAATGATTTACTACATATTTGAGTATTACTACTGAATCATCCTTAAGACTTTAATGAAATCTTTCTGGATCAATAATCTAGCTTTCGTCTTCATCAAAAGATAATTACTGAGCAAAATATAGATATAAAACATAAAAATGAGTCTTTTTGCTTTTACTTATTTCCCTCTAGTTTCTGTTTCTATAAAGTCTTTCATTCATCTTTGCAGCACTCTCATTTTTTCATGATTCAATGGTTTGATTAGACAAAAAGAGCTCATATGCATAAAACATAAAACATCCTCACAAAACGCACAAAAGCTGCAGATGTCCAGAGCTGCCACCTACATATGAAGTGACATTAGGACTTTCTGACTCACTTTCACAACTGTTTCCAAGCCTGCTTTAATATGATTTAATGATGCCAAAGTATCACCTTGTTAATATTTTGTGCATGCATTAACCAGGTCAGTGTCCATCAAATGCATGCTGGGCACGCACAGCAGAAAAATAAAATGGATATTTAAGCGGCTTGTGCTGTCCTCCAGCCTCATTAACATAACCATGTCTGTCACATCGTCTTAATAAGTTCCACTTTAGGCTACAGAATTTGAGGCAAGGTCACGGTGGTATGTTTTCCCCGGGGGTGGCAAGAACTTCAAAGTGTCCCAAATGTTATGACCAACCTGGTTTATGATGAATGACTCAGCTTCTTTTAGAGCCGCTAGAAATTATTTGGAGCAAATCGAGACATGGGTGTTCCATATCCTGATAAACAGGGTTGATAGGATGTGTGGGAAGGTGGCGTGAACGTGGTGACAGTTTGAAAAATACTGCGCTTTCAGGAAATTCACAATCTGCAAAGCAAGAAAACAGATGTGGGTGAGCTGGAGAAGGAGAGGGAGGAGGCCATGCAGAGACTCCAGGTAAGCTGACAACTGACTATGAGTATGCTGTCTTTCTTTTTTTCTGTAAAACTTTTGCTCAAACTGACACTCCATGTTGCAGTAATTGCATAATTTAACAGTTAAAAGACATTAACTAGACAAAAAACAATGCCTGACAAACAAGAACAGGAGAAAATGAGACACAGCTGCCATCTTGTAGCGTACACGCAGAGATAAGACAAACCTTTATTAATTCCCTGTGGGAAATTCACGTCATAGCAGCAACAGTAATGAGAATGAAACACAGGAGAGGTACATGTAAGAGTAGTAGTAGTACTGAACAGCTGGACCTAGATGTCTGCAGATCTACAGATGTTCAGCCTATCAATGAATATAAATACACATTAAAATAGAACACAGCTTTTCAACAGCACTGGCTAAGCTCTCCATTCCCCTTAAATATAGGAGGGTGAACAATCACATGAAATATTTCAGTAATGCGTATATTCACAGCAAGAGTACTTCCTGTTAAACTGTAGTCTCTGTGTTAAGTGAAGTTAAGTTTTTTTTTCTTGACATCCTTGAGAAGGTGACTGTCACGGTCTCAACACTTTTAAACACAGACTGTTAGCAGATCATAGCAGGTTACATCTATTTTTTTTTCTGCTTGTGATTCACTTGCTAAGAGGTCAGACTCTTTTAATACGCTGTCTGAAATCAGTACTCGTGTGTAGACTAGAAGGTTTCTCATAGAAAGAAACACAATAGTCTTAGCTCTGCAGAGTGTTAACTGGCTTACATCCTGTTCTCTGGCTTAAACCCCCCCAACAGGCGACTAATGAAAAATCAAAGCACTGATATTGTACCTACAAAAAGAGAAAGGACAGTTCAGACCTGCAGATGAGAAACGATACAGGAGGACTTCAAGGAGAAGACAAAGTGTATTGAATTTCCAATGTCAGTGCAGGAGATTATACCTGATGAATACTGCGTAGCTTTTATTAGGTCTTCTCTCATTTTTAGTAGCGGTGTCATTGAGTGAATTATGTTTATTCATATTTGACCTTTTCTGTCCTTGTGTTCATTCCCTAATCTATTCATTGCTGCAGTTGGCATACAGAATAACCTCATAAAGCGCAGAATTGCACATTTAAATTTGCCGTAGCAAATAAGGGTGATGGGACATTCTCAGTAAACTTCATTTTAGTCAGTAGCCACACAAGGAATGGAAAATACACAGCAAACATGTGCAACTTAATAATAATATCGAGAAATACATCCAGATGAGAAAACTGTGTTAATAGCAGTTGATGTGTCTGCAGGATGTGGAGAGACGAAACACCGAGCTGGAGGATCAGGTTCAGAGCGCTGAAAAGACGCTGGCTTCCAGCCGTGAAGAGCAGGAGAAGGCGGAAGGCGAGGTCAGACGTATCATCGAGGTTCTGGACGTCAAAATCTGCGACCTGAACGACCTGAGACAGAGCCTGGCAAAGCTCATCGACAAATAGCCACAGCAGCAGTTGTGCTGCATCTCCACAGTCAGCACTGGTTCCACCTTGATTTGTGTTTCACTGGAGTATCAGCAGAGCAACAATCAAAGCATTGCGGCGGAAAACATGGAGGTGTTCGCCTGTTTTATTTTTAGATCAGTGCAGGTAAACAGCAGGTATCTGAAAATTAAAGGTGCTATGTGCAAAATAAAACATCTGTTCTGTATAATACCATCATCACATACTACAATACCCATGATTATTATATATTTTTGCATATCATAGCTCCCAGCAGCTGCATGTTTTTTCTTATATTCTTTTCTCTCTCTGCCATCACTGAAAGCTTTAGATCCCTTTCCTCTGAAAGAACACCGCCCTCCGCTTTCTCCTATTATGTGACCTGGTAGTTTACAATGTAAAATGCTGAGTAGTGGCTGCTTAGTCTCTTTGTTTATGTTAATTATACTGATGTCTGAAAAGAATGCCGATTTCTCGGGTGAAACAAGAGGACTTGCACCAAAGCTTGCTATTTTGCAAAAGTAGACATTTCCAACAGGTATCAGAGGATTTTTCTATATTTTGTGTGATGTATCTTTATTTAATACAGAGAGGACAATCCACTTGCATTAGTGCAGTCTCTTACTGAATTAAGAGGCGAGAATTAGCAGTAAAACTGAAGATAATAGCCCGACTGTGTTTAATGAAAGCTAGCGGTTCTCTTGTTTTCTGCAGAGCTAGAGATTATTCAGCCGTGTCTGGGAGTAGATGGCAAAGCTACAGTCCTGTAACGGCACGACTCACTCCAACACTTGGAGATGGTTGAAAAATAGTTACACCATTATTGAACATAAATGTTTAGACTTTGATACATAAAACTCAGCCCGAGGCCTATGTAATAGTAGTCCTGTATGAATAAGGCTTTTTCAGAATTCATTTTCTCATAACGCCATTAATAGATATCAGAAGTCACTGCGAGTAAGAAAACTGAGAAGAATCAAGATAAACTGTACAAGTAAAATGTTTGCTTTTACACAATAACAAGCTTGAGTTCATCCTTCCTTCGACACTGTGGAGATGCACACAGCAGATGTTTGGTCAGGTCAAGGACACACAGATGCAAAGACCCTGAATAAAGTCGGCTCCAGTTCACCGTCTGCAGCCTGGACTGGCCCCACAGCAGCCAGAACATCAACAAACTCAGAGATGCAACAACCTGCTCTCATTATGTCCTCTGAGGATCATCGGACGATTTATGAGGACCGCTCACTTCGATCATTCATGTCCATCAGTGGGTTAGTCAGGATGGGAGATCAGCAATGACTAGCAGCCAGTTTGCTGATAAATTCAAACTGCAGGTTGTAGGTTTGTCCTCTCCATCAGGCCACTTTGACCTGAAAACAGAGGTGCTATTTTCCTCCCTTGATGTTGTTGACATGAATCTGAGCTTGTACTTGATAATGTTTGTGCCAAGTTCTGTTTTGTTTACATTCACACCGTGATCAATTTCTGCTTTCTGTCTTTTTTCTTTGTTGCTCAACACTACCACACCACCACTTACCATAATAGTAATAACCCTAGAGAGAGGCTCAACGGAGCTGCAGAGCATAGATCACTATGAGAGCACTGCATGAGCTCTGCAGAAGCCCCGGACCTGCCAAGGAATGTGAAGCTGTATGCGTGTGTGTGTGTGTGTGTGCACAATACTTAGCAGCGTGCAAATGAAGACTGCTCGTGTTAAAAAGCACAAATGCAGTAGTAAGTGGGTACTTAATTATTTGTCAGCTCTGTGTGTGAACTTCAGATGCACAATATGTATTGATCTTTGCTTCTCGCCCCCTGATGAGCTATTGATTTCTTCACATGACAATAATATAGGTACAAATAAGGTTCAGTCTTTTGTAGCTGATGATGCAGTGACTGCCAGGATGATAACGTGAAAAGGTCATAATGAAATCTGACCAGATAATGTACTAGCACTCCATCGTTACAGTGATGTGCAATTATTTGTTACTTTTAGAAACAAATACTTCCACAGTTTAATAAGCCCAGTAACAGCAGTTACAAAATAATGTCATTGCATTATACTGCTATTGATCACATTAAGAGGTTTTATTGCACCTTCAGTCCAGAAACAGACATTTTATCATATTGACAAGTTACTTCAGACATCAGCTGCTACATGCGCTGAATTAGCAATAAAGTTTCTAGCATAGATGCCTGTTTCTAGTTAATACAAGTGATCTGTAGGTAACGAGCCTTGTGTAAAGCCTGTTCTCGTCCGTTTTAACAACATCACTGCTGTGGTCTTTTTTTTCTCTTTCATGGCTTCACCAGATTATGACAGCCTAGTGCCGCCCTTTAATTAAGCATGAAGAAAATGCATCAGAGCCTCCTCAGCACAAATTTGATGTCAGAAACACTTTGCTTCACAATGGCCTTGTCCCAGTGTATCGTTAATGCACAGTAACGCTGTAAATGCATTATGAAGAGAGGTTTTGTAGAGGGGGCAGGAACACTGTCTTCTAAAAGCAAACTTCCACCCCGGGTGTCTGCATTTTGGGTAACGTAGGAAATCACCAGCTGAGGCATGAATGACAGAGAAGGCATAGAGGGAGACTGATATCAGGATATCCATGGGTGGATTCATCCTTAAATACACTGGAATAACGCCTTTTTAAAAACATCTGTTGCCACCTACAAGAGAAAATGCAGTACCAAAGATGCACCACTGTCACACGGAAGCCACATTAACTGGAATAGACACACAACTTCTGTCTGATGCCGAAGTTCTTCTCCATTAGATTTTTAAATTTACCTTAAGTTGAACTGCTCTTTGCTCGGTGTCCGAAACATTTGAACTTTCAGTGCGACTCAAAATACCTCAGAATACTTTCATTTCATTAAAGTGGTGGTATCCAAGAGGAAAATGGTCAACTGGTGTTGGTCTGTTCAAGGCCACGTTTTGTTTGTTTGTTTCTCAAGAATTACTGAATTGAGGAGAGCAGGTGTTTGTATGGAATTTGACAATGTGAGATGAGTTCCTTATATTTGTATCGAAGTGTTTAACATTAAAACTCAGTCATGCAGTCACAGCTGTGGTTTTTGTGTGATGGGAGGGTTGTGTTATGTAATTCAGCATCATACACTAGTACTTCAGTTTTCTCTTACTTAAAGATTTTGGTGTTCAAAATAGTTTGTCAGTTCATTGTGCTTTTAAACCGACACGTTCTAGTTATTGGTAGCGGTTATTTCTCCATGCTGATTGCTCTATGGCAGCAAATTGGGGAAACATCTTAAAATAAACAAGCATATATGACATTTATCTGATAAAATGTTTAAAACGCTGTGATAAATACCTTTTTAGGTATCGATCTCGCTTGGATTTAGCCGCTACCAGGCATGCAAACGGTTTATTAGTCTGTCTAGCAGTCCTGCAAATTTAGGCTGACACAAATGGCATGCACTGCTGTGTGCCAAACTGAAATTAAGTGGAAACCACAGCCAACCAGTACATACCGGCACTGTGCCTGTCACCCACTGTTAGTTTCAACCAATGCCAGTTCCAAGCAGCAGGTTACTGAATTACCAAGAGAACTCAGTGAACAGGCTTCTTAGAAAAGGCCTGTGCTGGAAACTACTTGCCAAATTCTTCTAATGAACATCTTTTCGTTAGGGAATAATTAGCAAGCAGTAACGAGTTTATTGTACAAGATTCATTCGATTTCAGTCAGTCATTAAGATTTATTTTGCCGTTTGAAATAGAATCACATGAATTCAAATTAAGGCAAACTATTCACCTTTTTCCCCACCAATGAATAACACAAGTCAGACAAACAGCTTTGTTTTCTTACATTTATTTTAACACAAAATGGCACTGAGAGCCAATTCAGTTGAAACGTCTACTTCAGCTTCTTCTTGGGGCGAAGGTTGTTGGTGTGTCCACACTTCTTCTTGCGGCAGTTGACGGCACGGGGATGCAGACGGGCATAGCACCTGCGACACAAGCGGTCAGGGGTCAACTATAAGGAAGTAGTCAACTAGTAACAGTTTGAAGTAGACACACTGGTGATACAGTTCAGAGACAACAGTAGATTTATTATTTCAGGTGCTAACAAATTCTCGTTTGGAGAGTTTTAATCCTAAAAGATTTTAGGTTAACCTTTGGCTACTTAAACTTCAACTCAATATGAACTTTGTTCATTTCATAGTCAATCCTTCCATATTATTTAGAACATATTCATCATTTTACACCCCACTGATCAAACCACAGCTTGTGACAAGTGTTTAAATCTAAACATCTACCACTTTACTGTAACAAAAACAGACTGCTTTTATGATTTTTAAGACTTACTTGCGGCAGATCATCTTGTCGCAGTTGTACTTCTGGGCCAGCTGTCTGAGTGAAGGCTCGATGATGCCACCACGCAGACGCAGAACCAGATGCAGAGTGGACTCTGGTGAGGAGAATTTCAAGTTCAAGCACATCCACAGACAGAATGGCACAACACGGCACAATGTATGATGCACGACATCCTTTAGAGTCCTGTTTCACAACAAGAAGCTTGTCTGTGGTTCGCTGTGACGAATGATCTAAATAAGACGTTACCTTTCTGGATGTTGTAGTCAGACAGTGTGCGTCCATCCTCCAGCTGTTTGCCAGCGAAGATCAGACGCTGCTGATCAGGGGGAATTCCTGCAGACACAACAAAACATATTAACACTGACCATGAGCAGTAACTTTATTTATACATGACTGGGAGATATATTAGAGCATTAGAGTGCTGGAAAAGTCTGGCTGTGATGTCAGACATGAAGGATTTCCCTTTTGCCAGCAAGACACAGATTTTAATAGTAAATCTGAAAGTTTTTAAGGACGCATTTGTCGAGGCATAAAGTAACTCAGGTCACGTCCAGAGTTAAAAGTGAAGGCTCACCTTCCTTGTCCTGGATCTTTGCCTTGACATTTTCGATAGTGTCGCTGGGCTCAACCTCAAGGGTGATGGTTTTCCCCGTCAATGTCTTCACGAAGATCTGCATGTTTGCAGGCTGAGAGAGAGAAACCTGACGTTAGCTTCAGGTTTAGCCAACTCACGCTTAACTGACAGCATCTTACACAACACGTCAACGACACAGCCGTCCGGCACACATTTATTACAAGTTAAACGGTAATACAGCCACAGTTTTTGAACAACTATGTTATATTTATCGTAAAAACGTGCGCTGGTGAGGAGGTAGCGATGCTAGCCAACATTAGCAGCAGAGTGTGCGGGGCCTCGCCACATGCGCGCCGTTAGCGTGGAGCTCAGTCACAAGTTTCTCTATTTACGGCTTCGGAATCGAGCCAGGAACACTTCATACACAATTATTATCGATATTAGACAAATAACACGGTTTTCAAACTGTATCAAATTACTTAATAGTCACTAAACATCGATAAATATGTAGCGGACAAAACGTGCACCCACCCGGCCTCTAGCTGAGCCTCAACGAAAAGAGAGCGGAAGAGGCTGACGCTGAAATACGTCACTTCCTCCGGCCGGCTTCCTTCGGGAATAAAAGCAACTGTATTTTTATTTTATTTTGAATTATGATTTAATTATCATTTTCTTTTTCTGACCTTTCTACTCAATGTTCTAATGAGAAGAGTCACCTTAAAAATAAAGTAAATACGAGAAATCAATAAGAAGAACCAGCATACGATCACAAACAGCTCATACCAGTCCGCTTTTTTCCGATATTACAGGATTTTATTAAACGAATACAAACGAGCGAGCGGTGTTATTGGCTTTAAAAGCTTATCGTTCAGTTAAACAGTGCATTTCATAATTGAACAACCAAATATATATAATATTATATATTGAGACTTGGTGTTGCGTTACATTTTGAGCACCTGAAGTGATTTTACTTTTATAGAACAGTTCACTGTGCTCCAGCTGCAGTGCTGTATGTATCCGGACACGACTGCCTCAAATGAGGTTTGACTGACACCTGCTGTTGTAATGCCGTTGTTGAGCCATCTTTTAATTTTACTGCATCTTACACTCAAATTCAAATTCTCAAAGTCATGCAACTCTAAGTTTATCTAAAGTAATGCTGAATGTTCACTCCAGTTATTTAGCAGGTTGTCTTAGGTGAGGAAACGTAGCCTGTAGTTACACCCTTAGATCCTCTCTTTGATAGCTTTGTGTGTCTAGTCCATTCACTGCATGCGGCAGGTAACAGGGCGCCGTGGCATGCGTTTGTTTCTCTGCAGTGTCAGCAGCAGGCGCAGCATCTTGTTCTGTTCCACAGAACAGAGGTTTCCATGGTGAGGCATTGTAACATTTTTCACCTGCTTCAAAACAAGAAGACTCGCTTAACCAAAGAGTCACAGTAATTTAAGGGGGACACTGGTGGCATCTCTCATGGCATCCGTAAAAACAATCACCCAAGTCCGTCCAGTGCACAAAGGCGTCCGGTCAAACATCCCATTTCTGGACAGCGATCCAGATGCTTTCTTAATCCGTTACCAGGAGGACTTCAAGCCTTTTTCTATCGAGAGGCCAAAACCTTTTAATCTCGTGACAGCTGAGGTGTTCCCCAAGAACTTAAGGAACTTCAATGAGAACCTAACAGAGATGATGGAGTCCTACAAACCTCATTCAGTGCCACAGGTGACGTACATCCCTCGCTGGACCAAGTGGAAAACCAACTTCAAGATGCACGCAGGCCCTGGGCAGATGAATTCCTTCACCACTCAGTACCAGGATGATTCGAGGCCCCGTCCTTTCCAGCTCCCTCTCCTTCCCTGCAGACCACCATCGGTCATTAAGAAGCCCGTGCAAGGGGAAAAGCTCCCTGAAAGCAGCTGCCAAGCCTCCTACATCCCACATCATATTGCACCTGTCGTAAAAGCCAGGGTTAAACATCTAGGTTAGTGGCAGCATTCTTATTTTTTCTTAAATATTAGATTAATGCATCCGGTGCTATTGAGTGATGGGAGCATTCATCAGTTATGGTTAGGAATTAACACTCAAGAAAACTCTCAGCCTTTCAACATCCAAACTTTGTAATGTATAACAGTGAAGGGATCTGTGTAAAAGTTAATCTTTGAATCCTGCAGATTGTATTGTGTAATCTATTTTAAAATTTTCTCTGTAGAAGAGGGCTCTGCTGCAATCAGGGTGGATGAGCGCCAACACAACTTTGTCTCCGACTATAGCACCAACTTCCAGGGAGCCCGGGGCAGCCCTGCTCAATCTCTGATAAAGGTCATACAAGAGCAAGAAGCTGTTGGTTATGATCAAAGAAGAGTTGTTCTTCAAAACTAACACTTGCCTGAAAGAAGCGTGTTGGCTCTGAAGGGAAATTTATACACTGATTTATGCCGACAGTGGTTCTAAAATCACATTTAAAACATGAAAATCAACGTCACTGGAAGCTAATTCAACTTCAATTCTCACATGTAACACAAAATCCTTTACTGTAAGTAAAACATCAACACCATTGCACCAGAAATGTTATATGTGGTGAAAAGTACATTTAAGTGTTGTACATGATTCAGTACATCCACAAGATGTCAAATAGTTACATGTTTTTGTTATTATTATTATTTGCAAATTCATATATATATTCATATTACTACATACTGTATATGTAGATAAACATAGACATATTTATATACACAATACAATACAATCATATATCCTTATAGATATAACATTAAGGTGCAATGATGTTGAAAATGTTGTACACTTCACCACATTTCAAAATGAACTTGTTACTCCACTAAAGATAATACTTCACACATTGTGCTGTTTTGTTTATGCATGCAGATGTTTTCATTTATTCAAGATTAATATTCTGATAATATATTATATTATAACAATAATTCTGGCTTTGATACAATTTCTTTTTAAATGCTGTCTCATAGGTTTACATCTTGTGGTCTATTATTACTGGTTTAGTCAGAGCAGATTTAGGAACAAGCCTAAACTAGTTGTTAATCTGTTAAAAACAACAAAAAACAAACTAGGAGTTAACCTTCTTTAACTACTCAGCACTGCCAAAGTAGTCATTTTCTTAGACTTCACAGACAGACTCAGGTTAAAGCAGAGGGCACTCTCTATATGCTCTGCTCTGTGCATGTTAAGGAAAGACACACTCTGACCTGAAGTACCAGCACTGTCAGCTTTAAGTAGACACAAGAGTGACAAGGGTATTGACCTTTTCATGAAGCTTTCCCTGAAATGGGTGTTACCAGCACAAGACCATGACTGTGACTGTTTTCATGATGTCTTTCTACAGCACACCTCCTCAGTGGTTATGGGTAATCCTGTGAAGATTGTGGAAAGGGAGACGACCCACAATGTGTCATTCAGCTGGCCCACTGCCCGCAGGTCTGCAGCTTTTCTGCTTCACTGGAGAATCTCCCGCAGTTTACGTCCTATACAAGGAGATGTCAAACAGCAGCAGGAAAACATGGGCCTGTAGGGTCTGGTGTCACCCTGCAGATCTCATTTTGCATGTGTTTGACCTCTCTTTGTGTCACTGTATGTTTTGACTGTCAGTGTCAAGAGGTTTAAGGTGTCTTGGATTCAAAAACAGACATTTGGTTTACTCAAAAGTCAAAATTTTAAAGTGCCCTAAGCTAGTACTTTTCAGAAATTAGCTCAGATTATCTGGTGTTGATCTTATCCACATACAAACATAATAAAACATTACCTGTGTTTTTAATACAGCCCACCTGTGGTAAAAAAACGTTTGAAGGTCAACCTTGGAAATTTCCCTCAGGACTCATGGGTGACCACATCCAGAAAGGACTTCTGTTATGAAAAGCCAGGTGAGTGTTTCATGTGTTAATTTCCAGACAGATTTTTAACTGTTTATATTCTTGCTAAGTAGATCTAATCAGTGACAGACACGCTGAAAGTTGTGATGCATTCATGGTTCCTTGGTTTTTAAATTGTGTAACTCAGATTCACACCTCTGTAATAAAAAACACGTCAACTTAATTAACTATATAATCCCTTAGAGGCACTTGAAGGCTAATTCCTTTTCTAGCACGTAGGGCATCTTATCGTGGTTTGCCCATTATAAGGCACCCTGTCGTGAATTGCATCCTCAAGGGCACTTGTCATATTTTATCTACCAGAGGAGCATCCCAGCCAGTGGATCTATAAGTTTATAACTTGAACTCTCCAAGGTAAAGACGTTTTTAGCACATTCAGGAACAGCCTGTGTAAGCAAACTAAGCTGCCTACATATTTATGTAATATTTACATAAATTATCTTATGTTTCTTTTGTATTTGAGACACTACAACACAACATAGTCTTAACTATTGAACTAAAACAATCAAAGACAGTCAAAGACTACTCCGTGTATCTCTGCCTGGGTCAGTCTATTTGTTGTATTTCCCAGGAAGTCCAGTTGTTCAGACAAAGGGGATCAGAAATGTAAGTTCCTTATCCAAGAGATGCACGGATCCAGAGGTCAACAAAGACTGGATGTCTGTCACCACCAACAAAACCTTCTTCCCTGTGAGATAATAAACCTACTTAGTTCATTTTCTTTGTATTCAAAATATTACTGGAAAATAATGTTGCATAAATCCTTAAAGTAAACTTTAGGTTAATTCATGACTTTTGCATGCATGTTCTTAAAGACTGATTGTTAGTTATGTTTCTACTTTGGCATATTTGAAGCTATGCTGACTATGTTCCTCCCTGTAGCTGATCCACACAACGCCTCCTGTGCATTTACCCAAGTCTGACCTGATTACCAAAAGCCATGTGCAGTTCAGCTCACCCCATCTGTCTGGCCTGTACTATACAACTACGAGTAAAGAAGACTACAGCAAAAAGGATGCAGTGCGACCCAGAGCAATTGTCCACCAGCCGAGCAACACACCGAAGAGACCAGGTGATGGTTTGGTTGTGTTTGTGTGTTTAAAGCGAGGTGCATGTAGATGTTAAATGTTTTTAATCTGTTTGGCAGACCATGGGACAAACCTCAGCACTACCATGGCTGACTATGTCCCTATGAAGACCTGCAGACAGGCCCCTTTTCTGCCACCGCAGAAGGTGAGTGGTCTTAAAAAAATTCCAACTCACTTGTATAATAATAATAATAATAATAATAATAATAATAATAATATAGTGATAGGATCAGTAGCAGGAGTTTTAATTATTAGATGGTTGCATGTTTGACTAGAGGCTGATGCGATGCACCCCCATGTGTGTCTGCTTGGGTTCCTATTTTTTTTCCTCACTGTAATATTACATAATAATACAATATTGTCTGCTTCACTTTTTTGTTCATCAAATAGACCAGCATCAAATTCCCGATCACCCACCAGCACTCCAGCACCACCCATAATGAAGAATACTCTGCCAAACCTCTGGTCTTGAATAAGCCAAGCCTTAACCAGTTGTTCTGCTCTAATTTTGTCATACGTTGACTGACAAACATGACTCTTTCTCTTGTGTTCTTGCTCAGCTTCTAATGAGAGATACAGTAAAATCAAGAGTTTTGCCGGATTTTTTTTACAGCAGTATAGTCCACGTACTCTCTGGAAACAGCGTCTTAATCCCAAAGGTCAGACTTCATTTAATACAAATATAAAGTTGTGTTCAAATGGCAGAAAGTTCAGAATTTTAAATTCAAATATACTGCCTCAGCATAAAATCTTGCAAAGGAATCATAGTCTTACATTTAGCTTCTTTATGTGACTGGTTGTCAGGCCTTGAGACCCACAAAATCAAGTGAAACTGTTCCTTTGTGAAAAAGAATATAGAAATAAAATTAAAAAAAGGTTTCTAAAAGCATTAAGGACAGTCACAGACACAAAAAACACAGTGAACTACTTGAACTCCTGGTTGAGTTAATGTTTCCTACATGTCCAAGAACTCATTTCAAAAGCCGTGTAATGTTATTTTATTTTCCTTGTGCAAAACTTTAACCCAGATCCTCTTCAAGCATGCATCTAGCTAGAGCCACACTGTCACAGTGTCAGTGTGTTTTTCAATGACCTGCAGACAAGCTAAAACATCTTACTCGGCTGATAAATAAATAAATAAATAACAGATTAGTACAGGGGACCATTAGAGTGTGAAATGTTGAAGCAAGTGCAACTTTAGCAGTTAGGTGGCTTAAATATGAACCTTAGCCTTGTTGGTCATATTTAGGCCATGGAGGGAATGTGCCTTGGACTTTACTGTCCTACTTCCACCCTGTTTACACTATCAACGCTAACTGCTAAGAAGAAGGTTAGCGCCTGTTTTCGCAGAACGATTCTTCATTCCCTCCTTCAAGCATGATTGACCACAAAACTCTGTAAAAACAATCTATGTTGTAGCAATAACACAGCCTTGACCCCAAAATGCAGGCTCTACTGATAAAAAAAAAGTTGGTAGGCAAGCAAAAGTAAATAAACTGAATCTGGAGTTCACCAACCTGGCAAAAAGGCAGGAGTCTACGTAAGGCCTGGAAATGAAGTTCATGTTCAGGTCCAAGGGGTCCAGCTGCAAGAGCGTGGTTTCATACTGGATTCAACTACAGCTTTTGTTTGATTTTGCTTGTCTCTTGCACCGAGAGGCGTGACAAATACAGGTTTATTTTCATCCAGAATGGACAAAATATTTCTAAATATGTACTTAATCCATACATTATTTATGCACCTTGTCATTTAAAAGACTCTGCATTTAATGAAGCTTGACTGACACCTATGACCTTGCTAACTTGAACCACAGTATTGCAGACATCTGAGGGTGACATATGTAAACAGCTCAGCAGAATATAGAAGTAAAAATACAGAACCACAGTCAGATATGAAGTGCTTGCAAAGGAAGTTTATCACTATATATATTTTTAAAGAGTTAAAAAAAAGTTTTACAAAGGCTGATTCAGTGACGTGATCTTGTCAGCCAACATGTGACACGGTGATCACGTGACCTGCATTGCAACTGCTGAGTCACATGACCCCCCCCACCAAAAACCCAAACATAGAAACTATGCTTAACCTAGGTCACTAAAAATGCTCTTCTGCGGTGTATTGTGTAATGGATTATGTACATAAATATAAAAAATAAAATAAAAATAAGAATACTTTTTAAAATTTACTTACTAGCATACTTTGTGAAAAATAACATAGTATGACATGTTGTATATATATATAGTATGTTATAGTAGCCCATATTCTTGTGTATAATATGTATCACAAAGAATCACAGCGTTATTAAGTGATTTAAAAGACACTGGCTGTTTTTAGTTGAAAAACTGCCTTCAAAATAAAAGCCTTCACGCAAACGTCACATTTTATTCGTCTTTATATTGGACCTCCTTTCTCAATAGTGCACTTTTTTTTGTAGACTTTGCGCACACACACTTCTACCTGTTAACTACTAACCAAGCGAAAGGGTGGAATATGGTAGTTTGAAAGGTATAGCCGCAAAATCGCTCTGTTATTCAGCGTGTGCGCTTCACATCGTCGCCCCCCCCCTTCCTCTTCGGTGTTAGTGGGCGGGCGTGACTCGCATGTGCTCTTCATCATTGGTATAAAACAGAGCTGCTGTGTTTCTGGGCGTTGAAACCTGCCACCGTTTCTAAAGCCGGAGCTTCCACTGAACGTCCAGTCCGAGTAAACGCGCAGCTCGACGGCAAACTTCATCTCTGAGAGACCGCTACTTTGCTCCTGACCTGCAGGTGAGCTTGAGATTTTTAAACGTTCACAAACGGAGTTATGAAGCGGAGTCCTGGTTCTCAACTCTAAACAAGCACTAAACAAGCAATATGATTAGATGATCAGAGGGTTAGGGTTAGTTTGTTTTAACAGCAGCATTTATCTGGTGTTATCATACCATCATATTATTTACATATTGTTGACTGAAAATAGAAGTAGTTTGATGCTATTAAAGCTTATATATGTATGAGTATATGTAAATATTGTATGTCTGCAACTTCATACAGTCATACACTCATATAATATTAAGATTTATGAAAAAATAATGGTTTTATTTGTTGTGTATTGGTGATATTATATCCTGATGTATATAAGAGTTTATCTGGATATTAAAGTTACACAAACAGCGGTGGTGTACACTGTAATTCTTTAGTAGCCACCAAAAAGAAAAAAAGTAAGATTTTATTATAATATGCCATTAAATATTTCTAAAACCAGTGAAAATAAAAACAGACAGCAGTGTGCCATGGCATGTCTCAGACCCCAATCTGAACCACCCTAAAAATAAGATCTCTATAAGAAAATACCATGTTCTGTGCTTTCTGTACTGTAGGCGCACAGTTATTTTAACTTTGCCTCATGTTAATAAAATGTAAATAACAGGTCTTGATATGTATAATTTGCTAGATGCTTCAATCCCTTCATGCCTCCAGCTATTTCTTACAACACCTGAGAACTGGTTCTGCACATTTCTATAAGCCTTCGGTCAAAATTTGTGTTTGTATTTACTGTTTACCTGCCTTCACTCACAGGGATGACTCTTAGCTCCATAAAATCTTTCATGCTTGAGCTGGATGGTCCAGCTGATGCAGCGTTCACCGGAGGTGAGGTGGTGTCCGGCCAGGTGGTGCTGGACCTCCGAAGGGACACCAGAGTGCACTCCATGAAGGTGCAGGGAAGAGGGGTGGCCACAGCACACTGGCTGGAGAACCGGGGCATGAACTCTGTCTATAATGACTACACCTCCAAGATCACGTACTTCAGGAAGAGACAGCATCTGATCCGAGGTCAGTGGTGAAAGCTGCAGATGTTATTAGTCGCCTGGATGGTTAATATTCAGACAAACAAGTCTGACCAAAGAGTTCAGTAGTGATGATCAACATAGAGTTAAGATAAGTCCAAAGGTGACTAGAAAACAATGGCTATGACTGCTTACAATACAGTGTGTCATCTGTCATAATTAGGGTCTTTTTTAATTTAACATTTATGCTGACTTTGTTGTAGTTTTTGTATTTTCTTTTGTCCCCCAGTGGATCTGTATAACATTCTTGTAAGACATTATCGTTTGTAAGCTTTGCTATGATATACATAAGTGTATCTCAGCATGTATTGCAGCTGGTGGAGGAAAAGGTTCTCTCTCTAGTCTGAGTAATGTGGTGTAAAACTGCTGATTTGCTCAGTCAAGTGCCAGCTGGTGGCCACTGTATCTTGTAGTCGCTGCACTTTGCAAAATGAAGCCACCTGGGCCAAATGTGTTGCATGGAAACCCTGGAGAGAAGTAGTCAAGATACATCTGCCAGATAACATAATCCTAACATTAAACACAAATCCATTAGTGCTGGGTCCAAATAAACAAAACTGGTTTACCGAGTCCTGTGTTGTACAGGACATAATGCTGTAAAGTGTGAAATTCCTCCGGTGTGGAAGGCAGCTAAAAATCAGAGAGGCCGAGAATATAGGCCATAGTAACTGTGTAAATAAACTGTAGGCAGTGGTTAATGTTTCATTAGATGCTCTTTAAACAGAGCATATATTTGGTTTGACTCCTGCATCTGGTCGAGGAGGTAAATATAAATGGAGTCTCAGAGAGTCTAGGATGTAATGTCAAACTGTGCATCATTTCCAGGTCATTTGCTGCTGCACCATGTGTGCACTGTGGTTAAAGGTGCACTAGGCAGGTTGTGTATGCTAATACCTTGTCTACATTTCAGCTTACATCATACACTGTGTAATACATCACTTATTAACTGAAGTATAAAACAGATGTCACAAACAGCACACAAACGGATATTTTCAACTGCTGACTTAACGCAGTCCTGCTGTGTAAAACACTCAAAACATTAAACAGATAATAATATAAGGTGATACATTATGTATTTTTATTTGATTCATCCCCAACAGTTACCTGTTTATCACTGTTATAATCACTCCTGTGTTCATAAGCTGACGGTTGAAGCATCTTTGTTGCTCTGTCCTTGTCTGTCAAATTAAAATCTGGTTTTCGTGTGGTCACTGCTTCACACCAGAAGAGACTCAAAATCAAAAGTGAAAGCAGAAAAGAGGAAACCCGTCTCTTCTCTCACCCCTTTCAATAAAGCAGGAAGGATCCAGAAGATGATCAATTTGTCATGAATTTGGTTAAATTTATATTTTATTTCTATCTATCCCTTTTTTATGTTTTATTATCTCTATAATACTAGTTTGCCTAATGCGGCTTTAACTACAGATGGCTCCCAAATATGAATTCAAATAAGATATGACAGAATTGTACACAGCTATTGAAAATGTACAAATATTTCTGGTGGTAAGATGTATTATTTTTATTTTCAGGGCTGTGCATGGTGACTTGCACCAGTAGAGAGGCTAAAGTGCTGTCAGCACATGCGACTGTGTCTCTTCCACCGACATTCTTTAAAGAGTCTGTCCAGGAAACAACCGTGCTAATTGTTTTTGCAAAGCTTCAACCTTCACATAGATACATGCCCCAGATTCTCTGAGGTGCAAGATCACTCTTATTGACATGATATATTAGTGCAAACAAGTAAAGGTTAATATAGATGTTAAAAAGCAGAAATAAGGATGTTGTGTTTGGTTATATTTGCTGTGGAGAAAGTGAAAGACGGAGGAGAAAGGAAGGAAGGAGGAAGGGGTGGGGGCTGTTTAAAAAATGCAGCCTGCGTCGCTGTGGCAACCAGGAAAACAACACGTGGCTTCCCTTGGCCAGCCGCTCCTCCACCACACAGCCTGCTGCTGCTCTCCGTTCATTTTACAATATGCTGTCATTTCAACTCATTTCTTTTAGTTTCTGTGAGTGATTTTGTGTCCCGTAAAAGGGCAGACGTATCTGAGAGTTAGTGTGCTTCCAGTGTTCCAGTTTGAGGAGTACAAAGCTTTCAAAATATTTCCCTTGCAAACACGCTCTCTTAAGCCCCTCTCTGTTTGCTGGAAAGTATGACTTCAGTGTAAATATTTGTTCTACAATATTGTCTACTCAGCAGGTCTTTGGGTAAACAAAGAGAAATTCACGAGGATGTGTTTACTTCAGTCTGCAGCAGTGCGTCTGCAGCCATCATTAAGTCATTTGCACATTTTATCATGTCATCTTCGCACTTTATCAGGCCCGTTCATCCTGTGCAGGACACCCCACGTTTGCCTTATCAGGACCTAGGCAGTAAGACGCGGTGGAGCCAGCCCTCTGCATTCTGGTCACCAGCAGGTGGCATGCTGGACTTTATTTCACCCCAGCCTAAAAGCTTCCTGGATGCATAATCAGCAAAAACTGACAAAAGCAATGCAAACTAGACCACTTATCTACTGAATATGTTTGAGTTCTGATAGTTGGGACTTCTCACATTTTTCTTTTTTTACTAATTATGTAATTACCGGAGGAGAGACTCCTAGTTGTACTTTCTACCTTTTTTTTTCTTAACCTAAAAATGAAAGTAAAATAACAGTGAGGGGAGAGTTGCAAACCCCCTTCAGAGGACCGGTTACACTTATTATTGTGTGAGCAGCATTCACCTTCAGCTTTACAACTTTTCACAAACATCTCCAGCCCCGTCCAGGCTGTGTGCATGCATCCTGGCTGTCCCTCCAGCTGTGCATACTGCCTCCACATCACCAGTCGGTGGCACTGGAGAGCTAGTCATCCCGTGGAACAAAGGAGTAAACAACTTTGTTTTTCACAGACGTGTCTTGATTTTTGTCTGGCGGCTTTTGCATTGAATGACAAAAGGAGCCCGGCTTAGGAGCAAAACAGTGTTTGTGTATTTTAAAGTTTGGAGAGAAAAAAAAAGGTGAATTCTGCTTAAAGTTTTCTTTGTTTGCCAACGTTGGAAGTGAATTTGATGTGTCAAGAAAAGGTTGTATGAGTGTAATGATCCGTTCATGTGCACAAGGTTTCTGTATTTGGCAACTATCCCTTTATTATGGTATTAAGGTAGTTGTTTTAATGGGGGGGTTCGGTAGCATTTGAGCATAGCTGTGTGTTTTTCATGTGTGCAGGGGTCCCGGCTGTGTAACAGTATGTTCTGGGTGACATGGAAGAAGTGGAGTAAACAGCTCTGATCCAGAGTGAAACTATTTTCCCTCTGAGCTGTGCAGGGCGGATCTCTGCCAGACAGGAGGCATGCTCAGTGGGCCTGTTTTCTTCTAAGAACCTGTAACCATCAATCATCAGGCCCTGTTTTGCTCGCTGCTGCTTCCACACCCAGTCTGCGTGTTTATTATGCTGCCTTCACACTCAGTCCGGAAATATGGCTATTTGGAAAAGAGCTGCGCTAAAGTAACCCAACTAAATTGGGGATTGGACTAGTTGTGGCATATAGTGTTCATGAAACTTTTATCTTTACGGTGTTTTTTACCGGTAATAATAAGTGGTTTCGGTCTGGCTTTGTCCAGACTCGTTCTGATGTTTGCGGAGAAAGGTGATAATTAAAGCCTGGTGAAGGTGTTGGCCTGATAAGAAATTGAGTGCTTGTTTGTTGTCAACATGAAAACTCAAAAACGTCTACTATATACTTATTGAAACTTTTTATTGAGCGAATAAAGTAGTCACGTCAACAGCAGTGCTGAGAAATCGATGCCAAGGAGGCGCACCTGAAGGCAGCACCAGCCTCCAGCCCTCTCCTGAGGCCTTACATAATATATTCAGAAAACACGCCCACAGCCTCAGCCTCAAAATAGGCTGCATCACCGAAGCTCAACAGTTTGAGCTTTAAACAAGGAAACAAAAGACACCCGAAGATCCTCTCCAGGACACTTTAAACACTGCAGGGCACGGATAGAGGAGACGCTCGCTTCTTGAGAGGACTCGTACAACCTGCAAAGATGATTTTCGACAAGTTGAAAAAGTTTGACATCGTCTTCGACTCTCCGGAGGTGGACTGTCCTCCGGTGTTCAGCAGCGGGGACGTAGTGTCCGGACGAGTGGTGCTGGACCTGTCCGGGGAGAGTCGCGTGGACTCCCTGAAGCTCCACGCAGAGGGTTTCGCTAAAGTGCATTGGACCGAGTCTCGATCCGCCGGCTCCAGCACCGCGTACACCCAGAATTACAGCGACGAGGTGGAGTACCTGAACCGGAGAGAGGTGCTGCTGCAGGCAGGTCAGTCAGCTCTGCGGGCTCGGTGACCTGAACCCCAGCATGTAAACCTTGTGAGCTAGTGTGGGACCAAAACAGCAAAACAGCAGGGTCGAGTCATTGAGCAGACAGGAAAACTGAAGTGTTTCGTGTGTCTGGGGACACTGGGCTGGTTGTTTGTCTGCAAACTGGAAATGCTGTTGTTTTCATGCGTCAGTATGCGAGTTAAATGCCTCCTCTGGTTGCATTGGTAGCTGGTGAAGTCAAGCAGTGACTTGTTTTTGTCAACCTTTTGTCGTTTTCCTCACATCACTTGTTTGGATTTGATTTCTAAACTTGTTGCTTCTGTATATCATCCATTTGGTGAGTGAAACTAAAGTGAAACTTCAGTTCACATGATTTTATTTGGAGTATTTTATTTGGAGGACTGTTTGCTTTGTTGTTGGGTACTTCCTGGAAGAAGTCAAACTCAGTACGCAGATTTAGATAATGCATAGAACTCAGAGAATCAAAGAGACAAAATACTTTTTTTGGTTTATGATTTCTTCTGCCAAAGGACAAGTTTTATTGTTGGTCATAACTCGATAGAGATGTATTTAATAAAAACAAACCTACTGTATAGGAAGAGAGCAAAACATGCTGCAACAGCTGTCTTTACACTCCTTTCTCATTGTGAAAACATCTGTTTTCGAACGAGGGAAAGTGCTGAGACTTTTCCTCGTTCGAAGACAGTCCTGGGTTGTTTTTCTCCACAGCGATGTGGGACAGCCTCAGGTTTCTGTCTCCATTCATTGGGCACAGAGTTGTTTTGGTTTAAAGTACAGACAGGAAATTCACGGCCACGGCTTCAGCAAGTGTTTGTTGTTTTCCTGCAGTGTTAATTCTCATTGCTACAGTCTGTGTGTTTCTTTAAAAAAGTTATACTGTGTTCAAGAGTGAGCTGATGCTTGAGCTTTTATTTTTGCACGTACAGCAGAAAGCTCACAGCAACCTTCCTGACCTATTAAGAGGATTTAACAGTGACAGTGTTGTTATTTCAAACCAACTTGGAGGTTCTAGCGAACAAAGGGACGCGAAACACATCGAGTCTGTTAAACACAAACACGTGTTCCCTGGACCTGTGCAGCAAGAGGGGGGGAAAAAATAGAGCAGGTCGAGACGGCTGTATAATACAGCTCGAGGAAAACATGTTCTCAGTCAGCACAGTGGAGCAGGAACTGCCCCTTCGAGCAAGCATGATGCCATGTGATTGCAAAGAAAGACAGAGGGATTTTATTTCAGCAAGAGTCGTACTCAGATCAGTTCTCACTTTGTCACCTTATGTGGCTCTCTAAAGAATGTGTGTTTGTCTTTTTAAAAGTTTGATCTGAATTGAATGGGTCAGCAGTTTTGTCATGATTTGAATGAATCACCTTGTACACAATCAGATGATCAAGAATTACTTTATGCTCTCTCATCCCTGATTATCTGAACTGAAAGTGAAAGAACCGCAACTTAAATTAGTTTTCCTTTCTTTCTGCTGTGCTCAGATAATGGCGAAGTCACCATCCTTCCCGCTGGCAGACATGAATTCCCCTTCAGCTTCCAGCTGCCTGAGGAGACGCTGGTCACCTCCTTTGAGGGGAAACACGGCAGCATCCGTTACTGGGTGAAAGTGAAGCTTCACAGGCCGTGGGCCACTGTCAAGAAGATCAAGAAGGAGTTCACAGTCATCGAGCCCATCGACATCAACACACCGGCTCTCCTGGTGCGCATCTTTGCATCACATTTCATGATGTTTTTGGGGGGGTGTTCTGAGGCATTTGGCTCATTTGGTTTCATTTACTCCCAGGCGCCTCAGGCTGGAACCAAGGACAAGATGGCGCGGGCATGGTACCGCAACTTTGGACAAGTCTCTGTAACTGCAAAGATCGACCGCAAAGGCTACACACCAGGTAAGAGTCTAGCGCCTAAAACAACTCTTTCACAGTCTTTCGAAAGTTTAGAAATGTCTGTAATAACACACTTTCCCTCCCTGCAGGTGAGGTGATACCTGTCTTTGCGGAGTTCGACAACTCTACCTCCAGATCAGTGGTGCCCAAAGCCTACATCACTCAGACACAGACTTTCATTGCCCGTGGCACCATGAAGCAGAAGCGCTCAGTGGTGGGCACGCTATGCGGTGATATTGTGGGCGCCAGATGCAGGGAGACATGGCACGGTCGCGCCATCAAGATCCCACCCGTGGGTCCCCTCCATCCTACAGTGCCGCATCATCAAAGTAGAGTACATGCTTAAGGTGAGCTCAGCCAGCAGCTGCTTTATTTTGCTACAAACTCAAATGCCTCTTTTAATACACGCTGCTGCTGCTCACATGCACACATGGCATTACAAATTATTTTCCTCCCACCAGGTCTGTGTTGATGTTCCTGGGACATCCAAGCTGTGTCTGGAGCTTCCGCTGGTCATAGGCACCATCCCTCTCCATCCCTTCGGCAGTCGCACCTCCAGCGTCAGCAGCCAGTACAGCGTCAACCTGGAGTGGCTGCGCATGGCCATCCCAGAGCAGCCTGAGCGTAAGTGTCCTTTTAATATTGTAGTGATTGAGAGATGGAGATGGTTTGGCATATCCAGGATGTTTTCACTCTTGACTCAAATTTAACCAATGACATTTGTACGTAGGCTTTTGGAAAAGTATAAAAAGACAGGCTGTGTTAGACTGTTTGTCTGCTACATTAATAAAACCCTTTCAAAGAGCCTCTGTAACCTCTATCAGGCCAAAATATCACTGGGTAAGATGCCAGCATGTATAAACAAAACAAAAGCTTCGATTCAGCAGAGATTCATGTTGGATCAAATCAGTGTTTGTTAGTGAAAAAGGCAGTAAATGTAATGTGGAGTTTTTAAGAGTTTTAAACTGTAGTGGTGACTCAGCAGTTTAGTGTTTTGGACCTATGACGTTCTGAGTCACACCAGTGGACTAATCCAGCCTGTTTCCCTGCAGCTCCTCCAGATTACAGCTCTGTGGTGACCGAGGAGGAGGCCGAGCAGCGCAACAATGCAGTGGTCCCACAACCTGCAGAAGACCTGAGTGGGATCCTCGAGCGCCCCCTCATGGCTTTTGTCCAAGAGTTTCGCTTCCGACCTCCGCCTGTGTACAGCGAGGTTAGTCAACAAATTCTGGAAACTTCACCCACCTACTCCTACTGTTTATTTAGTTTGATTGTTACGAATAAGGCCTTAGAGAGAATTATATTTTGAATGGAAACAAATCAGTGAGTGTAGGCTGACTCTGTCTTCGCACTAAATGTTTTGCTCAGAGAAAGATTGAATTATCTGCTTACTTAACCTTCATCGTATGTGTCTTTATTTCTATTTCCTGCCTACAGATTGACCCCAACCCTCAGCCCTTCAACATGAGACCTCGCTGCATGACGTGTTGAACCATGAGCCCTGCCTGAGCGTCAAGCGACTTAAATTAATGGAACAAATCAAGAGATTTGTCTTCTCCTGGATTACTTCTCTCTGATAAATGGCACCTGGTCCCACCAAGTGTCGTGGAGGGGGACTAGAGCGCCACGGAGAGGTCAGGAGACGGAGCTCACAGGAACTGGATGTCAGTGGAGGCCACTGTTTCTAATCCATAAAGTAAAGTGGACGCTTTCCGGTTCTGTTGCAACGAAAGTCACTTCTCCACATCAGTTCCTGTTCTCCCCAAGTGATCTTTGGCTCGTGGTGAAGCGAGCTACAAATACCTCCCAATCAAGGATTCCCTCATGTGAAGTGCATTTTGAGATTTAAGGAGTTTGGGACATACTGGGGGTGGGGAGATCACTTGATATTTGTCAGGTGGGGAGCTGGAGTTGCACCAGGTGATTCGACGTTTAAAAAACGCTCTTGATAAGGTGACTTCATGTTTAGAAGCAAATCGACATCTTTGAGTGGCGTTAAGAGAAAATCCTCGATCTCCAGCTCACCTTGTCTCGGCAAAACAGTAGATATTAACAACTTACATTGCTATGCATTGTGTGCCTGTGACGATTTCTACTGTTACTTAAGCACATACTGTGTCTGAAGGTGTGACGGTGGAACAAACAGGTCAAGTAAGCAGATGGAGATGCATTTTATGCATGCAGGTCACAATGTGTAAAGGGAAAAATATGTATGCCTTAATTATCTGCCGTTAAAGATTGCATGAGAGTTTCAGGGAGCCGTTCTCTCATAGAGATGAATAGAGCTGAATGTATTCTGAAAGTACTTTTTAGAACAAAAAAAAACGGTTGATTGTATGCGGACGAAATCCAAGAGAAGTGTTGTGTTAATGCAAAGCTTAAGGCACTGAAGTGTCGGATAGCCGTGGTTGTTGATTTTAGCACAGTGATTAAACAGGATGAGCAGTTTGTGTATAAAGCTGCACGGGGTTCATGGATTAGCTCTCGCAGCTGCTAAACAAAAGGAGGAGGAGGAGGAGACGGAGACCTCTGAGCCATGTGGCCTGAAGCTTTTTTTTGATGGGAGCCAGATGCCGCCGATGCTGCGGGGCGCTTTGTGAAGCTCGACCCGAACACACTGCTCAGCGTTCAAGTCGAGCCTCAAGCTGGAGATGCCACTGAAACATATGGACAAAGAACATTCCAAAAATAGAAAACGACGCGAGGACTATGTTTCATCCTCAGCTTCCAAATAAACTGTTAGAAGTATGAAAGAAGCCTTCAGGGTCAGCTGTGCGACTTTGGTGGCACGCACTGAAAATAATGTATTTTTATACAAATGCAATTGTTGATTCACAATCCTGCCAAAGTTTTGTAATAGGTTTTTTTTCTAATAAACCTTTTTTAAAATAAAGTTTGCCTGTGGTGTTTCCTGGTTTGTAAACCGTGTACTTTGTTAGGGAAATAGTAGAGAGCATGTTGTTTAGCATGTTGCATGCCAGTAGAATAGTACATCATGTTCAGCACTCTGAGTCAAAACTATATCATTGCCAAGGGCAGAGTTCACTGGAGAAACAAGCAACACTCAGCGGCTCAAAACAATAATTACAGATTTAAGTTTGGCCTGTGACAGCTCCAATAACGTGTACTTACGCAATACAGTTTCTCTGCGTGCTTTAGTTATTGCTTTTCCTCACCACTGAATTATCTGTCACAGTCCAGCTGATATATGGATCTCATCTGGTGTCCTCTTGTACAGTCTGTACTTTGTTTACATGAATATTCAACAAGGATGCCAGATATTTTTTGCCACATGTAAACACGTAACACATAGGAACAAACAAGCAGCTCAGTGAATTATACACAGTGCTACACAAAGCTATAAACATGGCTGAAGGCCAGGCTGAAGATAATGTCTGTTCACAGAATCATCTTAAAAGTAGAAGGACGGAGAGATTGTCAGTGCAGTGCTGAAGAAGGACAAGGATCCAGCTTTCATGCTCAAACAGCGCAGAAGTTATTAAACATTCTTACTTTCTTACCTTATTTTCCCACAGTGTCAGACCAATGCACCTTCAAATGAAACTCCGTAACAATTCCACAATATGCCTTTCTTAATCAAGGCTAAAAAGATTAGCTGATCAACTACAACAGTCAGAAGTCATGATGTCTTTCCGGCTTCTTTTTATTTTAAAACTGAAAACTTACATTGAGAAATTAGATCAGCTATAAAGCTACAAACTGAACTAAGACAATGCCCAATAGAAAAAAACAATAATAACATTAATCATTTGATCCTGACTTAATCTTAATCAAAACATCCGGAAGAATTATACCTAATTGATCGCAAAGTTTCTTCCTGCCTCTCAGCACCGGACGTTCAGAGGTCAGTCAGAGCAGAAAACACAAAGGTGTTGATATATTTGTGTGTGTAGGAAAGTTCTTTCTGTTCAGCTGCTCTGTGTACAGCATATTAAGAGTCTTTCATTGCCTGATTTGGATTCTGAGGAGCTGCAGTGGTGCTTTGTCAGCTTCCACGATTTTGCACAGAATAAGAAAAGGTTACTAAAGAACACTTAAAAAATAAGAAGTGGCCTGTTGTTTCATTATTTTATCGTTAATAATGAATGGAAAGAGATGTTATCACTGGATTTAAAAACAGGAGCCTCTGGAGTTTGTATTGCCGCTCTCTGGATCAGACACAGTGATCTCAGCTTTCAGCTGGGAGACATGAACACTCAGCACTCACTTACATCTGATCCAGGAAACAGATCTGGGTGCTCTTCATCAAGGACAGACACCTCAAGAGGGACCGAGGCCTGAACCCGAGCAAGCTGAGGGACAGTCCTCTTGATCCTAAAAAAACAGCTTCCTCCTCATCATGTAGAAATAAACAAAATCTATTCAGTCGTTTCACCCCTCAGGAGTATTTAACCTTTTTCTAGTCTAGTAATCTGGAGTGAGGTGAACATCCTTGAGCCACACACCCTGAGGCCTTCCCACTGTCGTGACTCTATGAACAGACGCGATGACTAAAGCGATCAAGGTGTTTCATCAGTTTGCCTACCATCCTGCAACATCCACCTCATTCCTGTCATCCGTGTTTATATGATGTTTTTAACTGATGTTCTGAGTTAGTTAGCATGAGTCACCTCACTGTGTAAAAAAGCCCTGTACCTTCTACCATTGTCAAACCTGCCTGTCTGGTTAGGTGTGGGAAATTATAGCTCATAGATTTTGTTTGTAGACATTCACCGCAGCCGTGCGGTTTCATTCTGTTTGTTCTTGTGTTTTTCCATCACTTTATTAATGTGTATACCTGAGCAGACAGTCAGAGACCTGAATGTGTTTCCATACAAGGGTTATTAAATTCATTTAATGTAATCATACGGTTATGAAAACTACTAGCGATACAGTCTGTCAAAAGTCTGTCAAAGGCTCCACTTATCATCTTATCTAACTTGTCCTCAGAGGTAAACTGTAATTACATTTACTTCTACCTGAAATATTGTGCTTTGTTACAACTATTTGACAGCTTTAATTACTAGTTACTTGACAAATATGAAGAGTTTATAATATCTGATGTTTTTATAGATAAAACTAGCCAGCAATTTAGATAATTGATTAGTTACTTAATTGTTTAGTTGCCTGAAAATAAATTGATTTAATGAACCATTTTATTAATTGTTTAAGTCACCTTTCATGCTTTTCTTTTTTTAAATTTTAATATAATATCACACTTTTGCATTTTTCAGTGTAATGAGGTTTTCCAAGAATTTATTGATTCACCAGATTAATCCAAACTACCACAGTGAAATGCTGTTTTTACGTTAAGGAGAAACCACAGCAGCCAGGGCATGTGCGAAAAACACACAAAACTTAATCCCAGTGTTTTGTTTGTCTGTTGTGAGCTACTTTAGAGATGTGGTGGTTCCTCTCCTTGGAAGAAGCCCTGCAATGTCTGTAGATATGAAAAGCTTATGCTAAGGTAACAAAAGTCGACAGGAATACACGAATGAAAACATGAAAACGTTCTTTCACACTTAGTAAAGAAGAAAGAATCTGAATGTGGAAACTCTCCCTGTAGATTCATACATTGTAACCTGCACACCTCCAGTCATGCCTCCGGGTGTTTTCTGGCCCAGATTCAAGGTGGACATGTTCAACAGGTATTTTAGAACATCTGTTTTTTATTTTTTTACCTGATTAAGCAGAAACATGCTAATATTTCCAAGTGCAAGAAAAAAACAGATAATAATAATCTCCTTGTATTTTACAAAATATAAAATTATAACTCTTGTAATAAAGCAACACCAAGAACAGGCCAACAATTCAGGGAAGTTCAGTGGTGTTGCATACCTGATTGCTAATTACATTTCTGATAAGAAATCAATTGGAAATGAATGAAGTGGTTTCATGACACAGATTGTTAAACACGTCATTGACTGTGCTTCATAAGAACATTAGGAACAAGTTTATTGTGGAAATGTGCCACAGTTTCACTGTAGCTCCCGAAGAAGCAGGTAACAATGATGCCAAATGTCTCACTAACTGATGCTACTTTAACGGATTACAGATTGGAAGACTTACAGTTAGACGGCTCAGTTACAAGAAGCGCTCGAAGAGGAAGTTTGTTCTTGTTCTGCTGACTATTGTGAGTCTCAAAACAATGTAACTACAGAGAGCGTTACTACAATGTAACTCCAAGTGCACTACAAACATGTAATAATAGGTACAAGGACATCCAAGGATAAACTATCTTTACATATCATAAGTATACGATTATTTGAATACATTCTTACACACTGTAGTCTGTTCAGCACAGTATCAGTGGTATGTCACTACATGCAGTATATTTAAAACTTGAACTTATTATCATCAATTTCTTTGCTGAAGCTCAAAGTTGGCACATTTAAATAACTGTAAAATCCTGACGTGTTATTTTATTTTTGTCAAATCTACAAACCTCCATGACTTTTTTTTTTACAGTCCCTGTGCACCTTGTTATGTTGTTATATGTTAAGTCTATCTGTTTTAATAAGCTTCAGAGCACAGTAGAGAATTACAGAGATGTAACTCTCATTTTGCTGTCACTATCCAGCCCCAGCTGGCATGTCAGTTGTACAATACCACAGAATACTGACTATGTTAGTTTGTGTGTATTAATCATGAGGTTATTGGTCAAGTAATTGTGCTTATTTTGCACTTTTTTGGACAGACATCTGACAAAGTCGTGATTTATCCCGTCTTTTAACCACAGATGACAACATGAAGGGTACAACTTGATGAACCAACACCAAGACTGTCCAAAATATCAAGAATCAGCAAAAACCCAGACTAGATGAGTGATGAGTGACAATAATGATGATCAGCAGACTGTGTGTGTGTGTGTGTGCGCGCGTGTTAAAACTGTGGGGAATTCACTCGCTCAGGGTTCATGAGGCGAGTTGTCATTGGAGACGTGTGAGATGTTTCAGGGATTTTTTTGCAGCGACTCTGGAGAACAAAACAGGAACATAGTTTGACGTCTTTGATGTTACAAGACAACCTGTTATGTAATATCCAGAAACCTCTTCATCAAAAAAAACATGAGTCACCTGATTTTATCTATAAAGCCAATGTGCTCTATAGTTAAAGTAGATGGGGTTTAGATCCTGACTGTCCATAGTTCATATCCAGGTCACTATATGATATTTTC
The DNA here is from genome assembly GCA_014281875.1 of Nibea albiflora. Taxonomy (NCBI): domain Eukaryota; kingdom Metazoa; phylum Chordata; class Actinopteri; family Sciaenidae; genus Nibea; species Nibea albiflora. The sequence goes on along the minus strand of CM024792.1, from coordinate 8,828,989 downwards.
CACCATGACAGATGTGTGTTTTGACAGGATCTCTTCAGACTCCTTACAGAAACACATTTCCTTGCCTCTGGCCTAATACAACTAGTTCAACCCTTTCCTCAAACATCCGTCTTTAAAGTTCTCTGTTCTATCACGATATAACACAATATCAATATACAGTGCCACCAACTGTTTGGTAGTTCAAACATTACAACATGTATGTGTATCCATTAGAGAACACGTGTGTTTAGTGTAACAAAGACTGGATGGGAAAACTGTTATTGTCAGCTGCTGTTGAAGTCTGTCAAAAGTTGCATCTTGTGTATTTTATATATCCAGTGATACATTTTTAGCTTGCATTGGAAACTATATGGCAAAGCGAATGTGACGCCTATGTGCACACATCGTTTGCATGTCATGTACTTTTGCTTTGGGTCTGTTTTGTCATGGTTTGGATCATTTGTTTCCAGTTGTAGTATGGAAATTTGGAATACTAGAGCATAGAGGTGTCCTTTCCTGTTTCAACATGACAATGCCTCCACGCATAAAGTAAGGCCCATAAAATGGTTTTCTTTGTTAATGTGGACTTGACTGACCTGCACAGAGTTTTCTTTTACTGCATTATGTTTATTTAACAGCGTTAGTTACTTAACCATGAACAATTCCAGTATGTTTTGCCTTTAGGGACAAAGATTTTTTGAACAGATAGTAATGTATACCACACCGTGAAAACAAAGCACATTTTTGCTGTTAAAAGTTAACAAGCCAAAACAGAAAACAACATGGGACGGCTAGAAATGTTTCGCTGCACACTGCGTGTACAAAGGCCCACTGTATAGTGCAACAAGCTCTGTTTTCCATCAAATGTAAATGTTTTATGCAACGTACAATATCAATGTTCTCATGGCAGATAACGTGTGTGAGAGAAGTTTGTTACTCATAACTGAACTGTCAGGATTGAATCCTTTGATGTCACAATCAAGCTGATGATCTGATCAGTCAAGTGTCACTTTCAGCCACGTGATGCCCTCATGCCTGGATGTATGCACTGTGACATTAGGATGTCAGCTCTGGTTCACATCAACGCCTTGTTGACTCTAAAGAAAGAGAGGGTGGGTGCGTGGAGGGGGGGGATCAGCTTGCAGCTCCCCTTCCTTTTCAAGACTTCATGGAAATGAGTGTAACTTCAGAGGGGTCACAGAGCATACAGCACAGAGCTGCACGCCAAGCTGCTCCCCAAAATATTCTGGAGGGGGAAAAATACCATGCAGGAACAAACAACATCCCCAAACGGCATGCAAAAAGAGCAGCTTTGTTTATGTCTGCTCCTCCCACGGTTGAAATTCATGGTTCTACAAAATCTACTTGTTGCTTTGTGCTGTGTATGATCTGTCTCTCTTTGTTTCAGAACTCTGTGGTTCTCTTTGTTCGTGAATCTTCCTCAGTACAATGGAGGCTGCACACAGAGCCCAAAATGCATGATGTGATGAATTTTAACAAGTTAATCAATCTTCAGTATCTTGAGGTGCCATCGCCACAAGCCACAGTGTGATTTTATGAGATATAAAACAAAAGGTGATGATCTGATCAGCACCTGCTCGCACAAACTAACAACGCTGAGGAGAAGGTGTTGCTTTTAGAGTTATAGTTAGTGCTGTTGTCAGATGGCAGAATGAATGCATTAAAATTTGGGCTGAGATGCAGGCCTATGTCTCTGCTTAATTTACACACATACTCAGTTATTAATGTTGCTTCTAATAAATTATTAGTGCATTATAGCTCATTCTGAGAGTTGTGTCACTGGAGTAAACACTGCTGTTTGCTATAGAAACCGTGTGTCTCAGAAATCATCAGCTTTTAATGAGCTGAGGAAAACAGCTCTGCTTTCTGCTTAATGACAATGCATTTTTCAGATAATAAGTTGTGGTTTATTTTGCTTCAGAATTAGGAGGGGTTTTTTTTCTCAACTCATACGGGAACACTTAATCAGTCATGTGAAAAAAATCACAAACACATTTGCACGGTTGAACAGAGCAGGGATTTGAATTTAGAACATACATTTTAAAAAATATGCTTTAAATTCAAACTCTGTGTTGCACATTTCAGTGGCATCAATGAATCAAGTTACCTGTTCAAATACACACACGTGTGTTAAATGTGTAAAAGGCATATGCAAGCTATTTCCCCTCTCCATACGGCGTGCACGTGGTTTTGTTGTTAGGTTGGGAGGACTGGCTGCCTGCCAGGCCTGCAGGGAGAAGCTTTCTCCTCCATAATGTGACAAACATGAAAGCAGCGTTCAGGAATGTATTTTTCTTGGATAGAGAACAAGATTAGCACATAGTTCTCTCTTTCAGAGCTGCAGAGCTGAAAAACAATGGCGGGGGTAAGCTGATGAGACGAGAGAAGTTTTGACTTGAACATATTGCCCAATCGTCTTGCTTTCCAGGCTCAAAGAACACTATGTCCCATGAATGCAAAACAAACCAGATGTAAATACTCCTAAATCAGAAATAGGGGGTGTGGCACAGCTCGGTGTCACATATCCTGTATAATGCTGAAATGTATAGAAGGAGAAGACTTGAAGTAACCTCAGGGCTTGAACTATAGTAGCCTGTGTAATTTCTTTGCTTTCCTCTGCTTGTTACAACACCTCAAGAGGGAGTTTTTATAGTTAATCACTAATAGCTGCACAGTATTTCTAATCCCAGAGTCCAGTGTTAAAACTTCTGATATGAAACAGCAGCTGAAACAGTCAAATAATTCAACCAAATTCACACTTCTGTATCATGGTGGCCTCCCGTCTCCAGGAGGGGAGAGGTTTTGTTTTCTCACAGCATGAACTGGATATGTCATCCGAGTCATGTGGAAGAGAATTAATTACTGAAAAGAGCCCAGTTCTTATCCTTCCAGCCTGTATATGTGTGGGCCAACTGCTTCTCTGGGTTGTTTCTGGTCTGATAGTTGTCTGCGTCGTGTATTGTTGGAGTCCTGACATCGACAAAAAAATGTATCCAGCGGTGCCTGTATCAGCTTGTTAAACCTCTCCCTCCTCTTGATGTGTGTTTAAAAACAGCACAAATGCAGTCTATATGGTTTCTGTGTGGAATTATTTTGTTCGTGCGTGTTTTTAAATAGCAACAAAGCAGAAATCATGCTGTAGGAGCCATAGACACATGTGGTAGTAGTCAGATGCCACTCTCTCTCTCTCTCTCTCTCTATGACCCTTGACCTCCTCCCAAGGTGCTGATTTACTGTAGGAACTGACGTATGCTGAACTGCTGCACATGCTATGGATGGCTCTGGATAAGAGCATAAGATAAATGCCTAAAATGTAAATGTTCCTTGATTCGGCCTCTCGAGGACTTATTGTTACCACGCTATGAGAGACTCCTTGTTTGGAGGGATCTGATCTGCTGAGGGGAGGTGTAACTCCCTGCAGGGAAAGACGAAGGGCTGTGGTTGGTTGAGACATTAGGGGTCGTAAGACTGCCCTGCCTGCAGTCAACAAGAGCTGATGGAGAGGAGAGCAACGAGGAAAAGAGAATGAATCGCTTTAAGCGTGTAAGTGGAAAAAGACAGACCTGCTATTGTTAACCACTTAGTGAATCAAGTTTTACTATGGGGGGGGGGGGGGGGGGGGCAGCAGTTATTGTGGTATTCTTGCCATATGATAATAGGTCAGTTAGGTGATTTTAAGGATAGTCAGAGAGGTCAATGACCAGTCACCCTGTTCGCTGATTACAGAGTACAAGTACGACATGAAACCAACCATTCCTCCTTTGAAAAAAGATATTTGATCATCTAGTCATCTGATTCACGTGGAACTACACCTAAGATGTGACAGAAGTGAAGTGACACTAACAAGAGTACAACAACAACAAGAGTACAATGACACTAACAAGAGTACAACAACAACAAAAGTACAATGACACTAACAAGAGTACAATGACACTAACAAGAGTACAACAACAACAAAAGTACAATGACACTAACAAGAGTACAATGACACTAACAAGAGTACAACAACAACAAGAGTACAATGACACTAACACGAGTACAATGTGTAAAAACTTTCCATGTACCGATTGAGAGAGACATCTGAACTTTTTTGTTGTTGCTATAAAGGAAACTTCCATAGCCTTGTAAATCTACCTGCTAATGTTGCACCATAGAACATTTGTAAAGTGATATTTTTGGTATTAAACAGCGTCATATGTGGCACAGTACCTTCTCTATTACATTCACAAGAACACGTGGAACACTATCTACACATATCTGTGTCCATGAAGCTCAAATGACTTCCTTTGAGAAATAAAAGGTTAAATATAAACTTGTTTCTGACTTAAGATTCCAGATTATTCATGCTTTGTTCAATGGTTGTCAGGGATTTCCACGCCTGTGTAGTTTATAGGAAGAAGAAAGGTTATTCTTCGAATGCCCCACAGTCCAGTTTTTCTACGGTTTGATGGTTTGATTTACTTAAAGAGAAGGCAAACTGAGCCGCTGATATTTACACATCTATTTTGAGACCTCAATAGTAAAAGCACTATTTGGTTCTTACATTATGGATTTATGTCATATATTATGGTATGCACGGAGAAATGTTCTGTCCAAACAGTAAAGGTTGGAAAATGACAACACAAATAATGCCACTGTATGAAATATACATGTTTATTGATGTATTTGTTAACAACTCTAACTCTAACATATATTGCAGGCCGGCCTGTAAACAAACAGTGACTGACAATATAATAACACTGTTGTATTTATGTAAAATGTCTTCATAAGATTTAGAGAGTTATGTAACACATATGACAAAGTGAACACAGAAACAAATTTCTGTGTTCACTTCTCACAGCCCATCCTCTTACTGTCGTCCCCTCGGGAGGAAGTGCTATCCTGGGTTTTGACGTCAGGCTTTAGGGGTAAGTAAAGCAGAAACTAATCAAGGGAAGAGTTCCCATGTAAACAGAGTTGTGGTCACTGTCAATAAGATTTAGATAAAGAGACAAACATGGACCAAGGTCAAGTTTGGAGATTTGGGAAAAGACGATGAATGGGAGCAAGAGCATGTAGTGTTGTATTTCTTCTTTTTCCATTAAGATAGTGTGCAAAAAAAAGAAGGGATGACCCAGTTTACCTCCTGACACAAACATGCTCCATAAGCTTTGCTCATGAGCACTCTGCAGTTGCCTAAGGGCTGAAGACTGCGAGCTAATAGGCCAGGGTGAGGTGAATAATTAAAAAAAAAATAGGTCAGGGTCATGCACACTCTTATCCGTGAATTACAGACTATATAATGATTTTAATTCTCAAATATGTTTGACCAGGACACAGTAGTGGAAATTCACTGAACTGTAGATAAAAGTTTAAAACAGTGACAGCTTTTCCTGTGTGTTCTGTGCACTTCTATGATCTGGCAGCTAAAGCTGCTGAAATCCATAACATCAATGATTTCATTTCAGAGAATCAGTTTGTGGACAGTACAATAGTGAAATATTTTCCCTTTATGTTAAGGGAAAATCACCTTGAGCAACTCAAGCAACTTGATTCATGTTGGTGCTTTGCTCTCGCCCACAGGTAGCCAACATGTTTGGCTTTGATAGGCAGTTTTTCTTCCCAAAAGCTGCACTTAACGAGGGAATGAATCACATTATTTCTGCCTACAAGGGAATTAAATTCCTCCACTTTTCCACTCTTCTCAACAGAGACAGGCACCCACCCCCAGTCTAGTCTCACTATTGGTTTGCTTGTCTCCAAAGCAGAAGTTCAAAAGTGACCTTCTGTGATGTGACTGATAAAAACCTCAAAACAAAGAAGAAATCTGACGACGACAAAGATAGAAATCACAGCATGCTTCCCATTTCACAGAATTATGTGACAAAGTTAACTTCAATAAGCTTTTAAAATTGTGTATTCAGATGATGAAAATATGGTCATTTAAGCAAAACCTTTGGTATGTGACATTTTAGGAGACAAGCGCGTGTGTTGTGTTTCTCCCACTGGCTCATGTGGGATGAGGTGGTGTGATGGGGGAGGTATCCCTGACTCATGGCTCAGTATGTGTGCACGTGCAGTTATGCACCGTGCCACTGTGTGAATGTCCAGCCAAGTTTATTGTATCATCATGAGCGTCTCTGTGGGAGGTTTAGTGTGCAGACATGTCGCCAGCTTCACGCTGTTGACACAAAGTGTTTTATTAAAACCTGAACAAAGGATTTTCACTAAAAGTTCCCCTGTATTCCTGCCAGCTGACTCCGGTCTGTGGGAACAGAGATGCATTATTTAATTTCTTCTTACAATAAGAGGTGTGAACCTAGCCTGTTCAGGCAGGTTACCATGGACATATCTGCAAAAGCCCTAAGTGCCGAAATGTTCACTGACAACATTATTTATTTAGTTTTCTTTTTGTTATCCGCTCTGCCAAAACGATATCCAGTTGTAACAACTAAAGCATGATAACAAAACTTTTTCTTAAGCTCAGGACTGTTACCTCTGACTCACGATTTTTAATTCATCATACCTGAAATCCTTGAAAAGTTAGGCTGTGATATAATATTACATTATTAGAAAACCTTTTTGGTCACTAATGTTTGCTAACTTAACTTATGTAACAGTATTACTGCACAGGGCCTAGAAACCATTTCATCAGTATCACTGACCTGCTTGGATTTTGTGTGCACTATCTCAGCTGTTTTATTGTGAGAGGCATGCAGGTTATAAACTCGGCTGTGTAGAGCAATAAAACGACGACTGGTGTGTGAAATGTAAACACCCTGTGGAGGGAAGGGAAACAGAAAGCAAGATAAAGGAAGAGAAGACAGGCGGTTTAAATGGTCACATCCATGCATTAAAGTCAAATATGTCCTGTTTTTTATCATTTCCAAACCACAAACTCTATTTTTAGTCATTGGGTGAACAGAGAACGTGCGTGCCGTGACCCGACGCTGACTCTCACCAGCAGCTTTGACGCGTAAGTTCAGGAAGATAAAAGCTTTGCTAGTTGTACATTTTGTTCTGTTCTAACCACATGTCTCTTTGCAGGAGGAAGTAAACACACGCTTTACAAACTTTATCACGTCTGCTAAAATGAAGTTGTCATGAGGTTGTGATGGCAGGCCAGATTTAGCTTTATATCTCTATTGTATTTATGGTTCTTTTATCTTTTTTTATTAGGCACTCTTATTACCGATTCAGGGTCACAGAGATACATAAGCGGTTTCAAACTCCAGGATTTCAAAAACAAAAAGACAATGCCACCAAAAAGTCATCATGTCATATTTACTGTAAAAATAGTGACTCCATCTTTGAAGCGGCACTAATCAAGACTGAAATATCTTAGCGACTATTTGATGCATTGCTATGAAATCTTTCTTTTTTAGCATTTTTAAGTTTTTATTGTTTTGGCATTAGGTTAAGTCTCAGCTCTGTTTTCAGCTTTGTTTATGACTGCAGCAAAAAAAAAAGAAGAAGAAGAAAATATGATAAACCATCCATGTCTCACCTGTCCTATTCAAACTGTAGACAGCGCAGACAATGTTAGCAACCGGCTAGTGAATATAAAAGGCAGCCCTTTGTTGCATGTCATCCTGTCTCAACCCCTGACCTGTGACAACCACGGCCTTTATAACTTTTAATGACATAGACGTCTTAAATATCTTTTCAGTTGTTGGTATGTTTACCTGAAATTTACAGCACCCCAGTCCAGATGTGAAACTAAACATGAGGCTCGACTCAAACATCCACTCATCAAAACATTAGCACAGGAAGACGGAGGAACTGCTCGTACCCAAAGATTTAGTGGGCGCTTCCTACAGAAAGCACAAGCTCAAAATGAATCCCAGATGATTTTCTACATAGCATGACTGTCCTCTGAGCCTTCATCATGGAACATATGTGACATGTTATGTCTCCTTACATTTAGCAGTGATGTGGGAGGAGAAATACTTTGCAGATGGGAAACTGGGAGGATAATGATTAAAATCAAAACAACACAAGCTGCTTGAAAGTGTTCAGCTATATATTTTCCATTTAAATGTACAGACTGTTTCCATTATCCAAAACAACCATTGGATTAAACTTGTGGATGTTGATGATGGTTGGACAGTTATCAATACTGGCTTCCCTGGAGAGCTCCATGACCTTTAAATTAGTTTTTCTTTCAATATTCAGTGAATTATAAGATAAAGGGGAACTCTGGGCAGTGAACTCAGTTTTATTTTTGGTTACGATTCTGATTGTGCTTAATTACAACTTGTCTTGCTTGTGAAAAGTGAAAATAAAAGTATTTGCTGTTCTCAGTCCTGATAACGTATGTAGATAAGATCTGAGGTCAGCGAGTCCATGCAGCGCTGCTGAGAGACGTGTGGTTTGAGATTTGTGTTATGAAAAATAGCCTTAATAAAAACTATCCATAATTAAGTCCAGATCTCCACTTTAATCTCCAAAAAGTGTCATTGTGCCAGAAGGGACATGTCTACACACGTTATCACCTGGACTAAGATTAGCTCACTAAAGTGAGCGTAAACACATTTGAGGTGGTTTCAGTGTCACTTACACCTCTGTATGAGGGCTGACTATACTTTCACTTCATTTAGGTCTCAGGTAATGAAATAAAACAAGCTTCTAGTTTTACACTGCAAACACTTCACAGGCTTCACAGATATCAGTTTATCTGATGAGTATACATTAACCCGCTGAGGTGAATCACTGGGATGGGAAATTGCTGCAATAAGGGTATGAAAATCTGTAGTTTTCCCTCCATGGTTGAGGGATGCTGCTGTAAACAAGCAGCAGTAAAATGGCTCCTCAGCTCAGTTAATGTAGGTAATATGTGTCACCTCTGAGCTTCAACCACTGATCTGTTTTAGTACATTTAGCAGGCTGGATAATTCAGTGCCTGCACACTTCAGACAGGTTTACTGAGGTGTCAGGATAGCAGGGTCATTTTTCACACCTCTCATCATTTTGTCCTTTGTTAATGGTTTACTTAGCAAAGTTAAACCTACATACAACCAAGAATTTTGATCTCTTGGTCAGTCCATCACTTTAATGACTAAAACTTTTTACAATACAATCTACAATTTACAATTTTACATTTATGGTCCCCAGAAGATGAATCCAGTAAACCTTGATCATCCCCTGATTGTTGTATTGTTGCTGTAGTGACACCAGGTCAACAATACTATATACTATCATATATATATATATATATATATATATATATGAAGTGTCTCAACAGCCATCGGATGAACTGCCAGAGACGTTAGTTCTGACTGTCATTGTCCCCAGAGTGTGTAACCAAGCAGCGAACTCCAGTGCTGGGAAATGACCATGCAGAAAACGTATTCCTCGAGCAGTCGCTTGAGACAGGCTGCAGAAGTGAGTCACACTCCATAAGCGCCTATCCCTCCACCATCTACTCCATGCATACCATACAAGCCTGTACATTCATGACTTTGGTGATCCCCTGACTTTCTTCTGGTGACCATGAGATTGTAATGACTCACTCACTTGTCCCTTTCATGGAACCCCATCATCAAGTCAAATCATTCACTTGTCTAATCATTTGTTTTATGAACAGATTCTTCAAAACTAACGAAACTCCCATCAGCCTCATCTGCACTCTGTGTTTAGTGCTGATGAGCATCTGTTAGCACGGTAACACTCTAAACTGCGATGGCAAACACAGTTGCTGGACATCAGCATGCTAGAAATGCCATCATTAGTTAGCATTTAGCTCAATGTACCGCTGTGTGTAAATACAGCCCCTCAGAGCAGCTAGCATGGCTGCAGAGTGTTGTTGCAGCAGCACTTTGCTTTTACTAACTACTGCTTATACTTGCTGCTGCTCCCTCTTTATTTTCTTATCTCTTCATCCACATGAAGCCTCGACGCTGAGAGAGCAACAACAACAACTGGCCGTGATGTCACGATTGGAGGAGTGTGTTGTTTTTGCTCGGCTCATCCCCTGGAGAGGCTACAGTGTCGGAGGTTTATACAGGCGAGCGCAGTTGTTTTGGAAGAAGCACTTCAGCAACTTCAGACTTGGAAACAGTAAAAACAACCTCACGTTGTTTTTACTGTTGTTTCAATCCTCTGTTTGGCTAAAGGACCTGAGAGTGTTGGCTGCATTTTATGTGGATGAAAAGAAGAACACACTGTGACAAAGATAGTTAAATACAAATCATCAAACATCTATTAAATAAACAGTTATGGTTCAGATTATAATGGCTATTATTAATACTGAAAATAAGAAAAAAACAAGCAAGCAAGCAACAAGCAATTGACTTTTTGATTTTTTCTTTTGACACGTGCTGAGGTGCTGATTCCTCGGCTAACACGTTCTCAGACTTTTGGAGAGTGGTTGTGACTTTGTGGAATTACAGCCTGTTTGCCAACGATAGAGGGGGTTAAACAGAGGACAACCTCCCTTCTCCCTCATGGCCGCAAGCCTTTGGGCCCTGCGCCACCACCTTCTTCCCCTTTCCACCCCTCCACCATCACCCCACCCACAAGCTCACAGCAAACTGCTACTTCAGAGGAAGTCCTGCTGGTCCCGTGTCGAAGGCCAACAAAACACGCTCTTCTCTCAGCTGGTGAACGTGCAGGGATGAATCTGAGGCCAAACACCCCCGTCATCCTCACCTCTCTGTCTATTCCTCCATCCCGCCCTCTCAGCTCTCTCCCCCTCCGTTTGTTTTTCATCGCGAGGAAAGCTGAAACCTGTCAGGTTTGTTTTTCTCCCTCTCTTGGCAAAGTGCCTGTTTTTAAAGCCCAGGTGTTGGTGAATAGGGAGTCATCTTTCAGAAAAACATGAGGTGACTCGCTGGGTCATGTGGGAGGAGTGGAAGGGAGGGAGGTTGACGCGGCTGGATTTTGGCGTCTGTCTTGTTTTCACCTTTCAAACCAGTTGGACAGTCTGTCAGCTGCCAGTCAAAAACACGTTCTTCTGTGATGACTTAGTTCTCATGTCATGACAGTTTGTTTTTCACACTCTTCTCACGACATATATATACACACATAATTAGGCCAAAGGGGACATCTTCTAATGTCTTTTTTTGTCTTATCAACAGTCCAAAACAACATTTATAATGAAATAAAGCAGAGAAAAAATGTGTTAAATGATTATTCGGTTATTAATATTTGGTATATTAGCATAACAATAATTTAACTGACTTATTGTTTCAGCTCTAAAAATGACACATCTTATTTTCTGTCACATGATAAATTCTTGTCATAACTTTTTAGGGACACTGTGGATCCTGAACAATCTTGTCATAACATAAGACATACAGTTTGTTTAAGTAGATTGTGTGTGTGTTCTAACCTGACAGTTAACGATTTTCACCTCTTCGAATAACTTAATGTCTTCCAACATACACAGTAAAAAGTTTCTCTTCATGAGCTACAGATTTGCCTTTAAATGAAAGTGAGGCTTTTCCTCACAAATAAAATATGAAATTTCGGGTTTGCTTTGGGCTCGGGCCTGCAAATCAAGTTAATTGGTCGGGCTCGGGCCGGGTCGGGCTTTAATACCCGCAGGCCGGGCCGGGTCGGGCTGGATTTTTTAGGCCCGATCTTACCTCTACTGTGAGTTCCCCTTCATTTCCAGCCTGGCAAGTGATATTACTTTCATGTTCATAGGGCCATGTTGCCATGTGTTACCATTGCTAAGAGCAATATTCTGTAAAATCAAACAGAAAATAAAACTACATTTTTATTTTTTTATTATGTAATTTATTCGTCATTTAGTGCGTTTTGGATTAAATGAAAGAATTGTACAGAAAAAAACATACTGTTCTTTCATACTGCTCTGTCACAGTAGCTCTGAGGTCCTTCAGCCTGGATCTGCTCCTCTGGAAAAGAAAAGAAGATGAACTCAGTGGGGAATCTTTTGGGGAAACAGAACTGGGAAAACAGATTCAACCCCTGATGTTTCCCCCCTGACATCCATCCACCAGAACCCCATGGGAAACCACATAGCTGTGCTCCTGCAGCCAAAAGCCCAGCTGGAGAGTCACAAGGTCACTCAGCTGATTTAATTCTCGGTCCAGGTCACATAAATACACAACAGTGGGAAAACGTCCAGCACAAGCCGATGTTCTGAGGATTGTTATGAAGATGAATTTACACATTTTTGGCATCAAACATCAAATCTGATCTCATGTGTGTGTAATGATCCATGAGAAAATGGATGGAGACGGATGGATGTGACTTGCCAGACATATTTGTTAACACCATTTTCTATTTTGCTGTTGAAGATACCACAAAAGATTACACAGGTTATATTTCTTTCAATACTTATTTGCAAATTAGTTGAGTATAGATCTAATTTCTAGGTTTGACTAAGACAGGTTTAACAATGTAAGTATGAAACCCATAACTTGAGAGACTGTGTCAGGTTTGAAGTGGTTTTGATTGAACATACAGTATCATTTGGTCTTCTTTCTGTCTTTCTTTCTTTCTTTCTTTCTTTCTTTCTTTCTTTCTTTCTTTCTTTCTTTCTTTCTTTCTTTCTTTTTTCTTTCTTAGATATTTTTAGCTGAAGGGTGACAGGAATGTCAGGGGAGAGAGAGAGATGGGGAATGACATGCAGCAAAGGGCCACAGGTCAGATTCAAACCATGGGCCGCTGCAGCAAGGGTTGAGCCTTTGTACATGGGGCGGCTGCTCTGCCATCTGAGCTAAACAACATAATTTTCATCAAATGAAAATTTCTTTTTTGAGTTTGTTGTTTTGCAGATGCACTTACTGAAATGTTGATATCATAGTCGTTTATATTGGTCTCTATTCTTACATTATACATGACTGACGGTGAGTTTCCTTTTGCAAACAACATTCACCCTAAAGTAGCAGTCAACCCACACAGTTTTATAGTTCTTGAGCGCTGCATCTGGCCTGCATTAAACTGTGACTGCACCATGCTCATTTTCTCGTCCATCAAATGTACACTTACAATGCACAGAACTATGCACGGCAACTGCAAGGGATTATGTAAGAAGTCTCTGGTCACGCCATACACTAAACAAAAGACTAAGAATAATAGTGTTTTGATGGTGGAGCGACAGACCGAGGGACAAGTCGCATGCAAAGAAGAACGAGAATAGACCAGAAGAGAGAGAGAGACAGTCTATGAAACAAACCCACAATTTAAAAAAAATACTATACTTATATGGCAACATTTTGTTATTTCTTGATAAGGTAAAAAACAGATGAGAACTAAAATGTGGAGAAGATTGAGCGACCAGATGCACGCTTTTCTTTTTCCTTATCACAAGTGTCTGTCAGTCTGTGAACATATGTCATGATGAAAGCAAGCCTGCATATGTGATTCCATCTGTGAAACTGAAGCATGATGAGGACTCTCTGTACCTGAAATCAGTAAGGCACAGGAATGCCTCTGACACAGAAGACTTATTGTGGGGACATATCTGATGTAAAATCAGCAAAATCAAATAGACCAACCAACCAAAAACAGCCTCTTGGATGGATGAAGGAATGAAGACAAACAGGCAAACTTGGTGACCTGCGATGAGAACACAAAGTGCCAGTGTCAAACCCAGGCTGTGGTGGATTAGCTGCATGAACAACCTGACAACAAAAACATCCAGATGAGCTGTGACACAATCGAGTCCTGCACAGCAGTCTGTGATATATAAAAGTCATAGAAACTGGTGTAAACGCAGCAGAATCTTTCTGATCATGCACACAGAAAACAGTCTGTGTGCATGATCAGATACCAAATGAACAAATGATAGACCAACATGTGCACAGGAGAATACAATTATAAATACAGCAACAACTGACGACCGCTCTGCTGAATACCAGGCACAAAGAAATCTACACACACACACAGACATGCACGCTTCCTCTGTGCAGCACCAGCTGTGGTGAGGCTCCAGACATTTAAGTGTGATAACATATGGAGGATGTGCGTGCCTAACAGTGTGCCAGTGTGTGTGTGCATAAGAGAGAGAGAGAGAGAGAGAGAGAGAGAGAGAGAGAGAGAGAGAGAGAGAGAGAGAGAGTGTCTGTGGGCAGCCTCTCTGCTTGTTTGGACTGGAATATGTCTGTATTCATTTGTGTGTGTGTGTGAGTGCTTTCAGCTAATGTGCACGCAAACTGACACCATTGTTCAGTCTGTTTGTCAGTGTGGAAATCCCAGTATGAGCAGCACCAATGTGAGGAGGGAAATGTGTGTGTGTGTGTGTGTGTGAGTTTACTGCAACACAAACAAATACATACAGCAGTTAAACACAGGTTATGAAACAAATATTAATACACGGAGAAATGGATATCTGCACCAATAAACACTTCAACTATCTAGAGCTAAATCCAAAACAAGCCTTTCAGGTTGAGAGTGCAGAGCTCAGAAAACCCTGAAACAACAAACCAAAGTCGTTCTCTAATGACTGCCTGCAGCAGTCAGCAACAATACAACTTTTGGCTGTGACCTCTGACCTCTTTACTGCAGACTTCCTGTAATGCTTGCAGTAAACACATTTGAAGTGATTTTACTCTTGACCTCATTAGAAATCAGCCACAAAAGAGCATCAAGAGGCTGAAATGTCGATAAATTATTTTACTTCAGGAGCCAGTGAACAGTGTTGCATATTTTCTTTCTTTTATCTGTGTGTGGCTTTCTGTGCAAACACGGAGGCTCAGATCTGACGTACAGTTTGCGTCATTTCAGAGCAATTTCACATACAGTACGAGTTACTTTCAGTCATCTCTCACTTTCACTCTTCACCACAGCTAAGATTATTAGCAAACTGTGCATATCGTCAATTTGGCCTGATACTGTTGAACACAGTAATCTATTTTGTAATTTGTCATGCCACCTATGCACAACTTAGATTCTTCTTTTTGTGTTGTTTTTTGTTCCTTTATATATATATATATATCTTATTGTGCATCATATATTAAATAGCTATATTTGGCTCCTCAAGATTTTCTACAATTACAAAACATTTTTTAAAAAGTTGTCATGCATTTTCACAGACTGACATGTTCAAGCGTGAGCTGCAAAACATTTGCAAAGCATCGGACTAACTCATGGCACTCGCCTCGACTTCAAAGGGGAAGTGAAACTAAAAACTGTGTATGTAGCTGGGAACATCAGGCCCCACCTCTCACTCTTCTCTCATTGGCTGTGCTGTTGTCAAGCGCATTTAATTAAAAAAAAAAGTCACTGCTCAGCCAATCATGACGGAGGCAGAACACAGAATTTCCCCTGACATGCCACACTGTCTTATCTGTGGTGTCATCACATGGCCCTTTAAACGGTAGACCGCAAACCAACTTTAAATGTCTTGATGAGACAGAACACACCTAGAAAAACAAAAAGTTTCAGACGGAACGTGGTTTGCAGCTCTTACAGTTGGCCTACTTACAGGCTCTTTAAAACGCTTATGACAATGACGTCTTCTGGCGTGTTTAACCACAATGCATTTTGTGTTTCAATATCTTCCTAAATGTACATATGTTGCAGAGCTTTGCAGATGTGTTTAGTGTTTAATGCAGTCCAAGCAGCCACAGTAGAAGGCCAATAAAAATCCAGTTTTATTAAAAAAGTGGGATAAAAATGAGAAAGAAAATATGTTGTGATGTTTTCATAGTTTTTGTGTTTAAGTGAGACCTGATTGGTCTAGGATGTCCAGTGGAAAACACGATCTTGAGCAGCAGCTCTGAAACAATAAATCAAATCCAACTCGTTGCAGGGCCCTCTCCACCACAAACTGTTTTTATGTTTATGTACCCGTTAGCTGTCGATGTATTCAAGAGTCAAACTAGACAGTTTCCTGTCTCTTTTGTACTTGCAGAATAGCGAGTTAAATCCTATGTAACTTCTATTTAACCATTATCAGAGCGGGTGGTCTTGTGGCAATTTACAATAAGAGCACAATGAAAAAGGCTTAAGGCCAAAATGTTTCTGGTGTCTCTTCGCCCCCTTCTAATCGCTAGTAAAGAGCAGAGCTGGGATTTGAGTTATGAGGTAACATTTCTAACCCTTTGAAGCAATGTGCAAAAGTTAAAAAAAATTATAATAAACAGATCAATAAACCATGTTATAATCATATCAATCAGTAAAGCCACATCTCCTGGAAGTGGAATCCAGGTGAGGGGGCAGATGGTTTGTTTACAGCCTTGCAGAGAGGAAACTATGGGATGTCCAGGAACTGGGTGAGAGGTCACAACCAAGAGGGTGACTGGACTAACTCTGCAAACTCTATTTGTGTGAAGGGCTTCTGTTCCAACAAGCCAATATATTAATAGTGCAATTAATTGACTGCTATGATGAAATGCTGTTATATGATACGTTGCATTCAGTATAAACAAAGTACAAAGTATCTTAATGCAGGATTGTGACATCTTTTTCCATAGCGTATGATCAGGATTCAGGGTGACTTTGATATGCTAACATGTTATAAATCTGTTTTGCTTACAGCTACATTTAATGATTGTCAAGATTGGAGAAGAAACACTATATTTTATATGTTTAATATTGCTCCAGGCTGTTAAATCTAAAACCTTTTCAAGCTAAATAACTGTGTCCCTGAAGAAAGGTCTTGATTTTGCTCTGTGGCCTTTTCTTTGAACTGAGTACAGTTTGTATTGAAAGGCAGCGGACCTGCTGCCTCTGTTTTCTGCAGGTGGAGATACAATCAGCTGCACACGCCCCCATGCTGCCAGCAGACACACACTCTCAAACACGCGAACCTACTGTGATGCACATTGCGCATGGCAGAGAGGAGAAAAGTGCTTCCTGTGTTTCCCCTGTGTTTCCGTGGTTTTCCTGTTCTTCAGCTCTCCCCACTGCTTCTGCACTGTTTATAGGCTCCTGTACTGTACATGAAAACATGCCGACTTCTTCCCTTTGTTTTTCTCTTACTCTACACTTGTGCTTATGTTTTGATATGTGTATGAGACGAAAACAGCAGTGAGGCAAATGTTGATTTACTATGGAATTACAGAGTCAAGTTTTAGTCGTGCAGGGGCTACAAAATATAAGGACAGGGACTCCAAATGTACACAAACACTCCTGAAATTGATTTTTCATTGTTGATCCTCTGCATCAGAACCTGCCAGTCACTCATGCTGAAAACTAGTTGACATAGTGACAACCTTTCCTCCAGTTCTCTCCCTCAAACGTCAGTCAAGACAGATTGAAACTTGAAACATGAAAATTCCCCTTGTTGAAACAGAGTTAATCCCATGCAAAAGCCAGAAGTGAAGTAAAATTGCACAATGTGTTTTTAGTGTTGATTACCTTGAATTGATTTGTCAGTTCATGTGCTCGTACACATAAGGTTCGAAGCATGGAAGAAAACTGGTTTGGAGAAATACAACTTGGTACCAACGTAATGTAATGTAATTTTTCACACATCTAAAAAGAAAAGAAATTCAACCCTTCAATCCGAGTCCATAGCAGCCACCCAATTCACTCATGTGCTGAAGTTATGGTCAAGCTTAACCTCCTACATGATGACTTAAACTTTTCATTAGGCTTGTGCAAATACATAAAAAGTGCACGCCGTGCTGTATGTATTTTCATAGCGTGACAGCATCTGTGCTAATTGAAGAAAATGTTCTCACATTTTCCCTTTTAAACTCCAGAAAGGAGTCAAACGAAGAGTGTCCTTGAATGAGTGGGAACTTAATGGGAAGCTGGCTCACTAAAATACCTCCGAGCTCCCCAACAACAGGAAAAGGCCTTGTAAACTTGGATCACTCTGGCTAAACGTTGTGTTCGCTTGCAGAGAAACACATTCCTTCACTGTGGCTAAAAAAACATTTTACTGCAATTAATAGATACCATTGTACTTACGAGCCTTACATCCAAAAAACAGATGTTTTGATTTGAGAAAAGTCTGTCCCTGACTGACCCAACCAATGATGGTTCAATAACAGGAGAGACTCTGCGTTTGACTGTTTGCCTGTAAGAGATCAACTTCTTAATCTAAACACAGAGAAACAATGTGGGATCATGATTTAAAGGCCTGGACACAAACAGTTACACATCCTATTTTCTGCGACTGTATATATGTAACTCAAGACATTTCGAGTTCAGAGCGTGTCTGGGGGACAGAAGAGGAAGTGTGTGTGTGTGTGTGTGTGTGTGTGAGAGAGAGAGGGAGTATAGTTGTTTTTCCCTCTTTGTGAGGACCAGTCTTAGACCTCCACAGTGAGAACTGAGATTACAGCCTTTACTAAGTCTTTATGCTGTAATTCCTCTAGTATATAGACTTGAATCTGTACAAATTAGATTAGCAAAGGTCCAGTGTGTCAGATTTAGGGGGCTCTATGGAATTGTGTTTTCATTAGTGTATAACCACGTGAAAGTAAGAACATGTTATTGTTTTGTTACCTTTGAATAAGTCTTTTATATCTACAGATTCTTCTTCCAAGGAGTCTGCCATGTTGAACTGTCACATTTCTACATTAGCTCAGGATGGAAAAGGTAAACACTGACTCTAGATAGGAGAGTAGTTTCTCTTTCATGCTTTGAACAGAGAGAGTGACGTGAGGGTTACAGCTCCATGCCACTAAATCCTTCACACTGGAGAATTAGGATTCAGATAAAAACTTTCGACTATAAATTGCCAGAACTTAGAAGGTAGAAAGACTTGTGGGTAAGATCAGAACTATGATCTTTAGGTTGTGAAGGGCTGAGGGTAAATATGTCTTTACATGCTAATTTATATCATGTTAAGAAGCTAACTTATTGGCAACACACTTAAAGAATCAAACTTGTAATCAAAAATGCACTGTAGTCCATCCTCGGTCTGAGATCAATGTTAAGTTGGGGGTCAGATATCACAGAGTGAATACAGACAATGGCAGGCCCTCATAAGTTCGCTAATCCCGATATGTGTGTGTGTATCTGTGTGTGTATGCACATATGGGAGGAAGAAGTCAGAGGAAGGAGGAGGCGGGGGGTGATGTAGCTCCCAGCACTGGCTCACGCCGGTTTGTGCTGCCTCTCACTGGCCCAGCCCCATAGCAAGGTTGCGAGGTTAGCGGAGAGGCGGATGGATTTGGGGTGGGGAGGTGGTTAGAGAGAGGGGTAATTTAGTGCAGCAACTGAGGGTCTTAGCAGCGCCCGCTGCAATGCCAGTAGCTATCCGCATGCAGAGAATGCATGTAGCAGCTATCACCCCTCTCTGCGCGATGAATTGAGGCTAAGATACTCAGGCGTGTCGTGTGAATACTGGTTTATGCATATGCAGGAGACGATACATAGGGACAGTTCTCACATGCACAAACACACATGCGCCGCATGGTTATTGTTTCCATGTCATAATTTTCATTGTATTTCCTCTTTTTGATTAGATCTGAACTGAATTTAACTCAGAAGAAGCAGAAATGAAAGTTAAATGAAGTTTCTCAAGAATCAAGGAACAGATTCTGCTTAGATAATACAAATAAAACTATGATGAGCCACGCTTTTGATACTTCTTTGAAAAAAATTGCCTCATAAATTACCCAAACTAGTTACAGAAGCTTCCCTAATTATACAATCTATATGATTCGTATGCTTATGTGGTCACCAGAAGGAGAGACTTCTGGTCATTTTTAAAAGAAACAAGCACAGCTGAGCTTCAGTCTGAGCCATGCAGACTTGAATGTGTTTGTTCACACTGATCCTAGCGACTGCATGACAATCCTGTACATATTCAATAGTTTAATTTTAGTTGAAGTTGCTTTGACATCCTCTTCCTGCCTAAAATTTTTGTCTCTATCTTGGCAGGATGAGCTTTTTTTTTTTCTTTTTCTGACTGCTTGCGAGTTCCTGAGGCTTTGGTTTACAAGCTCTGGTCCACTTGTAATTGTGCAGCTTAAACAAGCCAAAAATGCAACAAAGAGATTTGCACAGTGGTCCTGATCCACAAAAACCAGGTGCAGGTGGCATCGAACCTTAAGGCTCCACTAAATATAAACAGAACATCTGTAATCTGACCATAAACGGTCCCTCAGAATGAGAGGTCAGAGGTTAAAGGTTGTTGATTCCCTGAGTGCATTTACACTCCTGCAGGCCTTCCTCCAGTTTTACTACGTAGGAAAACAAAGTCACAGCATTTCTACCATTAAGCTACTGGAGGGTTCCTATTAAAGTCTGGAAGCTGAAAATACAGAAAATCACATTTTTCCAAACTGTCAGACGAATCAAAAACAGAACACACACACAGAAATAGTTTTGATAGATACATCTACATTTAGCTATTCACTGTAAAACAAAAGGCAAGCGAGATTTTTTAACTCTCCAGAGGAATCAATAAAATGCAGCTGGCGAGTTATGCAATGGAAAAACTAAGTAGTACTGCCTCGCCTATGTCCAGGTGGAACTGATTTTCAGCTGTGGCAGATGGAGAAACTTTGCCTAAGTATGCTATACTGCATGCTTTGGATTTTGATTTGGACAGGAGACATTCATTCATAATTTGCACCTTTGGGCTTTTTTTTATCCGCTATTTATCCGCTTTTTCACTGCACCATGTCCATCACTTCCACACATTTAAACTCAGCAAACCTAACCTTAGGTTTATTGTTGGTAACTGAGCTTCAGTGCAACATATTTGAGGATCGTTGGTGAAGAATGTGAGAGAGTTTTCATTGAATTTTTCACCACTCTCCTGTTAGTATCACCATTCACAAATGTGCTTTTTACGTTTAGTCTGATAATTAGTTGCCTGGCTTTTGGGAACCACCTAATTTCTCGTAGGGGACTGCCCATGGCCGTTTATTGGGCGTTACGAATGTCTATCATTTGGCGTATACGTAGCTCATAGCCAGTCGCGTCAGTTGTACCCAATGACGTTTTTAGAGCGACAGATATTCAACAAGCTGTCATTTTTCTCTGCGAAAACAAAAGGCAAAACAAAAATATGATCAACAATGGCACCGGACAATTGATCGAAAGATTGGTTCGCATCTGCTGCCGCCATGTTGAATTGGATCCGTAAACAGTCTCTACCAGCGTCATCGTCTTTCCACCCCTCCCCACTCTCCGACTGGCTCCCTGCCTCAGGCGAGAGTTTTGGCTTCCATGCTGTCTTTCGGATCGGAACGATCGTGCAAGGCAGCATGGGATGTCCCAGGCTAATAATTAGTGGGGCTCATTCAGTCTTGACCACATACTGTACATTCTGAAACACTATTACTATGAACAAAGAAGACCATCACTGAGGAACTTGATAGTCTCAAGTGGCCTCAACCCTCCACCCTCTAGTTGCAGGGAAAGCTAATGGATAGCTTCACAAACAATGTGAAATTATTCTCAACATGTTCACAGTTTGATCCATTGGATTTTATTAAATTAAAAAGACTTGAAATCAGTCTACTGTTTTCACGTCATGCATGTACTACTATGAAGGTAGCCAGCAGCAAGTCAAAAAGCTCATCCAGAAAAAGACATCCGGAAATCCAGGAGCACAATAAATCCTGAAAAATGTCTATACACACCCAGTGAGCAGATTTGATTTGATGTTTTTGTTTGTGAATGAAATGTACACACTGGATAGTGTGGAGTTTGCCAGAATCATAATGGAAAGAAGAAGAAGTCCTGTGGTCAGTGAAAGTACATGATCTCACTGTATTAAAAAAAAAAAACAGCAGCTCTGGGCTGCTCCAGCAGCATACAGCTGCTTTTAGTCACGCATTATAAAACCTGTGAGTCAGCACAGAGCAGTTACTATCTCAAACTGCAGCATATTAATGACCACTCAGCATGTAGCAAGGAGTTATGGGGTGAGGTCAGAGGTCAGGAGTCTGACCTCCAGCTCTGCCTCCTCCTCATCCAATGAGAGCATTCAACCCAGCGGTCTGGAGACAGGATCTAGTCGGGGCCCCTTGTTGTATTTGAGGGCCAAAGAAGTAAACTTATGTAATACTCCATCCAAAAAATTAAAGACTAGTGACTTCTTCTCTGGATCAATCATCTCACAACCCCCAGAGTATTTAAAGGAAGGAATCTGAACACTTCTCTATTCTTGTAACACAAAAATAATAAAAGTGTTTTTTAAATGCAAAATTAATTAATTCAGGTTATTATTTATCTAAAAAAATCACCATTGTTAACAATATCTGTCCAACCCAACCACTAAACCGAGGCAAACTGCTGTGAATGGGCTGTGATGTGCAGTGATTCCATGTTTGTTCAGTTAAGTGATGATTAATGGGAAAATATTGTATATTAATAGAGCGTGTGTGATTTCCATTGAAGATTGCAGCCAGCATTAACTGGTCCGGGAAAGTAAGTTTAGGACTTGGCAGCTGGTTGAGTCCAGGAATAGTGTCAGTTCTCATGAGCTCGGTGACCGACATCCAACTTACATCAGGCTGAGAGACGGAGACACACCACTGCCTCTGACCTCGCTGCCCCCCCTTTGTATAACAACGTTTTATAAGAGCTCTCACCTACTAAAAAACAAGACTAAATTACATTGCAACTACAAGGCCCCAGCACTCCGAGCAAGCACACCTACAGTGTTTTTACAACACGTCATCCCATGATTGATTCCAAACCAATCAGTACTTTTCCTTTTGTTTCTCTTGGGCTCATTAAACCATCACGTGTGTCCCTTTATTCCAATCATCGCTGTATATATACCCATTATGACCACTATTTAGTACATCATCATCATCTTCATCATCACCACCATCCTCCGACACCTGAAGGGACTAAGCAAAGCCATCATTTCTCCGAGAGTGATTTGTATGTAAAAGTGTTGAAATGTTTTGAAGCACAGCTGGCAGATCAGCTTTTTTCTCTATGCCAGCAGCAGGTGATCTTTAAATTATTTACGTATTTTACCTATTGTACTAATTTTCCTTATTTCCATGACACATTTTTTTTGTTTCGTTGGTGCATTTATTTTAAAAAGTCTATTTTATTGATGATCTGGGGTAAAAGAAAAGAGCGCATCATAAACTGAACTGAATAAACAAGACATACATCTCCCATCTTATGTAGTAAGACTGAAAGAAGATGGAGTGTCACCGCTCCATTTCATCTTCGTGGTGTCCACATATAGATCTACAACTTATAGCCAGAAATAGCTGCCCTATGATTACACCCAGCATGAGACAAACTGTACCAACAGAAGTACAGTATGTATGAATGTTCACTAATGTCAGGCATGCCTGATAACCTATACACCCAAATGTATCTCCCAGGCCACCACATGACTCCTTATGTAATGCACAGGGAAACACCTGCCCGTCACCATAAGTCCCAGATCATCCCGTCATGACCGCCACTCTCTCTGCCCTCGCTCTGCAGTGGATCCTCTTACACTTCTGGGGAATGTGTATCCAACTTGTTCCTGGTGACAACAAGCACATGATGATGAGCAGTAAAAGAAAAAGTTCAGCCAGTCTGAGTCAGAGGAAAGACGAGGAGGAGGGGGAGTAGGAGGAGGGAGGGAAGTGAGGAGGGGTATATAGCCCCAAGAGTCAGCCTACGCTGGTTCAGACCGGTTTCTGCCCCCTTCCCCTTCTCCTCTCTTGCTTTTCCTCCTCCTGCTTTCCTCTACTCATCTCACTGCTTCTCCTGTTTTTCTTCCTCTCCTATTTTGGTCTAATTTTCTTTTTCTCCCTCACTCCTCCTGCTTCTTTTACTTTTCTTTCCTGTTCTCTCCTTCCTTCTATTCTCTCTAACTCTACTTCTTACTTTTCTCTTATTTTCCTTTCACCTTTGGCTGCAAAGTTCACTCACTACTCACATGGTCATGCACTGCTTCTAACATTTTGGGGTTAATGTGTAAAATCCAGCTGATGGCTTTTTAAAATGTTAATTTTGTAAACACTGTTAGCGTTATCGTTCCTGAAGGTCAGAGGTCAGGGTGTCTTCACGGTTATAGAGAGTTTGGAGTAGGAGAAGTCATGCATGAAGATGAAAGGTGAAAAAAGGAGTTAAACTGTCCTTCTCATGCTCCTTACTCCTAATAGGGTCTCCTGATAGAAAGCTCCCACTTTGTCATCATCATCTTAAATTCACCAAATCTGAGGCAGGTATCAGTTACATGTAAAAGAGAGAAGAGAGAGAAAAAAGAGAAAAACAACTCTAAACATGGACGGAAGAGTGGTGAAGGTTAATGAAAGGTGGTTCTATTTTTTACTGCCAGCTGTTGATATTCTAAACAGAGATGGATGGACCTTGGTATTTCTCAGCAAAACTGCAGAGTCTCGCCTTTTCCTCGGAGCAGCAGGGTTTGTTCACCCAGAGGAGGTAGGAGATGTAAACACTGTGAGACTGAACAATCTTTCCTCCTCCAGGCTGCTGGCCAGATGGATTAGAGACCTGACGCAAAGAAACAGCTCAGCCAGCTGAGATGAAAGACCGATGGAAGATTCTTGAACCTCTTTAACATGTACTGTTTTCAGTACGGCATGTTCAAGTCGTCATAACGACGTGTACTATAACATTAAACTACACATTTCCTGAATGTCATTCTACAGTGATTTTGAAACGTACAGTGCACAGACAAACGGTGAAATGGATGCACACCATAGATATATATATTTTCCAACACTCCATAAATGTTTGGAGAGGGTTATTTGTAGGATCTTGTGCCAAAGTCCCGTGCACAAACAAGCAGCTCTAGTGACAGGGAGACATTTGATAGCTTGACTTACTAATTAGGGCTTGTTTACAGTCTGTGAAGTGGCAGCCAGATTCACTGAGCATGCTGACCAGCACACACAGCATCTGATAATCTCATCAACCTCAATCACTTTAAAGTGCAAGACCTTCCTGTTATTCAAGTTATGATGATTCTTTCTATATGCACTTTTTTGCGAGCATTTACACTCATCATCCTTACTTCATTATCTTCATTGATAATGAAAATGTGATTGCTACTTAAAGTTACATACGGTTACAAACTAACTGTGCACACTGAAAGGTTCCTCCTGCGCCAGATGAACGTGACACAAACCTCTAGTGTCAGACTCTGCACATACACTATAACAATAAGCAAAACACACTTTTAGTGAAGGGGGACTGCACTCACACTTATTGCAACACTACATGCATGTGAGCCTGACTGTGCTGTGTGACTATACACACCCTTTGAATGAAGATGACATACAGCTAAATGCTTACTCAGAAGGAGATGACGTGGGGTGGTTGAGTGTTATATTTATTGTGAAACTGAAGTGTAGCAATCGAACACAGTATGTAAAATATGTGTAAAATTGTTCAAGATATTTCTGCAATTGTGGTCGACACAAGGTATCAACTAAATCACACCTAGCAATTCTCCATCCACACGCAGACTGGGAAGAAGTTTAAATCTGATTATCATAGTTACATTTCAATAGAACTGTTTACAAGTTAACAACGGGCATGAAGTGAAGAGTAATAAAAGGAAACATATTAAAACATGTTAACAAACAAACTCCTTTCTGCAGATCCCTCCATTAAATGGCCTTGGTTACTTGTTAAACTGGTTGCAAAGTTAGGCATACTCTCTAACAGGTTGTCAAAATATCTGAAATCAGTATAAGTATATAACATTACTGACAAACAACAGTGGAAGATGATCTAAGAGCAGATCTTTCCTCTATACATACTAATACTCGTTTAGATCTCGTTTCTACCCAAAGTACCCAGAACGTTAACTCCCACGTTTCAAAGACCTTAAGCGTTCCTTCAGCCTGTTGTTGTCTATTTTCACCACAGTCTAAAGACCTGCGGAGGTCCGGCATATAAAAAGAGGTTGGCTGTGGAGGTCTGGACTTCGTAATCGCTCGCTTTGTCAGGTGTTTTTTTTCTGTTACTCCATGTTGATGTGTCGATGCAACAAAAAACAAACTGGTTTGTGGCTGCAGATTCTTTTAAATGGTGGCTGAAATAAAATGCTGCGAGTACTTGACCAATTATAAATGTCCAGCACTTAAAGCCCCACCCCCGAAGCGCTGGGACTTTTTGGGTGGTATATATTGTCCCCAGAACTACTTTTAAACTTTGTCCCTGCCGTGAAAACACACTGAGTTTGTCCTAGGGTTCCTAGTCCTAGAAAGATTCCTAGTCCGTGAGGAAAGTTCCTGCAGTGGAAGTGAGTCATGTTGTTAAGAGACAGACTACTTGTAACATTCAGGGAAAACAAGAGAGTGATGTTTACCCATATAACTCATTCTAGGAGGCAAGGATGGCCAGGGTGCATTTAACTGATGTTTTTACTCAAAACATTATATAGTAGAAAATCAAATAAATAAATAAAAAAGGACAAATCATACCTAAGACTTTTCAATTACATAGTGTTCTGCAAGCATGAAGCCACCCACCAAGGCAGATTCAATTACTGTCACACATATGTTGTAAATCTGATCATCCTGAGTGACAGGCAGAGCCATGGAAATAACCTGCAGCAGTACAGTAGAGTAGAGTAGAATTCCTCAAAACAACCTGAAAGTAGGACAGATCGTACTTGGAAAGAAAAAAAAAATACTATATATACACTATGTCCTGTAATGGAGTTTTACCTGACAGCACAATCTTTTCCATGCCTAATAACTAATGGGAAAAACTAGATATGAACTTAACAAATATTTATCTCAGACATGGAGCTACAGAGCAGCAAGCAGGCTACAGTAAAACGTGCAGGAAGGCAGACAGTCATGCTCTTACCTGCAGTGGCCCTCTGGGGCCCTTTCAGTCTTTAATTCTTAGAAAGTGGTTTCACAGAATTAAACTGTGTGTGTTCATTTTATAAGAAGTGAAAGAAACAAAACAGCTTTGGGAACAAAGGATGATACAGCTCTGTTTTCATATCCATGAAAATGAACCATTTGTGATTGTCAAACTACTATACGGACTCTTCAGATTGGATTCTTTCTCCCCTCTCCTATGGAATTAATAAACTTGATGATCCACCTAATGTTTTACCCAGCTGCTGTCTATGTATGGCACTGTGAACATGATCAGAGTCTGATGATTGGTACTGAACATGATGTCCTGTCTGTCCTGTAGCAAGTTAGATCATCACCTCTACAGGTACAGTGGAAGAGTGCTGTAGGAAAAAATGATTCTGGATACAATCCGAATCTGTCGTCATCATTTTATCCTATTAGACATTTATGTTGAAATGAATGAATAATAATTAATGCATGTAATGCATGTGTTTTTGAGCTATGGCCAAAAAAAGGGGGTTCACAATGATCTTTGACCTTTAACAACCAAAGTCAAGTGGACATTTGTAGCTTCTCAAGGCAGTCCTGAGATGAATGGGATGGACAGAGAGACAGACAACCCCAAAACATTTCTGGCTATCGACTGCAGAGACATAAAAAAGGCCAAAGATCATTGGCCATCTGCGGTAATCTTCATACTTCAGCTGACGGGAAAACATTCACTCACCGTTGTTACATGCAATCACCAGTCTGCCTCTTTCATCCGCAGAAAGAGGACATGAGGCAGCATGATAGTGAAAGGTCATATTTACATTTTTTAACTCTTAAAAACTCAACTCAACAAAGTCTGTACAACATATTATTTGGAGCAAAACTACCTTTTCTTTCAAAGAAAAATCAGTTTCCCACTCAGATCACTGACATCATTTCTAAGTACATCTATACTTAGAAATGACAGCTGGTCTACGTCACTGATTCCGACACAAACTGAGCAGATGTGATGCTTATTGCTGTTTTCTTATTGACTTCTGGCATTTAAAACATTATACTGGTCAGGCTGATGTTATTTTTTATTGCTCTTTCTTCAGCTCCAACCTGTTTCATCCAAACTACTGCAGTGCTTTAATTTCAACCCTTGCTGCGCTTTGGGTTACCAAGGTTACTGGCGGGCTTACGAGCCGAGGGAGAGAGAGAAGTTGAATGCAGTGTGTCAGCCAGTGTGGATAGATAAGGGGCAGGAGTGGTAGTGGTGGTGGGAGGAGGTGTGTGTGTGTGTGTGTGTGTGTGTGTGTGTGTGGAGGGGGGGGGCGGTCTGTAAAACAGACTGCTGTGTCACACGGCTACATAGTCAGCATTGCTCCCTGTTTAGACAACTCATCCCCCTCCTCCTCCAACCTGCACATATCAGTTGCAGCTGCTGAGTCAGAGATGAATCTGTCTAAACTTCCTGAACTCACTTGGCCAGATGATGAAGAGGAGCCGCTGTAAAGGTGTTAACCATCAATAATTCAACAGTTCTCTACATAAATTATGAGATATAATCATTCATGCCTCTGTGTGCTCTGCAACTTTACGACTGTTAGATGGCATAAAATCTCTTGGATTGTTTTACATGAGAGGCCACTTCTTTGAATGTACATGATATCAATAGCTGCCTACATGTTTATTCTGGCACTCCAAGACAAATGTAGTGATGTCAATATTTTATTTTTGCACTATGGGGCGCCAAGTATGGAAATATCTTACCGGAATAATGATCAGAGACGTTATCAACTTCTATTTTCCAAATTAGCCAGCTTACATCACCGCTCTCTATACTTGCATGTTATTTTAAACATTTATGTTAAAAACAAAAAGATGTCATCACCTTTTAATAAGCAACCTTTTTTTTTATCTTTCTTGTATGTATTAAGAGTCATATGCAGGATTCATGATCTCAAAGTTTCTATTAGCTACTGCATACTGCATACATCCACACAATTTATTTAAGTGCACATTACACATATCTATAAATACATTACACCTGTTTTCTGGTTACAAGACAATTATGAGGTCTGTTTTGCACAGTTATGCAGTTTTGGTTTCTCAGACTCAAATGAGCAACACATAACAACCTATAGATAGTGCTTGCTGTCAAACTATCAACAGTTACACTCACTTTTAATGACACTCAGTCATGGCCTCAAAGCCGCAGCAGGTTGTATTTTGGACTCGGTTGTTGCCCTCAGATAACTAAGCAGCTCCGTCTATAATATTACCTGATGTGTCAGACTTCTTGAATGTTGCATGTTTCTGTCTGTTAACATGAAGTAAAGCAGGTTTAGTTTTGGATCTCCGAACTTAAGCATGTTTCCATACGAACAGCAGCTCAATATCTCCCAGTCTTTCTACATGAGGCTCCAGAAATAAAAAAAAATATTTAGCTGACACTGCAAAAGCTTAGCGTAGCCACAAGGTCATAAAGATAACTGTGCCTTATTGTGGACTGTTGTTATGCCAAATCAGTCGCAGGCCACTCGCCAAAACAGTCCTGATAATGTCGGGAGGGGTGACAGACGACTGACCTGAGAGAACGTGTAAACATACATGTATATTTAGCTTTGAGAGGTTTTGTGACTAAGCACCCTCCTCATCCACAAAAGAGAAACATAAGGTGAGTTACTATTACTTATAAGATTTTATTTGGGATTACTATTAAAATATGTCTTTTACTCAGTGGAGTTTAGAGTGGTGGTGGTAAAAATCTAGAGGTGATTTGATGCTTTACCTGGCCTGAAAGATGCGATCTGGTGAGGGATTCCTGAGGTGCTCACTGAGCCTGGAGATGAATGACAATCGGCGGCTGCATTGGTGAACAGTGGAGGTGAGAAACCAGAGAAGGCCTTTTTTAATGTCAGATAGCAAGAAGACGATCATTTAACAGAGATTATGGAGAACAACGGGATCACCCAAAGTCTGTAGGCTTTGCTGATAACGTGGGAAATATGCTTAAAAATGGAAGTAGTATTCTTCAGTGAACTTTTGCTAAGCACATTTCTTTTGAACAGTGGGTTCATTCTTATAAAGAAACAGTATACAGAGGCAAACTCTCCAGTATCTATCTATACTTTCATAAATATGTACAATTGCCTCTGTTTGAATGCAGTGATTTTATTTTCTATAGCAGATTAACATGGTTCACAGCACGTCTGTGCAATCACCACCATAAATTACAGATTAATATTCAGATCAAAACATTCAGGTATTCAAAGCTACTGAGTGATGACAGTGATTGAGTGTCTGGGCACATTTTCTTCCACTGTAGGAGGAAGTTTTGGATGTCAGGCTGTAGGGTCTCCCTGTGGAGGAGAAGGACTTAACTGTGGCCACAGGTTGACCTCTGCTGTCAGCTGGTAGGCGTGCAGATGCAGCTTCAAACACGATGCTGCAGCTCCCTCTAGTGGATATGAAGAAGTAGAAACAATACAACACTGGAAACCCAAATCCTCATACTTCTAACTTATGAACATATTAGTACACATCTAAAATCTTCAATGCAGACCACAAACGGTCGCTACGGTGACCGTGGGCATGTATAAGTAGCGTACTTGTGGCTGGCCTCGTGGCTTGCGGCCATACCACCCAGAACACGCCCGATTTCGGAAGCTAAGCAGGCTCGGGCCTGGCCACGCGTCCATACGTGACGTCTGCCGACCCTGACCACCAGCAACCCGGAGTGATGCCTTCAAGTAGACCTGAAACACATGATCCTTTCTGACTGTCATTGTATATGCTTAGAAGTGATGACTAAAGCTGTGAAATAAAATGTAGCATTGAAACTACGCTAAACTGTTTTTTTAATTATAATAATAAATAATAATAAAATAATAAGGAATTGCATTGATCATTACTTGTTCAGACGAACAACTATATACTAAATACTAAATCTATGTGTATCAGTCAAACAGACAGATTATGTTGTGCAACATAACCTGAGGAAAACTAGGGAAACTTTGTACAAAGTTATCATACAAGACTGAGAGCAAATATATTGTTATGTTTTTAAAAAGAAGTATCCACTGGTTACTTCTTGCACCAGGTCAGGAAGCTCAGCTGGACTTCTCTGATCCAGTTATAGTGTATAGCTGAGAAATGGACAGCGTGTATCAGCATGCAGATCTATTGCATGAACAGTTAACATGTTGAATCTCTGTGTTTACACTCGGTCTTTTTTCTTTCATGTACTGTTCACGCGCCGAGCTCCCTGCTTCTACGTGTAATCATGCCTACCAGAGACACTTTATTTCAATGTACACATCTATATGACTAAAAAAAGAAAACGTGTTTCCGCCCGGTCTCGAACCGGGGACCTTTCGCGTGTTAGGCGAACGTGATAACCACTACACTACGGAAACGCCTGTCCATCTTAAGTTAGCTGTAATGAACAGGGGAGCAGCTTGGTATTAGATGTTTGGTTGGAAAAGAAATTAACAATGTATGTTGCCGTAGACGAATAAATACAAGGCTACGGCGCCACGGCTCCCGTCTGTCATTTGACTTCGGCCCATCTCCTCTGTGCTGCTTCTCTGCGATCTGGAGAAAGATAATGTCGTATTATTAAAGAGTTCCCCCAAATAATGACGTTTGCTCTGTGGAGAGCAACACGCTAGTGTTGTGCAATCAGTTGCATTTACTTTCTTCATATCCGCTGCTTTTTCTGCGTTTTGGTTTCACTTTCTTTTCGTCAGAAAGGGCATCGCCAAAGTTTTGTTTTGCAGCTGTTGTTGTTCGGCACGTCTTCATACAGCGGTTATAATGGAAAAACCGTAAGTTCACCTTTCTTGAAGCGTTACGCAGTTCATGTGG
This sequence comes from Nibea albiflora, assembly GCA_014281875.1. Taxonomy (NCBI): domain Eukaryota; kingdom Metazoa; phylum Chordata; class Actinopteri; family Sciaenidae; genus Nibea; species Nibea albiflora. The sequence continues at coordinate 8,797,526 of CM024792.1, read as the reverse complement.
ATTTAGGAAAGTTCAGCTCAACAAAGCATAGCAATTAAGAAGCGAATTAAGTTACAAACCTGTAATAACATTTGTCTTGGATTGTATTCACTGTGTCAGAGACTGTCTCTATAAAAACTTCCTTGAACGTAAGCATCGGTATTGTAACTTTAGAACGGGGTCAGTAACTGTTAAGACCATATTATTAACACACTTAATTAAAATTTAAAGTTTGTTCTGTCTATAACCTATATCAGAAAGCTCTTGTATCAAACCTGCCTGTCATAATGTGTGTATATATAAGATAACTGATGTCACTATGTTTACGTGAGAAGGTTATAAGTGTAAGTATTAAGATATTTCACATCGCAGGGGATAATATCTATTTAATACATTAAAAGACAGATGGCACATAAATAGTGAAACCTAAAGCTGTCTGACCAAACAGCTGTGGCTCTTTCGTGACTTTTTGATGACTGATTGACTTCAAAATTTAGAAAACTATTCAATGAATAATAGAACTCTATGTCTTTGTCCGTTTGATTCTGATAAAGACATTGTTTTGTTGAATTTATCAAAGGCTGTAAATTCAGTGTGCTTCAGTCCTCTGGCTCATAGTGTTGTGCTGGACGACAAAGCCTCACCTCTGTTTACACAGTTAAATATTTGACATTCATTTTTTCATCTGATTTAAAAGTCAAAGGTCTGGCTTCACCACTGTAGTTAACAATGAGAAAAGGGAATGAAAGGGGAACTGGTTTCACAGCAGATATTTTGACACGTTATGGCAGGAAACGTGTATTAATGATCAACTTAGTGGAGGTCCTGTTATTGTTTGTTAGTTCACTGTTACTGTTACTGCAACACTTGGAACCATCGTTACTTTGACCACTGACCCACTGACTTGACGCACATTGGTTTGAGTGGAATTATTTTATATTGTATTTGATAATTGATAATTATTTAGTGATTGATAAATATTTCAGCTGCATTTTGCTTGTGGTCAAGTTTTATTTTGGAGTATTCCAGACTCTTATAATCAGTAATAATAATCCGTACAAATTCACATTTCTGTACAAAACTTAATTTGCCTTATTTGTCTTTGGAAAGCTCAGAAGTGATCTGTCTCAACAATTTATCTCAATAATGCAGCTCTTTTTAAATGACAACTACTTATTTTTAGATGAAGTGTAAAACCTTTAAACAATGACATTCACGTTGAGTTCTGTTCCTTTGCTTCATCTATGCTCTTCCACTGATGCACTGATGTGATTGTTTTCCTCTTCATCAGCTTTAAATTTGATAACCGCAATTTTTGCATTGGTACACCTAGTGCTGGTGTAGCTACAACTGTAGCTACAACTGTCAGTTCAACAGAGGAAAGGGAGAACAAACCTTTGTTTTTGTTCCAAGGTAAGCTACTAAACAGTTCCATGTCAAGTCGACTGTCAAAAATCTAGCACTCCCTCTAATATGAAAACACTGACACGTTGCTTTACTATTCTAATTTTTCTCAGAAAATCTCACAGTGATGTCCAAAGAAAGACCTGTCCGCCAAAAGCCCCTCAGTGGAGGTAGAAAAAGGAAAATAGCTGTCTTTTTCAACAAAGTGCTGATATTTTTAGGAGTTCTTGAGAACCGCTCCTAGATATCTCATTGTGTAACACGACACTGCACTGTAGTAAAGTCATAGTTTGCATGTTCTATTTGCACACTCCTAGGTCTCAGAGCTGTACTTCCTACTCTGACTACTTTATATTTTTTTTAAAGTAAAGTTAATGCACTTTTAAGATGTAAGAACTGTATCACTGCATTTACAATCAAAATACCTTTACTGGTAATGTATTCAAACAGTGAAGAAAAACTGTAACTTTCACTGTCCTATCACTTTTGTTTCACGACTCATGCACAGAATTAGAAAATACAAGTACAAATACATGGTCCACTTTATTGGTCAGCTTTATTTTCATACATTTCACTTGTCAGAAGAGGTGAAACATAGCAAGCCCTGGATATTTCATTAATCCTTATCAACTCTTAAACTCTCCACAGCGCCTAAGTTGGAATCTCAATGGAGAGACGTGGAGTGGACAGAGGAGTGAGTACAACTGTGACATTCAATAAAGCTAGTTTGCAACGATTTTAATTCCAAGCAATCACAATAATATATTAAAAGAAAAAACAAAACAAACAAAAACAACAGTGTACCTATCAGTTTGATAAATACACTAAGCATGCCTTTATTCTGTTAAAATTATTCTGAACAGCAAGTACTGTTTTTCTGATCTAGCAAAAAGACAAGCCTGATGAAGACCATCACCTCCTACAGACCGAGGTGTGAGGAGGTGACTCAGGCTCGGGTTCTCCTCCTGGGCCCGGTCAGTTCTGGAAAGTCCAGCTTCATCAGTTCAGTCCAGTCGGTGTTTAATGGAAGAGTCACAAACCGGGCCATGGTGGGCTCCTCTTCGACCAGCTTCACCAAGAAGGTACAAGTGGAGAACTAAAGTACTGAAACAATTGATTTTTCATGGGCTGAAATCCAAAAACATCGGGCATTTTAGTTGCTTAGGTTCAGGAAAAACAGGAAAACAGTAACAACTGCATTTTTTCATTTTTGCTCAACATCTATTAAGCATTTATAGTATGTGCCTTAAAGAGATACTCCTTGAGATTCAAGTTAATTTCAAAAACATACGGAATTCATTCAAATCCTAACTCGGTCCATCCTGTTAACTTTATTTTGTTTGTCAGCTGCAGTCCTTCAGCATCCATTGTCAGAAAGGAGACAGCCCTAATGGACTGTGCTGTGTGATGTTATGGGCCTGGGGGATGGAGAGATGAGTGGATTGAGCCTCCATGACGTCCTTTCTGTCATTAAAGGTCATGCACCTGAGGGACATAAAGTAAGCACAATCAGTGTTGCAGTGTGCTCCAGTTGTATTTTGTGTTTGGGTGCTAATTAGCAAATGCTGTGCCAACATGCATCACTTTATCTCTTCATTTCTGTCTTTCAGTTTAGTCTCGATCAGCCGGTGAGGTCTGAGACTGTAGGTTATGTGAAGAGGCCAAGCCTCAAAGACAAGATCCACTGTGTGGTATTTGTGTTGAACGGCTCTAAAATCCTGACTTACCCTAAAGGTCTCAGCACCACCTTCCAGCAGCTCAGAGAGCACATCAGTGATCTGGGTAAGAAGAGAACAAACAAGAAGCTAAGAGACTTTTTCTCATATAGATTAATGTGAAAAGAACTTTTAACTGACGCTACACTGAACCACCATGTTTCTATAGTAACCAGAAAAAAACTAAACACTTGCTCTAGATAGGGTCTTTTCACGTGCTTTCTTTGTTCATTTATTTCTGTGCCATGAAACTTTCTTCTGTAATGATTTTTTTAAGACTATAACAATAATATGTTCTTTTATTGCAGTGAAACCTTAATGACAACACTGTATTGTGTTTATTAGGTGTTCACCAGGTGGCTTTGCTGACGCACATAGACCAAATTTGTCCAGAAACCAACAAAGATGTCGCCAACGTTTACAAGAGCCGCATCATTCAGGACATGGTAGGTTCAAATAAACCACATGCAGTTTGGGAAAAGTTCATGCATTGTCCTTAAACAATCCAGACTTGCAGACATTCCCTCTAAAATATCTGTAAAAGAGAAAAGGAAGGGCATTAGATACCTTACTGTGAATATAGTGCAAGATACAATTGCTCAACATGCTTTACAAAGATGCCTGTAAAGACCCCAATTCATACCTTTATTTTAACTCTCAAGATATTATGGATGCAACAACTTATATGTTTTTATACAAATTTACTTAGAAGACATAATTCATTTTCAATGCAGTACATGGGTCTCATGTAATCTATGTAATCTTGGATGGTTTCTCTATGTGGATACAAAATAATGAGGAAATATAGGAAAATGAGATCACCATGGAGACTACTGGTGGGGAAGTTAACCAAATTTGTGTGATTTGTGACCACAGTCTCATTAATTAAGACGACTTGAACCATAATAGAAAAGTCTGTAACTGACTTTGATTTGGGCCTGGATTATAATCAAGCTAAGAGTTTACTAAAAATGTATATATGAATACTGAATACTGACAGCACGAAAATCTGATGTTCTCATATGTTTGTGTGTTGTTTGTAGATGGGTAAAGCTGGAGCTCTGTTGGGTATGTCCACCTCCTACATCGTCCCGGTGAAGAACTACTCGTCAGAGTTGGACCTTGATGTGAACACTGATGTGCTTTTGCTTAATGCAGTCGACCACATCCTGCAGTATGCTGACCTGTATTTTCAGGACCACGCACCACAATACACAAAGATAGAGCAGGCATGAACTTTTGCAATATGTACTCAAAAACATTTAAATGTACTTTCTCATAATACTTTTTACTAATGGACCAAACTGAATAATTCGGAATAAAATCAGATATCTGTCATCTGTCATATTTGATCTGTGTTTTGTTGCTTAGTGTCTTGTACCTGTTTTAGAAAACTTGCTACAGTCACCAGTTTTGTTGTATTTAAAATGTCCTCTTACAATAGGTAGAAATGGAGCTGGACTCAGAGAAAAGCTCAGATAATTTTACTTTTGTTCTTGAGATCATTTTACTGGCAGGTCAGTACTGCTTTTAGAGTTATTCTCAAAGCGTGTTTAGCTTAATAACATTGACCAAAATAAATTAAGCTTGCCGTCACTGAAGTTCAAAAATGCAGTTAAGAAAAATGAATTGAGAAAGAAACAATGAAGTGCTCTGAGCTCACAGTCCAGGCAGCCCGGCTAACAAACGGAGCTAACAGTAGTTGTAGTTGGCAGGAGTTTGCTGCCCATAAGGGAACTCTGCAAATAACAGCGAGTTGATGTAGAGCAAGCTACAAAAGCTACAAAACATTTTCTCCCAAAAATTAAGACCCATATTTATAAAAAATAAGAAAAATAGTTGGTGGTGTGTGACTGGTTACAACTTGATGCAGTTTACTGTCGTTATGTTCTTTTACACTTCCATTTTGGCCCCCGCCCCTTTAAATACGGTTTAACGGGAAACGAAAGTAAACATTGTCAAGCTGTCAAGGAAGCTAAAATGTTTAGCTCTCACTACAAACCTTCAAAATAAAATAAAATCATTATTCTTGTGTAAAAATATTTAAGATGTGATTAAGAGGGAATACGAAGGACACATGTTGATCCCCAGTTGTAATAAGATTTCCATTTCACGCATATATGACACGTCTCACAACAATTGATTGCACTCTTTTATTTTGACGGCAACACCACGATACTTCCGGTCTCGGGTTGGACTTGCTGCATCAGTGTAGAAACGCCTACAAATAATCCGCACTTTCATTTTCTTGGAAGTGGAGTAACGTTGTTCGGGTTTGCCTGAAGCTGAAGGAAGGTAAAACTAAAACGTTGCTTTAAAAATACTTTTATTGCATTTTAATAAGAAGTTATTGTTTGTCCAGTTGTATGATTGTATTACACTTACTTACAACTACACTTACAATAGGCTATATGACTGCCGATTCAACTGCTCTATGAATTTGTGCTAATGGCTGACGGTTGTTTGGCTGATTTGTTTGATTGTGCCTTTAGTTTTGCTATTTTTTCCCCATAAATGTAAATAAAATGGCAAAATGATGGATGTGCATGAATGGACCAGAACTGACTATACTGAATACTGTGTTGTGGTGAGATCACTTAGCTTAGAAACAAAGGATATGAAGTGAGTGAACAAAATGAGAAATTATTTGTTATCTCTATCAGTGCCCTGCTGCTCATCAGATGATATATACAGTTTTTTTTTTTATGCAGCTGTTTTTGTTTTGTCTTCAGACTCGACACTAAGTGAATTTTAAAGTCTCTGGAAGGTCAGGAACTTTAGCAGAACAACCATCCAACATGAACCCCAGGCTAACCAGGAGCCAGCAGAAATCAATCTGCTCCCAGCTGGGAAGTGTCAAACTACAGCTGCTGTACAAGGCCAGCATCCATGGTTTCACCGGCGCAGCCTTCCACCAGCGATGTGACAGCCGAGGTCCCACAGTGTCTGTGGGCTATAATGCTTCAGGTTACGTGTTTGGAGGCTACACCAAGCAACATTTCAGTCAGTCTGGCCAGTTTGTGCATGATGATCAGGCCTTTCTCTTCACCTTCAAACAAGAAAATCTCCTCAAATATCCTGTCACTGGTCCTGCTAATGCAGTGAGAATGATAGCTAACTCTGGTCCATATTTTGGACAAACATTGGTTCTTGTCAGTGGAGGCCAGCCAGTAGTGTATAGCAATCCAGGAAATTATTACACTTTCAATGCTGCAGAAATGCATGGCAACGACCTCAATCTGACTGAATGTGAAGTCTATCAAGTGGAGGGTAAGTTCTCTCTAAACAACCAAATACTTACTGTTACTGATAATTAGCATGCTTTGAACAGATTGTGTCTTACATCAAGCACAAGGCTAGCCTCACTATTATCCTTCCTGTCACAGTTCTGCAACTTAACAAAGTCCTTTTTTCGTTTTCATAAATCATGGCTTGCTGAACTTTACACAATAAAAACTTTTCTTGAGAAGCCACTAAGTTGAAGTTCTTTCCGAATAGACAGAATGAACAAACATCAATTTGGTTATTATTTTGTTAGTGCTCATCATGGTACAAATAAAAATTGAAAGGTTGGATTATATTTGAATAAAACTGGACAATTTTGCTAAGTGAAAACTGCTTTTGCTCTTCAACAGCGATCCCAGAATTTGAAAAGCCATGGAGATCGATGGTCTGGGAGACTGAGTAAGGCGGATGGTGCACATTTTGCATCATATAAAGTTTACTAACCTTTGATATCTTACATTATGCTGCACCATATCGTACTAAATTATAATGTATTGTCCTATGTTGTAATAGATTAGCCATGACTGTATAATGAAGCTGTTAAACACACACCATAATATATGGTGGCTGGCTGTACAATACTAAAATGTATATGTGTTTCAAGCTTGCAGTGGTATGGACGTGGATGTGAATTACAATTAGCTAGGTCAAATTTTGAGTTTGGCAACTACATATATAAAGCACAGTGCCTCTGCTTCAGTCAAATATTTTTTTTAATCTGCTCTCGTGTCATCAGGAGGAGGACGAAGATGATGGAGAGTATTAAGGTCTACTCTCCCACAGTCAGCTCTGTGTCTCAGCTTCGGATCCTGCTCATCGGACCAGTTGGAGCTGGAAAGTCCAGCTTCTTCAATTCTATCAACTCTGTGTTCAGAGGTCACGTCACGAGCCAGGCCATCGCTGGCTCCTCTAGCTCCAGCCTCACCACACAGGTTAGTTACTGTGAGGGCTGCAACAATCACAAACCTGTTGTTCAATTCAGTTAAATCTATATATTTATATTAAAATAACAAAAACAATAAAAATCCTCTGGTAACTTGAAAACAGATACAATAAAATGCATACAATAGAAACAATAAACTGATCATAACGGTAAATAATGCTGTCAATGCGCCATTACTTATTACCTGACAGTTCCGCACCTACTCAGTGAGAGCTGGACGAGGAGGAAAACCTCTGCCAATCATCTTGTGTGATACCATGGGACTGGAGGAAAACACCGGGGCAGGGATTGATATTGATGACATCGTCAACATCCTCAAGGGACATCTGCCAGATTGTTATCAGGTAGAGCTTTTTGTAACATTCAGCAGGATAATCAACAAATTACAATTTTCTGATTTGGTTGTTTTGCTTTGTAACACAAACTGTACTTTTCTTTCACCTGTATGACTCAGTTCAATCCCTCTGTTGCCCTGCAATCGGAGGCCCTTGGCTACCGTGAGTCTCCAGGGCTCAAGGACAAGATCCACTGTGTGGCTTATGTCATTGATGCCTGCAAAGTATCCATCATGCCCGCAGAGCTGGAGAAGAAGTTAGGAGCTATTCGCAGAAAGGTCAACTTAATAGGTCAGTAAAAATGAGTTCCACATTATTTAAATTCCCAGACCTCACTGAGTAAAATATAATTTGATGAAAGGGATGGTGAGACCTGTCCAAAAACTGTGTTTTAAATATAGTAATCTATTTAAACATTTTATTGGTTTTCAGGGATTCCACAGCTAGTCCTGATGACTAAAGTGGATGAAGCCTGTCCTTTTGTTTCACAGGACATCAAGAACATTTATAAAAGCAGCTACATCAAGGAAATGGTGAGATCAACTTTAAACTTGCTTGTAGGATTTTATTCTGCAAAAATCTAAATAAAGACCAAGATTTTACAATTTGAGTGGTCGAGGAACAAGGAGATACTCCCTACAACTGTGTTCTCTTCTGTGTGAATTGAGTACTGACTGTAGCGACTTAGTTACACAGTAATTAAGTTTGTGTCAAATTGTAATGGGTAACCTAAACAAATACAGAAATGTAATACAGTCAACCTTTCTGCAGTGGTAAAGACTGAAGAAAAAATGTTTACACTGTTGAACTTAACTGCAATTCTTTGTCATGTAGTGTCATATAAACTAACCTCGTCATTTGTGCCGCTTTTGTGATCCAGATGCAGGAGGCCAGTGCTCGACTCGGTGTGCCACTGTCCTGCATTGTTCCAGTGAAGAACTACTGTGAAGAGTTGGAGTTGGACCCAAACTGCGACATCCTGCTGCTCAGCGCCATCATCCAGATGCTTCGCTTTGCTGATAATTACTTTGATGAGCTGAGTGACCGATTGAGCAACATTCAAACCAAAGAATAGTAAGAATTAGTTCAACAGTTTAAATCTAGTCCAGCTGTAATGAAATGTCCCCGTAGTTAGTGTGAGCACTGCAGCCCACAGACATATCCAGAATGAGGTGAACAGGAAAATCTCCATCCGTTTTTTTTCTGGTAGTTATTATCATCATCTGGGGTGTTTAACTCTTACTGTTTCTGTCTAAACATTTTAGTCATCTGCATTTTATTCATGTGATAGTTTTGTAATTGGTGAGTTTTTAGAGGGACATTTCATTACAAGCAAGTTTGAGAAGGCAACACACGCATCAGGCAACAATTTTTCAGTTCTTTCAGTTGTTAGAGCTCATCAGCTTTGCCTCCTTCAAGCTGATGTACGTCCAGATGAAACCGATGATATCTGATCTTTGGAGTCAAAGTTTACCAAGAAAATCACTGTGCAGTATGTTACAAAAGAGAATGTTTAGCTGGTAAAAACACAATATCTAATAATGCTTTTTCTCAGTGACAGAATAAGTATTCAGATTGTTTACGTAAAAATACTTTAGTACGTGTCCTGCGTTGAAAATATTATTTAAGTGAAAGTATGGAAGTATAATCAAGAAAATGTGCTTTAAGTATTAAAAGTAAAAGTACTCAAATTTCACTTTGACTGCTACACTGCAATAAATTAGAACATTAGATTCTCATTTCTCACGGTTCATTTATAATGTTACTGTTATAGCTGGTTGTGGTGGAGCTATTTATTAACCATTTTGTTTGGGAGAGCAACTAATGATTATTTTTTATCACCTGCTGATAATTTTCTCAATTTTATTCGATTGTTGGTTTTCTTTAAATTTTGAAATTTGTGAGAATTTGATGTTATTTGAATAGTAACTGCTACAGCTGTCACATTATTGTAGTGGAGTAGAAGTATAAAGTGGCAGAAAAGGACTTCAAATTTATACTTAATCACAATCTGATTTAACTGAATCTCAGTCTAATAATGTAAAGAAATAAACTAAAAATCAAAGCTGATATTTATCGCTCCCAGATTTTGCAGTAACTGCTATACATTTATATCCTGGTAAAAAGTCTGTACGTACTCCACAGACACCATCTGTTATTATACTTAATAAGCGCAAGTCTGTTTCTCTACAGTGGTGACAAGAAAACAATTTTCCAGGGTTTTTCAGGTTGTGTCAGTGATGATAATTGTTGTATTCAGATGTTCAATAAAAGCTCAAAGTGCATGAATGAACAGAAAAACTGAAATTTATTAATGCAGGTCAGACAGTTACTGTACAGCAAACAGTGTTGGAGTCAGACAAGCTGAGGAGCAGTCCCTCCCTGTGTAACAGGACTGTGGTATTACAACAAACTGTAAACTACACACATCATCACACCTAATAATCTGACTCACCGTCTGCTTTTGCGTCATTGAAATTAACTGTTAATTAGAGTGGATTATAAATTGGCAGCTGTCCTCTCTGCGGCAATAATCATCAGTTAAAAAATAATTATGCTCTGTGATCAGGATAACTTTTAAACAAACAAACACACATCTTGAAATAGTGTTTAAAATATCAACGTTGCTTTAGTGCACATAAAAGACAAGGAGCTTTCTCCAACTTGGCCACAGTTTGTATTGAACTGGTTTGTTTAACCGATTAACTGTCACATGTGACCACCAAGAATGATGCACAATAGTGCAAAGAGGAATGTCCTGGAAATGCAAAACACACCTGGAATTCAATGATATTCAGCCGGTCAGCTTCCTTTTTCTCCCTTTCTGTGATATTAACATATTTCCTCCATTGGAGCTGCTCAGTGGCCACCAGCAAGAGGACAGTGGTCGTACTGGGATGCTCCGGGTATGTGAAATGTGTGAAACGGGCTGCTGAAAAAGATACTCAGCAGATCGGTCTTGAAGATCAGATGACATGGTTTTTGGTGAATTGGGTTCAGGTCATTGAGAGCACAGAGGAAGACCACTGGGGACGGAGCAGAGGAGAGGCTCTTATGGCACAGCTGATGCCCTCTGACAAACAGTCAGATGACTTTCTTCTCGTCATCAACAGAAAAGGCAGCCACGTGAAGAAGAAACCATTTCAACTTCAACCACTTGAGTTACAGTGCAGAACACACACTTAACACACAAACATCCAGAAACACTCGCACACACGTGCTCGCTCACACACACAAACAAGTACACATAGGCTTGGTCAGAGTCCAAATGCTGATTTAAGTGACAACGAGAATGAAGAACAGAATGAGACATTTGGCACCTACATTGCAGCTCTCTGCCTGCTAACACAGCACTAACATGCATTCATGTTAAAACAAAACACAGAATTTTTGGCTAAACAGACTACAAAATGATCCTGGTCTCCTCCACTGACTGTGTTTTTTACACATCCTGCAGCAACTCGTAATGGAATATGTATGATGTCTTAGTAGTTTAAGTTGTTTACGTTCCCGTCATTTAAGATTTAAGTTATACAGTGAGCCCTGAGCCAACAGTCCTCCACCTCTGACACAGTCAAGATTTAGGCATCTACATGCTGTGCTCATTCCGTAAAAAATTAATAAAAAAAGTGAATTGTTTGAACACGACAAAGGGCGAAGAAGGTGTTGGCACGGCTGCGGAAATGCCCTTAAGTTTGTTTGGCAATGATGGGAGAATATCGCAACTTAATCTTGCTTATGAATGTTATGCTAGGTGTTTATTTAGGGATGAATTGTGCCATGTAACAGATACTTTAGAGCCTACACTGTATTATTAGATTACTTAATTTAATGTGCTGACTGTGATATTTGATAATTCTGATGCCAGTAACAGGTGTGAACGGGTGAGTGCTATGTAGACAATGGGTGTTGTCTACATGGCATTACATAACAGACACAAAGATCCACTCAGTGTCTCTAAGATTAGTGTGATGGATTATCTGGCTCTTTTCAGTGTGTTAAAGAACACATTCAAGAATATGGCTTCTTCTGAAAGAGGAACACAGTCCTGATATCTCCATCTGTAACAACTGTTTGCAGACACCAGAGACGGTTGATGCAATTTAAAACAGAACTAACAGGGACAGATTAAAAAAAACTAAAACAAAAATATGTACAGAACGTTGTATCTATTCCAAAAGAAATGTAAAAAACTGACAGAATAAAGTATCACAATGATGGTATAAAAATGACTGAATGGAAAAGAATCCACTTTTGTTGTGATCACTACTGCGTAAAATAATGGCTGCATGTTCAAAATCTGAATGCAGTGACACAAAAAATAAAAACACCAATTAAATACCTGCAGGCATGAGCTGGAACTGGGATTGAAAAAACAAATTAATTGGACATCTCGAGTCAGGTCAACCCAGACGGAACAAACAGGTTAACAACATTAATCTGCAGGCTGTCACTTCAGCGCTTCAGCGTTTGGACTCGACCCGATCGATCACACACTGTGCTTACGTCAACATCTAGAGAGTTGACATTCAAATTCCAAACAGTAAAAAAAAAAAAAACTTTTCCTTGTGTTTTTTTTCTTCTCTTAAAGAACTGTACATGATTATTACAAAAATCAATAATTAGTTATACATATTTATATGACAACATTGTTTACGTTATATTACTATAAAGAAATACAACTTTCTGTGTTGTTCTCGTTTAAGTCTCTGAATGCAGTATTCCTTTTTCAGAGTGCTGTGGCTTTTTTTGTGCTGAAGATGTTTAAGGTATATGAATATATTCCTATGCAGTAAACATATAGTATCTCTGCAGCTGTAGCTCTATCACTATCATTGAAAATATTGTTCAAACTGAGAGACTGAACACAGGTTGAATTCTCAGCTAAAAGGACTATAAATCTGCAGTAGCAATGTCCGGCCACAAGGTGGAGCTAGATTATCTGCCTACAAGCGTGATGCCATTGTGTCTGTTAACTCATCTTTCTTATAATGAGAGTTAACTCAACAAAACAGTGTCAGCATCGAACACTGAACTTTAAATCAACTTTAAGCCTCACAGATGATTCACTGTCACCTGTCTCCTCACCTGTGAAGCAGAGGTCAACAGACACTTTATTTCACTCAGACGTAAACATTAAGCAAAAGACAGGTGGCAGGTCCAGTCCACTGCCTGTTTCTTCCCTCATCTTTTCAGTTGTTTGCAGTCCAAGAAGCTGCTGAGCTCTGCTTTGCCACCGGCTGAAAAAAGGAATACTGCATTTCTCCACTGTTTGTTCTTTCGGCTTGTGTTCCTCAGCTCTAGTGTGCATCCTGCAGTGGGAAGAGAGGTGGAGGGATGGTCGTCTAGGCAGGGCCCTCCTTTGGAGAGGACGGGGTCTGGGACGTGGAGCTGGAGGAAGAGGAGGCAGAGCTCTTTAGGGAGCCCAAAGTTTTGCTGAGCCAAGAGTTCTTGGCCGCCTGGATCTCGTTCATCAGGACTCCCCGCTGGTGCTCGAGCTCCTGCACGGTGAAAAGAGGAGCAGAGGAATCAACAAGGGAAGCACTGGGGAGGAAAAGCATTGGTTCTATCTAGTAAGTTGATTTAACACACTGCTGTTTGGCAAATGGCTCTGTATATTAGCTTGTGTTGTCCAGATCATCCAGCTATGCAATCATATATGGAATGTGCATCTGTATATTAAAAAAAACTGACACTGTATAATATAAATACATTTTAATCAATATTTACTTGACTACAGTACAAAGACAAGATATTTAATTATTGGTTTTTTTTTTTTGCAAATATTCCTCATCCTGAACTTGATGCCTGCAAAACATTCCAAAAAGTTGGGAACACGGGTAACTGAAGACTGAAAGTTGTGGATCACTCAAAACCACCCGCTTGGATCATTGCTCAAGTAAACATGTTCGTTGGTAACAGGTGATGGTATCATGATTGAATATAAAAGGAGCAAAAGGCTCCGTCGTTCACAAGTAACGATGGTGCAAGGTTCACCGCTTTGTAAAAAAACTGCGTGGGCGATTAGTCTTATAGTTTAAGGACGTTTCTCAACACACAATTTAGGAATTTTACATCCTGCAATCCTCAGTACCATTAAAAGATCCAGTGAAATCTCTGCAAGTAAGGGGCAAGGTCAAAAACAAAAGCCTGTATAAGGGATTGTATTATATAATGGATATTACTATATTATTACAGAAAACCGTTGTCAGTAAACAGCAGTCAGCAGTTTGTCGCTGCATCTACAGATGCAAATTAAGACTCTACCATGCAAAGAGAAAGCCATGCATCAACACACCCGGAAATACGACTGACGTCTCTGGGCCCATCACTGTGTCCTCCAGGCTAAACTTATTTCACAAAATGGTTCAGCTTTTTCGGAATCAAAGTTGTCACATCCATGGTTGCATTTACTTTTATTATGGAGTGAGTTCAGGTGCTTTTGTATGTCCTGTTACGTCTATTTAGGGCTGTGAAGTAGATATTTTTGGTTTTTAGTGAAATGCCTTGACATTGAATGGATTGACTTGATACAGGCATTGATGTACCTCTCAGGATTAACTAAGTTAACTATTATAACTTTGAAGGTTGATCTCTTAACCCTTCCTATAGCAACATTCCCAGTCTCTCGCTGTACTTTGGATTTGGTGCCTATTAGCAAATGTTACAATGCTAACACATTAAACTGAGATTAGTTAAGATGCGGATGTTTAATGTACCACTAAACACCAGCATGCACTCTTGTTATGTTCTTGTTTCTACCTATTTTATGAGCACATTGAGAAAATACTTATATTAGTTATATTAGTTGGGTAATAAAGTGCTTAATGAGCAGTAAACTCAGGTATGTTAATAATACTTACAGATTATCTGCATCTTTATGATATGGACTTAGATCTTTATGTCAGTTTTACTTAAAATATCTATTTCTTTAAGACTACTCATACAGACTTGGTCTTCTGCCCTGCGTCTTTGTAGCAGTTATTATTATAGTTATTGATATCACTGTCTGTCCCCGGTGCTACTGACCTGGATGCGGCACTTGGCCTCCACCAGCTGCAGTTTGGTTTGTGCCAACTCCAACTCCAGCTGCCTCAGCTGCTCCTTTAGTCCGTCCTTCTCCTCGTCCAGTGGCTCAGTGGATGTCTTGTCTCTGCCGGGGGACGTCACCTGGAGGGAGCCCAGGGTGCTGAACAGGTCCCTGCAGTGGTCGCAGCCCATGACTTTACTCTGCACAAGCACATAAACACACACGTGTATGTTAGCAGAGGTTGGTGGGTGAATACACGCGGTCTTGTGCACTCACATGTTGTAGCAGACACAAACACTTTATTTATTCAGTGTGTCATCTCTGTGAGAGCATTATGCCCTGATTGTGACCAAAACGGTGGATACATTTTGATTTTTTTGATGAACAATTTTCCGCTTTTCCTTTGATTTTGACTTCTGTCTGTTCAAGACCTCACAAGCATTATTAAAACATTAAAAAAATATTTATAGATTACTCCTGCCATGTGCTCATTGCTCAAGAGGAAGTTTATTTTCGCAATTCATCTATTTCATCATCACTAAATGCACAGCTTCAGCCAGCCATCTACAAAACACCAGTCTTTGTTGAGTGCAGAAAAGTATTGCACAGCTCAGCCACAACTAACCTGCTTATTAGTAGCATTAATAGTAAATCAACGAAAATGTACAGTGTCTATCTTCTAAATGAGCCCGTCAGTGTTAAGTCCAACTAATACTTCCCATTCAACTGGCCACATCCAGGCCTAAGATGAAACACATCCACACCCACAAAGAGCAACATCACGTTTGAATAGAGCTAAGTGTGCAATAATTTGTGCAATCAGGGTCTTTATGTGTGTTAATTTACCAACCCGGGCTTGTCTTAACTGAACCCAAAGCCAGAGCAGTCCTGAAAATCCATTTGTTGTGTGAGGCAACATACTCTGACTTTAGTTAGCAGTTTGAAAGACTCCTAATTTGCATCCGACACATTCTACAGTAGTAGTAGTTCTACAGTATTAATCTCACCCTGACGATGTCTAGCTCTTCTTTTGTTGCTGCCTGCTGTTTCTCCAGCCTGGTGCTCAGCTGGGAGCAGATCTGAAACCCAGAGAAAAGGTCAGGTTATATAAGAGAAAACACTTTTGATCTGAGAGGTGCTGAAACAAACTGTTTCTCCAGAAAAACAGCAGCATGAGCTTTATCTGTTTTTTTAGGCTTAACCTGGTCTGTACTTCAATCATAATTAACCTGGTGCTTTGTGAAACATATGTTTTGTAACAGTATATGACATTTATATGGCATGTTTTGGATACTTCTGTAAGATTTTACATTGATATGTTAATTATTTAGCATTATTTACACAGCACATATAAAAGCAGCTGCAGAGTGCACGTAAGACAGAAGTGTGAATAATATATGAAAAGCAAATGTGCAGATCATTGGAGTTAACAATTCTTTAAATCCGGAGTCCAATGCACTGACAGTAGTGAGCTATTTTAAACGCAGCAGATGGATTTAGGTTATTAAAACTGTCCAACCTGTTTGTATTCAGCTATGATCGCCGTGGTTTTCTTGATTTCCAGCTCTGCTTTTTCTAGCTCCCGCCTGAACACCTCCTTCAGCTGAAAGCGACGAAACAAGGACGACAAAAACACAAGACCGCAGATTAATGAGGAGGCCTCGGAAAGAATGCAGTCTTCAAATACTATGGCTGTGCATATGCGTCAATCATGAACTTTACAAGTATTAACCACTTTAGTGATCGATAGTAACCACAACTCATTAATACTTTGATGCATACTATACCTCAAACTCATTAGTACTACCTGAACACAGAAAAGGCTGTGCTCTTGTGAAATATGAGTTTTAACGATGCCCTAAATGTTCAAAAATAGAGGCCATGAATTTTCGTGGAGCGTTTGAGTTGTTGATCAATACTAATTGCATAGCTACTGAGTATCATTTAAAATGGTGATATGTTAACACATTTTCTGGACAACTGTATTGGATCTCTGCTCTGATTCCCTCGAACACTTATTTTGTTGTGACAAGGAGACTTGCTTGCTGATGATGTTGCATTTTCCTGACTGAAAATGATTTGAGTCATTAATTCCTAACTGAGTTGGGGTGGAGTTTTGCATAATTCTAACATAGTGAAGACATTTCAGCTCCATGGGAGACATGCCCTCATAAACATGTGCTAAAACTTCAGTTTTGTAATAGGAAGTGACCATAAACGAAGCTTTGGCTGCATAGATCATTGAGCCTAAGTCTGATGTTACCTGAGCCGTCTCCTCTTCCTGTCGTCTCTTTTCCTCCTCCGTCTCCACCAGACGTTGCTTGGTGCTCAGCAGCTCTTTGTTTAAAACATCGGCCTTGTCTTCTGCCTGAGTGCATGAACACACACAAACATACAGAGACCCTTCATTTAATACCAAATTTGCATCGGTAGCACAGTGCCATGTTCACATGCAGGCCAAGCAGAAGCAATGAGAGCTTTACTAATCACAGATTTGGGATTTAATGATGACTTGATACCCGGGAACATCTGTACTTTTAGAATCTTTGCTATTTACTTATTAATACATAGATTCACACTGAAAACTGCTTTAGTCCCCCAGTGATGCGGTTGGTTGTTTTTTTTTACAGCATCAGCACCTCAACAATACGTGGCTAGGATGAGTGTTAAATATCAGGAAAGGCTATATCGATACATATGTATGTAAAGAATATGTTTTTGTGCTTTGAGCTACATTTGTCTGTTTATGTTGCTGCCAGAGAAAGGATTTAATCAGCACAATGTCCGAGAATACACTTTGCAATGCTTTTCTAAAAGCTTATACGTCCATCTGGATTTGACAGCAACTAATGTTACATGAAAACACAACCTAACTAAACAAGAATCCAGCACATCTATAACATCAGCTTTGATACAAAAAATGAAGAATTTATTGTTGGTCTGCGGAGTTGTTGTGTTACCTGGTCGAGGTCGTTCCGAAGAGCAATCTTGCTGGTCACCAGTTCGTGGGCCAAGTCATCATTCTCCTGTTCTAGTCGCATACTGGCCTCCTGTAGACGACGGTTCTCCCTCTGGACAAACCAACAAACACAGTTGGACGATATATTAGTGGGTTTGATAACAACACAAACGACAGGATGGGATGTTTTTGTATGAATGCTGAAATGTAAAAAAAAACATTTACCATCAACAAATTGATACCTGATAAGTAAATACGCAAGAATGAGATTTTGATGGTAGAAGAAGTATAAAGTTTGTCTGTTGCTTTTTTGCAGTTTTAGTAAAAATGAAAAAAGGAAACTGAGAACATCTCGTACGCTCTTGAGCGGATAACATACCATTTTGTTTAACGTTAAATATATACGGTAAACAGAGCAATGATCGGTTTCCTGTTTTCGTTACACTGAAAGCCAAACTATTGACTGACCGCTACTTCATTGATTGTAAGCGACAGACACCCTCGGTATAGCTGAGCCTTTATGGATGGAATCCATTATCTTTTAATCGCTGCATTCCTGAAGCAGGACAACCTTGTTATTCTCTTTATTCTCTGTACATTTTTATGTAGTTCATCTAATGAGGTAGAGAAGAATCATTGATCAGGAAACGGCAGCAGTGCCTCTTCAATTTGTCCGAATTTTAATTGATTGTTGGCGGCCAAAAACTTAATAGAGCTTCACCCTGCCACCACACACATATCTTAAAGACCCCATTGTAGACATTTAGTGGAGTCTCATGATTACTAGTCTCCCTGTAAACAGTCTCACATGACCATGACTCAATGAGACGAAGCAGTTGTCACGGTTACGAGCCATCACCAGACCCTGATATCCTGTCTCTTGTGACCTCTTCTACCCCTAATTAACTTCATACACACACACACACGCAGACATATGAATGCACAAATAGTGTGTGAGAAAACCATGTAGTTAAGTTGAATTACAAGTGCATTTTTTTATGATGCTAGGATATTAAAATAAATAAATCAGATCACATAGCACAAATACATGTGCGTGCTATACACAGACACACTTAGTCACATGCTTTGGAGACAGTTTGTGTGTGGCTCCTAAGATTAAATGAATCACTTCCTGTGAGCAGAGAAGAGATAGCTTTAAACGGAGTTTGGGTGGGTGGGAGATTCTTCTCCGCTGCACACATCCACATGTCATATGGACATATGTTTTTATGCTAAAATCTTTAAAAACTATACAACTTTTCACCATTGTGCTAAACGGTTAATCAACATAGCCAAAACATATCAATCAGAAAATATAAAAGCTCACACAAGTTTAGGATAGAAACACTTTTCAATGGAGCAGAGGCAGCTTACCGTGCTGCAGTCTTCAGTCACAACAACGTCTTTATATGGAGCCTTCAGCAGCACAGACTAAACTTAAACACATGATCCCGAGTTTCCCTTCTCTCTCTGACACTCACCAGCTTCTCTCCGTCCTCTCTCTCTCTCTCCACCTCTCTTTCTCTTTTGGTTTTAAACATTGAAAGAAGCCAAGAAAATTACAGGAAGCACAAAGTAATTGAAATCCAAAAAGTAATTCCTTCAATAAAAACGATTGAATGCTTTAATGCTGTGCTCATGTACAAGCAGCAACATTCCTGCTCTGTGTCCTTTTTGTCTTCTTGCTCTGTAAGAAAATGTTTCCACTGATTACGGAGGAGGTGGCTCTGATCCAACATCTTATCTACAATAAAAGTCCTTCCTTCCTTCCCTCCAGAACCAGCAGCTTGTAGAGCAGCACTGTGTACGCCAGACAGCATGACTTCTGCCTATGTGTAATTTTGTTTCATAATTTTACTTACATTTTTAATACAACAATTTATTTTATTCTCATCTCCATCAGTTTATAATTTTATCCAGTCATAGGAGTTTTATTGACTAGGAAACTGCTTACTGATGTGTTTGGCTGCGAGAAGACAGGTTTCCTGTTTACACTGAAACATTTCAACTCATCTACAGTAAGAATGCGGAGCAATGACTTTAAAAGTATTTTGAGAATTTTCACAAACTAAGAAACCAAGCGTTTTTCAGTTTATTCAGTGGAGGCCAAACGAGTTTGGGAATTTGAGTGCAAGCAACAAATCAGCAAACCAAGTTTGAAATGTTTACACAAGTCCAGTACATTGTGAAGGTGAGGGTCAAAGAGGGGAGGTGTTGCAACTATGAAGTAGTTGCAATAAACAAATGCTTGACAGTGAACCTCCCTCCCTTCCACAAAGACTACTGAGTACAACTGGAGTTTTCCTGAACTCTGAGTGACATAGTCATACAAGAGATTCACTAACCTAACCTGATTTACACATCCAGACTTTATCTGAAATCAGACTAACTTATATACATTATGTTATGTTATATGTTAAAAACTTAAAATACTTAATTATTCCTTTAAGTTTCAACTCTATACTTCCCAAATACAAAATCAAAAGTGGGAAAAACAAAAGACGCACACACAAATGACATATCTAAACCAAGAGGACAGGAAAGAAATGAAAAGATGCTGTCTGTTGACAGCTTGTGTTTGTCTGAATCTCTAAATATCTGCCCTATCTTTCCTGTTTTTTTTTGGTTTTTTTTACCTCTGATGTTAAAGTCACTTTCAGCAGCAACAAACCTCTGACAACACCCTGCAGCTTCATCCAAAAATAAATGTTTGGACCGATAACGTTAAGAGACTTTGCTGTGTGAAAAGTCACATTTCAAGACAGAACAGTGTCAAAAATCTTCACACAGGTACAGTTTGACAAAACAATATCGTATTCAAAAGAAGATTTCTAATATTAGAAACATGGTTAATTTTAACCGCTCTTTCATCACAAACTTTAAGATTCATATCAAGGATCTAAGAGTTTTCATACAATATCTCCAAGACGGAGCAGTTATTCAATTATAACCTGCAGGAAACAAGGTATTTCTCATATTATTACACATTACCAAAGCACACAGCTTTGGTAATGTGTAAAAAAAAAGGGGGGGGTAGATGAATTTATCTTTCCCACATGGTGGGGTGAATAAAACTATTTACCACAAGGAGCAAATGGAAGAAAAGAAAGATATCTTGCGTTAAAGTGTGTGTGTGTGCACATCTTACCTGGTATCGGTCTATGGGGTCCTCTTGTTGCAGCTGGCTCTCTCTCAGTGTCTGATATTCCTTCTCAAACTTCTTCAGCTTTTTGGTTGGAACCTGAAAACACATCGTCCATTGACATGATTATTTCAACTTTTATGCACCAAAAGCACTAAAATCTTTGCAAGTGAGGGAACAATGTGCACTTACTTATGATACTCTGGAGAGACATAATGAGGCAACATTCTGACTTTTAGTGCCATGATCAGTGAAGCTGTTTGCAAAAGAAACAATCATGCCCACTTGCTGTCACTGAGATGTCACTTCTCTGGCTTTAAATTCTTCTCTTCATTTTACTTTCCTGCTTTCTCCCTGAGACACAAATATCACTTGACATTTCACTGGAGGGTTCAGAGGTCAGCCACAGCTAGGCGTGAGTATGATTAATGTGTCATACTCAAAGACACTGTGGCAGATTTTTAAAGAACAACATCCAGTTACCATTCATATATTTATACTACAGTACATGGTAGTGTATGTCAACAATATGTCAGTGTTGCTCAATGTGGATGCCTGCAGTAAAAGAAAAGCCTCAGGGTATGACCAATATCAAACGAAACTGAAAGGTTACGAATAGACAAATAGACTCATAGACTGAAACACAAAGTCACAACTAACTGAAGTAGCTCTGAAATTTGTTGCTATAATACTGTCATATCGTGTTTTCACGTTGCCCAGTTTCTTTCTTTTGCCAATCTGCTCTATATATTTAATATGATTTACCAGTTCATGTCTCTCTCTCTCTATTTTCACACTAGATATGATAAATCAAAATATCAAAATATAAGAGACCCACAGTACACTGAGCACAAATGTTAATTAATTCACAGTAACTGCAAATCAGCCACTCAGAATTATTCTACGAATTCTTCTCAGATAAAAGAAACTTTCAGTTTAGATCACAAGGTAAAAGACCAGCAGCCATTCATTTCCTCCTGAGGTGAAAGACAACGGAAACTGGGATGACGTAGAGACTGAACTCGGTCATTCGCTAATGAAAGCTAACGAGTTAAGAACTTTGCATCACTGTGTTGCTACTAATGCAGTCTCGTGGGGCTATCAGTCTATTCTGACGCCGTTAAAGGTTTGTTTACATCAGCAATATATTTGTAAAGTGGAATAAAACAAAGCTTCTATATTTTATATAATTATGTTCAGCTCAGAAAAACATAGCTGTGTAAACATTTCTGTACTTTATGAGGTCAGATATACTGCCTGGAGCTTTAAACATTTTCTCTAACAACAGTGTGAGAATAGCTGAATCAGTTTCTTTTCTTTATTTTGTTTACTGCTGTCTAATTAAGCACTCCACAGCTAGTTATGATAACTTTTTGACCATGTGACCTTCTGTTATGGAAGGTTAGATACGAAAGGACCACACAGAGGTAAACTGTGTTCGCTGAAGCACATCTAAGATCTTTTTAATCGCAGAAACAGAGCAGTGCAAACAAAACAAAATCAAAATCTGACGCATGACATCACATGAACATACGAGATAAAGTATCTTCCAAAACAGGAAATCCAATTCAGCATCGTGAAATTCACGTTTAAACAAGCACGTGAGAGCTTGAAAGTCATGAAACTCCCTCAACACACAAAATACTACAAAGAATTTCAATCAAAGCAAAAACATCCAAAATATATTTTAACCAAACATCAGTGAAATATGAGACAACATTGACTGATATTCAACTGCATCTGTGTGTATGTGTACGTGTGTGCCGCATGTGGGTGGTAATGTTATCCCCTCTGTGTGGAAACAGCGTTGCCATAGCGCCCAGCGTTAGAGCTGGGGATTCCAGGTCAGTCGCAGTCACATGACCCCCTCTTCTGAGACTGGCATGCGTGTGTTTGTGCATGCATGTGTGCACTGTACTGTGTTAAAATCGAGTCAGGTACCTGAGTCACCGCTATCTGGGTGCAGTTGTGCGTTGTTTATTTCTTGATGCGTACGTTATGTCTTAGAAGAAGATCACCTCTTTCGTAACAGAAAAGTCTCACAGGACAGAACAGTAAGTACAAAAGCCTTTATGAATTGGGTACAGGTTGGATCACTGCTGTTCTGAAGCAATCAGAGGGATACACGCAACAGATACATAACAGGGGATGTCAGAGATTATTATTTTAATCTTTAAATTAGCATTTAGTCAAAATGTCTTCTGTGTCTCAAATGCCGCTGCTGTGACAAACTGATTTTTCTCCTCCTTAGTTGCAGCCTTTCCTTTCCTACCAAGACAGCAATTACCTGTTGTGCTCACTGACCTATGGGTTAACCCTTGACCTCTACGACCCAGGAACCAGCGAGGTGAATGGACGTCACACTGTAATCTATCTGAAACACAACTCCCCAACAGAGAGCAGGGCTTAGACTCATTCAATTGTTATCTGTGTGGGAAGAAAGAGCAGCCTGGTCTCTGTAGGCAGGTTAATAATCATTTTATTGTAACAAAACAATGCAGAAAAATTGAACGCGGTGTTCCCCTGCATGCATCACCACATCCTTATACATTCAAGGTGCTTGTGAGATGTTTTGCATGTATTAGTGAATTCAGTACTCATTATCATGCTCAGCTATCTGAAAATGAAGGTTTGTCCTACTTGAGATGAAATGTGGGACTTTTTGGTTTCTGAAAGTCGATATCTAGGAGATAAGATTTTTAGCTAGCGTCAAAAAGGAGTCAGCATGTTGGTTTTCATTATGTTTTAGCTGAGTTAATCTGACCATGCATCCCAAACTGTGTTTTTAGGGTGAAAAAAGCAATTTACCCTGTACACTCTACTCTCTCCTGAAACAGCAGAGATGGAATTCTTGACTAGGCAGTCCAGCCTTAAATTTACATAGCTCATGTTTCACATGGGAAAGACGACAAAAGGAGTCCTTTCAAAATTGTTACTGGTGTTGATGTGCTTTCTATTGTTAGCTTCTCTGACACTGAATTTTCACAGCGTGGCAAAAAAAAAAAAAAAAAAATCCCTTGTGTGTTGAAACAATGCTAGCTTAATGCTCAAAAAACATTTACTGAATGCGTGAGACAGAGAATGATGTGTATGAGTTTTCTCTCCAAACACCTTCAGAATTGCTGTTTTGGTTTTGAGAGGCGAACTCGGCCACAAGCCTCAAAAACCCACCACTCACTTTTGCTTTCAACTCCTCAAACATACTCATTTGATGCCTTTAAACATCTCCTACAGCATCTACTTCACCAACTAAAGACATCGGTTGCGTCATATTTTCCAAGCGCACTGTATGCGATGCGTCGGTTTGACACTGATTTCTGCAGGTTAACACACAAACTGCAGGATGATTTTTTCCCCCTATGATGCTCAACTTTCCACTTACACATAAAGTTAAGTTTTAAGAAAACCACTAGGTCGCTTGTATGAGTGGAAATGACTGTGTTAATCATTTCACATAGTTTCGAATTGTATTTAATATTTTTTTGTAACGAAACACTTACATACTGCACATTCTTATTGATTTACTTACTACCATTTCTCTTCTTGAAATGTCTGAAATGATTGACCTTTTGTTAAAAACTCAGCTGAATTACTTAATGTGAGTACATGCTGAGAGCAGATTTTAGAGATCAGGGTCAGCTGGAGAACAGCAGCTGGTAGAGAGTCTGTTTTGCACAAGGACACTTAAGCATGTCGAGGGTTTGAATCTGGCTCTGTTGGAGGTTACACCACCATGCTGATACAAAACATAGAACTTATGTTATTGCACAATACAGGAAAGAGTTACTGTTTTTATCTCTGAACTACGATGCCTTAATTGTAATTTTACACGTACAGCCTGTGAAGCTCAAGTGTGGCTCTCTTTGAGTTACACATTAAACCAGAAATCATTGACAGACAAGCTGAGGTCTAGTGACTGATTAGGCAACCCGCTGCTCTCCAACACCCCTAAAACACACAAACACTACAGCATGACTGTGTAATGAAACACAAAACTGGGCTGAGCTTACCTGTCAGACGCAAGGCCTTTATTCAAACATACAGACCGACTACAACTACAATCACACAGCATTCTCTCCATCTGCACATGTCCATGTCCAACACATATCACTAACGTCTAACAGCTTCCCATGAATCATGGCTACACATAGATTGAGGTTGCGTCTGCTGCTGTGGTTCAGTCTGACACCCACTACATATAATATTGATAGCATTTACATTATAGTTGTAGTTATTATGGTTAATTATCTTTGTTTGTCACCTCCCCATCTCCCCATTTAAACTCAACAGAAGGCCATGCCTGGGTTCGGTCCTATTCTTAAATGGAAGTCTGCAAATACAGTACATGCAATAAATATTTAAATATGTGGGGAAATTCTGCAAAATTACACAAAAAAAAAGAGATTTGCTGACAGTCACTGATAATTTATCCAATTCACTGACTTTCCAAGAGACTGCTGCCCTTTACACTGATATTTTGCTTCAATCCTGTAGCTGATATATTTATCCAGAGTGACTACAGTCAGCACAAAAAGTTACAATAGTCAGATCACCAAGTTGTCAACAGAACTGCAGAAAAGTGTTCTGACCCTCAAAATATTGAGACATTCCAGTGTTGGAAAACATCTCAAACTTCAATTAGTAATATTCCTGAAATTCCAGGAGCAGAATGAAGCCTGCCCTGCTGAGGGCTCAGCATCTTGCTCAAGGCCGCTTCAGACAGCAACACACATGGTTGCTGATAGACAAAAACACATACACACTTGTAGTTTCATAGTTCAAACCAGCAGATGCACTCTCCTTCTCACTTCCCAGAACTTTCACCACAAACATTTGAGGCCAGGTCGAGGACAAAGGGGCCACACCGAGTCAGGTAATGCGATTAAAGACGCTTGGTGCTGCAAGAAATGGTACCGGGCCCACTTTTAGATTCTGACCTAAATGCTGAGGCAGAAAATGGAATTAGTCCCAAACCTCCAAGGTGAGATCATGCACTATAGTGCCATGCTGGGTAGTACAGCAGAGAGAGACCGTGTGTGTGTGTGTGTGTGTGTGTGTGTGTGTGTGTGTGTGCGTAAAAGGGTGACCTGCTCTTATGTAAGGTGGCACTTCAAGAGTTTGAATATTGAAATAAGGACAAAACCAACTGGACATCTGAGAGAAAACTAGGCCATGGAATTCAATTACCCATGTGAGGAAACACACACCCTCATCCACACACACACACACACACACACACAAGGTCTCCATTGATTCCAGATTTATATCAGTAATTGAAACAAACTGAGAGCCACAAACGAGCTCTGCGTCTGGACTGACTGACAAAGCTCTGTAACCTCCAAACATCAGACACATTTTCAGTAGGAACACAACACACGCCTACACATTCATACAACTACCTCTACCTCATGGAAATGAACATGTAGTTTCTGTGAAATCTTCATCTTCTACCACCTTACGAACAAATTTCCAAGAAACACCATGATAAAAAATAGAAACAAGAAAAACAGACAAAGATAAAAAAAAAATACTGACAACCAACAACATCTGATAAAAAGAAAGAAGCAGGTGAATTGCTCTTTCCATTTCTATTACCTAAACACTCTGAGAGAGAAAGAATGAATAGTTGTAATCAGACAGATGCAGAAAAAAAGCCAGTGAAAGGAAGAAAAAACAAAGTGACGGGAGAACAGACCTACCACCGGTCTGGGAGTTCTGAGAGGTCTGGAGTGGGCAACCAAGCAAGCCAAGGTGTCCTCCTCACCCGGTCGGTCCACCACATGAGCGTCGTATGCCACCATGATAGACACTTCTTGCATCATCTTGACTCCTCTTGCCCCAACAGCAAGGAGGAGGAGAGGATGAAGAAGCACAAGAAGGAGGAAGGAAAGTGGTGGAGAAGGAAAAGGAGAGGAGTGCAGCTGACAGGTTTTGTTTCTCTCTGATAGTGGAGGAGGCGACTGGCTGCTTTCAAGAGTCCCTCAGGATCCGGGCCCCACCCACTCAGAGGAGGAGGGGCGAGGGGAGCGAGAGGGCAGTACAACACACCTGTTTGTTTCTCTCTCTCCCTCTCTGTAATGCTAGAAGTGTGTGACAAAGGAGGATGAGTTTGCTTTTTCTTCCTTTCCACTGAGTGAGTACTCCCCCCTCTCTCTCTTATCGTCTCTTTAATTTGTGCCCCTCTCCCTCTCCCTCACACTCTTAGCTTCTCTCTTTAGGCTGCAGTTTGGAGGTTAGCTGCTTTTAAAAATAAAGATACAGGCTTGTTTGCACGTCACTTTGTGAGAGAGTGTACGTGTTTGAGGTTAAGAGAGATAGGAAGGAAGTTGCCAGATGAACCACAGTGACAAGCTGTTCGTAGTTGCACATCGCTCCAACAGTAAAACCCAGGAAGTGAAAAGAAAGCGGCTTTAAGGCTGTCCTGGACGATGCCTGAATACTGCAACGGCCTCCCAAAGGACCCCAGAGCTAAAAACTACCTGACTGTGTTGCTATTGTGATAGCAACAAGCTCCTCCTGTTTCCTCCGAACAGGAGAAACGCATCAACAATTCTCCAGTTATCTATGAGTTCCTGTTGACTCTCTCTTGATGTGTCTTTTACTGCCATTGTGTTTTAATACCAGACTTATTCTCACTAAACAAAAAGAAACAAGTTAACAGTTAGGTGAGGTAGATTCATCTCCGAATAGCTCTGCGGCAATACATCAAGTCACATTGGTCTTCTCCTTCAATGCATATGCATTTCTAGGGAGAATTGTGCAATATATAAAAACTATTTCTTTAGTGTGAGTGTTAGCCTAATAAGCAGATTCACAGGTCACAGCACAGGTTAAAAAATAAGGCAGCGGTTCACAAAGTGAAACTCAAAATAATTTGTGTTCTAGTAAATTTTCTATCAAAGCAAAGAGTGAGCATGTTACAAAAATATCTAGTGAGCTACACTGAATTATTGAAGTAAAATATATAAATAATATATGTAACATATAAATAAAACATTTATATATATTACATTTATATATTTAAAAATAACACAATAGACAATGAAAATGAAAAATGTTTTTGAAAGACAGGGAACATAAAATCAATCAACTATACTTACAGCTGTATTTACAGTGTGATTTTTAGTTGCATTTACTCAGCACTTTCTCTTGTGAATCTGGCCCTGTAAGCTGTAGCTTAAGAAAAGTCATCTTAGTTAATATGAACATACTGTTTTTGATAACCAGCCAGGAGGTTTGTCAAAGCCACAGCATCCCAGTTCTACTATGGATCTGCGCTGCATTGAGATTTTATTATCCTGGTCGACTTTACTGAATTTAGTACAACACTGTAATTTGTAACTGTTGAATTCTTTTGCTGTCGGTGTCATCAGAACTGAGCAGTTTGATGCGATTGCTTGTCATGTCATGTTTTATAACATTGGTTTACCCAGAATTTACACAGGGCAAATTAGATTTAAGAAAGAACTAGCTTGTGTCCGATCCGAGTCTTATGTGTGAACACTTATATTTATTTAAGCTTACACTACGATTAGATCATTTACAAGCTATACATGTGAACACAAAATCTCAGTGATGGCTCAATTATCTGTTCACAATCATAACATTAGACACAAATGAACTCTGTCTGTCAATTCTGTTGAGATGGCTGAGATGTATATTAAGAAATAAAACAGTCACTGTGAAACTCCCTCTGTACCTTTTGTTTTGTGTCTATGTATTCTCTCTCAGTCCCTCTAATGTGGTTATCTTATATTATACTTTAGATCTGTAAGTCGCTGTAAATCTTTTTAAAAGTATCTTTGTAGCGTCTGAGTCTTCATCCATCCATGTAGGTCTTTCTCTGGGACACCATATCAAAACTTCTCTATAAATGATCCAGTCAGTCTCATACACGCGTCCTTCTCTCTTCTCTCTCCTCAGTCTCTTAAAGTTAAGCTCTACTGTTGGGAGGAGTTGGTAAAAACCAGATTAATCAGTCAAACCCTGAGCAGCAAGTGAATATACAACATTTCTCTTCTGAAAAGTCATCACTCCAGCTGCGGTCTGGCGGATGTTTAAGAAGGCTGAGAAATTCAAATTCTAGTCTATAATCCCCAGAACGGCTAAGCCACCCTACTGCCCGTTGTGTTCATCAAGCCAAGGTGCCAGTGAATTCTTTCGATGTTTTAAGCAGCTTACAGAGTTCAGCTTGATCCGATTTAGACGTCGACAGAGAAAAATATGTAAAGCGGGTGAGCAGAGAGAAAAAATGGCTTGGACGGGCTTGTGGTTTAGGTCTCCAAACTCTCTTCTCAGCAATATACTGCATCTACTAGGTGCCTTAATCCAGAACTCAATTTAACAATTTAATAATCGAAAGTCATGTAAAAATAGGTAAGGTTTATTTCTTATATAATTCCCTTTTCATCCTTCTTCCTGGCTTTCCTTTTACCTGCTCTCAGCTGACTGGACAGTAGAGGTTAATAAATAGATGTAGCTGTATCGATATCAGCATCAGCTTTGCCAGTCTGATGGTGAATATGTACTGTTTACTTACATATCTTACAGACTTGGGGCTTCTACAGGAGCACATACTTCTACCGTGGACGCTTACAACGTAATGGCTTATAATCCAAATCCTTGATTGAGAAGATTGATAGGATTCTCACTTCTAGAAGTTCTATTGTTATTACTTTGGGCTCTGGGTAATTATGACAGGCTTTCCTGACAGTGTATGCCAAATAACTGATTGAAAAATAATGGCGTGGAAGGATGGGTAGTGTGTGGGTGGAGATGATGTTGTGAAGCTTTTTCACATGAAGTGATATAACTGTGTCATAGCTTAGCTGGGCGATTTGATGTAGCGTGCAATGTGGCATGTCAGAAGCTGATGTGAAATGCTGTGATCTGTTGATGTACTAGTTCGAGTTGGTGGGTGGCAAAAAGTGAGTGGAAGGAAAGGAAGACTCATCTCACTCATCTCATTACTATCAAGTCTTTTTAACATCTTTCTCTCTCTGACTGACTTGCCCCACATACTTTTTTCCAGAGGAAATATTCTATTTTAAAAGAGTAAAGAGTGGCTGATTTTAAAAGATAACAGTAGAAACATGTTTTTGATGTGTAAAGACCCCCCACACACACACACAAACACACACCTTTGATGTGTAAACCATTTGTATATTTCTCTTTTATGAGTATAATCTTTAAGGCAGTGTTTCGGTCACTTGTTCCTAAGAGCTTGAATTGTCTCCAATTTATATGCAAAGGTGTGACAATGTCCAGCCGGAGGTAATTCGCTGCATTCCTGCGCGATGACAGACATTCTATTTCTATTAACTGAGCAGGAAGTAACACAGATTCAACGACTAATTCAAGACTCTGAAATGCTGCATGTGTGCCGAGAAAAAGAGTGACCAAGCAAGGATAAAACTCCTCTGTAAGGCTCGTCTGAGAGAAGAAAAAAAGAAGTGTAAAAATAAATACACCAACAGAGGAAGCTAA
This sequence comes from Nibea albiflora, assembly GCA_014281875.1. Classification (NCBI taxonomy): domain Eukaryota; kingdom Metazoa; phylum Chordata; class Actinopteri; family Sciaenidae; genus Nibea; species Nibea albiflora. The sequence goes on along the minus strand of CM024792.1, from coordinate 8,767,248 downwards.
GGAACAGCAGGGGAGTGAAAGATCAGCGAGGGATGATCAAGAGATGAGCAGAGAGAGAGACACAAAGTGTTCCTGTCTGTCCTGAGGCTAAGTCATCCTATCAGACTGTTTTAGCTCACTTCATCCGCCTGAAAACAGCCTCTCTTCATTCAGCATGCATGTTTTGATGATACTTGATTTAGTCATTTATGTATGATGTATGTGTGAGGATGTCTATTATCCTGTAAATGGGTTTACCTATATAGATAAGGGACAATTAAAAGGAAAAACCTGAATAAATGAGTGTAAAGCATAATAAATACAGCCACACTCTGGCAGCCACATGAGGCTGGAGGGCTCACTTAGTAGTTTAATAAGGATTAAAATGATGTGATTCTTAAGATATGGCTTTCACAGCCACCAGATTACAGTCCAATTGAACACCTGTTGGAGAAAAGTTCCTCCACCATAATCAAAATACAAAAAAGGTAATATTTTTATGGTGTTCATCCCTCCAGTAGAGCTCGAGAAACATTTAAAGTCCATGCAAAGGAGCACTGAAGCTGCGGTAGACGCTTCTAAATGTGTGTTTATGCTTGCAGAGCATGTGTTTTTTCAGTTTGTGAGCATGTACGTTGCATGTTTGAGTGTGTATGTTCTTGTACAAAATGACATGACAGATTGGACTGCTGCAGGATTGTGCAAGAGTGCCAAAATGCTACCAAACCACGAGAGATAAACAATGTGTCACAGTGCAGGATATCCTGAATGTAGAAAAACACAGAAACGCAGTAAACACGAGGTGATGGACTGTAAGAGCCATGAATCCTGCCAACGTGCCTTTGAGCACAATCCCAAACTACTTACTCACTGAAAGTTTTTTGAGATAAGAAAATCAGAAAATTCCTAAAAAGTGAAATATTAACTGTATGTAGATATAAAGAGATATGGAGCGAGATAGAAAGAGAGAAGGGTGGAGGGAGGATTATTATCTCTTCCATCATTCTCTGTAAACTCTTTCCTTCCTCTAATGCAACACACACTGCACACTATAAAATATACACTGTGTACTGCTTTTAGTCTCTGGTGACCTCAGCAAATTCCCTAAATGCCAGCAGCCTTATTGAGGTCAATAGGAGGAGGATAACCAGTGTGCGTGTGCAAGTGTATGTGTGTGTGTGTGAACCTGCTAAGCTTTGAAGAAAACTGTGACTACTATCCATGGAACCTATTGTTCCTGCTCTAGTCAGACTACAGACCAATAAATGATAGATATAACAGATATAGAAATAATATGGCAAATTGCAAAGGGTAAGAGCAGACAGCATAATTAATCACATCTTAGAACAAGTTGTGAACATAACACTGACACATCATGACCTTACGTTGCTACAGTTGCTTAGTTACACATCGAACAGTTACTAAACAACGTTCAATTTGATTTGGAATTGTGTGTCTGGCCACAATGTGAATGTACGCCCAATATTCACTTTCTTTTGGCTCTGTTTTTGGTTTCCACTGTGGTCTCCACACCTTCTGAGGGAAATATCTATTTATTGTTTAGCTGCTTAAAGCTTCACTGTTTGCCCCAGCTAGTCGCCAGCTGTGTATCTTTGTTGTTTGGTGCTGGGCAGGTAGTGTACCATGGGTGTTCAGAGCTTTTTCACTGAAAACAGCTGTCTGCATTTAAACTATGTAATAAAAGCAATGAGAGTGAACCAAAACAACAAATTTATGGACCGTAAAGACAAACGACGAGCTAAAACCTGCTATAAAGTTCTAGAAAGCCGAGGGGAGCTGCAGATTCAAGTGATATTTCTCTGTAGGTTATCACTGCGATGACCTCCTTTCACACTGTCATATTGTTTTCACATTGTCATCTGATTATAGCCACTTTAAATAACGCAGTGATGATCTGAGACCGTTTTCTCCCTTCTCCATCAGGCTTCTCCAACACAGCAGAGATCTAACACACAGTATATCCACTTCATAAAAGCTTTTCCTGTTCTCAACATTCGCTGTGTGGTAGTTCCTTCCTGCTGCGCAGAAAGTGATACGTTTTACATTTCAGGCTGGTTCGGAATAAAGAGAATAAGAGAGCAGAGGCAATCTCTGTGAGGCAAGGTAAGGTAAGGTAAAAAAAATAAGACTTTAGCAAGAGAAAGTCCCAGAAAATCCAAGAAACAACACGGTCTTATCCCCTGTTTTTGACTGACAGGTTCTCTGTTAAGTGCAGTGCATCTAAAACACAAGTAAGCTGAACTCTGAGCTGCAAATACATGGACACAAAAGAGATGGAAAAAAAGACACCGATTGACAGCTCAGCAGTCACTGCAATATACCATTACCCTGGCGATGCAGTGTACTGTGGACAAATCTATGGTAGTATGGAGTAAACCATACTACAACAAGGTCAGGGAGTGGAACCCTGCAACATCCAAAACTTTACTTGACATGGCTCAAGCGCCTCTGACCCCTCTGGTTAAAAGGTATTTGTGTCTCAATGGGAGATGCCAAGACAGGAATTCATTATTGTGTTGCGTGGATTTTAATAGTTTTCATGACTCCAGTGTAAATCCACAATTTAGGAGGTAATAAAAATAAAGGAAAAACATGAATGAGATGGTGTGTGCAAACCTTTGATTGTTACTGTATGTGCGTGGATCTGTACACAGCGTCTTGCGTTTACAGTTAAACTTTGAAAGAAAAATACTTGGGAAGTGAGGAACAAAAGGGATACCAAATGTGTGTGGTTGTTTGTAGGGGTTCTTACCTTGATGTTGCAGGCCTGCTCCATAAGCCTGCGGGCGTTCTCTGCAGCTCTGTAACGCTTAGGGAGCTGGACTCTGAAGAACTTGAGAGCCCCTTCAAAGTCCGCCTGTAAGAGGTCCTCTTTAGATGTCTGGAGCGAGACAGGAGGAGGTGGGAGGAGAGGAGAGGTTTTGGAGATGGAGACAGAAGACAGCCAGTTAAAGTCAGACATTGAGGGCACAGAGTAGACTCCAACAACTTGCCCTCTTCAAGTGGTGGCTGTCATTACATGTCTATATTCAGGAAAGACAGAATATGTACAACTTGATGAAGGAAATGTTTATCTGTGTGAGACATGATTGATTTCGTTTAGTTAAATGACAATGATCAAATCAAGCGCACTATGCTCTTTGGCAAATGATTGTCCTACTCACTCTCTGCACCCAGAGGAAAGGCAACATTACCTACATTGTGCTATAAGTCTGCTCTTGAAACATTACATATTTATTCATTCATTCATCATCATAGAGCAAGACCAAGCCAGTCTAGGGCTGCTGTGCACACACGTCAGATTCTCAACAGATAACAGATTTATGCTACATGTCATGCTTCTCACACTTCAACAAGTGCATAGTCTGGCAGAGGGTCTACAGCCAGATGAGTGGTTATAGAGTATGTGGTCACCAGCAGACTGGACTGGGAGCACTGAACTCCTGGTATTGAATCATCATATCACCCGTTCCCTCTTGTAAGAACAGGACAGACATTTTCCATTATTACAAATGGAGGCTGAAACCTCAGAGCACTTTGAATCCCGTCCTCATTTTACTTCACTTCATCTTAGGAGCAATTTACCGTCTGCTATTTAACTGTCCATTGTTATTCAGACCTCTGTCTTATAAGTGTTTCATTCATCACTTTTAGCATGAAGCAGTTTGATATTCTAATTGTAACCTCACAAAGCGCTTAATGCTTAAAAAGGTACAACAAAAAATAATAGTCCACCTGAAACTGCTGCAAAATACGTTCAAGTCTGGCAAGATGGTCGAAGTATACATGTTATAGGGGAGGGCACTCCTCTCCACATGTCAAGATGCTTTAAACACTGCATACAAAAAGCCCTAAATGATGCAGTGGAGCTGCTCAGTTCAGTGTGAATTAGCTGAATTAGTTGGATGTGCTGAGTTTGACAATAAATGTAAAAAAAACACACACCAGTGACACCATCTTGTGGTGTAAGAATGCATTGTCATGAGAGTATCCAGAGATACTACTAGATGTATGATAGACGATTAACTTTTACTCAGAGAATTTCTAAAGGTAAACGAGACTATGGGGTCAAAAATTCTGAAATATAACTTTGAGGTGACATGAATAGAAGACAGTGAGGACAGGACAGTGTTGACATTTGCATTTCGAGAGTTTCTTGTATGAGTTTTCCTTTTTCCTCATTGCTTGTAGCAGAAGGCTAGCTATTTAAGGTAGATAAAATATCAGGCAATTGGCTGGTACATATATCCAATGTGACAACAGAGAGTTCACAGAAAATGGCAAGATTCAATTTCAAATAACATCAAGGGTAAGAAGTGAAACCTTCACCACAACAGATGCAATAAATATTGCTTTGGCCATGTCAGAAATTGAGAATTTTTTTTTTGAGATATGCTTGTCTGCTTTTTTCTTATCCTCAGTCCTTTTAAGTAGCTCTATTTATTAACACAAGGGAAAGCATTCCTTTATAACTTTAAACCCAATCATCTCTGCATGCTCAGTTTCTTTGATCCAGCGTCCATTTCCCAGTCCCCCCTCTCTCACCGCTAGCAGCTTAGGGACGAAGAGCCGGTGTCCCATCCCAAGGAGACCCATCACCTTGCAGAATGAGTCCGCTGAGGCCTGACTGCTGTGGGCCCTCTCCTCTGATGTTCCCTCTCCATCCTCGACTGCCCTGTGCACTGCTGGAAGGGGCAGACGCGGGGTCAAGGCAGGTACAGGGGGAGGAGAGGGTGGAGGTGAGGAAGGAGGAGATGGTGGCGGGGTGGGGCAGGGTGAGGGAGAGGGGCGGTCCCGCTCAGGGGCCAGCGTGGCAGATGACTCCAGTGTGTCGTCCAAGTGTCCCAGTGGGTTTCTTGGAGTTGGAAGAGGTATGGACCAGGTGTAGAGAGGTTGGCAAGTATGGTTAGGTGAGCCGAGATTCACCTTGAGGTACTGTCAAGCCAAACTGGCTCAGTCCTGGTGAATGAGGCGAATGAGCTTCTGAGAAGAGAAGCTGATAACGTCACATCAGACGGTGTCACAAAATGACTGATGTTCAGGATGCCAGGTAGGAAAGAAGCTACTAGAGGCTCAAAAGAACATATGGCAACTCAGCAGAGACAGCCCAGGCATCCAAGACATGCAACGTTGAGAGTGAGTTCATCTAGGCACATTGATCCAGTTAATCTAGGCACCACAGAATTCTGTCAGTGGACGCCACTCAGTTTGTACCACTGTCAGAGCCCTCTAACGGCCACAAGGTGCGACAAAATAACAGTCAGAAAATGGTGTATTGACACTGCTTTCGGCATAATGCAGTCTTCCAGCTACCTGTCAGTTTCACTTTGAAATCCAGTCACATTACCCACTCTCATCTTCCTGTGCCAAACTCCCCTGGCCAATTCCAATCCAGTATGCCGTTGCCTAGCAACAGAGCTGCTCAACACGTGGGCCGCTGCGATGGATAGGTACTCCACCTTTTTTATTTTTCCTTCGTTGTTTGACTTCAAAGATGGAGAGAATCCCCTTCAGTCTGCAGAACTGAGTGGCGTTAATGCTCGCGGCTTGTATGAGACGACACATCAAAGCAGTCGATACGTTTTGTACCTTTTTTTTTCCCGAAAGGGAGGCTGCACCTGGTATAAAGCTGATAGGATTTTAGCTTTCTTTGAAATGTAAAATTGCCTGAAATAACGATATGATTACTTTTATCTGAAGAGCCACAGTCTAAGCCTGAGCAGGCAGTCCTGACGACATGGGCAGAAGCAGTTGAGATGTGGTCTATTAGCATGGGAGTATGGCACTTTTATGCCTTCAAGAGACGATGATACGTTTGTTGTTTATGGCTGAGAGGATGCTAAACTCGTTGAGTCAGATTTCTGCCAGTGATGCATGAAAGACAAGATGAGTTTGGAAAGAGGTAGTAAAACAGAAAAAAGTGTAACATAATAGTCCATCTGTATCTCTGCTCTTCCTCTTCACTGATGAAACCCTCTGATGTGAAGTCTGATTAGATTCAGACCACACAGATCAGTAAAAGCACAGTCCAGTCAGCAGATCCAGTATGGACTCCAGTGTCAGTCCCTCCAGCAGATTTCCATTAGCAGCAGCAGCCAGGCATCCGGTCTGTAGCGGTCAGTAGATCCTTTAGGTGGGAAGCAAGCTCGTTCAGATGGAAAGCCACTTCTGCCTCTCAACAACAAAGGCTAAATGGATGAGAGTTAGCATGAGTGTGTATATTGTTGTTCCATCCGGAGTGATGGTCCTGGTCAAAGAAACCACAGTGTTTTCCGTTCACCACCACCTCTTTCCTTTGCACTCTTCTCTGCCTTCCTCGCTTTCTCTACTCCTCAACTCCCTCTCGCTCTTTGTGATGCTAACAGCTAATGGCTAGCACGGGCGGCTCCATTGCAGGGGTCTGGGTGGTTGACAGAGGTAGCGTGTTGGAGAAATACATAGCCAGCCAAAACAGAAGAAGATAAGGTGGAGGTAGAGGTGTAGGCGCTAAAGATGAGAGAAAACGAAGAACTGAGGGAGAAAAGAAAGCTCCAAGCAGGCGCCCATGGGAGGTAAAGATGAGGAGGAAAAAAAAACAAAACAACAACACAGAGCTTTTCTCTTCTAGGTCCAGATTGCTAACGCTATACCTTATGCTCCTGGCGGGATGTGGATGGCGGCTGCTAAGCGGGAGAGGGAGGGAGGGAAGTGAACACAGATGGAGGGAGGGCTGATGAGAGCGGAGAGGAGAGCAGGATGGATAGAGGAGGGAGGAGAGAGGAGGGAGGAGGGAGCCTCGGGGGAGAATGCCGTCATGCCCAGCCAATGGGAGGCAGGCAGTGGAAGCCCCTTCCACCCTCCTCCCATCCTCATTTGTTCTCAATTCCCGACCATTGCATGCACCACATCCCTCTCTCTCTGACACACAGAATATATTATTGTTAAAATGTAGAGCAGGAGGGCTTTTTAAAACCAACCATGTATGATTCATTTAGAGAGGAAGTCTGAGTGTAGCTGCATTACTATGGAAAGCAAAAACACTTTCATTCATATCAACACATGATCAATCATTATTAATAATTACTAATATCTTAAGCCAATCTGCAAGAATGGATTGTTTTAGGCTATGTTGGTGTGTTCATGTATCACATGCAGCTGTTTTATGTACTGTAGGAAAAATAGATAATGGATTGAATGAATGGACTTGTTAGGGAGGGGCAAAACAAACTTGATTTTGGCATCTCTAATAATATTTTAATTTTCTTTTTCCTGCTTTTCTATTCCTATCTATGAAAGCACAGTGCAAACCAATTGATGGATTTTGGGCCAAATACTAAATAAATGAATAAGTGACTCAACATTTGGTTGCTGAGCTGATTAGGGGACAGAGAAAACACATCTAAGTCTGGGTTAAAACCTTCCAACATACACTTTCCTATAATAATTATGCTTATTGGCAGCCTCTGTGTTCTGTTCAATAATTAATAAAAAATAAAATGAAATCCATCAATTGAGGGTTATAAGCAACCATGATGTTTTTTCAGTTTCAGCAAGAACTGTCCCATGAAATTAATGCCCACATTGAACAACCAGACACAGGCATGCAATATGTCGTATTTATTGCCTAAACTCATTGATCCATCCCGCCACAAACAGATCTGATAACACAACAACTCGTAATTCAACACCATTCAGCTCTGATGGCAACAACATGCAGTTTGGTTTGGTTATATTTGAAAAAAAAAAATATGAAAAAACTCAAGCAGATAATTTCTTTGTATTTCTCTAACTACACCTAAAATTCAGACATCATCTGAATTTTGTGAACTTTATTTGTTTTGTCTTTCAAAGTAATGTGACTAAAATCATGACAGATTGGGAATGAAATGGGAATTTACTCTTTGCATCTTGTTTTTCTTCCAAGTCCGTCTATTGGTTTACCATTTGCACTATTTTATGTTCTTATGAAACCACTTCCCAAATATTTTCTCATTCTAGATAATTTTATCACAATTTTATTGGAAGATATGAGTAAACCTTGTGGAAAAAGGTCGATGAATAGAATAAGTGCCAAATTGAAAGCAGTATTTATATTCATCCATATAATGCTTAAAATAAATACAACATAACAATAAAGTTATAATTGTAAATGTATCACTTGAATCAAATTCCATAAAATAAATACCCCACAGTGCAAACACACATAGAGACATGTGGCATCCTGGTCAGAATCTGCTCACTGCAGCTGTTTTGAGTCGCATGTACTGCATCACATTCAACAAGATGTTTATGATTTGTCTAATTTGTGTAAGTTGACAAATCAGCCTCTCCACCTCCACATGTAATTTCAATATTTGAGCACTAGGTGGCAAGAAATGCACATAAAATGCCAATAAACAGACTGTCTAACCTCTGCCTCACATCAGACCTAGGACTTAACACCCTCCTCACAGACAGCTTCTTGTGCACAATCATGCTTCCCAAAACCTACCCTAACAAAAAGCTTTCAACTTTGTGGTAATATTCTCACTAATAATAATTCATAACAACCTGAGACATTTTCATTGTCATGTGAAGTGAGTACTAACCTTGAGCAGGGCCAGAGCTACATTGAAGATGATGTTCAGACCCTGGAAGATAGAAAGGGATTAGTATACAAGAGTGAATATACAACATAACTAATATTCATGTGTTTGGGGAGGGCTTTAAATGAATCAGTCAGTGTAGCTCAGTGTATTAATTTCTGATACATGAAACTTTGCAGCTTCACATGTTGGCAGCTTCCAGTGGATAATACAGCTAACAATCACCAAACTATTACTGAGATGATTGAAATCCTGCAAGGGTTTGTGCCAAATAGAGAGGAATAGAGGTAAAACAACAGATGGTGATGAGTCCATCGCTGTTTTTAGTTTTTGGCTTTTAACCCAGTATGAGACCCTGTTTCTGTTTTATTATTATTTTTAATATTGTTTATTTTATATTATTGTTTTTATATTGTCTTTTATGTTTTATGTCTTTTATTTTATGTTTTAATTCATGTACAGCACTTTGTGTCAGCCGTAGCTGTCTTTAAAGGGCTTTATAAATAAAGTTGAGTTGAGCTGAGTTAATTTATCATCAGTGCCCATGCTGAAACCAGAACCTATAGCATGTCTGTTTATAGCAATAGGATGCTCAGCTGCAGATACATGTCCCCTGTCTTAGTATGAAAAGCATGGACTTTAATAATAACAAAAACTACCTGCAGTGCAATAAATGTTATGGCTACATTTTTATTACTTTGTATACTAAGTATAACATTTAGCAGAAAAAAAGATAATAGTAAGGAAAGGGCAAGAAAGAGAAAGAAGATGGCAGAGAGAGTAAAGTCTTAAGAAAACTTCGATGATACTTTCCGAGACAAACCAGATAAAGCTAAAAGTTTACTTTCTTTATTGCCCTAATACATGTTGTATTATGTTTCTATATAATGATTATTACGTACAGCAGACTGCCGTGTAAGAAGTTTTGTTTCTATTCACTGAGATATGCACATTAATGCTTCGTCAATATGTTTTTCCTTCCTAGATTCTTTACACAATGCTTCTAAATTTGACACAGAAAAAAAAGAAAATGTAAAGCTGATGTCAGCTCTGCATGGGAACACCCGTCTCCTTGGTCTCCGTGACAACCAGTTCACATGGCAACACAGAGCTAAAAATATCTGGACAGCTCTAAAAATAACTGGAGAAAGTGAAAAGAGAGAGGGAGCTCTGTCTTCACACACCTTTGTACGCCTCAAGATGGTGCTACAGCGCTGAGTAGGATCAAAGGTGTGTATGGAAGAAAGGAAGATAATATCAGAGTGTGAGTGTGTGTATCGAAGCAAGACAGATTTATGCAGGAGGAAGAGAGATAAACATACAGAAAAGTGTGATATGATGACAAAGACTGGGACTTGAGAAGGTGATGGGGCCAAGGAAAGGAGGTTTGTGTGCAAAAAAAGTTTTGGATGTGAGGCCAGCAGATTTAAGTAGTTAGAGGCACAGAGGTAAGATAATTTTGTAGCCCGTTACCACTTGCAAATGTAGTATTATTTGTTTAAAAACAATCTTGTGTAACACTGTATGGTGACTGACTAATGGTGACTAACCGGTAAATTAAGTGGTAAAAGCAATGACTGTAAAGTGATTTAGCTATGACCTACAAAAAACCCTCACATGACATAAAGGTCTGAACCTTGGACGCCCCAACAATCAGTAGAATTTAAGTCTGTTGTATCAGTGGCAAAACAAAAGATTTACTGTTTGCTGTATGATGTGCACTGAGACAAATAAAAGACAGCTGGGTAAGGAGAAAAAGACAAACAGCAGCTGACTAAGGGAGTGATTAATAAAGAGGGATAAGAAAAGGGAAAGGGACAGAAAGGGGAAAAAGAAAAAACAATAACAAAAAACACACACAACTAAAGCTGTTAAAGAGAGCAAGCAATGACAGACAGCTGTATAAAAAGAGAGAAAAGGGAAAAAAACAAAATGATACAGGGATTGATGTGTAATTAATTCAAAGATTGAGCCAAAGAACACAGAACGAGAGACAGTTGAAGAAAGAACACATTAAGTTATTAAAGAATTGGCAAGAAAATGACAGAGAAATAGAGTAAATAAGGAAAGAAAAATATGAAGGAAGCAATGAACGAGTGGGAGAAGATGATTAAGAGAGCCAAGAAGAGGAGGACAGACAGAGAGGGATGCAGGAGATGAGAATTCTGGTTTAACGAGCAGATTCTCATCATGCGGCTCATTGGGTGAGAAAGACCTGGGAAACTTTTAATTGTTCTGCCTGGGGTCAATAGGAGGACAGCAAGAAGGGTGAGGGATGCAGGGAGAGGGGAGAGAGAGGCAGAGAGGGATGGAGGAGAGGAAACAAAAACGACTTTGACTTTTGATGTTATTGTATTGAAACCTTTAAGAATATGACAAAATTTCCTTTGTACACACAAAAACAAACAAACTAAAGTAACAAAAATCCACTTCATTAGAGGGACAGGCAATCAGTCTATTGGGGAATATTTTGCTGAGTCACATGGAAAATGGGTCGAACTGCTCTTTAACTGCTTAACTGATCTTTCTGTGTGAATTTCTGAATTCATGCTGTTGTTTTGGGTAGTAATAATAATAATAATGCTATTTGGTGTGGTATTCCACAAGGCATGGTTCTTGGCCCCTTATTTATTTATTTATTTTTTAATATTATCTATCAACTGAGCTAAACGCCGCCCCTCTTGACCCCTTGTTACTTTGGTTTCCCCCAAACAAAATATTTATTTTACATACAGAGCTGGATGTTCTACCTCTAACTAAGGCCCTCAGTAACCCTCATTACAGTTTTGGCTTCATCACGTCCGTCTGGCAGCTTTACCTGCCACCTGATCTGACTCACCAGCAGGTGGAGATGAGCTGAAAAAGCTCTGTTTCTCTCTTCACACAATCACACAGACACAAATGATAGGGCCAAATAAACACAAACTAAGGTGTGGAACATCAGTCTTAATTAATTAGTCTCATGACCAACCTTATGTTTGAATATGGTGTTTGTCGACAGATAGTGTCTAGTCCAAAAAAGAAAACATTCTTAGGGTTCAGATCTCAAGAAACCCCTTCAGGTTTCTACATGGTTGCCCATGTAAGGTGCTGAAATGTTGAGTCCTCAGTCCCAGCAAGAGACTCCAATCTAATTTAATTATCACCTTTTTCACATACTATTTCAGTATTTGCTTTTGTTTCTTGCCTATTCGCCTTTGATGCATTCTCTGCATTTGTATTTGGTGTTGAATCTACACATCATTTTGTTTTTATTGCATATTACTCAGGAGCACTGTAAATGTACGAAGTATATTATTTACATTATTAACTGCACAGACTCAGACAAATGTGTGCTTCCGATTGATGACTATCAGAAGTTTGTGTTAGCATGCTTTGATTTATGAAATTGAGCTTTTGAGTCCTGTAGCATTGTTTTGTTTTTTTATGTGGCAGACCAGGAAAGAACAAAGAGAACTATTCTTAAGTGTGAAATGTTTTTTTACCATTTGATCTTTCATCCTGGTCATGGGAAAATAGACAAATACGAATTTTGAAGTTGAAGTCGTTGCAGCGTACTGATTTGTTAAAAGATTAAATCAATCACTTTTACTCACTTTTAAACCCTAACCCAAGCAAAAATAGCATGAATGACAGACATGAGGTCAACTAGTGGCTTTGGGGGGAAGGTCTCTTCAGAAAAGCTTTCTCTAAAAATGTTTTACAACAAGAAGCAAGTAGTGATTAGCATCAGGTGGTCCTAATGACATTAAATCAGTGATCGTATCAATCCTTAAAAGCCTGATCAAGGCGTCCCTATTGATGACATTGGGAAGATGTTACAGTAGATCAAACCACAGAGAGCAGAATGCAGATGGTTCAGTGCTGGTGTTGGTATGGCTTTGCCCACTTATTTTACTCTTTCAAATCGCCTGCCTCCTTCCTTGATACTGAAGTTGCCATCTCCTCTGCCATTCATTTGCTTCCTCCCGTGACCTTCTTCTCATCTTCCTGACTACTTCTCTCATCATTCTGACCCTCCCCTGATTAAAGTCTGGACAATATAGATCAAATCACTCTCCCTTTGCATCCAGTATAAAGAAGTACAATAAGTCAAATTGTACCTCACAGAGCAGCAGGTCAGTGATGTGGAACACCATGCACAGGGGAAACTTTGCAGTAAAGAGTGTAAGGAACCACTGGGAGGCATACATGTGTGCCTCCAGGTTCAGCTCCTGGAAGTGGGACCACAGGTCTGGAAGCTGTTCCTGTAGGAGCAAATATAAGAGAAGAAGGAGGAACTTGTGAGATAAAACAGCACTTGCAAGAATAAAAAGATATGGCCCCACTTGTCATTTGAATTGTACTTATTTAATCTTCACTCATACTTTATTAAATCATGTCATGTCACTGTGACAATAAACTCCTTCAAGAGAGACCCAGGAACAAAGCAAAGTTAAAAAAGACACATAACACAATTCAGTTTCGCATCCCAGCTGCCAAACAGTCAGAGCCATTATTCATACATTTCACACATTATTAAACTCCCAGTAAATACATGAGTGCCAGAATTCAGCATTGCCAATGTCATTATATTATTCTGTCATTTTTTTTTTCTCTTTCCTTCCCATTTTTTGCTCTAGTTAATGTGTTTTACATATTTCTGTTTTGGTACAATAAGCTTGAACACATGCAGAGAAGAAGACAGCTGTAAAAAGGGTGCGTATGTCTTCGTATCTATGCATGTGCAATTAGCCAGATAGCGATCCACATGGGCAGCCAACACTTACCATGCCACATGACACCTGACTGGATCAGATAGTGAGCTCCCACCTGTATGCTAATAATTAGCAGTCAATGCTAACATCCTTACATTGAGCGCATTTGATCGATGCTAACCAAGTTGATCTTGATGCTGAGAGACGACTGCCTGTAGGGCCAGGATGGATTTCAGGGCTAAATTAAACTCTACTCAGTGAGTGGATTTAGGCTGTAATACCTGAGTGGGATGGGACTTTAAAAGCACCAGGATCATCAGCCTCAACAGACAGAAAGAATACTGTTTAGCCTACAGAGACTGCAAGTCTCACGCACACAGACTTAGAATTGATCCTTTTTATATTCTATTATATGTTGAGACCAGAAATTAGTCAACAAGACAACAACAAACATGTTGTACCGCACAGATGATGCAATCACTAGTAACATGCTGTACATATGTTAAAATCTTCCTTGCTTTCATGGAAATTGCAAATACATTTAAGGCGATTTGCTACTGTCTGCTAGTTTTTTCTTTTTTGTTGCTCCCAGTATGAGTAACTGTACAAACTACATTCAATCATTAATCATATGACACAGCCAGAGGGACCTTCATAAAGGAAATAAACTCTAGTGTAAAGGAAAGGTCCTTGAGAGTAGACTGTACAACAAGGATAATTGGATATGTGAAGTGAATGTCAGAGCATTTAAATTCAAGATACGGACAAAACGATTGATTAACATTTTTTAATTTTGAGCTGCCAACTTGTAGCCAAAGCTTTATAGACGGAGTGGGAGGAGCTATTTCGGGAGCACCTGGCTCCTGAAATAGAAAGTAAAATTCCCCTCAACTTTTCCACTTGGATAGGCACTAAACTGTCCTGGTTAAATCACTAGTCGGAATAATTAACAATTACTGTACAATGATTAAAAAAAAAAGTTACTAAAAGTGTGTAAAGGTAGAAACTTTAAGGTAGACATACCAACTATGCTTTTTAACAAGAAACATCCAATCACAGAGCGTAAAAGTCTATGAAAGGCAAAAGAAAGCTAAAGCTTATTATACTGTTGCGTAAACTAAAAACACAATCTGCAACCTATGTCACTTGAGTTTTAAATTCTCTGTCAATTTTGGATTGACTGAGCAACTATGCATGTGGATGTTTGTGCTGCATCAGCGAAACATTTTGAATTCATGCCTCTGACTGGCTCCTTCTCCATGGCAGCAGCAGCCAAAGCTCATGGGTATTGTATTTTTTGGTTCTTTACACTATGCCAAAATAGTAAACTAAACATGGTTTCTCAGCTGAAATAATAATGAAGCTGAGATAATTCAAATCGGTGGCAATAACATAAATTTACAGGACTGTTATATTAACCATGTTTCTTGAAATAGGAATACAGTACAGGTAAAATATACTTCCAGAACCAGCGGACACTTCCCAGCTATATTTCATCCACCTATCTCTCCATCCATCCTGTCCCGTCTTCTCAGCATTCTTCTCAGTTTCATTATGTTACTTTCCAGTGCACTGTAATATTACATTACTTTTCAAATATCATAAAATGTTGCATCACTAACCTGCATCAACCTCTCCAGCTGGTAGAACTTGCAGTGAAGATCCTCAAAGTTGTTTTTGTAGAGAGCTCTGAGGCCATACTCGTACATGATTTTCACCAACACACAGAAGGCCTGTTCCTCGGGCATCTGAAACCACATAGATCACCATAAACAGCAATAACAATAGTCACTGTTCCCACTCTTTTGTAGAGATCATTTTTAGTGTATCATGATCAGCAAGTAGGATCTAGTGGCATCTAGCGGTGTGGTTGTAACCCATCAAATTACCTACTACTGCTCGGAAAAAAACTTGAGTTGTAAAGTTTGACCATTCAGGGCTACTGTACATACACGGCAATTCAACATGGCGCACTGCAACGAAAAGGACCTGCTGCATCTCTAGATATGAAAGGCTCATTGTAAGGTAACAAAAACATCCTTATTTATAATATGTATTCTTTTTTTGTGGCATATATTCTGTAAATAAAACAACCTAAATCTTACACACTTGAACTTTAAACTTATATACTTAATAATCCGCTCCTTGAAGATGGAAAACAAATGACATGCTTTATTTTCTGACATTACTTGACTGGCTGAAGGTGTGAATGAAATGAAAGAAAGTACTTCAAGGTGTGTGCGTGTGCAATGCATGCAAGTTTTTGTGTGAGTGCTTCACTGTCTTTGTGTGTTTCGGTGTGTGTGTGTGTTGCTTGGATGAACAGAGATAAGAGGAATGAGAAAAAGCTTAACGCTGTGTGTGTGTGTGTGTGTGTGTGTGTGTGTGTGTCTGTGTGGGTTTATTTCTCCTCTCACACACGCACACACACACGGTAAGGTGATATTTAATCAGAGTGACAGTATGTGTTTGGGGCTGAATGGGCTCCTGCAGGTAAACCTGAACCCCTATTAATATTCCTGACATCTCCTCCATAACCTCCCTTCTTCCTCCTCTATAACCCGTCTGCCTCCTACTCCTGTATAACCTCTCTTTCTTTTTACTGCTGGCGTCCCCTTTATCTCTCCCCCTCCTCCTCTTTGCCTTTATAGCCTCCTCCTCCTCCACAACTTCCACCAGTTCTCCTCCTCTTCCACTCTCCTCTCTTTTCCACCATGCTCCTCTCCTCTGTGCTCCATGATGTGTCTTCAATAAACTCGTCCACAGCTCTCCTCCACGACTCTCCAACCGCTCCTCACCACACATCCTTCCTGCCCTCTCCTCTCCACTCTTCCTCAGTCATCCTCCTCTTTAACCTCTGCTGCCCTTGTCATTTGGACCTCGACCAAACATCCACCCCACTCTCTCCTCCACTTGGGGCTCCATGCATCTACTCCTCTCTCTCCTCTCCATCTGTCTGCTATGACGTTCCCCAAATAAAAGATGAGGTGTGTTTTATGCAGATAAGATGCAACACACTTTGAACAGACAAGAAACACCGAACACATGTATTTAGACATGTATTGGGTGGGGCATATAGAGCAGGGGTTCTTTAAGAGTTGTCAGTCACCTTGAAAATAAATGTCCATGAGGGAATGAGTCTTGTCCACCTCTTTCCCACACCTCATTTTCTGCTATAACGCTGTCTCACTCTCACTCTTTCATTCCCTCGATTCATCCACATCATTCTGCTATAAACTGTTATAGCAGGTTTGTTATAACCGATCAGCAACTTACTGTACTTTTCTTTCTGTCTCACTCTCTCATCCTCCATTTAGTCTCTTATATTGTTTTGCTTCTGCTTTATTACACCCAGCACAGGCTAACACACTTAATTTCAGTAGATGCAGTATAGCTTGATGCACAATGCTGATGTTAATTTTATGTGTTTGTTTGTTTGACAGTGTGCAGTCACACAAAAGTCACATTATGGCAGAAAGCAAGGGGCAAGGGAAAAGCACCAGAAGTAAGATTCTCTATAAATATAATGGAATTAAATTTATTTTTCTACATTAGACAAATATATGTAAAGAAAGCAGACCAGGATGGATGGATGGATGACAAGTTAACTCACGTGCAGCAGGAGAACAGCAGCGAGGAACGACTGACCCTGGCAATAACCAATTTCCTCATCATAGACAGAGTAGGCCTGCGAGAGAAAGAAAGAGACAGGACAACAGTTCATTTTGGTTAATTTATCAGCAAGACATTAGAGGTCACTGACATTAAACAAGAACATTTACAATATATAAATGAATGCTATAAAGATAGTGCATCCTTTTTAGGCCTTAAATCCTGATAAACACATACAGAACATACATTTTTAAGTCATTATATACAGATGAAAACATGAAAATTATATTCTTAATAATTAGATTCTGCCTAAATCTTACACATTGGACCTTTGACACTGGGTTCTTGGTTTAATACTATACCAAGGATGTAAGTTACTAGTGATGAAAAATGTTACATATTTAATTTTTACAAAATTAGAAAAATGCCAAAAAGATTAGAGCATTCAAGTACAGTAAAATAGCCAATTTGAAATACCTCCTTATTTTTCAGACGGCACAGGACCCATAATTCTCTTCTCATTTTTAGTTCAGTTTAAAAACGAGCTTCAAAGAGTCTCACCACCTTTGGTAGATGCATATTATCTTTATGCCCGTTATTTTCACAGCAAGGTACATTTTCTGAATGCTTTTCTGACACTTAGTGTCTTCCACAGTTACAAACATTCACAGTAAGTGACACAGTTCACTCACAGTGTGATACAGTTCCAGTAGTCAATGAACAGCTCCACTGGAGCTAGGGGATTTACTGTAGTAATGCTACTTTAGTTACTTGCTGTCTGATATACTGTATCTTATATGGTAGAGTTTGTCAAACAGTAATGGACAGTTTATGTGTACATTCCAAAATATGTTAATATTTTTAATATTCTCAGAGATATTATTTGTTAGAGTCAGGGACAACTACGCCACTGGACTTTAAAAGGTTAGTGCCCGTAGATCTAGAGCATCTGTACGAACAGACGACATCTCCAGTGCTGAAAATTTCTAAAATGTGTCCTTATGTCCACAAGATAGTAGAGGTAGTAAGAAGTGACTCCTGAGAGAATAACTGTTGCATCAAAAACAAGTTGTGAACTAACATTGTACAGACAACGCTTGACATGACCTTTTAAGTCGATATTGCGACCTTGTTGGTAAACTGTTGTTTATTTATGCATCCAGGAGTTATGGAGCAAAATTATCATTTGTTCAAAGTTCCTGGCCAACTGGCAAACGTAAGTCCAATATAATTCTCTTTTAGCTTTGTTTCTCATCTCTAGCAAGTCCTGACGGAAATTTCTCATTCTTTAGCTGCTAGTCACTAACTGTGTCTGCCTGTATGGTGGGGAGTAGGTGGTTTACCGTGGGTTTTTCGCTGATAACAGCTGCCCACTGTGGACAAAACAAAACAGGGGTGGTCCAGACAGCTAAACAATGAGCTGAAACCTGCTATAAAGGTCTGTAAAGCCAAGGGGAGCTGCAGATTACGGTAATAATTCATGTAGGTTCATCACTGTGGATGACTTTCACATTGTTTTCACGTTGTCATTTGAAACATTTTGTTAGTATAAAAATATCAATTATAGCTGCTTTAAAATCAGATGGCTGAATTTGCTATTGTGGCACAAATACAACATAAAAAAATGTGCGTCAGTCCCCATGGAGACTATCTGCCATTAACAAACCAAGCTTAGCCTGGGGTAGGAAATCCAAATCCACTGCCCCTGTTAAAGCCTGATTGATTTTATACAGTACGGGAAAGAAAGTCTCGCCACAACACAAAACCTCTCACCACTGAAGCAGGAAGAGAAGAGAGAGGCTGTCCAACATCGGCCATTAAAGTATGAAAGACTGACTAAAGACAGTAACCTTCAGATGACCGTTTGGGAGAGACGCTGTCTCAAAACAGTCGGTAGTTGACACACCCCACCAATCATGCTAATGAGCAAACAGACAGGCCTTTTTTACAGTGTAAACTAGGATCCAGGGAAAGGCAAATGTGTCTAAAACCATTCAACCGACACTTTTGTTTTAATGGGGGAGAAATCAAAGACCACAACATACAACTTCAACTCTAAACTGTCCACATCCTTGCAAGACATACAGGAATTTACACTGAACAGCAAATCGTCAGCATAATTCTTTTGACTAAATGAGAGGTATCAGACTACCAAATTCCAATACCAAATGGTTAATTCAGCTCTTATCCAGAGCCACTTGGAATAATTAAGCTGGTAGCAGTTCAATATCTTCCTCACAGATATTTTGGCAGAATGCTCATCCTTTGATGGACAAATTAACTTCCTCAGCAGTCAAACCTCTGTACATTGGGTTAAAAGATTCTCTCCCCCCTTTCCATGCTTGAAAAATGAGTGTGGACATCCAGAGCTCCACTCCTGATCTGTTCAGCTAATTTGGGGTTTGATGTGGAGCTAATGGAGAAGTCTTGTGGAGCTGTCTGGAGTGTAATCTACAAGCTGACATGCTTGATGGAGTGTGGCATTCACATGTCCCCAACTCGGCTGGGAGAAGTGCATGCTGACAGATGGATGGGGGAGGTCCTGGTGGGTGAAATCTAAATTTGTTAGCCTGAGCACATAATAGGCTCACAGAGGGGTGGATTTTTAAAATCTACATGTCTACTTTCTCATAACCAATACACACAGGTCTTATTATTCTTCTTCTATATGTGTACAACTTTGGAGAAAACTTTTTAGACAGTACAGATGTCTTAATAGTCATTGTTTAAAAGCCATAATGTGTGGGTTCCTCATGGCTGGCAAATGTATTCAGTATTCAGTTAGGTATTACTACAAATAATAATAGTCCGTTCAACCAGAGCATCCTAACAAGAATATATGGGTCATATAGAAAGTTCCAATGGGACTATCAGTGATCATCTGTGCTATAAAAGGGTCCTTGAGCAAAAACAATGAATATCCAAACACTCCAGAGAAGTGTTTTAACAAACTGATTAAAAAGAAATGGAAACTAGCCAAGAGGGATTCATTTACCGGAAGTAAAAGAACCACATTTTGATTGCAATATCGGAAAAACCTGACCATTATGAATTTTCAATTTTGTAAAAAAACAAAATATGAGAGGTCACTGATACCTCAGTTGAAATACTGCACTGCAAGAAACTGTGTATATTAACTGCGTATACGTGTGTATTATTCTGTAATCTCATGTATCTTTTTGCAAGAAGTTGTTCATTTTTTTTAAATTTCTGTTTAAAGGTTGTTGGTTTTTTTGCCTTAGGGAAATTAGGGTATGATGGTTCATGGTTGTTAGTTTAACCCTTGGGCTGCCAGCAAATCCCATTCATTCTTTTCATGAAGTAATGAATAAGATAATGGGACATGTAAGGCTATTAAAGTTTAGAATATGACGGAGTTTGCAGCCTGAGCTCTGTTTCCATGGTAATATAATCTTTTTGTGATTCATTACTCAGCGCACAGGGATCAGCAGGGCTAATTTTTATTCTAACAAATCTGCTGGCATTATGTTAACAAGTATACACAAATCTGATCAGGATGGCGGTCACCAGGATATCAGCTAGTATCCTGAATAATGTGTGCATGGAAACACTCAGTGATCACTGGGATACGCAACATTAGCCCGGTTGATGAGGCGTTATCGTGTTTGCTTTTTTTCCCCCTGCTTTGTTTAAGTTCTGTTTCCGTGGAAACATAGAAAGTATTCTCTTTATCCATTTATCTGAGAGTCACAGGTTTTGAATCCCCACACCAGCTGGGAGAATAATGTTCTCCTCTCCTTGAAAGCCCACTGTCAGTGTGCCCTTGAGTGAGGCAGTTAACCCCCGACTGTTCCTGCAGGCCTTCTGAGTGACCACCAGTAGATGTCTGAGGTTGCAGAGGTTAGCTGGAAGTGTGACTGAGTGGAACATTAAGAGAATGGAGCAGATTATCACTGAAAAAGAGGACCCAGCTCAGGTGACCGTGCCCAGAGAATAAAGGTCAGAAAATAAAAGACTGCAGGCTTATTACTGAGTAGGATATGAAGATGAATATAAACTTTGTCCTGGATGCTCTGTGCCTGTAACCCACTCATGCCTCAAGATCCAACCAACCTTATCAGCAGCAAATCTACATGGATTTGCATACAAATGAAGGTTGGCTCGCCACTGACCTAGTTGGGTCCAGACTAGATGCTAACCCCTCCTGACAGGTTCTCCCAGAGCGCTGACCGGCCATACTACTTCTGCAGCGCCAGGAAAATACAAAAGGAGCAAAAGTTCTACTCTAAACCTACCGTTGAATTTAATAAAAACACAAAACACTTCTGTGACATCCATATTTGTGTTTACGTTTACCTTCCTTTCATCTGATTTTACTTTGTGCTCACAAATTTCCATTTATTGCATAACTACTAAATACAAGCCTATGCATATTCTACTAATATCTACTTTGTTTCACTTATTGTCCTTTATGTTAGGGCGTGACAATAACATGCCGTGTTATTTTCTTTATGTTTAATGCCCTTGGGACAGATCATCAACAAATTGAATAGTGCATATCATTTATTTGCAGATGACATCCAACCACATTCAAACCCAGTGAGCCTTTTAAGTTCATAGACTGTCCTTACACTAGCAGGTTAAGGCAAAAAAAAAATTACAGCTAAATGCTGATAAGACAAGGGAAGTTGTTCCAGAAAAGCCGGCCCAGTATTACTGTATTGGCCCTCTTTCCTTTGTTACCCACTGCAACCTGAGTATTTCTGATC
The DNA here is from genome assembly GCA_014281875.1 of Nibea albiflora. NCBI lineage: Eukaryota > Metazoa > Chordata > Actinopteri > Sciaenidae > Nibea > Nibea albiflora. The sequence continues at coordinate 8,745,645 of CM024792.1, read as the reverse complement.
AATCCTTGTCGTTTGACAACGCTATTAAGCAGCTGAACAGATCTTGTTTTTTGCAGAAATATTAGTAAGCTGAGACCTGTTTAAACTGCTGAATTAGAGATGCTTAAACGTGCCTTTGCTTTTGTCTGCAGACAATCAAGAATGCTGCTGCACCACTACCCCCTAGGTCAAAGTCTTAAGTTACTCCTATGGTTAGATCTCTTCATTGGCCCCTTGCTGCGTATACGATCCAGTTTAAAATCCTCACACTTAAATACAAAGCACTGCACGTTCAGGCCCCTCCTTATATGGCTAAACTACTTCACACACGCTCATTAGCTCGCTCTCTCAGTTTAAATATGTTAAATTTGCTGTCTGTCCCATGCACCCGCCTTAAGACCTTCAAACATGATTGAGCTTTTGAGACCACAACACCAAAACTCTGGAATAATTTGCCTGAATCCTTACAGTCTGCTAATTCTGAGGATTCTCTTAAAGAGCAGCTAAAGACATACTTGTTTAGAAAGGTGTTTGGAAGACCTGCATCAACCAGGTCTGCACTTTAATGTGCATTTTATAATAATATGACTTTTTCTTGTACACCTTCTACCTTATAAAGCACCTCGTCTGTGAAAACGGCTATACAAATACATTTTACTTACTTAGATTAAAACAGATTTTTTGTATCTAAATAATCTCCATTGGTGGTCAGAGCCATTTTAGGTTAGCCATGTAGTCAGATATTCTTCCATTGACATAACTCATGGAATGACAGGTTACAGATGCAAATATGCATGTTAACGTTCAGAAATTCAAGGGATGAATTAACTATTAACTATATAATGCATATATATGGTAATTATAAGAGTGTGTGCCATGGACAATACTTTCTATCAGTGATTCTGCAAAATGACAATGAAGTGTCCAGAATCTGAATGTATTATATATAATAAATAAGTATTAGGTATAATATTAGTATAAGTAATAAAAAATGTACAAATTCCAAGCTCAGCCAACATGGGCAAATGGTTAAAAGAGCTAAAATGACTGTACATATAGGCTGATTTGTCGTTTCACAGTGTTGAATGTAGTAGATCAATGATAATTTTTCAAGGAGTTCATTTATATTTTCCAGTTTTCCAATTCTAGTTGTATTCTAGTTTAAGCTCAGTTTGTGATTAATCTCTGTGGTTAAACATTTGCGTTTCTAGTTGCCCAAGATGTTTGATTAATATGTAGTTTTCTGGGACCTCTGGCTGTCCAGACTTGAGTGAAATACTGTTAGCAGATGTCCAAAAACTATACTATACAAATATAATAATACACTTAACTCCTTACCAGTAATGATCAGTGAGCCAATTTGTTGTTGGGAAGTATTCAGGAATCTTTTCAGAAAAATACCTTTTATACGTAACACATTTATAACAGTCATATGATTTTGTCACCTGAAAAAAAAATAATAACACACACACACACACGCTGATTTCACAGTTAGTGATTTTCTATTTGTGATAGAGCTGTTGGATATACTGTAGGGCAATGCAAAGACAACTGTGCATAATAAACTGTCTTGGTTGAGTTCACAGCTGCAGTCAAGCTAAGAGGAGGACAGTGACAGAGATTAGGACTGGCTTTAATACATTACAGTAGAGCTGACCTTGGCTTTTGTCTGAATAAAATGTACCTTGTGTCTTCACAGATAATTACCTCAGGATGTGAGTCCACTGAGACCCTCTCCTTACAGCACTTACTTCTCTCATTCATTTTAATGGAAGGGATGCACTGCTGCATGTTTTTTTTTTATGGTGCCAGACTTGTGGCTGACCCACAAAAGGTCAGAGCAAAAGATAGCTTAATACTGTATGAGTAAGTTTGTGGAATGCTTTAAGTTTTTTACATACCATGCTTACATTTGACACTATTCATTGTTAAGAGTGTTTTTTACATGGTGTTTCCTCTGTAGGGATGCATCAACATTGGGGTTATTTAGGTGTATTCTATCAAATCCTAAATTTATATTGTTGTATCTCTTAGGCAGAAGAGAGAGCTTGGCATGTATTTCAACTTCAATACTTCAAGACCAAAGGAGCATCTCTCTTCAAACTGGAATTCAGTAGCCTTAAATCCAAAGCATTTTGTTGTGTGACGATATTGATATTGTGCCTTGTTTAGCCTTGTTTTTGCGATATTTTCGATATATTTGGCTGCCACCACTACTGACAGCGGATAAATAACAAGAAGGAATGCAACATAAAATTCAGTGTTTTAATAGAAAACTGTCTGAATATGGAAATTGTTTTGCTTGCGGTTTATAGTATTTCAGTACCCCTGCAAACTGCATCTCAGAGACAACTATTAGCTGCTAGATTTTAAGTCTAGTCTCAAGGACATCTACTCAAGATTGGTCTGACAGAACAAGGACAAGGGCAAGGACTATGCCTCTAAAAAACACCTAAACCTAAACCATTTAAAGTCTTAGTTTAAGAGTCTTTATAATGAACGATTATATTAAACTTTATATTCAGAAACCATAATTTGTGGGTTATTTCAGAGAAATCTGCCACCTACAGAACAGCCACCACGTCTTTCCACTTAGAAAATTGGAAGAAAAGATCAATGACTGTCCACTGAGTGGTGGGTATGTCCGGTATGTCATGAGTAGGAAGGGATTGTGGAGATATCTCAGTAAAGGCGGGCACTGTCAATCATACTGTAGAGCCAACTTGAAATGCCAAGCAAATTCCTACTGAGCCTTGCCAGACCACAAAAAGCAGAAAAAAACCCTAATGTCTGGCTTTATAGGAATAGGCACAAATTTTACAAGGCTTAGCATGCATTTCAGAATTAGCTTCTCAAAGACTCTTTTCAAAGACGTTCAAACACAGCATGAAAGCATGTGTATAGAGATTTGGCTTCTCTTCCATGATAGCAGAAGAGAATGCAGTACTGTACAATCCGATTCTGGTTTCATGAAATTCAAAATATCTGGATGTCACTGAGAGCCAATGTCATATCTCACCTTGCAGATCTTGTACAATGAGTCCTGTCCATCTCCGTCAGAGTCCTTAAAGTAGTCATGTGCGGGGAAGGTGCGGTGGATGTCCCGGGTGATGACACCTTCCTGAGCTGAGTCCTGCAACACACATGGATTACGCACTTTAGATGTGTGTCAAAACCAACACCAAATTTGGAGTGTTGAGTTTTAATATCCTGTTAATGGGTAGAGATAATGTAAGTATAGATACTGCTTATCCTGATTTATACACTTGTTTCTAAATGGGTTCTTGAGATGACAAGAACAACAAAGACACAACTTTTGACATTTTCACTGATCACGCTTTTTCCCTTTGTAAATGTTTATATACACTAGATAAGAAGGCGGCGAATTGTGCTCAACTCAAAACACAGCTCTGATGCAAAGCAGCAACACAGTGCTCTGGCGCTGTCACTGAGTTTGCATTAGTGTTTGTCCCATTCCTCCTGCAACAGCATTCCCCAGGCCTCAGTCTCTTAGTCTGTGCTGTCTAATCCACCACAGCCACCGCAGTGTACACACACATACCAAACATGCCTGCTTGTGTTCCTATGTGGGTCTCATTCACAAACACACATACTGTACACACATCGGCACTCTGCTATTTCCCCCTCACTTTGTTTTCTCACACGCATACACACAGTCAGTCATACGCACAGCATCACACGCACATTGCAAACACAACCGGAGAGAAGACTGGCAGCACAGCATTCTCCAACAACTCACTGTAAGCTGCAGATAAACCAACCCTGAGCCTGACTGGCCTTGATGTGTGTTTGTGTGTATCAGAGAGAAAATGGGAGAGTGTGTGAGTGAGAAATTCTCATCTTTCTTGCTTCTTTCCTCTCATTGTTTCCTGACACTAGAGAGAAAAGAATGGGGGAATTTAAGTGAGGAGTGTCTCGCAGAAAGGAAAGGCAGTTTTCTGCATGTTATGTTGCAAAAATCATGCTCATATGGTGGTTTCTCTTTTGGACAAGAGGACAGTTATTGCATCCACGTATTTGTGAATTAAAATCCCCTTTAAAATTCAGCAGTTCTCATAGAGGTTTTTGTATCATCACTTACAGACTGGCATAACTTGATTACAAAGGTGGCAGCCTAATGTTTAAGATGTATTACTATGTAATTGCAATGTCTCTGGGACTTTACTGCATGTTGTTCTCCCTCCATGCTTCCCCATTTGTCAACAATGACCCTGGAGGACACATTTGTAACTTTAACATATTTAAGTTCGTACTGTTTATTACTTTTAATCTGACATGCACAGCTTCTTAATTTGTTAATTTGGGGTTATTTCAGAGCAGCAACAAACTCAATAATTGATCATTTATTAACCAAGTGAACATAATAATCTTCAGATTAATGCAGAATGAAAATAACCACTTGTTTTCCTACTCAATTTGAATCACAATGTTATTATTTTTAAATTTCTGTAATTTCACTGTAGAGATGCACTTTTTTTCCTTCATTCCTTCCTTTCCTTTATTAGATAGTGGGCAGTAGACATGAAAGAGAGAGTGAGATGAAGAATGACATGCAACAAAGTTCCCCGGCCAGACACCAACCAGGGACTGTGCAGTGCCTCAACCCCTCGGCATTCTAATGGTTTTATTGTATAACATGCTACATGCAATATTTGTGACTTATGTTAGATGGCAATTTGCATAAATGTAATTAATCACAAACACAATTATGCATACATTGTATTTTTCCTACTACTGTACAACACAGCACACGATTAAAAATCTAAATATAATTCTTTGTTTACTATGTTGCCAGTATTCTATTAAATGCTTATTTTGTATGAGTGAAAATACATATGGTTAAAGTATATGGTTAACATGGCAACCGCATACACACAGACATGCACATAGACAAACGACACAAACACCCCAAAGGGTTTGATAGAAGCTGCTTGCAACTGTGTGTAATGCTTTAATGAGATTTGTAGTGTGGAGGTGGTGTATCGTTCTGTGCATTATGTGTTGGAAATTGAACTAACAGTTTTTACATTGTGTTCCTTCTGAGGCACAAAAAAAAAGAAAAAAGAAAAAGATGCAGTTCTTCTGGAATCAAGGTACCCTTGTGTGAGTTTTTTTATTTGTATCATGTGTTCATGGTGGTCTTAATCTGACAGCAAAACTAATTTCCTAAATGGGACACAAAAGACTGCTAAATCACATTTCAAGTTTTGTTAAATCCTTTTTAAATCCCAAAAAATCATATAACATAGGACATATCTGGACATGGTGTTTCCTATGCTGAAGAAGTTGTTAATTGGGTCATCTCACATTCTACACACTTTAAACTTTCTACAGCTAAACAGCAGAAAATTAATTAAAAATGAATTGGCAACTATTTTATTAATTTTTTATTTTTTTGCTTTCTGTGATTGTAAACTCATGAACAATTTTTGTTTTGAACTGTTAATTGGACAAAACTAACAATTTGATGTGCTTTAGTGAATTGTTCATTTTTCGCTGTTGTCTGACATTTAACAGACAAAATTATTAATCAATTAAGACCTTTCCTACCCTAGATTAAAGTAAGAAAAACCACATTCATACCCCATACAAACACATTTTCATCTTCACAAAGACCAACAGCAGTTTAAGTGAGAAACGTCTCTTACAGTTAGTGTGCATTCAGACAGGATCAGGGATTGCAGCAACCCATAGCAGGATTGTCCAGTGGTGGGAGGGTGAGGGGAGCTGAGGTGGGTTGTCAGTGCGTTTTTTTGTGGCAACCCCTACATTGTGGACTGCCGGTGTGGAAAGGCACGACCCCCACTGAAAAGAACTGAAAGACCTCAGTTTTTGCCACAGCGCCTGATCGTGCCTGAATCCCTGCTTACTGTCTTCAGAAAAGTGATGCGTCACATTTACATGGTGTGGTTTCTTTGTTACTTACAACGGAGTACAGGAGAGCAAAACAAAGAACAGCTTAGTTAATTACCGATCGTGCAATAACATTTCTTTTAAAATAATTATAAAGCAATGATTAATCTATTACTATTTATGAGTTAGCCCATCAATCACTAACGCATTTATGAGACTGTAATTACCATGGCAACATCAGCAAAGACCAGCAAGAATCTGGTTGACAGTGAAAGTTGTAAACACTTTGATTTAATAAACCATGCATGCCTCTACTAATTAACAGCCTCATTACTCAAAAAACACCACAAGAAATGAGGAGAGGACGTCCTCTAGTCTGCTTAATCTCCTTAATTTCCACCTGCATATTTCCTTTTCTCCTTGTATTCTTTACTCCTGTACCCTTCATTCCTCATCTCACTTTTCCCCTCTGTTTTTCTGCCTCCATATTTTCTCCTCCTTCATGTCTCATCTCTTCTCTGTTACATACTTCTTTCATTGTCTATTCTCTTTTCAACTTCATTTCCTTCCCTCCTTACACCTCCATGTGTCCTCCAAAATGTTTGCCTCATCTCCTCGCATTTTAATGCAGAAAGCAAACATGCAAAGACGTTTAAGCCCTGTGGTCTCGGTATGCAGGCTTACAAGACCATTCCACATATTTCATGCGGCAATGCTCTCTTCCTGTTATGAAATTAAACGAACGCTGGTTTTGTCTGCAACACCACAAATTTGTTCACAAGTCCTGCTAAGCTGAGAGGAAAAATACATACTGTCCACACAGAAATAAAAGTGTATAGAGTTTACTAGGTGCAGTGCAATGTACCCATTATTTTAAACGGTGATTATGATATTTCGACAATGAGTGGCATTTACTCAACTTTATTATTATTTTTGGTGGAATACATTCTCGTTTTGTTATGCAAAAACATTACCACGCCACACTCTGCAGTACAGAGAGCGTATGTTGCAGCACTACAGCGTCCAGTCTGTATAATGTCCAATAGAGCAAAACTCAGAAGGACAACGCAACTTTGTTGTGAATGATGTGGATAAAAAAGCTACAGTCAATCTTGTGTTCGCCCTTAATGTCTCCCAACCAAATTCATTTTGTCTTACAGTGGACTCTTTCTTGAATTCACTGCAGACCTGAGCTGATGCATACCTTTCCCTGCTAACTGCTTGCTGCAACAAGACTTATATGCTACTGGATTGTGTGTGTGTGTGTGTGTGTGTGTGTGTGTGTGTGTGTGTGTGTGTGTGTGTGTGTTGAAGCTGGCAGCTCTTTGATCTCTGCAGGGAGGCTGAGGTGTTCAGGAGGAACTGCAGCCTCATCATCAGCATCAGTTCTCCGTCACAGTGCCCCAGTTCAGCATCCCTGCTGTATACTGTGGTAACTAACCTATTTCTATACACAATAACTCAGTTATCTCTGATTTGAGAGATCTGCCCACTCATTCACTCAAAATTTGCATGGGCTATCTAAATGTATTGTATAAATCCTAAATTTGCATCAGGAAGCTAGAAACCTAACAAGCCACAGGGTCACCCTAGCTGTGCTCATATACTTAAGGTTATATCCGGTATATTGCCATCAGACACTACAGATAAATGGGTCAAATCAAGATGTTTACACTTCCTGCAATAGCTTGTGCAGCACCATACAGTAATGCACCATCAGGTCATTATCCTCTGGAGAGAGGGCTGGATGTTGTCGAGTGTGGCACAGCTAGAATCAGCGAGCTTAGCATCGTCATCACTATCACCATCATCCAAAGGATCTTCGGCCTAAATATCTTTCCACCGCTGCCAGGGGTGAATCAATGAAACAGACAGTCAGGGGGATCCAGGAGGCTGTTTGCAATGTGTTTGTTCCATTTCCAGACAGGGGTAAGAGAAGGATTGAGGATCTGTGTCTGTGATAAGACCAGGAGCAGCATCATATCTGAAGAGAAGACAGGGCTATTCTTGACTGACAATTCTCAAATCCATTTGGTTTTCGTGTTACTTCAGCTGCTGAAAAACACGGATGGCAGTGTGGGTTGTGATGATGTACACAACCGGACACAGGATGGATTGTTGGATTGTTCCCGATTGACAAAACCAGTACGTACCAATTTCACTAAGCAGCTTCAAGAGAGAGAGAAACCTGTGTAAAACAGAACTATAGTAGTAATATCTAAGTAAAACACATAGACAAATGTTGGCCATCGTTCAAAATTTTGCAGATGCCCTAATAAATATGGAAAAGCATTAGAAGAAGCAGCATTAGTCCACCATCAGTCTGAATCTAACGTACTGTGTGTATGTATGCCTGTGTGTATTCTTCAGTATTGTGTGTACCCATTAGATTTATCCCCTGGTGGCTTTTAAACTGACTGACTGAAGGCGGAAAAAGAAGACAGAAAAGGAGATGGAAATAAGTAGAGAAGGAGTGGGAGACGCAAAGAGCAGGCAGGGAAGAGAGACAGAGACAGATCAAGATAGATAACAGAGAGAGAGACAGAGACAGAAGCTGAGAAAAAGAGAGATAAAGAAAGAGAAGAGAGATATGTACAAAGAGGGGAATGAGAGGCTTCCTTTAATTGTTGCCTGGGGGCTTGTTGGGGAGACAGTCCATTACTCAGACCTCACCGACAGGTAACCTACTTAACTCACGCAGCTAAAAATAAAAACTGCTGATGTGTCCAAACCTGCACTCCACCTCCACATCCCTCTACATCCAGCAGCATTTCATTTAACCAGACTGGCAGACTGGTAAAAGCTGCCACAGGTTCAAAGAGTCAAGAGGTTTTTCCTCTGCAAAAGAACTGACTGGAGACACACTGTAGTCATACAGGAGCGACAGTACTGCATCCACTCGGCCAGACCAGCTTTATTAATAAATCACTGTCTGCTGCGCTTTACATATATGATTTGTTATGAAGTTATGTTTTGTAAAAATGCAATGCAAAATGCCCATTAAAGAGCACATTAAATCATACTATTGTATAATGTATGGCTTGAACTTCAGATACTTTTACACCATGTTTTGAGACGTTTATTGGAGGTTACAATAGATCAGTTCTTTTGTCCAACTGACATCTATGTTTTTCAAACCAAATTTATTAAAATGTTTTCTTTTAGTCATTAGAAGGTGCAACAAATGGCCTCATATTCATCTGTTGATGTTTATTTGTAAGACATTTTTTCAAAATGAAACAATTGTCAACATGTTTTTTTTTTTAGATTATTTTGTGCGCTTTATGAACCTTTATTTGATAGTAACAGCTGAAGAGTGACTGAATGGTAGGGAGAAAGAGGGAAAGGTGGTGGGGGTGACATGCAGCAAAGGGCCAAAGGTCAGAATCAAACCTTGGGCCGCTGGGGTGTCTTTGTACATTGGCCACATCACCTACCAGGGCATCAAGATACTTGAGTAATTGTATTGTTCTTATTCTTATTCATTTATCAATGTAAAATTCTTAAAACTGGCTGAATTGCTTATATTTGGCTTGGTGGGAACATTATTTTTGGCTCAGGGAAATTATGAAAGGTGGATTTTTAGGTAGTAACCACAAATAGAATAAAATGATAAAATTAAAAGATAATTGTAAGTTACAGCTCAGCAGCAGTCAAACCTACATGCGCACAATAGTGACACAATAAATAAACTTATGTGGATGCTAAATTGAATAAAAATGTCTAGAGGCTTCTTTTAAATGACAGCAGTGTGGGTAAGTGTCTGAGCAGCAGGTAAATATTTGAGTAACAATTTCGGTTCTAGTTTTAGCGTATGAGAAAGAACAAGCTCCAATGGCTGAAACTAAACTGCTTCTGCTGCAATACTAGTAGAGGAAAGCAGTAAAAGGGCAGATGCTAGATGGGGGATATTTTAAATGTTAATCGCTGCCTTGGGAACTGTGTCTTAATTTATACTAAGCTTGAAGGCAATATGAGCAAACACCTGTAATTTTATGATAAAAACAGTTCATTCAGAGGCTGGTACAGCTGAGCTGACACCGGAGTTGTTCCATGTCAAGTGTGCTCTTGCAGCTGACAGGTTAAATCTTGTGTCCACTTATTGTTTACCTTGCTGGCTATTAGGGTCTGTTAGCTTCCCCATGCCTCTATATGGAGGAAAGCTAAAACCAGGGACCTTAAGGGCCACTGGTCACTCATATGGGGCTAGCTGACATTGGTGACTTAGTGACCTCGGTGAAGTCATGCTGTTCTGCAAGTGTCCACAGTATCAGGTAGACAGGTCAAGTTTTTCCAGTAAAAGAATAGCATGCTGTAGATACACTAGATCTACTTCTACAGTATACTTTGGTACAGTGTCAGGAATCAGTCAGTCTGTCTCTAAACAGGGAAAGAGAGATCACACATTTGTCTTTTTGACGTCTTCATGAATTTCTGCATGAATCTTGGTTTCAACATAAGGCGTATGAAGCACATACATTCTATGCTCAGAAAGTATGGTCAGAAAAACTATACTTAAGTGTGCTGCACAGCACAAGGTGAATATGTCAACATTTTGCTTCAGAAGTATGAGTCACTCTGTCCATCAACGGCACTGAATCCTTTCAAAATGTCCTTGAGCAAGATAATGAACCACCTACCTGCTCTCACATTCTCAGCCCCTCTGGATTAAAGTGGTAGTTAAATGCTTAAAATGTAAAAATGTAAATGCTGAATCTTAGAGGCAGTTCCTTCTTTCCCCTTATTATGCAATTCTAAAGCAGCGAGCTCTCAAGTTACCCTTCTCTTCTGACAGTGTTATGTAACTCCCGGGTGTGGAAGGGGCCCAAGGGTGCGGGCTGGTGAGCCCCTCGACAGAGAAGCAGCCACGCTTTGCTAAACCGATGAGGCTGGAGCAAAATACGCTGGGTTCAGACAGCTGAACACTCAGAGCCCACTAAGTCCTGAAGTGACAGACCAACCAATCAGAGAGGATGCTGTTAGCTGTTAAACTGCTGGAGGCAACCATGATGACAGATTGCTGGGTACAAAGTCAAACTGTGTGTACAGAATAATTACAGAGGGAGCCAAGTTAGTCACAAAACCTAAATGTTCTACTTATCAACTTCAGCAACTGCCACTCATAGGGAAACATGATCAGTGAAGATCAGCGATTGTTATGATTGTTAACACACAACGTTATGTCAGTACACTCAATAAGGGGGTGAAATGACAATGTATACAGTGAGATTTTTGCAATACTATTTTAACGGAGGTAGATATATATGGATGTTGCAAATCAGTGCACATGACTGCTTTATAGTCAGTTTGATTTTTTTTTAATTTCTTTATTAATGCATTGATTAATTTGCTGGATTAGCCAAAAACAGACATTTTTATTGGGCTTTTTTGTCCAGAAAATGTACAGACAAAGGAAGCTCCACACAGTAATTATTAGTAATAAAACAGTCTATCCTTACTGTGAATGTAGGCACGCACATTGTAAGTAATGGAAATGTAAGTTCCAATCCACTAAACAGGCCTCCCAGTATAGCTTACTGTATCAATACGGATACTATATTGAGTCCAGTTTATCTCGGGACAACAACAAGCAAATACCACTAAATACATTCATTTGAACACCAGCTGAATGTCTTCATCTACAATACTCTCAACAAAGAGAGGCAGCCTGCTGCTGTGTAGAGCTGAAGGCGGAAAACATGGGGGGGGGGGGTCACACCAGTGTTAAACCAGCACAGGTTTTTGGGCTGCAGCTACACAAAGATTTTTAGATTTCCGTCCCATTCAAATGATTCAGTGTTTCTTCTCTGGATCTTACTATTGTCAGGGTTAAAAAACATTTGAACATTAATCAGCAATCAAATTCTCTTTGGTCGGTTAACAGTTCCCTCAGGCAGGATTCACAGCAGGTTCTACAGCAACACACACTCCTAATGCTGATGAGGGAAATCATTACAGTACTTTTACTTTTTACTCATCTCCATACACTGTCAAACCTAATTATTGATTCTATTCTCAGTCAGAAGGCTCCTTTTCTCCTCCTTCTCACCCCGGCCGAGTGGTGGATCAATTGGATAAATTCAATGCTCTTCAACACTATTCCCTCTGATGGGAAAGAGAAAACAAAAGCAAGTGCTGTGCCATCTGAGCCTGGCTTCAGCATGAGTGGAGAGTGGTGCATTATGGGTCACATTAGAGAGCAAAGGCTGTGATGAACCAGCAGGATGGTGTGTTAGAGCACGTCTGTTACAGGGCTGCACCCTGCAGCAATTCCAGGCGAGAGTCCACATGAAGTCACCAAACTGGCTGGAGAAAATTTCTGCTTCAATAGGAAGCACCATTGTTTCTTATTCACGGACATCTAACATACACACACTCTCATTACACGACACTGAGTGATGGGAAACACACACAAAAATACGCGCATAAAAAGGTCAAGGAAGAAGGAAAAAGGACAGCTGGGATTGCAGAGAATGTAAAGTACAGATACGAAAGGATGGAGAAATGACTAGCGAGAGGCAGCATGACACAAGGGGAGAGCGGGATGAGAGTGGTAGCTGAGTGACTGACAGCCAGAATATTAGCAAGCCTCTTCATCTTTTGGATAGATGGCTTCTCCCTCAAAGGGAGGCCAGTATTGAAAGTGACAAACAGGCTGGGTATGGGTCGCAAAAACGTTCCCAAAAAATAGAGGAGGACCGAAGTACGGAAGGAAGTGTCATAAAAAGATATTTATATTATTAATAGTATCATTAGTTTGTTGAATGTTAGATGCTGAATGTTTGCATATTTGAGCCTCAGTGTAATTAGGTCCTATACTACTAATACACGACATTAATGTGTCGGATAAAATAAAAAATAAAAGATACAGCCTCGTCTGATACATTTCCCTTTGTTGATCTGTCGAAGTGTGTGGCTATGAACATAGGTGCTTTTAAGGAGAAAAATGTATACTCAGCACATCTTTCCTCGTAGAGGTAAATATAACATGCTTTCTAGGCAATTTAAAGGTCTGCTATTAATTTCCACTTTAAGGCCTCCTTAAAAAAATAATGGTTTCAGGAAGAAAAAAATCCTGAAGCTGGAGAAGGTATGAACTGCCTTCAGTGCTCTGTGTAGTCCTAAGATTAAGCTTAAAGTTCCACCTTGGAAATTTAGAGTTTGCAGCTCTGAGGAACATTTAAAAATGTATGTCTTCTTAAAAAAAAAAAATCCTAAAATGAAGATAAATGAAGAAAATGGAAAATGTCTTGGTCCTCTTGTGTGGTGCTAATTCTGAAAGTAAGACAGACCAAAAACAAAGACTGTACTATAACTTAAGGCTGATGACTGAACTAAAGTCTAGACTCTAGTCACAACACAGTCTGACAGGCGGACGTAATGATGACACCACTCGTCCCTGCTGACACACCTGGCTCTTCCTCATTTCTCTTCATTTTAGTGTAACACAGCAAGATAATCTACTGGTGTGATATTCAGAGGACAGCAGCCCGGTAATTAAAAACCAGCTCCCCCTGAGGTCTTTGTCCTTGGTTGCTGGCGAAGAAGTTTCTAGAGGCTTCCCTGGAGGGTTGACTGTGGTGGTGGGGGGGCAACAGCTGGCTCGCCTGGCAGATTGCAAATTCATCTGTCTCTGTATCGCTGCCGTGGCATTTTAATGGTCCGGCTGGTTCTGCATTTCAATAAGCAGAGTTGGGAGTGCAGTCACAGTGTTCAGGCGAAAGCAAAAGCAAAATTTCTCATTTTGCTTGCAGTGAAACTGGTGACAAGCAAGCAGATTGGAGACAACACTTGACACACCAGAGAACTGAAGTGCAACAGAACTTTTAAAGGATTAACATCAGTTTAGATTGCCAGAAAATAATAATAAAAAATATGAGTAATTGATGATAAGTAATTTTTCAGGAGAATTGCTAAATGTTAGCTCATTGAAGCTTCATGAATGCAGGGCATCATGTCACTGGCTGACTAGTCAACTAGATGCTCAAATACCCAAATACCCTTTTTACAATGCTAACAGCCTGACTGGAAGGGGCTGCCCTTTCAACCAGTTTATGTTGCCCAGTTAGTTTTGTTGTTTCATTTGATCTGGAAATTGGATGTCTTTAGGTTTTAGACAGTTGGTGAGAACAAAAAACCATTGATGAATTCATTGCATTCTGAACTTAAAAAAAAATAAATAAATGAGAAGATTGATGAGCCATTAGTTGCAGCCCTAAAATTAAACCCTGGATTGGAAGGACAACATAATGACAAAGTTACTAGTTGAATTTTGGTCCACAAACTTTAACACCACCTCATCCTGTTAACATTGATGCTGTGCCACTCTCTCTACATTTGACACTTTGCACAGACTTTTCCAGTATTAATGGCACTCTTTCTCGAGTTCCATTTAAATGTCGTATTACAGTTTATATGCTGCACTACCGGTATTTCTATGTTATATATTAGTACTACGTGTACCAAGTGCAGCAGACTTTGAAATTCTGGATGCCTTTGCAAAGTGATTTAAAAAAAAATACTCAAACTGAAGTGCACAAAAGCTAATGTGAAAAACATGCTGTACTGTTCCAACCTGCATTTGGTAGGGAACAATCTGGTGCTGGAGCACAATGTGGTGCCCTCCTCTCTCTTATAAACACACACTCAGACACACATATGCACAAACACACACATAGCATCATTGAGGTCAGTGGATAAAGTGCACCCCCCCCAAAATATCTGACATTTTCTGTGGTTTTACTGCAGGATATGATCTGAGTCTCTGTTATGTGGGAACATAAGACCCTGAGGGATAACAGAGGTGGACGGTCAGACACTCAGCGGGTTGGCCTGTGAGAGTAAAGTTAAGTGAATTGTTTCATGTGTAGATGGCTCTTTGTTCTTTTCAATTCACTTGTTACTTGTGTGAAACAAACAGCCTGTAGTACAGTACAGAGATGCAGACACACACACACACACACACACACACACACACACACACACACAAACACACACACACACAGATGAACACGTATGGATTTAGACTTCCTTTTGTGCCTACATTTTCCTTCCCCTGCATCTTCAAAATAAAAGTGCATATGAATGATTAATGAAGAGGATGCTATTTTGGAGCCAATGTTAACATCCATTTTAATTGCACCCTATTTATAAACTTCAAATAAACTCTCAGAAACCATGTTGCATCTTCAGCTCAGGGTTTCCATAGCGACACGGTGCCTCTTAAGTCCTGATGTTCAGTTAGGAAGACAATAGAGACACTGTAACCGGGGGTGTAGTAGTGGATAGCTGGCAGTCTCATCAGTCATTATATACACCAACTGACAGTACAGCTTATCAGAAATCAAGTATGAAACAGTTTTGGAGAAAAATGCTAGTGACTGAAATTCAGTTTATTTTTATTTTCAGATTTTAGTGCCAACATACACTACACTATATGTACACAGAGTAGGAAACACTGCCTTTGTAAAAATGGTACCAAAACATTCATTCAAATTCATTCATTAATACTTAATTTTAAAGGGTGACCTGCACGCATAATCTTGGTCTTCTTTGTCACTAATGTGAAAGCGTGTTTTACACAGAAATATTGATGCTGGCAACCTACAAAAAACGTTCACATAATCTTATGTGCCTAGTAAAAACAGGCTACTTCTTGGCTATGTATACACTGCTAAAGCTTTTTTTATCCACTTTTTTTTTTGTTAGTCTATGTTTGACAATGATTTCACCTTTTGTGTTGACGATAAAATTCAGTAATGATGTATATTTTCCCCCTATTATTCCCCCTAACTATTGCAGCTGGTTTACCGACTAAATTTAGCCATTGATAAACTGACTGACTGACTGACTGACTGACTGGTCACACAGCCCAGCAAACGCCAGACACAGCTACTACCCCCCCCATTCATTCACTCCCCTCCTTCCACCTTGGCAACCGTAGCAAAGCTAAATGCCACAGAGGAAGAACTAGCCATATCAACGATGGCCTGAGGCGAGCTGCTGGACCATCACTACTAAATAACTGCCTAACACAGTCAGGTCTGGTGCGCTACTGCCTCTGGATAGAGGAGAGAGAAAAAAAGAAGAGCAAAAGATGGGAGGTAGGAGGAGGGAGGAAATATGCTAAGGAGCCAAGGGGGTAATTTGACTGTCTTATGGTATTTAATTCAGCTAAAATGCCCTGAGAGAAAATTAGAGAAACTGACTGTACATCTGCTGGCAGAGCTTCAGTATCGGAGTTCTGCTGGGAGGTTAACAGTAAAAAACAGGTTTGTCCTCCACTGTCCATCAAGGGGCTTGTCTTTGTCCTCTAGAATAAGAATAGCTAGAGCAGAATATTGGTGCAAAATACATTCTTATTTGATGAACGGATGAAGAGAAAAGTAATTTTTAAAAAGTCCTTTAGATGTTCCCCACGTACAGTACTCAAGACAGTGGACTGACGGTGTTCCAAAGCGAATGCGTTAATGAGCTCCATTCTGTCACAATAAAATCCTTTTCGAAAAGGAGAAAGAATGTCTGCAGGTCAAAGTGCCAGATGTGGCGAGCTCAGTTGTCTGACAATGTTGACCATGGAAGAGAAAAGAGGATCACAGTCTGAAACAGACCAGAAATGGAAGGATTTTATATGTTATAACTTTAATATAACTGTAAGTTTTCAAACCAAAGCAAAGCAACCAATGTCATTGCACAATGCACATTTTTTTTTTATTCCACTGTGATTTTGAATGTTGCTTATTTGCTTTAATGATAAAAGCTTGGTGTTAAATTCTTAGTGCTTCTCATCATGAGGCATGGAGAGGTTGGAAAGGTGGAGGACAGAGGTGGTGCTGTAGATCATTGCTGGCAGTTTATCATCATAATGATTATTACACTGGTTAAATTAATCAATAACTAGTTGCTCAGATCAGTTTCTATAATGTGGTTGTTGTCAATCTACGCTGTATTTCAGTGTTGTCAGAGTCTTCTTTAATGTTTCACTTCTACTTTTTAAATATGTAATACTTAATGTAATACTTTAGCACTGTATGAGACGACTAAGTCAACAATATTGATAGTTGCCTTAAAAACAGTAATTTATGTATGAAGAGCTATTTTATTAAATCACCTTGTTGATATATTTCCCATAAATGTGGCCATTATGACTATGCAATAATGAGGTTTGCAGGAGTTCACCGTCTGTGGTTATTTCCGGTCCAAATATAAAAGGTTACAATTATTCATGTAAAATTCATGTTCAATTGGAAAGCTGTGGGAGGTTTGCTCATTCAGCATATGTTCTCCTCATTTACCTGAATTTCTATGATGGAGGTGGTGAGTCCACAGTTAGCACGATACCCTAGAGTCACAATGGCAGCATAATGGCCATTATGGGAAATACAGCAGGTTGAAATTTACCAGTTTTCCCCTTATAGGTGGCAAACACGACAAATATTCCTTGTCAGGTTAAAAATAACCAATCAGCATAGAAAATTCTTCCTGAGCAGGCAGACAGAAGCATTACCAGCAAAATCAGCAACATAGCCAATGTGGTCCCATCACATACCAACCCTGAACTAAATTGGTTTTCATAGTTGCCGCTAGTCCGAGAGATGTTATGGTGCTCAAAGGCAAGGTGGGATTTCACAAAGTGGTTTCTTGGCTGTGGAGTCAGCATTACTCAAGACAAAAAAAGAGTGAGCAATGATGCAAGAGAGACTAAAAGGACAATCAGTGAAAACTTGCAGAATCTGACTTTTCAAACTCAAAGTGGAATCCTGAGCATTGCTTGAAACCAGTGAAACCGATGTGTTCATTTACGAGAGTCGAAGCACTTAGAGAAGATGGAAGAGAAAGTCAGTCAAGTGGCCCCTGACGGATAGAAGACCAGCCCATGGCAATCATCAGGTCCAAAGGTGAAATGGAAGTACTGAACTCTGAAAAGCAGTTGATGAAGACTTCCTGTAATTCCACATTTTAGGCATTTTCTAATGTTCCTATCAAAGACACCCTGCAACGAATGGGCAGGTAAGTGCTCCATTTATTTCTCTAGGACACTTTGACAGGATTCAGGTCCACTATGGAGACTGAACTTCAACCATTTTGTTACTGGATGGACAATGTAACCTCTTAGCAATAATGGCAATTAGAGAAACAGTGACATTTATAAAATAGAAGAGACCATGTTATGATGAAATGTCAAGCGTCTACTGTGCGCTCTGCTGAAAGGCTCTTACACTATTCTCATGAAACTGCAGGTACTTTCTGCAGCATCGCTGTGTGTTTCCATGATCAATGACTATATTTACTATGCATTATAGCAAGCTCAAATTACACAGTACCCATTATCGACTTACAAGTGAGTGATACTGCCTGAAATCTAAGCAGCTCTGAGTTTGATTCTCCACGGATGTTGAATACAACAACCTGATGTTTTTCTTTAAGTCTGTAACTTTTGTTGGTGATGGAAAATAATGAGGATTGTGTTTTATTACAGGCAAGCACTGCTTCACCTCATAACCAAGAAGTGCAACTAAAATCCAGACACGGTTTGGATATTCTAATTCTGAATAAAAATGTTGAGACACTTTTCCACAAACCACTGTTCACAAAATGAAATGAAATGTTTTTTTGGATTTGGTTTGTTAAACTGCCAGGTTTCTAGCAAAGATGGCATCAAACACAGCGGTGAGACAATCCAGATGTTCATGAAGAAATACCAGCACACTACTACCACACCAGGTTCATAACTAGAGAATCCCTCTTAACTGGCTAATTTTAACAGAGACATTAAAGCCACATAACCTACGCAAGACTATAAATATGAACATGTTCATCACTGCACATTACATATTGTATGAGCACACAATCAGATCAACACCTGTCAGCTCGCCATAGCCCCAGGCTACATTTTTAACGATTGACAAAGGCCATGCAACATGTATGAGGGTGTGTTGATTGATGGTGTGTGCGCGTTGAGTGCGTCCTCCTTATACCATCAAAGGCTTTTGATGGGCGCCGCATGGCTCCACCATTAGCAACAAGAGGCAGGAACTGGCTTCCCCTCCAATTATGACTTCCCCACCTCAAAAGATGGTCAGGTGGTCCTTTCTCAATTAGGACGGAAAGAGGAGGAGGAAAGTGGCAGGGTAGAAAGGGAAAGAGGAAGTGAGGAGAGTGCTGCCATTCGTGGAAATAAAAGGGAATTCCTGATATAGTGTGCGTTATGAATATTGAGCAGGCTTGGACCAGAAAGCTGCTCTTGGTTGACTGAATAGTTAGTGTGGATGAATTGCTTTCTGATTTTTTTGTGCCAAAACTAGATATCAAACATAAGAAACAAAGGTAAAGCATCCAAAAATAAGCCTGAAACCGCTTATACCTGCCTACTTTTTGCTCGCCATCATTTTGCTCTTGCTCCTTCCTTGTTTTTCTCATCCCACCTATAGTGCCCCATACCTCTCTCCTTTCTCCCATAAGCCTCATTTTCTCCATCATCTTGCTCTTCTCATTTAGTCTATCCAGCCACTTCACTTATCCTGCCATCTTTTCCTTCTCCTTTCTGTCTCCTCACTGAACTACTCGGTGAAGACAGTGGAGTTATGGCCATTTCGAAGCTCGCCTACATGAATTTTAAAGGCCACACAGAGAAGACGTGGTGATGGTGCTTTAAATAAAAGAGAGGCTACCAGAGTTGTCACCTAGCAAATGCCACCTAATCAGCCACCTTCTGGTTTAAAGTAAAATGAAGAGACCAACATCTAAAAATTAAATCTTTGTTGTTTCCACATTTGTTGCAAAGTATCCGACTGTTGCCTTATCTGTGGCACTTGAAAAGTTTGCTACAGTTAGGTAAAGAATAGGAATCTGGGATTGATGTCTGTCTCTGCCTGTACACGTGGAGCCAAAAACTCATCGTAACTGAGCTGGTAGACAAAACAAAAAAAATGTTTTACATTATTCGGCACACATGCCTAGCTGTGATTATTTCTGTACAACTTCATCTCACAGGTAACTGGTATTGTAGATCACACAATCTTGTACATAATAACAATAACAATTGGCTGAAGCAGGAGGCTAAGTGCACTGTTCCCATCAAGTTATGGGATTCAAGCTGGCAGCCACATGGTTACAAACCCACATCTGCACTCTCTACACCTTAAAATAGATGATGAGCAGAGGAGAAATATGAGGGTGACTCTGGAGAGTTCTACCGGTTATGAATAAAAGTCGTCTAACTGGCGATTGTTGCTACAGAAAAGCACACATTTCACAAAAGCAACCACACGGATGTGAATGTACACTATTTTTACCTTTATTGGGTTGGCAGCAACAACAAAACCATAGCCTTTGACAAAATTTCAAAATAAAAAAATAGATACTGTGTAATTTAACACACTCTGCCTCCTATTCAAAACATCAGCAGCCTAGTTAATTTAACACAAATGGGTGTGCCATACCTTAGTCAGAATTTGTCTGATTTTTTTTGGCTGTACAGCAGATTAAAAACAGACACACACACACTTTATATACAGTATACTCATATACAGTATATTGTGTAAAGTTTAAATATAACTTAATAAATGAATACATATTATTCTGTAATTAATTAAACTCTCCGATCAATGCACTTGAAAGTAAGACAACTTGTTTAAACAAGATAACAGTTTTGATTTTCTACCACTTCAGTTTGGTCAGTGTAATACAGACATATATAAACCATTTATTTTTTAAATATTCATTCAGTGACTCTTGGATTTTTGAAACCTCGAGCCAAGACACGCATTTCACATAACCCACTACAAAAAGCCCACTAAAGGAAATAGTTGTGCAACTTCTGACCAAATACTGTAATCTCCACTTGAATGGAATATTCCAACTTTTATCATTATTATTATAATATGATAAGAACAGAGCTATTTTATTTTAGCTGATTACAGAATTTAGCATTTTCTTGTCTTATATGTTGCTGTTGTTTGTCACCACACTGTGAAGATAATACAGCACTAACTCAGATCCTATTAATTTCTCTACTACCCGACTGCACTATGCTCCGAAGGAGCACAAAAGCACAAGCTATCAAAATTTAAAAAATATTATCATAAGTCTAGTATTTGACACGACTATGCTGTGGTTTCCTACTGTTAGTCCTCATATATGCCAGGTCATGTGGCTATAGAAGGGAATTCACAAGACATAGAAAAATCTGCCGTCTCCTCTTATCTTACAGATACAATGTAGACGTCAGATAGCAGAACATGTACCCACTTAAAGGCAGAAGTCAGATCAACCGTGATTAATGAATGACTTGGCCCATTCTTGGTTCAAGTAGAAACCCCTCTGAACTTCTCGAGGTCAGCAAAAACTAAATCCAATGACAATGTACCTTCAGATGCGTACATGGTCACAAGATATGTTCATGTAGTTGGAAAATGTTTTTTAAAAGTGCAGCATGTCCATGTAACAATAACTACTTCTCAACGTCTTTTTTTCACATTTCCTACAAAATACATCTTTAGGCACGTATACAGAACAATCTGTAATGCATTAAAGCTGCATAAAGCAATATTTTTTATTAACACTGAATCAAACAATTCCTGATTATGAATGTCGAACCAACAAAACCAAAACAATGCAAGCACGTATGTATAATCCATTCCTAGCTTGATTATTTCAAGTTGACTGTAGGCTCCCTGCCTTTATATGAAACTGCAGAGAGCAAAAGTAAATGAGTGGCTGGTATAGAAAGTAGACTATGCAGATGAACCAAAACAGAAAAAAAATTATTGGTGATGTCGGTTTACCAAACCTCGGTTAAAAAATCCAAAAGAATTACTTACATTCATCAGGTGGCCAGAAAGACCCTGGAATTAAATACTCATGTAGCTCTGTTTCTGCTGGATGTATAAGTAGCAAAGTGCTTGCGAACATGCCACTAAATATAATAAGCTAAAAGGCTTATTATATTAGAGTCTTTCTGCCCCTAGTAGTGAAAATCATCACTTCATGCAGCTTTAAAATGAGGAATGATTTACACAGAGTACTGTTAAGCAGCATAGAATGCAGTTACAAAATCAAGAGCTGGGTTTGCTGTGTGCTGTGGTTACCAGCATGGACATACATACATACGTTAGAAGCAAGGTCCAAACCACAGATGACATTAGAACATGAGCAAATTGGGAAATCAGTATAAGTCACTGGCTATAGTACATGGCTGTATTCATGTGAAATGAATCACGTGTTGACACTTATCAAGGGAATGTACAAGGTAAATTGACTGGAATGACATTACTACTATGCTGTTTTGAAGGATGAGAATCAAAACCACAGGCAGTCTCTAGGTTCCTTATCAACACGCTACCTTTGTATATAGAAAGCCCCAGAAACAGTCTTCAGATTTTACCAAACTGGAATGTGCACATTAAGTCTGGAAAACATTCAGGCCTGTAGTTTGAGGGCAGTAACATTTCATATATATCAGCAATAGAATTGGTACAGCTGAAAGAGAATGGGCCAAATTAAAAGTAATGAGGATTGTCCAGCCAATGGTTTAACAAACCACCACAAGATGAGCTACTGATAGCCTTAAACCTATAACACAACTAAGCATGTAATTTCAGAGCAGTTAAGTTTTAACCTCACAGCGACCTCCAGACAGATCAGATCACATTAACCCGAGCCCGTCCACTCCTGCTTGGAAATGAAATCCACTATAAACTTCAGGCGCTATAACCAAGTCAATGATGTAAAATCACCTAAAACCAGGCTGCATACTCAGGTCTGTTCTGCCACCTCTATCACTTTTTGTACCTACTCAGCCAAGTTTGTGAGTGGGTTAAAAGCAACAACCAGGATCTAAAAATAAGGATATCCTCAAGACAGCTCATTCACAGAAATTGGTTTCTGAAGTAAAATGTTACAAATTTAACTTCCTTTTGTTCTAAAAATAATATACAATTTAGAATTAGATAATAGCATTTTATTTTGCAAATTCCCTACGCAGGGAAAGAAGGATGTAATATTTAATCACTTGTTAAAACGGCTGTCACAAACACCTATGCATCCGAATATTCATAACAGCGATATCAGGAAAGCCACACCAATGATGGGGATCTTGGCACTGATAGTCCATTTTATAAAGACATATAAAGGGTGGTCCTTGGGATAAAATTCTGTGCTGGATGTTTGCTGAGAACTTCAGTTTACTGTCCTCGATATAGAGACCTCAGTGTCCACCCGACACAACCTTTGAATTCTGAAAATAAAGTGCTTTTTGGTAGAGGTGCGCCAATAAATTGGTGACCAACCATAATGGGTTAATATTTAAACTGGAAAACAGTAGAAGCAGCATGTCATTCATGGAAAATCTGATGCAGGTTCAGACTGTAAATGCATTAAGCCATCAACATTATGGATTAGTAATTAAGCCAAGTCAGAGAAAAACAATTTAAGTTTTGGAGGGTTTAATGCTTTTACAAGTTTAGATAGTTTCCTTGGTCTAATGATGTA
Organism: Nibea albiflora; assembly: GCA_014281875.1. Classification (NCBI taxonomy): domain Eukaryota; kingdom Metazoa; phylum Chordata; class Actinopteri; family Sciaenidae; genus Nibea; species Nibea albiflora. Next base: position 8,722,302 of record CM024792.1, on the reverse strand, counting down.
ATGATGTGATGTATGTTTTGGGTTAGGGTTATATCTACATGGAGCTATGTTGTAGTTTTACCATATTTTGCAGAAGGTCAAAGTAAACAACTTTATCAAAATTGTTGGGTCAGTGATTAGCCAATCATTCTAATAGAAAAAGAGCAGTCAGAACATGTGACCAGTACATCTTTTTTTTTTTTAAATCCTGTCCCCACATTATATTCATCAGAAAATATTTCATTGGAAACAGACTGCTCACTCCTCAGAAAACAGTCAAGGCCATACATCATCTGGTATTTATCTGGCATTAATCTGGTATATATGTTGTAAATGTCACTGTGTGTTTATTCAGTTAAAAAGGCAAATATCCATTTATAACCTTTGAACAGATTTGTGAGCGCAAGTATAGTAAGTGTAGGTTATCTTGTCTCTGCTAATGACAGTGATAGAAAGTACGGAGACACCGAATAAGGTTGATCCATTTTACAACCACAAACAAATTTTTAACAGACATGAAATATGTAGTCACATTTAATGTCTGAGGAATATTTTGCAGTTTACAATTTTTGTCTTCCCACTATGTGTGTCCTGAACGATGACATACATTGAGATATAAAGGCTATGAAAGCCACAGGGAGCCTACATTTTATGTGATCCACAGCTAAGTCACATACTATAGAATACAAGCCATCACAGAGTGCCTGTCTCATTAAAACTCTCTGTTTAGACACTGCACCCATCTCCTTGAAAAGCTTGTAATGCAATAAACCATAGTTTATTGTGACCAAGGCAATGTCACTAGTGTCAGATGACAGGCTGATACAACAGAAACGGTTTTCTGCTTTGTTGAGCCCTGCCAGTTTGAGTGAAAGTTAACTAGCTGCTATGCTTGTTAAGATGTTTGATGATTCCAGGACTATCCTTGTCCTGTAAAAGTAATTCCTTCAGATGGAGCATGAGTTTGCCCTCTTCCTGGGTTTAGGCTCCCCAAAGTCCCTGTCATCTGCCGCACAGTGGCTAAAGGAGCACATCGTCTGCGAGAGCCTACGCATCCCCAGACGGAACACACTGTTAGACAGGCTGTAGATGACACAGTTGCAAAAGCTGTTGCTGATGGCCAGCCAGGTGGTGATGAAGGAGAGGGCAGGGCTATCCAGCACATGGGAGCTCTCGAGCAGGAAGTAGATTATGTAGGGCAGCCAAAGCATATAGAAAACACTGGTGATGCGGAAGAGCACCATCGCGTAGCGACGATCTGGCCCATGCCCTCCGTGATGCCCTCCGCCACCCCCATCACCAGCCTCCATCTCCTGGCTGGGGAAACGTGCCCGCCGTTCACTGATCTCTCTGTTGTGTTGCTGGCAAATGCGAAAGATGTGGTAATAGGTAAAGCAAACCACAAGTGCAGCAGGTGCATACAGCAAGCACACCACAAAGCCTGTAAAGAGGGCAGAGGTGGGCCAAGAGTGAGCGCACCACTCAAAAATGTCCCCATGATATCCTGGCTTACCCCACCCAAAGAAGGAGGGCAGGAAAACCAGGCTGGAGTAGACCCAGATTAGGGTGATGCAACCTCGTAGCCGACATGGCGTCACCAGTTGGTTATAAGATAGTGGTTTAGTTATGGCCAGGTAACGGTCCACACTGATACAGGCCAAGCAGGCCATTGAAACGCTCTTTAGAACAGAGATGACATAGCTGAAGACTTGGCATGTGATGGGCTCCTGGACACCTGCTGGGTAGTGGAGCAGAGACAGGGTAGGTACCAGGCAGCTAAGACCTACCAGCAGGTCAGCGTAGGCCATGGTCTGGATGAAGTAGCTGGTGGTGTAGTGGTGTAGCAAAGGGGCACAGTGGAACACAAAGATCACCGTTAAGTTCCCTGCAATAATGAGCACAGTCAAAAGTACGATGACGGCAGTCTCCAGGACGCAAGCCTCTAGGCCTTCATTCAGTCCCCAGCCCAAGGGACATGAGTGGTTGGAGGCCCTGCCAGGAAAGGAGTCTCCATGGCTGCTGTTGGCAGTGAGCACCGGGTCCGTTGTCAGTTCAGACTGGTTCATTGTTCTGGGTGCTATCCAGGTGGGTCAGGTTTGTGGTGTGCCACCCATAAGGCAGCTGGCCTGAAACTGGAGAACTGTCTGCCCCCCACCCACTCTACATCAGGTGTCTGCAGCTTCCCTCAGTTAATGGACCTCAATACTCTCTCTAGCACACTCTCTCTTTCACTTTACTCTCACATAGCTGGGTTTCAGTCAAATGAACACTGACTGGAGGAAAATCAATACAGCCTCTGGGAGGGTAGGACAACCCGTTTAGCTCTCCTTTTCCAATCACTCATGGTTAGTGAAAGTGGTGGGTAGGTAACAGTCAGAAGAAGAGAGAAAAAAAGCTGTATTCCTTCAGTAAACCTATAGCAGGGTAGCATTAGTGCTGTGGCAGGCATCTATCCCAAAGGCGTATTTCCCTGCCAGTCTTTGGCCTCATCTCCTGATTCTAATGAGGGTTGCCACCAGGAAGCTGAGGGCACAAGCTGTCCTTACAAGGGCATGGAGCATAGAAGACGCAAGGTAGGAAACCATATGAAGTGGTTAAAGCATGAGGCAAAGTACAATGCTCTTCTTTTTTGACAGATTCTTACAGGAGATCAAATAAGTACACGGCATATGGCTCCTATTTCAGCCCGAGAGATCAGATTAAATTGACTGAGTGCAGTTACCTTTCAATAAATACATTTTAGGCAACCACTGCTAAGGGGAACAAAGAAACTGCTTCTTAGGAGTCTCTCTTGGCATATACCAAAGTCTGGAGAAGAAAATTACATACATCTCTGAGAATCAACCCTTCAGTTCAATCCAAAGTTTCATTGGTGCTACTGTGTTTACTACGTATCTGCAGGCTTCCCTTATTTTGGTGGTCCTCTGGTCATTGTCTGGAGCCCATGTATGCCCAGCTATTGTCTGAATCAAAACACAGACACAGGCTAGAACAACATGGGGATCTCCGCAGGAGATAATGTCACAGCTCTCTCAGCACACATGGCGCTGGGGGGGGGGATGTGTTTACAAGGCATCCCTAGGCAGAATGACGTAAAAAACCAAGTGCATAAAATGTCTGGATGACTTCTGCCATTAAAGTGATCAAAACTTCAAATCAAAATGTGCAAACTTGCCTCTCAGCGTTCTGGACTGCAAGTCGCGAAAGACAAACAAATGTAAAAGTCTTGTAGCTGATGAAAGTGTTGAATGTCAGACTCCCATGCAGGCAAGTGGAAGGACTCTCTTGGAGCAATGAGAGGCCAGCTGAATAACTCAGTGCTCCACTCACTTCGACTCCTCAGCAATCCTGTGACAGACACTTGCAGATGTGGGGGTGTGAAGATCAATCTGCAATCCACTTATGTATCCCATATACTTGTTACTTGCATTTTTGTTATGACATTCTCAAGCATTGGCAGGGGAGCCGCCGCGCCTCCTCCTCAAGTGCTTAATGTAACCGTGGATTTTCTAACTTGCCTTAGTCCTTGAAATATGAGCTCTGTTTAGTTGTAGAGATATGGGGTCCTACAACTCCTCTCTCAGTATGTCTTTCGCCCTGAGCAAAACACTGGCAGCACAACAAAAGGGGAATCCACTCTAGAAACATAAAGAAAAGACCAAGTCCTAGTCCGAGTCCCAGTTTTAAGCACTGTCCTCTGCAACCGTCCCCCTTTAAATTCCGTCAAACAGGACAAACCATGTTTTTAATAAATAAATCCTTAGATCCTGGCATACAGAAAGAGATGAATGCAATGCATCTGTCAAAAGCAGCAAGTAAAAAGCAAGAAGAAAAAAAAAGATGACTGCGCTGATGGAAATGAATTAAATCTGCAGCGAGGGAAGCGAGGGGACGAAGAGTCCCTCAGCCCTGGTGCAGTGAGAAGGAGAGATGCTGTGACTGGCTTACACTTCCCTCCCTCCCTCTCCACACAATGTCTCTAGCTTGCACACTCAATCTCTCTCTCTTTCCACACACACAGACAGACACACACACACACACACACACACACACACACACACACACACGCACATGAACCCTCCCTCTTTCTCGCTCTCTCTCTCTCTCTCTCTCTCTCTCCCTCAGCTTCTCGCTCATTGCCCCGCCTCCTCCCATCCCAGCTGCACCTGAGGCTCCCTGCCACATTATTCTGTGTCTCACACTGGCTTTTTCCCAGAGGTAAATTTGGATACATTTCCTATTTACATATTACTTATCTCTCACAGTCTGTTTTCGATTAACTAAAGAGCCCCCCCACTCCTCTTTTTCAATCTCCTTTTTCCATACATCTATTTATATATACAGACACACACACACACACACAACACCCACACACACACCCTATTTCATTCATGCATTAAAACAACTAACAGCGCTGAAAATATAACATGCAATAAAACATTACAGCAAGATGTAGCAAAATATACATTTCATGACATGAGGAAAAGGCAGTGCCTGTTGGTGTCAGCGGTCACCTGCCTCAGCTTGCCACTTTCTTAGACACGTTACATAATCATGTGCAATATAATGTGCACATTAACCCATGAAACATTTTGGACGGCTAATCCTAGTAAAATGTCTTTTACTGGATACTTTACTTTTTCCTTATTTAACCAACAGCTTAGCACAGTTATGTCAGTCCCTTAGTTACAGTTGCCCTGCATTGCAGACAGTTGGGAGCATCCTCTGGCCAGCAGATGATAAAGAGGATCGAGTGACAGCGAATTGGCTGAGCAGAATGACAAGAAAGACAGAATGGAAAAAAAAACTGTCAAGCATCATGGCTAGGCAGGAGAATCTTTCAAAAAAGAAAATTCAGTGCAACTTTGTTAACATTATTGTTTTTTTAAGAACTACTAGAGCTTTTTGGAGACAATGTGGATTCTCTGGCTGAAAGCTGGATGGAAAATGTCTACTTTGGAAAAAGACACTGCACCTGGACTCTTCCAGGAAGAGTTGAGTGCTTTGATTTGGAAAAGAAAAAGAATGTTTGAACAGAGCAAACATGTCAAGAACTACACCAATCACACAGGTGACAGTTTTACTACTAATCAACGAGAGTCCATTATTGTTGAACATTTAAAAGCTGCACTCTGCAATTTATAATGGAAAATATGATAGCATAGTGTCATGTTTCATCAAATCCACAGAGAAAGTTACAGAGCAAAAGCAAATTTAAGGTAGTCAAGAGTCATTCACAGACGATGGCTAAACATAGACCTGACTGAGTGTCCTTGAGAAAGATGTGATGCCATTTAAGAATATTAGGGGGCATGCAGCCAATCTAATTCTTTGACACACCACCTGTTTATGACACGTTTATGTTTGTGTTAATGATGAGCTTTAACTATGGAGGCAGGGAGTGGAAGAACTTAAAATAGCAGTTAGTTACATCTTGGTTTAATAATTTTGTTATTAGACAACAATTTTCTTTCTAATCTATATATTCAGTTCAGGTTAAGCTAAAATATATTTTACTAATATTAAAATCAAAGGATACTCAAACTTTGTATTTCTGTTTTTTTGTTTATAGTTTTTCCAGCTTGTCAACAAGATTAATTTATATCAATAAACATGAGTTCAAGTTCATTCTGAGAAATAATAAAAGCATTACTTTTTGCCTGATGATTTTACAATAATGCTTAAACCATAATGTTGCAGTCTGTGTCAATTTGTATTGGAGTAAGTACTGTCTCATATAGCTGCACTCGTAAATATGATGAATATTAATATGCTGGCAAGTCATTCTTGATTCCAGTTCACAATTTTCTAAATAGAATCAGCAACTTAAAAATGAAAAACAAACAAACAATTGAGACAGCAAATAGTGGAACACACAACAAAACATCTGAGTTATATCACCATAATCTACAATAAAATAAAAGTTGTGATGCGAGGTAGTGAATGAGTGCAGGACTTAGACAGTTGGAATGATCATTACTTCATCAGTATAATCAGGATATCATTACAATATTAACTGGTAACTTGTGATTTTAGTGATGTGAAATATCCCTTTAAGGTTTAATTCAGCGTTTCATACAATGTGATTCTGCTATACAGAACGATGGCTCTTTAATTGTCATGGAGACTAACTGTCATGGAGACCAACTATTCGTCGAGCACCTATGTTGGTTGATTTGGTCATTCAAGAGAAACAGTGTGATGGAAAAAGAGCGAGAGGGGTCAAAGAGTAACTAAAAATAAAAAGAGACAAAGTGAAGACTAAAAAAAGTTCAGGCAGACAGCTCTGCTGTCACTATGGAAGGAGCCAGTCAATGGGGATCACTCACCACAGTGCTCTTTACCTTTGGAGGTGGACACTGATGAAAAACACGACCAGAAGGCCACCGTTAATAATTCATTCTGCTCCAAAACAAAGCCAGCGGGGCCACTTGGAAACAAAGGTGGAGGCTGATTCACCTTTCACTGCTTCCCAGCATCCCACCCTCCTCCACCCCCCTGGGCTCCTGCCGTTCCAGTCATAACAGCAATGTGTTAGCCTAGGTAGGGAGTTTACATCTACATTAAAACATATTTACCCACAGAAGAGTACAGTAAGAAAAGAGGCATGGGATTCACCATATTGTTTAAGGACCTTTTACCAGAAAAAACGTGAGAACACGTGAACATGAAGGGAGGTAAAGTTAAAAAAAGAGAGCGTGGAAGAGAAATGCTCTGATTCGCAGCTGATAGATGACTGCAGTAATTATGTAAATAATTCCACATATTTATAATGTGCAAGCTTCCCTCCTGTCAAGAGATATTATATCACGAGTCCTTGTTCAATGATCCAAATGACGAGTGGATGTCACACCAATGTTTTGTTTTGGTTTTTTTGCAACTGCTTGTGCGATGTTTGCCAAATTGTGCCTGAAGACTCTCCAGTATGTGAGCTTAGTGATTAGAATGTGTGACAGTATTTTGAAGGCGTTTCTAATGTATTGTTGTTTGTATGAATGAGGTGCTTCAGCTTCAAATGGCTGACTGGTTTACACACTGTTGTTTGGGTTGATTGGTTATAGAGGAATTTAAGGTCATTTAATTTGCTTGAAGGGTAAAATGTAAATGTAGTTGCTTCGGTAGCTCCGATCACTCACAACTCTGTCTGGGGGTTGGGATGTTGAGGGATAGGTGGTTAGTGGGGCAGATTAGAGCGGGTTCACTGCCTGGATACAAATATTCAGTGAGCACCATCAACAGACCAACACTAAACCAGCTTAGCAGGCAGAAGCCAGTATTTATATTTATCAACAGTGGGCCAAGCTTTGTCTGGGTTCACTTTCAAGGTTGAAGGCACTAAAGAAAAAGAACCTGAAACACTGACAAAATTAGTAGTCACTGGTTGTCATGAAAAACTGCATTGGAAATTAAGATGTCATAGATTGATAGAAAAAAAAAAAGCAGCTCCTAGTTTCCATGTGATGCCTGTACCTAGGCCTTCTGTCTCTATTTGCTCTCTGGTATCCTGGGGTATAAACAATCACAGACTAACATGGACAACACAAGTATACTGTGCGCCCTTTACTGAAATGCCATCACTGTATGTTCAAATTTTGCAATCACCTCTCCTGTGGACAACTAAAGTGAAGTTAGTCTTGTATGAGTATGATGTAATGCACATCTCCTCTGTCATCAGAACAGGCGAATGTAAACAATAAGTCTTCGTACATTCACCTTTTTTTGTCCATGAAAAACAAATTGATATTTTTAAATAAATGCCACTGTATAAAATGCAGGTCATGGCTGCATTTTGTATTTACCACTGGGACATAGGCAATGCTTTTCTCATCAGAAACATTAAGTAGTCTTACTTAGTCATCTAGTGGCCTGTTGTACGCATTATGAACGCATGATTACTGTATATTCAGGGGTGTGCAGTACTATGGTGTTGATTATATGAAATGTCTGTTCTGTTCTTTCAAACCAGAGTACTTTTTAGATTTTTCTTGCTTAAACTGCAAATAAATCAAATTACTTTTATACCCTTTTTTGGACATTTCTAAAATGTACTTGACTCCTAAATGTAAATGTTAATGATATTGATCATGAAGATTCCTGCACATTTATCGAATTATAAGATACAGGCTGGTGCAATTCTGCAGAAGCAAAACACTACTCTAGCTGTGAGGCTACAGTTGGTATGAGGACTGAGATATGGAAGTGTTGTGACCAGAGAAGACGCTGTAGGCTGCATCTCCTTAATCTGAGTTGTCATATCAGTGTCAGCATGGTTAGGAGGCTATGCTAATACACACATAGTGGATAGACGCAGTACCATATGCCAGCACAATTACAACTGTAATAAACACTCCTATTTATCAACTTTGGCATTACATGTCAATTTCCATCTACAATCAAATTTATTTGACTAAACAGATGACAGATCCAATTTTTGTTTTTCTTTTCCAGATAGTGATTTTCCTGAAGCTGTGGGAGAAAGGCAGTGTGTCTTTTTTTGTGGTGCCTACTGGGTTTCTGCTGTGGATATGTGAATGGGAGCTGAAGGGCTGCATTATGGAGACACACACAGAGCAGGGATGGGAGGCTTGCTGTGAATAGACCTATATTGTAAGGAGGGGAGAATGGAAGTGGTGTTGCTTGGCCATGCAGTGCAGCTGGTCCCTACAGATACTAAGAAGCAGGATGGGATAGTGGTTAGTATGTGTGTGTGTACATGTCTTTGTGTGAGAGGCTGTGATTGACAAGAGTTTAGAACCTTGAGGGGATTTATTTTCATCCATGAATGATGGGAGACCTCAAACTAGTGACAGGGCACACAACCAAGCCAGAGGAATTATGTTTATGTATGTGCATAATGTGCATCTCCGCATACATGAATGCTGTATTTTCAGCTAGTGATGAAAACTTTGTAAAATGTCAACGTTTGAAAAACTTTAATCACACAGCATGTTTTTTTTAGCTAAACTTCAATAAGCAGAACCATGTATATATCTACATGAATGTCATTGAATCAAATTACTCTTCTAGACCAGAACAACTAAAATAATATTTATAGTTCCTTCAATTAGAAAAGAAACAATCCTAATCCTCCCTCTTATATAACCCTCACTCTTTCATCCTTAAAATGTTGAGAGCATGTCATAGGGACTCTATGACATGCTGTGCTCTGTCACACTCTACCCCCAAGTACCTCTCCAGCTCACAATATGATAGAGTTGTCCAGGTTTTATTTGAGGTTCGAACTACATGCAGGTGTACACATATCATACAGTAGTGAATGTAGTGGTTGCCAGAAGGTTGAAGAAGTAGTAGGTAAAATTTGGGAGTGTGTATTCATAAGTAGCCGGCCACCTACACAAGTTCCAATTATCCAAACATCAAGCACTTAATGAACCAAAGCAGAAGTTAAGAGACAAAGGCGAAAGGAGACAGAATCGTCATGGAGACTATTTCAAACAGAGAGAAGTCCATAGACCCTCGCAGTTACCATGGCAGCCTGTCTTATGTACATTGTACTCCATGTATCTGTATGTGGGTTATCAGACGTGGGTGTAGTATTATTCCAGCCTGGTTGCATGGCTGATGCTACCTTTGATTGTACACTAACGTTAAATGTCATTGCTAAGCTGGCGCCTGGCCTGAATATGATTCAGCATCAAAATGTAAAGCACCTCACAGCCCTGGTCTAATTTCACTACATGCTTTGTAAAGAGTTGAAATGGTTCCAGTCATTGGTGGATATTCCGGCAAAAAGAAATGGAAATTAGCTAAAATAAGATAACCTTTTAAAACTTTTACACTTATTTCTGTAGCAAGAAATACAATTACCTAACATCATTCTATGGAGGTCATAAAGCGTCACATTTAGTTGGTCCCTAAGTGAGCAATAAGATGAAGAAGGGGTCGGGGCCATTGCAAAGCAACAGTTTCTGTCATTTGACCTACTGCATCTCCATCAAAATGGCCAGAAATGTATGCATCCTATTGAATAGTGTCTTAAAACGGTGCTCCAGAAGAATTTCAGTATTTAATATATACAATACTCAGTGCTAGAAATGACAGTACAAATCCTCTAACCACCCTCACTGGTATAAAATTGTTTAGCCAGGGAGAAGAGGATAGGCTATTATACAAAAACCTCGAAAAGAAAAGTTAAATAGAAAAAAAAAATCAATTCCCTTGGAGGACCTTCAGTTTCATACATTATAAGGGTCCTCACGGCCTGCTGTGGTAGGACCACATGTTTCAGGCTTCTGATTACGACTGTCATACCTGTGAAGAGATGCTGACCTCTATTAATACACTAGCTGTGCTGTGAGTGAGATTGGTCTTTGGAAAGGCAGGCCTGGAAATAGCTGGCTGAGCTTTTTTAAGCTGTGGGTTCAAGCGAGGCAGCACACCTTGGGCTCTAGGGAGACGAAAAGGTTGTTCAAATGTCACTAGCTAACCCCCAGCCCAGACCCCAAACACAGTGCTGCGCCAGCCGAGAAAGGAGTTATTTGTGAATGTCTCAGATGCCCTAAGGCGATAGTGTGTGTGACAGAGTGTGTATTTGTGACTCTGTGTGTGAAGACTGTAAATGAGAGCAGTACAACAGTGAACATGACACTTGCGATCTATGATATCAAGCTAGACGGCCACGGGCCACATGCTGCTAAATGCTCAGTAAGTTGGTCTAGCCCAGTGGTTCTCACCTTGGGAATGGACCCCTCAGTCACAAGATCACTTTGGAGGCTTGCACTATGATTTATGATGTCAGGAAATAAAAGTTCAACAATAATATTCTTCCCTACTAAATACAAAGTAGTTTCTAAGTTCTCCACAGTCTCCACAAACTGGGAATGTAATAAACTACTGTACCTCAGAAAATCATTCTTTGAATGATCTCTTCACCGTCCTCATCTTAGGATATCACCATGTAAAACCAGCCATCAATCAATGGAACTAAATTCAATAGTAAAATGATTGGTTGTTAAATTAGTACAAGTGGTAGGTAACGTTGTGCAGGCTAGCTAGGTACAAGAATAAGGCAATGATGTAGGTCTGTCTGTGTATCTGTACTATACTTACTGTCCACATTTGGGTTTTTGCTCGGTTTGATTGCATGATGCTCAATTCTTCTGTGTTTTATCTGTCCAGGCCGTATTATTCTCATGCTGTCTGTCCTCCCAGTTTGTTGAAGGTCAGAAATCACATACAAATAGGACATTTAAACCACTAAACTTAGACACAAACAGAATACAAGCCTAAGAAGCAAGCTTTCCCTGTTTTCTGTCTAAACTACTTTTTCTGCTGTGTCACCAACATGGGCCTGCTACAGTAAATTACATTACAAAAGAAGTGCACAGGATTCATTCTTAAGGGTGAAATAGCTGAAGGACATTTAATTCAGAGAGTCTGTAGTTTCATTATGAACCACTGCCCTTTTAAAATCTTTATGATGATATTCGGGAACAACTTTAAGAAAAAACTGCCAGTTTTATACACAAATGTACCTTTTGTACAAATCTGCATTTTGTATATAATCTGCATGCGAAAGCTAATTTTTCATTAGAAAAGCATTCACAATGCAATTAAAATGATGATCGTTGGAAATCTTTGTCTTGGTTTTATAAATCAGCAACTCTAAAATCACAATTAAAATCAGTTCAGTACAACAACAAAACAGTGATTTGTTTTGGTGATGCACATTTAGGAATAGAAACCACACATGGTTTAACACCCATCAGCTGTGGGTCACCAACATAACGCCTGTCCAGAACCCCTGGTGATACGCAGTGCTGATTTACGACACTGATACCCCTTCCATAAGGGCGACAGTCCAATTACTTAAAATTCAATCAGCATTAACGTCGTCACTGAGCCCAGACAACAGACATTAATAAGCTCCACATCGCCCTCGCCGATGCTGTCATTTGCCTCTCTTGCCTCTTTCCCTCCCTCCCTCCATCTTCCCTCAGTTCCATTCATTTGGTGAAGCTATTAATAGGCTGGCCACCCGCCTATCAATACCATCACTACTCCAGCAAGACAGAGGATGTGGGCATGGCCCAGCCAGTGGAATGAAAATAAATGAGTTGAACTACAGAAGCTTGGTGTTATGTAACAAGAGAGAGAAAATGAGAGAGAAGGGCATAAGAAAAAATGGCTCAAATGAAAGAAGAAGTGTGTGTAAGCAGTGAAGAGAGCTGGCACGTACAGTAAGACAAAAAAAAGTGAGGGATTGAAACATACTTTGGGAAAAATAAAGAAAGGGCAAAGTGAGCAGGTAGAGAACTGGGACATAAAGAGGAGAAGGAAAACCAATTTACCAGATAAAGATGGTGGGAGAAAGAGAAAGACTGAAACGGACAAAGAGAGAAATTTACACAGTAGGTGAAGGATAACAAAAAATATAGTACTCAGGAAAGAGAGAAATCTGCCAGCTCTCTTGACGTTTACACACATTCCTTTTTCTCCAATTCTCTCCTCAGTGACGACAACCTCATATTTATGGGTCCAGATTCGTCCTCTCTCCATTTTTCTCCTTTCCATCTATCCCCCCCATCTCTCTCTGCTTATTGATCGTGGCAGGTAGTCTCACCCAGTTTCTGTGCGGCACAGAGAAAGACTATTGTATTATCCATAAAAGCGAGGATCTCTGTCTGCTTTGTGTGTTTATATCACCTCCTCCTTCTGCTGCCGCTGCTGCCTGGTCCAGTGGGGCTTTGTCATTCTGCCTACTGGTTAACAAATCTCTCACTTGAAAATCCAAAGATGGCTCACAGACCTGGGTGAACTGCTCACTCACATTTGGAAGATTTTGATTTACTATGACTGATAACTATAGAAAACTAGCGGGCTTTAGATGGAAAAACCTCAAGATTAACCAAGGTGAAATCATCAATATTTCAATCAAGCTAATAGATATTTACTGAATTACACAATGATAGTCATGAAAATAATATAACTGTACTGTATGTGCCCCCAAAAGGTGCGTCCATATGGCAAGATTACATAAAGCTGCAGTTTCATACTGTGCCACTTATAATTAACAGCAGTGTCTTTATATGACTAATACTCCCACTTTCGTTCATTCATTTTGCATAACAGCTTATCCTTATCAGGGTCACAGGGGCCTGGAGCCGATCCCAGCTGACAATGGGCAAGAGGCGGGGTACACCCTGGACAGGTTGCCAGTTCATCATGAGGCTGACACATTAACACCTACAGGCAATTTAGAGTCACCAAGAAAAATCCCCAGCCACAGACTCCCCAGCTACAGAAACGCAGAACGCTCTTGCTGTCAGGTGACATTGCTAACCACTGCACCACTATGCTGCCAATACTCACACATTTTTACTAATTTGTTCAAAAATGTATAATGATGAACATTCAGAATGGTTACTTGCAATTCAAATCAATATGTCAATGGAAAATTCTTTGACCTTTAACCTTGACTTTGTTCTAGTCTTGTTAGTTATTCTCAAGAAGAACAAAAAATGAATGAATTGTAAACTGCAATGCAACTGTATTGTTACTAGTTTGTCCAGGTGCTTTTAGATCTACTGTAACCTATTTGGTTTGGTTCAAATTAACTCTGGAGCCTACTTTCAGTTCAGTTTGGTTCATTCGGGCTGGTGAAGTTGAAAGGCAGTCATGACTAATAGTGAACAGTTTCTTTGTGACAAAAGAGAGGATCAGTTCACGTGTTAACATGCAGAAAAGTGCTCAAGTGATGAAGGACGGCAGAGCTTTTGGTTGGTTCAGAGTAAACATGAAGTGGATCTGAACTGAACATCAATATTGAATCTTTTGATGCCTTGGTACGGACCAAGTGAAACAAACCACCTATGTGAAACTGCTGAAAGACCTCATACAACAGCAGATTTCACCAACTTAAACTCAACAGACTCTGCATCAAGTAGGTTATATATGAACCCAGCCTGTAGAACATTTTGGCCCTTTTAAATACTAAAGGTCCAGAAATTCACTTGTAATTCTAGCAAGCTTCCCGGGAGGCCAAAGGGCCAACACGGGCTGTAATATTCCTGAAACAGCATCACATGCATTTAAATGTCACAGCTAAATGAGAGTGTTCTCATAAGACACCCAGTTCAGAGGAGCAGCTGTAATGACAACAGCAATATCAGCGATGTTGGTATTCTCAAACATACTACAGTAGACACAATTTGTTTTCATCACAATGATGTGATATCAGAATCATTTCTATCATATGGAACAGAAAATACTTGCGCTATAGCGGAGACGACTGTACTGTACTGGAGAACCAGTGTATTGTTAACTGCTGTATGGCTTAAGAAACATCTACACACAGTAGAAAGATACGCTTAAAACAGTTCCAACAGTTTGTAGGCTAAGTCTCATATGTCCAAACAAGTAAACATAATGCAAAGAACTATCTAGAACTTTTAAGAACATGTTTTTTTTCATATTTTATAGACTACACATATCAACCGGTTAAGTCAAAGTAACTCTTGAATTTCATTAGGAGCCATTCTTTAAGCTAATGCTTAGACATAAAATCCACTGGAAACCAAACACAGCCTTAGCAAGTCAGCCCTCAAATCAGGATATGGTTTAATAAAATAGCGAATTGGGAAAAAAAAAAAAAAAAGCAACTTGATATACGCAGTTGTCCCTCATTGGTTTGTGTGTGTGCCTTTACCTTGGTGATGAGGATGCGGTAGTGCTCAAGCAGGTCATGGTTGTCGTGGCAACCGGCCAGCAGCTGCCAGACTTCAGCTCTGAGTGGCTCAGGAATGCCACTGCGAACCAACGAGGGCAAACCCTTTGGACGAGTGGACAGGTTCCCATGCCTGATACACAGACACACGCATAGTAATCCATTATTTTATAATCTCACTTAATCCAATTCAGCCAATTAAATTATTAATTTGAAGTGCAGCTGCACAGATTTGATAATTGTTTTTGTATTATGTGTCTAACGGTGACATTCGCACAGTGACAGTGTGTCGACCAATCGAGATTTGTATGCCTGTCACATTGAAGTATTCATGTTATACTACAATACCACACATAATACTGCAGTGTATTAACCACAATGCTGCCGTGCTGTAAGAGTTCTCCCACATGGAGAAATATCGTGCTTTTGAAAACACACTGTCAGCTCTTTTTAATGATGCTTGAAATCTCATCATAATGCATTTATTGAGGCCATATGAAGGCAATTTCCTGATAAACTACTTCACTTCATTGTTGCTGATGCAACAGCAAGAAAATAGGCTGTGAAATCTTTCGTTCAGTTAATTATGCCAGTGTCTGTACCTAAAGCTGTATGTATCAATGCTGGCTGCAGTAAAAACATTACAATAATGACACCATGTGTTATAGCAGAAAAATTAATGGCTGTATCCGAAGGAAACTGTTTTCCATACAAAGTGGGATGATAAAACAATAAAACTGCAATGATGAAGAGGACCCTGGCCTTGTACTGTAAATCACAGTCTGTATGAGGCAGGGTGGGTCAGGTTCACCTTTCAGCATTAATGTGTCATGTCATAGTTTTTTTTTGCACAAGATAAAGAGCTAAAATTCACGGTTGACGTAATAGCATTTGTGCATATTTACACTAGCTCTGTTTACACTCTGTTGTCTTTGCTGGATCCTATTATAAGTAGCTGCTGCTGTGATTAATTCACCAGCTACTTGTATAAATTATAGGTATTATAGGTCTTAGGCACTGCTTAGGTACAGTACTTCTCTACTTAAGTTTCGATTCTTTCCCCTTCAACTAATCATTTGTGCAAACATTTAACTAAAATACAGCCATTGATCTGTATATAATTCCAGAACTCAATATTTATCTCTGTCCTGTATTTCTCTATTCTACACCCTCCTAAACCCAGTCTCATTTATTTCGCCTTACCATCTGTTGAGGATTGCTCCCCAGGACTCCAGGATTTTCTCAGGACAGTCTTTAGAAACGTCTCCTGTCCCACTGGAGATTTCACTGTCGCTATCTGCAGGAAACACAAACACAACTAGATATTAACAGACATTTAGAGCATTAATGGATCATTCATGATAATTGGAAACCGATAACGACAGTACTCAGACCAACACCTTGTTGAAGACAAGAGGACACATTTGGTCTTGGTTTCATGATTTGTTCCAAGTTTCACTATTTCTGCTGACTAGTAAAGTGCAAATATCAACTTTACTTTACTGTATGTATGTCAGGGAACTGCGTTGCACATTTTAAAATCTATTAATATTGATGCACATTCAAATGGAGGAAGGAGTGCCTGTGCAGTGCCTACACTTTCCATTATTGCTATTCTCCTGTCTGGTGGTTTGTGAGGCAGACAAGAGGCAATCAGCACGGTGAACCACTTGTGTTTAGATGTAGAAGCTCTAATTTACTGTCTGGACTGCTCTGCTGCTAGGGAGATGAACTGATCCCCATACAGAGACCGCCCACTGGAACAAACACGAGGTATATCCCACACATATACCAATAACATGTAGTTAATAAGACTACGTGTGTATGTCCTGTATATATTACACAGAAACAGGTGTGGAAATGTTTTTATTATAGAAGGAGATAGAAAGACATAAAATTAAAATTGGATCATGGGAGTGGCTCAACCACATCCATATATTGCCTCTTCTTGGCCCAGGGTTAACTCATAATCTATCTTGTCCCTGAACTCAAAGAGACAAAGCTTTTCTATTAATTCTGGCCTATAAATACAAAACAAATAGGTACCTCTCTGTCTCTATCTCGAAAAGTAATTTACTCAGAGTATATATGCAAACATGATACTTGGGCCATGTTTGACTACAGTACACATGATGTTAAAATGCTGACACACTGATGATTTGGATTTGCATAAGTTGAATAATACCCTTTCCACTAAAAACATTACACACTACACAGCTACAATATATATTATAGTGTAGATCGAGTTTGGATTTTGGATTTTTTCAGATAACTGACGATGATTATTCATAAACAAATCTTATTAGAAATGGGACTTTTTTATCCTTTTCTTCAAAAGAAACAAAGGCTTGCTTGATTAAATTATGTCATAACCCACTGATGTAAAAACAACTCTGTGCTTCCACTATTTTAAAATACAGCAAACCCAAAATCAAATCAGATCTTACATTTTTTAAAACGTCGACTTTTCACAAGTCACAGAATTATGAAACAAAACACAAGAATGGCAATGTATCTCACAGTGCACAGTGTTAAGATTTTACTGACATCTTAATCAAACACCAGGACTCCCTAAAAATGTTTAAAAAAAGCACCATTTACTTCCACAGAAGCTTTTGCCAAAATCTTGACATTAAATAATGAATAAAGACGTCATTTTCTTTGAGAAAACATGCAGCCACTATGCTCAATGCACTGCTGCTCCTACACATCCTCACGGCCTCAGCAGGAGCTTTTCAGGTCTTTATAAATGCTTGATGAGCCCTTTCAAATGGTTCAGAGGCCACGTGGCGAGGAAGCGTGCGTTCAGTGCCACTGCCAACTTACCAGGTGATGAAAGAAACTGTGAAGACGAGGGCCATTACTGTTACCTTTTTATCTGAGGGGCGTGGTGGGGGGGTTGTGCATTCACTGTAGGATTACTTTCAAATAGGATCTCTCTGATGTTGAAGCCACGAGTGGATTGGGTTTGTCTACATGAAAGTGAGCAGATATTCTCTACTAGTGCCATAAAGATGTTCTACCTTTAATCATTTACCCAAATGAATGTAGTTATTATATATCATTTAGAGACCTTATGGACTTTCCTTATATGACAACAGTGTAGTGAACTAATCATTGTGTTGTATTATGTACATTCAGAATGCTTCTAATTATAAACGATGAAGCTGAGGCACTATATAAATGCTTATATACTACATACGAATACTATATAAATCCTTGTCAGTGTGATCGTAAAGGGACCACATAGTATTTGTGTGTGCGCCCACACAGATACTGGAGAAAATGGAGAAAAAGGGCAACAAAAAAAACCCCACAATAAGCAACCATCAAAAAGCATGCTGTGAAAGGAGAAGCTAAGATGAATGAAAAAATGAGAATGTCAGCTTCAGGCCCATTTTCCACATTGCAGCTTCCGAAAAGAAAAAAGAAAAAAACACATCCACATGAATTGAATGTATGTGTGTGCTCACAGCAGTGGCATCCACACTGGGAGCGTATTCATTTCTGTACACAATGTGGCTGACCCTCCTGCTCCACGACCCTCAGCGCCTCCAATTTTCAGCTCTGGGGGAGTAGAGGGGTGTTACAGAAAAGCCCTCTGAATGGCTCCCACAGTGCCAGCTGAAAGCTGCAAGCTCCAGCCTTGGCGGCTGACTCGTGACTTTGGGCGAGTCGGCAGCATAGGAGAGACAACTTTTGCCTCCCACTCTGTTAATACCTTGTGATACTTCAAGGTAAAAAAAAAAAAAAAAGGTAAAAAAGACTGCTAACAGCATCAAGGAGAGAAGCATCACAATAAGAAGATGAGTGTCCAATGTCAGATGTTCCCACATGTCAAGATTTTTTAAAAAGGGATTCTTTTTTTTTTCACTTTTCTGTTTGTTTGCTTGTTTCTCTTGTTGTGCCAGAAAACTGTGAGCTTTTGTGTCCTGTTAAAATGTCATAGGCTAACAGCTAAATGAACACAGAAATGTGCTCCTTTATCCAAACCAACATCATGAAGCGTGCAGTCTGAATTGCGGCCAGGCCTAATCTGCGGCACCTGCACAGCCGAGCCAGTGGTCAGGTGGAAATGCCAGCACTGTTTATATTAGTGGGCTGAAACTGGGTCATGTTTGGGAATCACTGAAGTTGAACGTCTAACACATTGGAGCTTTTAATGTTAATGCTGTTTTGCCTCCATCTCTCTGGCATAACTGCCATTATTTATGGGAAAATATTCACCCTGTTTTGGCTTGTCACCTAAACCGGTCATGTTTAAATTTAATGGATTCAGTGTCTCAAACACGCTTACAGGAATTCATATCACAAGAAACAGGTTTGAAAAGTGACTCAATTCTGATTGAGGGCGTTTGGTGCCTAATGGCCTGTTGCATCAATGCAGTGATCAAAAGCTACATTTGAAATGAGAAAATGTTGCAATTTTAACACATCTGATCAACTGTTATAGCACTAACAACACTATTTAGCTAATTAGGAAGAATATTAATGGATATGAAAAAAAAAAAATCAAGCAACTACCCATGGTCTGGTGTGCCTGTGTTTAGAGAGCTATCCGTTTCACCTAAAGGGGGGGGGGGGGGTTGATAATGCAGTGCTGTAAATCAACAACAGGACTGGGCCAGGCTCCACACCTAACCACTCACGCTCGACACATGAGCACACACGCACAAGCGTGCATAATCACACAAATGGCTATCAAAACCCCTGAGATTCTGCCTGCAGTCATTGCTTTTCACAGTGTAACACACACGCATACACAAAAGCACAAAAAAAAAAAAAACACACCCTTTATTTCACACATATGCAAACAAACACAAACACTCAAACTCAGTCCCCGCTATTCATCGACACTGCTGGTATCGCATGCCCTGCCACACAGAAACACGCAGTAACACAGACGTGTACATTCAGCCCTGCCAGTGTTTGTGTGTCTAGCCAAAATTAAACTCGCACTGCTGATTCTTATCAGCCAAAGAATAGCACATGTGCTTGTGACAAGGCCCAGCAACAAAAAATGGACACTGTGTGTGTATATGTGCTCCCCTCGACAAGCTATTTGTGGTAAAGCAATTCTTAAATTCTTTTTTTGTACCTGCATGAGGCATTTGTACAGCACTATGCAATATGAAGGCCACATTTTCCAATCAAGCAAGATTTGGAAGACAATATACTCTCTCTTGGTGTCTCATCAATGATGTACAGAGAAAGAGAAAGCCTAACCGGTATTTCCAATATTGGTATCTGGTATTAGTACTGGTATTTACTGGCATCATACCTTCGTCAGCCTCTTCTTCCTCAGGGGGCGTGGCTTGCCGTGCTCTTTCTTCATTGCTTCTCTCTGCCTCCCTCTGAAGACTCACCACCTCATACACAGCATCGCTCTGACCCATCCTCTCTGGTGCCTGCTGTACACACACAAACAAACACACACACAAAATCAGAGTTGTTTTTTTTTTTTTAATACCCTAAATAATAGTGAAACAGTGTTATGAATTTAGAAAAAAATATATATTCTGTATCTGTCAAATGATGACAGATAGGGACCCAAATAACTACAGTCTCTGATAATATCAGATAATACAGGGGCTACAAGAGGCTCAATTTTTGTGCAATGATGAGCTTTAAATGTGCAGATCATGGATTCTTTTAACCACACGAAAGCTTTAGTCAAAGGAGGAGGACCATGCAGTGTGAAAGTGTTTGTTTGCAGTGGTAAGGCTATTGACTACATCAGTGGCGACCAAAGAAGCACCAGAGTCATGGACATACCATCCACAAGGGTCAGTCTCAACAAGGCAATCAGACCTGACATTGACCAACTGTCTAACCAATCTGTTAGGCCAGAGCTCACTGTCCCATCAGATGACACCAGTGGAAGAAAAAAGGAATGAGGAATGAGAAGGAGAGCACAACTATCGACAGCAGAGAGCCTGCTGCAACCCAAGTGAGGTGAGATGCGAGGTGAGTGCAGGCCACCTCCTCAATTAAGCCGCGAACCTCGCGGAAGTCACAGGGCTGAACAACACAAGTCATATAGAACCACGGACAGCCACTGGCAGCTAACAAGCTCATAGGAGCTGACTGCCCACTATCTGCCTAGAGCAAAAAGATAATGGGTACGGTAACAGAGAGAAAAGGGTTAAACCCAAGTATTAACGAATTATGGTTAACAGTGAAGAGTCAGCCAGCACAATAGCCATGAGGAGGTGAAAAGTGTATCAATAATAATTAGATAGTTTGTTTTGTAGTCTAGAGTGTAAAAATGGCGTAAAACAGCTTTGAACTTCTTCAATCTATCATAATGTACTGAAGAAATGCACAAGAGAGCAGAGACACACAGAGCTGACCTTGAGTGTCTTAAGCTGCTGATGTTAATTTCTGGTCTATTCAATTACTGTGATGCTGTTGCCTCTCTCCTCCACCTGGCAGAATAAATCAATGAGTTGCATTGATCTGCCCACTCGTATGGCGTCTAATGACTAGCTCAAGTCAGTGATGAGAGCACAAATTGGGAGAGAATATGAGGCCTGGCTATTTTATACAGAAAATCTGAGGTGGCTTAAGTAATTAATTAATATTTAATACTGATAAAAATTGTGACAGAAATGTGGGCCAAAGAAGGCCCACTGTACAAACACACTATCATCTACTGTGGATTTATAATAAGAAAAACATAAGGGAAGAAAAAAGGATTACCAGCATTGTTTGTTGATACATAAAGAAAGAACAGCTCTCCCTGCTTAATTTTATTCTGTCAGATGAAAACCATTTTACCTCACAAAATAACAGTTAATCTTAAGTATACAAATTGGTAACTGACATTTAATGTTTTTCCACACCATTAAAATTAAGGGAGTTCCATGTAAAGGAAATTCTGAGCTTTCTTTCAAAATACGTATATCACATATAATAGTTGCTGAAAACATGTGAAAAGACTCTGAACGATATATAACTGAAATTAAGAGGTTAAAACAGTTTTTCACCAGTTTTTAGTCCAGAATTTTGTGGGTAGTCCTAAAGGACTACCCACCCACATGGACCCACATGGACTTTAAATGTTGTACTTTATGTTTACATATCTGCTGATCTTATAGAAACTCTAGAAAATCTTTATTATGCTTTTGGAAAGATGTGTACACAACATTTTCTTCAGTCCTTGTCTTGATGTTGTTTCTACCTCTAAATCCGGTCTTGACAAGACTCAATCACGAAAATTAACTTGGATTTGACACCGATGATGTGGCCTACACCTCTGGCAGGTTTGCTTCCACAGTAAAGCAGACACCAAATACATTTTCCAATGAAGCAGACACAGAAAACATTTTGAGAAGTTGGCACAGATAATTACTCCCTGGTACTCCAGTTGGCTAATGACAGTTTTTGGCAAAATAAGACAATAGGACTACATATTTCATATATGTGTGTGTGTATCACCTCTGATTGCCATCTTCCACAAAAACCTCCACACAATATTATCTTTTAATTAGCTCTTAACCACAGCAGCAGTCCAACACTCTTCCATTTACTGAGGAGATAACTAGAGAGGCAATCAGGCGGACGAGTCAGACCGCCACTGTTAATTACCCACATGCCAATAATGAGACAGAGCCTCTTATTAGCTCCCTACAATCCAAAGCTTCCCCACACTCCACTGCTTTGCCAGCTTCCCACGGCCTACTAAAGGAGATCTGCTTTTTAACAACGGAGAGGAAGCTTACAGCTTAACTGTATTTTTTTAAGCACCTGCAGCAAGCTGCTCAGGCGGGGTGTCCTTGTGTTATTGGGAGGTAAGTGAATGTGCTTTCTTCACTCTCTCTTGTCTCTCTCTCTCTCTCTCTCTCTCTCTGCACTTTTTAATCAGACAAGTTGTGAGGAAACTAAAAAGGGCAAACATCTGAGGGTATGTGATGCTCGTCATTACACATCAACAGGAAGCTACAGGGAGGATGCAGTTTATATGTTGCTATCAACAAATGCCATCACATCAGTGGTTTGTGGTTACCGTTTCAGCTGCCAGACACTGGCTCACAAGATCAATTAATGTGATAACTCTAGAACAGTTGCTCTTTTTCAGAGGCAAGTGAAATGTTGACCTGTGCAAAGCTTTAAGCATATTCATACAAATTTGACACCTTTTTACATCCTATATATTTCACTACAAAGAAATCTGACACAGATTGTGTGTTGTAAGAGGCGGGGGGGATAACATGTTGAACATCAATGCACCAGCTTGACAATGAGAGGCAGGCAGACTTACAGAAGAGGCAAAAATAGAGAGATGCACAGATGGAAAGAGAGGAATGGAAGTCAGCGGATGAGACATTTGCATCTTTTAGCTTTTCTTACAACAACCAAGTGTTTCAGCTCTCTTGGGTACAGCATTTGACTGGTCACTGACACGCCACCACGCCTCCAAGCTGCCTGCTCTGACCTCCTCCTCCACTCCATTCCTCTAAGCTGTCCATCCATTGTTCCACTTTTCGGTCTGTGTGGAGAGCTCGTGCTGAGTTGGGAAGTGTTGCCGTTTTTGGGCTGTAAAGCCTTTTGAGACATGCGATATTGGGCTATATGAGTAAACTTCTTTTGACTTAAATAACCTTGTGAAAGTACTATGGCTGACACCATTCTGTGCCAGAAGTCTCTACTCAGACTCTTCTGAGCTGAGTATTCTGAGCTCTTATTACAATAAGGACCATGGGTGGGTATGCTTTTTGGTAAATCATGATAAATCATCATATCATGTTACACACACTCTGACAAATAATATCAAAATGTGTTACTTCCTTAGTTAAAGATTAATACATTTTCATAATCAAAAATATCCTGTCAACAAATTACAGAGGGGGTAATAATATCCACTACCACTATATATGCAATTTTATTGGTAATGTCAATATACTATATTGTAATATAGGGAGTTTTCTGTAGAAACAATTGAGAAACTGTTACTACATCAGTATCAAAAGAGGCATGTTTTAACTACTACAGTATTGACAGGATGGCAGCTGATGAGAGCTGAACAATGTGCAAATTCTTAAAATTTTATAATATAAATTATAAATCATATTGCCCAATCTTACAACCAACCAATTAGATCCTAAGAACTAACAAACCAATATGTCTCAATCATCCAAATATATTGAATTAATAATAGCTCACCTGACATTAACCAGATTACAAACCAGATGTCCACCAACCTTTTTTATTTAATGCATAGTTAATTACTTTTGGTTAGTTAATCATTGTTAGTTGATTCATAGTTAGTATGTAAAATATGAAAATGGATGCAGGTTCTATGAGGGTTGGAATAGTTGCAGTAGAAATACCTGTCTGAGTTTGAGGTAAAAGGTCTCACTGAAGGTCTTGCGGCTGAAGTACCAGAAGCGTTCGTTTGATGGATATACCCTGACCAGAGTTTCCAGCAGGAAGCGAACTGGCTCCACCACCTCGGTGACTACAAGGTCTGCTGCAACTGTCATATAGACCTGCTTATCTGGAGCAAACAGAAGAAAAAAAGAAAAAGAAAGAAAAAACAAGGAGGGAGGGGGGTTACTGTAAAGGTATTATGTAGGACATAATAAGAGTTAATATACAGTATGTGACGGAGAACACTGATCAGTCACTGAAGGCCATTTATCTATCATCTATACAGTTAGAAATGTTGGTCATAAACAGCTCTAGGGGCACCCGACCAATCTGTATTTAGAAATCTGTCAATGTAACTGTAAACTGAAGAGATTTTGGTATTTATGTGATTGGTTTCTACCAGGAGGCAGGGAATCCACACAGCATGTATCCTGTGGGGATGCCACCCCCCCTAGTGGAAAAAGGACTTGACACTAATGTCTCTAACACCACAACTGAAGTCTACAGTAGACTTGTTGGGTGAAAAAGTTCTGCTAGATATGGTGGAGGTTTTAGTTTACACAACATGAACAAGAATATATGTGAGCCTAAAACTAGCTTACAATGTAGTACTCCTGTTCAGAGGATAGTCCAATTAAAAAGTAGGAATAAACAAACAGAACACAGACAGTGGGACTGGAGAAGTTATTTCACAGTATAGAGGATTTATTATTTTTATGCAAAACAATCAACTTTTACTGAAAACAAAACCTCTGCTTTTGAGGTCAATAGATCGATAGATAATCCATGATGACAATGATCCATTGCTGGCATTGCTTGGCAAGAAAATACTTAAGAAAACCTACCCGACCCTGACCAGTCTTTCCAGAGAGACACTGACTGCTTTTAAAACCTCCCCTTTGAAAATCGCCACCAGTTCCACATCGCAATAATATTCATAATAATATCTGAAATTCAAATCACTTTCAAATACTTAATTCTTTGCTTTAAATCTAACTTTTAAATGCCATTTCTCTTTTATAAATAATTCAACTGTAAGTGTCATTTTACAAAGTATGTGCCACAACTATTAACTGCTTCTGAGCATCTCTGACTTCTATGTTCTGTGTGTGTGTGTGTGTTGAAGCTAGTCTGTGCTTTAAACTGCCAGTCTACCTCTGGGGACAGATCTGCCTTCCACCTTCAAGTCAAACTCTCAGAGCCTTCAGGTCAGCAAGCTGCCAAGTAGTCTAATTTGTTAGCTGTAATGGATTTAGTGAGGCAAGCTCTCTGCCTGGATACACTGGTGGGATCCAGTCTGAACACATAGACAAAGATCTCTTGTCAGGAACATAATGACAAATCAACTCCAGTTTATAAACTCACATATATTTCAGGCAGTAAGTGTATTTTATATATTCCTGATTAATCGATATATCATACAACATATTAATTGATTGCAATAGAAGAATCCTGCATATTCCAGTATTTCATGTGCTCAATGTTTTCAATCCAACAGCACATACAGTACATGTCATGAGAAAAACAGATGAGCCCAGACTCATTTCCATCATGGCCTATATTATCAACCTGTGTTATGATGAGCCTCATCATGCAAGATAATGAACCAATAAAAGGAGCAAAGTGTATCAGACCTGCATAGCTATGAGAATGCCAGATAGGACTGCAGAGTGAGCTGCAGAAGAATAATTTCCACAAAATGCTGCTTTTACTTCTATTTCTCACAAGACCGAGTGTCTGCAGCTCTGTGGCACAATGTGTTTCTGCTTCAGTGTGCAAAAACATGCAGAGCTTTGACAAGTAATAGGTCACAAGGCCAGGTACGGGGGCTGTGTTACGCTAGAGAATGGATGAAGGCAATTATAACATCCAAACTCCAATGCAAGTGCTGCATAATTCCTAGACGTAACCTTGAGCTTAGTGAAGTCCCACATCACATTTGTGACAATAATGTATGGAAATAATTTCTACAGTGTGTGTGTGTGTGTGTGTGTGTGTGTGTGTGTGTGTGTGTGTGTGTGTGTGTGTGTGTGTGTATAGTTCACTTGTCACAGACCATACAGTAAATGCAGCAAAAAGTCCTGTGTCCACTAGTATTAGTGAGGAAATACATTTTAAAAATCAGCATCAAAACAATCTACAGACAGAATCAGGCTTGGTTGTCACTTCTAACTTGTACATTTTAAAGAATTAAAGCTTTGCTCAGTGACATACAGCTGAAGGTGTAATCTGACTTGACAGTTAGGGGACAGTAACTCGCCTCACCTTTAGGTGTGTCTTCATTCAGTGGTTGAAACGCCGGCATGTTGGGGTTCCATGTTCCTGTGATCACATAGGCCTTCCCATCAGAGCTCTTCCCCATTGATTCCTGTATAGGGATTAATGCAGGGTTTACGTACTTTCTTCAGTCTTTTCATATACTATACATTGCAACATTTTTAAGGTTTTTGGAAAAAAAATACAGTACTTGGCCAATACTAAGTGGGTTGCAGGTCTGTTAATTCTAGATACAAAAATTTACTGAATGAATAAAATAAAAGGCTGGTATGTTATTTGATAGGGCTAATGCAAGTTCTGCCCACCATGTCAAGTAGATGCATGTCACTGTTGCACACTTTCTGTCCTGGACTCAGCAGCATCCCAAAGCACCTAGAAGGAAGACACAGGAGGTAAAATAACAAATCAATAATCACTAATTCCACAGCACAGTTACAGCCTGCCTTCTTCAGCAGAGTAAGTTGGGAATATGGAAACAACCCAACTGTCCAAACTACTGCTAATCGTGAACACTGTAACTTTAATACCTTAAAAAAAAACGGACATTTCAGAAGTACTATGACACACTGTCAATATGAAAAACTCAAATATATCATCTTGTAGAAGCCTAGTATGTCTAAGGCCTTTCAAGGTGATATAACACCCAGCACTCCCCATCACGCCTGGTTGACAGGCTTGGAGAAGACTTGGACAGGTTGTGTTAAGAGGACAGCATAGACACACAGAGAAAAAAACAGTATCAAGGTCTCCTAATCACAAGTCTTGGGTGGCTGAAGCAGTAAGTCCATAAATTTCTCTATCCAATATATACTGAACAATATAGTCTATGTTGCTCCTGCATCAGAGGAGTAACAGTTGTGAGACAATCTCCTGTCTCCACCTCCACCTAAAGATCAAACAGTAGACAACATACGACACTGGATGGGACAACAGAGCCTTCTCCATAGCTGCACCCATTTCCAGTCCATCCTACCAATCCAACACAATTGCTTGTTATCATAAAGTCCCTTCAGCTTTAGGTTGAAGGTACTATGAAGACAGCATGGGAATCCCTCAGAAATGCATTACATTTGTAAGCAGGATAGAAAGCAGCCTATTAAAAGGCTTAATGGAGAGCATTAACATATTGCATCCAGACAACTCATGATTAAAACCAGAATGAGGCTTTTCATTCATTTCAAAAATGAATATTAATAAAATACAGTGTTGTCAAACATGGATTGAGCCCATCAGAAAAAGATCAGGTCTGAACACAACAGGGTTTTCCACTGACACTAAAAATAAAGGAGAAGGCAGGTGTCTGTCTAGCTCTGATAGGAACAGGAGGTGAGGGAGTAAAGAAGAAAAGGAGGAGTGATGAAGATGACCTAGTTCTTTGGTGCTGCTGCTGTGTGAGGGCATGTTAACACATAAAAATGAGAGTGATTGCACAAAGTCGAAAGTGATTAGTTCCCCAGTATTCATTTTGCCGGGGTGTTATTTTTATTATGCTCTGTTTGGCTGTCTTGACTCATTTTATTATTATTTTTTTGTTGTCCTTACTGCTTTCTTCCTGCAATATTTTGACCACAGAGAGCTCGGTCCCTGTGAAATCAAGTCATTTCAAGCAGTCTGATGCTTTCACTTGAAAAGCCATTGTAGTATGTACTATAACAAAGTTTATAGCAAGGCTATATAGATTGTGTACGCTGTGCATACTCATCATGTTTAAAGCAGCTCTACATCATTACCTCCATTTTTTAGCTCATTTGTCCTGGTGGACCTGGTGAACTCTGGAGGTACTGCAACAAGATAGTTGAAATGCCATACCTCTTTTGAAAGTACAGTAAGAAAAAGGCTTAGTGGAAGAAAGGATAGAGACATCTAAAGGCCAGCAATTTCAAACCGTTGAAAGCCAAGTGCAAGATTAACTGGGGTAAACCTAAACTATACAGTAGATAAGGTTAAATCCCTGCTGAAAATGTGGTGAGTGGATGCAGTATAAATACCTGCAACGCAGACAACAAAGACACACGCCAGTAAAGGGGTCGCGAGGACCTTGTTGTGCATCGTTTCTTTTGAAAGTATCCTCACCGTTCAATGCCCAGCTCCTTGTTGCACATCTGTTGAACTGAAACCACAACTTTCTTCTGAACACTGTGCCGCAGCTTGAAGTAGAACTTATCTCTGTCCTTGGGCACTGGACTGTGGAGAGGAAGAGGAGGGAGCGGGCTTGTTATACACAACCTCAGGGATGCGATTCCATTTTGATTTGGTGAATTGCTGTGCTGTGAAGTTCTTTAATGAGTTTTAAATTTACCTTATTTTCTATTATTGTTCTGTCTTAGTGCCAGTCTGTTTCCCAGAAAAAGATTCTTTACCTTAGACTAACCCAGTTAAAGATAAAATATGACAGGTCTTCCCCTGGGTCTTCTGAGTGTATTATATATTACAGGCATCTGCTGTGCTTTCAGAACAGCTATTGGGGCATTTTATTTCAGAGGAGAACAGAAAATGAAAACCTATCCAAAGTCCTTGATATATGATGGCTTGTGAAAATGGGAGACTTGCCTTTCTGTGCTGATAAGCTTTATGCTCTTTAGAGATGAACAATAACAGTCAGATAAAACAGTACTGCGGCAACA
This sequence comes from Nibea albiflora, assembly GCA_014281875.1. Classification (NCBI taxonomy): domain Eukaryota; kingdom Metazoa; phylum Chordata; class Actinopteri; family Sciaenidae; genus Nibea; species Nibea albiflora. The sequence goes on along the minus strand of CM024792.1, from coordinate 8,693,364 downwards.
ACTACAACATTTCTATGATACCAACAGTCCTGATCTGACACAGTGTTTATGTGTAATTCACATGCATGCCACATGATGGTAATATTCTGCAGCACCATCATTCCTCAAAGATATGAACTCTTCGCAAATTTATTGACCCATTATACTCAGAGACACCTGTGTCATTTAATTAATGTGTGTGTATCTGCATGTGTGTGTATGTGTGGATTGGTGCGGAACCTGTAGTACCTGTAGTTGCCCTTGCCATCGTCCTCTTTTATCTCCAGTGTGACGGTGAAGGTATAGAGGTCGCTGTCAGGCGGACCGGACAGCGCTGTGTCCCTGATGTCTGCAGGCCGAGAAGAACGCCGAAAGGCTGTGGAAAAACTGTACAAGATACGACTGACCTGGATGGAAGAGGGGAAAAAAATAAAAGCTTTACAGACAGAACAGGAAGGAAGTAGGAAAGATATGGTTGCATGAGTGTTGCGATTCTTGGGTTGCATCCATGGTTGCATGTATGTAATTGTAAGTCACTTTGAATAAAAGAATCACTAAATAAATGTCATTTGGAGGATGGGAAATAAAAAAAATAAAAAAGAACAAGATAAGAGTAAAAAAATCTGAATGGAGATTGATTTAAGAGTAAACAGAAAAGATTAAAAAAATTAGTAAATAGAATCAATGCACAAATAGAAATGAGCAGAACGTGAAAATAAATGATAGTAATACAGACGATGGTGGAATCGAGCACAATAGAAGACAACAGTGCCCTCAGCTGGTTTACCTGTGTCAGTACTTACAGGGCTGTAGTAACACAACAAACTTACCCATCAGTATATAGTGCACATATTGAAATATCTGCTCTTCAGATTAGTTAGAATGAATTCACTCTAAACAAATACACTGATTATGGAGCTGTACTCCACTGTCATAGTGGCTTATACTGTATAATCTGTATCAACACTGCTTACTTAACATGACATGCTTTTAAAAAAGGTAGCCAGATGAATCATGTTTTACTTAATTGCTACAGACAACAGTGTTTCATTCTCTCTTTCTTTTCACCAACCTTGTACTTTTTAACTTATCTTATGTGTAATGTAAGACTTTGATGAGTTACTTGCACACTTACTCTAACCAACATATCTTTTAATAATTCTGTTTTTTTTGTATAATTGCACAACATAAAGTCTTACAACACTAGTCATCACTAGTCATCAGGGGATGAGCTGCAGTTGATAATGTGCAATACATGGATGTAACTCACAGCTTCCTTGATGTGGCAGGAGAAGACGTGAATCTGGAAGTCCTCAGAGCTCCGGTAACTCTCGGTGAATGAGAAACAGTCGCTTTCCACTGAACCTTCCTGTCCACGAGCACAGAACAACACCTTGTAGATGGGAAATGAGGCGATCTCAGTACCTGAAGCCTGGTCCACAATCCTGGGGAGAGTTATTTTAATTGACATGTTAAAATGATGCTTTGGCCGTGCACATCACTGGTTTGGACTGTCAACATTACAGTCAGCATATTTAGCATGATTTAAAAAAGCCATGTCACTTCCTCTGGTGTATCTATTACATTTCACGACTCAGGGTGATGAAAAGTTTCTCTCAATTCATGTAATAACCACGTCATCTATACATGCACTTCCTCGATAGGTTTCTTTAATAAGCATTAAATGAATGATAATCTGTTATTCATTGATCTCCTAGCTTGTATGTACCGTTGTTTTACCAAACAAGAAGTTATGTAGAGGGCAGGTGTCTCTTGTAGACATGTCCTGCAAATCTGTAGTTTAATTATATATGTTAATATCTTAACAAACTTATCTAATTTCCTCAACATACATAGACTATGTCTTAATGTGTGGCTGACCTGACAGAGCCATCTGTTCCACAGGGGACGTGCAGGGTGATGGGGATGGGGATGGCACTTTCAGCCCGCAGGGTGGCCATGGCCCTCTGTGCCTCCGCCTCGTTCCGAGGGGCTTTGACCCACGTGCAGCCCAGGTAGGAGAGCTTGTTGAACTGGACACTGTCCTCCTCTAGCACGGTGGGGCTGGGTGGTGCTGGACATGCTTCTGTGGACAGCCAGGAAGATATTGTTGACTTTTCTTAAAAGCTGAAACGAGCCCCTGTGGGTTTCTGTCTGCATTCTAAGCTAAATGAATGTCTGCTTCTCTGTGGCCTGCTGAACTTTAAACCATGATAAAAATAATTGTTTTAATAACTTCCAATAACCCAAGAACAAAAAGACATTTCCTGTATTTTCATATCCTGCGGTCTAACAGCTCTACAACAGGCGGATGCATTTAAGAGGAGAGAAAAACAGATAAGACAAAAATAAATGAATAAAAATAAAAGTGTGAAAAAATAAGAAGTAAAGATAAGCAGAAGGTGATAGAGAACCGTAAGGGAAGTTGCAGGGTCTTCTCTACAATAACATTTGACCTGATACTTTGCAAACAGGAAGCAGAACAATGAGAGCTGCAGCTGGACTTCCACTGCTGACTGGCACTTCTTTCACACCACGCTAACCATTTCCTCTAAGTTCGCTCAGCAGTAGTGTCACAAAAACACTGAGGATGTGAAAAATAACTGCAAGTAAATAAACAAACAAATGGATGTCGTCTTAATGTGAAACTTTCTGCCTTGAATTTAAAAAGATATTTTATCTTTTATGTATTCTAATGATTGAACTGCCCGCAGCAGATATGAAAGATGCAGGTGAAAGTGAATGTGTCTTTTTTTGATGTTCTAACTTTAACCTGCTTTGTTTCGTTGGAATTGGACAGTTTTGACAGACTTTGATTCCTTGCTGTTTTTTGTGCCTCAGACTCTAGTGTTAACAGCATTATTATTTCACTGCAGGCCCAGGGAGAAAGAGAAAGGCACATGCCTCTTTCCTCTTTTAAACATGGTATCATTAGCTGTTTAATTTCACCTGAAAGCAAGGAGCTTTACAGAAAGGGTGCCCAGGTCACATGCCTAGACTTTATGCAAAAATGCATTCAGAAGTGCTCATTGGGCTTTATTTGGTCAGATGCTGTACCTTTGTGTAGTGTTTAAAGAGCTGAGGCTGAAATCACACTCCAGACAGGCACATTTGATGTTTGTACAAGATATTTTAACCTTAAAACCAAGGCCAGGACTGAACAGAGACAACAAACCAGAGGCCCCAGCGGGACTGGAACCCTGGGATTGTCAATGCCTCAATGGCTCCTGCCACTCAGTTCCAAACAGTGGAACAGTATGTTGACCAATGTTAGTATGCTGCTTTTGTACTGATGTTTGTTGAACTACCAGGGTCAATCTGGCCTTGCTGATACTCAGGCCACTTAAGTCAATGTCACAGAGTTTAAATATCAGCCTTGCTTCCTTTCCCAGTTTGGCTTGAGCGGTTAGTTTTGCCTGAACTGATCAGGTTTTCTATTTGTTGTGATTCATTGTCCCACATGCTGACTGATAGTGAAGCTCGCCTAGATATAAAGTGACTAAACTTGTAGTATATATACATTTAATATGATTTAATGGGTAAAATACTGATGGAATTTGGGAAATGTTCAGATGTAGTGTGTTCAGTGCCAAATAGTAACTGAATCAACTGCTTTCAATATTGTACTTAGATGAAGGAACATTTATGCACGACGGGCCTCATTCACACTCATTCACTGCGCCTTAAAAAATATAAAATCTAAACACACGCCTTTTAACTAAATGCAAAGCATATTAAAACCACATTTATGAAAAAGGCTTTAATTGACAATAATATGTAAATCTGTTAATTTACTAATGCTATATAAATTAAGTTTGACTGATTGATTCACCGCTTCCTCCATGATGCACATCCATGAAAACATATTTATCCAGTGCCTTAATTTATGAATCTGACTGATTCTGCCTGCACACTTACAATATGTACAAATTAACAACATTTCTATGCACATATTAGTAAATGAGGTACATTCATTGTAAATGGACCTGGTCTATACCTGCAGGTTGCTGCTCCAGGACTCGAGGCTCTGGGTTGCTGTGCTTCTCCATCTTTTCCACATTACTCTTCTCCACCTTCACCTCATCGTCATCATCCAACACCTCCTCCATAGCCTTCTGCAGCTGCTCACTCCCATCCAAAGACATCTGGGGCAGATGTAAAAACAGAAGAAATAAGTGCATGTTTCAGTTTGCTGTCAACATGTTGATTGTGATTGGGATCATACAACAAAACCACATGAAATCCACATTTGGACCAGAACTACAAAAAAACGGCAGACTTCAAGTGGCTCCATGCTGGTTCATTTTGTGCTATAGGGAAATGGATATTACACGTGGCACCGTTCAGGCCAGGTGTAAAAGTCTCGTCCATGTGTGGTTCTAACCTTGAGTCTCGGTTTGCCGCCAGAGCCTTGTGGCGACCCGGCAGCACTGGGCTGTACAAGAACAAACTCCTCACTAGTGACGGTGGCCACGGACTCTGTAGAGCTGCTGACTTTTCCCAGAGAGGAGCGGTCATCCATGACTGGCTCGTTTACTCAGAGTCGGCTGGGGAGACCAGGGTTGAAGCTCTCCCCTTCCCACTTGTGTCCGCCCAGCTCTGTAGGAAGGCAGCCTGCATGCACAACAAATGAATTGTGTCAGATTATACAGGTGTTTTGTTTTTTTTTTCCTGGTATGTTAGGCACCATGCTGATAACTAAATATTTGCTTTGGAGACATTTGTATAACAGATGAGGTGGTGGATAATATCTTATCCCGGAAACTTACTCCATTAAAGAGTTACAAATTATCTTTGAGAGTACTTTCTAAACACAAAGTAGACACATCTGTCTAGGACTTACTGAACTAATAAAACAAGTTATATTAGGTCACAGCTGAGCAACATGTGCAGTGTTGTCACTGTGCAAGGCAAAGCAACACGCCCATTCAGTATTTGGACAGAGAAAGGACATACCAAACACTGTCGGACAATTTCCTGGTTTTGTTGGCCACGTTTTAGGGTTCGTACGTCTGGACCGAAGTTATTCCAAGTCCCTCGTCATTTTGAGTTGATGATACCAGCCCACAAATTAGCACAGTTTGTACACCTTACCACAAATCTGCTGTCGTGCAATTCGTAAAATTGTTTTGCTGTTCTTAGGGTGTGATTAGTGTCTTCCAGATCACTTTGCCAAACTGTCACAGTGTCTCACAGGCCCAAGCTGGCAGCTGAATTTCTGGACAGTTCTATTTTCAACATGATTTTGATGAAGATTTTGATTTTGATTAACTTTTTCAATTCTCTCACCAGTGGTTAGTTTCAGTTGAACACACTGTTGCCACCATTTTGACAGATTTGTAACCAAGCAATTATTAACAGGCACACTCCCTAAATGCCACGGTGGAAACATAATCAGTGGACAATGTTTTGTGATTGCTGTGATTATTATATTTTTGATCGGAACTATAAACAGCTAAGTAACAATTAGTAAGTAACAATTATACCAGCTGTCTAAGGCTGACAAAACAATTCATACCCGTTGGACGAGTTTTAATTGCTTTTGCCGTGTTTTTTTTATTTTTATTCTTGTCGACTACGTGTATGATCACTCGTACAGCACCAAAAGACAGGCACAGACAAAGTCAGCACATGTGTGTTAGCCCATTGTCTCTACGTGTTACATCCTGCAGGCTGCCATTATCCTGATGAGCTGGACTAACAAACAAAACATGTCTACAAGCTAAGCTAGTTAAAACCTGGCTGTTAGCAAGCTTAAGACCGTTTTTGAAACAGTTTCCCAACTATTGTTTAATTAAAGAACGAAAACGCCTATTTTCGCATATTCACACTCTGGCAGCCATATTGCTTTCAGCTTTCACAAACAGCATTTACCTACTTAAAACATTACCAGAGATTCATTTGTGCTTGTAAATTGTGACGAGTTTGTTGCTTTGCTCGATTTCATGTCGTTGTGTTCTGAATATCTTTCTGTTTTTGGATTGTTGGTTGGACAAGACAAAAGACTTAAATGATTGATTAATACAGAAAATAATTTAAAGACGATAATAAAAGAATCATCACCCGCAGCCCTAGATGTGATAGATGGATATGATAGAAACATAATGGAACACCTTACGTCTGTGTCTTTGATAGATTAATTGAATCACAACTTTTATTTTTAATGTGGTAAAACTTTTAAAAGATATCAAATAAAGTTCATCTGGCCCTCTTGTTCTATTCAGGACAGTACCAGCAGCGTTGTAAATGGGAGTGGGCCATTTTATCGGGGTCGCCGATAAAGCAAACACAGTGAATATTCTTTACATCTCAAGCAGCTAGCAAACAGCTGTGATATGAGTCACACAGCATTTATAATGCCCCTGCAGAGGACCACGCACACATTCAAACATGTACACACACACACACATAAACAAGCCACCACACATAGTTAAGAGTAAAATGCATGAACAGGGCATTCATTCACAGGCAGTGACATGACTACACGCATACAAAAGGCCTTCATACACGTATTAACCCTGTGAAATTACCCAAACATGCAGATATACATGAGCAAAGCAACGGGGTCATGTGCTCCAATCATACTTATTGAATTACACGAGAACAGTGTGAAGCAGAAATGCGAACACTCCCACTGAATCATTGACGGAAGAAGCTGGGACGAGAAAGAACCCAGAGAGGAAACACCGACAGTGACAGGGCATGTTGGGAAATGAATATGTTTGGATCTCATGTCTCTTCTTAGAGTCAGACTGGTATCTCATATATTTGGTAAACACACTGTAGCCATACCAAACTGGCTATTAATTAAAATGACTTAAAGTTGTTGAGTGTGCAACTGAAAAACATCCCATAATCTCCCCCCTGTTGGAATAGAAAAGTAAGAAAAGGGTAGCTTCAACTTCAGCTGTTCGTTATAAGAAAATAAGGAACTAACTCATTTTACTGGAATTTAAAACTTGGTTATTAAAAATAAACAACAGTATTTTTATTACACTTTTAACCTGTCGCACTCTTGCTTCCCTTGTGTGGCTCCACAGTCGCTTCCTCTTTGACTGTAACTCAAACTGTAGACATGGCAGCATATTTGCACCCAGTCATTACTAGCCTGCTCTTCTAGTGCACAGTTGGCATACTTGCTACCCCAACCAATGCCTGTATGGAAACTGTGAGTGGCCAGTCGCGGAGTCGTGGCTGAGCTACACCCACAGGCACCGGGGTTAACCAGACGCATTACTTCTGTGAGGGTGTGTGTGCATGTTTGATTCTATGGGTCGACTTACTTTGCTGCTTTGTTAGAGTTGCAGTGTCAATAGACACCATGAATACGGTAATCCCAGTCATGGGAATCAGTTCCGTGAACTTTAAAGTTAACTGAAACAACTCAGGATCTACTAAAAGACACACCATTAGTGACTTCACAGGACTTGTGACTGACTGGGAAGACTTTGACTTTCTTTAGCTGGTGAGAGCCAAAACATTCAGCTCGGTGTCTCCTCTGGTTCAAGATAATGATGGCTACATGTCAGAAATCAAACACCATCTGCTTTCTGACCAACTGCTGACCTTCCTGCAAAAAACACAACTAAGACATACCAAACCTGCTGACTGCATCTTTCCTGCCTCTCATTCACTGAATGATTACAGGGCACATGCACACTGGACAGACCTGTTCAATGAGTGTAAACAGAATAATACTGTGAGGGTTTGGCAGCTCTACTATCAACTAGATTCTATTACTTGGAAAAGTATTATTTCTGCAGTCTTTTGTCCCTGACCCCCCCACTGCACTGATTATGCAGCCATCAAATCACAGTTTACAAAAGAGGTAGTTACTGACAATGTGACATTAGTACTAACAGGGTTGGGAGCTAATTTTCCTGTACACCTTTAAGTTCCCTGGAGACTCATCTGTGCAAAGACATCCATCGCGCTGCAAGCGAGCTCAGACAGTTCTCCTAACATGTGAACCGAGCCAGGTGACTTTCCACACAAACCCCCGCAGAGAGAAACGGACAAACCAGCCTTAATTGAAACTGTAGCAGAAGCCTGCTCTCACGCTCTTTATTTCACACCTGTTTTTGAATCATTTCCTGTTAGGTTGTTCTCGAGTTAGTTTCATAATCAAATGTGCTCACATCTGTTTTGTTGGTTTATGGTATATTCAAATGTTTGATGACCATCATGAAGGAAGTACACGGTTTAAACTGAAGTACACGGTTGTGACAACCAGTTTCAGAAAGTACAGCACAGCAGCAACACAACACTTGCACAGAAGACTATGAATAGACTATGTATTTCTGTAAATCTGATGACTTTATATGAAATGGAAGCTAATTCATTCCTGATACACTTGTTAGCCATCTGGCTTCTGGTATAATCTTGTTAGTAGCTCCTTCATGACTCAACAACAGACCACTTTTTTTCACATTCAAACTGCCACAACAATGCCAGTCAACCATTCATTTAGAAACCAAATTATTACGACAAGAGACAGACAAATGCGTGAAACAACTGATTTCATTCGCCCAAAGTTCTTTCAAGAAGTAAAAAGGCAGAATATTTATCTATCTGAGGGACTAAAAACAGAAATATTTTGCCTGAAAAATGAATGAAACATTTTATGAAATGAGAAAAATATTCTACTAATCTCTATGAAGAATGTCAGACTTCACACACACAAATCACAACCATATAAGACAGCGGAGTTCAACTTTACACGTTTGCAGAAATGGAATATAACATTCATAACTTTGTTTTGATTAGTGTTTCATCGCCTGGATGACAACAATTGTTATGATCTTTTATTTTACGTGTACAGTGCACTACCAAAGAGTTGAAGCAGATTTCTACAGAAGCCCAGATCAGACAAACTAAACACTGGCTCTAGATCTGGTATTTCATGGCCACCCTAGTTTCTCCTTCAAACTAGGAAGGAGAGAGTGAAACGGTTTGCGAAATACTCTCTTTAAGCAACAAAAGTACACAACCAGCTGAAATAATCCACAACTAAACTGCTAGTTGCTACTCTACACTTTTTTTTTTTTAGGAGTAACTCTACTCTTATTAAAGTTAAAGTGTTAGACTAACTTTGACTTTAAATATTTATACAACACCTTTATTATTTCACAACTCGGCAGGACACAAAGGTGATCATGTTAATTATTCAGTTACTTCCTCACGGTAGACTGCAGGAACCCACTGGGTTAAATGATCAATTATGATTTCATATCGTCTCAGGATATCAAGTTTATGGCTCATGTAATGCGCGTTAGACAAGTGCCATCTCCAAAAAAAAAAAAATAAAATAAAAGGGTCGCCATGGTCCATTTCAAGGTCAAAAACACAGTGGTGTTTCTGTTGATATCACCCTGCTCTGCTCCCCTATAGTTCTCAAGTCTCTCCATCATGTTGACAGCAAAAGCACTGTAGTCACAAATGTCATCCAGAGACAAATCCTGGATCTGATCCACAGACAGTGGGACAGATGCTGTGACACCATGACAGCAGCCACAGTGAGTTTTTTTTTTTTTTTTTACAGCTGTAAGCCTCCCTGTCAGCCCTCTCTGACACTAATGATTAGTAAATATCACAGCTATAAAAATGCACCTGGTGGCTTCATTAATTCAGATATTAATGCTCTGGTTTCCACTAGAGGAGACAGTTGTCAGTGTGTAATGCCTTAGTGGTCCAAAACTCTATTAAATACTGCTTTATTCTGTGTTGGGTGGATTTTCACCTGAGTTACTGCAGTAAATGTCACTGTCTGCAGGCCTGGATGGAGCACATCACAGCCTCTCACAGCATCAGCATCAGGCTAGCTTAGTATGAGAGGTTTTTCTCCATACATGGCTCTTAAACTGACATTTAATAGGTGACATGAAATTGGACAAGTTCACATAAACAGCAGGCTTGTAAAGCGTACAGTCTCCTCCCCAGCAGCTAGCTAATGCAAAGACAGCCAGCAGGACTGTGGAGGCAAATTAGCTTCTCCGTACAGTCACCACAGCTTTCTCCCCCTCGTCGCGGGAACAGTAACACTGGTTTGTCACAAGCAAATCTGTGGACAAGGGGCTAGCTGTCAGGACAGGTGAACGTAGGCTAAACAGGAAGTACCTATGTGTGCCTAACTGCGAGCTAAAGCTAAGTTTGGCTAACGCTAACCAGCTCGAAGTCCAAAACAGTTGGAGGAGTCTGTGGAGGAGCGACCTGACGGAGCAACACCCCGCCCGGAGCTGGAGGAGTACTACGTGAGAGAAGAAGGAAAAGAACAGTCCTCTTCTCACCGCATGTAAACATGACACCGAAACGCACAAACGTGTTGGTTAAAGAGCTGTCAGCTTACTTGTTTGGAGCGCCGTGGAGTTGCTCGCTAGCTGTCAGAAGAGTTGCAGTGAAGATCGTTTATGTGTAAGAAGATGAATCACTCGAGAGTTTAGTGACACGACTTCCGGTTTGGAATGTTGGCGCATGCGGGGTACTCCACTCCATCCACTGGACTTTTTGCGTTTATGTGTGTTTACATGTGACAAACAGACACGTATTATTGCGCATGTAAGTTCTATAAAGGTTTTTTTGGGAACATACTTTCCCCATCAGGTATCATTTCAGCGTCAATCATTTCCTACCCAATGTTCAAAAATATGAGAACTTATGAAAGCTATCGAGACATATGTTTTACCCAAATGATTTTATTTGGGGGGAAATCCCAAACTAAATGGAGGCTTTGTTGAGGAAATTAATTTTGGCATCATGTGGTGGTGGTTGTTTGCCCCATGACAATAATTTGCTGGAGATCAAAGTTCACGCTGCCCTCAGAGCTCATGAACCACACAGTTCACATCTAGTTTTCATCTAGCAAAGGAGGCATAGTGTGTGTGTGTGTGTGTGTGTGTGTGTGTGTGTGTGTGTGTGTGTGTGTGTGTGTGTGTGTGTGTGTGTGTGTGTATACGGCCATCAATCATCACACAAAGAGCCATTTCAAGCAGTTACAAATGTTTAATTGTCAAAAGTTAACACTGTCAAATATTACTGTTTCTGTATTTGTCAGGTACGATATTGGTTTTAACCACATTTCTAAAAAGCTTTTTTTGTCTGTTTTCAAAGATAAATACTTAAGTAAGTAGTAAAATATATAGTTAATACAATACCTAAACAAATGAACGATGACAGTGAATCCTTATATGTGGGAGTCAATAACAACATGAAGAAATACTGGTTCACTATTTCACTCAATCCTGTTTATAGATATTCCAGCCCAGATTTCACCAGTTTTTAAAAAAATAAATCCTCAAGTGATGAACTTTCATTTGGCCAGTACGTTTCTTCCACAATCCGAAATCCAAATGCACAGTTCTGGTGTAAAATGGTCTTGAGAGGTTGTGCAGTATAATGTCACTGCAGTCCCTTTTAGTCATTTAACCTTAATGATAAAGTAATTGAGAAATAAATGAAGTGGCTGTTGATAGATGGATTGTAATCATGTTGTATGTGCTGCTGAAAAGAGGATGAGAAGTGCATTTTTGTTTAATGCTTGAATGACAACACTCGGCCTGTCTGAGAATCCACAATATTATTATTACCATGCAAGTCCTTGAGGTTTCTTGCATTGCTTATTCAGCCTCACTGAACCCTGCTGTACATAGAAATATAAAGACAAATATCACAGGAAATATTATTGTGTATGGCAAGCAATGCTGGGTAAGTGTCATGTAGAAAATGGGCACTGTGAAACACACACACACACACACACACACAGGTGTATTGTGACTTCCTCACAATAAAGTTGAAAGTAAATGACATGGTTATTTGCATTTTAAAGATTCAACATGAGAGTAGTACAGGAGTATAGGAGGAGTGTGTAGACAAAAAAGCACAAACTAGTAAATCACACTCCTTCATCCAAAATACATCATGTTCACATCCCAGGGTGCATTTCTGTACGTGAATAACACGACGGGATCCAAAGACACACTCATTGCTTTCTGGTTATTATTTACATATCATAACTTTTTGCATCACTGTCAAGAGAGAAATGAAATCTCTCATTGATTTCAAGCTTAACACTGTTGCTTCCATAGGCTCTGGTGTCCTTGCTTGTTCACAGGTTTACAACTCAGGGGACAAACTTGGGGGGTTCAGCGTGGACCAAGCAAACCAAGAGGCTTTGAACTACTGTATCCATGTATCCATGTATCCACTTTGAAATTGCTTATATCTATCTCTAAATGTATCTACAGTTGCATCCTTGTAATATTTTACTGGGTGTACACCGTGCTTACAATATTCCTCCAACAGAGTTACATGATGGGGCAAAAACCGCTGAAAGGAGATGACTGGAGATGAAGAGCTGCAGTAGTTTGCCAAACAGCTTGCATAGAGAAAGCTCCACTCGTCCACTCCCTTCCTGTAACTCAAGCATGCTTCCAGAGATCCAGAAAACTGCAGAGGTGATGTTGACTTTTCTTTCTTCATTCTGCTTTCATGACAAAATTGCTTCATTTTACTCTTTTTGGCAGGCAGTCATTAGGAAGATGTGTAGCAAGGGAAAATCCTAAATTATCTAAGATAGCCCTCAGTCAGTAAAGACACAGTAACAGTCAACAGAGTGTTTACAGGTTTACACCCATACTCTTCATGTGAGAGCATAAAGGGACAGGAAACTGTAAGGCTACATTTTTTTTCTACCATCATTTACAGTTACTATCTTAGTGGACATGAAAACATAAAAATGTAAGGGTATAAAGTGAGGAACTAGGTTTGAAAGTGATCCCAGCTTGTCACACACAGCAGTTGCCTTAGACAATCCTCACTTTAAATCCCACCCCCCAGATCGCAAACCCCCAGGCCCAAAATAAATGTGAAAATGTAACCTCCACAACCAGTGGGCCTCGATCCAAGAGACCCTCACTGGCAACTGCACTAGGTGTCAAAATTATTGTTGTGGTTTTGTTAGTGGTGGTGCTGGTGTGTGTGTGTAAGTGAAGAGAGGAGTGTGTGTGTGTGTGTTGGTGTTGGGGTTTTTTTTTTTTTTTTTTTGGAGGGGTGGTCACACCTCGGTGCTGATGGCTCGGGTGTTGGTGTAGAAATCAGGAGGCCGTCCTCGCTGGGTCTCCCTCAGCAGGGTGCCTCGGACAGCGGGCAGCGGCATCGCCAGCGCCTGGTTCTCATAGTGTGTGGGCATGTAGGTGATGCGCTCGCCACCATTGCGTATCTCATCAGTGGTGCGGATGTAGAAGGGAGAATCATACGGCGAGCAGGTGGGACAGAAACTGCGTTGCCCCCCTGTGGGTTTAGTAGGGTTGGAGGATGCAGCCAGCTCTGGTGGCGATATGGACAATGGGGTGATGATCGTCCCATCCAGGCCAGAGACACTGCAGGCGTTGCAGGCAATGTGTTGCTGAGAGATGGAGGCGCTGTCAGACCCATTCTTCTTACAGCAGTAGTACTGCAGAAGGAGAGAAGTCCACTCAAACAGTTTTCAACACAGTTATGTAACAGGCTGCACTTCAGTCTACAAATCTACGACACTGACTTCATTATGAAGTGCTAACTTAGTTTTTGAAAAGAAATAAAGAAATCTGAAAATAGGGTGAGATCAGTTCACCCTTCAAACACACACACAAAGAGGTGTACCTGGAGTCTACAGTAACAGAGCACAGCTATGATACACAGAAGTATCACTGTGGCCAGTATTCCTCCGGTTATGACAACAGTTCCAGCTGTCATCCGACCAGCTCTCCATCAAACTCTGACACAAACACAGGAAGTGACATTATTAACAAGCGCCTCCCAAATATGAGAAGTTAATCAGATAATATGTTTAATCAAACCACACAAAGGTCAGTATCACAGTTGTGCTGCAAAATATATTTTCTATGTGGTAATAGATAATACTCAAAAGGTTATTCTATAATTATGTGGAGAGAATTAGGTAGAGAACCAAATCTGACCTTGATCACCAAACTGCTCAACTCAAATTGTTGCAGCTGAAACGACCACAGTATGCCTATCTTAGCTTGTCTGAATAGAAGCATATGGCCAACTTTATTTTGAAGACATTACATCAAATATAAGAATACTAAAAAGCAAAACATTTTCCAAATGTATATACATTTCACATTTAGCATGCACTTTAAATTAACAAAACAATCATCAAACAAACATCATTTGTCAGAATAAACTGACTGTGATTATTGTTGTTATACTCACGTTCAGTAAAGTTGCTTAACACCTGAAACAGAGAAACAACAGAAGTATATATATGTATATATATATATAATATATACTGTATATAAATATATATACTGTACATAGATAGATAGATAGATAGATAGATAGATAGATAGATAGATAGATAGATAGATAGATAGATAGATAGATAGATAGATAGATAGATAGATAGATAGATAGATAGATAGATAGATAGATAGATAGATAGATAGATAGATAGACAGACTTACATCAGAAGAGTGTTGAAGGTTGTAAAGGTGTAAGTCAAATCACAGGTCACACTGTTGGATAGCCACACTGCATGAACATCTCTGAGGAGAGAAGATTGAAAGAGTGCGGGTTGCGTCCATAGTAATATTCTCCACAAGGTGGCACTGGGAGCACAGAAAAATATCTCTCAGACACAACGATACAGTTCTCACACAAAATAAGTAGGAATGACAAAGTCATGAAACAAGATGAAACAAAAGGCAGAAAAGGAGGAAAGAATGAATAAAGAGAAGCACAGGAAGAAACACAGCATAAAATGTTGCATGAAGACAATAAGCATGAACCCACAGAGAGTTAAAGTGCAAAGGTGTACCTGCTGTAAATACATATACTACTGTCATTATATTAACCAAGGTATGCATGTGCAGTTGATTAAGTTCTATAGATTATACTCTCTTTTATTATCTACTCAGTCGTAGAAGTCCAGTTCTTCTACAAACAGATTTTCTGTTTTGCTACAAATAATGGGTGAAACAGGTCAAATCATAGCTGGGTCACTGCTGTCAGACAGAGAGGAAAGAATTTGGACCTATATCGTATTTGGGATGAAAACATCAAAGATATTTACTGTACACATCAAAGTCTCCAAATCCTCAGATGTGCATATTCTTTGAGCAATGTCTCTCTCGTTCACACTCACAATACATGCACACACACACACACACACACACACACACACACACACACACAATGCAGAATTATGACAGAGCAGCACTAAAAGTGATTTACCAGTGAGGGGCTCAGTTGGTTAGGGGTTTTAATCTGCAGGCCGAGACTTGTCTGTGTGAAGTGAAATCTATTACTGCTGGTAAAATATGTCAAAACATGTAGAGAAAGGAAAGGTAGAATGACAAACATACAGGGAGAAAGGGATGGGGAAGGTAAAAATGTATGTGGGGAAGAAGGGACAAGGAAGCAGGAAACTACAAGAAAAGAAAGAAAGGAATCAAGGAAGTAGGAGGAGTAATAATGAGTAATATGAGACACATCTACACACACTTTTCTGCATGATTACACAGAGCTAATTTCTCGGCACGTCACTTGTGATTCCTGCTGTCTGATGTCTTAATAGAGCATGTTTGTGTGTTTTCATGTGAGCAGTTGGCAGCCCTGTACATGTGATGTGATAGATGAAGTCAGTCAGTTCATCATTGTGCAAAGTGTAAATGAAGTCCAGATTTAATCAGTCCAGTCTAATGAGATCAGGTCTTCTCACCATAGAGATGCTGACTCCACACAGTTGCATATGAGGGTTTTCTCACAAGCTGAGATATTCAGAGAATTCACTCAGTGGTGCCAAACCACCTAATGGATAAAATGGTGGGAATAAGAGACTCATTTGGAGTCTATGCTTATGCTGGATTTATGGTATATACATAGATGCCTATTGAAAAAAAAAACTGTTCGGATCGGTGCCCTGGTAGCAAATAGCACAACTTGGATTTGTTGGTTGTCGAGTAGGCCAGTTTACCATTGCACTAACACTGTTGGACTCACAAAGGACACAAATATCAAAATATTATATCGTTATTTTCCTTCTGAGTTAGTAGCAGCGAATGTAGCCTTGAGATGCTAGTTTCACAATATATAGAGCTTTGGTTTACAGAGCTCTGATAGGCTGACTTATTTCTCCACGCCTGTCAAACATGACCAACTCAAATGATATCACTTAAGGCAATTTATCAGACTGCACCTCCCTCTGGAGTGTGTAAGTGTTTCGGTGGAGCTCCCCTTTAAGAGAATTAGATATCATGCCCCATTCATTCCAATGGAAGTGTCTCACCAGACACAAACACTGAAACATGAGATATGGTATGGAGTCCTTCTATGGCTGTGCTGGGTGACTGCTGGCTCAATTATTCAACCTAATGAGTGAAATTCTGAACAAAGAACATATACAGTTGATCATCAAATTTTATACTGTATAAATAAAGATATTTCTGTGTGATTTTACTTTGTGGTGCTAAAAATAAGTTTGTATTCAATCTGCGTCACATAACCTCCGCTTTCTGACTTAGGCCACAGAGCCAAAAGTCTCCACAACCACACATTACAGTGAGTTGGGTTGCTGAATAAAAGCTATCCATCCATCCAAACTGCCTAAAGGAAATATGTAACCAGAAACCAAAAATAATGTTTTGTATTATATTTTCCATGTTTTCCAGCTGTTTGTTTGTTGTGTTCATCACAATGCGGAGGTGACTGTGAACCTTATACTGATGCTTAAAAATGCATCAATGTTAGTGCATAATTGTACTGTACGTTTTGAGGACATACACTTACAGGCACTAACTGCAGGAGAAGCAGATGAGGTAGGTTGATGAAAGGTGCATTACACAATCGCTCCTGAGATGTGTTGAACATCTCAAACTGCTGATCTACCAGTGTTAAGAGAAGCTGAATGAGTTTCTTCATTAAAAACTTACTGAGCTTGAAGTGCTGTCAGAGGGGAAGAAAAGGAGGCAGCGCTGCAGTGATGTGAACCGCTCCACTGCCACAAGCTCATAAACCATGTTTCTGTCAGAAAGTACACTAGTCTTCAATTATTTGTGGAGACCAAACGGGATGGCAGCTGACAGATTCTTCTTAACATCATTCATCATAACTCTCTCCGGTGCATGCAATCTCAGACTCGGTACACGAAACTATTTTTCATAATTAATGCCAGCACGGTGACTTGTACTGCATGGAGGAAATGGAAAAGGAGTCACCGCTGTCACCACATCATCCTTTACTCAGACACAAAATAACACACAGATGCATTTTTCTCCCTGTTTACATGTTGCTCTGCAAGCACTTTGAGGCCAACTTGTTGGTGAGATTAATTTTGAGTTTACGTCGTTTGACAAACTACAGAGAGAAATGAAATATCTGCATCAACACACACTCACACACTCACGCTGAGCACAGAGAGAAAGAGAGCTGGATCAGTCACCACTGGGTCCAGATTAGAGTGGTCCTCAATCCCCCATACTGCCTGAAGAGCCCTGTATACTGATAAGACTCTCATACAGATACAGTACACACACACACACACACAAACTGCACACATACAGAATTCACTCAGGCAAACATGTACTCCTGCATTACCAAATAAATCAAAGCACCCTAATAAAACATCAATTAAACAGACAGCAGCACTGCACTTAGCTGCAGCCAGTGCAGAAAAAAGCACAAGCACTTCATTTACTAAATAACACCACTTAACTTCAACCTCTCATTTCAAATGTCAAAGCAACACATATGAGTTGATCCTGCAATATAATATACATAATTCCAGTACATTTAAGGCAGTAGGATTCACATATCTCTACATATTAAAAAAAAGATAGCAGCTGAGGTCCTCAAGGATTCTCAGATTTAAAAGGCAGCTCGTAGTCTATTTAGAGACATTTTTCTCCAGTGATACACTGATTTCACTTAACAGCTGTCAGAAATACACCGAACAAGCAACAAGTCTGTGACTCCTCTATTTCCATCCATCCAAAACAATGTGAAAGTTAGGGGCATTTGAATCATACCTTATTATGAGTTAGAGCTGCACTGTGGGCTCAGCACACTTCTACAACAGATTTGTTTTGGACATGATGTTATTTTCTCTCAAAGCTTGAATCTGCAACATTTTGGCTTGAGGCGGAAAATACATTTTTTATTCCACCATTACCGTTTTTACTGTTTAAGTTACCACATTGACCCCTGTCAGTCATCCTGGTGCATTTATTTTATCCTGAGGCTGTAAGCAATGCTGATGTTTGCAAATGGTGATACCTATATTACATCCTGTTACACTATACTAATGTGAAGTTACATTTTGGTACGATCCAGTATTTATCTATTTCATAATAAAATCAGTTAAAGGTCATATAATAAAATCACAATCACAATGTGTGTATTTAGTTTTTTTTAACCTGTTGCCCACATCTCTTTGATGTCTGAAGAAACAACTGATCAAGCTTTTAATATAGGAATATGAATGGAGATGCCTTCTTCCTACATCCTACATATCCTTGAAAAAACGGCGCAAAAATATCAACAACCATGGTTGAAGTCTTCACAGATGGACAGGCTTTTGTAAGGGTCATGGTCTCAGGGTGTCATTTGTGTTTTGATAAGTTACCGGCCTGAAGAAGGAAGGTCTTACACAATACGAGCCAGTCTGAGGGCAGAGGAAAGAGGATTAGTTTGCTGGTTTAGTTAAGGGGTCACCAGACACATGTATCTGATACTAGATGATGTTGGGACTTCGATGGTTAAAGTTTGCCCGTGTTAAATCCCACGCGAGGGTTTTGTTCACGGCACTGAATGGATGTGAATAGGAGGCAAATATTCACCAGGTTGAGTTTGTGTATGTGTGGCCATGCTCTGATGCTATACTACGCATTTAGTTAAATTGCATTGCATTGCACCACGTCATACCTTAATGCAGTACACACAGATATATTACATTATGTTTTATAATGCACGTTGTGATGTTTTGTTAGGATTTGTTATGTTTAAAAGGACCTGAAATCATCTGTCCTTCATATATTTTGGGTTTTATCAGCCAGTTGGCTCCATTGTGCCCACTTCTGTTATTACCTTCCTTTGTCTCTGTCTTGTAAGTTGTTTTGTTTGTAGGATAAAAACAATTCATGTTGTAAAACTAAACTACATATGGTTTCCATATACTGTTTTTGGCAAATCAGAGTAATGAGAATATTTCTCTCTCTCTCCCTCTCTCTCTCTCTCTCTCTCTCTCTCTCTCTCTCTCTCTCTCTCTCTCTCTCCCTCTCTCTCTCTCTGATGGAGTCTTCCCTCTAGAGTCTTGGCCATCAGTCTTCAGGAGCATCTAAAGGACCTTGACTGCCCCAGAGGATTTTTACAAGATTGATTCTTTGGATCTTAAATTGCCCAGACCAGCAGTCATCCATTGTCACTCTCTCCTCCTCCAAACAAACTACCAACCCTATCCATACTTGTAACATAAATGCCACGGGTTCAGTCCCCTCAATGTGTCCTGCTACACAAAATATATGTGAATTAAAAACAAATGTTAGGGTTTTTTAAAACAAAAATCTGTGACATTTTCCAAAGTTTTTTCCAATTTTCTAATTTCAGATGAAGAATTGTTAAATTAACTCCCAAACCCACTGGATCCTAAAAATGCTCTGTAGTCAAACTAAAATGAAGACTAAAGAGCAGCAGCAACACCTGTAACTGCCAGGAACTCTACAAAATGCCAAATCTTCGGAAATGAATGTATGTTACCAGGAGTGTAACTGGTCTTACCAATGCTCAAGTAGTTCAGAAAACATACAGCCAGTATGGTAAAGATTACAGAAGTGAGCTTGTGACAAAGTCTTGCAAAGCCAGACTCCATCTCGCCGACAATGTTTTCACTTGGGTTGGGTGTCATTCAGATCTGAATGATTAAATGATGACTTGGATCATACGCATTGATTTCGGTTCATGTTTTTATACACTGTTGTTTAAAACTGTTGTTTTGTATCCTTTAGGTGAACCAAAAACAAACTGCATGATGTTTTCCAGATGTTATGGTATAAGCTTCATATGTAAGAGGAAGTAAGAAAGCATATTATTTGTTCATTCCTATCACATGCCAGGATGAATCCAGGCTCGTATTAAAGTGCATTGAATTTCAGATCTTGGACTGATCTCTTCCTTAAAGCTTCAGCTAAACCATCATTTACAGCTTCTCGTTACTTCACCCCTGTTAGCAATACATGGTTTAAGTCTAGGAAACATACAATAAAACAACCACGTGGTTAAAGTAGATGTTATCAATATAAAATTACAAATCATTCAGAAACTGTATGACAGCCTTTATGTCTTTCCAGTATTACAGTAAAAATGTAATGCCAGCATAGCATCCACATCAGGGGTTCATGTTGAGGTCCAATTGAAGGAGAGAGCTGTCAGTCATCGTCTGTACCTGAAACGCACATTCGTCCACGGCCTTGTCAGACCACAATGACAGAAGAGAAGATTATGAGCTGCCTTTGCAAGGTTAATTTGACCTGAGTCACCAAAAATGTGGATGAGGTAAGACGACTGACAATCTCTCCTCCCTCATTGTCAATCTATCCTTATTTTCTGGTTGTTCATTTTGGTCGGGGATGCTTTGGAATTTAACTGCTCTTGAGCCATGCACTGAAGCCACACAGGTTGAAAATGTGTAAATCTAACATAGCCTCTCCTTTTCAACTCAGCCACTCAGACTACCCAGTCAATAAGTCATGCAGAATTTCAGCACATTATTATTTTGGAAAACCACCATTTTGTCATCTAAACTCCGCAGTCCTCCAGCTGCTGTTGTAAGCGGAGAGAAAACAAGTTGCACATCCAAATGGGATTCATGGTCACAGTTGAAATGTAATTTGTCTAATCCTGTTATCTGGCGTTCCAAAGGCTTTCCTCTATCTGTTTCCTCTCTCTAACGTCTCTGTTGCAGCCCAGCGTTGGTGTCTATGTGTATGTGTGTGTGTGTGTACATGTGTTTTTGTTTGCATGCGTGGGTGTGAAATAAACCCAGTTTAGGGAGTCGGTTTAGAAACTGTGGTATTTCTTTTCCGTGAAGATTATTAACCATAAAATGCAGATTCATGGGTAAAATGTCAAAACAAAAAGACCCCATCTGATAAAGCTGCACTGGGAAACTTGACACACAGTGGCAGCTCAAAATGAAATCACAGCACATCAGTTTGGATCATTTGATTTTAGTTAATGTTGTGAGGTGACAGCTGCTCATTGTATACAGCCGCTCATGTTTGGTGGTTACGCTTCAGTTCTAACTGTAAACTCAAAGTAGCCAAGTCTCACTCATTAGCAGTGATGTTGTACTGTAATGTGCGCTGTCCTTGGTGCTGAAGTGATGTTACTGGACAGCCTGGATTTGTGTGGCTCTCTGTTAAGCCAGGCAATAGCAGGCCCATTTGGTTTGCTAAGAGAGTGACATGAACTTGACTTAAACCATTTCTCTCCTATTAGAGCATAGGTCATTCACAACTCCATCAACCTCAGTCCCCCTCCAGCTCTAGCCAAGTCTATTTTATTTCTTGTCCCTCTGTGTCTATTCCCCTCCTCCCCCCCTCCAGCTGTTTTTGGGTCCATGTTAGAGCCTGTCTGGTTACATCAGGTTTGGGCTTCTCTAGGGTGCACCCAATCCAACTCAATTTCCTTTTCCTCATCTGGAGGTTTGCTTTTCCCCACAGGTCTTCATTTCTGATGGTGTTTGGCCAAACTTTCCACCAGCTGGGGGTAAAAACCTTCAGCATAATGTTGTCAGTGGGGAAAAAACAGTACATCATTTCTAAACCAGAAGAGGGCATCAAACTCATCACTAACAACATTTACAGTATACTATCGATACCCTATGTGTGTATATGAACTTGAAAACGCTTTAAAACTAACAAGCAAACAATCAAACAATTTACTAATTAAATGTGTTCAACAAGTAATAGGATATTCTACATGTGTATAGTACGTGCATCCTTTTCATTTGGTGGATTATTACCAATTAAATTAAACACTGTAAATAAATAAATACTGCATTTTGTATGCAATATTTATTTACTTTTGGTGAAGGGGTCCTTAATAAGAGCTCCACTCCCCATCTGCTGATAAACCTGTTCCTCCCTTGCCCATAGTGGAAAAGGGAATTAATGGTTTATAAACTCTTTCACAGGGGAGAATAACATCTCAAGTCTTAATTGGTTCATATTACTGTACTGTATATATCAGCTGTTCACAAAAACGGAATGGAAAAGGATCAATAATGACAAAAAATAAATAATGGAATGGAGCCACTGAATGCAGAAAAAAAAAATCATGAACTCGATATGTGTACAAATGCTGTCTCAAGAAAAACACAAAGAGGGTCGGACTGGCAGCTACTCTGGGCTACAACACAAGCAATCCTTGCTGACAAATGACATCAGCCGTAAAAATTGTTTAATTTTTGCACACTCTTCAGGAATTCTGCTATGAGAGCATAAATTGGAACCAGTGGGAAACATCCTGCACAAGCAAACGAAATGGAAAAGACAAAACAACATAAACTCACAAGAGAAGGCATGGCTTTAACCTTTTGTATCTTCACGCCAGTGTGCTGAAATGTATTACAGTATAACAAACTGTTTTACAACTGATAGAATATTGTTCCTAATGATAAGTAGATTAACTTTCCGGATACACACTTACATGTGACCTTGAAAACCTTCCTCATGTACTAAGAGACCTACAGGAGCTCAACCGACCGTTATCCCATCTTCCCTCTTAAGCTGTCGCAGCAGTTACGGCCCAGTAGGCAGAGATTGATGACACTGAACATTTTAGTTCAATTACTTGATTTTGCTCGAGGTCGTTTGGGGCAAAGAATGCAATGAATGTGAAGAACCACTCCCCAGAATGATCCTCTTGGCCCTATAAAAGTACATGATCAATACAGGCGGTAAAATGCCTTCGTATCCCGTGAAGATGGAGAGAGATAGGACGAGAGAGAATTGGAACACAGCTTCAATCTTTTTCTCCGTCCAATCTGGACCATGTTCTGATGCCGTATACACTGCTGGCAGATTTATAACTGGTGTACATTATGCTGTTATGCAGCTCTCCGGGCTACTGTACTCCAGCCTGCCAGCTCCTGATTCAGCCTTTCTATACACTCAAGATGTGGTGAATACCTTTACTCACATGGCAAGTGAAAGATTCATTACTCACAGTCCACCTGTAATTTTTATACATATGTCAAATTCAATTTCCTCTGTAGGCCTATCACTATATCCTGGCCATTGGGATGGGATGTTACCCACCGTGGGTTCTGTTGGCATTTCTCTATTATCGTTCTCATATATCTATTTCTATATTTTATTAACCTTGTGAAAATTGAGATTCTCTTATCTGGATCCAATGAAGTGTTTGTCTTCATACAAACCCCCTATAACCTTGCGTTAATTCTCTTGTTTTCTTATCTTTGAGTGTATTTACTTCATAAAGTTATCATTATATTATGTACCAGTTCATTTATATCTTCTGGACATTGCATTCTGGAAAATTTTCTAGAGAAAACTAAAATATATAATTTGACGGAAAGTAGCTAAGGATGACTATAATTGCCTATAATAAATCAATGTCAGACTACACACACGGAGTCAAAGCACATCACAACACAGCATAATTATTTAACAAAGTGCCGAAGCTACTGGTGTCTGCGAGGGCTTTCTGGTGAGTCCATTAAAAACCACAACGGGCACAAAGCCTGTAGCAGAGAGCTAATAAACTCCTGCATGAGGAGACTTTGCTCAAACACGGTTCATTTAATAACAATAATGATTAGATCTGATGAGGAGCCTGTCACAATAACTGACAGAAACACTGGACTGACTGTGAAAGTCTCTGTGCTGCACGGAATAAATCAAACCGTCCTATAATGCAACAAAAGCTGTTAGAGTGCCTTTAGGCAGAGTATTGTAGCTGCGGTAGCTGGAATCTACAGTAGCAGATTGTGTTCACACCGTCAGGGCTCAGGTTTAAATGTGTGTAGCAGCATGAATGTAGAGCGGGATAGAGTCAGACAAGAACATAAAGTTCAGCTCATAAACAGCCCCAAACACATTTCGATATTAAACAGATGTAGACACAACAGCCTGCAGCAAAGCTCAGCAAACATGGAAGTTGCACTGGTGGCTACTGACTGTTTGTTTTGTCCAAAGAGGGCCTATATCTGTCTGATATTGATTTTTTTTTTTTTTTACCATGCCATAAAATTATATTAGAGAATTTTGTGCTGATTTGGGTTCAGGCTGTTCTGAACATCCTGTACATCCCCATCCTTTAAATGCTTAATAAATGGGGTTAAAAAATAACCAGAACCAATGCTGTTACACAACAACCCAATGAAAAGGAAGCAAAGGAGTACAGAGCAATATGAGAAGGGCACTGTCAGTGAGTATCACTTTCAGCTGGCAAAATTTTGTTTTTATCTAGCACAGCTGTTTACTCTGGATAGAAGCATTCTGCAAAACAGTGAAAACAACTTTAATTCATATGTCCACATCAAGAATAACAAAGTCAAACCAATTGTTCTTAACAATTCTCTTATCATTATTTAATTCCCCTACTTCGCTAAAAAGCTGCAGTTCATAATTATAAACTCAACGCATTGTCTATGCCCACTGGATCTCTATCCCAGCATGCCTTGGGTACAAAGAAGGAAACAACCTGGGCAGGTTTGTGTCAGAATTAACATGCAGACATCCAGTCACAACCACAGCTTGTTTAAGAGTAACTAAACACTCCCTCAAGATCATGTCTTTGCTGACTTCTGATGGTTTAACTTCTGACCTTGGTGCAGTAATGTGCAGCAGGAGTACTCAGGGTTATTTCTTCCTAAACTTTTAACCCAAGAGAGCATCAGAAAAAAAACCTACTCTTTAAGATTCTTCAACAAACTACTGCCTCTGGCTTTGGGGGGACGGCTCTAACCACTGAGCCACTGACTCGCTCACACTTCAAACTGGAGGGCTTGAATTGATTTTCTAGTTAATTTATGTCCAGTTCAGACAGATTCACATCGAAGAACTTGAGCAGGAAAGGGACTTGACGTTAAACATGCATATGTCTCTGCATCTCCCTGCTTTACGAGGTTTGCAGGGGTTTCATTATAGCTGCTCAGCTCCTCCTCTGCTGTCCTGCGATATGCCAGCTTCTCTTTCACACTTGGCAGCAGTGCAGCATCGTGGAACGCACACCCAGTACAGGGCATCGGGCAGCCGGGGGAAGCTGTAATTACTGTACCTCCATTCTGCTGGTCAGCACGGCAGTCTCATAAAAGGAAATGAAATGGTCCAGCTTCTATCTTTGAGGGAGTAATGTACCACGAATATTACATTAGCATACATTCACATGGACGTTTTATCTGTGACAGTTAATAAAGTGAGGGAGCGAAGCCACAGATGGCAGGGCCAGCAGAATGAAGGCAACAGCTGCTGAGGTGCCTTGCTCAGGAGCAGAGGAGCAGGAGTAGAGGTTAGGGGTAGGGTTGTCAGCTTTTCCCCCATGGGTAATTAAACCATCAACCTTAGAATTAGCCATTTGCTAATGTTACAACCGTGGCCAACATTTCCAATCTACTGGAAATGGACTTTCACAACTCATTCCTACATTTACCCACAGTCCAAAGACATGCAGGTCAATACGTTAGTTAGGGACTCTAAGTTGCCAAATGTGTGACTGTGAGTGTTAATGGCTGCTTTTTCTATATGTCCGTCCTGGCTCCATACTCCATGACCCAGATATAGATAAGCAGTCATGGAAAATGGGGAAATGAATGAATATATAGAAATGCTTTGCACTGCTTTGTCTCTAAGGTCTCAGGGTCAAACAGTCAACCAAACATTACCTTACATCCACTTTTATGTTTCCAATCCTATCTTAATTGATGTAAAATATTAGACAGTTCTGTAGACATAACACAGCCGTCTTGTACAATCTATCTACACTCTGCGGAGTCGTCACACTACCAGCGAAGTTTTCGTCAATCCCTTAACCAAGCCTTTCCCACAGCTGTCAAAATGGACAGATTAGATATAAACTGACCTGAAACCCATATGCTTTGCTGCCAGCCTTACAATGAGAGTGAGAGTACTGAACCTATGACCTTCAGCTTACAGCACTGTAACTGAACCCACTGTGTCATCCTGCTAACACCCAGGCAGACACACGGAGGAGGAAACGCTTCCAGGACAAACAGCGACTCAGATCTCCTTTCATATCTCACTGTTGGCAGACTTTTACTTTCATATAAGTTACTGACATGTTCAGTCAAAAAATAAACCTCAAACCGCTTTTAATCATATAGATGTTTTAAAGACAGACATAGTGTACACTACTATTACACTACACTATTAACCTGTTGCACATGGTGCATGTCTCTATTCTTTGATTTAAACAAAAGCATCTATGTTTGGGTCAAGAAATGAACAGGGGACTTGGGAAATGATTGAATCTCTGGGACAATATTGACAAGAGGAGATAACTAAAAGACATAATATACTCAAATCCTACAACCTCCTCATACAACAGTTACTTTTTGAGAATAAGAGCACCTGCATGCTGTAAATATCAAGCAATTAGTTTGAGGTGTACATGATTATGTAATTCTTTAATCTGAATGTTATTCAAGTGTCATTTTAAAATCCAGTGTGTCACATTTAGGAGGCACTATGACTAGACTATGGCAGAGATGCAATATAATATTCATAACAATGTCACTATTTCATTCATGCATATTTACTGTTAATAATTGTTACCTTTAAAAGAGCCTTTTATATCTACAAACGCTGTGTGTCTTCTTCCACCATGTTACACTGCCATGTTTCTACAGTAGCCCAGAATGAGACAAAACACTTAACAGTTATGACAATTTCGTTAGACAAGCTTCTTTAATAAAAGACAGATATTTGTGGGAATGTGTATAACTGATGTTTATGAAAACATTTTTAACCAATGTGCTTGACAGTTGAATGTGGTAAGGATTGTAGGTGTGAAAACGTCTAAGAGTGGTAAAGTGGAGTGAATGAAAACCGTCATATAACCTTATGAATAACTTGATCATTTCCAGTTGAAATGAGCAACGTCAGCGGGATTACAGTTAAATGTTTTATTCATACTGAATATATATTTGAGCACATATTTTTTCAACTTTATTTATTTTGTTCAACTCAGGTCACAGTATTATTATCTTGGTCCTGTGATCTCCATCCTTTTTCCTCCTTACCATTCATTGCATGTATGTTAGTGATCTAGGGACTGTATTGCATCTCGCTCCGGGTCAGAGAATGAGAAAAACTTCTTATTGCAAGAGTAAATGTTTAGATGAAAGCTTCAAGCAAAACTTGTATAAGAGGGCTGCTACAGGATTAGTTCATAATAATAACATATGATATCATAAATATGTTGAAAGAATATGGTGGAGGTGGTGAAGGTCATAGAGGAATAGTGTTTTTCTAAATTCTCCGCTCATGAATACAGTTTTTTTTAAAGAAGGAAGGTTTTATTCTTTCAACAAGGACAAAAGTATTGTACTTGTATCACATTTCCAAAGTGTATTCTTGTACATCAGTCTCTGTTACAGGAAGTATGTGGTTCACAGTTAAAATTTCACAAAATTCTATGTGAAGGAGTCAGAGGAAATGTCACCCTGGCCTACAGTACCAAAAACCAAAAACAGTGCATATGCTATGTGTTAGTGTTTGTAAGTATTTATACGGTTATATGTCTGTATTTACATCACGTATCAAACTGTATGTATGTAAATGTCAAAGGGTATTTTGTTTGCCTGCTTATGTTTGTCAGTCTGATTATGTCTGGAAGTGTGTCTATAAGTGTGTATATGTGTGATTTTGATGAGTCACCACGGATACAGCAGCCAGCAGCAGTAGAGCTACGTTAGCAGATAACAGCCTTTTTGATCCAGAGGCATACAGCTCTGCCAACAAGCCTTCCTCTCACTGGCCTCATCCTCACCCAGCCTGGCTGTGCTTCAGAGCTGCGTTCACATCCACACGTCACATGTCGAACTTGCACAACACAGCAGTGACTGCTGTGTTGTGAAACCAACAACCTGAGTGACTGAAAACAAGTAATACCTGCGCATTGGCCTGTGAGAGAAACATAATAGTGGTCCAAAGATATAACTCTCTGCAGAAAGATTTTAAAATGTCAACTAAAGTTAGAAAAGTAGAGCTACTATATTTATAAGTGTTTTCTGTTGTGACTGCATTTCAGTATGATGAGTAATGCAACAATGCAACCACAAATGAATAGGCTTAGAGTAAAAGAGCGAGTCAACAATACTAGTATAACCACGACATCCAAGCCGTTTTTTCTCCTTGTATTTTTATTGTAAGTCTGGTCTTATTTGTTCAGAGAATACGATAATAAATAAATAAATAAAAATTTAAGTTTGTAGTCTATGACAGCTGGACAAGTAACACTGGATCCTGTAAAACTGACTCAGATTCTGAGTATTAATACCTTTAAAATGTGGTGTGTTTTGTTCAGTAAAACACACTCACATTTTACATGTTATTTTTGAAAAAGACTTTTTTCTCTTTTCTAAAAACACCAACTGTTACACAAACAACTGGTGGCGTGGGGATGTGTGGTGACTTTGGCATGGCAGTCAGAGAAGACATGACACACATCCATTCTAAAGGAAGCTGTGAAACTACAGATTTACTCAAATTCACACACAAAACTCCTCTTAATTGTTACAATCATTGTCATTTGTCTTTCTGATTGGGTGTGAATGTCAAAAAGATGGGTCTTATCTAATTTGAGCCTGTGAAGGGTAAAGAGACAGAAATGCATGACAGTTGGCATTACGTGCACTTTAAGGTTTAATGTTCAGTGGCATTAAGGGTCGTACATACTAACGCTAATGTTAATTTGTTATGTGTGCACCTGAGTAGGAGGCGGGAGACTTCGTGTATGTCTTGGTTGGGTATCTGGAACAAATGGATCATTCTTTGTTAACACACCCATGAGTAAAAGTGACTGACTGCCAGAAAGCAGCCATCATCTGGAGATTCAAACCTTTCTCATGGTACGCCTTAAGACGAGCTGGTGTGACTGGAGTTATGTTTCCTGTCTTGCTAATGCTGCAGTGCAGTTTGGACACAGCTCGTCTCACCTTTAAAGTGTGACTACAGTACACTCGACTCGCAACTGTATGGCAAGAAATAGTGATCCAGCGGCCAGAAAAACCTTGAGGGCTTTTCAATAATTTACGCACCACTCCTGAAACACAGAAACACTTTCCCAGGGTAGTTTGAGACTCTCCACGCCCACCCCAGCGGCGTCCAATACACACACATATACACATACTGTATATACACTACTACCACAATGTAAAAACACTCTTAGCATGCATGTTGTCCCAGAAAATACACTGAGTGGAGTGTCAGCGGAAGGAGGCAAAACATGACTTCACAACCAAAGGTAGGCTGAGTACTGTAGTCTGCCTCCAGAAAGCGACAAGACCTCACTCCTTTCATATAGAAATAAGTCGGCACTGATGTTACAGTATGATTTGGGTCACAAACAAAGCCCACAGACCTTTCAGATCTTCATGCCAATCTTGTGTGGACCTAAGTCAGGATTGTGGGTCAGGCTTAACGGTGAAATCCAACCACGTGCGCTTGACTAGATGACTCAATTTTGATAAGCCTGCCTCCCTCTTCAATTTGACGTTCTTTAATGTATTTTTTAGTGGCCCAGCCATGACTCAGATACTTCCAAATGTTGGGGGAACATTTATCCACGAGGACGAGCCTATAAAACTTTTAAAATACAGACATTTGTACATGGCCAGTTCTCAGTGACTGCAGAGATTAGAACTGCACATCATCATAGTCGTAGCTTTTCCAATGCTTCATAACATGCAACATCTGCAGGCTGGTCAGGATGGATGTGACCAACATGTCACTGATTTTAGCTCAAAATCTCAATACAAGACAGTGAGTTTGCCCAATAAGAGTCCAAACAAGGTCAAATCATCCCAGCACTCCTTTAACTTGAGCAAAAATATTAAAAAATCATCAAATTGGATGATAATGGATGATGCCTCCCGGCAGTGAAAATAACGATCCCGTAGGATTTGTCATGGTTAATAAGGCAGCTTGGCCTAACTGTTTTCTAAATTAACTGAGGTTGATCAAATATTTAGTTACACCAGCCCAGGAGGCTGTTACAGAACAACTTAGACAGGCCAAATGTTGCAAGCAGCTAGTTGTAATTTCCCCTCAGTGTTTTGAACTGTTGGCACAGCGCACCGTTATACAACCTGTGTATTAAATACATTTTGTCTGTTGCTGCTGTGCTAGCTGTGACAGCCCTGACTCAGACTCCTCTGGGAAATCAGTCCACTTCCTGTTGTATCACAGCCACTGGAGGTGGAGGAATTAAGAAGTGTGTGCATGTCTGTGTGTGTGTGTATGGGGCGGGGTGGAGGCAGGAGGATATAGAGAGGCTGCTCAACAGTTATTTAGTCAAGCTGTATTTTCCAGCTTCCTCTGTGAGAAATGGGTCAGAGCAGCACAGCACCTGCTGCTGGCTGTTGGTGTGGGATCAATACGCTGCACATACTGTACCTCAGCTGTTACGTGCACATGGTGATGGGATATTTAACTTGGCAGGGAAGGGTTTTGTTCATGTGTTTAATATGAACACACCAGAGACAAGCAGATGCAGTGACACTACAGCTACACGCAGCTTCAAGTACACAGCGAGGTTTTAAACATGTTTAATCAAATTATTAAAATGTATCATAACAAAATAAATCCTAAGTCCAATGTATCTATTGAAAAAATCACATCCTGCTAACAGCCAACATAAGTAACCAATATAGAGTATATTACATACAAATTTTATACTTTTTGAACTTTTGAATTTTAGAGCTGAATGAAATGCCTCTGCTCGGTTACTATGTTCCCATTAGTAATAATTGTTTCTCTTTTTATGTCTTACATCTTAAATAAACAATCCTCCATCAACCATCAAATATTATCACATGTTCAAGAGGTATTCAGTGTAAAATACACTGGAGAACTTCGAAGTGAACAATTTTCAACAGTTGGAGTTGAGCGGTGTGAGTGTTTCCTCAACCCACTGGGACCCAGGACCTCCACCTGTGCCCTCTTTCTGTCCAAAAAATGCTTCATGACTGAATACAGTGTGACCAAAGTGGGTATGTGTGCGCGGCTATCCCTAGCACTCTCTGCCTTACTTTATACTGTCATTTTTAAATTAGAAATTAGGCAATTAGTCTTTTTTTCCCCCACTAAATGCCAGCAGCAGCAGCAGGCCGCCCAGACCAGACTGAACCAGTGTGAAAAAGATCACAGCAGCAGCAAAATGGCAAAACCCCAAGACTCCAGCTCCTACTGAGCTACTCCACTGTCACTTCCTCTCCTCTGGCAGCCTTAAAGGCATATTTCACGTCGATGTAAAGTGGAATTAAATTAAAGTCACAATTCTAAATGTTTGTCAGTATGAACTTTTACATTTTCGCCACTTCAACTCTACAACACTATTACATTACTACACTACAACCACCTCTGACTGGGGCATTTAAAAAAATGATTTTCCTCACATATGACAAAGAAATGTGACCCATCGCACATACCTGATCTGGTTACATGGTCCGTTTGTTCAACTCAGGCTAATCCTGTGGAGTTTGATCATGAAAAGCCACCAGCATCCTTATCGCAGCCTGAGGAGAGCAGAGGAGCGCTGTGCATGAGACTGCGGCGGAACTTCTCCAAGGATGACCGGGGGTCCAGAGCGCACGACGCCGCCAGGACAACCCAACACTCCCGCTGTGGGAACAGCAGACTAGAGGTCAGAGGGACGGCGGCAGAGACAACCACAACGGGTAGACACCGAAAAACGGAGCATCATCACGGTTCGCAACTGGAGCAAACAAAACAGGTAAGCACGAGGACAACGCTTCAAGATAGGCGCTTTTTACGCGCATGCAACCTGTAAAAACGCTTTAACCTTCACACACAGCAGTCGTCTTCTCGAGCTTCCAAGAGAGAAAACAACCATCAGGAAGCGTGAGATCACAGAAATTCAAACGGACACATCCAACAAGTGAGGGACGAGGAGGCGAAATGACGGAGGAGTCCACTGCTGGGCGGACTGGGAGGAGGCGGTAGGAGGAGAGGAGCCGCCCCGCATCACACTACCTCCCTGGTAAAGGACTTGATATGGTACGGCAGAGGGATACTATAAAAATATTCATGGAAATATAAGGTTGTTGTTGGGAGAAAATATTACTAAGATAAGTTCAGCTTCACTGGAGTTGCCTGGCAGAATGTTATAATACTGTCAGATCCCCATTGTGTACAGTTTTTCAGAAATAAAAGGATTAAAAGTATAAATACATTAAAGTACAATAATTATCACTCTAAACACATAGCTGACAGTAGCTGTATATACATTTAAAAATATCATAAATTACCATATGAGTCCATTTACTTTATTATTTATCAAACACTATGATAGACATAAGTTCCTATAAGGATTTGAACCTTTATATTATAGTGATAGTTAGTTCATAATGTTCCCATTAGAAAATGAGGCTTGGTAATGTGGTTGTGCCCTGCACACGGTAAATAAATGCTACAGTAAACCCCCCTAAACACAGACCACTGAGCTACAGTAATTGATTTGCCCTCAATCACTGGTCCCTTAATCTACTTACTGTTGCAACCAAGTCGAGTCAAATATCGACAGAGGAGGGGAGGCCTGGCTTACCAAACAAGGATGTGCTTGCTGCACTACAAAACCGAGACACTCGCAGATTTGTACTACCGAATCCCAGGACCAGTTAGGAGGGTAAGGGTGGTGGAAGTCAGGTAATCTCTTGTGCGGTTCACGCAGCTCCACATATTGTAATAAAAGCTTTCAGCAGTCAAGCTGAAGGAGATGAGAGTGCAAACCAACCCTTAAGACATGTTGCAAAAGAACTGCTCCTTTTATGAATCTCTCACACTGAAGATGACCTGAAACATGTTCCTTTTTCTTAATTAGGAACTCTGTGCCAACTGAGCTCCGTGATGTCTGTTGAAACTTTGGGCTAATGAATAAACCAATGTGCAGTTTCTCTGCAAAAGTCAATGCCCAGCAAGTATTTCAGTGAGTTCATTTACATGCATGCTATTAATTTGATCTTTACCTCATTTAGGCAGTAATTTCGCACTGAAACTGCTTTAAATGTGAAATATTTTACTATTATGAATAAATTACAGGATATTTTTATTCTGGATGTTAAAAGGTTACAGCATTCACATTTCTTCATTCACAACACAGTGTCAGAATCCAGCAGAATAGTTGCCTTCAATCTGCTCTTAACCATTTAGTTTACTGCGTAAATCAGAAATAATCACTTTAGTGTCAAAGAAGCTCATGTTGCGTGTTTTCAAACATGTAGGAACAGGATAAGATGTTGTTCAGATGTTTTATTCAACAGAAAGACAGGAAATGAAAGAAAAGCACAATCTGATTTTCTGATTTGACATTTTTCAGAGGCAAAATCTGTTTTGTTAGTCTTGCCCATTAGATTCCAACATAGATCCCTGCCTCAACAACTGCCATTCAACATAATGAGCTGACATCTGCTCAGAGCCTGATGCTGAGCACTTGCCTGCTTGCCTTTTTCTTCCCCATTGTTGCTGAGACTTCCTGCTCTTTGTCCACTAGCATTAACCTTTAAGATACACCCAGTACAGTATATTTGTAAATCCCTCCAAAGATTAAAAAAAAGGTAATTTTACAACAGTTAAAAATGAATGAGAGAAATCTTTTCCTAAAACAGCAGCTTCTGCTCATGGCAGTTCATAACTACCCAGCGGAGATAAAACTGCAGGGAGTACTGGTTGTACAGCTCCATACTTCATCTGTGTTCGTTCAACTAGAAAAGTGCCTTCACTGCTGCAGGAAGTGATTTTACCCCTAGTTACCAAAAATATAGACAAAAATGTGTTTGATGAGAAATAGTAGCCTTGTTATCTTCAAAATTAGTCACTGGTACAAATGTTAAAGCAGCTGGATACATCCTGGTGTTTTTTTATATTGATGTATCCAGTGAACACATTTGCCTCTGTCCTTGAAAAGATACCTGTCTGCTATTGAGCAAGGCCCAGCCACTCTGATGCTGGCCACTAGACTCTGGCTGTTCTGGCCAGCTCCCAGAGTTTAGAGAACCGGATGACTGTGAAGGAGAATGGAAGTTTTTATTTACCCCAGAAGAGGAGCACACATTTGCGATAGCTGAGACCACGTATGTGTACAAGTTCATGCATTCTCACACACACAACCTCACAAACATGTCAATTCCATGGCTAATTTCAGCTAACCTGACCGGGATGTCAACATTAGAAACTGCATTTCCAAGAGGGAAAAACACACATAAAATACTTTAAAATACTAAACAGCCTTCAGTCTATACGAGATGGACTGCAAACTCAATCAAACGGAAACCTCTGTAGCTGTGAAATGAAATCTAAGTGCCAAAAACTGCAGCTCCTCAAGCGGCAACTCCTCACAGACCTGTAGATGTGTAGAAAGTGTTTTATACTTACTCTGCGTGAACCATGTTTGCTGTTAATGTTGTAGCTGCAAGTAGGTACTAAATAGGATCCTTATTGGTTTGAACTGCTCAGGCACAAGCATAAGCTTTAAGTCTGGCAAAATGTCAAGCAACTGAGCAAGCTATAGAGCGATGTCTTGTTTGATCATTGTATACAAAAACTGTCTAACTATTACTTGGCTGGGAGCAGTGATGAATGAGCGTAGTTCCCAAAATGTAGTACTGTTCCTTTAAATTAAAACCAGTTCCTACTACTGTCACTAGTAAAAACAATTGCCTGACCAATTTTATTTGTAGCCATCTATGGGTGTTTGAAATCTCTTTTGAAACAACAGCAACAACAACAACAAAATGTTGGAGTTGTGTTTTGTCTCCACCTGTAAAGTCACACCTTGCACACTAAAAACTACCCGAGCACCCCAGCTCACTTGGAGAGGAGCAGGAGAGCATCCCTGGTACAGAACCAGCTGGAGCCGAAGTATTGCCAGTATTTTGGGGAGGGTATACGTTTTAACTGATGCTACTGACTCTGTAGGAGCTTCAGTGAACTTCCTAGGTGTGACACTAGATCCGGGCATCAAATTGCTGGATCAGTCAGCAGTGACCTTCCTGCTTTGCATTCAGGACCAAACTCCTGCGGGATTACATTTTAGTCTGCCTGGCTGTGGCTCATGCTTGAGTTATTGGATCACAGATTCAAGGGTCAGAAGTCACAGTGGTAATACAATAAAATAGCTAGTGGGACGGTGGTTAACGCTGATGCAACGACATGATAGTTTGTGATGAGAATTAATGAGACTGTTAACCATTTATTTTAATAAGGTCTCCAGCAGATGAGCTAAACATTGGCTTGTTACAATTGTTCGATCAGTCTGCTAGACAAGCTATTCATTACAGGCGGTGGTGGCTTGAGCCAGAGTCTCACAGTCAAGTTCAATATGGAGTCGGAAGACGAAACACAGGAGATGCTGTTCCATGAAGGACAATGTGAGAGTGCCCTCTCTGCAGGATGACGACGTTGCAAAGATGACGCAGGAATTATGTGTTCAGGCTGCTTTGATTAGTCAGAAGAAGAAGTGGATAGTGAGTAGCTACATTATGGTTGAATAGGCAAAGAAAGAAAAAATATCCATCTACCAAAACGACATCCACAGAAAACCCAAAATCCCAGTTCAGGGAAGTGCAGTGCTGAAACACCATCCAATGAGTACTGGCACTGAAGGTGGAGCCTCCATGAAATCTAATGAAGCGGTGTATCTGGTACTGTAGGCATATGACATACAACAAGCATACAAC
Source organism: Nibea albiflora (assembly GCA_014281875.1). NCBI lineage: Eukaryota > Metazoa > Chordata > Actinopteri > Sciaenidae > Nibea > Nibea albiflora. The sequence goes on along the minus strand of CM024792.1, from coordinate 8,657,432 downwards.
CATTGAAATTGATGGAACACATACAGTACACACGTATGCACACGCATTTACCTTCACATGGCCAGCTGTTTGGGTGTGTGTAAACAGGGAGCAGTATCTCTATGGCAACCTGGGGAGTAAGAGGTCACTGTGTGTGTGTGTGTGTGTGTGTTTGTGAGACAACAAAGCTAATGCCATTTCCTGTGCTGGGAGGCAGCTCTGACTTGATGCTTATCTGGACTTGCCCATCCCTGGTATTTTCTCACTGTTGCCTCTCGGGCTATGTGTACACTAATATGACCCGAGAACAAACTTCAGCTTTTTAACTTTTGTAGTTTTATTCTTCTTATTGGGCATAGGCAGATCACTCTTCTAGATCCTTTACTCTATGTCATCTAAAGTGCTTTTCGAACATTACATTTAGATGTCTTAGAGTGTTTTTCATCCAAAACATTTGGGCTCTAAAAGAAGGCAGACCTCTAATACAGCCAATAGTCCAGTCTTCTATGATATGCAAATCTGTAATCACAATCACTATGTATGAATTAAAGCTGACTTATGTCCTACCACTGTTTGGTTTGTCCATTTTTGGGCTACTGTAGAAGCATGGTGGTTCAACATGGTGGAAAACAAGCATACATATGCATATTATACTCATTCCATACTATTATACTATTATACACTGGACCTTTAAGTGATGCTGTACTTGCTCCTTGTACCTTGCATTGTTGGTCCTCAGCATTGCATCACAGTTGACCAGGAAGGTGTGGACTGGCCTTGATCTTCTTCTGTTACTCATGGAGTTGACAAATGTTTAATTTTACCAGTTCTTCCACCACGCTTCAGTCTGCTCAGCATAAAAATGATCCTTGACTTACAGGCCATGCCGCACTGTCCATTTTTGAGACAAAACATAACTCACATGAGAAACTGTGGAGAGAAAGGCAAACACAGTACAAGATGGAACCATATTGTTTCTGTCTTCACAACGTTTTAAGTAAACAAGGTCTGAAGATCAACACTGACATTGTGTTCCAAGGATGTTTTAATTTCCTGGGTGAAATTAAATTAAGATGAAAATGGAAGACATGGAGAGGAAGGTAAAGGAAAAGATGAGAGAAGGAGGAAAAAAAGGTGAGAACATAGCGCACCAGAGAAGCGGGACAAAGAAGAGATAGAGCAGAAAAACAGGAGATGAGCAGAGGACACAGGAGATATGGGAAGGAGAGAACCAAAGAAGAGACAAGAGGATGAATTACAAGAGAAGAGGAGGCGAGAAAAAAAAAAAGGAGAGAGGAGTCGAGGCATGTGGGTGATGATTGATCATGACTAAGCATTATGCTGCTGGCTGTAAGTGAAACCATTCATCAGGTGACCTGCTGTTCTGTCTGCGCTCCATTCAGGGCTGCTTAATACAAAGTTTCATCACTTAACTTAAGACAGACAACATCAGTTTGAGATCGATTACACACCGACAGTTGACATCAATATCTATCTATGCTAACTCAAGTGCAGATATGCAACTTCTTTTCCTGGGCAGCAAACTAGCAGCAAACAGGGTGCACCTCTTTTCCTTTGAAGGAAACACACAAACACGACTTCCCAGCAAGAACTGCCCATTGGGACATCTTTTCTTTCACATTATTTGCAGTGAGGTGGTTCAATAAAATGTCTATCCATCAATGTGTCTACATCAGTCATGTTCTCCACCTTTATTGGTCAAGGACATGGTGGAATCACACCGATATGCAAAGCAGCCAGACATGCTTTTCCCAAGACACGTCTTTCAGTTTGGGTCCCCATTCAGTTGGATACGTCCAGAGTAAAGTGCACAGGGAGGTGTCCAGAAAGCATCCTAATCAGATACCCCAAACTATTTTTTCTGATCAGCAGAGCTGACTTTCACTGGTCCAAGCTCCTTAAAGCTCCTCATCCTGTTTTCAAGGGTTAGCCAAGGTGCTTAAAGGACGCGTGTCTAAGATTTAGGTGGATCATCCAGCTGTAGCTGGCAAACATTACTGGCTACATCAGCAAACAGTAGCAAGTGTAGCAGGTGGTCTTTAGGTAGATCCATTTACAGAATATGGGAGAAATGGAATTTAATAATCATGTCTTCATAAGTATATTATCACCCTGTACATCAACGGGGGGAGCAGGTGAGGGATATTCGGGTGTTTGCAATCGTCAACCCACTTGATGTCACAAAATCCTAAACACTGGTCCTTTAAAATTATTTTTCTTGCTCGTATTGCAATCGAATACAAAGGCTCATGACTATAGGTGAAGAAGGTCCTGACTGATACATGAGAAGTAGATGAGAATAAATTCCTCTCCTCCCAAAAACAGACAATGTCTGATGTGCCCACTGCTGATGCCACACGCCATGCCTGTAGAAGAAATTTATCATCACTCATGAACAAGACCTGAGCACTCTTAGCTCGTTAACTACAGTCAGCAACTATCCCAATATGTAATCATAAAGAAAACCCTGAGCAGGCAATCCAAAATGTCATGTTACGTTACCACTGGCCTCAGAATTGTAATATTATCCCCGTATTTAAACAGTATTACATCTCTCCTCTCTCTAGGGCAGCTGGCTTTTCACGGTGCCTTCCAGAATGGCCACTTGGAACAATTAGATGTAATTGATTTCCGACATTGTCAGACAACACATTGTCACCACACCATACACTATCTGCTCATTGGCTGTGCCTATAGAACTGGTGACTAAGCACGATTGTTTGTGTTTTTCAGAAATATCTTGTAAAAAAAACAAAAAAACATCCACACCTTAAACCCTCCATTACACACACCATTTTGTGTAATCTATTGGAATTGTTTGACAGCCACAGAAGGCTGTGATTGCTAGAGCAGTCCAGTATCTCTAGGCGTCGTGCTCATAATGCAGCAGACAATTTATGTCCAATGACAACATTCAGTGCCAAATCAGAAAATAGTGCCTGAAATGTAATGCAGCAGAACATAAGAGAATTTGTGCTCCATTACAGATCAATTAATCTTAACTTTATGTGAAAGCACGACTACTACAACCAAGTGTTTCAGTTGTCTAGTCCTAACCATTGTATATGTGGATATTTTAGAAACCCATAATTGAACATTAAATTCAATCCCAGAGATTGCAGAATCATTTTGCACCAACCGTTGACCCCATTTATTTTGCACCTCTATACAGTTGTCATGTTGAATAGTGGTGCATCTCTCCCAAGGGAACTGTCTTTGATCCAAAAGCTGCAGACTGTAGTTTCATGCAATCAATGTCCAAGCTGAAGGGCTTCTGTGAGTTCCCGCTGCTGACAGTTACTGCTCTGCGGCTGTGTAGGGCAGAAAACTGCCGGTTTGCGATGTTGCCTATATGAATGGGTTTAAAGCCTGCTCATGGCAGATATGATGTATAGCTGAGTGTCTTTTGTTGTACAAACCCTGTCTAATGCACCGAGGGGATAGACAATGGAATGAGCAGGGAGGGTTACAACTACAGATTCAGAGCGGAGGGCAAACACTCCTTACTGGAAGAGTCATACATGGTGTATCTTTATATTGTTCCTGCCTGTTTAATGCATATATTTTTCCAATCTTTTACAGAGTGAGACACTTTCAGCACAGGCTAAAGTTTAAAAGGGTAGCAAAAGAAACAAAAGGAGGGAGGCTGGGGGTGTGGAAAAGATGGAAAGACGGGATAAGAGGGAGAGGGAGAGAGGTCTATGGGGACAAACAATACCCAGTGATGGTGTATATTGTCTCTGTTGTCCCTGAGCATGGCAGTTTGATGCATTGCACTGCTGGACCAAAGACAATTGTGCGAATGCGGACAGCCTGGCGTATCTGCATATCGATTACTTGTGGCTGCCATAAATACAGTTTAATGGAACTGTCAGTGTGTGCCATCGCATATTAACTGAGCCTGGAGCTCAGCTGCAGCTGGATGCTGCTGGCAAACAATGCTGGCCACATCTGCATCCAGGTGGAGAACAGCAGGAAGTGTAGCAGATGGTCTGAGGAACCTATACTTGAGACTAGACTTGAATATGGATATGCATGTGAAATATTTTAATTTTAACAATTACACAGTATACCTCCCACATGGTGAATACAAGAACAAGGCTGCTTTAAAATTTGCTTTATTTTCTGCCTATGTCTTGTAAGGAGACACACAGAAGTGGAGGCGGTTTGATGGTGCTTATTATAGCATTACTCTTTTCCATGGCCTCTGCTGGTATTAAGTATACAATGCTTTTCCATTTTCCTAATCAAACCACCAAACCACAGGCTGCCTGGCATGTTGGGATCTGCTGCAAACTCCCAGTCAACTATATTTATCAACCTTTACTCATGACTTAACTCTTTTGTTTGTTTGTCTTTTGGTCAAACTATAATTTCTCATGTCAACAATAAACTATTTTTGCTCAAAGTTAATAGTACTTATTGTTGGTTAGCCCACTGATTTGCTGCTTCATTTTACAATCAGTCTTCTGTAGCAGCAGATTCTTCCAACAATGAATAGAAACGCAGTGCCAACTGCATCTCCTTCATTTCTCCATCTAGCAAAAGGATAGCACCACTCCACTCCATCAGTTAAGTTAATGGTGCTAGTCCTTCTATTGGAATTGCCAAACTTTCAGTTAACTCCTGGAAGTGGATTGTAGTATATGAATTAGTTTTCTGTGTTATTTAAGTGACATTTAATGACCCCCACTGGAGCTGTTGTTTTGCTCTTCTAGGACGTCAATCACTATTTACTGTAGATTCATTCCTCAGAGGATAAACATACTAATTGCCCACATGCTACAAGTAAAGAGGACTAAACAGTCACGTCACACATCTTCACATTTCTGAAATGGACCTGTGAAGTCCTTTTAGACTTATTGAGACCGACAGAAATAATCAGGCCTTAACAACACCAACGGTATATTAACACTGAAAAATTCTTGAACGTGTGATGGTGATTAAAGTACTAGGACTCTGTTAAATAAGCATGACGTATAAATCTAGTGTGTAGGGTGGAAGTGCTGGTTCTGCTGATGGTGTGTGTGTGTGTGTGTGTCTAGAAGCCTGAGGGATTAGCAGGACAATAAAGCTTCTCTCCACTCTTCCCCGAATTGTCCTAAAATGAATACAGCAGATAAGAATTTTGACACAGGGATAAAAATAGAGGCGCCTCTCTTCTAGAAATTATCTCAGTGGATGAGTGAGACTTAATACACCGATTTACACGCAAGCACATGAGTTTAAACACGAAGAGCTGCTCACACACAACACTCCCAACCAATCCTACACCCTGTTAGAGTGTACACATGGACACTCGCACACATCCAAAATCACTCACCATAAAGGCACACAGATTGAACATGCACACCAAAGTAATGTACTAAAATGCAAAAACACAGCAAATCAAAAGTCTTTTAGCAGACAGAGCTGGGCTGCACGAAAGAGAAGAATGATGACGGTTGAAAATGGTAGAATGATATGAGGTTCCCATGTGTGTAAATCCTGTGATTTAGGAACACATTAAACTGAATCAGAACTGACAATAAGGAAAACATCAGCAACAATACCTGAATAGAATGCTATCAATGTACTGTTGTAGTTGTTTGAGTGACTGCCTAACTTTATACATTTGGTCAGGTTACTCCAGTGGTTCCCAATCTAGGGTTGGGACCATTCAAAGAGTCACAGGATTAATCTGAGGGGTCATGGCAGCATTCATGGGGCTGAAAAATTTCAATTCTGCTGCACACACTTATGATGTTTTCTTTTGTCTTATGCCTCTTTGGGCCTTAAACTAATATTTAAACGGTCAATTGTGTAAGAATTAGGACTATCTTTGTGGGCATGAAATGCAATATTCATTAGCATGTTTTTCATTTGTGTATTATTTGAGTATAAGAATTGTTGTGTTTTTGTTGCCTTAAAATGAGCCCTTTATATCTACAGTGAGAGTGGGCCTTCTTCTGTCATGTTGAACTGCCATTTTTGTACAGTACAGTTTGGAAGGAGAGGATGAGACGTAAGAGAGTATTCATTTGGTTGCATTGTGCAATTTCATGCTAGGTGCCATTAAATCCTACAATAATGGACCTTTAAATCACCGGTACTCATAATGTGGTACACTACATTTGTGGATGAAACAGGAAATATTAAGAGGAGAAGTACAGGGAGAAGATCAGGAGTGCCACATTTCCATCAGATTACTACTAATTCTTGAATTGGTTCCATTCAGGATTCAACAACAGTCAACAATAAATGATCTTAATAGCAATCATCCTGCCTCTTGTAAATTTTCTATCTGAAATCAGTCGGCCTATGGTGCTTTCATAATGGTGGTACTCAGAGGGCTGAATATTTTCTGAAGTGGTGTAAAAACTTAGAGAAACACTTGTTTAAATGAAACCACCTGAGAGAATTAGAGGAGAAATGTCTGTTTGGTAGATCTAACAAGTCTAAGACGTACGAATCGTGACTAAAAGCATGTTTCATCTTAATGATATGATGATTTATAATCTTGTGTGTCTCTATCTAAAACTGTAACATGTCAAGTAAGCATTAACTAAAGCTGTGAGATGGAAGTGAAAAGTGCAATATTTCCCCCTGAAATGTGGGGTAGAACTAAGAAAATGGAACGATGGTGCACATATGTTAAAACTGTCAGTCTACACCTGACTGTTTCAATAAGAATGATTAGACATGGTTAATTTCTGTTGACTATGAACTCATCATGTCATCACCGATCCATCTGACTGAATTTGGGATTAGACTAGGTCAGCTTGTCAGCCAGCTGACAGCTTCTCCGCAGGTGAAAATACCAGAGGATTCACTAATGCGATCGGGCGTCATTAGAGTCGGTTTTCTTAGAGATTAGGGAATTATGTGACTGATCAAGAAAAGATAGGATGGGATTATCATGACTAGTGGTGAAGTTATAGAGCACATCTATGAAAAAAGCCAAGCTAATTAAACTAAAACTAAGAAGGAGTTTTCATTTTCTTTAAAGTGTAATAAAACTGTGAAACAGAGTTAAATGTAACAAATATTAATATAATGATAATGTACTACAAATACCATTTTAATTTTTACTACTTTTGACCAGGGTTTGAGTACATATGTATTACATGCCGATATGTCAAGCATTGAGCTGCCCATTCCTAGTTAGATAAGTACAATATCAGTCTGCTCTTTACTGCTCATGTACTGAAGGTTACCCAAAATATGTAAATGTAAAAAAAAACAGCCTGTGAAACAAAGCCAAATCTGCTTCAGGTCTCGACTGTGAATCAAAGCCATCAGATCTTCAGGCTTCATTCAGGACACTGATGTTCTGCTGCTGCGGGCTGCTAATCAGCTGCAACCACATTACTCTCCTCCTTAATAAGGTTTACTGTGCGTCTGCCTTACCAACCCTCACCCACCTCCACACACACACACACACACACACACACACACGCAGACGGAGCCTGCATCATGCAATGCCTTGCAATGTGCGTGCGTTTGTACAAGCTTTTTGTTGTTTCATTGTCGAAAATTTTGTGCTATTGTGGGTGATTATGTGCATGCTTGTGTGTTGCATTTTGCACAGTGTATGTTGTGTGTGTGAAGGCCAGTGTTTGTCATTTAGTTTCTGTCCTAAAAAGCGAGTTTTTGTACAGTTTTGATTGTCATGCTTAGTAGGAACAATCTGTGTGCGTGCAAATCAGAGATAAGGGTTGTATTGCAAAACAGACAGGTGTGTTGATGTAAATGTAGGTCAGTGTCATTGTATGCCTGTGTTGTAAAAGCAGAAATTGTGTGTGTGTGTACAGTATGTAGGTTAATGTTCTTCACTGCGCTGCTGTATTAGTGAGAGGAGGAGCTATTCTCATCAGGAGCATTTTAAAAAGCTAATTGGCTGAGCCAGTAAAGGTCAGGAAGCCCAGCAGGATGCGGACTAATGATCCAGGACTCCTCATTCTGATTTAACCTTTACAAGTCCGAGCACATTTTGGTAACTGAGCTCTAGTTTCAAGGTCCAGCCTCTCCATCAGTTTCAGGATGCATTACATTAGCATTTTTATTCTTGTTGGAAAAAGAAGAGAGTAAGGTAGGTTTTGAACTTGGAGTGGCTAGAAACTACACGGGTGGGGCTGCGAAATAACAAAAAACACATTCTAGCTCAGTAACAGTCAGCTCTGCTAGTGTGCCTTGACTCTATGTAATGAGCGTCATAGAGATGGTGTTTTGTTTTATCCGTTGTTCCTGTGTGTTCATCTCGTCTCTTCAGTCATTCATGTTCCCTCAGACATGATTTTAAGGTGCAGCTGTTCACATGCAGCCTCAGTGGAAGAGCCACATTATGCAAATCAAATGCAGGAGAACAGTTTTGTATAAATCAAAAGAGGTTTTAGTGACTCAGCAGGATAAAACAAAATGTGAATTAATGGCCTGGCTGAAGGTCACGTCAACCTTGTTAAGGAAAGTAGAGCCAGGAAAGAGGAAATGCACTACAGCTGCAACAACACTGAACATTTTATAACTGAAAGCACTGTTTTAAAAAGGTCATACTCTACCTATTCCCAAGTCAAAGTGGACTCCAAAAAGACTATTCTAACTTCTGCATTGTTTTATGTGTTTTATGGATAAAAAGCTCAATACAAAAAGTAATGATTGACCTTGTTTACACTTTAAACTGTCCAGTCAAAGGTTTTACAGATGTCTCTCATAATGGTACCCTCTATGTAAAATGCTGGTCCACAATTGATTTTTCCTCTGCAGTATTGGGACAAAGTGGCAGCAAGTGACTGTGAGCTGTACCCAGATCTCCCAATACATCCTTGATTTTAACAATTTCACAATACCAATGCTAACATGGTGATGTTTGGCAGGTACAGTATTTTTACTATGCTCGCACATGTTAGCATGTTCACCATTAGCATGCTGCTAGCAGCTACAAAAGGATAAAATCTGACAATATTTTATAATATACTTAATACTAAGTGGCGTCGAACTAGATTTGTAATATTCTAGCTGTGATCATTGTCATGCATATTATTTAAAAAGGAGTAACATTAAAAAAAAAAACATTGTAAATGTAAGCGTAATGTAAAGCGCTTTGTTTTAAAACTGAACTCTCAATTCACAGAAGTGAAGAAAAAAAATGAACTAAGAAACACAAATATTCTATCAAATAAGATTTATTTTCCAAAATAAAATCATGACTCATGTCTCTGTAATGCTTATTATAAGAGCATTTTGAAATGTTTTAACCTTGTCAAGAACAGCAATATTATGGACTCAAACCATATGACACATCACAGACTTGAATAAACATGAACAAACAATTAAAAAAAGAAAAGCAAAGTCATTTTTTTGTATTCTCTGGAAGGTTCTACAATTACACTGATATCAATCTATCTAATCTATCTAATGACATCAAACAAACAGAGCCTAACATACAATTGAACTAATTTACAAGAGATTAAGATGACATGGAAATAAAAATGTTATCATCACTAAGGAATAAACATTCCTATGTTGGTGTTTTGACTCAGTCAGCCAGTTGGCCTACCTCGTCCCAAGCAGAGGAAACGGCATGCCAGAGTGCACCTGGACAGCAGAATAAAAACACAATTAATAAGCAATATAAAGACATTACTATGACTATGATTTGTCAACAGATACAAGTGAGCAAATACTGTAGCAAATCTTTAGCAGTGGAGCTCCTCACTCGTGACTGAGAACACAGTTGTAAGCTCAGCTTCACAGTACCTACCATCTCGTTGAAAGCATATTAAAAGACGTGATGTCTGACATATGAACAGTGATGTGTTCACTTAGGGATGTACATACTGAATGCAATCAAACCACTTAGCTTAGGAAAAAAAATGTAAATGAACTTCACAACCAGTGACTATAAATCTTTGAACTGAACTGATTTCCTTCTCCAGCTGCCATCAGTGTCGCATCAGTTATGCTACTAAGAACTGTTTGAAGATGAAGTCCTCTATAGCTTCTCCATCATTTAACACAATCCCCATAACACGTAATGGGCCGTTTTATTAAATCCCAGGCTAAAACTCTTGCAAAGCTACTGTGAGTTGTGGACCGAGGTGCGCTCTGGACCTGCAACCACCCTTGACTGATGCACTTGAACATTACAGCAGTAAAGTAGAAGGTTTAACCACTGGAGGTCAGCAAAATAAGCTGGTGTCAAGTTACTCTTAAAGCTTCCAGGCTTTTACCAGATAGTAAAACAAACATGAGTATAAAAAATTAAATAAATGATACACTATTCCACACAGTGTTTTTCTCAGGAGCAGCTCAACAATAAGCTAAGTACTGACCCTTTTGTATGTAATAAATATGCTGAGCAGACAAACTCTTCTGTCAGTGCATCAAGAGAGATACAAGAGAATCGCGACAAGTGCCGACTTTGCATTTGCCAGTGATTGTGAAGATTTTTTTTTTTATTTGACTCAAATTTCTGCATTGTCAGGGTTTCTGAAGGAAGCCAGCATATGTCTCAGGGCATGCTGGGAGTCAAAATACAGAGAGGAGATGCAAGTGTCAAGGGGAAGAAGTGCTATTTACCACAGGGAATATCGTCAGCACAGCAGATTGTCAGATTGGGCTTTCTGCATGTAGTCACACGTGTTTTCAGAACACACACACGAACACACACACACACACACACAGTATACACACACAGCATATCCTCTAATCTGTCATGTACCAATTTTAGTTTCTATCTTGTATTTTTATCTGTATTTGTGCAGCTGTGTAAAGCACTTTGTAACGCTATAGTTCACAAAAAGCGATTTGTAGATAAATTGTGACCCACTTTGTTTAGCTTTTTTCATTAACACTGTGTAAGTAGATGCACAGTGGAGCACTGGTGTATTGATATCAGGACAAATGCAATGCAATGAAAGCAGCTTGTTGGGTCAAATAGCTCTGGTAACAGGTCTAATTGAATCTGTGTCAGGTTCTCAGTGCAGGTACATCCACCACTGCAAGCAGCAGGATGGAAATCAATATGTCCTCTCTGTATCCACGGATACAGTCTAATTTCACTGAAGGCTTTTCTCTCTCTATGTGTACATGCGCAGGTTAATGAAGGTCACTGTATCATCCTATTAGAAAATTAGAGTGTGTGTGCAAAACAGCGGAGCCTGTGTGTATCATGACTTTGGTTCCACAGAGTGTTATCTTTCTACAATTTGGAGGAAATGATAACTACTCTGAGAAATGATTAAAGCCCTTTGTGAGATCAAATGTTTATATTTTTCTAACAAAACAAAGAATTTTGCTTGACTTGATCTATGATCTACTGAACGTAACACTGGCACAGAATTGTAATGCCACATAATTACAGAAACACAAATCAATAAAATAGCTGACATTCAACAACAAATTCAAATGGGAAAATAACATTTGCTGAAATTGCTTTGCAATGAATTAAAGTGGCTTGTCCATCTACACCAAAAAAGGCGACTTATTTGTTGCTGTTTCAGTTGCTCACTTTGAATCCCAACACTTAAATCATGTGTACATTGTCCACTTCTCTCAAAAAGATACCTCAGTATGTGTGTATACATACCCTGGCCCAGGTCAGGGGTGAGGAGGCTCAGAGTCCTCAGAATTGGAGGAGGCCTGACCAGCGAGGGGGCAGCAACCTTGGGCAGGAGCTTCTCTTCTTTGGGTGTTGGACAGCAGGAGCTGGATGGAGCTGGTTGAGCCATCCTCAGCAGCATCTGAGAACACAGTAAAGGTTTTGTTTTTCTGTTGTCCATAAATGCACAGTGACTGTGTTTCCAAAAACATTTTTAAAAAAGCTGATGTCTTCTCACTTCAGGATCAGCTTTACAGTTTGCCGGGGGTGTCTTGGTCCAGATCAAATCTGAAGGGCTGAGAGAGCTAAAGGTGGGACTGGAGGGGTTGGTAAGAGGTGACTTGTTGGTCAAGGGCCAGGCCATTTCACCACAGCTGAGGGTTTGGCCATTTATCAGAGCACTGAACACGGTGTTCTTACCCTGAAAAGCACACAGCAAGAAACACTTTAGGAGCTTCTGTTCACATATGTTTGTATCATAACATTTTGTCCTCATTCAGTTGACGTACATTGAAATTAGGTCTATTATTATTAATATAACACAGCAGAGATATGGAAATTCGTCAAATTCATCATTCAAATACGCCGCTATTTTTCTATCACTGTGTTGTGTATTTTTCGTATTGTTGTACTGTTATGTAAAGGGAGTTAGGCAAAGTAAGAATTTCATTGCTGCATAAACCATGTTGAAATATTAATGAAAAGCTTTTGATATTAAGCTTGGGTAAATTCACTGTTATGTTTATAAAAACGTATAATTTAAATGATTATGTCATTTATTCATAAATCTAAATATTAGTTTAATTGGTTTACATCAGGTGCTCGCAGTGGAAAAAAGTCGCATGAATCAGCAATCTAAAACACAATACCCTGAGCGTTATATTCCAGAGGTACGTTACGATAAACACTGATACAAAATAAAGTCAACAGAAACCAGACGATACATGGAGTGATGGCAGTGGTAATGTGGATGTGAACAAAGTCTGTGTCAGGTGGTCATACCTGGTAGTGATGGCTGATCACACCGTCTTCAATACACTCCAGGCCGGGAAGCTCCTCCTCTTCAACCTGAGACACCAAGAAATGTCTTGTTTCCAACAAATACTGCAATCACTCTACTGTGTATTAAGTGTAGTAAGTAAGTCTGTTCTAAGTAAGTACTTGCTTCACACTGATTCATTTGTTCATAAACCCACCTACTTCATATGACACTGTGTGTTATATTGCACATTTGGTAATATAATATACTGTAAATGATTTCAGTGCGTGGTACTGCATAAATGAACATAAAATGCCCGTAACCTTAGCCTACGTAGAAGTTTACTGCAGTAGATTAATGACCATGTTACCTCAGATATTGTTCTAGCAGCTGCAGGGTTTCCTCTGATGGCAAATCAAAAAGAAATGAATGCTTTCCTCCATTTCCATCAGCAGAAAATATTTATTGCAAAGACCTCACCATCATTGACGCTACCTTTTAGACCTCCATTTAACATTCAAATTGTGAAGATAAACAGGAAGAGAGATACTGTGAGGGTCTATCAAACCAAGGTTCAGTCTTATCCAATAAATGTTCGAATCAAAGTAATTATTCAGAGCAGTATGATGCAATGTGGGGTTAAAAACGTCTTCATAGAAGAAGATGGGATGAACAGATGTTAAAGAGCACAGGTTTGAAATCACCAGCATGCACTTTACATTGGATATCAAGGATCTAATTTTAATATCAGCTCCATGGTGACGGGATCAATGTCTTATTTTAGAGAGGATTAAAGAACACACTGACACTCTACCTGTGTGTGCAATCTTTCTGATTTCTAATTTCAGAACAGTAGTGGCACACAGCTTCACTATCTTCATGAACAGCATCTCTACAACATGTAAGTAAGACAGCTAGGAAAGCACAAATGTCTGAGCTGGATTATCTGCTTCAAGTCCTTGGGCCCAAACATGATACAGCAAACAAGCATATTTCAGAATCAGTTTGGGAGTTCTTGTACAGTAACTGGGGAAATTGCTATTGTTATTCGTGAGGCTTGACTGTTGCCTTAGTTTGTTCCCTTCATCATTTCATTATTCTGCTGTTGTTGTTCAGTCCAAAGTAAAAGTATATTTTTATTTGTCTTTTTGCCAACTTTTAATCAATATGCAAATACACTTGACAAATAAATCTCTGGTGTTTTTCTAATGCAGTCACGGGCAGTGACACTGTAAAATCTCCTTTCCTATATGTTCAGTTTAACAACCATCCACTCATTAACATAAGAGAGACACAATCTTGTAATCCAATATCCATTAAACAGCCCTAACCCTGATTGGCTGTCATCTTATTTATTGGCCAGCACACAGCTGTGACCTTCCCAACAGTAGGACTATACATTAAGTAGCACTGAACAGCAACCCCCATTTCTGCAAGTGGATGAATGGGTTTGATGTGAGTGTGTACACTGACTGTGTGTGGTGTGGCGCTGCAGTGGGCCTGCAGCACTGACAGTATGGCTGGTAAGTTAAGAGCTATGGACAGCTGAGAATAAAGGCTTTAGAGCTGAAAAAAGCTGAAATTCTCCACAAGCATCCAACCCAGTAACACAGTGTGGACACTAATGTTTGTGTGGCCGCACTGGAACCTGAAAGTTTAACATGGAACAGCAGCAGCTAGCTCTCTCTTCCTCTTTGTGTGTGTGTTTGAAGCACCTTTGGTGAAACGGGCGTGGTTTGTTCAAGCATGTTTTCTGGCTTGGGAGAAGAAGCGTTGTCCTCTTCTACCTCTGGCAGGTCAACCATTCCCTCCCCAAGGTAGAGACTCACTGGGCTGACATGGACACAAAGCTGAATAAAGACAGAAGTACGCAAATTATTTTAATGTGGGTGCATGGAATAAGCATGTATAAATACTAGACATGTTCCTACCTAAAACTGATCTGATACAAATGTATTTAAAATATAAATTTAGCATTAGCAACATCTAATTTTGTTTTAATACTATCATTGTTGCATGTTAAAGCCTTTGTACAATATGAACAAATACATACAGAGAATGATTGCCATAGACTGGTACCAGAACCAGAACCACTGTAATACTGACTTCAGTATTTTATTAATGCTATGAACACATTAACATTTGCTGCCATTCAATTAAAAAACGACTATTTATCATGTCCATGGTACAAATAAATCAGTTTGTGTGCTCACTGCTGCACTGGCTGCAGGGCTGCAGGCCATCCCGTGGCCCTGGCTCAGCAGGACATCGTGGATGTAGATGTCGTTATCAGTGTGTGTGTCACACAGGTAGAGCTGCAGTACATCTCCAGTGTAACAACCCAAAGCGCCCACCAGGGAGCGATCAGAGCACAGCTTCTTGAAAGAAGCCGTCGCCTCAGGAGTCCAGCTACCCTGCAAGAGGAAGACCGCAACGCTCTTAAAACAGAAAACCCGACGGTACCCGAATATTTCACAACACATTCATCTTGGCAGTTTTAATTTAATCGCGTACAGTTTGCAAAAGCAAGAATGTGAGCAGCTGCAAGTAGCAAGATGAAAGTATAGTACTCTTTCACTACTTATTTGTTTAAAAATATAGTACTCCACCATTGTTTGGTGCTTTTATTAATCACGAAGGGGACAGCTGGCCAGGAAGAAAGAAAAATAATCCAATACTGATGCTGTGGAGTTTCACAAGCCAAAGACTAATCTAAAATATATACTACACGAACAATCAGCCAAATAGTGATGCATGAAGGAACATAACATTCTAAAACAAGATGGATGCTTACCAGTTACCACTGTGATATTAACAAGAAGATTGTACAGACCTTAGCAGGATTTGCCATGCAACTGTAAATATATCATCAGATATGCCATTGGACTCACAGAGGTAGGTTTAATTCCAGCAAGTGATGAAGGAACAGCTTGTGCAGGAAGAATCGAATAACACAACCTGAGAAACAGAGAAATGTAGAGAGCTCAGCAGATCACAGACACTGACTGTATCAGTAAGGTTAGTTGTATTGTTTAACTGTTCAAATGTTTGAGATGCCCATACTTGAGGAACTTGAGGTTGGCACTCTGTACAACAGTCAAAGCACCATAGTCGACGTAATACACCTCGACCTGAGTGGGGCTGACGATCTGATGGATCACCACTCGATAGAACCACATTCCTTTGGGTGACACGCAACAGACCTGACCCCGCCGGACAAAGCGGTCAGGGAGGTGGTATCGCTCTGACACCTCAGGAACTTTGTAACATCGTCTAGAGGAGGTAAGAGGAGAGGAAGAGAGAAACAATCGGACCTCACATTACTGCGTTGGGTTTTACGGTTTCTTTCAGACCATTCAGAGAATGATCTGGCCTTTTCAAATACTTCTTTTCACTACTGCAGACTGAATAACAGTTGTGTCAGGTGTCTCATTCAGTTTCTTTTCTCTTCTTTAAAAAAAAAAAAAAAATCTCCAAATTTCAGAGAAACATTTAGGGAAATACATTTCAAAGATGTTGGTCAAGCTCATCGACAAAGTGTATTCTGCTTCATTAGTGTGCCAGACTTGATGAAATGGTAAATGCAAAGGGAAATTATGCATTTTTTTACTGATTACACTGCAATGTAGCTGGCACAATGGGAACAGGAAGCATTAGTACATTATCTTATGTCCACCACCTCATCTTAAACATCATGTCCTCCAGAGCTTGGACCCCATCACGCTCGCAGAAGTGGATGTGGAAATGTCCGGGCGACTCCACATGTTCCACCAGGACTTCTACCAGCTCTCGAGCACTACGGCACGTCGGCTTTTGGAGACGTTGACTCTGCATGGCATCCACGGGTACCGTAGACCTGTAATGCATCTGAATGACAGGGCAGATTTCAGACGTACATGCGGACAAGAAAGGCAAATTGAGAGAGGTGAGCGATATGTAGCAGTGTTACTCGGTATTATTATTCTTCAGCACTTCTAACAACTATTGCCAGGTTTCAGGGTTGATAAAAGGTACACAGATAATGGCACTGACATCTGCTTATTCTAGCCTCTCGTTTAAAGGCTGTTCTTCAATCCAATGTGTTAACATGAAGGAAAAGATGTTGACGAACCAATATGGTGTTGGAATTGTCACCAGCCTCTAGCTCCTCTTTCTTGTCATACTCTCCGACATCACCAACGTCTCCTTCCAGTTCACCTTCCCAAGGAGACTCTCCATAATTTAAGTGGTAGCTCTGAAATGGCTGCTGCACACGGTTATCAAAACTCTCAGTCTCCTTTGAGCCTACAAAGTAGAAAAAGGAGAAAAGGAAATAAAGTTCTTGCTTGGTTGCTTTCTTTTGTGATATCTTGCACACCGCCATTAATTACAATCTATCACTGATTAGAAGATTTATTGATTGCAGAAACAAAGCCAGACTGGTGCCCTTGTGGGAAACTGGCAGCGGATAAACAACTCTAGGAGGAGAAAATGGGATACTTAAATTTCAAGAGCACCTTCATACACATATAATTTATATTTACAGGCAACATTAACCAGTGACAGTAAACAGTAAAACGCTGTATTAACTATCAATGTCCAATATTTTCCACAATTTTTCAACCAATTGTGTCTGATGATGCAAATAAAAACAGTAATATAGTTCCAGTATACATTTTGTATATAAAAACTATGAAATACCTAGCGTTGAAGTAACTGGGATAATCAACAGTTGGTACAGTTGGTATTTGAACATATGCACTTACACACCTGATTGTGTAATGTCACTATCCTGTATGTCCGTGACTATCCAGTGCAGTCCATTGTCACGCCCTGCAGGTTCAAGGTGGAAGGTGTCACTCATGGCACTGACCAGTTCGGTGACACTGACAAAACCGGTCTGTAGCAGTGGCAAGTCCTCACCGAAAAGCCTCTGAGGAGCAACAAAAAAAAAAAAAAAAAGAGAAGGTGAGTGGAGCAACTTTCTAGATCAGTAGGGTGCTCAAAAAAAGAAAGAAACAAAACCAAAGCAGTGAAGTGAATGTTTTTTGTATTTAGCTGATCAGGAGAGACCATCCAGTTTCTTAAGTGAATGAGTTCATAAGCTCCCAGCCCTGTGACTAATTTGTCTTAAATGCTCATGTGATGCTGTGGAGACGAACAGAAGCACTGCATTTTCTTTTACCTTGTACTCAGCAGGCAGATCATGAACTGATAATCCACCACTGGTCTGACCTACAACCTGCAGAAAGTCAGGAACACATGAAGGCTTTTATTACAAGATTTGTAACCATGTGTTTTCGTTATCTTCTGTACAACAATCATTCTTGCCATGAAAAAACAAAGCATATTGCAAGCTTGTAGCCACTAGTGACACTAAGACATCTGTTTAGAACTAGCAGGAAGTTTAACCTTTCGTAGCTTGTCCTTCAGCTCCTGATTTATAGTGCCAGCAACGCCATTCTCCACAATCTGCTGGCGAAGCTCCTCTTCCAGCTGACAGTATGTGGAGTTTGAGGAGGAGGAATAAAAGACAATTATATGTAAGGTGAATCATTTTAAACAAAGTCTCTTTGGCCTCATTTTACATTATTGTGTTCCTTGATCTTAGCAACAAGACAAAGTGCAGGTCCTACATATTTTTTTGTTTGTTTGTTTTAAATGAGAACAAACCTTGAGGAAACGTTTCTGAAAGAATTGACCATCCTGGCAAAGCTCTAGGTCCGCTTCCTGGTTCTTGTTACTGATATCCGTTGACTCTTTAGGGACAGGGCCCAAGGCAGACAAAGGACTCCCTTGGACTTCAGTTGACCACAATGATATTTCAAAAATTAATAGTTATCCAATCTCAAAAAAGCAGAGCAGATATGCAACCAAAAGACAACATTGGATATTGATTGCTTTTTGAAACACACTGTAGGAAGATGTTCAAAATGTGGAAATGCACCAAGTGTCTCCACAAACTGATGGCTACCACCTCCTTTAATAACACACCTGGAGAATTTGTTGGTGTTTGAGCTCTGTTGCTCTTTGGTGGACTAAAAGGTCTTAACAGCGGCCTGGGCAGCATATGTTCCCTCAGAGTCAAAACTGAGCCGAGCCTGCCCTGCTGGATAAGGACCAGGTCTGCTGCTGCTTCCAGCATCTCTCCAGTGGAGTAGAAGCCGTAGTTTTGGACGCGCAGCGGACGGCCAAAGCAGTGCAGGAAGGAGGTCTCCAAGTCCGATAACCGGAGTGGACCCTGGGAGAGCAGCTGTATCATTACTTGAAACAAGACAACATTTTGTACTAACAGATCATGATGCACGATTGTGTTTGATAAACAAATAAAAGACCCATACAGAACAGTCAGTCAGACCTATACCGTAGTTCTGTGATTAAGCTAGCAGTTTTTTGAAGAGTGCATTGCAAACAAAAAAAACAAGACAATAATTCTTCAAAACATTGATTTGCCATTTTGATTTGTTCTGTTTCAAGGGGAAGGAGGACTGGCTTAGATTGTAAGGTTCTGGTGCTCAATTTCAGTCCAGTTCCAGTTCAGTCCACCTTATTATGAAGGATACACACGCTTAGTGCAGTGACGACAACTGCATGACTACTATACCATCATGTGGTCATGTGATGCCTACTGCATTGTGAAGCTCATTCCCATCACCATGATTACCTCGTGGGGTCAGACTGGTGTCATTCCATTGCAATGTGTGTGAGATCTCTTACTCTTCCCATCATTATAACGCCGTTATTTGACAAAAAAATGCGGCGCGTTACTATAATTGAAGGCGGCTGTTATTCATCAGACCCACAGAATCTCTAAACCGAGCGGCAAAGATTTTTCTTGTTCCTCCTTCCTTGAGGGGGTGAGGGGGCACGAGCCAATCGCATAAATGATGACGATTTATCATAAATAACTGAACACACACATGTATTTTAAGTTAGGGTTTAGGGTTAATAGTTACTTTCCAAAATAACGAGTTACACTTATAATTTGTAACTCAGTAACTACTTTAGTTACTTTCTGGGAGAAGTAACTATTAAGTGTAACTCGTCACTTTTTTAGTAAACTTTTAGTAAACTTTAGTAAACTTTTTGAGAAACTTGACCAACACTGCTGGTTGCTATGGTTGCAAATTAACTAGTGACGCAGCCTTTTTATTTATTTATTTATTCTACATGTGGTCCAGGTGGCGCACACGGTAATGATATTTCACGTAGCTATTTTTATTAATTTTTTTTCTTAACTTTTTCTTCCCAAGATTTCATCCCTGTGTTAACATGATTGAAGCTTAAGAGGAGGAGAAACCATCTGGGTTATTAGGCTGTCTGTAGTGAGCTAGTTGGAGTTACTAACTGGGTTGAGCCAGAGCAACAAAAGGCTGCTATCCACTAGCAACTGGAACACACTTACAGCAGCATGCTACGCTCACTTCATCTGGAAGTGAAAAATAAAAGCAAAGGTTTTATTTTAATTAGACTCAGCCGTATCGATCACCATGATCTAAATATTGGAATTATTCTCCTCCTCAGTTCTTTGTTTATTTGGCCTACTTTAACCCTCTGAAGATGATGGTGGATCATCTGGGTTTAACACTACTTTAAAGGCTGTTAGCTCAGGTTTTAAGTAAGTGGTGGAGCCAGTGTTAAATTAAATTAATAATTGCACTGAATCTATGGAAACATGTCATGTTATTATACTGGGAATGTTTTTCACCACGAGGACCCCTCAATGATTTCTTGTAGTATTTGCTTTGCTGTCAGACAGCTGTTGGAAGTTCTAAACTTAGCACTGAATTGAAAAGTTATCTGACAGTGAATGTTGAGTGTGTCATGTGTAAGATTCTACATATTCATTTCATGTTTTAATCATGAAATGAATATTTGTTGTTAATGGGTGAACCAGTTGTAATGTAGCTTAAAGAACGAATGCATGAATCCATGAATTCTCAGTCGCCAGTGACTGTGAAGGACAAAAAAAATGAGTCAATTGCAGAAAGAACTAAATATTTGAATAAATATTATATTTTTATATTCAGTTAGGATACTATCAGCTAAATTCAAATCCTGAGATCATCTTATGTTTCTATAATGTCATCTTAAATCAGAATAAGACACAGACAGAGGAAGTTTCTGTAAAAAGGCCCAAGAACTACAAAAACCATGAAATATAACAATATCTGAACTCTGAACTTTTTGTGTTTTTTTTGTTTTTTTTTGTGTTTTTTTTTTGTGTGGGAACCAGAGCACCTGGAGAAAACCCACAAAGCTTGATGTTAGCTTAGTCCTCCCTCCTCCTCTTCCACCTCTCTGGTTTCCTCAACCCCAGAAAGTGCCGGGTTCTCTTCCAGACAGATGGTGGTGGTGCTGTCCTGTCTGGAAGAGTTCCCTGAGCCTCTCTCTGGGGTTCGAGAGCCAGTGCAGGACTGGTGGTCTCCTGCTGCTCTTCCTGCTTCTCAGCCACTTCAGCCTCCTTCGGTGGTTGGTTGTCATCACGGCTGGTGATTTTTTGGAGAGCCTCTCTCTCAGCTTTGAGCTCAGTGGACAGCTTGAGGTTGAGTGACACCTGAACACTGAGCTGAGTGTTCAGCTCTTCCAGCTCTCTCTCAAAAATCTTCTCACTTTTAAGGGCATTTTGTTTCAGGACAGTCATCTCCTCCTCCATCTTTTGACGGAGGACTTCCTGCTCAGCCCTCAAGTTCTGGATCTTATGGAAGCCCTCGGACACTGAGACTGCGTGAGCCTTGACTTCATTGTCAAGCTCACTCTGGAGGTTGTCGGCCTGCTGCTTGACCGCGATGACTTCGGTTTCATACTTCTGGGTACTCTCACTGTGTGAAATGCACAGCTTGTCCATTTCTTGCTGGATCATCTTGTTTTTCTTCTTCTCTGCACCCAGCTCTGCAGAGAATTTGCCCTGGCTCTGTTCGTGTGCCTCCTGGAGCTCTTCATACTTTTTCTGCAGGAGTTTCTTCTGCTCAACTTCCCTCTCGAGGTCAGACCTAAGGGCATCAGCCTGACCTCTGAGTTTGGGAACATCATTTTCGTACCTTGCATTGAGCACTTTGTACGAAATCCGGAGTCGCTCCAGTTCCTGCTGGAGAAGTTTGTTGTTGTTCTTCTCCGCCTGAAGGTCACTGGTAAACTTCTCCTCATTAATGATGTGAGCCACCTGCAGCTCTTCGTAGTCCACCTGCAAGAGTTTTTCTTCTTCTTTCTCTTGGTGGTGTCTCTGACCTGGTTGGCAATCTTTGCGGTGCTGAGAGTTTCTGGATCGGTGTACTTCTTCAGTCTCTCTAGCTCACGCCTGTCTCTTTTTCCTTGTTGATGAACATCTCCTTTAAGGATTTCTGTCTCTTCAGCTGTTCTTTTGTTTCCTCCAACTCTTGGTTGAGTTGGCAGCTGGTTTCACAAGAGCAGCCGCGTACGGTTGTCTGCTCTTCATCGCTCCTCTGGTCACCTCTGGGGTTCCTCGGGCGCTGCATTTTCTTTGGCTGGTAGAGTCAGTCACAAAGTAATGCTTGTAGGTTGCAGATGTAGATCTCTAACGAACAGATGTATTCTGGATCGTTTGTCTTTTGCAAATTGTCTTTTCTTGCTCTCTCACTGTGGATTCACGTTTTGAAAGGTCTGAAATGATCTGACTGACTGAAGAGCCGTGGCCTTATATACAGTTCTGATGATGTCACGATGCATGTGACTTTGATGTGTGGTTTTGCTCTGATCAGTACAGTTCCATTAATCCCGCCCCTTTTTTCTCTGATTTGTTTCCATTCTAAGTCACATGGTGTAATTCAAATGTAAACACATGGTAGCACTGCCAATATGGCAGCAACCAGAGCCACCACACTCTTCAGAAACCTATAGGTGACGTCACGGATACTACATCCATTGTATACTGTCTATGGTCTGCCTCAGAGTACGATGCTGGTCTGCACCATTGTGCAAGATCATTCAGTTATTTATATACACGGTAAATCAAAGACACATGAATGAGCAAATAAAAAAATGTCCTAAGAAATATTTACTGTTTAGTTTCTCCTCGTTTGGTTTAAAATCTGCGACTGCACTGCTTCATTATTTACACTCATCACGACCCTACCAAAGAGTCCTGGACTAATTTATCTGGCTCTAGACAGTCAGTTAGATTGTGGTCATTTTATTAAATACAAGTTTATTTCAGAATATATATAGTCAGAAGGCAAATATGAACCAATAATAAAGCTGATGAAACTAGATTTGACACTGGGCCTCTGTAAAAATCAAAAACAATACAGGCCACAACATTAATGTTGGACCCACCAAGGTTGATGGTCCAAGCGCAGTTGTTGAAACAACCCAAACACTGATGTAGAAATGGCCTTTTAATGTGAATTTCTGCTACTTCACTGCTGGGCATTGATAGGAATAACGGCATTATAAATAATGGCGTTAGTAACAGCGTTACTTTTTTTCAGTAACAAGTAATCTAACTGATAACTCCTCCCATCATTATAACGCCATTATCGTTACTGCCAAAAATGCAGTGTGTTGACGACACAGGAAATTCACGTGAGTCAACGAGAAACAGGAATGGCG
This sequence comes from Nibea albiflora, assembly GCA_014281875.1. NCBI lineage: Eukaryota > Metazoa > Chordata > Actinopteri > Sciaenidae > Nibea > Nibea albiflora. The sequence goes on along the minus strand of CM024792.1, from coordinate 8,634,327 downwards.
AGCCGAAATTAACTAATGACGCAGCCTTTTTATTTATTTATTTATTTATTCTACATGTGGTCCAGGTGGCGCACACGGTAATGATATTTCACGTAGCTATTTTTATTAATTTTTTTTTCTTAACTTTTTCTTCCCAAGATTTCATCCCTGTGTTAACATGATTGAAGCTTAAGAGGAGGAGAAACCATCTGGGTTATTAGGCTGTCTGTAGTGAGCTAGTGGAGTTACTAACTGGGTTGAGCCAGAGCAACAAAAGGCTGCTATCCACTAGCAACTGGAACACACTTACAGCAGCATGCTACGCTCACTTCATCTGGAAGTGAAAAATAAAAGCAAAGGTTTTATTTTAATTAGACTCAGCCGTACGATCACCATGATCTAAATATTGGAATTATTCTCCTCCTCAGTTCTTTGTTTATTTGGCCTACTTTAACCCTCTGAAGATGATGGTGGATCATCTGGCTTTAACACTACTTTAAAGGCTGTTAGCTCAGGTTTTAAGTAAGTGGTGGAGCCAGTGTTAAATTAAATTAATATTGCACTGAATCTATGGAAACATGTCATGTTATTATACTGGGAATGTTTTTCACCACGAGGACCCCTCAATGATTTCTTGTAGTATTGCTTGCTGTCAGACAGCTGTTGGAAGTTCTAAACTTAGCAACTGAATTGAAAAGTTATCTGACAGTGAATGTTGAGTGTGTCATGTGTAAGATTCTACATATTCATTCATGTTTTAATCATGAAATGAATATTTGTTGTTAATGGTGAACCAGTTGTAATGTAGCTTAAAGAACGAATGCATGAATCCATGAATTCTCAGTCGCCAGTGACTGTGAAGGACAAAAAAAAATGAGTCAATTGCAGAAAGAACTAAATATTTGAATAAATATTATATTTTTATATTCAGTTAGGATACTATCAGCTAAATTCAAATCCTGAGATCATCTTATGTTTCTATAATGTCATCTTAAATCAGAATAAGACACAGACAGAGGAAGTTTCTGTAAAAGGCCCAAGAACTACAAAAACCATGAAATATAACAATATCTGAACTCCTGAACTTTTTGTGTTTTTTTTTTTTTTTTTTTTTTTTGTGTTTTTTTTTTGTGTGGGAACCAGAGCACCTGGAGAAAACCCACAAAGCTGATGTTAGCTTAGTCCTCCCTCCTCCTCTTCCACCTCTCTGGTTTCCTCAACCCCAGAAAGTGCCGGGTTCTCTTCAGACAGATGGTGGTGGTGCTGTCCTGTCTGGAAGAGTTCCCTGAGCCTCTCTCTGGGGTTCGAGAGCCAGTGCAGGACTGGTGGTCTCCTGCTGCTCTTCTGCTTCTCAGCCACTTCAGCCTCCTTCGGTGGTTGGTTGTCATCACGGCTGGTGATTTTTTGGAGAGCCTCTCTCTCAGCTTTGAGCTCAGTGGACAGCTTGAGGTTGAGTGACACCTGAACACTGAGCTGAGTGTTCAGCTCTTCCAGCTCTCTCTCAAAAATCTTCTCACTTTTAAGGGCATTTTGCTTCAGGACAGTCATCTCCTCCTCCATCTTTTGACGGAGGGCTTCCTGCTCAGCCCTCAAGTTCTGGATCTTATGGAAGCCCTCGGACACTGAGACTGCGTGAGCCTTGACTTCATTGTCAAGCTCACTCTGGAGGGTGTCGGCCTGCTGCTTGACCGCGATGACTTCGGTTTCATACTTCTGGGTACTCTCACTGTGTGAAATGCACAGCTTGTCCATTTCTTGCTGGATCATCTTGTTTTTCTTCTTCTCTGCACCCAGCTCTGCAGAGAATTTGCCCTGGCTCTGTTCGTGTGCCTCCTGGAGCTCTTCATACTTTTTCTGCAGGAGTTTCTTCTGCTCAACTTCCCTCTCGAGGTCAGACCTAAGGGCATCAGCCTGACCTCTGAGTTGGGAACATCATTTTCGTACCTTGCATTGAGCACTTTGTACGAAATCCGGAGTCGCTCCAGTTCCTGCTGGAGAAGTTTGTTGTTGTTCTTCTCCGCCTGAAGGTCACTGGTAAACTTCTCCTCATTAATGATGTGAGCCACCTGCAGCTCTTCGTAGTCCACCTGCAAGAGTTTCTTCTTCTTTCTCTTGGTGGTGTCTCTGACCTGGTTGGCAATCTTGCGGTGCTGAGAGTTTCTGGATCGGTGTACTTCTTCAGTCTCTCTAGCTCACGCCTTGTCTCTTTTTCCTTGTTGATGAACATCTCCTTTAAGGATTTCTGTCTCTTCAGCTGTGCTTTTGTTTCCTCCAACTCTTGGTTGAGTTGGCAGCTGGTTTCACAAGAGCAGCCGCGTACGGTTGTCTGCTCTTCATCGCTCCTCTGGTCACCTCTGGGGTTCCTCGGGCGCTGCATTTTCTTTGGCTGGTAGAGTCAGTCACAAAGTAATGCTTGTAGGTTGCAGATGTAGATCTCTAACGAACAGATGTATTCTGGATCGTTTGCCTTTTGCAAATTGTCTTTTCTCGCTCTCTCACTGTGGATTCACGTTTTGAAAGGTCTGAAATGATCTGACTGACTGAAGAGCCGTGGCCTTATATACAGTTCTGATGATGTCACGATGCATGTGACTTTGATGTGTGGTTTTGCTCTGATCAGTACAGTTCCATTTCTCCCGCCCCTTTTTTCTCTGATTTGTTTCCATTCTAAGTCACATGGTGTAATTCAAATGTAAACACATGGTAGCACTGCCAATATGGCGGCAACCAGAGCCACCACACTCTTCAGAAACCTGTAGGTGACGTCACGGATACTACATCCATTGTATACTGTCTATGGTCTGCCTCAGAGTACGATGCTGGTCTGCACCATTGTGCAAGATCATTCAGTTATTTATATACACGGTAAACCAAAGACACATGAATGAGCAAATAAAAAAATGTCCTAAGAAATATTTACTGTTTAGTTTCTCCTCGTTTGGTTTAAAATCTGCGACTGCACTGCTTCATTATTTACACTCATCACGACCCTACCAAAGAGTCCTGGACTAATTTATCTGGCTCTAGACAGTCAGTTAGATTGTGGTCATTTTATTAAATACAAGTTTATTTCAGAATATATATAGTCAGAAGGCAAATATGAACCAATAATAAAGCTGATGAAACTAGATTTGACACTGGGCCTCTGTAAAAATCAAAAACAATACAGGCCACAACATTAATGTTGGACCCACCAAGGTTGATGGTCCAAGCGCAGTTGTTGAAACAACCCAAACACTGATGTAGAAATGGCCTTTTAATGTGAATTTCTGCTACTTCACTGCTGGGCATTGATAGGAATAACGGCATTATAAATAATGGCGTTAGTAACAGCGTTACTTTTTTTCAGTAACAAGTAATCTAACTGATAACTCCTCCCATCATTATAACGCCATTATCGTTACTGCCAAAAATGCAGTGTGTTGACGACACAGGAAATTCACGTGAGTCAACGAGAAACAGGAATGATGAGCCGAATAGTCCAAAAGTAGCCTTCTTTAAATGGAAATATACTATAGTATATATCATAAATAACTGAACACACATGTATTTTAAGTTCTGTTTAAAGAGGGATGGAGGTGGCGTCCAAATTCTTTGATACATTTGAACATTTAAAAAATTACTTGAAAGCAACGCAATAGTTACTTTCCAAAGGAACTAGTTACTGTAACTCAGTAACTACTTTAGTTACTTTCTGGGAGCAACTAGTAACTGTAACTTGTTACTGGAGATCTGTCACATACACGCCACACTCTGCCTCTGATTTTGGTGAGAAACAATGAATGAATGTTAAAATAACTGTTTCAGGTTATACCTTGGAGAGCAGTGTGCGGAGCTGTGTCCTCAGCTGGGCAGGGAGAGCCGGAGGAGCACGACTTCTTCTGGGAAGGACCACAGAGGGGTACCGGGAACTGTCGCGGGGCGAGAAGTAGCTGACACCTCCCCTCCTGGTTTCTCTTCTGACCTCTTTCTTTGGTATGCGCTGATGAGCCACCAGCTCCTCGATGTTTTGTGTGGACTCAGTGCCAACAGCTATGACGATGGACATATAAAGGTGAGACAGGAAAAATAATGACTGAGAAAGTATTAAAATATAAATACATTCTCAAATGAACAGAGGGGACCTTACCCTTTAAGAATACGCTGCCATCTGGCCTGAAGTTAAGTGACACCACATCAGGCATCTCCTTCAGCATATCCATGATGTTTCTGAAGCCCAAGAGTTTCAGGGGCATGCGATACCCCAACATGGCAATATAGTCTCGCATGAGCTGCTCAGGCTCCAAGCACATCTTAGATGAAATGAGCAAGGAACGAACATCCTTCTTCAGCTTTGCCAAAACTTCTTCCTGGTTCATCTTGTCTGCTGACATCTGGAGTACACAGCAAGAAGACAGATGGAGCAAAACATACAGTACATCCTGAACCCAACCATGTGGTTTGAACACCAGAGAGGAGGCACAGTAACACAAATACTGGAGTATTTGCTGCTATGACTCAGCCAAAAAAATTAGTTTTAACACACACACACACACAGTCAAATCTGGATTCGTCTTCATAAAATCATTTTTAATGGATAAAAATGTCAGAAGATGTCTGACAATTGAGGTCATGACATCAAATCGGCCATTTTAAATTGTTAAATTTGCACCATGCATGCACTTTGATTGGTGAACACACTCTTGCGTCAGGGTTCATGCTTTCATACTTTATATTAAAAAATTAAAAAACATGCAATGTTTTCCACACAATGTGACCAGTTTTAGCTTATATCACCTGTAAATTTTACAAGGTAAGATATAAATGGCTTTAAGTTTTGGAGAGAGGACTGCAAATATATTTTGAACAGATGATGACACGTGTGAACGTGCATTCAGCCCGCAGACATTGTGACTTGTGCATGCATAAAGAAGTCACCACTCCAAGAGTACGCTCTTATTCCTCAAGTTGTTATTTTATATTTTGTTATATTGTTTTAAACAGTTTTTTTTAAAAATATATATTATTTGCATTGAATTCCTCAATGGCCAAGTCGGTGTAAAAGTTATTTATCAGACAGATGTCAGAATGAATGAACAAATGTTAAAAACAAAAACAGGGAAAATACTAATGTTTGACTGTGTTCATTGAGTTTAACATTGTAGGTCAGGGGTGTCCAAACTGTTCCACAAAGGGCCGGTGTGGCTGCAGGTTTTTGTTCCAACCAACCAAGAGCACACAGTTTGACCAATCAACTCTCCGAAGACTGAGATCAGTTGATTAAATGAGTCAAGTCTGGTATGCTGCTGCCTGGTTGGAAGGAAAACCTGCAGCCACATCGGGCCTTTGTGGAACAGTTTGGGCACGCCTGTTGTAGCTGCTTCTTTACTTTTCTGTTGCTATTTAACTGAGTTTTGGTGAGTTTAAACGCCACAGTGGCTGCCCAGGCACTGGGTGTGGTTTATTGTGATTGACATATCACGACGGCTATGTTACTGCTGGAGTGAAATAAAGCTCTGAGGTTGCACCATGCATGCACGGCTCTTAACATTTCATGTCCCTTACATTACAGAGTCAACTAGAAAATTCCCGCAGAAATTTTGGAAGTGCCGAGTGGGCTGTTGCCGGGGTTTTGTACTGAAAAAGCACATCTCAAATAGTAATATTTACACACGTGACCAGCTGGCGCTAACGCGCCGTGCTAAGCCACTAATTCTAGCATCAGCTGCTAATGTTAGCAAATATCATGTCTTTAATACAATGAGCAGCTAGTGCTAACACCCTAGCTGCTCATGTGCAGAACGTCCTAAATGAGCTGAACCTAATGATCTAATTTTTATTTCTGTAGTACAAAATTTGTGAAAGTTGTTAGGTGTGTGTGTGTTTGTCTTGTCTTGTCTGTCTGTGTGTGTGTACTTGTCTGTGTTACTGTCTGGCAGTTAGTGCAGCAGTTTGAATTTCAGTTGGAAGGCAGAGAGAGAGAGAAAATGCTGAGACCACGCCTCGAACAGGAAGGATATCTGGCCAAACCGTATTTCCAATCATTGAACCGACTTAAGTTTGGGCATCTAGAGACTTCCCTGATCGTCTAGATATGCAGTTTGTGTGTAAAATGAAGAAATACGACCTATTAAAATCGATTCAAAGAAAGGTTACTTCCGCCTTCCTCTGGTGGCCCGTTCGGTCTGCATTAATTGCCGAAAAGGGGCGGAAAATTAATAATAATTCATTTCCGCAAAAAATCGTGTCGCAGGCACTCGGCACTAATAAACCTTCCCGCAGTAACACACGTACACCGTAAACATGAAATCAAGCCAAGGTGCTTTGCTACTAAGCTCCGGACAGACACATGGCCGCCAAGCGCACCTGACTGAGCTCTGAATTAGCAAACCTTTAGCTAGCCTCCACCTTAGAGAAACTTTCCAATTGAATGCCGCTGACTGACCGTGTCTTCACGGAGAGTCTTCAAGAGCCTTGTCTAATAAAAACTGCTTCAAAAGTACTGTGAACGTACCGTTTACTGAAGTCTTCAATATCTTAGCCGCATCCTCCCACAGTATCTGAACCGTCCTCAAGCTCCGCTCGTCCTCGTCTGTTGCTAGCAGATCGCTGGACACATCGCACTGGCGCAAAAGAAAAAACAGCTTTTGCAAAATGCAACCTAACTTCTCCCAAGCCTCTGCTCAGATACAGCTTTCAATGAATAAAGACACAAAGCAATTTCTTTCAGTTAGCTGTTGGACTGTCAATCGGTAATCTACGGATTATCCTTATCCTGTTTCTACACGTGGTTTTCTTGTGCTAATATGTAGCCGTAAACTCATTTGCTAACTTATGCTGCAGACCTAATCTGGTCCGGACTAAATTCTGTTCACAGTTTCATGTTGAAATCAGTTTAAAAAGTGCCCTTTTCACGGATCATCTCCTTTGAAAGTAGCATCATGTGTGTCAGACTCTCAGCTGAGGGAGTACATAGGCTATATAGTTGGTGTATAGTTGTTCAACAATGAAATCTATCCCGGCGTCAAAGTCGTACTTTCGCCGGTAAAGCAACCTGACTCTCAATATTCTGCTTAAATGTCTCTCTGTGATGATTGTTCCTTGCAATGCCAGGCTTTTCAGAATTTCTTTATAGCTCATTCCCAGCCTAAAATACAATCCTATAATACTGTCCCTGTCCATCGTATAGCTTTTGCCCCTCTAATGCCGCTACCTTAGACCGTGCGCTCGATTTGCCGAATGATATTAATATTATTAATTAGCATTTCGTGCGCACGTTATAGCTATATTGTGGCCACAATTTATTTATTTATTTTTTTTTTTTACCATGTCACTAGAGGGGCTCCGTAGTAATCTTATTCCTACTTATTCCTATCTACTCTGTTGCCCATAAAGTTGGAATAAAATATTTTTTTACCTCTTCTCATGAAACGATGTAACAAAGTGATTTATTCTTGATAAAGTGTATCTTCTCAAAACGTCATGATCCATCTCTTCAGACTCTCAAACATATCACAGTGAAAATGAAACCACAATTAACCTGATGTGTATAAATAGGAATAAAGAGAGGAATGTGGCAGAAAACAAAATTATTCCAACTTTATGGGAAACACTGTGTCTTGTTCCCCACAGCATCTGATGCCCATTAACCACAAGTAACTTGTCCCCCAGTTCAGTCAGGGATTGTAGTTCTTAATCAGAGTGCCTGGCTTTGCACACAATTTGATGTGAGACTTTCACAGCAGAGGAGCATGTGAGCCACATAATTAGTTTTCAGTTTAATTAGGGATGCGTTAGGGAGGATACTGTCAGTGTTTTCCTGTAAAACCAGAGAAAGGCTACATCAGCTCTTTGGAAAGGAGAGGCCTGAGTCTGCACATTCCCACTGAAGACACACTCCCAGACTTCCACCGACAAGCTTTTTCATATGCGACTGGTTTTACCAGGAAAGAAACACAATATAAAGAAATGGACCCAGATTAAAAGATTTAGGGATATAAAGGTTTTCATGCAATATGTCTGCATGATATATATTTTATATGACACTCGAATATCATGTTCTCTTTCCAAGCTGTAACAACTAAAAAAGAGAAACAAAAACTTGATATTGCCACAATTCTTTAGACTTTAGACTTATATACCTATATATATATATATATATATATATATATATATATATATATATATATATATATATATATATATATATACACATTTCCTAATTTGACAACAGATATTGAATGTCATACTTACAGAGGTTTACTGATGTGACATTATTAAAAACAGAGAGGGTGGTAAGTGTTACTCCCACTACTGTCCCACTCCCACAGTCCAACAGTCAACCTTACTTACCATCCATGTGTTCAGTCTGATGACCACAATGGGCGTCAGCAGTTACAGACTTCCAGCCAGAGGAAGGAACTCAGTAAAAGTCACAAAATTTCCCCTTCTTCCCTAAGGAAAACCCATAGAGCAGAAACATCCCAACAGCCATCTCTCCTGGAATGGAATATGGTATGGAAAAGTCCTCCAGTGTCCATCGCGACTACTCTCCAAGATCCAGAATGACACCCAGAAAGGAGAGGGAGAGGGAAGCTGTGGTGCCTCCCAGAAGTCACCGACAAAGGCCATCTAAGTCAGGCCGGATCCCAGAAACATCATTAGTGAGGAAAGAGAGGCTACAGAAGGAGAAGCCAGAGACAAATGAGGTGACAGTGGAGCAGGAGGCAGAAATGAAGGTGACCTCCACTGTGGTGGATATAGACAGCGTGAGAGAGGATGAGGTCAAGGAGGAAAACCTGGGGCTCCTGGAAGCAGCAGAGCAGGAGGATGGTAAGTGGATGCCTGAAGTAAAACCTGGTACATACTGCATGCAGTGGGGTAAAATTATGTGGGTATATTCTGGAAAACAAATGACAAATTACCGATAAATGGTCACTGTTATTTGAGTATCTTGGTTGAATTGCTTCATATTAAGGACTGTGAATCTCTGCAGGTCTGAAACGCAAGAACCTGGGAGTGTTTGAGTGGCTGCTGATGGTCTTTGTCTTGGCTCTGGTTCTTCTCTTCCTCCCCTTTTCCATCTGGTTCTGTGTCAAAGTATGAACCAAACATATTTTTGTTGTGCTAGCTGCAGACTTTAGTACAAGTATATTATTGTAATGTTAGTGTACTCATTTTTTCTACAAATAATTGTATAAAAGTAGATCTGCTTGTGTTGGAGACTCCAGCATCACCGCCATCCATTTATACAGACTACTGATGTACGTCATTTTGATTTACAGGTAGTGAGGGAGCATGAAAGAGCTGTGATCTTCAGACTGGGTCACCTACTGCGTGGAAGACCCAGAGGACCAGGTTGTCACCGATTACTGTCATCTTTTATGCTCATCTGTTAGCTGTGATTTTAAAAAATGTATTTTATTTACATCATGGATGTTCTGAAACTGCTGACTTGCCATTTTCTGAGGATGTGCCAGTGTGTATTTGAATTACTGAGGGTTTTGGTTGACTGGTGAAGAAGACTGAAGAAGATAAAAAATCTTCTCCATCCTTTCCCCAGGACTTCTCTTCTACCTCCCACTCCTTGATGTGTGTCACAAGGTTGACACCCGTCTGAAAATGCTGAACGTTCCTCTTCACACGGTACAGAACAATAAGCAAAGACACATACAACATACTGACATTTAGTTCCACATGTAAAACTGTATTTGTCACTGACTGTTCTTCAAAAGCTACTTTAACTATAGTACCTTTACAGATGTTTACATCGAAGTAGGACAGAATGTCCACCCACTGAATTAAATCACCATACGGTGGCAAGAGTCAGATTACATTAGACTGCTGACTGATATTTTCCTCGTATGATTGTCTACAGGTGGTGACGAAGGACCTGGTGAGGCCGGAGCTGAGTGCAGTATGTTTTTACCAGATAGAGAATGTGGCTTTGTGCAGCACAGCTCTGTCCAGTCTGACCACAGTGCTGCAGACTCTGGTCCAGACAGTGGTCAGAGACATTCTCGCCCAACACACGTTCAGCCACATCCTGCTGCACCGGAGGAAGATCGGACAAAAGATACAAGCAGCTGTTGACTCTGTCGCTTGCCGCTGGGGCATCAGGGTGGAGAGAGCAGATATGTAAGACTTGTGGTAATAACTTTCTTCTGCTGCATCTATTTCAATTTGTGACACATCACATCCTGTGACAACGATGCATTCCTTGTACTAATGATTGTTGAACACTAGTGCGAAACAGTAGCTGCAGGAAGAAGCAAAACTTGATATTAACTGCTGATGTTTTAAACTGCTAAAGAGGATCCAAACCAATACACAAAACATGGAGTTTGTACAATACACAGGGGTGGCAGTGCTTCTGAAAAATGTAGCACTTTCTACGTGCAAAGGATTTTTCCTCTGCATGCAGTGATCTTCCCGATAAACGGCAAAGAGGAATGCAGAGATTTGTCGTGCACTGTGATCTTCCTGCTCATCAGGCTAGCGTTTGATTTTCTGTCAGAGACGAGCTCAATTTTCCTGTGGAGTTACAGCAGAGTCTGGCTGCAGACGCCGAGGCCAAGAGACAACACCAGGTCAGAGTGAGTAACTATATCCGCTTTTTTATAATCTAATGTTTATTGTTTTATAGTTTAATGCTTGTTTTTGCATATTTAGGATTATTTCTTTAGTCAAATACGGAATCAAAGTAAAGATCTGCTCTGTATTGAACTGTATTATTGTCATCATTTGTTAAACTTTTAGGAGAAAAGGGAAGAAGTTGTACTTTAAGTAAAACTATTATGTCTATGATTAGAACATGCCTAACTTTGGCAAGTCTTAGTATTAGTGTACAGTGAAAGACAGTAACTGGCTGCAAAGACTGTCTGTGGCTCATCTCTGTTCCAAAGGGTTTAACACTCAACTGTGCGATTGTTTTCCAGCCAAGAGCATAACCTTGGTATATCCTGCAAAACAAGTGTTCTTTAGCCCCCCGCCAACTGAAGTTTACCCTTGCCAGTGAGCCTGTTTCTGCATTCTCAGCAGTATTTGTAAAGCAAACGTGTTTCAAACGGCAGTCCTTCTCACCTCCAGGCAAAAGCAACAGAAGGGGAGAGAGATGCCTGGGAGGGTTTCAGGGCTTCCCTCCGTCTCCTCCATCCTGCCCTGGTCCTTCCACTGCCCCCAGATCTCCTTAATACAACCCCTGACACCTCATCCCTGCCACCCCCTCCTCTCCCTGCTGTGGAAGAAGAGGGAGCAAAGACAGAGGGAGATACAGAAACAGACTCACCAATGATGTGACAGACTATTCATTACGAGATGAATTGTTATTATTGTTGGCTACTGAGAGATGTGAAAGAAAGTAACCTTCAATCCAAACGACTGTTTTTGTTTGAGAATCATTTTAAATATAGTTGTAGTTATAGCTAAAATATAGTGATATAGTAAGTGTAGTATAGTATAGAATAGAGTTCAAAACAAAAGTTTCCTGCTTTGGATGTCGAGTGATTTACAACGGTAGGCTTTAGCACTCAAGAGTCTGAGGGTGTCTACTGTAGGTACAGTAAACTTGGTTTGTGTGGCAACATGACAATCTCTAAACCTGGAAATAAAAGTCAAGAGTGTCTAAATCTGAGTGTCTGAAATGCTAACATCTTTATTTTTTGAAGGAAACAAAATACAATTTGTCTTTGTATGGAAGAAAAAGAAAAAGGCACAAAGTTAAACAAAACCTCAGCAAGCCTCTATATTGTCGAAATGTATTCTCAGCCAAGCAGTCTGTATGTTTTTGTTGTGGATGCATGTGGAAACCTCCTCTATAGTTTTGTTCCAGAGAAAAACACATAAAAACCCTGAAAGTGATTTTAAAAATAGTTCAGTATTCACTGAGCTGTCAGGTGAGATCACCATTTCTTGGTCCTTTTGGTGCTGCTTGTTGGTTTGGCTTCAGCTGTGGTTTTCTTTGGAGGAGCTGGAGGTGTTTTAGGAAGTGGGGTAGATGCTGGTGTTTTCTTTTTCTCTGCAACACACATAAACATTTCTAAGCTTTCATAGTGTTACTGCCTCAGTTGTAATTTTATAGCATGTTAAGTTTAGTTGGTACCTTCACTACTTTTGGGCTCCAGACTGGGCCGACCCTGCAGTTGCCTCTCCAGTTCTTGAATCTTCTCTAATGCTGCGTGCAGAGCTTCTTCAGCCTTCAGGGCTCGCTGCTCGGCACTCTGAACCCGCAGCTCTGAATCACTGACAAACATGCGGTATTCATGTTAGATTCCCAGTTCTTAATTAAAATGAAACAAATGGTTCCACTCCATGATAAAGAAGTTAACTTACTTCAGTTGCTGCTGCAGTAATCCTACTGTGGTCAGATCACTAAAAGCTTTCTGGGCTTCTTCTGTTTCTGGAGACACGACCAGATCTTCAGTCTGACAGAAAGAGACAGACACACAGATGGTCAGAGGTAGGCAGGCAGTTTGATCAGTTTGTATATAGTGACAGGGACAATACTAATTGTCTGACCCCACTCAGGTGAACACTGCTCTCTCCCAGCTTTCTTTGCATAATGTTTCCATCATTGCCAATCAGCTTCACCACATGGCTTTCACAGACCGTTGGCTCCCCCTGCTGGACAACAGCAACAACATTCATTTTTAGCAAGTTAGTACTGTTTATTAAGGCTGTGAAACAAGCCATGCTGAGACCCATTTGTAAACCCAAAAGTTTATTTCATTCCTTAAATATCAATAATCTTCAACATAAATCTCCAAATTCAAAAAGCACTCCAAATTATTTCTTGAAGAACAACAAATATATTACTGTGAAAAACAAATTTTGATGCATTAAGGGTAACAGTAATGATGCATTTTCTCTTCCTTTAACATTTAACACAAAATGATATATGGTATAATTTAATGTTTTAAATGTTTGTTTCTTTTTACTGCACACACTGAAGATGTACAATTTTATCCAGACTCCAAAATAAGTTTAGAGTCGTGCAGTCTCATTGAACCGTGTTCCATTTTCTAAAGCATAATCTAAATGGTGACAGGCAAGTTGTTTTTAGTTGGTTGCATTCTGCAACTTCACCACTAGATGCCACTAAATTCTACACAGTGGACCTTAAATATGACTCACCTCTCTCTGTTCTCCCTCAGTCTCATCTTTGACCTCACTGTCTTCTGTAGGCTTTGCTGAAATCTTTACAGTCACCTATAAACGCACACACAAAAGGTCGCCATCAAAAAAGCTACATCATAAGGCTTTCAAGTAATTTTTTCATTAATCAAGACACAAAGTTAAAATGCATAAGCAACCATGACCACACTCATCTTCAGCAAATTTGTTTTGAAGCCATAATAGAATCATTCATTAATAAACAAATTAGGTCTATCCATATGGATTGTATTTTAGTTAGTCCTTACCAGACTCTCCATGCTGTCTGCTGGAGAGACTGGGACACCACTGCTGAAGGCGGGGTCAGTCTGTCTGAAAGCGAGCTCCATGTGACCAGATTTCATGTCTGACAGCAGAATTATGCAGGTCTCTACCCAATCATTGCACTCTGTCTGGGGACGGACACAACAAGACATGAACACACAGATGCAGGTGTGCTTAGCTTACTTTACCCTCGTGTGTAACTTCACTACGGCTCCCTCTTCTGGAGGTTTGTAGTGCTTGTAAAAGAGAGCCGTGTCTTTGGCGCTGATGGGTTTTAGCTCTAAAATCAAATCACATTCTTTATAAACACATGCACTTTCAGTGTACACCTCACTACAATCCTTGGTGTGTGTTATAAACATGCAAGTCTGATGTTACTATCAGTAAATATGAGTATGTGTTATTTGCTATTTGTTTAATTCAGCCATTGGAACATTGTTTACCTGCAGTTTTCTGCACTCACTCGTCACATTTTCACCCTCAGCTTCATGCAGGTCCTGCAGAACCTGCTCCTCCAGAATCAGATTGCAAGAGCTGCCAAAAACGTATAAAATATTTTCCCCGATAAGTAAGTCCTCCTCTAGTCCCCTCACAGTTAGACATTTTGTGTCAAAATTATTTTCAGTGTTAAAGTAACTAAACAAACTTTGGCCAGCATTTAATTTCTGTGTGTTGTTAGTATGTATAGTGTAATTAGGTTACCACTGCGCTCACTACTTAGCAAAATATTGGTAAAACTTCTGGTACCTGGTGATGTATCTGGTAAAACAGTCCAGTTTCTTAGCCAGCATCTTTGAATTCTCATCCAGTGACCGTTGTGAGATGTTTGAAACGTAGGAGTGTTTCTGCTCTTGGTTTTGGTCCTCGCTATGATCAGGTACCATGAAGATCAACAGATCCAACATCCAGCGAGTCTGAGCCATGTGAATAGAAGTGACCTGGTAGGAGAGGAAACACTGCAACTCAAGACAGCACCTTGTAACATCAGAACAGTAGAAGCTGTCATACCGGGGTGTCAATATCTGCATAAATGTGAGGTAAGGTGTTAATCTGAGCAGTAAAGTAGGCAAGAGCTACCTGGAATTATGTCAAGACTCTCAAGAGAAATGCTATTTTGCAGCCATTGCTGCAAAAAGAGCTCAGGAAATGAAGCTGATAATATAAACAACAGCAGAATAATTAAAATAATAATAATAAAAAATCCTAAATAATAAAATAATTTTTTTTTTTAAATCCTTTGATCGCCAACTTCTGAATTAAGTCTGATAAAATGATGTATTTCATGTGCAATATCTGAGATTGATGGAGCTGGTAATGGTTGTTTCAAAAACACTTGCACGTAGGTCATATTGTGATTCTGAGTAAACCTCCCATGACAGTCTGACTGAACCTGGTTGATACTCACCTCCTCACTGAGTCTCTGGTTCTCACCATCAGTAAAGTTGGACAGGCTGGTTATGAACTCCTGAACTTTGTCTAACACCTTTTCTGTCTCTGTACTGTTTGAAAAAACACACATAAAAAATGTATTCAACATTTTATGACACGCACTGAATATAATGTTAGTAAAACTAGCACTGCCGCTGATTGAAAAACATACTGTATGTCAGGCTTGCTTTTGTTTTCATTCTCTGTCTGCATGATGGAGACGTTCTGCAAGGCCTTTTCAGACAAGCTCTGCCAATTGTGAAGTGCTTTCTCCAATTTCAGCCAGTCAGAGACGGACATCATTTCTGGCTGACCAATTGCTGAGCCAAGCTTGGAAACCCAGGACTCCATCAACCCGAGCAGTGACATGATCTGTCCGTGGATCCCTGAAATAGCATGGTTGGAATCAGTTTCAACACTTTACACTATAAAACCCATTAAAACATTAAGAAATAACTGAAGTAACACTGTGTGCATGTATGTGTGTGTATGTGTCAGGACCACAAGTCAACTCTGACACTCACCAAGGTCCTGATTTTGCAGCTGTCAGCAGTTCTTTTTGTTTACAGATATCCATTTGGACTACAGTCAAGCAAAAACTAAAGCAGTGCCAAATGAAAGTGTGTACTTTATTTACCTGTCCGAAAGCATCCAAATCTGTTTTTAGCTCATTTACATTTTCCCAAAAAAACTATTCAAGTTTCTGCTTTTTATCAACCCTCACCGCTCTCTCCGTTGATTTGTGCGTCCAGCTGTTTAAGGAGCTCAGACAGGACCCTGTCCAGCTCTCCTAAGGTCTGCTGCCCCCCAGGGGGTTCACCATCCCGGGAAGGGTGTCGTCTGAACAGCTGAAGGCTCATATTGACCCATCTTTCCTGGAAACGGCCCAGCTCGCCCAGTGTCTGCTGGCAGGAAAGCAGCTTCTCACCTTGGTAGTGGTCACACTGGAGGGCCAAAGTCTGTATAAAAAGAGAGCACAGAGGAAGACTTTAGACAAGGAAGGAAACTTTGCTATTGACTAAACATTTTGTATGAACCCAATTTCAACATAAGACATACACTACTTTATGAGACAGAAATATACATGCTAAGAGCCAGTTGTTCAATTCTCAGCTAAGACCTGTGCAGATAACTTTTCATGCACAGATCAGACATCAGGCATCATATAGATACATGTTGGCAACAAGATTATTCTCAGAAATAAGAGACCTGAAATGGATGACAAAGTTGAGATACATTGGTTAGACAACTTCAATGACCACGGTGAGAAAAACAAACACAGAGGAAGTAAAGGTGCTGTCTTACATCTGACCATTGCTTCAAATTGGCATCAATCTTCTCCAGTGAAGCCTTCTCATATTTTGGGTCAGGACACCTTGAAACAGAGAAAGAGCATCTTACACACACATAACCTCTACTATAAATTGATCTTTTCCGTGATTATCAACACTGTACTCGCCGTAAGGCGTGCTAAAGTAAAAGTGCTAAGCTAGGTTATTAGCATTTTTAAGAAAACTATATTAAGTTCTCTTTAACTGCAGGCACGTTATAATAATCTTTGGTATCTGAACTTGTCCTTACTTATTTTGTGTCATGCAGAAGTTGAGCCACTTGGTGATGCCTTGGTGGATGGCACTGAGCTGTTCACACTGAGCATGCTCAGTCTTCTTCAGCTGGGATGTGAAAGCACTCAGCTTCTCTTTCCACTTGTCAGTAACCTCCATGATGATATTCAGGTCCTCTGTGTCCTACAGCAGGATTTTCACTGTCATAGTCAGAGTGTAATGGAACCACCAGTGATACTCTTTAATCTGTGGCGTTTAGTGTTTTTGCCAGGAGCAGTGCAGAAAATGAAACAGGACGTGCATTGTTACCTTTGAAGAGAGGTAAAGGTTGCAGTGCTCTGCTGTCTTTGACCAGTTCTGCTCGCTGATATGCAGCTGACTGACAAGCTTAAGATTCCTCATACTGATCACCTGACAATCACAGAAAAAGTTCTGAACTCAAACTTCAATTAATGTTGCTTCAATTGAGCATCTTTGAGTAGAACATATACTCTTACAATCCACTCTTACTGGAAATCATACTGATAAAGTTAACTGCTATGTATGTTGTTAATGTTATTATCCATTAAAAAGGTGAAATGAATGAATGTGGTGGGAACAACATAATCTGTCGTACTATCTGCTTCAATGCTTCAATAGTTGGGGCCTTTGACAAAGCAGGCTTTCCATATACTTAAATAATCCATATTAATAACTTTGGCACTCCGGATTACACAACAAATCTATTTTTATCCACCACCTTCACATGAAATTAACACAAAGTAAGTTCAACTGAAAGAAAAAACTGCATCATGGCTCACACACCTTGAAGGCGAGGCAGAAGGTGACCTGGCTCCAGTAATCTCTCTCCTTAGTCATCTGGAGCAGCTGAGCCTCAAGGCGACTCCTCTGCAGCTCATACAGCTCGTGATAACCCTGGACCACACTGAGAAGAGCACATGGACATTTGAGACGGAGAACTTGGCACTTTTGCACCGCCTGCTTGCTGTACTGCTGCTGCATTGCAAAGCACTTTCAAGAAACAATTTCTTCTACAGACTAGTCACTGTTTCGACAAATGCTTTTTTATTTTTTTAAATCGCTCATATCGACCAGATAAAAAAGATTCATAAAGTTCACATTGGTGAATTTTGGAATGCACCAACTTGATGAATGTGACTTGGACTGCATGAACAGTAGTTCAGTGCAATCCCAAGAGGGACTGACTCTGTGTTGGTGTAAGTCTGTTCAAGTGCTCCAGCCAGCTGCTGTTGAGCACGCTCTGCCTGCTGGGAAACGAAGGCATCATGGTCTCGGATCTTGGCCAGTTCCCTGTGAAGAGGACGCACACCCGTAAAACAGACACATTTACTACTACCTCTTAAAATAGAATCATTCTATAACGGCGCATAGTAATTTTATTCATCATGACCCAGCAGCCTGACACTTGAATGCCGTACATGCTGAGCTGTTGAATGGATGTCCTGATACAGTGGATCTCCTCTGTGAGCCGGCGGTCTAAAGCCCGCTGCGCCAGTGTCTCAGTGTGCAAAGCTTTCAGATGGCGGGGAATTCGCTCAAGCATGGACTGGTAGCGCTGTCTGGACACACAAACAGAACAGCTGCTGGTAAAAAGGCCTCCAGGAAAAGATTTTCTAATATGTCCAATTTTTCCACAAAATATAGAGTTGCTCAATTTTATATGAGTTCTTATTTACATCCATATTTTCATAATTTGGTTTTAACTGGTTTCAGGGCTCATACGGTTCATGAATCTCCCTTAACAGGTGGTGAGGTTTTACCATTTAGGTGTGCTGTTTACCTGAGTTTGGCAAGCAGCTGTCCTCTCTCAGCACAGTTTACACTGACCTGCCTGATCAGTTCATGGAAAACAACGTTGTAAATCTTCTGCTCCACCTGCACCAATTCCAGCAGACCCTCCATCTGTAAGACATTACATTACACTGTTTGAAATGTGTACATGTGGCTATAAGTATCATTTTTGTTTTTTCACATGCACATACTCTACATACAAATATGTATGAAGTAACACATTCTAGCAGTACAATAAATTCTAATATCTTCAGGATCTCCCTGGTATTTAGTAGTTTTGGTCATTTTATGAATTTAAAAGTTGTTCTAGTACATATTATTGTCTGCACATGAATGCAGCATAGCACTGGTGTCAGCCATAGAGACATAGAGCAGCCTGCTTTCTGCTTGTCTGTCTGTCTTACCTGGGACAGCTCAGTCAGGTCCTCACTCTTCTGATCCACTCCAGCCTTCATCAGCATGTCATCCATAACCCTCATCAGCTGGACCACTTCCTGTCTGCCACTGGGTCTCCTGGACGCACAGAGCGTACATATAATAAATGTGTATTACAACATATTTAGGGCATACTAGCACTGCCTACATATAATGGCACACATAATATTAATTCCTAACATAAGCTGTAGCATTTCAGGCAAAAAAATCTCCTAGTGAAGTCTACTCAACTAAGGTTTATCTGTTAATTAGATGAATTCATTTTTTTTTTAACTCACAGTGAAGGGAAGGCTCGCAGCTTCTTCTCATCATCCTGCAGCTGCACCGTAAATGCACTGAGGCAGAGAAGCAACATGAGAGTTGACAACAATAATATGAGGGTGCACTATTAATGAGAAGAAAGTGGATGAGCAGAATGAAGCAGACTCACTCCTCATACAACTTAAGGCTCTCTAGCCCTTTGTTTTTCACAATGTGATATTCTTCCGGGATCAGACTTTCTGAGACACTCAAGTTCTGAAAGACAGAGAGGTGAAGAATTTGACAGTAAATTGCAGTTCAGAGACAACATTCAAACTTTCTACTGCCCTTTATGAAAAATGTATTTTTCTCTAAGGTAGTTTTGCTCTTTCAAGTAAATATAAAATATGCCAAAGTAAATGTTTAGAGATGATAACAGTAGTATGTTCTAAACCTATGAACAAACTTTTAGGTTCTGTTATACATATATAGTGTAATTTGAGCCATGCGGTAACCCAGTTTCTCCCTTTTGTGCTTTTGGGAGAGATCTGGAACAGTTAAGTTTGTTATGTTGTTAAGCACTGATTTTAATTTGGTGTTCGGCACATTCTAAAAGCCTCCTTATTTTTTGCCAGAAATAGTTAAAAGGCTTTTGTGTGTCACCTCTGTGTCTTCAATGTCGCTCCTGTCATTCAGTGGTGGGAGTTGTCTTGTCTTCCTTAGCACTGGGTTAGCATCACACAGGAACGAAATATCCCTGTATAGACACCATCCAAACAAAAAGTTAAAAAAAAAAAAACACTCACATTTCTGACAATTCAACATCTTTGGAGAAGATTCATAGCTGTAAGAACATCATTAATGTTGCTACGTGTCTTGCTGGTCTAGCTGACCTGCCAGCTCCAGTCTGGGATGTTGGTTGCTCCAGAAAGTGTTTATATTTGTTGCGTCCGAGCGGGTGATGCCAAACAGCATCCGGCCGTCTGATTCCATAGTCCTGTATACCAAGTCATCTGGTGTGAATTGAGCCACACAGAATTAACCGACTTAAAATATTAATGGGGCTTGACTGTACCTTGCAGTGCCGATGGTGTGCAGTGTGACCCAGTGTGCTCCTGTTGCAGACAGTGGAGGTAAGGCTGACCAGCAGTTCATCTGGGATGACCTGGTTGTTGACAGGAGGGGGCTGTGCCCTTCTGCTCTCTGCTGGGACTTGAAAATTCACCTCCACAACTGACAAAAAATAAAATAAACCAAATAAACCAGCAGGTATATGACCTATACTCTGTATACATGTATGTCTCACAGGCTGATGTTTCCACACATAATAACATCTTGGTATTTCCTTATTCGTTTGGTTTATCACAACAACAGAATATTTTCAGCTGGAAGAAAAGTATTTTATTTTTTCCCGTGTCTACCATCTTACTCATTGTTGTCAACCCCGAGGAGAAAGGAGAGGCTTTTAATCATTAATGCAAAAGTTAGTGGTTGTCGTATCTGTCTAACTTCCTGTGTATATGAAGCGAAGTGTGCAGTGACAGTATGAGTAATCTTTTCCTAACATCAGCACATATGTTGTTTGGTTCAACGTCCACCTGTAACGTTAAGCTAGCCCTCCCAAACTGACTGCACAGTAACGTCACCTCTGGTGTCCAGTGCTGGCTCCGGCCTCGGTGAACATGGCGGTGAACTGGCCCTCATTAACGCAGACATCCTGGGGTCACGGCGGAGATGTTATAATAAGGTGTTGGCGATAAAATTCTGAAATTTGGGCGAGAAGTTTGTTTTATTTGCCAAAAAAAACAAACAAAAACAGAACCGTCCCTTCCTGTCCCCACTGAGTTTCAACTTCCTGGTCGCGTTGCCATGGAAACGCCTGGCGCTCTCAGCTTGCACCGACGTTTGTTCATTTAATCAACAGCAGAGACATGCGGGACATTTGTAATAAGTCTATAACGGAGCACAGCAGGCAAATAGATTTTATTTTCTATTCGGCGACATTTACTGGAGTCTCAATATTAAGTACCATGCACAGTAATATGGAATATATGACATGCTGTCCTATAACATTCACTGGGCATTGTCGACCAAGATACGTTTTAACCGTTTGTTTTACCGGTACAACTGACACAGACAGTAACTGGGAAGAGGTCGCTTTTTAAAATTTTGGCCCAAAAAAAGCCAGACAAACAAACAAAAGAGAAGAAAAACAAATACAAATTCAGCTTGATCGTTTTCTGTTCTTACTGACAAAACAAATCCACTGACAAAGCTTTAGTTTTAGTTAGTGGATGAGGTTGATGATCATATTGTTAAAGAATGCATTTCTTATGACTTACTGCATGTTTCAAATAAATGTGATGTTTAAATGTAACTTTTTAACATTCGCTTTCTGTCTTTGCAATGAGATTGCACTAACTCCTCCCATGTGACCCATCATCGCCCGCCTCTGTGTGGAGGGTGTGTGTAGCCTGTTGAACGTCACGCTTTAGTCTTTTTTTTTTTCAAATGTGTGATAGACGCTCCTGATGGTACTCCAACTAGATGAGAAGTGAGCATCAAGTGGAGCTGGAGTTGACAACAGATGAGTCGCTGCAGACAGAAGCCGAAGCAGAGAGATCAGTGCATGACAAGACTTCAGCACAGCGAGCAGGATGGTTTCCTGTCCCGATTATGGATTTAATTCGTTATCATAATTTTAAATTACTTGCACGCACAATTCTCATCTCATCACTGGTTGTGATAGATGGTAAGTGACTGCAGATTCTACCATGAGTGCTTGTTTATTGTCATGCTGTAGCTTTATCATAAGAATACATGTTTGTACTCACTATAGTTAACTAATCATTGCACTTTTTGCATTTTACCTGCTATAAATCTGCACTGAGCATACCATTTAAAACATGCTTGTTTTTTTAACACTTATTTGCAAAAGTTTTCTTAAACCTTGGATTTAATTACAGAGTACACATTATGTGCGTTTTGAATCTGAATCTAGTAATAAGTTTGCATTTTAACCAGTCCATGCTTGGAATATCAATTAAGACATGATGTGAGGTGACATCACTGCCTATAGTGATTTTCTAAAGACTAAAAGATGACAAAAAGGGATCTAACAATGTGGGGGGCTGCGTAGTGACCCATGAGGGGGTGTGAGGATTGATGGGACAAAAGGGGGGAGACCCCATTTGTCTCTGTGGCTGTACAAAACACGCAATAATCACATGTTGCCTTATCACCACTGAAACAAACAGACAGATACACTGTCTGACTGGCATGCATCAGTTTGGAGGAGATGTCAGGTGTCCCACATGTGTTATTTGAGGACCTCCAGATAGGGCCGAACAAAGACCGCCAGGGGTCATTAGCATATGAAAAACGCCTTAAATGCTGTGGGAGGGGATGTGTGGTTGGCTGGAGCTGTGTCTGAAATAGACAACAGGCCTTGCTCTGTATCCTCTGAACTCTGCCTGAAAGAGTGGATTCAGTAAAGAGCAAATCTGTAAAGAGACAACACCTGTCATGGTTTCTTAAAAAATACATGGACTGTCAGGTATTTTCTTTCTCTGTGGTTAGAAGCTTTTAATTCTTAGAAGAGTCTGTGTTTTTGCAGACATTTTATATATAATGTATGAAACACTGAACCCCTGCCTGGTCTGAATTTACAGACTGATCCTTGTTGTATTGAGAACTAAAATGGGCATATGGTCAGAGCATCACCACTGACACCCATGATCTGCATCACACCCCCGGGATACTCCATACTTCCAAGTCTCTAAGTCCAGACATGTATAAGCTGCTACCGCCCTGCCATATGTGAAAATTGTTGACCTCCACCAATGACAGAAGATTGCTGCCTGAGATGGTGAAGATGGAGCACCAAGTGTAATTGCACTCTTCTGTGTCTTTATGGTCTGCACTCAGGCTGATTGCGCTCTTAAGACGTGATTACTCTGCGCCATCATCATCCGTGAAGAATATTATTAGAATATCTCTGTTGATATCTGTCTGGCTATATTTGTGACCGCCAGCTTCAAAATGATGTTGAGTCCTTCATACACCCATCATGCCGAACACGCTTACACACTTTCAAGTATTACCACATCCATCAATATCCATCTATTGTTTTCAAGGCTGTTAGAAATGTGGTGCAGTTTTATTATCTTCTAATCGAAGCAACACTCAGCTGATTTGAAGCGTCCTTTTTGTGGCATCATGCCTCTGTGTCCCCTCATGCACATTCCATGGATTACAAGGATCATTGCTTTTGAGCTGGTCCAATTTGTTCTGCATGTGGTATGGTAATTGGTAAGATGCCTCAGTGGCAGCTATTTGTCTTTGATGTTTTCTTGCATGTGTAAGAGCTGTAGGGGGCAAGTCTCAGGGTAGATAATATATATGGGTCAGGAAGAGTGAAGAAATGATAGTGGTGGAGGTTCTCAAGAAGTTTAGTTTTCAGGTCACAGTGAAACTGTTTAACATTTTAAATCTAACAAACCTGTGTGTAAATCTTTATAAAATCATGCCACACAATGATCAAAGCCACAAAACTTTGACCTAGATACCAAGATGGATATGGAAAGAATGTGACCCAGATGGTTCACTAGTCATTTAGATTGTATCCATCGGATGTAATGATGCAACCACAAAAATGACATCATGGATTTGAATAATCTACTCGGTGTAAATATGAAATAGCTTCAATGAAGTGCCGGAACAACCAAATGTAATGTGATATTGTCATGCTGGGTGGATGTTTTTTTTCGCTTATGGGCAGTTTTAATGGTTTTCGAAGTTTAGAATACTTCTAAAAATGACATTTGTTTTGTCGGTATGATGGAAAATACCATCATACGAACACAGTACATTTCACGCTAGTAGTAATAGTTTGAACTAAAATGACAAATACTAAAAAAATAGCAAATTACAATGAACAGCGTTTCAGACACACATGATTAAGGCATACACAGTTTGACAATTATTGCTTTTCATTGTTGTTGTGGGGTAGAATTAAGTGCTAATCCGCTAATTAGTATGTATAGCATGCGCTGGCTGAGACCTAAAGCTGGGGGTCTGGCAGCATGGCATTAATGTCCCACTGATTAAAAGACACCATAAAGTGTGAAGGAGTAAATGCCTCAAATATTCGGTCGGATGCAGTCACCATGGAAATAGATTGAATGCTAAAGCCAAACAGTGGAATTGGTTACCATGGCAGCCAGCCATGACGCCTTGAGAGGCCCTTAAATTTCAAGCCCTTGCACTGACAACTGCCAGACAGAGTGCTTTTATCGAAGCTAAATAGAATAAAAGAGCTTCATGCCAGACATTATCAAACTAACATAGGAATCAAGAGCATGTCCACTCACACAAGTCTGACATAGTGTAGAGATAAATAGAGCCATTCAAGCCATTGTTAGGGCTGAAATTGAAAGGGCTGAAACAGGCACATGGCTTCTTGAGAAGTTTAATCTGCTGCTGGAGAGCAACTTTAATTGGGTATTTTTACAGTAATATACAGTAATTACAACCAGATATTATAAAGTACATTCTATCATAAGTCATAAATACACTTTAGTTGTAACAAATACCAAGAACAATGATGTGATATAAATGATTTGAAATGTGGTCTGTTCATAGGTGCATCCTCTGACAGGCTGCCTTCAACAGTGGACCGCTGCTCTCCAAACCCGTGCCAAAACAGGGCGATATGCAGAACCCGAGGTGATGGCTACTCGTGCTTCTGTGTGCCGGGCTTCCAGGGTGCTCACTGTCAGATTGATGTGAATGAGTGCGTCTCACAGCCCTGCAAGAACGAAGGCACTTGTGTGGACAAAGTGGGCAGATTTTCCTGTCTGTGTTCTCCTGCGTTCACTGGTGAGTGGACAGAACAGAACAGTGCTGCGTCTCTCACGAGCAGATTGAGAGTGAGAGAGAGAGAGAGAGAGAGAGAGAGAGAGAGGGAGAGAGAGAGAGAGAGATTTCAATCTTAAAATAACTGATCCATCAAAGATATTTATGGGATCTAGGGATTCATTTTTCATTACTAGAGAAAACTTATGTGCATAAATATCTAACCTCTGTTTTTGAGTTTTGAGGTTAAACATGGCTCATATTTTTTATCCAATCACATTTTATATCATTTCTGTGTGCTCTGTCCAACCTTTTTAGTCACTGTCAGTCACTCAGGTCCATCACTTGGTCCAGACTGAAATATCTCTACGGCTGCCATTATCATGACATGTTGCACACACATTCATAGTCCATAAATGATTAATCCCACTGACCTTTCTTCTGGCACCACCATGAAGTTCATATTTTGTGGTTGTGAATTAAATGTTGTCACAACTGTTGGATGAATTGCCATGACATTTGTCAGACAAATCAAACTTAGTCCAATACTGTGGCTTTTGACCAAATACCTTCAAATGTTAGCATGTTGTTTCAGATCAAACCAAATCGACCAATTCAAATAAAGAATAGAGGGATTAGCAATCTGCTGAAAGGAGTCTGATAGCATTGATACAGGCAAATCTTTTAATGTTCATATTTACTGCATTCAGGCAGTCGAGACTGTCTTGTTAGTTCTATTTATTCATGTCATATTTTAATGCTCATCATCTTTTTCATGAGCATAATAATACTATAGAGCAGGGATAAGTTTATAAGATATGTTGAATACCATGTATTGTTTTCAGAATTGCAAACAACTGCTGAAGGCTTGTTGCGAGATAAAAGAGCAGTCCAAACATGATCACAGCCAGTACACATAAAAGCTTCACTTCATTTTTGCCCCCCCTGCCCTCAGTCTACGGGGCAGGCTCACTCCCTCACTCTGACATCTGTCCTGCTTTGATGTGCACAGGGGCCACTTGTGAGGTCCAGATTGATGAGTGTCAATCACAGCCATGTCTCAATGGCGGCAGTTGCCATGACTACATCGGCAGCATCGCTTGCACCTGCCTCTCCGGTTTCCAAGGCCACCGGTGTGAAATCAACACTGATGAGTGCCAAGAGCAGCCATGCCAAAACGGGGCTCTGTGTATAGATGGAGTGAATGAGTAAGTAGACCAGCTCTAGTTACTAAAAAAAACTTACTTACTTACTGAAAATGTACTCATCAGCTTCAGTTTTATACCTGTAAACACTGGCTGGAGGAAATACTGTAAATAATCTTGTTCGTGTGATTTCTGAATACTTGATCGTCTCAGCTACAGCTGTGACTGCTCTCACACAGCCTTCACTGGAAGAAACTGTGAGACTCCATTACCACCATGTCACTCTGAACCCTGCTTCAACAGCGCCATCTGTGAGGACAACCACGGTAACTACACCTGTGAATGCTGGCCAGGTACATGAAGCACTTTCTTAAAGGTTTTGGAGTTTTTAAAAGGAGATTTTTAAAGGTCAAAAGATACAGGCATAGCAGTCAGGGAAGAGGAACAGACTGAGGTAGAAGGGAGAGAGTTTAAGTTTTATTTATTTATTTGTTGGTTTATTTTATTTAACAAGGACAGTGTATTACACTGTACCTTAATAAAACCAACAAAATAATAACATAAAACAAAGAGTTATTGAGATTAATATATGTATGGACAAAAATAAAAAGAAAAAAATATATACTGATGTTAGTAGAAAGAGCTATTTAAAACAACATTCAAAAGATCATACCTAATGCACATACAAAACTAGAAGGGATATCACTAAAAAGACATTTATAAAACACCCAAAACACTGTACTTCCTCATTCCAGGGTTTGAGGGGCGTCAGTGTGAGATTGACGTCGATGAGTGTGGCAGCAACCCCTGCATGCATGGAGGCCGCTGCATTGAGAGGTCATGGCAGGCTCTGTATGGCAGCGAGCCTCTGCTGCCTGAACACTATGACCAGCAGCATGCTGCAGGCTACATCTGCAGCTGTCCTCCAGGAACAACAGGTAATTTATTCTGATCAACCACATGGAATTCATTATTATGTCTCACACTGGTCTCCAGTGATGGTTAATTCAGTAGTGGATAGTTTCCACTCCATCTGCAGTATGTAGGGATTTGTGTTGTTTACCCATAACATTACTGTGTCAGTGTGTATAGTGAGGTGTCTGATCAGGAGATAATTTCTGATTGGAACAACATAATTTTTGCCTTATAATACAACTAATAATAATAATTGTTTCAGCATGACAGCATGAATGTTGGGTAATCACCAGGACAGCTCTGGAAT
Organism: Nibea albiflora; assembly: GCA_014281875.1. Lineage (NCBI taxonomy): Eukaryota > Metazoa > Chordata > Actinopteri > Sciaenidae > Nibea > Nibea albiflora. The sequence continues at coordinate 8,607,232 of CM024792.1, read as the reverse complement.
CAGCACCCTTGTGACAGAAAATATCTGTGATTTTGGAGAACAAACACTTTCGTTGATTCATTTTATTGGCCCCTTGTGTTAGTATAAAAAAATATTAAAGATGATAGAACTGCACTAATTTTAATTAGCTAATGAGATAGCTGTGTAGTTAAGTCTTGGAAATTTGGTTAACAGGTAATATGATTGATAATACTCCATATAATAACATTCACATATTCATAGTACATTGTTGGTGCACTCATGTGCAGAGAAATGTTGCATTGTTGCAGTGATATTACATCAAACTACACTTTGCAAAAGCAGAACATTCTAGTTTTCCTGCTTACACAAGACCTCATCTGGCATTGTGGGTAAGACTGTGAGCAGTTGCCTGCTGAGAGTTGTGTTCTAAAAATTGACTCTCTGCCGTTCGCAGTGGCACTGACTCAGTAAGGTGGCCAAATAGCATTAGTTTAATCCCCAGGATCTGGCTTTGCTGGTCTCCTGACTGGAGCTACTCAGCCCTATGTGGTTGTAGAGAGTGTTGACAAGGAGCAGACCTCCACTGGGATGGCCTGTACACACACAAACTAATATGGTGCAGTTAGACAAGTCTGGGGCTATTCTGGGGGAAAAAGTGACGGCATGATGTGGACACCTACACCATGGATTTTGGGGATTTTGTTGCTTGGAACAGGTAACATGCGAAGATGTTTTATGTACATAGATATTTAGTATACAATGTTACACAATAGGTATTTAATTTATGTGTTCATTTATATTTATACCAATATAATACAAATACATAAACTAATCGTTAGCCATGGACTGAAGCAGCAATTCCATCCAAGTATTTTTCTGCAGTGTGTTGTGTTATGCCATCAAACATATACATGTTATTGTTGCTCCATGTGACAAAGTGCCTAATCGTTGTCTGCAACACAAATTTCAAATGCTGAGAGCTGAACATCTATAGCATAACAACACATACAAAGAGTTCTGGAGACAAACAAACAATGCTAAGAGGATAATGCATGGACAAGTCATCATTGGGTTCACTGGTGTTTGAATGGTGTAGCGAGTAAAATACAACACCTCAGAGAATTGCAATCAGAGGGGAAACATGGGAGTTCACACTTAACTCCATGCACCATAGAAACCTGAAGAAAATAAGAAGCAAGAGGTGGAAAATGGGAGAAAAAACTTGGCATCTGTCCAGTGTTTACCTAACTTAGCATCATTATGTAACACGTTATACACAGGTTCTCAAGCTATGCTACACGTGGTGCACAACCTCCCTCTAGTGGTACTTTATGGACTTAACAAAAACATATTATAATATCAAAATACTACAATCATTTGAATGAAAACTGTTATATGGAATGTAAATTCATTTTCCTTCTATTTCCTGTCATGTTTTGGTTCAATATGAGCCTGCTATGCAGTCACATTCATGCATGTAGTGCAGGCATACATCCATGATAGATGGTAAAAACACTGCTATCATGGCTCCAGACAGGAAATGTTGGAAAGAAACAGAAGTGCAGATTAGAAGTACTGTTTTTTACCAGATTGGCTCTGGTTTTTGAACTGGTTCCTTTCAACATTCAACAATAAATAATCAGGAATAAACCTGCCTCTGTGTCAGTCTGTAGGTGAACAGGGTCGCCATACGCTGCTGTATTTTAAACTTTGTCATAATGTTGGTACTTGGACAGCGTTATATTTTCTGAGGTGGTACATGGTATGAAAAATGTGACTTGCTTGTAATAAACAAATAACAAGCACAGCCATATTTCTTACAAGACCACTCAACAAAGAATAATGCCAATAATTCACTTCTCAGTGAGCAGAACAATTAAAATCAGGCCACAGTACAACATTTAAATCTACAATCATGCTTTAATGACAGCAGTAACGACATTAAAGAGCATTTGAATCACGTGTCTTTATTATATTCTTCTGCTAACAGGTTCCTTCTGCCAGGAGGTGATAAACCAGTGTGATCCCAGTCCCTGCCAGAATGGGGGCAGGTGTGAGAGCCACGTTGGAGGCTATATTTGCCACTGCCTCAAACAGAGTCATGATGGCATGCCTCTATGGAGGTGTAAATTGTGATGTAAAACTAGTGGGCTGTGAGGGACATGAATGCCAGAACCAAGGGTCCTGCTCTCCTTTCTTGTTGGATGGGACTCACGGATACACCTGTGCCTGCTTGCCTGGGTACACTGGACCCCTCTGTAAGACTCCCACCACCTTCTCATTTGAACGCAAAGGCTATCTGCTGTTGCAGAGTCCCCTGGTGGATGCCGAGGTGTTCTGCAACATCACTCTCAGCTTCAAGACTGTCCTGCCCAGAGCGGTGTTGTTCCAGCGGAACAGCAGGGGGCTGCTGCTGATCCTGGAGCATGACGAAGGGAAGCTTCGTCTCACACTGAGGAAGGAGGACTCTGCTGGGGCTGAAGCAGAAAGCCCAAGCCAGGTCCTGGAGCTTCCACACAATGTCACAGATGGAGAGTGGCATTCTGTAGAAGCTATACTTGCAAACTGGGTGCTCAGTTTGAAACTCTTGGATGACACTGGGAGCTGTGGGAGCCAGCCGTGCCACAAAGTGGCCCAAATCCAAAGCACCTTAGCTGGGCTGGCATCATCTCCTGAGAACACTTTCATTGGAGGAGTGCTTCAGGACTCAAATAGGCCCAACAAGGTCTTTCCACTGCCAGCATTTATTGGCTGCATGCGGGATGTGTTTGTGGACTGGCAGCTCATCGTCCCTGAGGAATGGCTTATTGACATTGCTGTTAATGTGTCCCCTGGCTGCAGCCACAGGGATCGCTGCCTGGACGTACCTTGCCAAAACAGAGGACAGTGTATCAATCTGTGGCAGAGTTACCAGTGCCTATGTCCAAGGCCATATGAGGGGCAAGACTGTGAGGAAGGGTATGTTTACAGCTGTGACATAACTGGATTCTCAAACAGCAGCAACACAGTGTAAAAATGTATTTTCTTTAGTCTCTCTCAAACATGTGAATGACGGTTAGGGTTAAGGGGAAAGCTAATCAACAAACCAAGATATGCGACTCACCACAGATTTTAAGCTTTAATCTAACCTGATTAATGTTACGTATTGGTTGGAGGTTGGAGGAAAGAGTACCAAGTGGTTACTTATATAACATCCTTAGTAGCTGATGTGTAACGGGAGATAAGGGAGTAGAGATAAGGCCAATCAAAAGACACAGCAAAGGACAGAGGCAGAGATCCTCTTATCTGACGCACTGGATTAAGGATATAAAGGACTCTATTTTAGAAATACACAGAATGTCCCAGAAAATGTCTCAGCGTTCAATGTTGAGTACTGTGATCAATATGCTGGAAACAAAGTAATAAGTAGAATGATAAACGATAAAGATAAAGCAGTTTGTTCGTGAAAAGACTGAATAGTTGCAGTTTTCCACTGAGTCTATCTCCAGCTCCTTGAGTCTATCAAAGCCGATTACCGATCACAGTGTCTGATGGCACGCACATTTATTCACAGGCGGACACACTTAAAATATCCACACCTACACTGAAGCTTTCCAGAAGTTTTTCATATGACCCGTCATAAACTGCTTTAGCCTTGTGTGTTCTCAATGTCCTGACAAACCCACAGTGGAAAGTGCTGACAGTGAACACTGAACGTACAGACCATGAGGGCTGGTAGCTTAAATTTCCTCTTCCTGTGCCTGTTCCTCTAAGCAAAATTATCTGCTAGAATGTTCTTCACTCTTTTATTAGTAAATATTTAGTTTCAATGCTTAACATAGATGAAAAAATGTAAGTTTTTCTGTGCTGAAGACAGGAAACTGTATTTGTGCAGTCAGTTACACAACTCCCCTTTTTCTTTGGTTGAGCACAGTGTTTTTGAGGTTTTCACTATGAACAAATGACTGACATTACATTAGATTCTCAAATTTATAAAAGCCTTTTGAATCCAAAAAATATCCCATAATGCATTCTGACCGAGCTTTTTACCGAGGTTTTTCTTATGTTGACATCCAGTTAACCCACTTTTCTCTCGACTTTATTTCATTCACTTTTATTTTCCCCATTTTTCAGAACACGCTGCACGCTTTGGGAATGAGGACTCTCAGAGTTATGCAGCGTTCACTGTCACCGACGATCTGGGTCACGACCTCTCCATATCTCTCTTCCTGCGTACGCGGAGGCACAACGGACTCCTCCTGATGCTCGCCAACAGCAGCAGTCAGTACCTTCACATGTGGCTGGAGAATGGCAAGGTCGCGGTTCAGCTCAGTGACTTTGAGAGCCTAAACGGGGAGAGCGCGGTTGATGACGGGGAGGTCCACTTTGTGAGTGTAGAGATAGGGAAAGATCGCATGGTGCTGCATGTGGCAGCTCAGAAACAGGGTGACGTGGAAGTCAGGTCTGTTAATGTGCAAGCAGGAGACACCGTGTATGTGGGAGGACTGTTGGAGAGCAGGACAACTTCAGAGTTGGGTGGATATTTTAAAGGCTGCATCCAGGACCTGAGGATCAATGACAGGAGGCTTCAGTTCTTTGGGTTGGACACCTCAGCGAAATCGTATCCTCTGAACCTCATGGGGAATGTGACGGCTGGATGCTCTGGAGACAACACCTGCAGTGTGAGTGAAAAGCTTGTTTACACAGTTTACTTTCATTTGAATAATCTTTCATTTTCAGCCTTATTGACTATTGACGGTGCCTCTATTTAGTAGTTTAGGGCATGCAGAGCTGGATTAATGCTTAAATCTAAAAATGAGAGCTCACTCATTTTTTTGAAAGCATCCACATGCAGTGTAGTTACGTTTCATATTTAGCACAAAGAAATGTGACACTAAGAAACATTTGGTAAAAAGTAGGGCCATGTACCAACCTCTCACCCACAGAGAAACCCTTGTCTAAACGGTGGGATGTGCTACTCCACGTGGGATGACTTTACTTGTACCTGCCCTCCCAGGACAGCGGGGCGGCACTGTGAAGAAGTCAGGTGGTGCGAGCTGTCACCGTGCCCCACAGACTCAGAGTGCCGCTTGCTGAACCAAGGATATGAATGTAAGAGATGTCCAAGGTTTGAACAGTTGTGTTGCCCTTTCCAAGAGCTGCTTAACTCTGTTGTATTCATTTTTTGTTGCTAGTTTTCATAATTCTGAGATTTTACCAGTTCAAAACCTGACTCATGAATATTGTAAGGCTCATGTGAAGTTGTTAGAGAGCCAGACTCAAGTCCAAGTCTAGAGTCAAGTCAGATCCAAATGTAATAATCTGACATTACATTTTCAGAGTGAGGTCACTGTCTTATCCTTGACCTAATTTCTTGGTTAAATAAAAGCCCTTAAACCCAGACATGGGATTTTTTAAGAGACTTCCAGTAATGATATGGAGATTACCTAATCTTTGTAACTGTGTGATACAACATGCTTGATTATATGCCAGCCTCAATCCACCCACACAATATGTTGTGTGTGCTCCGTAAAGCAGGATTGGTCTGAGGCGAGTTTATCCCTTTTTTTTTGGTTGGGATTAGTGATGATTTACCGTGTTGAACCGTCTGTCCTGTAAACCACCCCATGTTCCACGATCAACTCGTTGAGAATACCTGCTCCTTACGGGTATTTCTGGTAAATGCACTAATCTAATTGACTAAAAGAACTGTAGTGTTACCAAAGAAATAAATGCCACGCTGCCACTAAGGCCTGTTGTTTTTGAAATTGATGTAATCAATTGATGCATGTGTGGATGTTTCATAATTAATGGAAGAATGCAAATGCGTGAACAAATATACACAACATACATTATATTATATATATTTTCTCTGACCTCTCAGGCTACTCCAATGCAACCTTCCTGAATGACAGCACTGTGTTGTCCTACCGGGGAAACGGCCACATATCGCGCAATCTAACTAACCTCTCCCTAAACCTACGCACACGGAAGCGTAATGCACCCATACTCCACGCAGAGAAGGGTTCAGCGTTCATCACAATCTCCGTCCAGGACGGCTTCCTCATCATGGAGCTTCAGAGCAACCCTGAAGAAGACGGAGAGGAGGAGGAGGATGAAGGAGAGCAGAGTGTGTCTATTGTAAGTCTCAGCAGCAGGACGAGTGTTAGCGATGGTGAGTGGCACAGCATCCAACTGTTCATGGCGGCACCATGGGCACAAACCTCCCGGTGGACTCTGGTGCTGGATGAAGAACTAGAGGAAGCCAGCGTTTCCAGGAACCAAGGAGGCAATCTGGACTTCCTCAGGCAGGGGGTGGACATCTTCTTAGGGGGCTTGGCTCCTGATAAGGGGTGGTCCCTGGCTGGGTGCCTGGGCACAGTAGAGCTGGGTGGCATCGCCCTGCCTTACTTCAGCTCCTCTGTTGTGAACCTCCCACGCTTGCAAGAGGAGCAGTTCATCCAGACATCCCTGCATCCTCCTCTCCTCGGCTGTGGTGGTGCCGCCGTCTGTGAACCTAACCCCTGCCTGAACGGAGGGGAGTGCCAGGACCTTTTCAATACCTATAACTGCAGCTGTGCGGAGGGCTGGGCAGGGAGACGCTGCAACTTCTTCACTGACACCTGCGCCTCCAGTCCCTGTGTTCACGGCAACTGCAGCGTGAACGGGCTGACCTACGTGTGCACCTGTAAGTCCGGCTACGCGGGTGTGAACTGTGATGAGGAGGTGGATATGTGTGAAAACCACCTGTGTGCCCATGGAGGCACCTGTCTGCACGGGCCGGACAGGTACGCCTGCCTCTGCCCTGAGAACTACACTGGACCCCTGTGCAAGTAAGTTGAGGTATTTGCTGGAGAAACAGAAAAGCAGGGGATTACGATAGAATTTAATAGAGTAGAATAGCCTTTCTCGTGAGGGTGAAAGGTAAAATACAGACTAGCGGCAGAGGAGAAGACAATCCCACTATAAATGTTTCATGCTGTGAAGATGACTTTGCTCTCCTGTGAACAGTTTGGAGAGCTTAGTTAGTCATTAAACACAAAGCACACAAATAAATGCACCAAATTGCAGAAACAAGGGACTGCACAAACAACATGAACAGAATCCTTCACTGTAAATGCCTCCACATCTCTGCCTCTGTTCAGCATTTCAACCACGCCTGCAGCGAGCGTCTCAGATGCTGCGTTTCTATTCTAGTGTCAGCCAGAAAAGGCCTCAGTCTGCTGTGGTGTCTCACTACACAAGGCTCTCTGGTTCAGCGCCAGTTTCTTTCCCTTGTCATCTACCGTTTGCCTCGGAGAACCAGCAGGGGAACGCCTCCAACCATTTATCCTGTAAACACACAGCCTCTTGCATTTTCCCTCTTTTGCGCAAGGAAAAACCTTTGCAAGTGTCTCGCTAAACAAGACACCAGACAAGCTGCACATCTCCCTTTGCTGGGAACATCGACGCTGCAAAGTTTTCATCAAAATGACTTCTTTTTGTTTGTGTCTCCTGTTTGTGTCTCTTTCTACCCCCTTTACCCGCCTTGCTTTCTGTTCCTCTCCAGTGAACGCGTTGAAGAAATTCCATGGTACATTACTGTCAGAAATGTGTAAGTTGCTTTTTTTTTTCTTTTTTTTTTAATATGTATTTCTCAGGTGTTCGCTATTTGTTTCCTGTTAGATATTTGTGTCTCAAATGTCATGTACGGCGTGTCTTCAATTCCGTTGCAACAAAATGCCAAGCAAAGCTAATATTAAGGCTCCCTGTCACACTGTTTGTTTTAAAATGAGATACCCACTGTTTGAGATGAGTGACAGCTGTAGTTCAAAATGGTTCCTGGCATCTAAAATTAAAAAAATTGTACACTCTCTAAAATAGAAAAGCCTGTATTTTGTCACCATTGAGGGATGAATTTCAAGTTGCCAACAGATAGAGAACATTTTGGAACAGAGCTGCTGTGCTTCAGGCTAAAAACAAGGTTACAAAGGCCAACGAGAAATGGTTGACTTTTTCATCCCTGTGCATGTGATTTGACGTCCTGCTGGTGAATAGTTGCAGAGAGGTCTTTAATCTTATTACCCTGCTCCCCTCCTAAGCGTCTTTGTCTCCCCTGTGGGGAGCTGCGGGAAGCCAAACTCCTGCCTGGTTGACTCCTCTGCTTCCGGCAGACGCGAAGACGTCAAACTCTGCTGCACATGCCCCGCTGAACACCTCAGTATGTCTGCAGCTGTAACTAAAACACAAACAATGAATGTGTCCACATGTCTGACTGTTTTCTTCCAGAAGGCCTAAGCTGCCTGTCTCTGTGTGCGGAGATGACACTAGAAACTACACCTGCTTCAATGGAGGCAACTGCACTGATCGTGAGCTGTCCTGTGACTGTCTACCTGGCTTCACCGGAGTCCGGTAGGAAAGATTTGCTGAATATTATCAAATAAAACCTGCAAATAACATTTAGGTAATTGAAGGACGTTTATGTCACACTTTTATTTGCTGACTGGCTTCGAATCATTGGCTTACTCATCAGGTGACTAGTAAGGTTCAATCATATTCATTCAGATTTAAAGGTGCAGTGTGTAACATTTGTAGTTTCTTTGTTATGCTTAGAAAGGGAGGGTGAGGTGATATGTACTCAGCTGGTTGATCCCACTAAATCCTCCACACTACGCACCTTTAATGTTTGTGCATATTCATTAAAAGGGTATTTTTGCAAACTCCCTCAAAGTTCCCCAGAACTTTCTGTTGAGCTACTCCCCTCCCTGACATAAGTGTCTCTGAACTGTCATTCTGTCTCTGCAGGTGTGAGCAGGAGGTGGACGAGTGCAAGTCCAACCCCTGCCTGAACGGAGGTTACTGCCGCAACCTCATCAACAAATTCGTCTGCATGTGCGACATGAGCTTCGCCGGAGACGTGTGCCAGACGGACGTAAGCGACATTTACTTTTATGTTGCCTTGCTGCTGTGGCAGAACCTCTTCCAGCTGCTCTCCTACCTCATCCTCAGGCTGGACGATGAGCCAGAAATAGACTGGGGAGACAATGAATGAATCTGTGTGTGTGTGTGTGTGCACAGGTGTGTTTGGGGCTGTTTGGGAAAATGAGCGCAGAGTTTGTCAGTGCAGGCGGACAGGTGATGGAACATAAAAAAGAAGAACGACCAGTTGTTTCCCATGTTAAACACACGGGATGAGGCATTTATGACAGCACACTGCACACACGAGGGTTTTCTCTTGTTCACCACAGAGCTGTTCCCGTGCCTTAAATAATGATTGCTAATCAGAAGCACTTTATTCAATAGCATCATTTAATTATTTAAGTAGCTACATGTCACAGATGCAACAACCAATACAGACAGTATATGGCTTAAGGCTACAGCTAAATACCATTTCTGTTATTGATCAACCTGCTTATTGCTGTCTTTTTTATTGGACTAGTTGTTTAATCTATAAAATGTGAATGTCAATCACAGTTTCTCCTGGCCAAAGTAAAAAACATTGCTCATTTTGGCTGACCAGTAGTCCATTTTGAAAACAATAGAAGTCCACTGCTTTCATTATTAAATGTCATTTTTTTTGTCGATCAACTAAGTGATTCATCAAATGATAATTTCGGTGTAATACTGCACAGGATAGTTACAGTGGTCTAAAGGGACGGATAGTCTACATTTAGTAGCATTTCTGATGCAGCAAGGAACCTTATAAAATATTTGTTATTTATAATGTCTCTCATTGAAGATACAATGTCAGTCTTGTCTGAACTGGATCTTGGAGGCTCCGCACGGATGAATGTGTGAACGATCAAAATCCGTGTTGTAGTAACAAAGGCGCCTGGAGGGGCTAGAAGACGACAAGATGTCTCACTTTGTTCTGGCGTTCAGAGCACTGTGCTCGCTGACTGACGGCTGACTGACTGACTGACTGACTGCTGTGTGTTGTTTTGTACCTAAGAAGTTTCTGTCTGTAAACCTTCCTGACTGAGGCTAAAGATATTTTAAGCCTAAATGTCTGCAGCTCTGCCTGAATGGTACCGATCAACATTCACCATACTGTTGTGGTCAACATTTGACATTCTTTCATTGTTGTGCTGACATCGCGCCGGATGATAAATGTGAGAACATAACATCTTGTTCGTCTGTCTTTCCTTTGTCATATTCTGTCCTCATATCCTGTCATATCCTGTGTTTCAATCAAATCTCTGTCTCTTTGTTGTCCAATAAAAAAAAAAACAATGTCATCAGACTTTGTCTGTCTTCTGTCCTATTTAATCTCTCTCAACCATTTTTTCTCTTCTTTATCATCACATGCTTGATTTCCTTTCTAATTTTTTCCCTCCATTTTTCTCCTCTAGACAGACTTCAGTTCAGTTGAAGGTTAACTGCAGTGCAAATCCTTTAATTGATTTTCTAACTGTCTATGGGTGTGTGTGTGTGTGTGTGTGTGTGAGTGAAGGAGCAGGCATGCCAAGGACTCGTGGCAACCGTGTCACCAAATATACACTTAATCCCTCTTAACAGGATGTAGTGTGAGTAGATCCCAGAATAGCAGACGGAAGGTTCATAGAGTGAACACATAACGTCGCTGTATGTGGACACCTCTGTCCGTGTACTGCTTTTATTGTTTGGGGAACAGCTCTTCCCTGTTTCTACGAGACATTGCCTGTGTGCACAAGGCGAAGTTGAAGAATGGGTTCTCAAAACAACAGTCGGGTGCCCATATGGACACTGAAATACATTTAACTTCTTCCTGTTCATACTCATACTCATGTAGAATATAAAGGTGTATTCTTAATGCACTTTCAATGTGTGCTTTTATGAGATTATTAAAAAAAGTTTAAAGGTCCAGTGCTTCACATTTAAGGGAACGTAATAAGAATGTTTTCATAAGTTTATATTAACCTGAAAATAAGAATTGTTTTGTTCCTATAACCTTAAAATGAACCTTTTATATCACGGAGGAGCGGGTCCTCTTCCATGGAGGCCCAGAACTCTAGAAAGGACCTTTTGCATTTGTCATAAGATTTCGGCCACTGTACTTCAGCTGGTTGCAGTCTGCAACTTCACCACTGCAGTACCTTTACTGTTTCCTCTCTGTGTTTCTCAGTCGATCTGCAGTGGAGGGAAAGAATTTTGTACAAATATGACTGTAACTTTGGAAGATATCCATTTGATTTTTCTGACTTGGACATATATTGGCTTCAGATTCAAATTCAGTCTGTCCCTCTCACTTACACCAGGAGAACGTTAGGACAGGATCTATTAATGGCCAGGATGGGCAAGAGGAATGATATCCTGTTTCAGTGCTCACACTGCCATCTGAATATTGTTTAAAGACGGGCTTGAAAAAAGGCAAACCTGTCCTTTGATAAAGAAATGGTTTCCTGAGATTGATGCGAGCATCAGTGACATCGGTGACTTCACAAAAGCTCTTCTGGGTAAATGGATGCAGATCTCTGCAGCCACTTTCCAAAATGTTGTGCACAGCCTTCCCAGAAGAACAGAGTCTGTTACTCCAGCTTTTTTAATTGAGATGTTCAACAATCACATAATAGGAGGTGTAATATTCAGGTGTCCACATACATTTGGCCATACAGTCAATGTGCAGTTGCAGTCCTCTCTCCTACACCTTCCTCCTCACTTCCATCTCTTATTTTTCAAGCCCGTGTGTATATCTGTGTGCATATGTGTGTGTGTGTGTGTGTGTGTGTGTGTGTGTCTTTTGCAAGCACAGGTAGCCCTCATGGTGAGGAAAGAGGACGAGGGGAGGGAGGAAATGGGAAGCAGTTTTTCAGTGTCGGCACTGATGTGGCCATCCTTTGAGAGCGAGAGAAGCAGAGAGGGAGAAATGTGCTTCGCCAGCGAAAAAAAAAAACAGCATCTGCCGCTGAAGTGCAGTTTCAGCAGAGAGCTGGTGGCATTCACAGAAGTTCGGTCTGCTTCACAGAAACGTATGAGGGCAGCTTATCTGGCAGGCACACACACACACACACACACACACACACACACACACACACACACACTACACACTACACACACACAGAGCAGGTTGATAGTGCTGACAGCAGGGAAGCATTGCTGCTGTCTCTCTGTGTGTAGCTGCTCTGCCGAGGCTTCAGGGTGGCCTCGCCGGGTACCTTAGAGACTGGTTAGTTAGACATCTCCGTGTCTGTGTGTGTGGCAGTCAGTGACTGATGGCGGGTCCTGGCTGCAGGCTGCTCCGGCTCGCTTGTGTCACACTGACTATGACAGCCAACTGTGCAGCAGTGACAGGTAAGCACTTTCCAGGAGTCAACAAAGAACCTGTAGCGAGGGAAAGAAAGTGTGATGTCTACAGCGTCGAGCATGAGTGCATAAGTTATTTTTTGCCTCAGGATATGGATGGTTGTATTTTTATTAGAATTATGTTTCCATGTTGATTGCTCAGTGTAAAGTTTGCTGACTTCTGAGATTTTTTTTTTTTTTTCATAGTCGTGTGTAACCTGACAAGTTCAGTAGAGGCTTTAGTTATGAGGACGGTGTCAGCCAAAATCTGTGTAATGGAGCGATACTTACAGCTGTTGTGCTGTTGTAGCAGCCACTCAGAGTGTCACGACTATCACACCAACCAGAACCACTGATGTAAGTGTGTCTCCTGCTCCGTCTTCTGCTGCTGCTTAATAAACGTTCACAATCATTCACCTTGCTGCACTGGAAGCTTTGATTCGCCTTGATTCGCCTGGTTTGAGGTCAGAGATCTGTGTGCTTGCATGCAAAGGTAACTGTGTTTCTGGTTGGTACTTGAAGCTGCTTGTGTGTGTTTGGTGTGTGTGGTGATCAAAGGGCTGCAGGGCTGTTAGTTAGTTATGAATCTTAGCAGGTTTCACAAGTCATTAAAACACCTTCAGATGCTTTGTGTGAAGCGGCTAGGAAAGAATCATCTGTGTGTCTGTGCGAGCTATTCTTGGTGTGATTCTGGTGGTGTTTGCTGTGTATGTGCCGATCAGCTCATCAGGCAGCGTCTTGCCTGTGTGTGTGTGTGTGTTTGTGTGTGATCCTCCACAGACGGAGCATGCTCCATACAGCTCGCGGGTGGCTGCCGTTCTGGCACCGTGTCTGGTTGGCTTGGCGATAGTGGTGATGCTGGGGCTGGCGTTGGCCGTAGCCAAACTGCGAGAGAGGCGGCAGACGGAGGGAGGTTTCAGTCCGCGGCAACTCGAGGCTCCTGGTGGTCGCAACCCACCTGCTGAGCTGGGAAACACATCCATCAGCACTTTGGCAGCACGCGTGGAGCGCCTGGTGTAGTTGAAAGCAGTGAGGAGAGGAGAGGGTGTGTGCGAGTGAGAGAAACAGTGTGTGAGAGAGACGGGAACAAACATCCTGTATGTGAGCTTCTAAATATTTTAAAATTGTCACCATCTATCTGACTCTGTCTCTTTCCCCCCCCGCCAGTTGACCTCTGTGGGTTTGACCTCTGACCTCTTGCTGTCCATCAGTCTGGCGTCCGTTGCTCTGCTGCTGGTTCTCGTCTTCACCTCTGTAGGCCTGGTGGTGGCGCTAAATCGTCGCGCCACCCACGGCACCTACAGTCCCAGCCGGCAGGAGAAGGAGGGATCACGGGTGGAGATGTGGAGCATCACCCATCCTCCACCTATGGAGAGACTCATATGAGATGCAGGGACTGTATTTGCATGCAGTATACAGCGATCAGTGAAAAAATGACTGCAGCCTGAATGTAAACTTAGTTGTTCCCTCACAGTACCTCCATTTGAAATAACAGCTGTCTGTCCTCATTTGCATATGCACATGCTGGAAGACTGTATGGGAGCTGGTGACTCAGTGTTTGTGTAATAATGTATCGCTGTGTGTCATCCATCTTCCTGTGATGTTTTGCACCTGGCTTCACCATCCAGTAGCAGGACATCCATCTAAATGAAAAGATTTGAGTTCAGAACATGTTGAGTCTGATCTATATTTTTAGGATTGATGGACCGGTGAGCAACCAGCGATCTGAATTTGGGACACACAAACAACAGCCTCATCTGAAAACAAGCAGAAGTAGACATTCTATATTTTTCTGATCGTCAACAAATCTCATGAAAACATAAAAACCAACATGGAGTCAGCCCGTCTCTCAAGAACCCATCGGTTCCTACTGAAGGTATAAATCTTTAAAAACAGGTCACAAAGAAGAAAAACAAATCGTTCCCAAAATTCCTTAAAACAGCAGAGCACTGTATTCTCTATTCAAACGGGAGTAAGGAGGAAGTGCATTTGTTTGGGACTATTTTAAGATGCGGATTGATACACATTTGGCGCGCAAGTATTTCCAGCAGCGGGATAGCGTTTGTGGGATTGTCTCAAATATAAACTGACGTGTTTTTAATAGCTTTTGGACAACAGTGGAGCTCTATGTTAAAGAGGCAACGCAATATATCAATATACTGTATCTTCGGCTACACAGATAAAAGCTGGAAGTAGGATCAGGTCATTGTTGGTTTTGATCTTTTCATCGAGTTGCTGAGAAAGAAAAATATAGATCACCAGACTCTTCGTCTAAATTGATGTGTATTTATTACAGGAAATACCTTTCATGTGTTGTCTACATGCTGAGTGTTGCTGCCGGTATTGATTTATTTTTTGGACTGTAGCTCAATACAGACAGAATAATGTCCTCTAAGGGTCGGGTTTCAGGAGACGTTGCACAAGTTTAGAATAGTTTCCACCAGGCTGACTTGTATGTTGTTAGAAAGAACAACAGTCTATAGACCGCAGTGCGATTTCAAGTGTGTATACTATCATGATGATTTCATTGTTTTTAAGCTGTGAATTTTATTTCTGCCTTTAATGGTTGTCGACTGTACATAGAAAATGTTCCATTAATTAAAGTGACTTTATTTGTGTTGATTTATATTATGTATGTTTATTTAGGAAAAGTGATGTGCTACTGTAAAACAATATTAGTATTTTTGCTCTAGTGTTTGCCAAATCGATAAACCAATGCACTGATGTTCTCACGCACAAACTCTCCTACGCTGTCCTACTCTAAATAAATCAGCAGTCTCTTTGTATGCGCTGTCAGGTGTGAGTACACGATATACCACCCCGACTATTTCGTCACTAACAGACATCGCTTCTTTCCGTTGTTTTGGTGTGGGGGGGGGGGGAAACACACACACAACAAAAACCGAGCCCACAGATGGATAAGCATGAAACAGTATAATTTATTTTCAGTTCACAGTGCATACATTATGTGCAGTTGTACCAAGTTACTCATGAATAGCACATTAGATTGACCTCAGTTGTTTAAGACTGTTGTTTTCTCTGCAGATCATGCAAGTGTGCACAGAATCAGAAAAATCAGTAGATGGCATACTGTAGAGTTAATCATCATTACAATACCTAAAAAAAATTAAGTGAAATAAAAAATAAAAAAAGAAGTTGCTAACTGTAACTTGTCCAAGAATGTCACTACATTGAACGCGCGCCTCTTCAAATGTGCGGCTAATGGGGAAGTGATGTTACTATCTTTGTTAATTGGATCCTTCTCACTCCATAGTACCTCAGTTAAAGCTGCTACATAATCTGTCACCTCCCACTCACTCCAAATTGTTAATTTCAGGACAATTACATATATTTGCTTTATATGATTACTTTACACTCTATTGTTTACAGAGTATAAGGTATCACAAGCCTGCAGACATTGAAATGCAAATCCCCTGACGACCATTTCTTCATCGTTGTACAACATTAGTGTAAACGGGAGCAGAGATACTAAAGCTTTTAATATCACTCTTAACAGCAGCTGACTGCTCAAGTATTTCTCCCCCCCAAAACCTCTACGATTAGATTTACAGTAGCCAGTAACCAAAAGTAGAAATGTTTGCTTCTACGTTAAATGCAAGGCAGATGACTCCACAATACCCGATGCAAGGCAATGTTAATTCCATCGGTCGGGATCTGATGGAAGTACTAAATACTGAAAATAATAATTAATACCAACAGAATAGTCCACATCTGTAAAATCAAAGTATTACAACACATAAAGGTACATACATGCAGATACAACAATGAGCATTGTATCATGTACAAGCAAGCGTCAGTCTTTGCTCTTTTTTTGATTAGAAGGTGTCAAATGCTTCCGAACATGAACGGCTACATGGGACGTTTTGTTAATATTATCTCTCCATTTTTTTTTTCTTCCAAAAATAAAATCTAAAACATTCAAATATTAGGTGTCGTTTTTTCTACAACATACAACACCAATCATATATTATCCATGTAAAATAAAACTCAAGCCAGCAAAAATACACGTCTATTTAGTTGAAAATAAATTTTCATCAATATGAAATCAACTGGAGAAACTCCTCTGAGAAATGCTTTTTTCTTTTTCAATAGTTACCTCAGAACGAGTGTTCAAAGTTATTATTTTTTTTAGAAAAAAAGAAAAGAAAAGAAAGAGAGCAAAAACAGTACATGTAATCGCTTATTAGTACAACCAAAAGAAAGTACCTAATTTACAAAAAGTCAAAGAACCCAGAGAAATTCAGAGATCCTCTCTTAAATACAGGCAGGAAGATTCCCACCGACCACCGCGGCAAAGAAAAACACTGAGTAACTCCAGCTGGACTGAAGCCGAAACTCAAAAACAAAACGGCTATAAAAACAATGCTAGTACCCAAGTTCATTTCAGGTCAGTTTCTAAGGACCAAAACAGGTTTAGCGTCTGTTTATCACATAAATACCGTACGGTTGATCCTGACTGTGATTTAAGGTGGTCTGAAAACATTGCATACATCTTCTTTCTATAATACTGTACCTTGTTCCGATTATACTGGGTGATACTCTTACTGTATAAGGCACACCATACGCACATTGCCATTAACACTCATAGACACACCTCAGCTCACACACAGTTAAATAGACTTTTATTTCTTTATCATTTATGGACGCCTGAGGCTTGCGGCCACTAGAAACTAGCTTGATTGTGATTATTTTTCAAGTAGAATCGTGCACTATAATGAACTTACTCTTAAAGGAAACTGTCCATTTTGATCATTTGAAATATTTGCATAGTAAATAAGTTTTTTAAAGTGTTTACAATGAATAAGGCCAGTACAGAGATTGTTCTGGAGTCTGTTTTTTTTTTTTTCCTTCTCCTTTTTGGAATTACTAAGACTGATTCCTGGGCTTTTAGAAGCACGCCAAAGACTTTATGAGCAAATCGTTAACGCAGAGCAGCACTCAAAAAGCGGAGAAATAGCTGCTATTAAACTGCCA
This sequence comes from Nibea albiflora, assembly GCA_014281875.1. Lineage (NCBI taxonomy): Eukaryota > Metazoa > Chordata > Actinopteri > Sciaenidae > Nibea > Nibea albiflora. The sequence goes on along the minus strand of CM024792.1, from coordinate 8,590,057 downwards.
CACCGACTGGCGTCTGGCATAAATCATGAGAACAACGAACCATAAATGTAATAATCCCAACACAAGCACATGAAAAAGCTTTCTTCTTTTCTCTGGGTTTGAGGCGGCGCAGAGAATGATGGGAACCCACAATCTCTGGACGCGGGCACGTCTCTCCACAGGAGAGTCTGTTATAGAAATACTTTTGACTCTGTACACATTACATCCATGTAGCTACTCTCTGAGGAGAACCATATTGCTTCATTACAGTACAATCATCAACCACCTGCATTACATTTCAGTGTGTGACTCTAACCTGGAAGGACAGAGATTGCATTTCCTCCTGTGAGCAAAGAAAAGGAGACTGAGCTATGGGATAAGTCTGGTGATATTTTTCTTAATGTGAACAAATAATATGAAAGGATCAAGGATCACTCTATTGACGGGTTAATCTGTGGCTCCAATAAATGTACTATTTACTATGATTACAGACTATTATTTTAAAACTGAAACTAAACTGAACTTATTTTTTGTTTTATGTAAGTCTGGAATCATCGGGAGAGATAGCCAACGTATCGTTTTTTTTGGTATTTGTTGACAACAAGAAAACATAGGATATCACACCAGGCTTATCCTGTGAAGTTCACATTCATCTCATCCTCTCCAAACCGTATTAGCTCTGCAACACCTGGCCGCCATAGTTAAGGTCGAGAGTGATGGTTAGATGTGCTGAAAACAGTAAAAAGACAGAAAATAAGAGAGAAACAACATGAGGGGAAGAGTGATCACTGATACTGGCATTCAAAGATGATCCACTTCAACTTTTCACTGTGTCTGCTCTTCCTGAACACAGAGGGAGGAGAGAGACAGAGGTATCTACATGCACATCTCATTACCTGGAATGCAATTTAAAATACATATATTTATATCTATGAACTATTCTATGAATCCAGAGGAATACACTGCTGGAACTGTTAACCGTTGCATTTGTCTGAGAATATCTAATTACCTGTTATGGTATCTATAGATTAAGACACCAGAGTATCAAAAACAAATCACGTCCATTTAAGGCATGGTGATTAAAAGAATGCATTTAAATTACACAGTGTATTAATTAGTCTGGAAGGCCCGAGCGGACTTTGTGTCTAGAAAGTTCTGTCTAGCTTTGTTGTTGTCGTTGCTCACTCATAATGATTTCAGTACCAGATGATCGAGAACACAGTCTATCTACAAGTGCAAACGTAATTTGATCACGGGAAATGTTTGGAACATAGTGACTACAACACTGATGTAATGTGTTGAGGAGACATCATCCCTTCTTATTCCTGAAAAAGTTCTCAGACTTTGCTAAATTCCTTTAAGTGAAGACAGGAAATTCTTCCATCACCTGTGGGCTGCTGAGGTTTGACCCAAAGTGTAATTCATGGATCTTTTTGCAGGTATTACATTTTCAAAATGTTGTGAGGACATGTTATCTATAAATTTAGACGATTACAGACAGAAAGATGATGAGGAGCAGCCGTACACACACTGCGGAAACCTACTTCTTATCAAGTCTTTCTTTTCTTTGTTATTGATTTCATAAATTTGTGTTTTTTCTTAAAGCAAGTGAAAAATCTTTCATGGCGCAGACAAAAAATCTCGGTACTGTAGCCTCAGTTTGTCTCCTTGAGTTCATGAGATAATTCACTTCTTTTAAGACATTTAAACCTGATAAACCAACTTGATCTGGTATTTATAGCTCTTTTTGGTACCAACATACAGATGTCCAAGAGAATTCTTACTACAGTGGCCGATTTCTAGTTTTCCGGGCTCTATTTTGCACAGATATGGCTGTGAAAGATGAGTTATGCACTGCAAAGTTCACCTCTTCCTGTTTCCTGTTCTGTTTGTACTCCAATTTTTTTCCTGATACTTCAGTGTTGAGATAAAAAAAAAGAAGAAGAGAGTTCAGAACTGATCAAGCTCTCTGAGACTGTGGCTAATCGTAATAGAAGAGTTAAAGTGAACAGATTTCAGTAGGACCTATGGCGTTTTACAGACACGGAGTCTTTGACGTCCCTACGACTCGTCTGTGGCTTTGCCTTGGACCTGGTGGTGGCTGTTGTTGCAGTGAACCTGTGACAGCTGCAGGCTGGTTTGCAGGACTGGGCCGAGGCAACACATGGACTCAATCTCCTCGAGGAGGCCTTGATCCTGCACCACAGCCTGCCCCCGAGCCTTTACCCTGACCCAGACACAGCCCCAGGAGCCCCTCCTTGGACACCTCTTTCTCCCATGGGATCTGCATAGCTGATTGGCTGTCCTTTGCTGGGCCCCCCTGACCCTCCTGACAGCCCCTGCTGCTGTGCCTCTGGAGGGCCTTTTCCTGGTACTGCCTCACCGTCTCCTTGGACAGCACCTTCCTCCTCAGGATGCTGGTGGAGGCTGTCTGGTTCTGGGCCTGGAGATGCTCTGTGCTGGCTTGTGGGTCTGAGATGGTCCGAGACCGGCACGCTGGTGCAGGAGAATAGTCTGCTGGAGAAGAGTAGGTGTGAGAGAGAGTTGAAGATGTTGGCGTGGGTGTGGCTCCATCAGACACCGACGGCGAGTAGGAAAAGCGGTCTCCTGGTTGTCGCCCCGGAGGTAGAGGCAGAGGGTCAGAGTTGAGTTGATGAGGACGTGGCTCGGAGACGCCGGCGTCCTGGGCTGGAGGTGTAGCTGTGATGAGGGGCACCGCCTGAGATGTCGCCGGTTTCCTCGACACCTTCAGGCTGATCTTGTTAGGCTGTCGGCGTGGGGACGGGGGAAGGTGCTTTCCATGGACTGCGCTGTCATCCTGGCCCATGTTCCAGCTGCCCTGATCCCCGCCTCCACCACAGCTACTCTCATTTGCTGGTTCAGACTCGCTGGAAGTTGTGGGCTTGCTCTGGGACGGAAAAACAAGAAAATACTATTAAACAAATACCTTAATGAAGAGACCTGAATGGCTTATAGAAGTAGCTGCACTAGAGATATCTTTAAATAAGACATCAATCCATCGGTATACTATATCTTCCCATATCTGGACACACTTCTATTCTTATTAACATAAACTCTGTTCTCTCTGTCTTCTTTCCTGTCCTGGAAGTAACAAGGCCTTCTCGTGCTTTACTTTTCCTCCAGTCTCTCTTGCGTACCGGGGTCTTGTAGTCTAAATCTTCCATGGACCTGAAGAAGTCCAGGCTCTTGGCAGCGCTGAGTTTGCCTTGTTCCACCGTCGTGGTGTTCAGAGAGTCCAGGATTTCCTCCAGCAGGTTCATCTGGCCTGAGTTGGAGGAGTCGATAGTCGAGATCCAGTGAGTACGAATCGTCGCTGTCTTCAGCGTACGAAGGGACGTCCCCGCTGTCCTCTGAGGAGATCCTGGAGAGAAACCTAGTTAGACAGTGTGTTGTGTATTGTTTCATATAACTGTGTTTCTATGGTAACTTTTAATCCATATTATGTATTACTGTGAATATCACTGTCATGAATTACACTATGATAACCAGCTCCTTTGAGAAGCAGTTCAGTGACTGCGTCTGTCAACTAATGCTGTTACTAAACATGGCCACTTGAGGGCAGTATTATCATGGGTAAAAAACAGAGCGCTTGGGGAAATCTTTGAACCTGCCATCAACTGTTCCTTAATAAAATGTTATCAATGAGTCAGCAAGAAGAACCTCTCATATCTTAACATGTATGGCATTCACACTTCAAACAACAGGACGAGGTGACAAGGTGTTGTGAGGCAGGCGGACTTACTTGCTTGCGTTGTCCAACTCATCATCATCGAGCCCGTATCCAAGATCTCGAGGGCCCACGCTCATGGGAGACTTGTTGAAGTTTTGCTGTTAATGAGAACACAGAAAGTGGATGTAGTTAGACGCAAAGAATAACATGATAAAACAAGAAAAGTGGACCCTTGGGGACGTGGCGGGGTCTCTCTAAACATGGAGCCTAGCTGTATGGCGTTTTTGCTGAGGAGCAGCTTTTCATAAAACTACGACTTGGTACCCGATAGAGTGAAAGATGCAGGTTTGCGTTTGGTGGGTCCCCATAAGACAGGAGAACTAGCTTGTTTTAATGAGCACAGACCCTTAGGGTTGAGACTAAATTTGTCAAATTTGGGTCTAGGGATAAAAATCTTTAAGATCCCCTGCAGTATTTTATCAAACTCGGCATTAAATGTGAACTAGAAGCTACTCGCGCGCTGTGAGTGAAGACGTGGGAAAGTGCATTGATCATTTGCATTACGCGCACCACTGCATGTGATTGTATTTGTCATTGCGTGTTGAATGATCAGTGTGTACTGTAGTTGTCTGACACAGTGGATTTAATAAGCCACCTGTGTACCATATTTAATGGGCGGGTTAAAGAAGAGACAGAAGCTTCACAGAGCAGGGCAGGACTCTCCCCATGGGAGCCCAAATCTGCCCCAGGCCACTTATTAACATGCCTTCCACTACGACGCACATGTTCCCCTCTCGCTGCATGTGCATGTTCACTCATGTTAACACCATCTCAATTTCTAATTTGCACTCTTTGCATTTTGCCCATTTACCTCTGTACATATTCCCGAACACCTCCTGTGTCTATTTTTCGGGGAATATTTCAAATTGTCCGACAGCCTCTGTGTATTTTCTGTACACACACACACACACACACACACACACACACACACATACACTAGCACTCATGAGGTACACCTCACATGCTAGCACTGCTAACAACCAGCATACGTTTGCGTTAGGGGGCACTGCAAAATATTTTTCCATTTCCAGTTTGGCTCCACCTCTCTGATTTCTGCATTTTTCTCTGCTAAACTCACGTTAGCCACATTATCAAAGCCCGGCGCTGAGAAAAAGGTTCTTTACAACCCTAAAAGTGAGCGGCGCACAGGGGGTGTGTGTGTGTTTAAGGAGCAGAGACAGTCATGTTTGCTTGTGTTGTGGTTGTGGTAGAGGGGAAATCACAGGCACAAAGGTGAAGAATCGAAAGAAGAAAAAAAAAACTGAGCACGAGAGCTAAAAGGAACGACGGAGGAAGGGAATGAATGAAAAAAGGAAGGAAGGAAACACTGAGAGGTGAGGAAAGATTCCTCAAAGCCCTAAAGAATGATGGAAATGGGGGGGGTGGGGGTGGGGAGGAGGTGGGGTCCTGTATTGGAACCGTGAACCAAGCCGGTCTTGATTAGCCGACGCAGTGCCAGCCAGACAGGCGGAATGTAACGTGTGGCTGGCCTGGCCTCATTTAGGGCCTGTGTTCGGCCAGGGAAGACATACACACCCACATATACACACTCGGTCACATACGCACCCTATTACAAAAAAACACAAAGAGTTAAAGTGCCATTTTCTCCATAAAAGTCAGCGGAGGAGATGTGTGCAGTAGCCACTTAAGCCTCTCAGCCATCGGGCTAAACACGAACACATGTGGTGGCACTGCTGATTGGCCAAGCCGCTCCCCTTCCATGGTAGCTTGGAGCTATAATGAAAGAGATTTCAGAGGGGCTCAGGCCTGGGATCCCTAAACAGCCTTTAATGGATTCCTGTGTCAGGGCAGTAAATCTGGGGCCAGGCCGACATGCCAGCCAGCCAAAGCGGGCCGGCGGAGCGGAGATGCACCTGTGAGACACTTGGGGAGGGCGGGGCTCGGACAGGAACAGCTACACACAAACACGGCAAACACATGTGCTGTATGTTCACGGTGCGTGCAGTTATTTAGACTGCGCATTTGTGCAAGAGGGCCGTGTTTAGGGAAGCGGGGCCTCTCTCTGCGTCTAGGTGTTTATTAAAGCAAGGTGAACCCAAACACAACCAGACACAGGTCATGAAGCCTGGCCCTCTGATCTCTGTTACGGCTCTGGTGCCGTCTACAAAAGGAAGTTCCATAGGGAGCAGTAAATGGATGGTACCTCACTTCATGGCTTTATCAATTTGTCATTCCCTCTCTTCACTGTGACCCTTTAGTGCAGCAGTTAAGATGAAACTATTTACAACAACCGAGCATTTTACGATAGAAGTGCCAAATTTGACGCAGGAGTGGACCTTATCCTATTTATTGTGCAGTCTATGGGATTATGATGCTTTAAAAAAAAAAAAAAAAAAGGCCAGCATATTGCATTCATTTTACTTGTAATGTGAGATACAAAGAATGATTTTGTCACATACCTAAAGATAATATTCTTCTCCTCAAAATCTGTCAAAACCAACAACAGCAGTTAAATCTGAGATCTAAAATTAGACGTACTGTGTGTCAATGTAAAAAAAATAACAAACAAAAATATAGAGACTCTTCAAATTTAGACATTCACAATGAGATATTCTCAACCAGTGCAAACAGGTCCCGTGTTAGAGCTGTGACAGCTCTGCCACCATCCCGTACCTCCCCAGGCCTGACAGGACACTGGAAAGCACGAAATAGCAAAACAACAGATTATCATACTGCTCCTTCATTAGCTTCTCGCTGTCGGCTAATGGGAAGCTGAAAGGTGAAAATGAAAAAGTGATATTCCCTCCATGCCTTCCTGTCTCCCCTTTTCTCCCTCCATCACTCTGCTGTCAGTGACAGATGTCACAGTTTCTGTCTGTCTGGCTCTCGCTTCCCTTCCTCTCTCCAGCACGTCGCCACAAGTGAGAGTGTACAGAACGCGGGGAGTGAAAGAGTCAGGAGGAGATAGAGCAGAGGAACAGGAGTCATGAAAATAATAAAAATGGTCAGGTTATTTCAGTAAAACTACTGTAGCTCAATCCAGTGTTTTGGAAGGGGGAGAAAATCCTTGTGTTTCTTAAAACAAGAATAAGATTCGATGTCTGAGCTGCTCTGGTACAGCAAACTCACTAAACTTCCTCTAAGTGAAACATTTCCTAATTATTTTTATGGTATTTGCTATATATATTATTTTGATCCCAGTTCCTGAGTACCTGGCTGAAGAAGTAATAGAATCCCGATTACCTCTAGTTTCAGCTTCAGACATAAAAATCAACACACACACACACACACACACACTCCCATCTTCAGTCTACAAGCTTTTACGGTCGTGGATTGGGAGCAAATGAAGGTAAAATTGTAAACATGACTAACTTATCCTTTACTCTGACCGAGTATACCCTGGGATTCCTAATGCAATGAGCAATGGTATGAAATTTATTTAAGGGACCTTGAAAAATGTCTTTGGAATTGATATTACAAATTACATTTCATTTCTGTGGTTATGAGGGGAAAATAGTCATCACCATCCATTTTAGTAGCTGCATTTGGAGAAACAAACTTTCCCCTCGTCTTCCCTTCCGTCCCTGCATGACCGGTTATGCGGAACAACTAGGCCTCTCTGTGACAGGGCCAAACGCTAGCAGACTTTAATAGCCAGTCTTACATTATACATTTCATATGGTATTTCTGAGTGCGCACTGATCTCACAGCTTGGCAGCGTATGTAAAGAGATGCCGGTAAAATGCAAACAAACCTTAGGGAGAGGCAGAGCCTTTTGTAGAAGTACGGCCAAGTGTGTGTCTGCCTGTTTAAGGGCTGCTCGCTCGAAAAGGGAGGAAAAACACACACGCTCGCACACACACACACACAGACACAGACAAAAAAAAAAAAAAGCGTTTGAGGCAAGATCTACTACTCGTCTGTCCAACTGGCTGTTGCTGAAAGCCCGCATCCCTTTTGCTTAAAACAGGAGCCATATAAAAGAAGGAAAATGTGCATTGTGCTCATTCTGTTACACTGAACTTAACTCATCCAGTGAGATCACCAGGTGTCTTTCTGTGAATGAGTGCAGTGCAGTACTTTGAGGGTGCCAGGAGATGGCACTTTGGTTTCAGCGAGGAAGCCAGCTGAGTCTCTGAAGTGGGAAGAAACTAAGCAAAGTGAAGACTACAAACACATACAAATAACCATGTAAACACACACACACACACACACACACACGCACACACGCACACACGCACACACGCACACACACACACACACACACACACACACACACACACAAACCCACATACACACATACACAGAGCTATGGGCAGAGCTACTGTGCTTAAAGCTCACTGTGATGCATCTTAACTATTCATCCAACAATATTTATCCACAATATTAATCTCACAATGGATAGTATGGGCATATCTGAGCTAATTTCCATTTACAATTAAATGAAAATGTTCATGATTATGGATTATAACACACACACGCACTGTGTGGTGTGTAAACCACACTACATGAATATGCTTTGAAATAACTTATTAGCTATTCGGTTTACCCAGAAAGTATTGCTTTAGCATATTCTTCATATTATAGCATTTTCAATCATGCACTGCACATAATACACACACAGTATCTACATAATGCTTTATAAGCAATACTTCGAGTGAAGTGTTACTGTATTAAAGATACATATTAGTATAGCATGTTTGTACTCAGACACAAATCACAGTCCTTCATGCTGAAATCATAACCACACTCTCCCCCACTGGAACTAAAACACTTCACAAGTCATGTGTACAGTGTACATATGTGTCCACTGGCCATGGACACATGAGCTGTCTCCCACCGATGGAGCATACAAACACCCACCCCCCATGCGCACACACACACACACACACACACACACACACACACACACACACACACACACACACACACACACACACACACACACACACACACACACACACACACACACACACACAGCAGCAGCAGCAGCAGCATGCACAGAGTGAAGTATCCATGCGACTTTGTTCCTGTTTTACATCTTTGTTAGCTCCTTGTTTTTCCCCACAACCATGAGCTGTGTGGTGTTTTCCAGGCTGGCATCCTTTCCGGCCTCACCAGGTGAGGAGTCCAGAGCCTGGGGCTGAGCCCGGCCACAAGCCTGCTGGCTGTCATTGTCCATAACACTCTCCCAACCTTTACTCTCCTCTGCTCTCTTAACAGCTGTCATTCCGTTGTCTCCAACCTGAGGCAAACTGCTAAATGCATGCATGTTTGTGCACATGCGGTACACACACTCAAATACACGCTTGTGTACAAAACGGCTGAGGTGCAGACACACTTTCACTTTCTATTTTCAGATGCTTACAGCGAAATACCACATAAAACACGCGGGCACACACACGTGCGCGCACACACACACAAACACACAAACAAGAGATATACAACATCTTAAATAGAATCTCGAAAAAACAGACGTGGCACGCACACGCAAAACCATACAGGAGCCAGAACAATGGCTGTTGTTTGTTGAATCAGACAAGAAGTCAGTAGTCCAATGCAGTCTTGTTTTTGTCAAATGAAAGGATTACTCCTACATTCTTAATCAACAAGCTCACCAAACACAACAAATCACCCACATTGCCAGATACGGTTGAAATATGTACGCAAACGACAGCAGCACTTTCACTTTGGTGCATGTGTTGGCTGATTAAATAGAATATGAATTTCATAACTCTGATTATTTTTGCTATGATTAATTAAAGGAGCTACTCCAGGATCATTCATTTCACTTTCAAGGACAGACATAGTGGGGTTTGCAAAAAAAAGAAAAAAAAAAAAGATGAATGATAAAAATGTATCAGGCTACTTCTTTCATACAGGAGGGATGGAATGTCTCTAATCAGATCACATTTTTGGAGCGTCGGATGGCAACATGCTTCTGAATTTATAAAGCAGATGAATGTCGGTCACTTGGTCGGCGGTATGAACATGTGGAACAGACACGGAGTAAATTTAAGAGTATACATGCTGTAGCTAAGGACATAATGCAAATATGTCATTTAGTGTATGCAGCACTAGGTCTTAATGGAATATATATATATATATATAAATATCTTGTGTTTATTAGAAGTGAAGTGAGGTAACAGATTCCTTTCATTTCTATTCATGAATACTGTTCACTAAGCAAGACTATTGCTCAAGCTTCAATATACACCCATTTGGCAGTTTATTAGGTACACAGACAGTAGCTGAAACTAATTACAAAGGTTATACTGTTGGGTCTTTGTTTGGCTGTTGCTTATTCAACTTGGTGGTCATTCTGTCAATTTGGAAGCTTTTTTTGTGCTGTTGAATTGTATCATGTCACACTGAGAGGTGTTTCTAATAATTAGTCTACCCTCGCAGATAAACACGGGGTGCAATATTAACACAGGAAAAGTACGAGTTTGTATTTTATTTTAGCAAAGTGATATTTTAGGATTGAAAATCATCGCAATGTTGAGACTTGAGGATTGTATGCATACAGACACGACTGCGGCGTGTCCACAGAGAGGGAGCGGGACATTTTTTAAAGAATGACGAGGAATAAGAGTAGGCCAGTGTACTGCTATAGGTGACATTGTGTGGGCATGAGAAGTGGGGGAGGTACAACGATAAAGGTAGGTTTTTTTTTTTCCTTTTTTTTGTCCCCATATTACTTAACCTGTATTTAACCAGGTTAGTCCCACTGAGAGCAATTCATGTGCAAGGAACGCCTGGTCAAGACAGTTGTGGGCAGAACACAGTCCAAAAACACTCCCAGGAAACATACAGACGGAAAGATTACAGAGAGCAGGAACCATAGGTATGTTTTCCTCCAACACTGTTTTGAACTGTAGCTAAAATGTAAATATTGTGTGCAGTCAGCTGAACGTAAATGAATGGCTAACATAGAGTGTAGTTACCTAAGAAAAGAAATGTTTATTTCATTATTGTACTTGCAAATTTCATAGATAGATAGATAGATACACACAAAAACATGCTTACTGAACTGAGCAAGACTTTTTGTATGAGATATTTTGTATAAGCGTCCATTTAGAGTTTTTCTTTAAGCAAAGTTCTTTAATAAGTGTATCTAAAGACATACACCAAGCAACTCTGACTGTCCTGAAAACAACCAAACACTGAAGGAATCATTTCCGGTACAATTTCGTTCAAACTGTTTTGAAGAGTTTCAATCTTTCAGGGGTTACTGCACACAGACAGGCCATAAATTATCAAGGCTTTCTTGCCTTCTCAATTTTCAATCTTCGTTTCAGGCGACAGGAGAAAGAAACCTTAGCATGTCAGACTGCACTCTCCTCCTTCAGTCTTTAATGCGCAGGGAGTCCACTTAATTTAATAATACACCTCTGTTATCAACTATAACTTGGGAAAGTCAATGTGGAATGAGAAAAATAAGAAGAGCTTTGTGGACTGTATACAGTGTAAACACAAACACACAAAACCGGTGCTGTGGGACATGCTATTTTGTGTCCTGTGTGTCCCTCCTCCAGTGGTCTCCAGGGACCCGTTACTGTGGCAATGAGCAGGCCTCAATGGCATGGACAGGGGTGTGAGTGTGTGTATATCCTGAATACATTGTGTGTGTGCGCACATCGGTTGCATGTTAACTGTTAATCTGTGTGTGCGTGCGTGCGTACGCGCGTCGGGTTGGCCTCGTCTTTGTGTGTGCACTAGCTGGGGGGAGGGTGTCCGAGGAGGCCTTTAGAAAAGCCCTAATTGCCGTTCCTCTCCTCTCCCCGGCCGTCACACCTTCCTCTGCGCTAAGACTTTCCAGCCTCATCACACACACACACACACACACACACACACACACACACACAGGAAACACAACGCTAATTAGAGACAGCACAACCTCTCCTAATCACACTCTTACATGACTGTGGCCAAAATGTCAGTGTGTGCATTGCAGGCGTGTTTCTATAGACAGAAGTGGAAGTCCACTTGCCATTTCTCATTCAGGAATGAGGGGTGGAAAAGCTCCAGCTGAGAATACAGAGGTATACAGTAGATATGAAGTGAGGAGCTGTAACGACTAATCCTTGAGGCTGTATGCACGTGTTTAATACTGCACAGATGTGTGCAATTTTAATTACATGAAGCTAAACTCGCTACTCCGAAAATACGTGCAGATTTTCATTTACACTGCTCCGCTGTGTCATTTTCTAACATTTTTTTTTTTTTACTCGCTTGATACATTTATTGATGAATGTGTGTTTTGTGAGCGTGCATGCTCTTGCACATTGTATGCCAGCTCTGCACACAGCAAAGAGAAAAAAAAAAAAGAAGGAGAAAAAGATAAGAACGTGCTATCCACTTATGGCGCACAAGCAAAATTCTTCAGAGGAAATGCTGACCGGCAGATGAGTTGCTTGTACTGTCCGCGCTGTTCAGAGAAAAATATTGAATGTACAACATGAGTGCGTTGAAAGAAGAAGAAAAAAAATGCTTATCATTACATTTGGCACCTTGACAAACTACTGTACTTCCAAGAGCTGTTACAAGAGAGGAAGTGGAGGGGGGGGGGGGAGAAAGAGGGGGGGATAAAAGCAGAGAGAGAAAGATGTGGGGACGCAAAGAGGAGAGCAAGAAGGAAAGAAATGAGAACAAAAAGTGGACGATAAGAGTGCCGAGGTGGAAGACCGCATCCATGTCGGTCAAGCAAAATCTGAGCTCTGGTATGATCAGTCAGTGTGTACATGTAGTTAACTCATTTACTGACGTGCATCTGTGTGCATGTGTGTGTGTGTGTGTGTGCGCGCGGGCAGTCATACCCGTCTCATCTTCTGCAGTCTCCTTGGAGACAGGCTCTTGGTGCTGGTGGGAGACCCTGCACAGACCGGTATCCCTTCTTCTTCCTCTTCCTGAGAGAGAAACAATGGATGTAAATCTCAGACGATTTGAACTGACTTGAACACGTTGTTCGTTAGAATAAGAGCCACGCCACAGCCAATCCACTGCTCCTTCATTTAAGTTCCTCCCTTTCCAAATGAAAGGATAAAAGAGATGAGTAAACGATAGCAGTGATGCTCCTTGCCCAATTTGTTGCCATTTCTCTGTTTTATTTCTAAAAAAAAAAAAATGCTGTTGTAATGTCTGTTTCCAAATGTTTTCGTACTGCGAACAAATCATTAAATAATCAAGTGATTCTACTAACAAGAACTGTGTATTTGGCTTATTTATCTGTGGCATCGAACCAAACTATTGAACACGTCAGTGAGCCACACCGCTGCATTTGACGACATATTCCTTCACTACGAAGAACTAGAGGTCAAACATAAAAACAAAAAGCAACATAAAAACAACGCAGATTAGGAATGATCCTGAGAAACTTGAATTCATTCATTTGCGCGTTTGTAAAATCACTTAGGAGCGCACATGAAACTTTAAACTCAAATGGATTTCAACACCTCTATTGTCTCTACTGGGTGTGAGCGCGTGTGTGTGTGTGTGCGCGCCTACACATAACAGAACGCCGCATTCTCCACTTGTTCATCATCAGTGCCCTCTCTGCTCAGTTTCCCACTGACAGATCAAACTGCTATTGCCTTATCAAATCCATCAGGCTTATGGAAACATACACCTCGTTACATTAGCTTTGAGGAAATCACAGGCTCACTGATGAAATATGCAGACAATAAAAGAGAAAGAGGGGCCACGGCTCGGATGACATGACAGGCCATAGCCAGAGGGGCGTTGGTTAAAAATGTACAGCCCTGAACAAAGCGCTAAGCAGGCTTCAACAGTCATTAAAGGCCCCTGCGTCAGAATCACACTCTCCATGTAAAGCAGCCTTCCTGTCTGTTTCTATGAGGGGGGGGGCGTGCGTCTATCTGCGCGCCTCAGAACAGAATTATGTATACAAGTGTGTGTGTGCGTGTGTGTGCGTGTATGCACGCTGCAACGAGTGTGTCGGAAAGGTGTGAAGGTCCATGCTGCTCACCCTTGCTTTAAGTCTGCCCTTAATGTCCCGGATGCCCCTCTTGGCATGACTCTTGGCCTAGGAGGAAAAACAACACACACGCGGATTACTAATCAAAACATGTTGCATTAACATTCTGTTCTGGTTTCATGTAACATCAAGAAATGCTTTGATCCCTCTGGCAAAAAACACGGAGACAAAAGGCTGGATAAGAGAGCCTCGCACACTAACAGGAGGCGATAACATGAAAGGGCACCCTGACCACCTATTGAACAGCGCATAACGACATGGTACTGCTCATCAAACATGGACTAGTCATGAACAATGCTGCCATTCCTTCTCCTGTCAATTCAGAAAACAGACAAGAATTTCAATTAATTTGTGGGATATTCATGCGGACTGATTCGTTTTTTTACAAAGTAACCCCTGGAAAATGTCAACTGAGGTCTGTTTCAGTGGGATTTTGCGGAGCTTGGATGATTCACGTTGTGTACATGCTGAAAGACTGCAGCTTTGCAGAAGAACGCACCTTTGTCACAGCCGTGTTGAAGAGCGCTCCTCCTCTCTGCAATAGACACAGAGAGTGATTAGTCAGTCAGGCATTTTGGGTGAGTTTCCACCCATACACACACACACACACACATTCAAACTAATTATTTTGTCACATTAAATATTCATATGCACACAGGTAGGGCTGGGCGATGATGTTAATGCTTATCTACAAGAAAAGGACTGATAGAAGTGTTTTGCCTCATAACACAATAAGATTCATTGCTTTGATAACCAGTTTGATGATTTTATATGTGATCTTTGCATACATTTGTCATACTAGGATGTACGGTGTCCTTATAAATACTTGAACAATTATTTCTACCGCATCACAACAGTCACACAGGACTCATATTCGATATCAACACTCCCTCTGCAGCTGTAAATAGTAGCACTTCGTACTACTTAGTATACAACCTCGGTATAAAAATGGTGACACAAGATGAAGTATCATATCGCTGAGCCATGATAAACTGCATGATTTATAGCATTCAGGAGGTTTTTATTTAGTAGCAGCCTTAAAGCGATGGAAGGGACTGTGCATGATTGATTTCTGCTTTGAGTTCTGCACTGACATTATGGCACCCAATCTCTCTCTGTGCGCGTCTTCTTTTCTCTCACCGAGTTGCCGCATCTTCCGTTTTTGCGCCTCACTCTTTTTCTCCGTTTGGTCTTTAGTGTAAGCACAAAGCGCCGGCTAAACGGCTAAACAGAGTAAATGGCAGACGCTGTTTCAGAAGTCGGCAGAGGGAGAGGAGGAGAGGGGCCGAGGTGAAGGCCCCTCTTATAGATCCCTGTCAGTCAGGAAATGTGAACTTTAACAAACCTTTGAAGAGCACTCTAGAGAACTAATTCAGCCTTAGCTGACGGCGTGGGGAGAGAGGGAGGGCGAGGGAGAGATACTCAGTGAGAGAGAGAGAGAGAGAGGAGGGAGAGGAGGGAGCGAGAGAGACCGAGGGGGGCCTGTGACAGAGATGAGAAGAGGGAGAGAGGAAGATAAAGAGAGAGAGAGAGAGAGAGATAGTGGAAGAAAAGGAGAGGAGGAAAGAGACAGGAGATGAAGAAAGAGGGAGAGATCTATGTTCTTGGGTCGGTTCAGCGGAGTAACGCCTGTGTTTGCTGCCAGATCAACATGTCATGTCGGAGGACGTCTTGTCACGTCAAATCACTTCTGTCTCCCTCCCTGTCTGTCTCCACTGTCCTGCTGCACGCGCCGCTTCACACACCAAACTGCACTCACGCTGGATCTGTACATTCAGGCAGCCCCCTCATTCCAAAGGCAACGCCAGAACTTCAAACACTGAGTCGTGTCAATCACACTTTCAATTAAATATAACTCGAGAATAAAATGAGTGAAACATGAAAAAAAAAAAAAAAGGCAGAGATAAAAGCATTTAGGTATGATATGCAGGACACTTTTGAATACCTGCATCCATTGCTGGTAAGACCTTGAATTACCTGGAGGGACGTATGAAACAGAAAAAAATGAATTAATCATTTTGCACTCAATAGTATTGGATTAACATGGCAAAGGAAAGGTAACCACTATATATATATATATTATATATGACATTTTAAATTGTAGACAAAACCATTTTTATACTGAACAGGATAAATATAGTGACATTAACAGTGTCACTTTATGTGGTTAATAAAAACTGTAAAATAGAAATACATTTATGCACTCTAAGTCTTATTATTTGCTTCCTCCTTTGTCCTTTTATCAATGATCAATAATAATTCAGTAATATATTAACTCATTTATTCACTGTTGAATGTACTGGACTGATTTATAGAGGAGATTTTTCTCTGGTATCCAGGGCTTCGCTCTCTAATGTTTAGACAACAGTACTGCAGATGTTGGGTTTGAGTCAGGATCAGAATTGATGAGCCCAGTAATGTGAAGGAGATTTAGCTGCAACATCTGGATAACATTTCTTTTTTTCTTGTCCTGTAAATACGACTCAAACCTGCAGTCTTATGATCAAAACGCTATAATTTGTCTGTGCGCTCCTCTGAGATTTCAAACGTCTGATGTCTTGTGCACAGATTTCATGCGCAATAATCCTCAATCCTGCCAAAAACATTATTTATTCTTCGCTCGATCGTCTTCTGCCACATTCAGTCAGATTTCCAAAGTAACCTTTGTATCAGTTCCAATAAATATTTTCATGACAAATGACACTCGAGATGCCTGTAAAAATGACTAGGAATCCAAGATTAAAAATTAAAATGGCTAGGAGTCACTTTAAAGCATAATTTTAAAAAATGTTCTAATGTTTAATTATATTCTGTTCCTGGGAAGTTCATTCAGTTCATTAGTGCATCAGTACTTAAAGAGCTTTATGTGGTCACAGGTGTGTTCATGACAAATTTTACAACAGCCTTTAAATGTGACTTAAACAATAAGTAGTTAAGGAAATGTTTAAAGCATATGAAACCACACTGTTTTAGAAGACTTCTTGTCCGTTCAACTGTGCAGATTTAGACTTGAGCAACAGTCTTCCGTTTTTTTCCTTTTCATTGTCATAACTTTTAAAAGGTCCCTCCGTCTCCTGCTGACTGCGTTTGCCTGTTACAAAAGCCTGATAACTGCCGCTTACCGCATAAAATATGGCAAATAAATAGAATGTGGCTAATTGATAGACAGGTCTCGCACTACTCACTTCCACAGAAGCCCCCCTCTGTGATCTCTTCTTCAAACACGTCGGAGAAGCCGCGGCCTGCGTTCAATTTGGCCAGCCGTCCGTCGATGAACTAAAACCATAAATTACAATGTGCTTATTAAAAAAAGAAGGAGGCGGAGGGGGGGGAGGGTGTGTGTGGACACACTTAAACAGATACACATACACACCGAGTTAAACGCTCAGGCCACTGGGAGGTGTTATTAATCCTACCTGACAGAAACTACATCCTAAGATTAGGTGAGTTGCAGGTAATAGGGATTTGGTAATGTGGAGCAGGTGAGGGATTAAGGCAGCAGACTACATGCTGCACACTGTCTGAGACATGAGGAAGTTTCATTTCCTCCCTTTGTAACATGGAACGCATAAAACTCCATCTCATAAACATGGACCTAATAGCCAAGACAGCTACACATTTCATGAGCGCAGTCACAAAGTCACGTAAATATGTTACGCAACTATAAGCAAACACACACACACACACACACACACACATAAGCTGACACGCATTTGTGATCAACACAATAAAAAAACAACAGCATTCTTTAAACATTAAAGCATGAGAAAAATATCTTGTGAATTTTTACAGGCCATGACCAAATAAAAGCAGGGAGAGGGGGAGGAAAAGCAAAAAATAAATAAATAAAAACAAACAAACAAACAAAAAAAAAACCCCAAATGATGTCAATAATAGTTTTAAACACATTTCTTATCACCATTTTAAGAGCTCTCGTGCCTCCTCTGAGCATTTTAAGGGGCCGGTTACGTGACTGACAGTTGTATTGTAGTTTGTTGTATCTTTTTAAATAACTGAACATGATGAAAATCTTATATGAATGTAGATCGCTCAGTCACGCGCACGCTGCGCTGTTTCCTATTAGCTAAATCCAACCACACTGACCCAGAAGTTGCCGTTCGTTTCCTGTCCAATCACTTATAATATCAGCAAATCTCTGCATGGTAATAATGCTCTCCAGTGAAATCCTTGAGCTAATCTTGGCAGGTTTCTGGTGTAAAAACACAAAACAAAAAACAAACAGCTGCAATGTAATACTTCATTTTCAAGACGTGGGGCCAAGGTCTGCTGAAGTCCTGAAAAATGTTCTACTAATCTGTGTGTGCCGTGTTTTTCAACCTTAAACTAAATTCTAATTGTTTTAATGTCTTCAGTTCATTTGTGCATAGGTAGGAGGGAAAAGCAGCTAACAATCAGCAATTGTGTCATTCAAAATAATTATTTTTAAATAAAGCTTTTTGATTTACAGCTACAATTTATTTTGACTGATGACTGCATTAATTAACAATCAACACCTCCTACCTTTCAAACACTCTTTTGTATTTTTAAGAACAACAACAAATGGTACACTATTCTTTTTAAAAAAAAAATACAAATACTTGACAGCAACATATTGCTTGATAATTTCTTAACTGTAGCAAGCCCACTCCCATCTCTGCAAGTGTGCCCAAAGTGTTACAACAGAGTAGGCTGTTTTAGGGTGCATGTCCTGAGGGACAGCCTGCTAACTAGCGACCGACACGGCCACCCGCTCCTCTGGTCAGAGAGCTGGAAACTCATCATTAGATCATTTTAATGAGAGGTGAGACTGCAGGTTCCAACCACTGCTCCGCTACTTGGCTGGCCCAATTAGTGCACATAATCAACCCAAATCATCACCTAGCCAAAGCCTCCACTTATCCCCCTCATCTCCCTCCACACACCCCAGCCAGATTACCTGCCTCACTGTGGGCCTTAATTAGACATTACTCAACAATGGCAGGCTGTGATCAGCACACTCTCACAGACATGCAAACAAACACTTGCAAACGAACGTGCGCGTGCAAATGTGCACGTACACAAACCTAAACCAACGACACACAGGCTCATTTTCTTTGTTTTGAGAGAGAGAACACAAAAAAAATATTGAAGATATACAAAGAGATTCAGATTAGGACAAAGATACATACATATGAAAAACACAATTTACTCCATTAACATTCAAATCATTTGACTCAAATAGTTTTTGCTGTCTCCTAAGCAAACACAACACAAACTGTATGTGTAAATAAAGTCAAACCAAAACGTGCAGAACAGATTCTGGCACACTGAGTGCAACACTTGGACGTGACTACTGCTCCGTCTCTTCATGTCTACATGTCATCTTGCTTCCTGTTAATGTTTTAGTTGCAGACAGTTGAGAGTTATTCCATCTGGCTACCAGCAGCACATTGACTCACTCATGGATCGGTCACAGTGGTCTAGATTTATTTAAACTCTGGAACTGTGGAGCCAAAAGTTGGGATTAGGACTCTACAGGGGTTCATTTACAGAGATATACATGGAGGGCCTTTTTTTTTTTCTTTTGCAGCCTGGGTCTCATTTGTGGAATCTAAGCCCATAAACTGTAGATACTCAGGGCTACATCAAAAATCACGTCACTCATAGGTTTCTGAGGGAACGTTTTTGGAGGTTGGATTTTACAGCTCAACAATTTCTTTGCTAGACACCTTGGCTTTGAAATATAAATTTGGCCAAAAGGAGCAAAGTGGCACCCACTTGTGCTGCTTGAGAAGCTTCTTTTTAAATCTTAAAGCAAGTTTATTACTCTCAAACTTGCCACACCAGATGACTTAAAATTAGATATTGAGAGGGCAAAATTGAATGTTGCATTTTAAGAAAGAACAATCTGGAACAATCTGATATCAATTCTGTTCGGTAGGAGAGGTTAAGATAAACGTTTGTTTTCCAGCTTACTGTCATATGGAGTCTTGTGGACTCAATGCAGTGGACCGAGCTACAGTTCAGTTTTGCAAAGACGCGCCTTTCCCCCTTTCGATAAAAGGCTCGGTTATTGCATTCGTAACCACTGGAGAATGACAAATGAGTATTGATTGATGGGATGCCATTGTCAACAAAGGCTCCTGACAGTAAATCAATCAGAGTACAAGTCCCCCCTCTAGACTCAATAAAACTGTGTATAGCTTAATTTTTGTCAATGAGAGGAAGAGACTCCCTCTGTCAGCACAGTACGCACACACATCAACGTGTGTGTATGTGGTGTGTGTGTGTGTGTGTGTGTGTGTGTGTGTGTGTGTGTGTGTGTGTGTGTGTGTAAAAAGTGTGGAGGAGCTGAGGATGGTTGATAGGAAGCAGGTTAAGGTCGACAGGCTTTCCCCCGCATTCTTTTGGAGGACTTCTCCCACTTGTTCTGGATGAATTGGTGGACCGAATAGAGAGGACAAGGTCCAGGAACACAATCAAAGTGTGTTAGAAGGTTAAACTGTGACTGTTTAAGAGGTGTGTATAAGTACATTCATTTTAGGGTTAGTGTCTATATTTCATAGAGGCACAAGATAATACAAAGTCAGATGTACTCTACAGCTTAGATCTGTGTGGATTCAAAAAGATTATCTACATTAATCTTATTTTTAATCTACATTTTAGTGATTCAGAGGGTGTGCTTGTCCAAAATAACTTATATTTATTATTATGCTTATAAATATTAAGTCATGTGTTAAAATTATAACATACCAAAAGGGGTATTGAAAGTTGCTGATGGCCTTCAATGTTATGTTGCAGCACACAATAGTCTCTCTGTCCAACTAGGCCGTTCAATTCCCGATACATTAATAATGTTTTTCTGAATTTGCATGAACAGCTCCATGCGGCTCCCCCGATAAAACTGCTCGTGGCTGATCGTGAAGCTAAAGAGCTGCTTTACAAGAAATGAAAACAGAAATCACCTGTAGAAAAGCAATTTCCTGCTGAGATGGTAACACCTCAAACTCAGGTAACACCTCTGCATTATGCATGTGTGCTTCACCATGTGCGTACCGTGTGTTACTGATGGTGCACCTGACTCCAATAACATGGTCTGAATTTGAAGTTTGACCGACTATTGTTGACACAATGTAGGTGACAGTGACAAATCCGCCACTTTAGACACGTGTGTACACGTGAATAAGTGATATATATATCACTGAACATATTGTATTAGACATGTTGTATCATTCTAGTCGAGAATCAGTGATGAGTTACTTGATAGTTACTTGTTAATTAATCAACTCTACCTGTTTGTTTACGCTCTGAGCTTAAAAATGGCAACAACCGCATGACGCCCTGTGGACAGTCCCATAGGGAAATAAAGCACAGACTGTTTACTTTAACTGGAGAATAGGAAAAACAAGCAAGTCAATTGAATACATACGTTTTTTTTTTTTTTATGTATGCTGCTGTAAATGGATAAGTCCTGCTCTTATTATTGTGATATCAGCAATGCAGTATTTGTAGATTAAAACTTTTTTATATTTGTTTCATATGTTATGATACATAGCAGCCAAAGTTTATTATTCACTGCACGCAGCCAAATGCTATTTATGCATTTCAATTTAGGGAAATACTAATAAGACAGCAGTCCTGCTTACACGCCTATAAATAATGTGCTGACAATGGAGACAATATTTTGGATTCTAGGTGCAAAACAGGACAAAGGGCTTAAAATATAATAACAGTTAGAATAAAAATAATCAATAACAAAAACAGGGAAGTAGTACCAGACAAAACCCAGATATCTCGAGTACTAGAGTTTATACTTATGTATATAAAAATGAATGTGTGCATGTGTGTGGCCATGGAGTTGAGTATTGTTTGCGAGCGGATGTGGGTCATGGCCAGAGCAGAGCTCGGGCAGACCGCTGGCCCCTCTCACTTTAGTTCGAAAGAGGAGTGGAGGAGATAAGCTCACCCCATCCCCCGTGCTGGAGAGGAGGAGGAGGAGGATGAGAAGGAGGAGGAGATAAGGGCCTGTTTCCCAATGCTACTGCTGAGGCAGGAGCCAGCCGGGAGGATGCTTTGAACTGCTGCTCGCTATCTGCTCTGCCTGGGAAAATTATAGACGGGGCACAGTATCCAGAGAAACAAAAGGCTGATTGAGGGCCGCTGTGCTGTAAGTCTCGGGGGTAAATCACACTACTATCACAGGTCAGAGAGCACAAAGAAAAATTCAAGGGGTGAGAGGAAATTTTCTTCGGAGCCAGAGGTGTCTCTCCGCTCTGCTCTGGCTCGGATAAGCTGAGTGCTGCTGAAGGGATTTGGGGAAAAAACATATTAAGTATACATGAGTGATTTTAAGGGAAACTCATATAACCACACATGAATAAAGGATACCTGCACGCACACACACACACTCTAGGTACACAGCACATAAATACACACATGACCACAGTGGAGATGACAATAGTGTATCTATTAGTGGTGGATATTCAAATTTCTGAGAATCAAGTTAAAATTAGGAGCACGTGTTTTGCTTTTACGGACTCATGCATGTTAATACAACCTTGATATTGTTTCATACAGTAAAAATACTTTTAACAGGCCTGACTAATCATGATTTTGTTTGCACACAAGGCACTTGTGAGAATACAGACACACATTAAGATGTGTGTTGAGAGATAACCACAGTAAACAGTTTCCGGGGGTCAATAACCGTCTATAATCCCAGGCCTCTCTCTTCTCCATTTCTCCTCACTCTGAACAACTGAACTGTCAAGGCACTAAATGCTAACTTTACCCAGTTGACAGTTTGCTGAGCACAAGAGGTGCAGGGAGAAAACTTTCATCTGTAAAAATGAAGACTTTCACCCTCCTAAATAAAAAATCAGCTCAAAAAAAAAATAAACAGCTCAAAAATAACCTGACATTGATAGGAGAGGACAGAGTAACCTACCATATAAGCACTCAGTCATCTTCTTCTATTTGTGCTCGTCTATAGCTTACAGGATAGAGTTGTGCATCTGTCAGTGTACCCATGTAAGTGATGGCAGGCTTGTTACATAGTGTGATTATCATCTCAGAATGAGTAAAATGTTTGTGCACAAATGTTAAATATCATGCCCAGAATTTAAACATCTTCTCGGGTAAGATCAATTTTACTGGTTACAATATGCCAAAATGAGTTAGTTAATGTCGGTTTAAACTGACACACAATTCACACACACACACACACAATTCACACACACACACACACACACACACACACACACACACACACACACACACACACACACACACACACGTGCAGACAGCTGTTTGCACCTGTTTGAAGAGCTGCAGGTTGACAGCCATGGACAGGAAGTTCCTCATGGTGCTCGAGCGATGGTTCACAAAGCTCTCCTCACAGAAAGTGATTGGCTCCCCCTGAAGAGTCCACAGAGACAATATTGGCAAAAATGAAGACAAACAATTCATAATAATTCATTTTGGCTCACTTTTCTTTGTACCAATCTGTTTTCCCACCATGTTTACGTTCTTACTAGTTCAGAAATGAGCCACAGGAACAAAGGCAGATGCGTTTGGTGCCTTGAAAGGCGGGGGGTCTAAACTAAACAACGTTGTTAGAATGTAATTCACAGCACTAAGACGCTCACATCGTGTTTATTATCATTAAGCAATGTTGAAAATATCTAACCAAGGAGTATTTCAACTGATTTCTTCATTAGCGAGCTAAGTAAGCCTGAAAACAGAAAATGGAGTCTAAAAGAAAGACAGGAAGGAGAGAGGAAGAAACGGGAGGAAGAGCATTGAAAGAAACAACAGAAAACAGTTCTCCTGGCAGAGCGCACACGATCTCCCCCGGACCAGAAGACAGTGTCCCAGTAAACTCCTCAGTACTCCTCATGAAAACATTATCACACTATTACTGTTTCTTACATCATGTCTGTTGGCCTGTGAGCTATAGACACTGAGGATGACAACAGACCCACTGCAGGCCAATCACAAACAGCCCCACAGTCATTTCCAATTCATGTTTTCTCATAATTAACATAATTCTCACATATTTCAATGATGCTCTAAATTCTTTTAGTGTAAAACAATGTGCTTTGTCTGTTTGAGGCTGTGAGCACAGCGTGGCACATAAAAACAACTTAACAACATCGGAGACTAACCCCATTGTCGAGGATGGGCGGATGATACCAGTGGCCCACATTACATCACAGGAATACTGCTCCACTTACATCACCAAAAGTTTTTGAGGCGTATTCTCTCGTAAAACGCAGGATTGAAAGTTACTTGTTGTAGTTTAATCAGCTTTGCAGTCTCCATCTGGCTGCTACAGCCTCGGACCATACTGCAGCAAACAAAACTGAGTAGCATGCTGAGACTAACAACTAACTGCTACTGGAGAGGAGAGAGAGAAAAAAAAAAAAAAAGAAACGTCGAAAGTCAACTTTAAGACACACACTGTGTACACATCAGTATCCAACAAAATCCTTTGGTTCAAACTGGGCTACACCAAATGCCAACTGCTACTGCTGCAGGAATCCTACTAGTAGTTCAAACCAGTCCGTTCAACTACTTGAAAAAACAAAAGCAACTGTTTTAAGAGGGACACCAAGGATGGCTAGGGTGACACTAATATTACTCTAACACACTTTATTAGAACAGGTTAGGGTGCTAGTGCCTGAATTGGAGAAACTCATTCCAAAATACCGGAAACAAACAGATTCTCCAACTTCACACGCATGGAATGAACTGATAAAATATTATTTGGCCATAGAAAAGACAATCTACGGCTACAAAACAAAGCAATCCAGAAGAATGAATATTGTCTGTGAGTTTCACTGTGCTTCACAGCCTGACAACAACCTTTGAAATGTCTGTACATTATGAATGGAGGCATCATAAAATTGCCTCTTTGTTAAGGAAGAGATTGTAAGGCATTTCATGGAGCCACTCCACAGAAGCAAAAAAAAAAGCAAAACCCATCTTGTGGCAGGTGTGTTGAAAGTGTCAGAACAAGTTGATAAGTGGAAACCTCTGAATTTAAATGTGTATGTGAATATACAGCGATGGTTTTAATGTTGTAAAAAGAGGTTTCCAAAAACTAATAGCACCTTGTTATAGACCTACATATGAACACACAACGTGTAAGATGTCTGAAAATAGTTTTCACTACTTCTGAACATGTGATGACACCCCAACCTCCCAGACAGAGACTTTACACATCTGGTTGGATGATATGAACCTCTACATGCCTACCTGAGCACAACTTCAGCTAATTCTGCCTCTAAATAGTACAGAGCACACAGCTATGGAATATACACACACCCACCTACCCGACTTGGCTTCATCAATGGTGGTGAAAAATAATTTGAGTTGCTATTTCAGGTTCCTTTTTGCTCGACAAATATGTGCAGCTCCGAGCTGGTGAGAAGCACCTGGGGGAGCATCATCGTGAGCTGAAACTGATGACCGAAGAAATGCTGTTCTAATCAGCTGATTGCTTTTCAACTCATTATCGTTTTCCAGTATTGTTTCATTTACATCTCAGCAAGACTCCCACCAAGCATCCACACCCCTCCTTCTGGCGAGGCATATGGGCCTGTGAACCACAGCGCTCGGCTCATCTCTGTCTAGGAAGATCTTTTTCCTCAGCTCCGAACAATAACTAGCAGAGCGATATTCCACAAATATCAAAACACGGAGAGTCTCAACAGTCTTTCCGCGAAGGCAGATTTGTGCATGCTTATGTGTGTGCATGTATGTTAACTCCGTGGCTTTTATACAGATCCTGTCTGAAAGATAACACGACGTGAGCGTGAGTGAACTGAGAAATTACTGCATGTTGTGCTCCCACATCCACAAACACACATCCACTGAGTCTCAGCGCTTGTGTCAGAGGGGAGGCAGTTTGTTCGTATACTGTCTGTATACAGAGAAGAGAGAGACAGCATCAATAATGTAGCATCTTGACTCCGGGAGTCCACAAAGTCCAATTAATCTCAAAGCCAAAGGAACAAAGGCTTCGCTATTTGACAAACAGGACATGCTGTAGTTTGCTGTGCTCTGACTCAGACTTGATAAGCAGAAAAGATCCAGAAAAGAAATGTTAGGGGGGCTTAGTAAAGGAGAGTAAAACACCAAAGGTGGCTAAAAGGGATCTTCAAAGGGAACGTCCTGACTCTTTTCAGCTCCTCTGACATTTCACTGCCTCAGACAGGCCCACCGTAGCTCTGCGCTCCAGCTGAAAACACACCTTTTACTCTCAGTCAAAACTGCCCCAGTCTAACCAGACTCCAGTAAAATCTGACTCACTTCGCCCAAACTGAGCTCGCTAGCGCGTGCTGCACATCCTGAAGAGCAAGTATATCATATTTCGTGTCTGTGAATATTTCTGCATGCGAATGAAAATGCAATCTGTGGCCTTCATACTCCATATCTGATCAATCCAACGCAGCACGCCTGAAACACGGGAGTTAGGGATGTGTTTCTTTACTGTCCAGCCCAGAGAGCAGATGGATTAAATGGTCAGCTCAGCCAAATTACAGAACGAAAACGTCAAAATCTCGCTTGAGATGCAGATAGTTGGAAACCATTTGAGGTTTTCGCAGTATTGAAAACATTAAAATCACAACATTTCCTTGAATTGCATAAAGACCTCATTGTGAACACTTTTCACTGCAATTATTCTCTACTGAAGGAGCTGTCTCTGTAAAACTCTTTGTTCTGTGATTATCCAGAGTAAGCAGGACATTTTAAGACTGGGAAGAAGTTGTTGTTTTTTTTTCAATATTCAGTTCACATCCATTGTATGGGGTGCAGGCAAAAAGCAATATTCTGTGTATGGCTGATACCATACACCAGGGGAAAGTGAGTTTTTTAGGCCTCTAAAAGGTCAGCTCAAACACTGGATGTACTGTATGTATGAAGAAAATAAGCCAGTAGTATGACACTGCAATGCTATGGCGCAATATGACTGGTAGTGATTAATGACTGGATCCTTACAGGTTTATATCGGAGGGCATCTCGGTAGGATCCAAACAGAGCGGCCTGCGCTCTCATGAAGGCCCTCGCCACACCACTTCCTGTGGCTGTTGACTGCTTCTTCAGCTTGCTCTTGAGAGAGGACACCTGATGGAGAAAAAAAAAACATAAAGAGAGAGAGCGGGGGAGAGAAAGAGAGAGGTGGGAGAAAGGGAGAGATGGAGGGGTAAAAGTTAAATTATCACCTCTGAAATTGGTGGAGGAAACAGCTAGCCCATTCTGGGTGTGAAGTATCACATTTGCAGGTCATCTCAAAAAAGGAAAGAAAAGAAAGGGGAAAGCTTCAGCCTTTCCTCCAAGCTTATCTGTTGTGCTGCTGAGAGCACCTGCTGCTTTGCTAATTGAGCAGAGGACGGGGGGCGGCAAGAGGGAGGGGACGGCAGAGGAAATGGAAAACTCGCATCCTTGCTCTTCCTCTCTCAACCTCTCTCTCTCCACGCTGCCACCCCCGCTCTCCTCCCATCACCTCCGAGCTTCTTCGCTTCTCCCTCCATTTCTTACTCTCCTCCTCTTTCTCTCCAGTCCTCCTGTTTTCCCCTCCCCTGTTGGCTCTCCCGAACTCCCTCCAGAAAGGGACTCTTGACATAAAATGTCTTTAATTATTTTCCCCTCTCCTGGCTCTGTCTCCAGGACTCCAGGCGAGAGTGGAGGAGCAGCAGGCCCGAGCTTGTTTTAGGATGACAAAAGATTCACCCAGGCCACCGGGCCCTGGGGAGTCTGGGAAGGAAGTTGTCAAGAGGCTCTCCTCACCTGCTCAGCAGTAGTCTGACTGTGTTGTGGCAGAGCGAGGAGGAGGCAGAGATAGCGAAGGGACTGCTTGCTCTCTGTGTGGGTTGTGCCAGCTTAGCACAAAAGCACAACGTCTGATTGGGTTGCACAGAGGGTCTAGATTACTGTAATGCAGTTTGGTGTGGGCTGTTAGCAGTAGTACACGCTTGCAACTCGATTTAAAAAAAAAAAAAAAAGAACCTATAAGTTTAAACTTCAACCTCAATTAGTGAAAAACAGATTAATTGTAATTCCTCGCTGAATAACTTTGCATTGTTTGGTTGCATATGCCTACCAACATGCTAAAAGCTCCTACAATCAATGCTCAATCTCTATATATATGACTCAAGAGTGTCGCCTACAGAGCTGTGCCTGGTAAGGAGTTTGGTGTCTTGCTCATGGGCAGACTGAACCAAAGCTCTCCAGGTAAGGACATTCTCCCTTACTTCATCGCTCTCCTGTCTGAATATGGGGTGAGAAAACTGACTGCACATGCAGAACTGATAAAGTAATTATCGGTACAGAACAGAGTAATTAACATTTGTGGTTAGCAGTTTGACTACTACATTTAACACTGCACTGCATATTTCACCAGTCCATTCAATCACCTCCTAATACCGTACAACATTTTGCAGTGTGCTTTGGTGGTTCTGTGCAAGCTCTCAGATATCCATGTGTTAATTGTCTGGCTCGTCCACCTCCGTAAAAGCAACGCAGAACTTTTGCAACAAATTTCAAACATCAAGATTATTCATTTTAATTGCTTAGCAGCAATATATGTAGGCACAAAGCGAAGGACAGAGAGAGACAGGAGAAAATGTGAGCTCGAGTGGTCATTAAATGACCCCAGTTCTTCTATAACGCAATGAAATCAGGCCCATCTCAATCAAAGGTGGACAAATAATATCACGCTGTGTAGCTGCAGGGTTCGAGGGATATCGTGGTCTGGCGTCTGCAATTAGCCTATCCGGGAAACTTCAGGGAGGAGAAGCAAAGTGTTAGCACAGCTCATACAAAGGACAGGCAGACAGAAGCGGGGAGGCTGAGAGAAAGCGAGACAGAGAGAGTGGCAGTCTTAAACTGGGACAAAGACAAAACGAGCAGCGTCGACTCCTCTCCCCTGGGCTTCCTCACTCTCCACAACGTCCCCGTGCTGCCATTGCAAATGCTCCCAGGCATCAAACAGGAAGTTTATCACGGATAAATTAACAAGTGTCATCTCCATATTCACTCATTGTGCTAAATGCTTTTATGTTTATGTAAAGTCCTTTCTGGAATTAATATTTCATGTTTATGTGTGTTTTCGCTGATTTTTTTTTTTTTTATCCTTGCGAATCATTAAACTGTCTTTTTTTTTTTTTTTTTTTCGGGGGAAGAATCAAAGCGAACACAATGTCAGTCTAAGTGGGGGAGGCATACCCCAAAGACTGTCAGAGGAGACGGGATAGCGGAGTTTACTCTGCACACAGAGTTCTGTACAGCAGCTTTGAACGGGTAAGAGCACTGCAGTGGCAAACACTTTTTAATGAGGTGGGGACACCACTTCACTTGTGTTTTGTTTCCTAGTGTTAGAGAAAAATGGGTGATAAAGCGATAAGTTCAAAGTTTCACATTTCTTCATGAGTAAGGTTAAGCACGATGAAAGATATTCTTCTTTAGTCACATGCGGTGATTAATTAAACTGTCACATATAACAAATATAGCAGTAGTGCATGACAAATACCAGAATATCGTTTTTGCCAATAGAAAAGTGAAACACAGTCTGCTGTGCGCTGCTTCACATATCCGGCTGCAAAGAAAAAAAAAAAAAAAGTGTGTTTAATAGTTGGATTTTGAAAACGGCGCCTACGCCACAATCATCAGGTATGCCTCTACGGTAATGGCTCTGTCAAACTAATTAACTTCTACAGTTTGAGTGAAGCTAACGAGAAGCGTACAGGCATCAGAGGAAGGCCAGGCTCTACAGGTGATAACCCAATTTGGCAGTGACATTTTTTAGTGTAAAGTCACAGTGGCGGTGATGAGATCAAAGGCAGCGAGTCCCCCATTGGGTCCAATTAGAACTATAGCATTGTACAGGGAAGGGGTGGCAGGAGGAGAGAGGGGAGTGGGTGGTTGGGGGAGAGGGATAAAAAAAAAATGTTGAGTTATGATATTCATAATCTATGCAGAGGGGCCTTTCCAGTACAGGTCTTCTCCCCATAGCTGTGATCTTTTCAATTTACATCAAGGGAAGATGGTCTGTGATGAAAGCGGGGCATCCAAAGCGCACAGCCCACAGAGGGCAGACATGGGGCCTCATTAAGGCCCAGCCCA
The DNA here is from genome assembly GCA_014281875.1 of Nibea albiflora. NCBI lineage: Eukaryota > Metazoa > Chordata > Actinopteri > Sciaenidae > Nibea > Nibea albiflora. The sequence continues at coordinate 8,560,262 of CM024792.1, read as the reverse complement.
GCCAGGCCCAAACAGGGTTTGAAGTGCGTCACATAAAGAGCATGAGGTCAAAGGTCAGACATAGAACAGATCTCCATTTAACTCTCCAGCTGGAGATGGTAATTAGCAGGTGCAATGATGATTCCTGCCTGACTGTAAGGGATGATACCGCTGTAGGTGACACCAAGCATCTGTGTGAATGCGTGCGTGCAAATGTGTGTGTGTGTGTGCGTGCGTGTGTGTCAGAGCATGTTTACGCATATACAAAGCTTCGATGCATTGATACAAAACATCCTTCTGGGATCCCGACTCGTGTCGCACTCGCATGCATGTGAATACGGAATGCAGATGTGCTACATGTACAGTGCATTTACACTCACGGCAGCTATTGGAGAATTTCTAAAATAAAGAAACCACAAGAAACCTCTAACTGTCTTTGAGACAGATGGAAAAACTGCTACTGCTCTAGTATAAATAGTCATTGTATGCTGTGCATGGCAACAAGAAATACTTCTATATGAAGAGCCGATATAATGTTAATGAACTATTGAAAATTATCTTTAATTCTCAGTTGACAAACAACAAAACATGACAAAGGGTAAGAGCCCGGCTGACAATATCACATTTATTACTGAGTAACAGAAAAAAAAGAAAGAAAGAAAAAAAAACTTACAAACTCTGAGTATATATATATATTTAGCATATATGGTATATTTAGATTTTTCCTCTAAATTTTTCTCACCAGAGCATAAAAAAACCCTCCCAAATAACGACCCTGACACTTGTCTGTTGTTTAAAAAAATAAAATAAATAAAAAAGTTGGGTTTTCTTCTCACAAAAAAAGAATGTTTTGTTTAAGATTCTGTCCAGGGAAAGAAAGCCATGGGGACGCAATTAAAGAACTACAAAGAAAAAAAAAATAGTTATGAAAATCTCCCACTTTCTTTTGATGTGCTGCAGTCTGAACTGTACACACACACACACACGCAGACACGCATACACACAAACACACAAATCTGACAACAAAGACACAAGGAGAACCGGCAAATACTCTCACACATGCACACACATACATACAGACTCAGGATCTGTAAAATTCATTCATTCGTTCAATTTAAAACAAATATTAAATATTTTATTATATCTTTAAATTCTATTTATAGCCTAAAAAATAACGGGTATATTACTGAAGTGGAGTCAATTACAATCTCCAGTAACTAACGACATAAGATCATTAACGTCTATTCTTCGTTACGATGGCAAACTTAACTTCGGATTAAAGATTAAAATAGCAAAGTGCAGCGATGATGTACAAAAAATAGGAAAACTGGAGAGATAAAATATTAAGGCACATAATGAGACATAATTCTTGCTTATTAAGCGTGTTGATCCACAGTTTAAAAAGTAAATGCAGCACAATACATTAGTCAGACGAAATGAAAAAGAGTGAGCAAGCAACGGGGAGAAAGAGTCTCTGCGTGTAGTGTATGTGTGTGTGTGTGTTTTAATAGGGCTATCTCATTGCCATGAGACTCTCCCCGGTGTGGGGTTACTTTGTCAAGCTGACCTCTTATAGCAGCTGAGCGGGTGAGTTTTGCATACATAATTAACTACAGCTAAATGTCATCTCTCACTTCAATAACTAACGCAGTGGGTGATGCTGCTCTCCCTTTTTGACTTCTAATCCAGAGTGAACCGCCGGCAGAACGAGTATGTGAAAATGAAGTGCAGCTTTTAAACTCCACATGAGTAAATGAAGGGCTGCTAACACTGCAGAGAGAGGGTGTATGCACAGTTCAACACCATTTAAAACAATTGTAACCTGTAAAATAATGTTTTAAATGAGCAGATCTCGGCATTTGCAGTTGGTGGAGTACAGACACAACAGCAAGAAGGGAATCAAATACTTTGGAGCGGGTTATCACATGTTGTACACGCAGCGACTGTTCCTGTTAAAAGTACAGTATGTAACTGAGGTGGAGCAACCGCATTCCCAGCACTGAGCCACCATCTAGTTAGTACAGCATGCGAGGGGCTTTAGTGTAGGTGGCTCCGCTACACTGGAAAGACACCAGTAAAATGAAACACACTTGGCTGTATCTAAACTGAAAACGGGGAATCTGGTGGACAAACCAAAAATCTGTGAGTAGCAGAAGTTTACTCCTGAACTAGATCTGAATGTCATTGATGAACATTCCTGGCCGAGAACGTGTAGGTGTCTCCGTGTGTGTCTGTGCATCTGCATGTGTGAGTGTTTGCCTGCTGTCGACTGTACTCCGTTATAGATGATGATGTAGATGTTGTTTTCTGGGAGCATCGGAAACTGAACACCAAATTAAAGCCGCGATGTTTGATTAAGTGTGCCAGGTGATCTCAGGAGAGGCGCGCAGACACAACCGCAACCCCCTCATTCATTTGTAAACCTCCAAATGCAGGCTTGAAATACAGGAAGTAGGAGTGTACGCTGTAAATTTCCCCCTTTATTGGGAATACAAATGATCAAATGTATGAAGGCTATGAATGTATGGGTACACGGTGTCAGCAAAGTAGCGAGAGGCAGAGAGGAGGAGAATAGAAGGAATTAGGCTGTGATGTGAGAGAGAGCATCTGAAAATAAAGATGTAAGCTGCATTGTAGCACCTCACCTTGAATGTGTGGCACAGAAAGAATAATACATGAAAAAAAAATCTTCCGTCATTGGTTTGAGATCAATTGCTGGGATCAAATAAAAATCTGATTCAGTCACACACTGTTTGTTTTCAGAATTAACAGACTCCTAATTTGCTATTCTTGGATACTTTTAATGACTAGCGCGGTAAACAGCTCCACCAACCAAAAGCCAATTATAACTTTATCAGCACATTCTCTGTGTGGAAGAGGATCTCAGAGAAAGAAACAAAAATACCTTGATCTTACAGGGGAAAAAACTACAGCTTTTTTATTGAGTATTTCTTTTCAGTGTGCTTGTCAACATATTGATTTTACTGACACAAGCACAGTCTCTTGGCGATTAGTATGATTTATTAATGTGTAAAAACTACTGAAACTTTCAGTCCAACTTAGACTCTCTTAAAATATGTAAAATCCTGCTAAAAATACACAAAGCAAAATAAATCTTTTTTCTCTAATATCGCAATGTTTATCTAAAACAGAAAACAGAAGAAAAAAAAGCACAAACTCAAATAAAGCAACATAGAAGTTCCTTGATCTGCATTATATATATATTTCTAAGGTCAAAACGGGAAATGTTTCTTGACTTTCAATAAATATAAGTAGCAACTAAAAAATCATAAAGGGAAGGGAAAAATCTTTAAGCAAAACAATTAAAGAGATTGATGTGATTCATTTATTTCCACTGTAAAAACGTGCCCTTTGCTTTTGAAAAGACAGATCCAGAACAAAAATATAATTAAAGTTGGACCTTTGATTCATGCGATGTTTCCAATTTAAAAAATGTCCAAATGTATTCTCTAAAGACTGTTGCAGTCCTCTTTTGACCCGTTACCAATTACCCTCTTATTCAGATCTTTCCCTTTTTCTGCTAAACGGAACCGCTACTGGCGTGGTAGCATTTGTAATAGTCAATAAATCTAAAATATTATGTGTGAAGTTGCGGGAAAAGACCATTAAGGGGCGGGCACTAGTGGAGCCGGTGTAGGGGTCCTGTCTGAAAGAGGGCGGCTAATTCAGGACAACTGTGAACTCTGAACCCGCTAAAAGCACGGCCACTGGTCAGCCGAGCCACGTAATAGAGTCCACATGTGCTCACAGCCTGCACTGACATAATTAGACGCAATCTCTAAAGGTTTGCTTAAATTTACATCAGAGTGCTTTGTTTTCCCTCTTAGTTACGCTTAAAATACGCACAAAAATTGCCTATGGCCTTTACCTTTTAAGCCTTTTCATGCTTTATATATTCATACAAAGCGATGCTGGGCTTTTAAAGTGAGAATAATCATTACTTCATAGGTCTCAGGGCTTTGGTTTCACACTGAATAAAGCCTGAGTGTTAAGTAGCCAGTGTTACAGTGAGAATTAGAGAGAAATGAAGAGTGTTTTTAATAGCTCAGAAACAACGCGCGGCAGCTCAGCCCAGGCACAGAACCGCTCAGCATTAATCAAGATTTCAGGCCTCTGTTTGACAAACTGCACAATGCCTCAAACATCTTCTTGTGTGTAAACACAAACATCAAATGTCATGTGGCATGTCCTCATCACTAACAAGCAAACTAACAAGAGACCTGGAATTCCACTCAATTAGTACCTGCTCGCTTCCTTATTAATCTACTAGCCCCGGTGAAAAGATGAGAGAAGACAGGGGAGGGAAAAAAAAATGAATAGGAATAAAAACAACAACAACAATTTGTTGCAATAAATATATTAATGCCAGTGAAGTTTCCGTTTCAGGTGGTGTAATTTGACATGATATGCAGGCTATGTTCTGTCATTAGTCAGGAAAAATGGTGAGTAGGGGATCAAAGCAAAAAGGCTCTGAGCCTGCCACTTAATTTATCACACAGCAAAGACAAAGGCTTTTCTCTCTGCTTCTGTCGCTTTTCAAAAGCCCTGACTCCTTTTTATGACAAACTCAGTTTGCAATTTAATTTAGGTCTCAAGTCCCTGGGTGCAGAAAAGCAAGCAGGAAGGAAGTGAGAAGAAGCCAGACAGGCGCACAGGCAAAGAAGCATGAGAAGCAAACAGCGGGTGCAAGAAACGTCCAGGCTGGCGGCAAGTGCTGCGTGTGAGAGAGGGGGGGGAGAGAGAGAGAGAGAGAGAGAGAGAGAGAGAGAGAGAGAGAGAGAGAGAGAGAGAGAGAGAGAGAAGAAGGCAGACAGGTGTCATGAAACTCGAGCAGCCAGGCAGTAAGGCAGGCGATAAGGCAGCCAGGCAAACAGGCTAAAAAGTAGGCAGGTAATTTCATAAAATGTAGGAAAGCCCGTATCGTTGCGGGTAGTAAGGAGGCATTCATGCGCACTAGCAGTCGTAGTAGGCTGAGCAGTGCTAAATCAGGAGAACCAGAGAAGTGTGGGAGTGCGAGAAGGTCTGGAGTCTGCTGGGTAGCGGACTGAATTATATACTGCTGGTAGGGCAGGAGTCCGGTAGGCGGTGGAACCTGAGACTATACTGTTAGCGGTGTGCGTAATAGTGCGTCTGCAGTCTCAGCAGGGCCTCAGCGCCTCACGGAGGAGCTTTAATACACACACCCAGAAAAAACAGCTAAACAAACAGATTCCTGCTTTGACAAAGACGGCGAAGACAAGCACGTGTGTCTCTTGGTTTATGTATGTGTGCGCGCGTGTGTGCGCGTGTGTGGGAATGTGTGTGAATGTGTGTAAATGTGCGAGTGACCCTGACGCCATGGTGATGCTTCCTGTAGCACTGACCGGCGTCGGTACTCCATTAATTAAAGAGACGATGCACTGGCAGGTGGCTTCACTGCCCACACTGGTAATTGGCCCCCTTCTTCCCACTCTCTCCCCCTAGAAAATCACCCATCTCTGCCTTTTCTTTTCCTTTCTTTTCTCTCCTCTGCCTTATTCCCTCCTCCTATCGCTCGTTCTCAGAAATGTGCCAGTGGGCAGGCAGAAATGCAAGACTTTGTGAAATAATGATTAGAATGGATGGAGATGAAGGGAAGGGAGTTGCACATTTTCCCACAAGCCTCTGATGGTCGGGGAATGCTGTTTGCCTTCAAGCGTCATACGACGCGACGGGAGTTTACTTTAGACAGCCACAATCTGAGGAGCCAGTGCTGCAGTCATTAATGATGTGGGGAGGGGACAGAGCTACACTTTGACAAGTTTCTGCATGTGTATGTGTTTGTGTCGGCGCGTGGATTTCTTGTGTGTGTGCGCGCCCGTAGAATAGAAGTACACTGGAGGACAGTGCGTTTACGCGGGTGACTCGGTGTGAAAGAGGAAAAAACAACCTTTCGCGTGTCATGTCTAATGAGACAATAAAGGTTGAGGGGCTCTGGAAGGTGTGTGTGTGGGTGTGGTTGTGTGTGTGTGTGTGTGTTCCTCACCACGTCACTGGGCAGGTTGTGCAGGTCATCAAAGGGACTCTCCAGGGTGTTGGTGTCCACATTCAGAATGACCACATCCTCCAGTGATCGACTGCGTACTCTCTAAAGGAGGAAACGTCCACTGTTGTCAGTGTCACAGTAATTTAAAACAATAATCACATTTTGAATAAATCTTTGTCTGTAAATATAATTACATCATATCAACTGCAATATTAAAAATGTAAAGAATATATTTTCTACTATCCTACATTAACAATTCAAGCATTATTTCCTGCAGATTGTTTTTTCTTTTTTGCTATTTAACATCAATTAATTGCATTTACTTTTAAGTACTGGTAGTCACATATGTTTTACATATCTTAAATAACAAAGAGTGTGAGAATATAGTTCGGTTAATTACTAAATCAGGAAATTAACATTAGAAATTTGGAGCGTGGCTCAGGTGTGTTTTCCCAGCAGACAGAGTCATTTCTGTCCTGAAGCGGCAGGAAGGAGAAAACACAGCGGTCACATTTAAAACCACACTGTCATCACACTCCTTTACGATTAACGGTGACAAATGGTGTGTGGGGGGGAAAAAAAAAAATATTAGAACATCTTTACTATAAAACACACGGGCTCACAAAATGAAGAATGGCACCGAGAAGAACATTCAGTTTGCGCAAAGATTTTCCACAGCACCAAAAGCTCATGCATCAACAACAACACAGTGATGCTGTGCTGTGTGCATCCTGATGGCGACAAATTCAACAATTATTTCAGTGTGGTGCAGGATGCAGGCAGGTGTGGGGGGGGAGGCAGGCATAGTGTGTGAATTTCTAGTTTGTCACTTTTGTGACAGCCTGTGCAGTGGAGGCTCACATGCTGATCTGGACTAATTATGTAGTGGCGGAAAGGGGGTCTGTCACGGATGCAGAGTGTGATAAATACTGCCACTGCCGCAACTGTCAGACAAATATCACACACAAACACACAAACACACACACACACACACACACACACCGACGCACACAAACACACATGCATTACGACATATGCATTTGCACAATTACACACGCACACAGACACAACACTTACATACTAACACTTACACACAAGTGCAAATGTGCGCGTGCTTGCAACATGCATTCACACACAACAGCAGTGCTGGTGACGGCTTGCCCCCCAACCAACACACAGGGTTTAACAATGAAGTCGAAAAGCTCTTTGTTTGCAGATACTTTTTCTGCCTCTCTCCCTCTGTCTTTTGTACTTCTGGTTAAGAATGCACACAAGCAAGAAGGGAAGATAAAGAGGAAAAAAACATTCTGTCAATTTTTTTGATTCAGTGTGTTGGAGGTGCCAAAAAAAAAAAAAAAAAACTGAAATTTGAAATATTTTACACCAGATTTGAGAGCCAGGTGACCATACACACAAAGAGGACAACAATACACTGCAAACTTACAGCATCCTCCCTAAATATAATTTGACTATTCTTTTAAGAAAATCCACTGAGAAGGACCCAGAAACTCTCCATTATATATCTGATGCAAATTACAAACATAAACATTAAACGTTTGATATACAGTCCAGAGTTTGCACATATATACATTGATTTGCAGAATATCATTATGCACGTACAAGATAATGATGTACATTTATATACATGCACATTTATATGCACACACATACCGACAGATTAACTAACATACCTCCAGCAGACTAAGATGAACTCCCACAAAGTATGGCATGGGGGCACTGTGGATGGAGAGAGGAAAACAAAGCTATGAGCGATATCAATATCAGATGGATACACGTAGTAAAGAAATATTTATGGAGGCTACACAAACGCAACATATTTCTCACACCCGTCTAAAAAAGTAAAAAGTTAAATGTTGAGGGTATTCTTTGATGAACAGATTAGTCGATCTACAGAAACGTATTCTAATATTTTCATAGTTGATTTATCTCTATTCATTTATGCAGCTATAAGTAACATAAATCACAGCTTCTTCAGTGCGGGGATTCTTTGCTTCTTATATAATTGTAAGTTGAATGCTTTTAGGGTTTCTTACAGTTGGTCAGAAAAAAATCTGAGGATATGATCTGACGGCAACATAACTTGTTATCATACAGTAAATGCCATCAGATCTTATAGACTACATTTTTCATTTGAAAAACAAAAATATCTAAAAACTGTTAACAAAATACCCAAAGTGATAAAAATCGATTTTAAAAGTTAAAAAAAAAATCAATTTTATAACCAGCTAGAAATGATGTGAAAACTACCGTAATGACAGATGACAGATGTGTGCAGATGCACTGAAGCTGATGTATATTTTAATTTGTATGAAATGACATAATCGCATACATAGGCGGCAAAACTGATTTTCATCCATATGTCGTTTTAACCCAATCATATTACATGTAGGGCACGGCCACTGACTGAAAATCAGGCTTCAAAATTATTTTCCCAAGAACCACCATGGCTCTCAAAATGGGAAACGACATTAGATTAACTAGTGTGTGTGTGTAGCAGAGCAAGCGAACTGATCTGCTGCTACTGGACTGCTTTTTAAAATAAAATGAATTTAGCAGGTAAAACAGAGAAACGTTTCTCTTTCCTTCTGCCTCTGGGTGGTTCACATTTTTAGTCACTGATTTGTGGCTTAAAGACTATAAAATGTAATTCAAAGTTTGGTTTCCTGTTGTCTAAAACCAGCAGATCAGAAAAGCATGAATTTACCCGAAAAGACCTTACGGAAGAATACTGAGAACAATAATGTCAAACCTGTTACTACAACTATATTATAATGATAAAAATATTAACAGTAAACGCTTCTGAAGGAGTTTTTCTTCTAACAAGATGGTAGATTCAGAAAGTACAGAAAGACTTGGAACACTTCCTAGAAAGCTAAAGGGTAGAAGTGTCAAAAGTTTTCTTTCGACCATACAAAAATATGCTTTGCATGGTTATTATCACGTCATTCTTATTTTATGTGATATTTATCTTCATCTTGAAAGTTAGTGGCAAGGAAAGGTTGAATCATACAGTGTGTTTCCCATCCACCATGCTGAATAAAATCAACAAAAACAGTCAAATAATAGAAACCATTTTTATGATGAGGTTTACAGAGGCAGCAATAATCGGATAGCTTTAGGTCAGTGTATTCCTGGCCAGAATGATTCAGAAGCCACAGGCTTGTAATCGACTTAAAGCAACAGCAAAGCAAACAGCAGGCCTGTAAGCTCTGCACTTGAGCCGCCGTCTTCTCCGTATCATAAATATCCAGCACTGACTTTCATCAACATCTGCACAGATGCATGCACACAGAGCATCTAATATAATGCAGTTATCTAATCAGTACATGGAGGACACCCCTATGATTAAATAAGGTAACGATGAGTCTTCACAGAGTGTTGAAAATCACATTCTGCTGTCAGTGATGAATAGCTTTTTGAAGCGGATGAGTCCCTTATGTTAAAGCACTGCACTATAGGAATACAGCTCCTCTCACGCAAGCTTCCCCACCTCGCGTTTATAAAGATCTGAAGTTGACCTGAACGCACGTAGATTTGCAGATGAGCCGTTACTTCTGCTCTCCGTTCAGTTTCAATCAAGTCCATCCAGATTTGTGGGATTTGCGTTGGATGGGTGGTAATGAACCCCTGAGAGGGCTAACATGATGAGAGCGTGGAGCCAGCACTGGCATGAAATATGGAGCAAGGTGATCTGGGCCGTTCATTATGTTGAGGGGCCACACAGGAGAAGCCGCGCCACGAGAGGAATCGTGAGAACAACTCGAAGAGCGGGTGGGAGAACGTGTGAACACGTGTGTCTGCACTTTTACACTGAGGCTTTAGCGGCAGAGCTCGACGCATGGCCAGCGCACATGGCGTGGGGTGTGTGTGTGTGTGCGTTTATGCATCTGTGTCAGGTGTGTGTGAGTGCGCATTTGTCGGAAGGTCGCTGGAAAATGAGAGAAAGGAGGAGAGAAGGTGGCAGGAGAGAAAAGGAGGGGGTGTAAACATTTATTGTGACAGTTCTGATGGTGTGTGTGTGTGTGTGTGTGTGCGCGCGCGTGTTTCAGAGGTGGTCAGCCTTACCAGCAGTAGTCCAGAAGATGCGGGGGCAGCACAGGGATGAAGATGTGCTGCCAGTACATTGGAAAGAGCAGAGCGGCCGCACCATGGACACACGCAGTTAACTACAGAAGGAGAGAGAGAAAGAAGCGAGGGGACAATGTGAGCACAACTTTCTGAGGTGATACACAAAACTAAACAAAAACTTAAAAAAAGAAAGACAAAAATACTCTTCTGTGCTGCATGTTTACTGGTTAGTTTGAGTTGTTTTAACTGAAGGTTTGCGTAATTTCAGTCTTATGAAATGCCCCAAAGAAAGAAAAAACTTCAACAAGTCAAAAAAAGAGATTAAAATAACTTTAAGCCAAATATACTGCTCCTCTTTTTTTTTCTTTCTAATACATTTCTACAACTTATTAAACTTCTCATGTCAAGTTTAAGTCTATAGAGGAAGTCTAGACAACCACAACTCTATTTCCTCGCTAACAGTTAATATCCTGTTTTTAAAATCTAGAAGTCTAATCAAGGTGCTGATGCTTTGTGTTGATGTGGCAAAGTACTGTTTGAGTTCGCTGGGGCATCCTTTAATCATGCTCGCGAACAAAAGCCCTCAGAAAGAACGCGCTACCCTGACACGTCTCGTGCTGTTGTGATGAACACACCACCTGCAAGCCATTGTTGGAGGAAGAGAAGAACCGACTGAAAGCTGGAGATCAACCGCTTGTCTTAAACCCATGACAGAAACACAGCAGAGGGGAGAGAGATTGATGATGAGGTAAAAAGAAAAAGTGTTGAAAAGACTGACACGAAGAAAGGCAACGCTTGCTTTACACTCACAGAACATGAAACCAATGTTTTGGTCCATATCGATTCACTTGTGGCGGGTCATCGCTGCAGTGATGTTGCTACTACTGCATATGGCATTAAAAATGTTTTAGCACTGGCTTTAAACATAAAAATGAATGGCAAAACATAAGCCCAGTGTTCATAATTAGCTTTTCAACTCAATGTCAAAGTGGGAATTGTGCTGCGACCTGCACGAAAGCAACAAAAGGAGCCCAAAACAGTGCTGACAGTAACCATAAAAATCAAAATTACCCCAACTGCTGTGACCTAGAAATTAAAGAGAAAATAAGCTCTTTTTTTTAGCAAATAATGAGAAGCAATCACATGAAGATGACATTCCCTTTCAACGGAGCTCTCTACATTGTCAAACCAACATTACACATAAAATTAAAGTCATTGTCTCCCATTGTCTTAAAGTCAGCATCCCCCTCTTGACATCGCATCTCATGAAAACCCAGCTATAGTAATGACCTGCAACACACACACACACACCCACACAGACACGGCAGGAGAAAGAGGCGTTAGCTCATCCCCCAGATTAAAATAACATGATTAAATATGGAAAGAGAACAGAGGTCTGAGGGGCTCCTGCGGGACTTCATTAGGGCAAATTGCCAAAGAATGAAACATGAGTTAGCCAAGAGAGACTGCGGGCTAGGCCAATACCGCCGGGACCCCGGAGCAGCAGCCGCTGTTATACTGCTGCAGCTTCACAGTCAATGTGTGAAGCGGACACACACTATCACACACACGCGCACAACTACCAGGAGACCCCCTGCTCACTGACACACACAGTGTCACAATTGACCGGCCAAAAGAGGGGCGAGCTTGAAAAATCAGGCTGAGGGAGAAAGAGAAAGAGTGCCCCACCCTCTGAATCCACCCAAACATCAAGCCCCGGACATCCAAAAAGCTTACAATAAAAAGTGTGTGTGTGTGTGTGTGTGCCTTCCTCCGTGTGTGTTTGTTTTAACTACATTCATTTTTCATATCGGCTGGAAAAAAAAAAAGCAATGATTTTTTTTTTATTGTCTCCGTGCAGTCTCTCATACACACAGTCCCACAATAGTTAGGACTTAATCAACATTTAATTGGTGTCTTGCTCTGTGTATCTGCATATGCATATTTCCGCTGTGTGCTGTCTTCAAATAAAACACAACAATGCCACGCTCCTGTCAGGATTAATTCCCCGGCAAACCGTTTGTTTTTTTTGTTAATTCTGAAAATAAATCAATGCTATGAATATTAATGTGTGAAAGTGAAGCACTTGGTGGAAGAGCTACTATCAAAAACCATCACACCCTTCTCCCTCTTTCCAAAGCGATGACGGTAAGGGGCCCATTAAATTGTGATGAAGAGAGGTCAGCGATCTGGCTGCGAATATACATACGTGCGTGTGTCGCACGCGCACGCACGCACACACAAGCCCAGAGCCAACAGGCGAGTATATTCCTCCTCTGGGAGTGCGAGACAAGCCCCAGCCATTCGCTGGTACCAGGAGGTAATGGCACAGAACACCTCGCTAACCAACTCCAATTATCTCCACCAGGCCTCAAGGTGAGCCCCCCAACTGGCGTGATTTACTCTCAGGTTGAAAGGGAAAACAGGAGTCTCACTCTCTGCTTCTCTTCTTCTCAGGCGGGGTGGGTAGCTTGGGGGAGTTGGCTGAGAGGGGACGGGGATGAGAGGGGAGGGCGGTTTACTGAAACTAAGATAATGATTCATAAAGCAAATCTAGATCTCTGTTTTCTTTTATTTGCTATCTCCAAAGCGATGGAGGTGGCAGTGTGCCTGAGATAAGGCAACCTGGAGGAAACTCCAGAGGAATAGTTCACATATTTGCTTCTCTAATTCAGCTGAATACAAATCTCTGCGTCCTTGTTCAGGTTTTTAGAGCGAATGAGGCAAAAAGTAAGAGGAAGATAAGTGGAAAAAAGAGAAATTGTACCACTCTTTTTTTCCTTCTTCTTCTTCTTCATTTACAGGGGGGGCTTCACATGAGAGTGGGTCATGAGAGGCTAAGGCTGATAAAATATTTGCCAGGCTGATAAATAATAGATGAGTGGAGCCAAATGGCTTACACGCTCCACAAAAGACCTGGGTGCTTAATATTCCATTCAATGGAGAATCACAGATACAGTCCCCAAGAACAAATACAGGATTAGGTGCTGGGTCCAGTCCTCAGGGACCAAGGCTCTGCCCGGTAATGAGGGGCTGCCTGCCTCTCACACTGTGTGTGTGTGTGTGTGTGCATGCGTGTCTGTGTGTGTGTGTGTGTGTGTTTGCCCCTTCCTCTGAGAGAAGCTAACAGATTATACAGCGACAGCCTGCTTCAAAAGGCCAGTCAAGGTCTTTGGTTCTGCCCTGAGAGCTTTCTTAGTGCGCCGTCGCTGAGACAGAAAGTGTCCACACTAACACTGGCTTTCCCAGATCCATTCAACGGGACTAAAGGAAGCAGAGACAGAAAGAGAGAGAGAGAGAGACAAGACCAGATGCAGAGGAGGAGGAGGAGGAAAAGAGAGGAGTGAAGAGATAATGCAACTTTGAAGTAGGAAGCAATAAACCTAAGCAAAGAGGTCACACACAGAGTTATGTCAATAATAGACTGTGTGTGAGTCAATTATTGTGCCCATCTCAAAGCACACACCAAAAGTCTTAGCTTACTGTTTTTGCAGTTAGTACATTAAAAAAAATGAAAATCAAACATGTTTGCAATTAATGAATGAATCAAGCTGCGACTGGAAATGTCACTACCGCCTAAACTTCATTATTAATTGTTATTATTTCTGTGACGTTCACAGAGCAGTTTTAACACCATTAGAACATTTGCTTTAATATTAGCCAGCTGTTAACAGCTCCTTTTCATTTCCTTTGTTCATTGTGGGACAATAATGTCCATCAACAAAACTCAAGTGGCTGTTTGAGTATGCACACTTGTTTTAGAAATTCAGTTGAGGCACTTTTGCACTGTGAACACACCACACAGTTGAATCCTGCTTAGTGAGGATGTGGTGTAGAGCAGGGATCCAGCTAAAATGTTTTGTCTTCTACAAATAAAGCAAAAAGTTAAATTACGGCACTCACAGACGTTCTCTTTAGGTGCACTTTAGGTACGTGAGAATAACATTCATCTGAACTGACGCGGTCAGAGAGATTAATTCATTAATGTAGCTATATGTGTGTAATTGAGGTTGTAGAACGGCGTCATATTGAGAGGTGTTTTTAATATTTTGACACACAAGAGAGGGCCACAATATTAGGAACAACTTTCAATATAATGCCACCACCAACTATGACTATGACCGTGATAATAAACATGAAAAAGTATTATTACCTTTCTGAAAGTGTCAACAAAACTTGATGACAAGCTCCTTAAAAGTAAAATCCATTAAATTTACAGCGGTTATGCTGGTTCACATTAGACTGTACGGGTGTAGTGAAACGGCTAGTAAGTAAGTGTCGAAATAAGCCAGCAAAATATATATATGTTCTTACTAATATCTACTCCCAACTTTTCTGACGGCTCACAAGACATCCAACAGCTCTCCATATTCATACGTCATACATCATATTCAGATGAGCTTGTCTTTTTACAGTGCCTGAACAGCATCACAACTGTTCGACAGTGATGTTTCCTTAAAGAGCTGGACCCACCAGAGACCTCAGATCTTCTCCACACTGCGACTCGGAGCTCTGCAGACTCTGTCAGTAAGCAGCGTGTTTCCACCCACACCCTTTTCTCTTTACCTGAACAACTGGACATGTTGAAGAGAAACAGACAGAAAATTGGGAAAGTGCTACTGTGGGGGGGGGGGCCCACAGTGCACCTCTTTCACATATTTCACATACTAAACAGCAGCGTACAGGAGACGCAGCTAATTTAATGCACTCAGAGCATAACCGCACTCGTTCCCTCTGCTTACGTACTGCGCGAGACAAATAGCTGCTGCTGCAGGCAATGTGATTCAATTTGACAGGAGGAATGGTATCAACAGATTCACTCTTGACCTCTTCACACCAGCCTCAAACACTCATTTCCCCTTCACTAGCCTTTCCTTCCAACCCCGTCCCTACGCACTCTCCAATCTCGATCCTCTCTTCTCCTTTCCCAGCCTCATTTTCATCCAAATTGTTCATTTCTTATTCTGTTTTCCTCCTGCTGTCCATCTGTCCACCTCTCCCTCATTTCTCCTGTTGGTTTATCGCTGTGTTAGCCTTTCCTTCTCCCCTCCCCTGCACAGAGTAAGTCACCAATTACCCGCGCTCTGCTTCTCCCTCTGTTGACAAACGCCGGTGTCAGGCCCGGCACAACGCAGGTGTGCCACAAACAAGTAGGTGGCACAGGGAGAGAGAGAGAGGGCACACAGGACGACACAGGTAACAGCTAACGCCAGGCCTCCCACACATGCACACACAGTCAGTGACTCTCTTGCAGGAAGACATAAGACATAAGGTACAAACACCTGTGAGCACAGAAGACACACAGGCAGATGCATGCAAAAGAGACTCAAACACCCACAACATGCACATATGCACACGCACGGCCAGCAGCGGCACAACACACGAGCTAAGTCAGACACATGGCATGAGGCTGAGATAAGTCTATTGAGAGGAAGGAGGAAAGGAGGGGGGGGGGGTGGTGTCCCGATGTTCTGCAGATGCCCAACAACAGAGAGACACATTAAGACACCCAGGAACAGGGAGGCAAAGTCAGAGAGAAAGAGAGGTGTAGCCAGGCTGAGTGAGAGACAGATGGACAGAAAATAATATGTCAGCGAGGAAAAATAACTTAGATAGAGAGAAAAGTAGAGAGACAGAGAGAAGTCAGGGAAAGAGAGGAGAAGAACAACAGAGGAAAAGGCAGGAAACAGAGAGACAGCTGGCACTCTAGGGCATGGTGGATGGATAGCTCCTTGTTAGCATAGGCCTGACAGGCTGATGAGAGGGCTGCTGTCAGCCGGTGCTGGGGCCGGGCTGTGTGAGTTTGGGCGATAGGCAGGGCAGAGGCTGGGCTTCGAGAGCTGGGGGGCCTCGGCAGATGAAAGACACGGAGGGTGGTGGGGCGATGGTGGTGGGGGTCCTCCCAACTGACTAGTTAGAGGAAGGGCCGATGCAACCCTATTATACGGTCCTATGACAAGGCTGCACGCTCGGCTGGCTCCCGCCCCTGCGCCACCGCCGAACTGCCTTTTAAAACAGTGGTACCATTCACCTCCGGTCACGAAACAGCAATAAGTCAACTGACGCATTGTTGTAAGATCATGATTTATTCCTTTGCTGTTGGCTGCTTGCGAGACGCGCCGGCCATGTACCGGCAGACTGACACACTAGGTTCACCAGGGGCTTTAACACAGGCAGCACCTAGAGCAGGCAGAATAAATGTAGGATATATGTGTGTCGTGTGTGTGTGTGTGTGTGTGTGTGTGTGTGTCTTTCTCTCTCCCTCTTTCCACTTTTTATTCCCTGTTTCTCTTTGCTTGGCTGAGAGGCTGGACAGGCGGAGGTGGTGAAAAGCAGCTGGATGGTACTAACGATGTTACTAACAATACCTTCTCTCATACATCCTCTATCTGTGGCAAGCAGACTATAGAAATATTACCTGTCCATGCAGTGACTGCTAACACTCACTTAAACAAACATTTTGACAAACTCTGACATTAATTATATATTTCCTATCCTTTAAGATGTTTGATCACGAGACAGGGGTGTGGATAATGAGCTGGGCTCTTTGCAGTTAAGTATATTCACTTAGATAGCTGGCTTCAAGAATCATGGCAGCCATTCCCACTTGAACCACGAGGTCAATCTACCCAACAGCAAAAAATAACGCATCACAGGAGCAGTAATAACATCAGGCCCGGCTAGTAATCCCAGTGGGGATGTGAAAAACACCTTTGTACTACAGTGCCTGACATACATCGCTACCAAACCAAAACACCTCTCCCCGAGGAAGATGGATGGATAGACAGATGAGTGGTTGAAGGATTGCGGAGGATAAAAGGCTTACAGAGGTAAAGGTCTGACGTGGAAGCTCTTAAAAAAAAATCCTGCCGTCGTAAATTTGTTTAAAAAAAAAAAAAACACAAGCCTGAGATTAGTCTCCGAGCTGCAGGAAAATGTAAATCACAGACAAAAATCACCATCACCCCCTCCTTTCTGCTAAAAAGAAAAACACCTTCACCCTTGAGTCTGATAATTTACATCGTGTAACTCTTGTGTCACAGCACTGTGTGCAGCCTAGACCCTGAGCGGAGGTGCTGCTGGTCTGAGGAGCTGAGGAGAGACAGGTGAAATTCTCTGAGGGCTGGGTAATTTTTACAGCTCTTCCTGATTATAGCTCCTATGGGAGACCTTGGGTACCCGTTCCCTCCAGCACCCATCACCACCACAGGCCCCTCCGGCTGTTCAGTGTTCTACAGCCTTGTAGATACCAGTGCAGGGCCAGCTACACCACAGATACAGATAGGACTTTGGATGACATCACTTCCCTCTCCCATCTCATCTGTCATAAACATTTGGCTCTGCTTCATCAGCCACAAAGATAACATGGGGGAAGAAGAGGGGGGAGAAAGACTGAGATATTTCCTCCCTCATGCAGACAGACAGAAGGGACTTTAAATTATGTGAGAGAGTTACGACATGTAATAACGGATAATTTAAAGCCTTTCGGCCATTAATATGCTGTAGTTATAAAACAAACAGTCAACTATAATCCAGCCTTAGTATGGATTTCACAAGCCTGTCAGAGCGTGGTGATAGTGCGGCTGTCTGACTGCAGGATGCCCGGGCAAAGAGGGGGAGTACAGAGAGATCAGTCCAATTCTCTCTGTACAAGTAGCGTAGCCATGTCAGATAAATATTCTCATCGTACTACTTAGGGTTTGATACCCTGCTGGAATATTGATGAAGAGAATCATGTTCAATCTAGGAAACAGTCCCAATATTTGAGCTATATACTTTTTTAAGAGGGCAAATTGGTATCTGAATTTGATATGAGGCCAAACAGGACTCTATGGCTGTAAATTAGAATAATATTTGGATGTTAGAATCTGATACGCGAGCGAGGTGGCCCACAAGAATCCTACACCACCTAGTGTGACGTGACTGCAAACACAAAGCTTAACATTTTAGGACTAAAAGCTTCACCTCAACTTTTGAGGAAACTCGTCCTTAAAGTGGTTGCGGTATTTGAACTGTTTTCTAACCTATCCCCCCCCCCCCTTGTGCTTGACAGGGCCGATCCGATAACTGACTGCAGCTGAGAGACTGACTTGGTGGGAATGGACTCACAGTGCTAAGCTTGCTTGAGGTAATGATGATGCGCCGTTCATGCAGCATACTGGCGAAGAGCTGGAGCATGTTGTTGACGTCCACAGCCACAAAGTACTCTGTCAGGTTCCTCTGGAGAAAGACAGGAACAGAAGGATATGCAGGTACATAACAAACTGTCCTTGCAACTTGCTCACAGTAAAGTGTCAATGCTACAGACTGTGAGAGTGCCAGAGTGCGCCATAAAGAGAGACATACAATACTGGCTGTAAAAGGACTTCTACTTCTGCGTGTATTGTTTTGCAGTAAAAAATAAAAGGATGTGAAATCCAGATTTAAATCGTGTGATATAGTCATGTTTGCAAAATAGATATCAATCAGTGTTGCTTAAATGTGTCAGAATACATAAGGTGTTCAAGCGGGTTTCCTTGCCAGAAAGACTTGAGCTACAATTTCAATACAAAATCAACAAAGAACACGTGTTCAGTCTGAATCCTCTAATACCCATGGCAATCACTGAACTTCAACATTAAAAGTACAAGCACAACAGGAGATAAAACTGAAACAAGAGGATGGTGCAATAATTTCAAAAGGTGACAAGTGTATCTGATTAAAAACGATTAGAGGCAGACATGTTTCCAGAAGAGCGGGATCTCTCTTTATCTCCTTCGGTCTCTCTTCTTTTCTTTTTCCATGAATACTTACACTCTCAGGGATAGTTGGCAGTCCATTGATATCCGGGGCGATGAAGTAGGAGTGCTGCGAAAACACAAACATGCAGGAGAAAGAAGAGAGAAGGTCACAAGTGAAGCATACCACTCACACAGAAAAGAATGAGGGGAAAAGGGGTGGTGGGGGGGGTGGGGGAGGAAAGGCCGTTCACTTTGTTCTATGATTTATGGCTCATCTTCAGCTCTGTCTATATGAATTGCTGAGCTGGTGTCTGAACTGTGGCAATGCTTTTATCAGGCCTACAGAACAGAGAAAGCTCAGTAGCAGCTCAGCTCCCCAAAGACACAGACTGGGGTGATGTCTCCGGTGGAAAACTGAGTCTTTATTTAAGCATTAAATAGACCTGCGGAGAACCAACACACAGACAAAAGTATATGTGCACATGTGCGCACGTGTGCATCCACACAGACACACACACACACAGGTTGTTTAAAGGATCACAAGGCTGCCTGTCTCACTTTGGGAGAGCAGGGCAGGTTCAGTGTTCAGATCAAAGGGGCCTGAGAGAGGTGCTGTTTGGAGACAGGTAGAGAAACCACCAACTGAAACACACTATTGTGTCTGTTACACACACGCGCACACACACACATATTCTCTCCTGTATTTTTAGTGCACCTGTGTTTCTGCGCTATGGTCCTTACTCGACCATCTGTTGCAGATCTTTGCTTAAATCCACTGTAGAGCCTGCACTGGATTCTCTCACATTATTTAATGTGAAAGTTTGATTTAGATATTGTGAGAGTTAAAAAAAGTTCAATTCGTCTTATAAGACTTCACAGACTTCACTTCCAAGGAGAATTTAATCGTGTGACTTCTATTCACTTGGTATGTATACCATCAATGTCAGGATAATATACTGTTAAAAGGTGCTTCCTCTATAGCTGAGGATTAAATTGATTTGTGGCATCTGCGAACCTGAATAACACAATGCAGAATGAGCCTGCATTCAGGAGTGAAATAAAAAGGAATCCGACAAAAAAAAATAAACAGAGAACAATGCATAGTAATACATTACATAAAGAACTTGAAACCTACATAAGAGTAGCCAATCAAAACCAGCAACCCCAGCCAATACCACCACCAAGACAGAAAAACAGCTCCGATTATAGAGGCGTAAAAAACCAGAGAAGAGAGAAAGCCCATCACCATCAGTTTTAAGTGTTCAGTAGGGTTGTGAGAGTATGTGTTAATCAGACATGATTTAAACAATCTGACTAATTTCTGTGCCATTTTGAACAAAGCTGGGTGAACCGCTAATTTAGCATTGTCCTATAACTACAATGTTCAGCAGTGGGCGTATTTCACCACACAAAGTACTGCTGGTGCGCCTGACATTAATATTTCCCTAAATTTTAAATTCATTCAGCAGTGAGGAAATTTCTATCAACTCCTAAAGATTCCATTACCACCTGTAAAAAGACTGATGCTAATTAGGCTTAAGTGACAGCGTCTGAGCAAATAAAACCATGTAAGACTGCAATGATGAAGACAAAGCACATAAGCACTTAGGTTTTGTGTGTGGTTGACACTGGGACATTTAGTTTAATGTAAAAGCAACTAAAAGATTTCACTCCCTAAGAGACACGCGCTTAAGTGTGAAAAATGTGGAAACAATTGTCATGAGTAAACAATTGTCATATTCCCAAAGGAGGGTCATTGCTATAGTCGAGCAAAGCTTAGAGGAGATGAATGTATAGCACAAACACTAAAGTGGAACTAACATCCGGGGATTTGCTTTTTGAGGTCAGTTTCAATCACTACGGCCATTTCTTTGTTTTTTTGCACAGCTTTCATTACAACTTAAAGTATAAAATAAACAAAATATATATTTTTGACACCACAGTTAATGAGGTCTTTGCATTAAATAGACGTATGGAAACTCTTGAGTATGCATACATTGGTAGAGGATTTAGCAGAGGCTCTTTTCCACCTTGTTTCCAGCAGCTAGCTCCACAAGTTAAATATACAGTCTATGCATACATGTCTATTGTATGTTAAAAATATGTTGTTGTTTTGTTGTCGGATGAAACATTTCAAACAAAGGCCAACCAATTGTTCTATTCACTGTGGACTTCTTGGCAGTATGCAACACCCCTGTAGGAATGTGCAAAAGGAAGTGAAATAATATTTTAATCTGCTTCTTCTGATCACTTTCGATACACTGCGTGGTGGGTGGTGACAAGTGTGAATTACTTTTCTATATAAGGAAACGCTGCTGGTTAGGTTGTGGTTATACTATAGCTGAGGCACAAAGGTAGCCTAGTGAGCATTATAGCTAATGGTTTACTGTGAAACAATTACTGCTACTGCTCAAATAATTACTAGAATCATTACATAAACCACACAAGATGGCTGGACAGAAAGCTAGTATTTGTGATTGGCAGTCGACTTTGTGAAACACAAATACACTGAATATCTACTGACACGAAAACTCAAAGTATATTTGAATTTGACAAATTTAGACCATTTACACATGGACCTTTTACAATAAACATCACTTATCTATGCCGCCTGCATGGGACAGACATTTAAGCTCTTTCTATTGACTACATGTTTATTATTGGCTCAATTTAACGCTAGTCACTTCGACAGTAGATCATACAAACTGAAACTATTTTATCAAATAAGCGAGTGACTCATTCCAACACAGCAATCAGTGTACAGAGAAGCTGAATTGTGTTTCCACTGTATATCTGACCTGCTGTGCTTTTTCTCTCTTTACATTACGCTAAATGTTGCCCTCGCCTACCATCTTTCCGCAGCTGAACAAGTGGAACTGCTGCATTCAATACTACATGCGGAAAGGGAAGCCTGCTGATGGCTGTCTGAAAAGACAACTAGGAATAAAAATAACTGAAACAAAATGAAGTAATTGAAGCAATAAATTGTAATCAAAGATCAGAGACCTGAGTCAATACATCTGAGGCACAGGACTACCCCCAGAACCATATATACGGTAACTACAGTGTATTGTATATCTTTCTCTTTCTTGTGCTCTGTGTGCTAAATAATGTTTCCCCCGTTGGTCTACAAATTCGTGCCACTGTGATAATCACAAGCCATGCTCCTCAGCTCAACCCAGGCTTTCATTGGCTGTTTGCTTGCTTATCTGCTTTTTTTCCTTGTTCTTTCGAAGACATGTTTACATAAAAACATTGAAAGTGGGTTAACTGGAAAGGCATCAAGGAGATTTTTTGAGCACAATTGCCTTCGTTTTAAACATAGAGAGGGGGGGAAAACTTTTGATATTCAGAGAGAGAATATAACAGTGTGGAATGGCATTAATCATTTACAAAGTTTGATTGTTTTCCAGAGGAGAAGAAACATACACCAAGGCCCAGGATAGTTTGTTTTTGTTATATTTAAAAAGATAGCGCAGCTTATTTGGCCAAATTGGAAAGCTGTGGCTCCCATGCGATTAGTGCAGCAGCGGTTTCATATTTCACAGCAGCCTTCTTCCCTACTCCTGTTTCTGCCGTTCACTCATTCCCCTCCACTCACCGGCTCCTTGCTTCGCCGATCTCTCAGTACTTGCCCAGTGGCAATATACAACTGCTCATTCTTGCACAATGAGAGAGGGAGAGAGAACAAAACAGGGTTCACACATGAAAGGGGACAATGATCCTTCTTCTTGGCTGCCATGATAAAACAAAAAAACACTCTTTTAGGGAATAATTCTGCTTCATCAATTAAATATCAAACTAGTGGCTTCTCTGGAAAAGAGATGAAGCTATCACCTCTGTTCTCCGGGGCTTCTTTTCCAATGAACCTCTGAGATTCAGATCAAAAGATTCGGTTCACATATTCGGCTGATAGAAAACTGACACAGAGAGAAAAAATAAATTACAAGGAATCTAAATTGACCTTGTTAACCTCCGCAGATATGTATTGATTACCTCATATTTGTCTTGTTATCTTGTAAATTCATCTGCGTAATTAGATGCACATCCTTCTGAGACCTACGCTGCAGAAAAGCCCCAGAGTTGCTTGTTTAATTGGTCCAAAAAAAAAAAAAAAGAAGGAGCGCTGGTCCTCAAGGACAAAGGCTGAAACTCTTTTGATCCCATCGCGGTGTGTGGAGCACCGGCGTGAGGCAACTCAAAACTAGACATTAGTGAGATATTAGTGAACAAAACATTCCGAGTTTAGCAGTGCCGGTGAAAAACCATTACATTCTACTTATATAGGCCGTGCTTATGGGAGCCGAAAACTGTTTAAGAGCGAGCGGTTTATGTATGAGCTGAAAATACACAAGGAGAGATTGTGTCAGCGTTAACACAAACACAGGCTGACTTTGAGGGACCTGTGCTCGTTAAGACATTTCAGTTTTTGATAAGCAGGAGACATGACGAGTTGTGAAAGGACCCTTCAAGTTTAAACATGTCCAGCTCGGGCTTATCACACAAAAACCTGTTAGCGCCACTTCTTGTCTCCAAACAGAGTGTCAGTGCTGGGCCCTCTATGTCTCTCCGTTGCTACCTAGTGTATCTTAACCTCCCTCCTGCTCTCCACTTTCCGTCGTTTCTCTTATTTATCTCGTCCATTTCAACCTCCATACTTTGTCGATCTCTCCGTTTCTGCCTGTCTGCCCTATTTTCTTTCTGTCTGTTTTTATGCCATCTTTGTCTCCTCCTCTCGCCTTGGTGTCAGTTTCATTTTAGCTCTCATTATTCCTCCCTCTTTGTCTCCGCTTTCTTTCCATTACACAATTCGTCTTTAGCGTCTCTCGCTCCACTTTTAACTACTTTAGCTAACTGTTATCATCTCTTCTTCTTTTCTGCAGCCTCCTTCCTGATGCAACACACGACTACAGCAACCTACCTGTCCCTCTCTCCATCTTTCTACCTCTACTCTCAGCTGTCTCGCCTCTGATAAGGGGGAATATGAGATCTATACCTACCACACTCAGGTTGACTGGCGTGAAGGGCTTTGGCACAGGCAGATCATAGAGAGAATTCAGCATGTCATTCAAGTCATTTTCCTGGGGGAGAGACACAAACAACAAAAGGAAAAAAAAAGACATAAAAACAGAGGACACATGAATTTTATTTACAAGTTTTGTTGATGTCACGAGTTATGTGTCAATCTTAACAACAGTGCTGGGACAGGCGCTGCTGCAGACCAGAGGGCAATCCTGCAGCGAGGCCTGAAGGGCTCTGAAACATCCGACTGACATATGTTTAACGAGCAATGGCGAGGTTAAAAGACGGCTGAGTGTAGGGCTGCAGACGCTTATTATCCAGCGGTGTTGATTTACGGCCGAGAGCGGGCTGTCAGTAATTAAGCAGGGGTCCCCTCTCCAAAGACAGGCGCTTTAAGAAGCCGTCAGAGAGCTGGCTTGACCACAGAAACAGGCCCCGAGATTATTCTTGCAGCATTTATGAGCTCCAGGACAAGACTGCTATTTACACTGTCGGGCCTCTCGCTGGCGAACTGATGGGGACAGCAGTTTGCAACTTGTACTTAAACTAAACTTACTAATGTGAACACAGAGGTTGGGCATTGTTGTTTGTTTTTCCCATTCTTTTTCTATCTACCCTAAGGGAACTTTGTTTTGGTTTTGGCTACGAGCCGTTGCTTGTTTGAGGAAGTATGTACGTGTATGTGTGTGTGCGTGTGCTGTGCTTGTATATGTGTGTATGCATGTGCATGTGCGAGCCAGAGAGAAACAGAAACTCGAGAGGAATGGGCGGCAATATACAGTAAGAGCAGGGGAAGGGTGGGAGGGAGAGGGGTGCTAGGGTGTGTGCAATCGAACAGCCTCCTGTCATGAGAGGCTCAATGCTCACACGCATGGTCAGCAACACGGCCTGGGGAAACAGTTCATTTACCCCTCGCCTTAAACCCTCATCGCTCTTCTGTCTTCCCTCGTCTGTCAACATCTCCCTCTCGCCTGGAACGGACAGCGGGGTAAATAGAAACCAAATCATGCACACTAACACTTCAGTCACCCAAGATTTCCAGCAATCTTTCTGTCTCTCTCTCCCTCGCACACAAACTGTCCTATTCCACTTGTCTGGATCTTTCTATATTAGGCTAGCCTACCGAATTCCTTTCAATCACACAAACGTCGAGTCAAATCTTATTCATATAGCCCGAAATCGCAATTTGCCTCAGAGGGCTTTAATGTGTGGTGAATGTTTATGTGATCGTCTTCTTTAGGCTCTCTGTCCTGATCGTTGCTCTCCAAGGGTCTTGGAAGAAGCAGTGACTACATGACAATTGAAACGGCGGTCCCAAAGCTCTCTGCAGCTTTACCTCCCTCCCTTCCTTCTTCCTCTCTCTTCAGTCAAAACATGGGAACATCACCTACACCCTCTGCGCTCGACGCTGCACATCTCCCCAGTTTGTTGCATATTTTACATTTCCCTCCCTTTGCTAGTACAATGCAGTGAATAGTCAGGGGAAAAGACTTTTGTGAAGTGCGAACATTTGTGTGTGTGTGTGTGTGTGTGTGTGTGTGTGTGTGTGTGTGGTTTCTTCTTCTTTTTTTTTTTTCGATTTGTTTTCCAGTAAATCATCAGGAATAACTTCCAGTGTCAGATCAGCGTTTGGTCTGTGAAATGTCAACATTGTTGCTGCTAACAACAGGAGCCAAGTCGAGCCCAAGACGGCGAACAAAACTTGCACACAAAAGACAACATGCAGCATGCAGAAGAAGAACGGGATGGAGGAAAATATCTCACCACAGCAGAGTTAAAAAAAAACAAAAAAAACACTAAACTGTGCGCTTGTTTCTCAGTCAAATCAAACCATCATATCTTATTTTGCACATAATGCACTTACAAAGCACCCGACAATGTACACATAAAATCAGAAACACCCAAAAGAGGTGATTACCTGTTGTTTTGTTAGGTAGTCTGCCAGAGTATTTAGCAACTTGTAGTAAATCTCAAACCATGGCAGATAACTGTAAGAGAGAGAGAGAAAATGTATTAATGGAAAAGTTTGAATTCATTTAATCCTCCGCTGCAATAAACAGAAATACAAATACAACAAATGTAGAGAGATTCAGTCTCCTGCAAACTTTTTTTTGTGTGTGTTGCAACTCTATCTTTGCCTGTCACAGTGTCTACAAATAAGTTCACCATCAGGACATTCCATCCAATATTACTGTGTGTATGCACTGGCTATTGTCAGTGACCTATCACTTAATCGATAATGGATTGTGTTCCATGCTACTCCAGAGCACAGAGTCTTTGTTACACTGAAATAATAATAATAATAAAAAAAATGTTATCTTGTCCTTATGAAATTCTTCGTACGCAGGGCCCTCCGCATGCTACGCATTCCTGACATGTCTGAGCTTTAAGCCAATAGGAAGGGGAAGGTGGAAGAACAAAAAAAAAAAAACGACAATGGGATTTAGATTCTTTGACAAAGAACCGCCATAGCTTTCATGTGATGCAGAGGGATGCTATGGTTTACAAGCATGCTGCTCACAGATGCACAGGCTTAACAAAAATGCAGCCCAAGATGCCTCCTGCCCCTTTCTCCACCCCCCCTCCTTCTGCCCCTCTCTCTGCTTCTTTTTATGCCCTTCACATTTAAAAATGCCTTATGCAATTAATGTAAAATAAATAAATTCATTAACGGGCAACACGCACTTGCAATAATTTATACTGCAGTGTTTGTGTTAAAGCTAATCACTAAGTACACCCACCATAAGCTAAAAGCATCTGCAGCATGGCTTTCTTTACAAAGTTGACACTTTCTTGGCCAAGTCGACTTGCTTTCTAGGTGGAAGATGGCCAACATTTTCTTTTGGCGTAAAAGCTGTGAGGACTCAGTTCATTTAATGTTATGCAATCAAATAATAAAAACAGGGTGTCCTGTCAAGGTATTGAATTTTTATTTAGTTCGGGATTTTAACATGCAATTTTGCACACTGCTTGAATAATGATTCTAGATAAGGACTTCTTAGCAATGCAATGAAATAAACAGAAACACCCATTAATGCTTCATTCACTTGCCGAGACGCGGGAGCTGAAAGTAAATTAGTGGTCAAGTGAGCCAATCAATCAAAAAATTGATTCTTATTTGATTACTAAATTCATCAAGTTATGCACTGGGTTAAATAAAAGTGATCACATGAAATAAAAAAATCTGACAATGAGCTTAAATCAGCGGCTTCTTAGTTATATAACAATAAATGAATAAATAAAGGAGTAAGGCTTGAATGGTGATGTGAGTTTATAAGCCAGTGAAGTCCTGCTCAGGCAGTCGGCTGGAGACTGAGGAGTTTCCAGGGCATGGGTCACTGGCTGCTCTGTAGACTGGAATTAACAGACAACAAGAAAACAATAAAGTGAACCTAATGCAAATTTTCATATCGTTAAATCCGCAAGGGGCCAATGACAGGCCGGGTTCCCGGAGAAGTGCAGCCAAGCGCACCAATCAGAGAGGTTGAGTGACCATTAGTCTGAAACAATCAGCCTCTTAACATGCCAATATTTTGACGTCTGCGCGAAGATTTACCACAATCAGGTCACATTCGCAGGAGAAACTAAATCAAACGCGCGTGTGTTAATTTACATGCTGACCGGATATGAACCTGAAGACCTATTTCTTCAACCCACATATCTGCATACGGGGTCTGTTTACATTTAACCACAGCACACAAAAAAGTTTAGTCTGATATGATGACTATGGGGGAGAACAAAGCCTTTCTATTATCTGCCTCCTGTTTAAAAAGCCAGGCTTCTGGACATTAATCCTTCATTTTTCACAGTTGAAGGGGATGTAAATAGGACTCTCGCTGTCAGTGCAGCCGTCAGGCCTCACAGATCTCACAGTCATTACACTCCTACACCAAGGTGCTGTAAATCCTTTGTTTTAGAGGCAAACACATGATCGCTGGTGAAGGCAGCCAACCACAAATTATCAATATTCTTCTAGCATCTTCCTACAATAGGTAATGAATGTGCTTTTTTTTATTATTATTATTCAAACGCAATAGGATGAATATAACTTAAAGATGTATTGTTTTGTTCTACTTAGCCCCCCACCACCCTCTCTGCCAAAACCCCCTGCTCTGCTCTCGGTGTTGATGCACAGTTAAAGTTTGGAAAGCTTAGAGAGATACTCCTACTCGTCACAGTTCATTGCTCAGATCTGTTTGTGCTTCGCAAATCCGCCGATAGAGAGAGAGGCATCCATCACTAGAGTGCTCAGTGCGTGGGGGCCCTGCAATCTCTCCTGCCATTTTAAACACATGTCTTCTCAAAGTGCCATGTACTCAAAGAATGAACCAGTTAATCTGCGGCCCACTCACAGCCCGTCGTGCTCTCCATCCCAGGCTCAGACCACCTCACAGAACGGAAATATCTAACAGAAGACAAGGCCATGAAAGTGCCTCTGGAACTTACAATTATGCCATTATAAGGAGAGGAGCACGCACACAAAAACAAATGTGGCTGTAATATGAGGAAGAAAATCTAAAGTGAAAGAAAAACATTTGACAAAATCTCCAAATAGTGTGGACTCAAACTCTTATTTTCTTTTTACACTTCAGTAGGAAATGTGTTTGATTAACTCCTTACATTGGAGCACTTACAGTAAATCAGCCCTTTTTGCTGCCATAAACTACCTGTTGGGTGCAAAGCACGACACTTATTCCTGTTCCTTAGATGAGTCTTAAATCTCCTTTAATGCACGGGCACCTGTAATCGTAAGTCATCTTACACTTTGTAGACGGCTCAGTGGAAGATTTCATTACACCTTTACTTTCTCAGGTTAAGGGTTAAGTACAGGGAAGGAAGTGTCCTCCGGCGACCCACTAAATGACAACTAAGCAGCAACACACTCCCTAAAATGTATCCTAAAGCCTCAGCCATTAAATAAAACTGAGGAAATCCACATTTTCATCTCCGAAGCACTTACATGTTTGACTGAAAATCCCTTAAACAGTGACAGACAAAGAATGGGAGAAGGATAGAGCAACAGTATAAAATAGAACTAGTTATAATTTATTTATTTTGTGTTGTTCCTTTTTTTTTTTTTTCTCCTCTCCCTCTCAAGGTTTCGCCTGAAGGAAGCATGGCCCTTTCGGCCACGGCTTTAGCAATGAGACTACAAAGGTCTGTCCACATAAAACTGTCCTGCTCATTAAGGCACTTCCTCCTGTAAGCAGAGG
This sequence comes from Nibea albiflora, assembly GCA_014281875.1. Lineage (NCBI taxonomy): Eukaryota > Metazoa > Chordata > Actinopteri > Sciaenidae > Nibea > Nibea albiflora. The sequence goes on along the minus strand of CM024792.1, from coordinate 8,531,214 downwards.
TGACAATTTTACAGTCCCAGCACTTCAACAATCACAGAGACGCAAACTGTTTTAATTACTTGTATTTTATATTCGTTGGAAATTATAGATCAAATGTAGATCAACTAGAGGGCCTGGGCCTTCATGCTTTGGAGTTTAACTACATTTTAACTGATAATTCTTTTAGATAAACAACATACATTATGTGTATTTTTTTCATTTTTCTTTGGTTATCTTTTTTTTTTTTTAACACAGGCAATCTGCTGTCATTTCCTCAATGCTTTCTTGCACAACTAATTTAGCAGAATAAAAAAAACAGTTTAAAGAATGATAAACAAAGAAAATAAACCGCTGACCAAAGATCTCGATCGTAGGAGCTTAATTTACACATTTCTCCGATGAGGTATCAAAAATGTTTCTTTTACGCTTTAGAATATTTTTAACTTCTCGCACCACAGCGGGGCTACTTAAGATAAGAAAAAGGAAAAAGATCAGGACAAACATAACTGGGGAGCACAAACAATCTGAAATAAATAAATAAAATAAACTTTCTATATGTTATTTTATTATAAATGAAGCAAGCCATGCAAACTACTCAGAATGCATAATGAATTTTATACATCATATGTCAAATGAATTAGCATGTCTAACTCAGCGAGAGGGACAGGGGAACCTCTGCTAATTGGCAGTGAAGCTTCATGCATAATTATGGGCCAAGCGTCTTTGCTGTCGCACTGTGGCAGTAGCCGAATAACGAGGAGAAAAGAGAGAGGGAGAGAGAGAGAGAGAGAGAGAGAGAGAGAGAGAGAGAGAGAGAGAGAGAGAGACAGAGACAGAGACAGAGACAGAGGGAGAGAGGGGTAGGGAGAGAAAGAGAGAGGGAGAGAAAGACTAAGAGAAAGAGAGAGAGAGAAAAAAGAAAAACAAAGGCCATGGAAGCTGGCCTGGAAGGGTGGGTGGTGTGGGGAGGAGGGACACTGTTCTTCACAGCAGCTCATCAGGGCAGCGACAAACCCACGACTGTCCATCAATAGCGCCACACACCCAGCATGCGCACACACACACACACACACACACACACACACACACCCCAGCACACACCCACACACACACATACAGGAGTGCTGCGTTACACTAACAGAGAAAAAGAAACGGCTTTGTGCTCCCTTTTCAGTTTGTTGTTCGCTAAACTGCTTAATACATTAATTAAAAATGGATTTATTTTGTACATTTTCCTCAGTTTATTCTAAAGTGCATAAGCCTGTCCACTGAGATTAGCACTAGAGTACTCCTTCTTTATAATGGTGAGGTAATTACATCTGTAAAAACATTGTGTCAACATGCAATTACATGGGAATAAAATGATAATAGCCTTTGTTGGAGAGTAATTAAGCAAAGAAAATGCAATTTTCCTGGGTTTGGTGTCCTCATTTATGTACGCGGTGATAGGATAAATCTACCTATGAAATATCAAAAAACTGCTAAACTTTTGGATAATTATAGGCACATCACTAACATATTTGTGTGGGCAGATGAGAATATAAATTTGTTATTCTGGCATAGTGCAGCTCAGTGTGAAGTGTGAGAATGAATGGAAATGCTGTCTCAAGAATCTGTGTTCACTTCTAAGATCTGGTAAATTAATTTTCTTTTTCGTCACACTTGAGAAATAAATGCACATAAAAAGAGAAACGGTTCTGAGAATGATCCATAGATCATTTGAACGGGGGGCAGAACAGACCAGGTCTTGCTTACTTGAATGAGTAAATAAAGACAGTGCTGTTTGAACTATTCTTTTCCCACATATTCCCTTAATTCTGATTCAGAAAGTCAAATCTGAAAGGCTGACTTTTAATATGTGTGATTTCTTTGAAAGTACAGCACAACTTTCAGCGCATCTCTGTCTCTCTTTTGACGTGTGACTTTAATTTCTGGAAGTTTTTGTTTATTCTTTTAAAAATGACAAAGTGTATGATGCACAGTGTTAAAGACTGCAGTAAGATTCAGTGCATTAGGATAACATGATTTTAAACAAAGCACACAAAAGAAATAAATGTACCTTGGAGAATTAACAGGAAAAAAAGCAGAACATGATTCCGTGAGCTGTGTGTATGTGTGTGTGTGTGTGTGTGTGTGTGTGTGTTACCTGAGCAGACATATGCAGACCCGGCAGCCTTGAGTGAGTCGACAGAAACCAAACCTCTGTTTGCTGTCAATGTCCGTCAGCACAAAGGTGAAATTCTGCCCCACCTGATTGTGGGAAACCCTGAGGGCCGCACACAAGGGACATAACACACTCATGAATGGTCAAACCCGTGTAACAACTTAACAAACAATTTAATACAATAGGGTGCAGTGAATCTATGAAATCTTGTCAATTTGAAATTCAGCATTAACAAAAGAAAATTTGGTTTAGCTGGATGAGAAACAAACTAATGCGCAGACGTAATCTCACCATGAGCTAAATCTGCAGTCAAGGTCCAAATCTGATGTCACATATTTCCGCTATGGCTGCCTGAAAAACTGTAAAAAGCCTTTTCTAACCCCAAGGTAAATTTCAGAGAATCTCTGTACATCTCTACACCACTAGATGGCAGCAGCTCAACTTCAGTAAAACACCGAATCCCACCCCCCACCCCCCTCATATCTCTCACTCTTGCTCTTACAATGGGAATTTTAACATATCATTTTCCATGCTGAAAATAAGAGGAGGCTACTTTTTAAAGATCGACCATATATTATGTAGAGGGAAGCACACTTCCTTAGACTCTGGCACCGGCACACATGCGCTCACAACCATGCTACTGTGCACGACACATGAGGTGGGCAGGTCACTGATGACCTCATCAACATCATCCTTAATGGAAGTTGTTGTCGTCGTTATCGGTATCATTATCGTGCGCCCTCACCGGCACTGCATTTACATTTTTGGGTATATCTTGCCAACAGCCGCCTTTGCAGGTACGGTCGTTACACAGCGTGTGCAGGGAAATGTCAGATTACAGGGAAGTTTAAGAGCAGAGAGGCTACGTGAAATCGCACCCACAAACACACTAATCATTGCACTTTGACAGTTAATAAATCATCATGTAGCTGTACCTGAGAATAATTTCATAACACAACTGCGTAATGCACAAAATACACATCTTCGCATTTCTTTCAAATGCATAGGTGTCTCTGTAGGCAGGAGGAGAGCTAGGTGTATATATTTGTGAGCAGGCATGAGTGTGTGGCGGTGTGTGTGTGTGTGTGTTATGTTAAGGAGGTGAAAGTGAACTGCAGTGATAAAAAACAGGGAAGCAGAGAGGGAGAGGAATCGTACCTTTCCACGTCAAAGGGAAAGCAGAACTTTGGTATTGTCTGAAGGACCTCCTGAGAAACCAGAACAGAGAGAGACACACACACATCGTTTTAGAGAAACACACATCACAGCGAAAAACAAACAAGTGTAACAGTGTATTTCAACATAAAAATCTCTTGGGCTTCAGCTAAGCGCGTGTTATCAACTGGCTGAACAAAATGAGGATTAATGTTAAATGCTGCTGATAGCAATCTGACAAAGTCTTCACATCCCAAACACTGCAGCCTAAATGCACTTAATCCAAATGAATGGGCAATATAAACCACTTCATTTGGCAGAACAGAGTGGAAAGGTTCCCTTTCTTCAAGGATGGGGAGGGATCCTCAGTCCACAGCTTGAATAATTAGCAGTTAATAAGTTCATCGATTATCGGGTGCCAGGGGGAGACGAAAAGATGAAGGAAGAGAGAGAAAGAAAGAGGGAGAGAGAGAAGGAGAGAGAGAGAGAGAGAGGGGACACACAACACCAAGGCTATGGTGGCAGATTGTAGTGACAATGGACTAAGCAGCTCTGAGGGGTTAAGAGGTAGGAGGGGGGTACAAGCCTTCAGGGCTTTACCTCCCAACACCTCCCTTGTGGGTTGGGAGGGGGGGTGGAAGTGCAGAGGGAGGGTGAGGGTCTTGCATGCTCTTGAAGCGATGTGGGAGGGGAGGGGAGGGGAGGAGATGGGGGGGGGCACCTTTCCACCAGCGGCATATGGATTTAGACAGGGAGCAGGAACAGAGCGGAGCACCATATGGGTGAGCCACTCCAGACCAGCCATGCAGCCACCGAGTACCAGGTCCCCGCTCTGTTTGTCTCTCTGTCTCCTCGTTTCCCTGGCTGCTAACCTGGCCCAAAGTCTGCGCCAGGCATCAGGTCCTTTTTGCCGTCTGTCTTTCAGCTACCTCTCGCTCTCTCAGCTCGGGCCAGGCTCTGCCAACCTCACAGACTAATCCTGGGGACTGGGTGGCGGTCTGCTCTGCTCTCCTCTGCTCTGGCCTCTTTTACTGCCTCTCTCTTTCTCTTGGTTTGCCTGCCAAGCTCGGCCACCGAGCCCAAGGTCTGTCCCTAATTTCTGATAGGAGACATCCAGGCTGAGAGTGATGCTGCCGGTCTACCTCCAGCTCTCTTTCCTACCTCCCCCAGAGACCGATCCGGACGACAGGTTGGGTGTCTTCTGCTGCTGCTGCTGCCTACTGTTGCTAAGACCTCGCCGCGGGGAGCAGTCACTGATCCCCCGTCCCCGTCCCCGCCCCTCCTTATCAAAACTTAAAGCTGCCACCCAAGCACAACACAACCATCGGCACAGACAAGCAAGCAACAGCAACAATGAGCTATGACAGAAGGGGGATGAGGATGTGTGTGTGTGTGTGTGTGTCTCATGTGTATTTGTGCATTTGAGTGCATGATGTATGTGAGTGCTTGCCTGCTTCAAGGACTATGTGCATTCAATGTGAGAGGGTGGTTAAGCATGTACATTTGTACGTGTTTGTGTGTGTGTGTGTGTGTGTGTGTGGGTGGGTGGCTGAGTTTGACTCGGCTATATGTTTGCGTTTGTGCCCACATATGGAGCATACGGGAAGGGGCGGGGAAGGCGAGGCACGGTGGGTGGGAAGTGGTTGTTTTTACTTATCAGGATCTGTGATAAAATTGAGAACTCAACAAAGACAGAGGGCTCGGTGGCAAAGGAGGTCTCTGCCTCTGCTATGGAAGTGTGGTGTGTGTGTGTGTGTGCGCGTGTATGACTGTGTCTTGGCGTATGCGGCTGTAAAACTGTCACACACATCAGAGCTGCCATCCCTGTATGCGTTTGCTACTATTATTAACCACTATGTACGCACACCAATATGTTCCGGAGAGCCCTCCCTGGCGCACTGCATATGGCACACCAACCCAAACAGACACACACACACGCGTGCGCACACACACGCACATATACACAGGCACTCGCTTTGCCTGCAAATAAAAACATTTGACTTGCCAGATTTGAGAGTTGTCACAGCCCCGCCCACATCAGTTGTCTGTGTTTGAGTGACAGTCTACGGGCTGTACAGACTCTAATCTCATGCAGGACCAGTGGGAAGTGATGTGTCTGTATGTGTGTATAATGTGACATAGAAACAGCAGACATGTGTCTGTGTGTGTGTGTATATATATATATATATATATATATATATATATATATATATATACCAGCACCATATATACAGATCAGTGTGTGTCCCTATATATATTTTTAAACTGCTGCCTTGAGTCATTAAATACCTTAGACTGCTCTTTCTGTGTGTGAACTCACTGATGCGATACCGTCTTTAGTTACCGATTCATAGCAGTATATTTTAGTGCCGCTTATCGAATCATTATGGAATAATCTCTGACAAACATGCATAACAATTCCTAAAAGCCTATGGCACGGTCTTAAAATGAAAGCTAAAGATACTCGGTTTACAATGACATGCATTTCATGCAAAAAAAAATAGGTGCATACGTCTCTAATCAGACTAACTGTTCAATAGACAAATTGGTTCACGTCTCACGTATTTGCATCAATGTGACGACCACGTTTGTTTTCCGATGATGACATCTTAGCTGGTTATCTAATCACTACATGTAATTTGTAAAAAAAAATCAACACAGGATTTGAAGGGAAACAACCCAAAAAAACAACCAACAATGGAGCAGAATTTTATTCCTAGTCATTTTATTAGCATCGTGCCTTTCTGGAAACAATGTCTCCATAACTATATAATCTACAGTCTACGGCAGCACTTGCGTATGCAAAGAGAAGTGAAAATCCCACAGACCAATATCTAAAAACATTAAAAATACATATACCTCAAAACCTTGGTGAATAACATCAAAACTATCTGCATGGCTACATACCACTAGGGGTAAGTGAGAAAATATATATTTTTTTGGTAATTTGGATGAATCAACCTTTTATACTGAGCTCGACAGTGTTCCTATTCTAGCACCCCTTTCTGCTGTAACCAAACAGACTGCTTATATGAAATATGCAACTCATAATCTTTCTTTTCCTCATCTGTCAGTCCGTTTTCCGTTTCCTACATCATACCTGTATTACAGATAACTCTCCTTCGCATCTGTAGCTTCCTTTCCACTTCCCTCCCTCCATGACTGGGCCCTATACCATGGGGATATCTAAACAGGAATGGCACAAAGGGGGGTGTTCTTCCCCAGTTTCTTAGTACAGTAAGCCCCCCCACCACTAGCACCACACACACATACACACACTCCTCCTGCCTGCCATTTTCCCAAGACAAAAGAAAAAGAGGCAGCTAATATATTTGCAGCTTTGCGAAGGGGGTGGAGGAGCGGGGTTGGAATCTGCTGCTAGGCTGGGTTTGGCAGACAGTGCTGTGTGTGTGTGTGCGTGTATGTGTGTGTGTGTGTGTGTCTGCGTGCTGTTTATCGTGAGTGGAGACAGGGGTATCACTCAGTGAGACAGAATACTCTGGGTTCCCCCAGCGGACAATCCTGCTATCACTGCACCACAACGCTACAACAGCACACAGCAGCGCTGTGCAGCTTTGCACGGCACCCCTGCAGAATAGAACGGATACAGCTGGGAAGAAGCAACAAACTTTGCAGCACAGGGTGACAATCTCGCTTTTCGACTGTTAAAAAATAGGCCTAAACTTCACTTTTATTCCTGCCTTACCCTGATTCTTTTCAAAGTGATCGTGGTTTGTTAAGTTATATATGGTCGAGGTACACAGCAGGCACTGGGGGGGAATTGACACGTGAGAGATGTGTGCTAGGCCTGACTGTCTTTAGCACATACGTGCATGCTCGCACCTCCCCTCTTGGCTACTCACCATCACTAAAAAGGGGAAAACCAGCTTTAAAGATCACAGCAAGTGGACAGAATGATGTTAACCAGTATTTTCTTCTTCTTCTTCTTTTTTTTTTTTTTTTAAATGCGTCTTTTATAAACGGATTAAATGCTAAACGCAGCATCGGCCATGGTGTTTCATTTTGGGTGTGAACTTCATGAGCAATGTTCATTTTCCCATATGCTTGCGAATGGATGCAAGGAGGGAAGGAGTGAGGATGAGGTAAAAGGGCAAAATGCTGAAAATAACTTACAAGGCGAGGAAAACAAGAAAAAAAGAGAGAGAAGGAGAGAAAGACGGGCAGACAGAGGGAGAGACTGACAAGAGTGAATGTCAGAGGGAAGGAGAGATGGAAAAGGTATTCGATGGACGGACACAACAGCAGAAGGAGGGAGGACGAAAGAGGAGGGAGCGAGGGAGAAAAGCAGCTCAGTTCATGCCCCTCTCCCCATGCAGCAAGGACTCCTCCCTGGGGGGACTCAGACTTTAAGCCCCTGCCCTGCTTTATATTCCCCTGGCTACTGCAGCCAGATCAATCTAGCTAGCTACCCGGTGTAACTCAACCCAGTTCAGTGCAGTCTGGCCCCCAGAGCCCTCTATACAGGGTGTAGTTTTAGGAGGAATGGAGGCTGGTGGCAGGCAAATTTGTAAATGTACCACTGGTATACTCATATTGGAAGCAGACTTTAAAATGACTATCTCACTGTGTTAGCCTATTACTACAATTCACATGTACTTTACATTACTGTCAGCTGTTTTCAAAGCATGCCATACTGTTTTAGATTTCTGAATGTGTTTTTTTTTTTTTACTGTATAATCCATCACAGTGCACACTGTGCCTGCTTTTATTTTTTTGTCAACTTAATTTATTATTTCCTGGTAATGCAATTGTAAGTGCAGACTGATTTGAAAAGCCTGCGCTGCATTACTGCACAAAAATAACATAACTCAAAATAATGCAGGCAAGATGTTCCCTCTGATGGATTACCTAACTCGAGTTTTTGCGAGATGAGTTTTTTACACCAGATGGAAATGAACAGAAAACAATTAAAAGCCGGGAAGGTAGTAAAACACATCCGAAGCACCTAAAACAGCACGCTTTACTGCACATCTGCACATCTCCACGAGGATTCAGCTGGGAACTGTGCTCAGCTCCGGACACTGCTCACACATGGGCGGCTAATGCGTACGCGCACTGAATGGTTTGGTCCTTTCTAACCCTCTCCAGCCAATGTGTAAATAGTTTTAACTCGGTCGGATAACACGTCGCAGATCAGATCACATGATCAAATTAATTAGCCACCTCAGGTCCCTAAATGTCAGGTCCCATGAAAGCCAGAACGCTTCTGAATCCCTGAGAAAACTGAGCAAACCCCATCCTACAAGGACAACGGGATGCGCTTGAGAGCCCCAAAGAAACTTAGTGTGTCTTCGTCACTATGCCATAACTGCACTTAACATACTGTAGTTTTAGGAAAGGCGTAAGAAGTCACAGACCTTGTTATAGCACTTTCATCACTGCGCTCTAAAACTAATTATATTATAAGTAATTATATTATTAAAATTAGATTATTATTATAGTCCATTATATTGGCACCCCGATATTGCAATTCTAGCTCCATAAACCTGGTGGTTGACTTCATACATACGGTATTAATTTTATATATAATACATTTTTGCTCAAACTATAATACATGTATGTATAGGGGAACATTCCCCAGCTGATACCTGCTCTGCTGGAATCAAAAGTGTGCTTTAAAACTTCAAGGTAGAAGTTGAGAGGAGACCATTTCCTCTTTAAATATGTTTAACAACCGCAAGAAAGCCATTCTGTCCATATGTGTCAAACATGCGGTATAATGGCGTTTTAAGACTACAGTGGTTTGCAGCAGGCAGGGACCCTGGTTATCCAGCTTGTGCTTCAACAGTATAATGACATAGTCAGCAGGGCTACTAACACATCAGTGCTGGAAACCACAGTGTCTCCGCTCACCCTTCCTTTCACCTCTTCTTCCCGCACGCTTTTCGTGCCCTCTTCATCACCTCCTCTCTTCCTTCGCTCTCTCTCCCGTTCCCTCCATCCCCCAACTCTCCATCCTCTTTCACCTCCCTCCTAAGCCCCCTGTCGTCATCTTGGATTCCCCCCTTCCTGCATACCCCACCTTTTCCTCACCCTTACCAACACCCCTCGGCCCCCCCCCACGCCCCCCTTTTCCCAATTAGTCTGTCTGTGTGCAGCTACCCAGCCGATCTCTGCCCATCCTGCCGGTGCTGGTTCGCTCACCCAGCCCCTCTGGCGAACATGACAAAGAGAGATCCTCAGTATTCAAACAGACACACTGCTTTCAAATGCCGAATGGCAGGGTCGACCTGGGTGCAGCTTTAAGCAAAATATTCAAATTCTCAGCCTTTCTTTTTTAAGAATTTGCATGGATATGCATTCATTTGCAATGTGTAAAGGCACAAGGACAGCTGAGCCTTGGTTTTGGAGAGAGAGAGGGAAAAAATAAATAATGCAGAATAAAAATGTATGATGGTATGAAACCTTGATTGGGTAGACTGGTGGATTAAAACTAGGTTCAAGACTAATAAGAACGCAAAGTCACAAACAGGCGACTTATGTGAATTTTTGGCACCACATAACTGATGAGGATGCCCAACTTGGAAAAGGGAGTGACTTAATTTGTGATCTAATATACTATAAACAACAAACTTCCTGAAAGACTTCCTGTTTCTTCAGTCATTTCAAAAGTACACCAGACACTGAGAGGTTACTGGACGTGAAACTATCATCAGATGCATTGAGACACAAACTAAGGGAATGTCAATGTTTAATGTCTTAATAGAGCCTTGTTTTAAATTAACATTTTAAAATCAGTTATTTAGGCATCAGTTATTACACGAGGAGTGTTTTTTGTACCTCTCAGGCAAATAAAACAAAGAGTTAAATCATATTCCTTCATTCCTTTTTTGGTGCTCCCCTGCGAGCAGCATTTCACATTCAAATATGTTGTGAAATCAATAAGAGCTGACCAATAAATATGGAAAGCACAACAGAGATGAATCTACTGCCACATTAAAGACTACAGCATATTAATCCAATGCTTTACAAGTATCAAACAATCCATATGAGCAATTTATTCCAATATTGGTCACCAGCCCACTAGATCTTCCTGAACAATGTCATTATTTTCTAAGCCCAGGAAGTAAATGCAGGTATGGCCGTTACTGGAAAGTGCCACTTGACCAGAGAAAGGCATGCGCAGCAATGTAAACCACACTCTGGCCAGGCAAATATGTTTTCCGAGACGACGCTACATGTTCGCTTTCCTGTGGTGACTGCTTCAGCTAGAAATTCACAACAGAGGAGCACTGAGCAGAGCTACTGCAGTTCATGGAGACAGGATATTTAGAGAGTGGGAACGTCAGGACATATCTGGGTCCAGAGCAGGACAAGGTCTTGGGTCGGACGTGACCCTGACCTCTGGCCTTCCTGTCGAGCGGACATGAGTGAAGATAATTCTCTGGGTGAAGATCAATGTGGTAAAATCTTTTTCTTCGATTAATATCAAAGTGATTATGGACCATACGTTAAAAAAGAAGGTGAATATATATTTATTTCATGGCCAATGTATCCATCACTGTAGTACATTTAATAACATGCAACAGCAACAGTAAGTCTATGATTATACCTGATGATTACATTTGACACTTAAGCCTCGTCTTACTTATATGATCCCACAGGTCTTTTTTTTTTTTTTTTGGAGGCTACAGAAATATTTCATAGGAGTGAAGACATAATCTGATGTGGACGTAGGTAGAACGGGACTTTAAAATGCAGAGTAAGAGAGAGAATAAGCTAGAGGATAAGACAGAAAATGACAGAGAGACAGACAGTGACAGGGGAGATGGCAGAGAAGCCAGATTTAGAGATACAGATAGAGACAGTATTCTGCAGGAACAGAAGAAATAGTGAGGAGAGGAGCAGAAGAACAATGGGCAGAGACACAGCCTCCTCTGGCCGCTGCAGACCGCAGACCCTGCAGAGATTTCTTTCATTAGGCTTTAATAGTATGCTGCCGGCTTGCCATTCTGACCTGCGCTCTGTGCCAGTAATAAGAACGGCCTTCAAAGCCGGACCAAAGCAACAGAGCTGCTTGAGAGGGGGAAGGTGCAGAGAGGGGGTGATGGAGAGAGGTGGAGGGGCACATGAGCCGATGAGGTGCACTTTCAAATTGACACGGGGGCGTTACATTTTCACATTCTTGCTCACTCTGCCCAGGCTGATAGGAGAGGGAGATGGGGGAAGAGGGAGTTTTGTCTTCCTGGATTTTTTTTTTTTTTTTTTTTTTTTAAATCCCCTCCACAAGTTTCTGTTCCCACTGACCCCTCTGCTGCAGAGTGTCCGCGTTATTGGGAGGTTATTTTGGTTAACAACGGTTCTGTGTTACCAGAGCTTTCCTCCTGGAGGTGTTGAAGGTGGCAGATTGATCTTCTGGCCTCTTCAAACACTTGCCAACACCTGACAGGTACATGTGTTCTTATATTCATATTTGTAGGGACCACTTCTATAGTGGGAAGAAACCCTGTTAGTTGAAAATATTTGTCATTTTCAAATCTGCACTTCCAGACCCTTGAGGACATCACAGATGCCTAAACCAAGGACAAAACAGAGGCCTGAGCTTGGCTCTCCTGTGATCTCTAACAGCACGCATTTCCAGTGGCCTCAACACCTTAAAATGGAAACATCACTGGAAAATTAGCATCCCAGAAGAAACTGAATCTACCCGGAGAGTTGTCCTTGCTCAAGTTTAATAAGGGTAGGTAAAGTGTTGCTGGATGTTTTCCTCTTTAGGCTAGGATGCATATGTAGGATGAATTCAATCATTCGTGTTAACGAGAGAGATAACGTCCCCTTAACCCCCCACTGCCCAGCCCCAAACTCATTCCCTGGCTATCAGCTGTTAATGAGTCACCTCCAATACGACAACATTCCACCAGGGTGGTATACATGCCATCCTTTGTGTTGCACTCATTTATTTCATGCTTTTTCCACAATGGATGTATTTATGTTATGGGGTGAGGGGGCACGTTGCTTGGAGAATAAGTATGTGGCGTCAACAATAACAGTGTGCATTATTCCGGTGCTAATAACCTGTCCTGCTGATGTCCTTTCTACGTATCACAGATGGGCTCAGACAGGGGAGAGCAGCAGTATTATGCCTCTGCAGAGATCTTCTACTGAATATATTACCATGTGATAGGGGGAGATGTCTCACTCCCTAACACACACAAATGCAAACACACACAAACACACACACTTGTAGTGTTGGGCCAAGAGAGCTGCATATGCCCCAAACATACAAGCACGGGCTTCATTAATGACGTGCCAGGAGGGGAGGGAGGGATTGAGAGAGGGAGAGAGGGAGAGAGGGAGAGAGGGAGAGAGAGAGGAGAGGGAGAGAGAGAGAGAGAGAGAGAGAGAGAGAGGAGAGAGAGAGAGAGAGAGAGAGAGAGAGAGAGAGAGAGAGAGAGAGAGAGAGAGAGAGAGAGAGAGGTGTGTGTGTGTGTGTGTGTGTGTGTGTGTGTGTGTGCACCAAGCAGCCGGGGGGGGGATTTCCTTCTTTAAGCTTTCAGCTCCCACTGGGCTTAGCTCGACTGTATGAACCCTGATGTGGGCCTGCCTCTAACACATGGCGTCACACACTCACTCACACACCCTCGCACAGACACACACTCACACACGCACACAAAGAATGTATACATTGAAGCTCAGCAGGGGAGCAGCAGTGCAACACTGGCTCCTAAACATTTGGCTGTGGATGTCTCATTGACAGATGTACATGAAATCTAGCAGAGGAGGTCAGGTCATCGCTGCACCCTCCTCTTCCTCCTTCTCCTTCCCCTTCCCCTCCCTCTCTCCATCCCTTACTCTCCCTTTACACAACACCCTATTTGTTCTGCCATTGCTTCTATCTCCGTCTCTGGCTGGTGGCTGCTGGTTGTGCCATGTATCGGCGAGGGTAGTGAAGGAGAAATGCACGCCAATTAAGCCACATCGTTATATGTGTGATAGCTCGGTTGGCAACAGCAGCATGTGGCTAGGGTAAGTCTGGCATCTGATACCGTAAATACGAGTTTCCTGGTTGACAGAGACAACCTGTTTCCAAGTGCGAATGCATCCTTCTCTGTGAGCGCAGCCATAACACTGATGAGTTTGGCAGCATTCAGAAAATAGAAATTAATATATATTTTGGAGAGCGTGTGTTGCGGCTAGTCCAATTTGCATATGTTTCACCAAACAAGGAGGATGTAGAACTCAAGATTTCATTATGAAACAAAACAAGGTGGAACAATCTTTTACCGCATGACTGACAACCTCCCTGTTCCCTAGTCTAAAATCTCAGTTCCCATACTGCAGCCACGTGCGGTTTCAAGCAGACCATAACCATAGTGACATACCTGTATGCTGAAAATCTCAAATCAAGATATGCTTTGAATAAAACTAAATTTAGCTTTTTATGAACTTTTGATAGCGTCATCATCTATCGTCCGTTATGATCAGCCCAAATTTACTGCACTGTACACTAGCAAAAACACTAACAAAACACAGTGTGGTGAATGGTATAAAATCCATGATTGGCTCCATGAGCGCAGTTTTCACGACAGTCTTCCTTCTAATACTCCACTAATCTAATTGTTGACCAAGTAGTTTAATACGCATTCATATTCCATTTACTGTACATTGCTTTCTGGAACAAGTCACACTGGACTGGCTCATAACACTCCTAGGATGGCTACATCTGCAGCTGAATCCACTGCTGTCCACCTGCAGCTTGGGAAACACAAGCAGCCAACAGCTCTTTACTCCACTGCCAAAACACACCACCGCTTTCTTTTCACCAGTCACTGGCTATGCTAGAGAGATGTGAGCAGCGGGGCGTAAAAACACTTCCACCGCTCTCCTCTTCCTTCTCCACCACCCTGCCTCTCCCAGGAAGCCAGCCCAGAGGTCAGCGCAATCAGGACCCATGAGCAACAAAGGGCCCTAGTTAGGCGTCCAGCTCAGTGCCCGAGCCAAAGGCCAGCTTAGCGGGGCGAGACTGTCCATTAGGCAAGACCCTGGAACACCCGAGGGATCTGAGGTGAGAAGGGTTAGAAAGAAGAATAAAAACACTATCAACCCAGACACATACACACACATATTCTCAAAGACATACACAGATCATATGAGGCCTTGTTTGACACTGCTGTCAGGGTGCAGTGAAGGGGAAAGACGAGACCCTGTGACACACTGAGACATCACACACATACACGTACACAAATTCATGCACACACTCGAACGCGCATTTAGGCCCCTGCTTCTCCACACACACACACACACACACACAAACACAAGAAAGGTACGAATTTCCATCTTTTTCATCTCGGTTTCCCACACGTTGCGGCGCGCTGTTACACCTTCACAAAGCTGGCTGTAGCAGCATCCAAAGAGCTGACAAAATATGCTCATTTTCAACAGCTCGCCACAAAACATCACTACTTTTCCTGTCGCCTATCCTTTTAGAGGGTGGGTGGGTGGGGACATGGGCTTTGTCCTTGTGAAGACTGGTCTGACGTAGGCGCTGTACTTTTTTCTTCTCTGTCAAATGCCCCTCGGCCTACACAAAATTCGCCGTGTAGTGCATCTTTGTCACTGATGATCTCACCTACTGTATCACTTATTGTTGTTTCACATCTAAACAATCATTGGAGGGAGGAAGGTATTTTATCTAGGGTTTGTAGACACTGAGGCCACGCAGTGTATGAAATATATGTACACTTTTTGGATTTCTGCAAACACAGCACTACATTTCTAAAACTTTCACGCTACTACCTCACTCTCGCTGCTTTTCACTGTCCTCCATAGTTTTTTCAATTCTTTCTCACTTTGTCATTCCACCCGCCTCTCACCTTGCCTTCATCTTTCTACCTCCCTACCTCTCCATTCTCATGATTTCTTCACCTCCTGCCAACCCTCCCTGTTACCATTTTTTGCCATAAATCGCCTTTTAACGTCATCTCCTTCCCATTCTCCACCTCTTTTTTTCTTACTTCCACTTCTTCTCCGATACTGTTCACTCAACTCCTTCGTGCGCTGTACAAGGTTTCAACTGAGTGCCACATATCATTGTCTTTAACTTAGCATATCTAGCCCCCTGCTACCAAACCTCTGCGCACCAACCTTGACTCCTTCACCACCGCTCTCACCCACTACCTCCTCCTCTCTTCAGGGTCAACACACAGCTCCCTCAAGACTGGAGCCACCAATCATGTCCACCAGCTCCACTCCTTTACGTCCATCCCTCAGACCACTGCTACATCACCCACCCAATCGACCTCTCTCCCAAAGAGTCCCCCTTCTTGCCTCCCCCACCTAGGGCCGGTCCAGAGCTGTGGCCACCAATCACAGCATGTCAGGCAGCCTGTCCTGATGGAGCATGGTGTCAGAGCAACACTCAGAGTTGCCGAGGTTGAAGCCTCCAGAGACCCTCCGCCTCTGTTCTTCTCTCTTTCTTTGTCTGTCCCTCCCTCTCTCCCTGTCTGGCCGATGACACACTGAGCATTTGAGCAGAGATGGATGTACACAACTACGTGAACAGAAAATAAGTCAAGTTTAGCCAGAAGTCACGGCATCGCAAAAAACTTGACAGCGGTTAACACTAAATAGGCACAAAGACGGAAGAGAGAAAACTCTATTAAAAACTGTTGAAACGTCGTTAGAGTTAGGAGAGCGTCGCCATAATTGCCTTGTTCTTAATGTCTGATCTGCCAAAAGCAGATGACACACGTCAGTACGTCACACAAGGAACAAGGATGCAAGGATCTAAAACAACAACTGTATTACTGTCAGGTGCTGGTGTCAGTCCAACTTCTCACCAGGCTGCTTCTTTTGCTCCAAATTGTAACAATCACACGAGGAAATCACCATCATCCAAGAAGAAAAGATACCACTTTTACTCCACCTAAGATCCAAAATGTAAAGCAGCATAACTCATGACATGTTTGAACTATGATCTGTGACTCAACTGGGGGAAATTATTTTTACATCGATTGCTCTCTTCACCACCTACAGGTTCCAAATACACCAACAAGCTCATAAAAAGGCCTACTAGGAAATGTATGACATTATAAGAAAATTACTCATGTAGACGGGAAAGGTACATCATTTACAAGGTACAGCATTACAAAGGTAGAGCATTTTTCACAGCCTGGAATGGAGTAAATATCACAAGCGGATTATATATACCAATGTCTATGTTCATATCAAAGCACAGATATTTCATTTTAGGATCAAATCACACCTACTATGGCCTTGGCATGAATGAAAAACAGCATGTAATATGGTCAACTCCATGCAGTATGCAGAAGGAAGATCAAAGGTTTCCTCTTAAAATGTGTGGAATGGCCATAGAGGGTCACCATCAACGACTTTGGTCAACTTTAGTTCACAGCTGAGAGAAGGCCTTGCAGTAAAATCTATTTATAATTAAGTATTTCCTTTATTTCTCTCTGGCAGGAAAAAATGTGGTTTGTGTTTGATCTTCGATTTCCTGCAACATCGTCTTTAGAGTAACAAGAAGGTTGACTTAGCGGTAAGTAGCACAAGATGGCAAAGAGGCAGAAGGGACAGACATAGTGCAACAAAAAAAAGAAAGCAAGAAAACAAGAAGGAACAAAAGCACAAACGAAAGAAAGAACGAAAGAAAGCAAGAAAGACGGGCATAAAGAGAGTTATAAGAATGAAACAGCAAAAGACAGGTCCAGATACAGAGAGTGAAAGATAGGGAAAAGTTTAACAGGAGGTTGAACCAGAATGACGCATAGCGCTGATATGCCAAGAAAGCAAAGACAAAGTTATCTCTCTGTATATGTGTGTGAGTGCATGTACGTGAATGATATGCAAGAAAAGAATGTGGAGTAATGAGTGTCCATTTCATCCATTATGTTGTCCACTGAGCATAGATAAGGTGACAGTGTCTATGATAAGGCCAAGATTTCAGGAGGTAGATATGACTTTCACACAAACCTTTAGGTATATTTCCAAAATATAGAGACATTAGCACTAAAACTCAGAATACTCAACATTCAAAGGGAGGACATGACTAACTTGGAGATAAATGAATCTCTATCTCTCTGCTAGGGGTGCAGGGGTATGCACAGGATGGCCTCAGTGTGTCATCGAGCCACCCTTTAGGACCGCCCACAAAATCCTGGACTGAAAACTGGTGAAAAACTGTTTTAACTTTTAACTCCACATTTCAGTAATATATCATTCAAAGACTTTTCAAATGTTTTCAGCAATTACTTTCCAATATATTCGATGTATTTCGAAAGAAATCTCAGAATTGCCTTTAAACAGACTTTAAACGTCCCACTTTCTCCATTACAATACCAAATACCAAAGTGTGTGGCCACCACCAACCAGTGTTGATCCATATTACGACCACCAAGAGTACTGGGTCCTAGATCATATGGATTTCTAGTTAGGAGTTATAAAAAAACAAACAAAAACAAAACAAACAAAATAACTGTTTTTTCCAAGGCGTATCTTGGCAGGTAAGGGATTTGGTAGAAGTACAGAGTTTCCCAGGATTGTAGCCACACCCCATCAAGCATTTCTATTCTTAGCTCTGACATCACGACAGCCCAAAGCTAACTAAACGAGTAAACAGAAAGACAAAGACTGATGTGTAAGTATATTACACACAAAATAAATACATAAATGAAATGGTAGTGTTGGAGCCTGAACTTTAAAAAGATGATTTTGTCTGGAGTTTCGGGCAAAGACGTTCTGCATTTTGCAGAAGGGTGTATCTGCATGAGTAACTTAACGTTTTTAAACAGTGCGGAGCTGCTCACAGTCGATCTGAGATTTCAAACCCGTCTGTTTGTAGAACTTTCTGAGTGTTTATCATATTATCCTCTGTTCTACACAGAAGTGGGCCTTCTATACACCACACTGTGGTTAGCTAGAATTAACTGGCAGAACCATTTTCTGTGTGTGTGAGAGACAGCATGTATGTGTGGTGTGTGTGTGTGTGTGTGTGTGTGTGTGTGTGTGTGTGTGTGTGTGTGTGCGTGTGTGTGCGCGCTCTGTCTGCTGTTTTTTCCACAACTTTGGGATGAGATCTGAGAGGAAACGGACAGATTTCCATCTGTCTGCTTCATTTGCAAAAAAAAAAAAAAAGAGAGAGAGAGAGAAAAAAAAGCCCTTCTTGCGATTCAAATATATGCTTTAGCCACCTCTCTCTTGCCCTCCCTCTCTCTCTCTCTCTCTCTCTCTCTTTTCCCATCTCTCCATCTCCCTCTCTATCCAAGTGGCATCTGCGGATGACCAGGGCATCATGAGTCTCAGGGGCTGAGGGAGGAATAGGGGGAGCAGGAGGGAAAAAGAGAGGAGAGAGAGAGAGAAAGAGAAAGAGGGAGCAAGCGCCTCTCACTTCACATTTCCCCAGCACCACCCCGGCGTGCCAGCCAGCCTGCAGTCTGTTCTCCTTTGAGCTTTCTATTCTACCACAGCACAGAAAAAAAAATCAATTCATATTTCCATAATCCACACTCCTGTCTGTCTACATGTCTTTGCCCCCCCCACCACCCACCCCCCCTTCCATCCCTCTCTCTTTCTGTCTCCCTCTCTCTCTCCCCCTCTCCCCTGGGGTAGACTAACCCCTCCACCCCGATCCTACGGCCTACAAATGTCATTACGCTCAGCAACAATAACGGCCTAAACAAAAGGAGGCCTTGCTCTGAGCTCTGAGCCCCTCTGCGGAGACTGTTGGCTGCTGCTGCCATATGCTGGCCAGCTCGGGCCGCAGAAAGAGACAGAGACTGTGGCTACAGAGGACTCCAGCCTTCAGCCCCACAAAGGAGGAAAGGAGTCCTAATCCTGGTAATGAGGCCCGTGAATACAGCCTTTATGTATACGGGGGAAAGGGCCAATCCCTCTGTACACAGCACGCTAACTAGCCATCTTAAGGGCCATCTTATCCACACAAACGATCTGGTCGACAACAGAATGAAAGAAAAGTAAAGTTATCGGGGGGGGGCTAAAAACAGAGACATGTTGGAGAAGGATGAGACAGGCCCATGTCAACGCATACAGTATGTTTACACTGCCTTTTATTTATATATATATATATATATATATATATATATATATATATATATATATATATATATATATATATATATAATTTTTTTTTCCATCTCTCTTGGATTCCGCTCATCTTTTTACTCCTTTTCCCTCACTTCCACTTCCTTCCTCTGTAAGTCTGTAATTTCTTGCTCACACTCTTGTTCCCTCACTCCCTCTACCTCTTACTCTGATAGCACGCTCTGGTTCTTGTGGGGCAGGCAGACATCGCCTGAAGCATCTTTCTACAAGCCCGTTTATTCCTCAAAGTGGATCAGAGAGGCAGGAGAGCTGTTTAAACTCACTGGCTCGGCTGCTGTGTCGGGAGATAGTTAGCCTATGTGCATATTGTTGTCTTTCTCTCGTTGTTATGCCCATTTTTTTTCTCCCCCCCCTCTCAGTCCATTGATGGCCTGCTGCAGTCATATGTCCAGTGATTTGCTCCAGGACTTGTTTTGCGCTGTGGCCACTTGGTTCGCATCCTCTCTTGGAACAAAAACAATATGTTGCATGTCTTGTTTTTTTTTTCCTGTCAAATCTTCTGACATCCTTAGACTAACTGACAGTACAAAAAAAAAAAAAAAATTAAAGCTGCAAGCAGCGTTGAACGGGCCCTCGCACTCCCACGCAACTCGACGGCTGGCACGTCGGAAGGCACCAGTCGGAAGATGCGCGAATCGCTTTCAAAGCATTTCGCTCAATCGAACACACACATTAGCCAGAATCGGGACAAGGTCAAATCTGACGGAGCGCCACGCCCACATTCTTTCATCAAAATTCATAATTTTGATAACTTTTACTCAGGAAGTCTATATGAACCTAACTACCAAGTTTGAAGTCAATTGGATAAAATCCCTAGGAGGAGTTCGTTCAAATAGGACCACTTGTCAACCAGAGCGATGCACTAAAAATGGTGATTTTCATTGTGAAATATCTCGCTTCCTGTTAATTTTAGCCCATTGCTCCAAGAGACTTTTTTGTAGGTCTTGCCATGTTCTACAATTTGGCTGAGTTTCATAATTCTATGTCCAAAATTGTGGCGGGGCTGCCTCAAAGAAAAATTCAAGGGGGCGCTATGGAGCTATTTCGCCCCGCCCCCTACTTACATATGCAGCCGATCTTTGCATCTTTTTGGTCTTAATAACCACGAGAAGTTTGAGACAGCTCTGACAAAACATATGAAAACACCACAGCTTGTGCTTAAAAAACAGCCAAAAAGTAAAAGGAATTCGAATGTTGGAGCAAATTTGATGGTGCGCCACGCCCACATTCTTTCATCAAAATTCATGATTTTGATAACTTTTACTCAGGAAGTCGATATGAACCTAACTACCAAGTTTGAAGTCAATTGGACAAAATCCCTAGGAGGAGTTCGTTCAAATAGGACCACTTGTCAACCAGAACGATGCACTAAAAATGGTGATTTTCATTCTTAAATATCTTACTTCCTGTTCATTTTAGCCCATTGCTCCAAGAGACTTTTTTGTAGGTCTTGCCAGATTCTACAATTCGGCTGAGGTTTCATAATTCTGTGTATAAAACTGTGGCGGGGCTGCGTCAAAGAAAAAATCAAGGGGGCGCTATAGAGCGATTTCGCTCCGCCCCCTAATTACATATGCAGCCGACTTTTGTAACTTTTGTTCTTAACAACCTCAAGAAGTTTCAGACAGCTCTGACAAAATTTATGAAAGCACCGCAGCTTGTGATTAAAAAACAGCCAAAAAGTCAAAGGAGTTCGAATGTTGAATCAAACGGTGAAATTTAATGGAGCGCCACGCCCACATTCTTTCATCAAAATTCACGATTTTGATAACTTTTAGTCAGAAAGTCTATATGAACCTAATTACCAAGTTTGAAGTCAATTGGATAAAATCCCTAGGAGGAGTTCGTTCAAATGTGACCCCTTCTCAACCGGCCAAAACAGCAAAAATGGTGATTTTCATGCCTAAATATCTCACTTCCTGTTAATTTTAGCCCATTTCTCCAAGAGACTTTTTTGTAGGTCATGCCTTCATCTGCAATTCGGCTAAGGTTTCATAATTCTGTGTCCAAAACTGTGGTGGGGCTGCGTCAAAGAAATTTTCAAGGGGGCGCTATAGAGCGATTTCGCCCCGCCTCCTAATTAATTATGCAGCCGAATTTTGCATAATGTTGCTCTTAATTACCACAAGAAGTTTCAGACAGCTCTGACAAAGTATCTGAAAGCCCAACACTTTTGCCTGAAACACAGCCAAAAAGTCAATGGAGTTCCATTTTTTGTCGAAAAAATCGGCACGCTTGACTTTGACGCGCCGTCACGGCCACGCCCTCTGATGAAACGTTGAAATTATTTCTCAGATGTCAAGACCAAGGCCTTGACAACATCTACACCTAGTTTGAGGTGGATATGGTCAATATTTTGCGAGCTGGACGTCATTTCGTAAAAGTGGTCTTTTCTGTCGCCACTAGGAGGCGCTGTGAAATTCTCCAATATTTTTATGGAATTGTATTCTAGGCCAGACTGTGATTATATATCAGAAGTTTGATGAAGGTTGGAGTATTTTTGGCAAAGTTATAGCACGTCGAAATTTCACGCCAAAACGCCAAATTTCGTGGCCCCGCCCCTCTGACGCAGTAAATCTGAACCTCACGATTTTGATAAGTTTTCATAGTCGAGGCCTCAAGAACACACACGCCAAGTTTCAAGCAGATAGGATGAAAGCCCTAGGAGGAGTTCGGTCAAATACGACCCCTGAAAATGACCCCAAAAACACGAAAACGCCAACTTTGAAACAAAGTGCCCGCCGTACGCTTCACCGTAGCCCGGGTCACCAAGAGACTTTTTTGTGCGGCCTGGGATGTTTCATACTCCCGTTAAATTTCGTACACATGGATGAAACCGTGTCGAGGGGCTCCTCCGACAACCAAAACGTAGGTGGCGCCGTAGAGCCATTTTTGTTCATCCATGTGTGAGACCCCCAAAATACGTAATTTTACGCCCCACTTTGGGGGGGTAGGCAAATTTTCGCAACTTTTCGAGTACATATAGGCAGTCGAAAATGCGATTTTACTTTAGGAAAAAAAAGAATAATAATAATAATTAAAGCTGCAAGCAGCGTTGAACGGGCCCTCGCACTCCCACGCAACTCGACGGCTGGCATGTCGGAAGGCACCAGTCGGAAGACGCGCGAACCGCTTTCAAAGCATTTCGCTCAATCGAACACACACATTAGCCATCTTTTCTTTGGCCACTGGGAGGCGCTGTGAAAATCAGCAAATATTTATATGGAAATGTATTCTAGGCCAGACTGCCGTTATACATCAGAGGTTTGGGGGAGATTGTAGTGTTTTTCGCAAAGTTATAGCACGTGGAAATTTCATGGTAAAACCCCAAAATTCGTGGCCCCGCCCCTCTGACGCAGTAAATCCGGAACTCACGATTTTGATAACTTTTCATGGTCGAGGCCTTAAGAACACACACGGCAAGTTTCAAACAGATAGGATTGAAAGCTCTAGGAGGAGTTCGTTCAAATACGACCCCCGAAAATGAGCCCAAAACCACGAAAACGCCAACTTTGAAACAAAGTGCACGCCGTAACGCTTGGCGATAGCCCAGGTCACCAAGAGGCTTTTTTGTGCGTCTCAGTACTTTACATACTCCCGCTAAATTTCGTACACGCGGATCAAAGCGTGTCGAGGGGCTCCTCCGACAACTGAAACGTAGGTGGCGCCGTAGAGCCATTTTTATACGTCCACGTGCGAGACCCCCAAAATACGTAATTTTACGCCCGACTTTGGGGGGGTAGGCAAATTTTCGCAACTTTTCGAGTACATATAGGCCGTCGAAAATGCGATTCATTTAGGAGAAGAAACGTCCAAACGAAAAACAATGGTTTTTTGCTCGGGCCCAAATAATGGTGATTTTCATCCTCAAATATCTCGCTTCCTGTTCATTTTAGGCCATTGCTCCAAGAGACTTTTTTGTACGTCTTGCCATGCTCTACAATTCAGATGAGGTTTCATCACTCTGTGTCTAAAACTGTGGCGGGGCTGCCTGAAAGAAAAGTTCAAGGGGGCGCTGTGGGAAAAAGTTCCCCCCCGCCCCTAAGTTTTTTATGCAGCCGAAAGATGCATAATATCGGTCTTAACAACCACAAGAAGTTTCAGACAGGTCTGATGAAATATATGAAAGCAACACCGCCTTTGCCGTATAAAACAGCCAAAAAGCAAATGGAGTTTGGAGGTCGTATCAAAGGGTCAAATTTGATGGAGCGCCACGGCCACGCCGTTTCATCGAAACTCATGATTTTGATAACTTTTAGTCAGGAAGTCTATATGAACGTAACTACCAAGTTTGAAGTCAATTGGACAAAATCCCTGGGAGGAGTTCATTCAAATATGATCCCTTCTCAACCGGCCAAAACAGCAAAAATGGTGATTTTCATGCCTAAATATCTCGCTTCCTGATAATTTTAGCCCATTTCTCCAAGAGACTTTTTTGTAGGTCATGCCTTCATCTGCAATTCGGCTAAGGTTTCATAATTCTGTGTCCAAAGCTGTGGTGGGGCTGCATCAAAGAAAAATTCAAGGGGGCGCTATAGAGCGATTTTGCCCCGCCCCCTAATTAATTATGCAGCCGAATTTTGCATAATATTGCTCTTAATTACCACAAGAAGTTTCAGACAGCTCTGAGAAAGTATTTGAAAGCCCAACACTTTTGCCTGAAACACAGCCAAAAAGTCAATGTAGTTCCATTTTTCGTCGAAAAAATCGGCACGCTTGAATTTGACGCGCCGTCACGGCCACGCCCTCTGATGAAACGTTGAAATTATTTCTCAGATGTCAAGACCAAGGCCTTGACAACATCTACACCTAGTTTGACGTGGATATGGTCAATATTTTGCGAGCTGGACGTCATTTCGTAAAAGTGGTCTTTTCTGTCGCCACTAGGAGGCGCTGTGAAATTCTCCAAATATTTTTATGGAAATGTATTCTAGGCCAGACTGTGATTATATATCAGAAGTTTGATGAAGGTTGGAGTATTTTTGGCAAAGTTATAGCATGTCAAAATTTCACGACAAAACGCCAAATTTCGTGGCCCCGCCCCTCTGACGCAGTAAATCTGAACCTCACGATTTTGATAACTTTTCATGGTCGAAGCCTTAAGAACACACACGCCAAGTTTCAAACAGATAGGATGAAAGCTGTAGGAGGAGTTTGTTCAAATACGACCCCTGAAAATGACCCCAAAAACACGAAAACGCCAACTTTGAAACAAAGTGCCCGCCGTACGCTTCACCATAGCCCGGGTCACCAAGAGACTTTTTTTTGCGGCCTGGGATGTTACATACTCCCGCTAAATTTCGTACACGTGGATGAAACCGTGTCGAGGGGCTCCTCCGACAACCGAAACGTAGGTGGCGCCGTAGAGCCATTTTTGTTCGTCCATGTGTGAGACCCCCAAAATACGTAATTTTTCGCCCGACTTTGGGGGGGTAGGCAAATTTTCACAACTTTTCGAGTACATATAGGCAGTCAAAAACGCGATTCATTCGGGGGAAGAAAAAGAATAAAGAGAAAAAAAAAAAAAATAATAAACATTTGAAAAACAATAGGGCCTCGCACACAGTGCGTGCTCGGGCCCTAATAAAAAAAAAAATAAAAAACATTTGAAAAACAATAGGGCCTCGCACACAGTGCGTGCTCGGGCCCTAAAAAATCATACACACACACACACTGCCTGTGAAGCAACAACACAGAAAGCAGTAGTCATCAAGTTGGATCTTGATTGTTGTTTTTTGACGGTGAGGTCAGAGAGCGATAACAAACAACCTCCTGATGTGGTGTGTTTTTCTAAGAGAGAAAGGGTCAAGAGGAAGGTTTTTAAAATGAATATTAAATCAAATCAAATTAGATTCTGTGTGTGCCCATTGTCCCCCTGAGACAGCGGATAAGATTTGTGATTGGCTCAAACGATCATTTGGGTTCAGAACAAATTGTTGAGTTTGTTGGTTTTTTTGCATGAATTCTATCAGAATTGTACTCCCAGAGTAACATCTCTGAAAGGAAGTCAGGCGGGTCAATAAACATTTAACAAGCATTTAGACAACAGACTGGTCAAACAAACCCCCAGACTGACCAAACTGATTTGGAAGTGAAAACCAGGGATGCACCCTTCTAACTTTTTCACCTGCTAAATTTCCGGTCCTCTCTTTCTCCAGAATTTCAAATCTGTACACCTCGTTGCAATGAACTTTTAGGACTCATATTTAATTGGCACCCTGTTGTGACCGATTGAACCTGACTGAGATGAAACACTGAATCTTTCTTATCTTATCAATAAGAAACCTGTGTTTAATGTGGATCGATTATTTCACGGTTGATACGCGATCCACTTAATAAAAAGGTCAGCGTCCTCGATACCGATCTGCCAAATCAAATACGTGCATCCTGAGCCAAAACAAGGGTGAATCATAAAATATAAAACATCCATTACAGGTCATAGACAGACTTCCTGGATAAACTTTGGCCTGCTGTACTTGCACACTCATCTGTGAATGAGGGAACACAGTGGAAATTTGGGGAACTTTTAGCTTCATCTTCATATGAAGTAGGTTAGATATTCTGTGGACTTATTTACAACCTGGAATCAGCTCTATTTCTTTCTTGTCACAATGTTTCCATGTTCCCGGATCTCAGCTCGTCCTTTAATAAGTAAAAGTAAGTTATTATAATCAATAAAAATGACAACCAAACATACAAAAATAAGACCCAGGTTGTTTCATCATCTTTCATATCATGTCCTTATCAAAAATAGGATTCTTCAGCACCAGTTTAGGAAGAACATGGCGTGCCGAAAAGTAGTGCAAAATAGCTGCAGATTTTGCTTTCAGATTTAAAATTAACCCAATAATGCTATAAATGTGAAACAATGGGAAGAAGACGGAGCAGCACAATGAGAGAGAAAGCATGAGATGCAAACAGAGAGAGAGGAAAAAGGGGAAAACAGAGGTGTGCATTCCTGTCACGGCTGCATGATAATTACTGATTCGTCGGTTATTGAAGACCTGCTCACTGCTTTTCATTACCAGCAACAGACGTACAATGAGACAGAGAGAGACAGAGAAGAGGAGGAGGAGAGAGAGAGAGTGAGAGGAGAGGAGAGGAGAGGAGAGGA
The DNA here is from genome assembly GCA_014281875.1 of Nibea albiflora. Lineage (NCBI taxonomy): Eukaryota > Metazoa > Chordata > Actinopteri > Sciaenidae > Nibea > Nibea albiflora. The sequence continues at coordinate 8,504,704 of CM024792.1, read as the reverse complement.
GAGGAGAGGAGAGGAGAGGAGAGGAGAGGAGAGGAGAGGAGAGGAGAGGAGAGGAGAGGAGAGGAGAGGAGGCACTGATAGGGACGAGGTGGAGATTGGTGGTGGTGGTGAAAGGTGTTGGGGGAGGTTACCTCGGGATGGCAGGGTGAGTGAGGGCATTAGGCAAGGAAGGAAGATGGGAGAGGAGGAGGAGGTAGAGGTTGCCTGTAACGGTGAACGAGGGAGAGAGAGATTTGGAGGGAGAGATTTGGCGAGAGAGAGAGGGAGAGGGAGAGGGAGAGAAGAGAGAGAGAGAGAGAGAGGAGAGCGAGAGAGAGAGAGAGAGAATGAAAAAGCAGAGTGTGTTCCAACCTGGTCTGTGTGGTCCTGGGGGAAGCTCCACAGCACGGTTGGATCTAGAGGTAATTGACAGACAGCATTAATCAGCGGGTGAGAAACACACCGTCTTCGCTAGCTGCCTCAGAACACATACATATTAATGAGAGGGGTGGGGGCAAGGGTGGCTGCTGCGAGTCTGTGCATGCACACACACACACACGCTTATACTTATATACTCACTTACACACACACACACACACACAGCAGCGCACAGTGAAAGACAAGAGAGAGAGTGAGTGTTCTCGGCTGTATGTGCTGTAAATATGCTAATCTATATTCTCAGTGTAGATATGATAGCTTATATTATACACCAAATCATGCACGTTTAAGAAAGTCGCATCAACACATACACTCCGGTTCATTTGCTTAATTATTCCTACATTGATACAAACCTAGCTGTTTGCTGGAGAGATGTAAAACTTCACCTAAAATCATTATAACAGCGGGTTGTGTGTGTGTTTTTTTTCTCTTCTCAGTAAATAACACGAGTGCTGAAACATTAACCAGTCGACTAATTGATCAATACATCACCCTAACCCTAATTCTGTCAGTTATTGAGTAAAAATAAGGAATATTAACTGGGTTAAAAGTTACAAAAATGGCATAACAAGTGGAATACTTGAAGGGTTTCGGCAGCTGATCAGACTAAATAGAACATCTTGAGATAAAAGGCTGCGGTTTGATGAGCTGTGATGAGCATTTCTCATTCTTTTTGACATTTTATAGACTACATGCTAATTGATTAATCAAAAAAAGAACTGATAGATTAACAGTGAAATAATTATTAGTTGTAGAGCTAAACAGCCTAGGCATTCAGAATTTGTAACAGGTTGTTCATATTTTATAAATGAAGACACTGAGCACAGCAAATGCAGCAGCGCGATTCTCATTGTATATTATAGCTCTGAAGTTCATCAAAGACGCCAAACTGCACAAAATAACCATTTATATCAGCTTAATAAGCTGCTACTCTTTCTTTAGTATTATGCTTGCAACGTGTCTGTGTTTGTCTCGAGGCTCGCTTCCAAACTAAAAAGTGGCCCTCGCTTCTAGCAGACTTATAGCATGTGTTTGAAAGGAGGCAGCCACCGAGCCGCAGCCTGAACACGGGGGTCTCTGGTAAACATGGCTTCCGCAGCTCCAAGGTCACCCTGTGACCTCGGCAGGAACAGCGAGGGTCTGAGAGACGAGCTCTCACATGCTAGGTTCACTGTCATGGACAGACAAAAAGGCCTACATGCTCGTGAACGCTCCCCCACGTCTGACTGAGACAAAGTGAATCTTCGAACACCAAACCTTTTGACAGCATGAAAACCAATAAGCGCGTTGAGTTCATGGGGTATAAACTAATGTCCCGTAATTGATAGATGTAGGACAATGACATAACAGTGACGATTCTGCTCTCTTGCCCGTATGCCCCGAAAAAGATTAATTTAGACGTTTATGAAGCCAGAGGAGATGAACACTTCTTTAGTAATGAGGACATGCAATAACACACGATGTGTCGAGTAGCTTCATGGCTATCACACCAGGCTGCCTGACAGAGAGAGGCACACAATGGACAAACGGATGACAGGACGCAGCAGAATCCATCATGCCTTACATAATCCTGTTGGATAATTTCATGGGCCCCCTTCTTGAAAAGAGAGGCACAGAGAGAGAGAAAAAAAAAAAAGGCAGTAGAGCTCAAAGCTCTACACTTCAACTCTGACCAACCCCCCCCCCCCCACCCCCTCCTCTTCTCTACCCTATGATCTGCCACAGTTAGGGCTATTTTATGCTGATTTACTGGGTGAGAGGATGGGAACTGCTGCTGGAGTGTGATGCAGGACAGAGGAAAGGGGACAGGAGCTGCGGAAGGAAAAAGGGTCGGGGGGCCTAATGTCTAACTTTTGGCAGTGCCGCTTACTTTCTGGAGTGATTGGTCAGGTGTGCCAGGTATGAAAATAGGAAAGGTGGGGGGGGGGCCTCAACAGCACTGTAAAAAAAAAAAGTGTTCCTGCTCACAGCTGAACAAATGTCGACTCTACAGACAGGAGGAGTGCGGCTGAATTCGAGATCAGGTTCTGACGGCGGCTGCAGGACGCTTCTTGACTTGCTGTGCCGGAAACGCCCGCGTGAAACGAGCTTCGTTAATGATGGCTTAATTCCATCAAGGGTCCCAGTGAGTTATGCCAGTGAGCCGGGCGCACACAATGCAAAGGACCCCGGAAGGAACTGGGTCACCTAAATTTAATGCAGTCGTTTTTAATGTTATCGATTACACCTGCGCTCTTCCTGCTACAACAAGCCAAAATGTCTGCTGTGCAAAAGGTCTATAAACAGAGCGCATTCAACAAACAGCACCAAATGTATGTGTGGCTGTATCCTGCTCTCGCATTTATTAGCCTTTTAATTCATCTTTCGTACCAGCAATTACAACACTAGCTTCTCCCCAGAGTCCTAAAAGTAGTTATCAGCATTTGCTGCCACACTTTGTTTCATATTTTGATAAATTGAATAGTTTTTCACTGCTAGTAAAACTGAATTACTAATAAATACCAAGTATAAACAGATGAAGAGACATAAAAAAACAAAAACAAAGTTACAGTCCTTTGGAGCTGGAATAGCACATTATATATAAGATCCAACTCAAGGTCAGCTCAAACATATTTGACGTGTGGACTCCAGTATTCTGTGTGGAGTCGCACGTAGGGAGAGTGCTGTAGAGCGCACAAGGAGAGTGCTGTAGAGCGCACAAGGGAGAGAGGCATAAATACAGAGAGCACAGGAGGCAGAAAACAGTGAGCTGTGACAACACACAGAACTTGAGAACTTCAGAGCCCTACCAAACACCTTCCTTTATCGTTCAGATTTCCTCCTTCGTCTGCATCCTGCGTGCATTTTTTCTTTCTATCCTACGGGCTCTTTCTGCTCTGCTCCACCTCCACATTTCTCTGCCAATCATTTTACCTCTTGCTCATCTTTTCCATTGTCTTTTCTTGATTTTTTTTTCTTTTCTCCCCTCCACTTCCACTCCTTTTTCTCACCTCTCTCTGTTTCCAGTGCCTGCCTAATTTTTGCTCTTCCTTCCACAACCTCTCTCTTTCTTTCTTTTCACCCACACACCCTCCCCTGCAGCTCTCTCTGTACCCCCCCCTCTCTCTATTTTTCCTCACTCTCCTACCGTCGTGTACCCCTCCCTTTGGACGTTCGGGGCGTGTGGTGGACGCAAGAGGGGGGCCTGAAGGGGGTTAAGGCTGAAAGTTGAAGGTTACAGAGGTGAAGAGGACCCCTGCTGCTCCGCCAGGGGACACAAATGTCACCATGACAGATCCTGCGCCGGTTAATCCACCCTCCCCTTCTTCAAAAACACACACACACACACTCACACAGAGTAGAGCACAAAGATACTGACCAAAAAAAAAATATGACAATTCATGTCTGCATACTGCAATACCAATGTCAACTGTAAAATATGCACACAAAAAAAGCTTGCACTGAACCATTTTCTTTTCAGCACATAAAAAAATGTTTGAGGTGCAAATGACACGATCGTAAATTTCTCAATTTAAATGTCATCAAAATTTTTCATTACTTGATTTGCGTGGCACGGATTCAGGACAGCCACGAGCACGCACACGCACATGCACACGCACACGCGCACACACACACACACACACACACACACACACACACACACACACACACACACACACAGACTACATTTCTGTCTGTAGCCTCTTGCGGATTTGGACTTTTTTGGGCATTTTCAAAACGCAGGCTGCAGATTTTACAAGTGCATTGTATAAATGTTTTGGCTCGCTCGCAAGGTCGTAAAACATTCTCTGCATGCAACAGACAATGGTAGCTGTCCGTTACAATTAAATATGACAAAGTTGGAGACACGGGGAGGGGGGGGGTTCTGGAAGACACCAGCAATGGCAAGCAGTGGAGTGAATAAAAGATACACGCGCGCAGCAGCAGCTTACCCACGAAGGGTAAAAATGTAGTGCCTTGTTCATGGGCACTTAGGTCATGTAATGGAAATGCAAACATGCAATAAGTGCACTGTATCTTTTGGCAGTTCAGAGGAATTACAGTTGACACTAATCAACCACTTCCTGTTTGTTCATACATCTGTCTAACTACCAGTTTAACCATACAGCAGTCGAGCAAACCACACACTATCAGGGCCTGCCTGCATCATATATTGAGTTGTTAGACGACAGACTCTCAAAGCCCAAAAATGCAAAGGATTCAAAAAAGTGTTTATTGTATTTCTTACAGTTGACAAAATCTGAAAAGAGCTGTTGCAAACTGTATAAAAAACAGCCCGTCTGATGTGACACCGGTGGCAGCCTGAGTGACAAGGAGAAAACGACCTATAGCATATTTCACCCTGCTGCAGCGTAAACAGATCTAGTGGGTGAGAATTGAATTGAAATCACCTATCCAGAGTTAGATTCCTCCATTCACACCCCGGGAAATGGAGGTGCGGAAATGCGACAACAAGCTCAAGGAGTGACCATTGGTCTTTGTCTGCAAAGTGCGTGTGTGGGTGTGCGCACGGCATGCCGTACAAGTACATGCGTGTTTACAGATGCACGGCAAGCTCGCGAGCGAATATTTACTGTACAGCGGTATGTCCATTGATCTCTGAGGGCTTCAAGCATGGCTGATTTCCAGCAGTCACAATCAGGGCAACGTGTAGGAAGCCCTTGAGCCATGACACAGATACTGGAGAGAGGTAGGTGGTGGTGGTGGTGGTGGTGGTAGAGATGGTCAAAAATCAATGTTTTGGCTATTCCTGAGACACCTGTCTTTAAAAGTCGGAGGAGGAGAGTGAGCGATGAGAAGGGAGGGTTAATAGGTGAAGGGTACTGGGAGCTGAGAGCGGGGCAACGGGGAAGGAGTGGGAGGAGGAGGGATGAGGTGAGGGAAGGAATGGATGGATTGCCTAAGAGTGGGAGGTAGACCTCAGCCGCTCTCCGCTGACACCGCTTCATTCCTACTTGCTCAGGTGGATCATTAAATGTGACGGGATTAAACAGAATAAATTAGCGAGCTATACTTTGTGCGCACCGGAACATGAGAGAAAAGAGAAATAAGCCTACCCCCTTCATCCCTCGTTTCTTTCTATTCTCTGCATAAATCTATGTCTACTGGCACTTCCAAGTAGGCTAAAAATGAAAAATGCTGGCATCTTCATCTTGGCATACATCTATGCTTCTTGGGATTTCCAAGTAGGCTAAAAAGAATCTGTTGGCAGAGGATGTCATTCTAATGCTGCCCTAATGCTGCTGGCTGGAAGAAAATGTTGGCGCATAACACCAGTGTGTCAGAACCCTCACACTGCCCAGCGCTGCTGCACAGCGAGTTATTGAACTTCAACCATTTTGTCACTGAACTAAAAAAAAAAACAAGGCAAACCCAGATTGCTTCTTTATTTCCAATGATATAAAGCTTACAGAAAAGTAGCCTGAGAAAGTAGAGAAAGAAAACATACTGATAAACATGAAATACACCCACATTTATGTGCATATAGGATCACCTTAGCGGCTCGATAACAGCAGCCCGAATGCATGGCTCTGGCTTTAAGAGATTCCAGTAAAACACAAAAAGCCCTAACCCTAAATCCAGCGTGAATACACATTTAGATGAAAGCCTCTAGTTTATAATTCTCTATACTATGTGAATCAAACGCAGACTTAAAACCCCTTATGGCCATCCAATGTTCTAAAGGCATTAAAAAAAAAAGGCATTTTTTCACCTTATTCCACGAACCACTGAATGTGTGTTGTGAGTGAATAGGGGGCCTGTTTGTTAAGAGAGGCCAAATCCCATATGGTGAACAGCAGCTCCTCTGGTGAGAAGAGAGGCTGTGAAAGCCACCGGCAGACCCTCTCCTCCATCCGTGCTCCGGAGATGAAGGGATGTAGCGCCTGCCTCTTCTTGTTCCTCCTTTCTCTCGCTCCCTTTGCCTCCTCTCCTCCCTGTTTCTTGGCCAGGGGTTAAACTGCTGCACTCTAACCTCCTTGGCAATGATTTCATTCACTCCGTTTCGCTCGCTCGCTCTCTCATCTTTAGGAGAGATTTATTTCACAGTATGTAGTGGATTAGGCCCCCCTTGTATGCCCTCGGACAAAAGCATTGTTTTAGCACTAGCCTGTTCGCTGTAACGGGGAGGAAGCTACCGCTACTAAGCATCCACAATACGGCCATTGTGGACGCAGGGCTGGAAGGACCCTGCCTCTGAGGCCGTCTAGACTTTGAGCCTGGGCCGATTGGAGAAACACAGGGAGAAAATCCCATCAGGCAGTGGAGTGAAAGTTAACTAAGGTAACCTGCTGTGAACCTGATGAAGATGTCAAGCCAACATATGGCAAAAAATGTCTATTGTCAGAACAAGGAGCTTTCTTCCCTCAGAGGGAGGGTACGGTGGAGGGGGAGGAGGAGGAGGAGGAGGTGAGGGGTGGCTAAAGAAGACTTAGGGGGGTTGCACAACCTAAAGGAGGGAATAACTGTGGTGGTCATCGTTTTACTTCTGGATCAGTAGCCGTATTTTGGCTGGGAGGAGGCCCAACCCCTGCACTCACAATTAAAGGAGTAAGCAGATTAACTGGCATCTTTCAAAGGCCAGCAGGAAGAAAAACACACTCACAGACGTTTAAAACATTTTTTTTTCGCCCCTTTCGCCTATCCAGTCCCAGACTGCACACTGCAAATGGTATTACATTTCATGCTGATTTGGTGAGCAGGGGTTTTTAGAAAAGAGAAACCGCTTAAACGATGATATGGTCCTCAAGTTTACTAATACTGATTGGTCACACCAAGTTGTTACAAATTGCTTGGGACCGATGGACACTACGAAAGCCTGAAGTTAGTCAAAATCTCTCTGGATTAGAGTGGAAGTGATTCATGCTGGGTATCAAATTGGTATCTAGAACTGAACCGTGACAGAAAATCTGATACAAAACGCTACATTTAAATTTAAATTTCACGTAAAGGGCACTAGCAAATCCATCATCGCCTGCTCTAGTTTATGGTCTAGAAATAGGTCTAAATTAGCAAAGGAGAGATGCGTTTGAGTTCCGACGCTTGAAAATTTGAATAAAACAAAAAGAAGACAACCTCTAAGGTAGAGTCTGTTTTACCAGCCAAAAAAAAAAACATCAACTGGCAGGCTTCACATGTGAGAGATGCTGGCCTCTGGGATTTCTAAGCCACTTCTACAGCTTCATCTGAAAAAGATAAACAACAGCCTCAGCCACTGGAAGAAGAAGAAAGAAAGAGCTGCATGGAGATGATGTGACCCTATTAATGCCACATTAGTTGTTCTGTCTTCCCAGAAAAATGCTTCAGTGGGATGTGCTGCGAGAGAGAGAGAGAGAGAGAGAGAGAGAGAGAGAGAGAGAGAGAGAGAAAGAGGTGGTGAGAGAGACAGAAAGAGAGAAGTGAAAGCGATACTGTCTCCAGGCTAGTTGGGATGCAACCCAATTTCACAGCTTCACGAATGAGTGGCACAGCATATGGATGCAACCTTTGTGACAGCCTCTGTGTATCACCACGCATCAGCGTTGATATTCCAAGTCAGATTCCATACTGGTCCAACATTATGTCAAACACCGGCTCCGCATGACTGCATTTCCAACACAACACACAGACAGCGCGTTTGTTGGGGGGGGGGGGGGTTAGTCTCCTAAGCTATGAAAAACAAACCACTATCTCCCTAGACAGACTACTCTCCAACACTTTCTACACTGTATGATGCTCAGTTGCAGCAGAGTGATAAAACTGAGTGCTTACATTTAAGCAGTAACATGCCCTAAAATCTGAGGTATAATCTGAAAGATGTGACCCAGATATCATTTCCAAATAGATGGAGGAAAGGAGGGTAGACTGTCGAGTTTAGGTTGCAGCGGCACAAGACATCGGTGATGATTCTATTCCTGGTCGTTGGCTGGTTGGCTTAAAAACCAACATTTCTACACATAATCACATACTTACTCTCCATATGGTCCAACCATCTGCCTTGGTCAAAAAAACAACAACATCTATATAAGCACAGCACATGAATAACTCTATCATTAAGCTTAATGCGCGGGAAAGGACATGAATATAACCCGTCGTAAGAGTGCAACTTTACAAAGTGAGTTCGCTTCACAACTTTACCGCAAACAATGTTGAAATTGTCGACGGTGTTCATTTTGTTGATACGACTCACCAAGCTGTATTGATTATCACACACTGCCAAGTTGATATCCATGGCCGTGTGTGTGTGACGGAAAATACAGCCCGATAGCGCTGACAAAATGTCGTTTTTTTTTGGGTGCACAAATGATAAGTTTAAGAACGTTGATGATCAGGTCATTGTCACTCAATTACAGATGCTTAGGGGGGAGTTCATATTCCAGTCTTTGAGGCGGTGGTTGCGGCATCAGAGAAAACACGGTGTAGCACAGCAGCTCCTTGAGGTGGGGAGAAGATCGATCTCAGTTAATGTCATATGGCACAGCACCCAGAGGCAGCTGCGTGGTGCTGATGACAGTGTAAAGCCTTGCCTTTGGCGGCTACACGCTCGGTGCTGCCGAGCTGTGATTTGAAGTTCACATGCAAAGGCTGACAGACAGACAGCTCTCAGTCAGGCAGTCAGACAGTCAGTCAGCCAGTGTTTCCACGGGGATGACAATACATCTGTATCAGTTAAAAGCGTACAATAGTGCCTAATCCCGAACACATTCACGGGGGTCTGAATGCTCTGTAGGACTGATGGATGCAATACTGACAGAATAATAGTGGGCAAACACTGTCTAACCCCATTGTTTAGGCTGTCCCCATTTCCTAAAATTTTACTTCAGCAGAAAAAGGATGTCAGGTTTGGAATAAAGGGCCTTTTGCAGTCCAGAAAAATTCATCCATCATTCCTTTGGAATTCGCAGTTTTATCTTTAAACGAAGTCTAGGTCACAACTTTTTAGGCAAATTGACCAAAGTTTACCATGTTCAGATACGCTGGGTTGTTCGGATTTTTACAGCATACCGAGAACAGGACGAATTATTCTGATCAACGTGAATTTAAAAGGAAGTCACTGAAGTTCACATTCAGAGCGCTCACAATCATATCGCATATCACTTTGCTTCGTGAAAGCGGCTTACCCAACAAGTAATTCATCAGACAGGACAAGGCTAAGATGTGTCAACAGAGCTACACCCACTTTCATCACACATAAAGCCAAGGTTGATGTGGGTTAATAAACAGACATATACAGACTGGTGTCACGGCCTGTTTGTTCTTTATGGAGCTGTATATTGTGTTTATAAGTGCAGATTCAAGTAGATTTAGAAGACCAGAGCTATTAACTGACACCAACTGTTTACCAATGTGTATACTTTAAGGTTGAAAGACTGATTCTGCAGTAAATCCTATTCTTTTCTATACCAAAGTCCAAAGTCTGAGGATAAAGGGTGTCATGTTGTACAGACTGTGAAGCCCCTTGAGGGAAGTTTGGGCGTTTTGGCTATATAAATTGATTTGAAAGCCAAGCAGTGCCAGACTAGTCTGAAACAGGTCCTGAGGCCTGGTCTGCCTGACCACAAACAGGATAATCCTGCATCATTGTGTCCGTCATCTTAACCAGTTCCAATGGAGCAAAATAATTCAGGACATACAGTCAATGATAGCAGATGTAGTATTGGAAGTCGAGGGAGGCATTAAATGTGTGTGTGTGTGTCTATTTGAAAACAAAGACCTCGTGGATGATTTACATGATTTACAATGATAAATAGTCTCAGACATTCACAAAAATGTCAAGACTGACCTATATTCTCTGTCTTGAAAAATAGGCCATAACCCAAATTAAGGGCCAGTAGGGCTACTGCACGCATGTAAACTGCATCATCTTCATCGTAATTGTTTTGTGTTAGGCAACACAGGAGTGACATAGCTCCTGGAGAGACGTAGCCTAAGGCCATAACTGTTGACATGTAAATAGTGAGGATAGAAGCTGAGATGACAGCACAGACAGTCGGCTTTGTACCACTAGGTGCTGCTTGTCTTGGGTTTGGCCTTGGCCACAAAATGAAGGTATAAAAAGGCCGCAGTCTGGATGTCACGATACTAGTACTCACATCATGTCAATAAGTAGGTTGATTTCCTTAATTGCCGAGGAAAAAAACATTTCCGCCTTTTCATCGTTCATCTTTTAGATCCATTGACATCAGTCTACATGTCAGCAGCCCCGTGAGACCACAGCACAAACACTGAGGCTGCATCCTAATAATCTCTCTGCTGGAGATCCATAAGACTCGGCTTCAAACTCATTCAATTACCTCATATGTTATTTGCTAACAATGAAACAACAGTTAATTTATGCGTGTTTGTACTAAACTCATTTTTAAATAGAAAAACACACAGGAAAAGCTTCCTGTGGGAAAATCTCAGAGCAAATGGTGTTCAAAGCGACATTACGCAGAGGTTTCAGAGTGCAATACACACAGCACACAAAGTTACATAACGCAGAAACAGTCATACAGGGCACAGAGTGCAAATTACAGAGACGCCATTCAAGTGATAACATGTCAGTGTGGCATCAAAATGATTTAAAATTTTGTGGTAGAAAAGTTACACAATGGGCCTTTAAACTTTTCTTCTTCTGTAGCCAGCCTGAAGTAGTTGTTCAAGGAACTGCAGTTTTTGGCACTTCCGCATTTGGTTCCTCTTCACAGCGGCGGAGGTTACTGCTTGATTGTTATCAACCATGTAATGCTAGCTTGTCGGGAAGGAGGCTAAATAACGCTCCATACTTAGGCTAAATTTTGCCAATGTAAAAACTGGCATGGCCATTTTTAAGGGGTCCCTGGACGTCCCACATCAAGATATCTGATTGAAAATGAGTTGAACAAGTACCCACAAGTTTCCCTTTGACAGACGTGCCCATTTCGAGCTAACCCCCATGTAGCTTCGGGCATAAACCATGCAATTTTCTTGCATGCATGCCTGTTACCTAGTGTATTTGCATATTTCTGCATACTTGTGTCCCTAAACGGTACTGGGATTGCATGAAATTAGGTATAACTGAAAAGCTGAGATTCTTGTGGATTCAATATGTGATGATGAGTTAGTCCCCATAGTAGCCAATTCTATTTTGTGAAATTCGACCTCTGTATAAAATGACCTATTGTGACCTCTGGGAACAGACTGGAAACTGTTCAACCACCAAGCAGAGACAACTTTTGAGACATTATTGAACATGGGAATACACATTATGTGCTCTGAACCTTTTTTGAGTAGGTGCCTAAAAAAAAAACACATGCCATACTATAAAAACCTGACACGCAGTGGAGAACTGCATCTAAAATTAACCTTCAGGTTCACAGCTTTCAGATGATGTATAACACTTCTGAGTTGTATGTACTGTTGACCTGCTGTCTCTGCTTAAATATAAAGATGTTTTATGGGTTAACATGGTTGAAATCCTCCATAAGAAAAGCTTTATGAGCTCCGTGGCTATCATTTCCACAGCACATGACAAGAGAAGTGCGCCACTTGATGTAGTCGAGAAGTGAGTCAACCCCAAATCCTGCTAAAATCCTGTCATCATAAAATCTGCTCAACATGTCAGTCACGGAGGTCAACATATTTTTGAGCACAGCTTTTTTTTTTTTATGAAATCCAATTTGCCAGACTAGGACAGATTAACATCACCAAAGCTACATTAAAGCAGGCGCTGCACTAATCCTGTTCATTTGTGGACTAAACTAGGCCACATTGGTATTACATGCAGAAGAACCAGCCAATCATTGTTCTTCGACTCACAATAATTGGTTGTGTATGCTTGTGGGGGCGCGCATGTCTGCTGAGTTTGGTTGCACGTCGTACCATCTGCTGAGCTGAACACGTATACTCCTGGCCATCTATTGTCATCCCTTGACATGATACATGCGAAGAAGAGCTTAGCTTCAAGATGACACCAGCAGTTTCTGCAAGCTAAATTCAGCTGGACATTATCCTAGCCTTTGCTTCGTGGTATTTATTTTTAAAACACATAAAATTCCCACAGCTCTCTGGGGCATAACTTAAGAGTGGTCACAGGGGAATAAATTCATCCGCCATCGCACAAAGACGCATTGCACAGACAAATAAAAAAAAATAAATAAATAAAAAAAGCCACCGACAACAATGCTGCGAGGCTGCAAGTGAGGAGTGAGGGTGATGTGATGAAACTCTTCTGCATTCATCAAAATCATCTCGTTTTAAATCATTGATCGGGTCCCTACTTTTCCCCCACTTTTTCGCTGTGGAAAGGGGAAGTCTAAAAATAGCGTGCGAGAGTCAGTGCCTAGAAGTCTTTCCATGTTCTTCCAGTCTGGCAGCATTAGTGAATTCAGATGAGTCTCCTGCAGCTCTCGCAGCGTCTGTGTCGCTTTCTCGTGCGCGGTAGCACACATCAGCGACGGCGTGCGCGTGCATACACAGCCGTTCGTGCACAACGTACACTATACACTTAAACATGTACCTGCTATCACACAAAAAAAAATGTTTGCCCCCGAGTTTCAGTGCTGCATCGGTTAGAGGGAAAGCTCAGCCAGCAAACCCCACCGTGTCTCACCTCGCAGCTTATAGACTACTGCCATCAGCATATCCATAACCCCCTTCATCCTTTTTCCACCATCTTCCCAGCCCAATCACATCTTACTTTGCCCCAGTTCTTCAAGCTTTGGCCAATAATACTCTGTTCTGAAGAAGCAACAAAGAAGCCCAGGGTCCTGATGGTGGTGGAGACGTGCCAAAACCTGACTGTGGCGAGGTCACAAGGCACCACCTGAAAAGACCCAGTGACCTGTTCCGTCTCTCCGTCCTCACGGTTAGGCCCCGTCTGTTCCTATCATAGGGACAAGTGATAATCAGAACAGGTCGCGTGAAGGATCGCACCTTGTTTGTGACTGCGCAAACAACGTGTGATCACAAAGAAAAAGTCGACGCGCAGGAGGAAGGACGGGTAGAGACGGGAGACAGAGGATGTGAGTGAAACATGGATGCGTGACAAAGGCAGCCGTTCTAGGATCAGTACTGCAAGAGACATATACGGCCATAATGTAGAGACGGTAAAAACATGTATCCCTCTGGCACGGAATTTGATGGGTGTCATCTTCCTGCGCTGGCCAAAAGCTAACTCATACAACGCTGAAAGTTAGATATTTTAAGTGCGAGCTTCACCATATAATGTGAAACAAACAGGCTGGGGTGAAATGCGAGGACAACTTTTGCTTCCATCTATTTTAAATAAGAAAAGAGCTGGAACTAAACCCCAGCAAGCAGCAGGCCACTTCACACTGGCTGAATGGATGAATGCGAGTGCGAGTAGGGAACTACAAATGACTCCAGACACCAACAAAAGAACAAAGTTGTAGCGCACTGAGAAAAGCATTAACTTTAGCTGGCCAACTTTGTCATCTGGATAATCGAAATGGAAAGACGTGCTCTGTTTTTCTTATCTTGCTGTGCAGTACACAGTGAAAACACGGCATCAAAAAAGGTACCATGTGTAACATTTAGGAGGATGTAGCGGCAGAAATGGAATCTGATATGCATAGTTATGTTTTTATTAGTGTATAATCACATCAAAGTGGACCGCAGGAGTCTGCTGGCTGGATTTTTCGCACATTTCACGGCCAGGAAGGAGATGATGAGGCACTGCTAGATGCCACTAAATCATAAATCCTACATATGGGTCCTTCACACACTTTCCACAAAAGTCAACCAAATTTCAAATGTATTGTCAATGTGGCATACGTTTTAAATAATCAACTAGCTTATTCCAGCTTAAATCACATTAAATTACAGAATTTTCAATGACTAACACAAGCTGTTCAGATGCAGCTGAAACTTTTTTTAAATTTTTATGGTTGCCCACCAAATATTTTAAAATGCCGTGTCATTAAGAGTGTTCACAAAAAGTTAAAGGCATCGGCACACAAACAAATAGTCCCAGAATCACTTTTACTGGCCAGATATGTGTACACATGCAAGGCAGCCCATACTAAAAGCTGAGAGTCAGACATGATCTTACAGACACTCAGAGTGGGAGGGGATTTCTCGAAGTTCACTCACACTGTGGCTACTACATAGGAGGGAAGTTGAGAGACTTCCTCAATTCGATTCAGAGGAAATCGAAAAGACAACAAAGATGCGGGTGATATCTGACTCTGTGTAAAAGAGCCAATTTAGCAAAGTCATATGGGCGAGACAAAAGAGAAAGGCAGAAGGGTTGCGAGATAAACAAAGTGTGAGACCCTGGGGTCCTCTCAGGAGTGTGAGTGGAGGAGTGTGGCCTCTCTAATGACCAATCAACACCCTCCTTGCTGCCATGGCATCTGTTAGTACTGCAATGGCCTCCCGTCTGAGTGTGAGCCCGCCGCGAACTCAACACGCAGCCGGAATCCAATCAGACGGCAGAACCGGCAGAGCTTGGGTCAAGGAGCAAATCTGACATTTTGCAGAATGTCAACGTTCAACCTTTTCTAAAAGTTCTACCACAGGAGGAACTCGAACGAATACGGAGGGTAGAAATGGGAAGGGGTAAAAAGCCAAAGGGAAAAAAAAAAAATGGAACATCACAGCGCTCCTTGAGGGAGGCAACAGCAGAGAAGGAAGCAGATTGATAACTAACTAGCGAACAGTAGGCGACACTGTTAGACCTCCAGGTCTCAGCGAGAATGTTCCTAGGATACAGAACAAAAGTAACTTTTCATACTTGGACAAAGTGAAGATATAAGGCCACATGAATCAAAGAGAAAATGTGTCTACTCTATACTTTTGTTTTGTGGTTTTACATATGAAGATGTGTCACTTTTACAGAGTATAAAACTTTAAATATTTTTCATATTCTATTTTGCTATATGTTTGGTATATTCTTTTGCCTAAAATGTAATAGTTTTGTATTTTACTTCTTCAGCTTATTTTTTATTCTTTACCCTGTGTTACCCTGCACATGACAAACAAACCTGAAACTTGACACGGGGTCAAATACATATCCATCTGTACTTATATTTTAACAGTTAACCCTCCACTTGCATATTCTAACACTAGTGAGAAGCTACTGTGAGATACTGAAGCAGTAAACCTGCAGTCACTTATCGCAGACCAAAAAAAAGACACATGCTTCGTGGTGTAAACATGAGTGCACAAGCATGATGGGGGCAAGATAACAACAAGTGCTTTCATCGCTCTGCTAAGGCTGGAGGCTGTCATATGTTGTGCCGATTGTAAAGAATGTCAGTCCATTGTAAGGCGCGGAAGAAAACAGTCTCATTCAGACAATTTAGAGACCAATTAACCTGACCTGCCGTCTGTCTGAACCCGGGGAGGTATGCAGAAAGAGCACGTAAAGCAGACCGCGCAGAGAAGAAGCAGGGCTCAGCCTCCATCCAGCCAACTATAATCCTGTGATGCATCAGCGCTAACCAAGCTGCCCTGATTTGAGTTTTTGTTGTTTTTTTTAATTTAAAACAGTAAATCGTTCCCCCTAATTGCAGCATGAATGTTGCTATAAAATTGATATGCCGATCTATTAAGTTTATTGCTTTGTTACTGGGAACAATCTGGCTGGAGGGAGCAGGCGAGGACAGGTAGCATCTGTCCCCACCTACTGCCTTGGCAGCGTTAGCGTCATCTGCTAGCTTTGGCAGCATCTTGGAAGCACATCAATATGGCTTTATGTAGCCAGGGCCGCTAGTAGCTAGCATGCCAGTCACGCTCTGAGGCAACACTCACTCGCAGCCTGAGCATCCACAGAGCACTGAGCCAACAGAGCTAAGCGGAACTGAGTTCGGGCTGAACAGGGAGGCCAGGTCTCCGTGGACCTGCATGAGGAAAAAGGGCCAGCGCCTGTCATCTACACATCCATAGTTAGAATGTATGGGGCCATGTCCAGATATGAACACTGCCACCATTGTAACTGTGAGTTTATTTGAATCTTTTTTTTCTCCCCGGCAACACTTCTGTTGTGGAATGCTGATGCTCTCATCAGATCTCAATTACTACTGTATTATAATCAAATCTGTAAGGTGGTGGACTTCTCTGTTCTTACCGGCGCCGCTGATGTTATGATTGTTATTACAAGTGTTTGCCAAAAGAAAAGGGGAAAAAAAAAAAATCTACCCATGGGAGTAATATTTGGGACTCCTCCAACTGGAACAAGCTCAGAACACTGGCAGAGATTATTATTCTAAATAATGTGCTTTTAGCTACACACAAACAGCATAGTATTCTCCTAAAACTAAAGCTTGATCTGGATGCATGCGAATCAGACTTGATGTTAGGGCGAAGGGGTCACACATCAATAGCAGTAAAGTCTGTGTCATTCAGAGTAGTTGAATGGCCCTGTTGGCTGAACATCACAGGTCTTCAGGAATCTTATGAAACCTGGCTAAGAGCAGCGTAGGCAAACAGTCAAATCGATGCAGCATGAGCACTTCACAACAAAGTTCAAAGCATAGAGAGATAGTTTAGTGGAACTGATTTTAGATTGTCAGGTTTTTTATTACTGGAGCTGCTAAATGTGCAGATTTGGCAACTGCTTCTGTAATACAAGCATTTGGTAACTTCCATTTTACTGCATATCAGCATTGTCAGGGATGGGTTGCATGCTGTTTACTGTAACTCGACTTGCAAAACTGAAGTATTTAAAAAAAGGTCCAGTGTGTAGGATTTCACGCAGATTGTCACCAATTGAATATTGCTCACTTCACGCTCCCTTCTAAGCGCGATAGAACTGAGACAACTAACGGTGGCCATGACATTTGCAAAAAACACGAAAGGTTTGTCTGTGCTGGGCTACTGCAGAGAAATAGAGGCTCACTGTGATGGCCTCGTGGATGTTTAAAGAGATCTCCACTCTTTCTTATCACAGCTGCTCAGTGGTGCATTAAGCCAAAAAAAAAGAAAAGAAATTACCCCAAACATCGCCATTGTGTGGCAGAGCTACTGCTAACTTGAACAGGGCTAAAATTATTTAATTATACGGCTCCTCTGGACTTTCCAAATGTTACTGGACTGAACAGATTGTAGATGGTGAAAGGTGGATAATGAAATGATATACCTGTTCTTGTTTTTGGATGACTACGCTAAATACTTCGATATATATTCCAAGAATGTCATATTCTGCCAACAGGTCCCCCTAAATCTTACAAATCAGACCTTTACAAAGTTGATTCAGTAAAGGTTGGAGGCAGCTACAGTGAAGTGGTTAGAAAAAAATGCCACACCTTTTAGGCCACAGACAGGGAAAGGGAAACCGGCAACCGGTGGAAGCTGGGTACATGAAATAAACAAAGTGAGTTTAGTCCATGACTCCACCTGGATGGTCTCAGGCTTCAGAGACATGCTTGGCCGATCTGAGTGTCTGATTGGCGGGCCGGAGCGTGACGTGGGGCTCCGTTCTCCCAAAAGTTGAAACTGGCCCAACTTCTCTCTGGCGACACTGGCAACATTTTTTGCGACAACGCCTGCGTTGTGGGCTGCCGGTGCGGAAACACGCGACCCCCACTGAAATGAATTGAAAAACGCTGCCGCCGTCCGGTTTGCCTGTCACTGTCTGAACGCCCACTTACCGTGCTTTTCCTGTGGTCACCCTGTGTCACCACCACAGGTTCAGATAATGGTTCTTAATGGTGCACATAGTGCACAGCTGCCCCAGATATATGGAAAGTCTGCATAAGCCCCAGTCACTGAAAGCACCCCCACATATGAAGGCTAATTTTGGCCTTTGTCAGCTGAAATATTCACGTTAATTAATTATTTATTGCTTAATTATTATCATTTGAAGTTATGACTTGGGAGTAGACAGAGAAATATTACGTTGGGCACCAAGTTGTGCAGAAATACTAAGTTGTTTCCACCCCAAAATGATCAACCTTTATAATGAGTGAGCCATCTATTCTGCGACCATGGGTTTTGAAAGGTCACCGTGAACAACTTCAGAAAAAAACAGGCTTACTGCAGGCCTGTCTGCAAACATGTGGGTGTTGTCTGCACACATAGTGCTGACTGCCGAAGGTGTGAAACCAAGCTAACACAGGAAGCTGAGGGATCGGTGCACTGACCATCTTTAAAGAGCTTAGCTATTTCTGTAACTGTTGTGCAGGTTTCTACAAGTTAAAGTTAGACGTATGGCCACTCTTAAGAAAGGAAACTACCCTCTACACTACAGTGATATCATGCCATGCTGTCGCAAGCAGATCTAGTTTCAAACCTGCGGGACCAGGATGTGGTGGCATCAGCAAAACCATGTGCACACACAAACACACACACACACACACACACACACACTGAGCTTTTCTATCATTCAAAGAGGACACCCTGTCAGTCACTTTAAAGCATGACAGGACTGCTAGAAGAGGGAGTACACAACAACTGAAATGCAGCCAAAACTCTAAAATCTAAAATTAAACATGTATTCCCTAAACGCTGAGGAGGAGATATGAGAAATATGAGCAAACTGAAACCTTCCACCACTTCTCCAAATGCTCAAATGTTCTGCGCCATGTTGCTATGACAATTTAATTATAGTCTATCATGGTTGCATTATTGTTTGTTTGCCTCTGCGAGATAGTGGGAAGATAATGTGTGAATGTGAAGTGGTGCTTTTTGGCCAAGTCTCTCATTTGGCTGCAGGAGAAACAGCTCTAGTTTGCAGTGACTGACTGTGGGGGTTTCATTGCTGACCAAGCCTGTTCTGACTCATAGCATTAACCATTTCTGACTCATAATAAAAGTAAGGGCCACAGAATTGAGACAAATGCATACATCATCATAAGACATTCGGTTTAATTTCATACAGACGGCAGCGAAACCAACGTTAAAAGAAAGGGAAATTGATTCGATTCAGAGAAAAGTGATTCCTCCTCATATGGTTATCTGAAACCACCCCTCAAAAAAACAGTCCTCCACTAATGTAAGCCCCTGCTGGCAGATAGTATACATCGAGCTCATAACGCTGGTCTCACTGTCTCAGACATTCTTATATCCAATCAGGACTTGGCACGGGGCAGCGAAAGCACCTCAGTCAAATGAGTGAGCAGAATGTGTATGTTGCACTTGCCCTGAAGGGTGTGCAAACATTGCTCTGTAGCTGTGCTCCAGGGAGCAGGAGTCCGGATATGAGTCTGACCCTGGATCATACGTGGGGGAAGCCAGTTATTACAGCGCAAGCTGGTGGTTTATGAGTTTGGTTTCAAATCCAATATCAGAATTACATCCAAGGACAACTTTGAGTCTACTCTGGTCAGCTCAGCAGCTGCACAAGTGAAGCGTCCACATAACACCTCTTTAACGTCAAAACGGAGTGGGCAAAATAAGACAGCCGGTGTAATGTGCAGTGAAAGTGTTTTTACATGATATTTGACTTATGGGCGCCACTGAATACTGATGTGAAATATAGGTTACTGTATTTCCCATATTCATAAAAGGTAGAACATGGTGTTGTTCTTCATTGGCCACAGTCATTTCCTGGCCTAGCCTGAACACTTTTTGTCCTGGCCACCACTGCTGGAATGTTTGACCACTGCAAACAGCCGAACAGTTAATGCAGATTGCTGACCCAAGCGTGATCTTTCTAAAACAATCTTTGTGGGGTCACGGTTACAAGAGAAATGCCCGCACTAGTTAACTTACGGTCGGGCTTAATAACAGAATAGCTCAGACTGGAAACAAAGGCTCAAAGCAGCTAACATCTCTGACAATTTTAAAGGTGAACTCGGTGCTGACCCTCTCTAGCTGTTGGGTGTACACTCTGAAGCACACATAATAACACCGCAGACATAATGATTGCTCTCACTGAACTCAGTCATGCACTGTAGTTCTGTGACGCTTGATGTCTGACTTAAAATACTACGCGAGTGCATTTGGTAAACACTGCTGCCGAGCCTTACAATTACGGTAATTACACGACAAACAATCATTTTTACAAAACACACGGCGCACAAAAACCTTTACAACGGGCAAGCACGCATCTTTATCAAGATGGATGTTACGGCTGTTTTAATCGTCAATCGTGTCATTTTTTAAAATAACATTTTTTTGTCCATCAAAACTTCCCGGCACACAAGGTGACATTTTCAAGTTTCATGTGTTTCATAACCAACAGCCGAAACCCGACATATGACATTTACAGAGATATGAAACTATGAGAGAAACATATGAGATGTTGTAGACCGAGAATGCTTCTGCATTCGTCGTGAAAAAAATTATGTAAATTAATCCTGGCGACTAAAAATTGCTCACAATTCATTGTATGCCAACCAGCTATCATCAAATCATTTCAGCACCCTTAGATATGACTATTACGTTATGTCTTTATGACTATGCTCTATTTATGGCTGCAACTAATGATTTTCATCATTAATTGATCTACCAGTTCCTTAATTAATTCATAAAGCAATTGATCTTTTGGTCCATAAGATGTCAGAAAACAGTGAAAAATGCCCATCACACGTCACCCTCGATGTCTTTAAATATTGTGTTTTGTCTAAAGTCAAAGATATTTTATTTACAATAATGGAATTGGTTCATTTAGGCCATACCTGTCTTAAAAGATGACTAATGATTGATCCATCAACATAAAGGTTAAAAAAAAGTCTGTTTTACTTGCCTGCACCAAGCAGATCACAGACAGACATTATTAGCACATCATTACTGTAAATAATCTCATCACCTACCCTCATTTTCAGATGTTGGACATGCCACCTGTAGAACCAGATCAAATGTTCTTTCTGGATTCTCCCTGAAAGACACAAAACACTGTTTATTCAGGGGGGAAACGAGGGGCAGCTGTTATTACTATTAGACAAGCATGGGCAACAAGTGTGCAAGCCCACATCAGCACACAGAACAACTGTGCTGAATGCCATGACATGTACCTTAGTGTAACATTTGAAATCACACAGTGGACACGTCCTACTTTGCACGAGTCACACTGTCAATAGCGAACGGTGTCACTGTCAGCAGAGGTTAGCTAAAGCTGATACGATTTGGTCAAGACGTTGTCTCATTTTTTTTGACAACATATCTGGATAAACTTGGGTTTCTAGACCCGGTACGTCGGTTTCGTGGTCCACATGTAGCTTATTTAATGCTGTCTGCTTGGCTAGCGGAGCTGCTAATTGGTGGTCAGCTAGTAGACGGAGCAGCCAGACTGACCCAAATGCTGTCGAGCCAGCTGGCCTGGCTGTTAAATCCACTGCTGGAGATGGCTCAAATTACGCCAAACATTCCTCCGTATTTCAACTCTCAGTTAACGCTGCGTGCCTGAACGGCACATTAGCCGTTAGCTCGACGGTTGTATGTGTATGAAGAAGCGACAGACGTGTCGGGAGGGAGGAGGAGGGGGGGGGGCGGTAAACATAAAACTAAAGAGGTCTTACTTTATTCTGCTGTCCATGGTTTAGCTACAACATCGCGACAACTCCGTGCTGTCGGCGGCTCTGCTCTGCTCTGCGGGCTGTCCGGGTATATTTCCACCTCGTCCTTCCTCAGTCTCAACCGTCACTTCTTCCCTCTTATCTGACACCGGTGGTCGAAAGCGGCCGCGGCCACATGCTTGACGGTGAGATAGCGTGGTAGTCTGTGCCCTCCTTCGGCCGATATTGTAGCCCGAAATGTCCCCACTTCAGCACCACGGCGTTTATTTCCCACAACAAACACCACTCCAGGAAGTGCTGTCAAAGATTTGGTGACGTCAGCGCGTCAGATGAGCACCTTGCTGCTGCCTCTGCCTGCCAGCATCTCTTCCTCCACTTCAGATGAGTAACGAGCGTGATGCGCACAGCAGACCTGAGCCTCGGTGTGATTCATGCTTCTGATGAAAAACCCGTTTCCCTATGAGACTGCATGATTACTTTAATAATTGTGGTAGCGTTAGCCTTCAGCAGTGCCTCCCAAAGTGGGGTCCTGGGAACCATCAGGGGTCCTTGTAAGGGCTTCCAAAATAAGATGTTTAAACCAGTATTAATAGATTTCCTTTGTCTGCTTGTGGGTTGAACACATCATAACACCGCATGCCATCATTGTATAAAGTTGTTATGGTGACTGGGACAGTAAACAGTTGGCTGTTTACACACTCAGCAACATTAACGTGACACAGTTTAAAATCAACGTTCTCTCTCTTCTCAGCCTTATGTTGTCACAAACTCACAGGGGAAATATCTGCCTCTTTAGCTGCTCAATGCTCCACAATGTTCACCAGCTGGTTGCTTACTTTGTCTGTCTTCTGTTTGTTGTTGGGCAGGTAGTGTTATCTGGAAACAAAGCTGATGACAGAGGTGAGAGGGAACCAAAACACTAGTTTTAAGTCCATGAGTTGACAGTGAACTGAAAGCTAATCTGTAGACTCGAAACTCCCTCTGAGCTGTGTGATAATTCTCACCTTTCACATGAAAGATGTGATCCATTGCTTGTATGCAACATTTGATTGGAGTGTTCACAGGTATTTTCTTCCACAGGAATGTGTACGGTGAATGAACATATGTGCCAACGTTGTATGAAAATCAGTACAACAATATATAAGCCATTGCCTGAACCCCTGGGCGTCTGCGAGCCCGGGTTGTTGAGGGATGTACGCCACTGAGGTGCCGTATAAATTAAGGCGTGTCCTGTATAATCATGATAAAAATAAAATATACTGTAAGACCTCAATCATTTTGTAATTGCATCATGTTGTGTAATGTTGGTAGCGTACTAAACTTAAATAAAGACACGCCACATTACCACAGACAAGCTGGTGGTCTCATTCCAGCACAGGACTCCTCTAGGTCTCCCAGCTAGTGAAGCTGCCATGTGTTCACCTGGAAGTGACAGGGCACGTGCACAATGCACAGAGGGCCGTATTTAGTAGGCCCCATTTTTGGCTGTAACATGTTAAGCCGGCCATGACCACAGCTTACCATGGATCACTTAAAAAGCAAGCATAGAGCTTGTGTGGACGGGCTTTTCACCAGATAGTTGGTTAAAATCACTTCATCAGGGGATTGGCATATTGATAGAAATGTTCTCATACAGTATTTCTTAACCAGCAACAAGTTGCATTTGAGCAAGGCTTTTCATCTTCATGAGTAGAAGGTTGTTGGCTTGATCTGTGTGGGGAAAGTAAAAGAGACATGCATACCGCTGACTGTTTATCACCACTGAAGTGCCTTTGAATAAGGCCCTAAATACTTCAGTACAGTTCAGACTGTGGTGGACAGTAAAAAACTGGCATACCTGACTTTATCCTGCATAATTATAGTGTGTCATGTGTAAATGCTACTTACAGTAATCATGTTAGACAACGGTAGTCCATGCATGAAATAAATGCTGAAACTGCAATACATAATTCAGTTACATAAGCTTTTAAATTATGAAATATTGTCTGCGTCATCCACAGAGACCGCTGTATAGAATGACCCGACTGTATGTGGCTGCTAGAATCTGCTTCAGGACTTGACATTGAACACGTTGTTCATGAATCGGCTGAGTCACTGGCCTTTTAAAGTGGAAATCCACCCTAAAATAAAGTGATTTCTATAATTTTGTACTTCAGGGATTTAATTTGGGAGTTCCAATGAGACAACTCCTTGTTTCATGGGTACATGAGTCATAGCTGTAAGCCTTCAATATCTCAACAATGAGCCCACGGAGTCAGTAACAACAGCTCCATAAAGTGACACTTTATGATATAATCAATTAGTATCACGATGCTCTTTATTATGTATTTGTATGTACTTAAATAGATGTTGACTTCACAGGCCAAGATCACTAATATTCATTGCAATGTTAATTCCATTTTAGGGTGGACTTTCCTTTTATTGTTTGCATGTTTAAGCAATATTTGTCCCATGGTAAATTGAAACCAATGGCTTAGATGTACTTCACGCTCCTCTCCAGAGAGTCTGTCTGGATCAGAGCCAGATTTCTTCAGGCTGACTGGAAGGTAATTAAGTGGCAGCAGACTGGGGCATGCTGTTTCAGGCATCCGTATGAAACAATAATGGCAGGGCTGCTGCCTTAACATAAAAAAGAAAAAAAAGAAAAGCAATATGACACACAGATACACAAAGAGACACATACACAAAGCCCTTATGAGTCTTGGGCACTGGGAACAAGTGAGCTTCCACATTTCAGACAACTGTAAACAGTCCCAGATTATATTAATTTAAGAGAAACTACACTGAAAAAAGAACAATACAGAATCCTATTGTCCTTCTGAGGGCCTGACAATACATTTGAGAATGGCTTCAAACATTTGACTTGGCTGTGGTGCACATGATTTATCTTGCTGAATTGAAATGTCACTGGAAGTGTACCACAAGGTAGTAGAGTTAATACAAAACCTCGCATTGCTTCCATTGATCTTTTGCATTGTAAATCAATGCTACATCTGCATTATCTCACATTTTCGGGTTGTTCTTTGCAAGCATATCTTTTTTTTTACCAGTGGTGTGTAATTTGTCTGTGGGTAAGATTGACCGCACAATGTCAGTCAAAAGACACTTGTCAGGTTTCATTATCCAGAATTCTGTAGTAGACACATCATCAGAGGTGGCTTACAGCGGTGGATAACCTTGAACGGACTCATTAATGTCCACTCATCAACCTTTTATTACTTTGTCCAAGTCGCTACATTCCATTAATATTAATGGAATGGTCTTTGTTTGCACTGCACTGTCACTGTGGCAAAGGAGAGCAAAGCCAGGCCTTTATAGGGACATTGACAATTATACAAATGTTAAAATGGCATTTATGTCATATTACATATGTATTGTTATCAAATCAAATTATTTATCTGAGTCATGAGACTCTTTTATCATGAGAAAAAAGCAAACAGTACAGAAAATACATAAAGTAAAACAATAAAGACAATTCATATATGCAACAATACCAGTAAAGATCTATACACCCTGGACTTATACATATTATTATTGGTATATCACAGAACAAATGAACAAATAAAACAAACTCTGTGTGCATGACAAAATAACTGTACTACTGGGGGTAAGTGAGGTGATGTTTTTTCGAGCCAAGTCAAAAAAGTCAAGTCAGATTTGATTTAAATAGCCTGAAATCACAAAACACGATTTGCCTCAGGGGGCTTTACAATCTGTACAGCATTCAACAGCCTCTGTTCTTAGAGCTTTGATTCAGGTAAGGAAAAACTCTGCAAAGACCTTGTTAACACAGAAAAAATGAAGAAACCTCTCCCAGGACGGGCAGACATGCAGTTGCCTTGATATCATGTGCACAGAACAAACCAACAAAATATTCTTATACAAATATGGTGACAAGATTTCTGATACACGAAGATTATAAATAGATATTTTTCCTCAACACCTCACAATGTATTGACCATTTCAATAGTATCAAAATCTCCTTTTCATGTGAAATAATGCACCTATGAATGCTTATAAGTTTCATATTCTGTCTCCATTTTTGGCTATTTGATTTTTGCAGATTAACAACCAGAGGTCACAATTTATTTCATTCCATAATAATGTAATACATGAATCTATTATCATATGTGTCTCTCCTAAGTATTCTTCAGTGAAGTGCAGATATTTTCCTTTCAGCAGGGACTCCATGTTAGCTGACAGCAGGGGCGCTGTGTGCGCCAGCGGATCAGTGTGACGAAGTGGTCACATGTCACCTGTGTGACGAGGCAAAGGAGGAAGTAGCAGCACATAGCTGTGCGGGAAAAAGTCAGAGGACGAGGTCAAAAAGTAAACACAGACAACAAGTAGTCCCTGTATTTAATTAAGAGATGGTTTTCTCGGAAGCGTTTGCAAGGCAACTTTTCACCGTTTCCAAAGCAGACACATAGAAGTCTTACAGCAGCATGTTTCACCCAAAGTACCCGCGCAAAGCATTTGTCAGCAGATTGATTCGTCTCCACGTTCAGTTTAATAGACGACTTGCAACAGTGTCAATACCCAGGCTCTCAGAAGAAAGCTCGAAGCGACCGACAAGCGGAGGCAGCTCCCAGATCAATGCAGACAGGAGGGAAGCAGACTTTAATGACGTGGTGACAAGCAGCATGGGGAGTGAAAACGAGCAGGCTGCAGCAAAGTTCACAGAGGAGGAGATGGCCATCCACGCAGTCCACAGAGAGGCGTGCGAGGTAAGATGAATCACTTGAAATCCGATCATGTCGTGTTCAATCTGATTATTCCAATTGCGCATGATTAATCACGACCAGGCGGCCACACATGTTGTTAGGCTGGTCAGCAACTTGCTCTCTGAATTTCATGATTGACCGTATTCAGAGCCTCTCTTTTAAAGTAGCAATACCACAATATACAAGTTTATCATTCAAAACATGACTTCAGGAACGGTGCAGCATTATATTATTATTATTCTATATGGAAAGTGAATTACAATGCTGCATACAGGCTGACTGACAAGAAAGCATCATTTAGATATTGTTGCGTGTTCATGTTTATGTTGAGCTTGTAATGTTCAGCTGATACTACTCACTGTTTTCTGTGGGCCTTTTCCCACAGCAGCCATTGTGACATAAAATAGTAGTCAAACACAGGTGTTACCAATGATACTAATGAAGGCTCTGTTCCATTCAGGTCAGACAGAGTCAGGGTGCTGCTGGAAAGTCTCTGCTGCCATAAATGGAACAGGGCCTTAATTAGTTTGATTGGAAACACCTGCGTTGACCCTCCATTGATCATCTTTTACAAGTTGATCATGTCTTTGTACATAAAATTGAATGAACATGAATTTACAAGTCTGTCAAATCATTGCGGAATAGAGGAACTACTGTACAAAATATCCCCAAACTTTAGTACATGACCTGAGTGAATGTTTTAGTTTTAAACTATTAATATAAGGATATAATGGAATAGTAGCACTACAGTGAAAGTGTGATACAAATACAAAGCAATAATATATATATATATATATATATATATATATATATATATATATATTATACATCATTATAATCTGCATTTTACTATGCAGGATTTTTGACTATCTTGAGGTAATTCAGTGTTTGTTTTTTTAAGACCACCACGTTTACGTTTTACATGTACATCACACAGTCTGTGTTAATTTTGACAATAGGTCAAATATCATCAGCACAAATAATCCTGGACCAATTAGACCAGAGCTGATGTAAGCTGATAGCAGGTGTGGTGTGATGTGACAGCTGTGGTGCATCTCCAGAGCCCACCTTTCCCCAGGGCAGGGTTCCCCCGTGGGTCCTAAGCGGGGGGAAATATAACTGTAATTTTTTTTTAATTAACTAAAGTCAGTATCAAATAGACTGTGGGTGGATTGGGCATATGTGATGGGAAGAAATGTAAGTTTTCTTCTAAATTTAAGCATACCTACCCAGTGCCTTATATACCGTACATGTCATATAAGTAATGATGACCATTGTTTTTGTCAGATTCATCACATCCAACAAATCTCGCTTGCTCTTCCATCAAACAGATCCAGGGAGCTCTGTGCTGATGACAGTGCTGAATAGGTGTCATTTGCCTGCCTTTAGGCGGATCTGTTGTAAATATTGTGCTTCAGAGTGTGGATGAAATCGAGGCAAGTTGGCCGCGACCTGAGGAGAGTGGTAGGGCTTGGGTGGGAAAAGCACAATACAGAGGGGGCCCAGCTATGCCAGCTTCACTATGTGCCCCTGCAATGGCATGTGAAATGACAGGCCGTGTCACCAAAAAGCCTGGGGCCTTTTTCGCTTTGTGGCCTGTCAAAGCTCACCAACTAGTGGGCTTTCAGTTTGAAACAGACTGAGAGATGACATTTTCTAACTTCCTAAGGGATGGCAGAGGAGTTCAGTGTTTTTCACATGCAGAAGGTGTTTGGTCTCTGCAAGATAAACGATCAGTCAAAACAAAATAATGATTGTGTCTAAAATATGTTTTTGTTCTTTCTTGCTTCAAAATATGCAATGTGCAGGGAATATAAAACTTATTACGAAGCTACCAGTTGATTAATCATTGCAGATCCTCACCTACTGAATTGCACACAAAAGGACAGTACTAATTAATTAGTAACATCATAAGAGTTAGACTGTCTTACATCTGTTTCTATGCATAGAGGTCATCCATTCCCTCTTCTCCTCGACCCAAAGCAATCTGTCTCTATGTATATGTTCATATTCAGTAATATGCTCACACGTGCCTTTGTGTTTAGGTGTGTATACTGTATATGGTTATGCATGCGGGGGTCACACACTGGCGTACATGTTTGTATGTCATGCTAATTTAATAATAATATCGTCGTTATGTTCAGGCAAAGAAGCAGATGTATGTCGACCCTTCCAGTGGGTACAAGGTGTTCACAGAGTATGCCCACCTCCAGAGAGGGAAATGCTGTGGCAGCGCGTGCAGACATGTGAGCTCTTTGTTTTCTGTTATACCAGGTTGCGTGCTTCTCCTCTTCACTCCGTTTTGTCTGAGTGTATGCGTTTTCTCTCCATCTGGTCTTGGCTGCCTATGTTTTGTCCCGCTCCCATCCTCATAAGTTTCTTTCTATTCTGGATCCTTTACCGCCAATGATAATTTCCCTTAGATATAATATCTAACCTTTTAACATTTAAGTGTCTAAAAATGTACCACCTGTGTTATATGTTTAATTGAGTTGTGTACTTAAGTTACCCCAAACGCTTCCAACAAAGCCAGAGAATTCTGTCATTTTAGTCATGTAATCTCTAGTTGCTATAGCTTTAAGGTAATCACAGGATATGTCTGTGTCACTGAACATAATATCAATGAAACTTAGCAATAGTGGTTTAACAATGGACACTGGTCCCTGAGCCCATGATTAAAAATAAGTTTTTGCTCTTTTAGTGGTGTTTCTTGGCCAGGACGTTGCATAAAAACCAGCTTGTGTGCGTGGCTGTTAAGGGCATCTGAACATCAGCTGTCCATGGTGCTGAAAAGGATGGTGAATAATTTAATTAACAGGGCTAATTCCACCGGATACTTTCCATTTCACGAATGCTTTTAAAACCTTTCACTCAGGACGAATATGTATCTTAACATTCAGTCAACACTCCGAGCTCCCAGTTTGCTGCGTTTTACAGCATGTGCTAAATGTTACGCGGGTGGAAGTGAGTGCAAGAAAGTAAACTCACTTTGATTGATTTACCTGCTGCCGAAGGCAGATGTTGCCCATAAGCACGAATTACAAAAAAAAGCTTCAGAACCGAAGTGATGATTCTTAGGGGTCCTGAATGAGAGCAATATCACCTATTCATGCAGGTGTTGTCAGTCTGTTGTCAAATTAACCCCTCTGTGTTACAACACTCACTTTGTCAGAAATGCTCAAGCAAAGCAGCAACTAGAGCAAACTAACTGCGGTGGTATTCTATAAATAGGCAAAAATCCAGCTTTTTATTGAAAGCGCACACTAACAAATGAGAGTTGAATCAGAGTGTAGGATCAGCTCAGAAATTAAGTCTGTCTTATACCATTGCTTCCTTGGTGAGAAGGAGAAAACATCTTTTTCCTCCAGTGGATATCGGAAGCTATGAAAGTTAAAAGAAATATTAATTTCTTTAGTTATTTTGGGTTAGATTGAGGCTATTTTTATTAAGCGTTACTTATATTGAGTCACATTTATTTACAGACAGAATTACTGGTTCTGGTTTAAAGCTTATTGGCTTAAAGATCAATGAAACACATAGTTCACAGTTAATCCTGCAGGTGCTAGGGTTAGTTGACAGGAAGCAGTCTTTAGTTTTCATAAACGCTCTGTGACTGGAGGTGGATGGAGATGCAGGATGGGTTTCATGATCACATGATCATCCTCAAGATACTTCACTTCACTTCTGTTGTGTCCCAGTGACACTTGTTCTAGTCTTTCTAGTCCACGTCTGTCCTATACCGTCCAGCATTACCGTCTGTCCTGCCGTGCTCATTCACGTCCCATTCTGTCTTCCCCTCTCCTGTCCCATTTGATTGGGCCTCATCCTGTTCTCCTTTGTTTTAAGCCCCGCTCCTCCTGCGCGCTTCGCTCTCTACACATGTCTGCATCTTGTTCTCTGTGTGACTGAAGTCCTCCTCCACATGCAGCCATTTAGCACCATTTAATTATTTCATTTTCTCCTCTAGTGTCCATATGGCCAAGTCAACGTGAAGGACCCCGCAATGAAGAAACGGTTTAATTCTCTGTTCTATGTATAGGCTAACATGACAAAGGTAAAATGCCTGTGAAGAATGGAACCCACCACACATTGCTCATCTTCTGCCTGTCGTTGTTTGGACCACTTGAGAGTCATTTTTTAGCAGTGTACTAAATGATGAAATATGGGTAATGTCTGTGCAATCCCTACCTCCTATGAATCACAACTATTCTCTGGATTCTTTTCATTCTCATACGACAAGGCAAGTAGGAGAAAAGGATTTGTTCACTAGGACCTCATGTGAAATAGTCTTTTATCACATTTTGGTTTTGCTGTGTTTTTTTTCTCGAATGTCCAATGAAATGCCTTGAGCTCCATTTTTGGTTTTCTCGAAGAGTATTTAATATTTGCGATATTCCGCTCCTCTGATGCATTTACAAGGGTTGCGGGAGTATGGAGATGAAAACTGAAAGAGCATTTTAGATCTTCGCCCTCCAGATAAAGGGCATATAAGCGAAAGTAACCGTAGATAGTCAGAGAGTCTTTTGCTCTTTTGCTTTGCATCTCTTGTTATTTTTCTCTCTCTCCCAAATGTACCACTGCATGAATCTTAGCATCATTTACACTCCACAAGTGCTCGACTGAACTGTCTACCTTTGACTGAAACACTATGTTGTTAAAAATAGGCAGGGGCCAAGGGTCAGCCCTTACACTTGGCTGCTCTGCTTTTACACCACTTGATGGAATCAGGCTGTTAACAAACATGCCATGGACATCAACAGCAGCCCTCCCCAAAGGACACGCAGCTCAGCCTCCTGGCAACACTTGGCTACAGCGCAGCTCCCTGCGGCTGCTCTCCTGAGCTGCAGCCTAATGAACTCGTGGGCCCTCTTATCCCAGCACTGCAATAGATCAGCTCAGACTTGGACGCACACATGCATAGGCAGGCTTACTCCATCAGAACACCCTGTGGCTCCTAATAGGCCAATATAGAATAAAGGTTGCACTAAACAGCGCACTTTGTAGCCCACAGTAATAGTACAAGGTAAGGTCAAGCGCTCATGCAGCACTACCTGTGCGCGCAAGAGATGTCGAGGAAAGATGTGCCACTCGATTTGTGATTTGTGAGTGCATGTGGGTAGGCAGCGCGATGCCTTCAGGCGCTGGCTCAGAACCTGCCACACACACTCGCCTGTCTCCGCCTGATTGGGCAAACAGCGTCGGGATGAGAGGATGTGTCTGCCGCGGAATTCTGTTGCAGCCGCCTACTGGCGCGGCCACAATTTTCCTCGGCAGGTGGGTCCCAAAGGCAAGTGCTTAGTGATCGGAGCAAAGCCCTGTGAGCGGCTACAAGGAGATTCATGATCCCAACAGTGCTGGGGAGGACAGGTTCTCGGGGACGCGTCGTCAGGCGGGATGAGAGGCGAATTTATTTGGTGTTATTCTAAACCGAGGCAGCGGAGCGTGCGGCAGCAACATTTCTACAGCGGGACGGTGAAGGTGTCACACTCATCAAGTACCTGGGCCCGCTTGCCTGCCGCGGCTCTGCGGGTTTTTGCCTAGGGACTTGTCTGTCACATTAAAGTAGATGCATTGCCATTCAGGGCCTCGGCGGTCCCGCAGCCTGACCATGAAATAGGCCAACTTTCATGTCTGCCTCATCCCTCCACGTCTTCCCAATCCAGTGATGGCACAGTTTGAAATGTTTTTTTTTTTTTTTTTCCCTCCTCCTTCTTCTTCTTCTTATCATGTTCTAGCCTAGCAGTTGGTGACTGAGACACAAACAGCACAGCAATCTCTTGGACACATTTGTGGAGAAATTTACTTGAAAATCGACCCAACCTCCATCATCATCATCATCATCATCACTACCATCAGCAGCAGCATATTAAATCTTTAATTGCACCATTCAGTATGCCACACACTTTCACAATGAAAGCATTTAACTGGAGATCTGATCATCCCTTTTCATCCCCTCTCTCAAATTGTCTCTGATACCTAGTCTTTAATTCATTCAAAGCTAATTTTATTGTATTGGACAGGTTTATAACATTAATGCCATTACTCAGGAAATGCTGTAATAAAATGTATTCATGAATGAATTCATTTTGTTGAATTTAGCTGTATTATGCAATACCAGAAGAATGATGAAAAATGAAGAAATTTTTAAAAAAGTTTTATTTCTCAAAATAAGCAAATATATACACACACACACACGCGCGCGCACATACATACAGAGTTGTATACCCTCAGTGCAGATGTGCTCCCAAGTTACAGCAGCCGAGCAGACATGTGAGGTGTTTATTTCAGGCGTTTGGACTGAACATCTCTGACCTTCAGCCGGAGCATATGCTGCGCCGGAGCAGAGTGGCAGCTATACACCGTGTGCCTTTCTACAGGACGATGGCACTAGCCGCAGAGAAAGAGAGAGCTGTCCAGTTTGGAGCTGTGACCGGACAGGCTCCAGTCACAACCAGTTGACAGGCCAAGGAGCCCCCTCCCTCCTCCTCCTCCTCCCTCCTCCCTCCTCCCTCAACACCCCACCCTCCCCCTCTGTCACCATCTCAAACAAGCGCAGCAGCCCTGCGGCCAATGGCCCCAACCACAGTCAGCTACAGTGTCTCCATCACTGTTGGTCAGACCAGCCAGGAACTGACACAGGGTTGGCAGGGAACAAAAAAACAACTTGAGTGTCAGCCGTATGATGGCTGAAAGGAACATCAGTCTCAGCGATTGGGCAGCCACTGCTTTGTACTGTTTTTTTTTTGTGCGTTGCGTGCACGTGCGGATGGCGTGCACGTGCGTCTTGATATTCAAGCAGCATTTGAGCAGCCCCCTACATCAACGTCTGGTCGTTCTACACAGACAATGTCAGCTCGCCTCGGGGCAGCAGCCTCCACAGTGGTCATATGGACAACCGCGATCCCTGTGGTAGAATTAGTGATAAAAAACACACATGGCCACTGAGTGACAGTCATCGCACTAGATTCCTTTGGACAGACAGGGCTGCAAATAGCACAGAGGAGCAGTCTCTCCCTCAGACCGCAACTGGTGGTCAGGCTCATGCCAGGCCAAGTCGTAGCCGCCAGATGAGCCCAGATAAAAGGAGAGTCGGGGGCAGTCGCAGGCACCTAAGTGCCCAAGGAGCACTTTGGCCTGTTTATTTCCCTCCTGGTTTCACATCGGTGCAGTCACATCTATGGTTTCTGCTCTGCACTTAAAAGACAAGTGATGTATTGCTTCTTTTTTTTTTCTTGTACACTAACTATATACTCTTCTGTCTTCAATGAATGGTCGAAATAGGAAGAAAGAGAGTGTTTGACAATATTACGGCCATATACAAGCATCACCCAAAGCAGTGCGCCTTCTCCGAAGAGCTGCTTTGCCCCGTAAGGTTATATAGCGATAAAGAACATCCATCTATTATGTTTCCATGTCCTTTCTAGTGTGGCCAGATATGGACTAATACGCGCACCATTCCCCAGGAGGATTCTCTGTCCCCAGAGGAGATGGAGGGGGGAGTGGTGGGTGGAGGTGGCTGTGTGCTGTTGGAGCCGTTCTGGAGGCAGGGAGGGGAGGCAGGCAGCAGTTGGTGTGCAGAGAGCAGAGGCTCAGGCTGGCTAGTTAAGAGCTTCTCTCTCCTATCCTCCATCTGCCAGGGACCGGGGTTGTGATTTGAGCTCCAGCAGAGCAGAGCAGGGAGGAGATCGAAGGAGGGGTGGAGGGAGGTAGGGGTGGTGGTGGTGGTGGTGAGAGGTAGCGAAGGGGGTGAAGGGAGGGGAGGGGGGGGCGTTGGCTGGAAGAGACAGAAAAGAGAAAGTGGAAGAAGCGGGGAGTTGGAGGAGGAGGAGAAGGGAGAAAAAGTGAGGGAGAAAGACCTGGAGAGGAAATAAGGATGGAAACGAAAATGCAGAATACATGAGGGTTGAGACGCCTCAGAAAATCTATTTATAGGCTTATTCTTGTCTATCATTATTTGTCTAAATCACTGTTAGACATTTTAATTTGAGGCATCAGCTATTTAAAAAAAAAAAAAAAAAAAGGCGCTTTGGTCGTATTTCACGCCTGCCCGTCTATTTTTTTATTTCATTCCCTCCGATAATTATGGAGCCATGTCCACTGTGTGTTTGTAAATATTTCCAGGATGTCTCACCATCCTCTCACCCACCCACCCCGGCTCATGTGACTGGGATACATGTGACTGGGATACAGCTTTACAGTGCTTCACTCCTCCCTCTATTCCTCCTCCTCTTCTCCCTTCCCCTTCCCACTCCTTCATTCTGTCAGTGTTTAGCCTGTGGTTCCCTGCACCACAGTTGATCCTGGGAGAGCCTTCCCGCCTCCTCTCTCCTCTCTCCTCTCCTCCTCCTTCTGCCTCCCTTCGATTCCTTGCCTCCTCGCCTCTCACCTTGCCTCCTCTCCTTTTCTGGCCGTGCTTTGGGAGTGACTGAGAGCTCCGTCTGCGAGCCCGAGTGTCACTTGAGGTGACCCAGAAATGATAACTCCAGATGAACCCTGGATGTGTGGTAATCTGACCGCCATGCCCTAGGAGCAAGGCAGGGAGGGAGGCAGAGAGGCAGGGCGGGCATCCCGGGCTGATGCTGTATCTGTGGCTTCCACTGTTGAACCGCGCACTCTGCAGAGCCTGTCTGGGTATCATGCTTGGAGAACGCTGTGTGCACGGTACGTGTTGTGGTACACAGTGAAATGGATCTCAGTGCCGTTGCATTATTGATGAGATACATTGTGATGTCAGCCCAGGCGGAAGGAGCAAAGCAAACTGACTGTTAGCAGTATGGCACATGATCATTTATGCAAGCAGTGCAGAGGTGTAATTAATTGTCACCCTTTGCTCTCATCCCCAGTGCTCACTCACACTATATTCTGCTCACACGATGTCAATTTGAGTCCATTTATACCTCACCGTGTTGCTCTCCAAGTGGCCAGCGTGAGTTAGGACATCCTGTCTCCTGGATGACCTGTCTTTGTCATGTCAACAGTAGATATAAAATTCAAAACGAGGCACTTTAAACTGTTTTACATTATTTAATAGACTGTAGTCGTATTGTTTAGCCTGTCAGGTGAATAACAATCCAATAGCGCGCAAGGAAATGACACCAATCCAAATGAAAAAGAAGCATTATATCATTAGATAATGAATATTTGTTTTACCACCTTAAAAAAATACTCATTAGAAGCCTCCATCAAATCATCTTCAAAACATAAACAATATTAATATTTACTAAAAAAAATAAAATCATTATTGAATAGTGGTACATTTTTTTAATCAACACAATTTCTTTATTCATTAGATGTTGCAACATGAGGCCAAGTGTGTGTTCAACGGTTCCTGGCTAAGCACACACACACACAGACACACACACACACTGCATTGAATTAATATGAAGTTTGTCAGCTCTATTCTCCAGGTGAGACACATGGAGAGACATACATCAGAGTTCAGGGGGAGATGGAATATGAACCCAAGGGTGGAAGTATTTAAATGTTTAAAATAATGATGTTATTTTTTGGAAACATAAGCAGTGGAAATTGGAAAAAAATGAGCAGAATTACCATTGAATTATTATTAAATATAACATTTAAAAAACAAAAACGCCTGTGCTGTTTTAATACGTTGAAATTGAAGCAGATGTATGGTCCACGCTGTTTGGTTGGTGATTAAAATACGTAAAATTCAGAAATGATTTTTTTTTTTTGCACCTTTATTCCAAAAATAATTTCGATTCGTATCAATAACAAATCGTTTTTTTTTCTTTCCTTCAGCAGGCTTTGTGCTGCACATCTTTGTCAGAGTGATTGATCTCGTTAAACAGACTATCTAATTCTTTATTCACACAAACCTCTGCTCTCACACCAGTCAAACTGCAGCTGTAACCGTGCTCATTTCTTTGGAATCTCATACAACATCAGCTCATTTATGCGCCATAAGTGACTGCAGATTTTGTGATTAGATTTTTAAGGGCTGTATGGTGCCATAACTTGAACGCTTTACTCGTCTTTTGGGATCAAAATAAAACTTTAGGATGTGAACTGACAAGCCAGAAGAAGACGTGGCGTTTAACAGAGGGTAAAAAGAAAACATCTGATCTGACTGAAATATTCCTAAATCTAATCCTATTTGCCATTTGGCGATCCCCGACTCCAGATTATGGAGTTTATCCTCCTTTAATTTACATCACACATTATAACCTACACGCTGAGTAGGCCATTGGTTTGCCATTTTCAGTATGTGTGTGTGTGTGTGTGCGCTGTGCTCTGCTGTGTCGAGGGTTTGCCTGCAGACGGGAGAGGAATATTTAAATGTCTTGTGTTTTAATTGACGCTCGAACTCGAAGTGTAAGCTCAGAAACGAGGAACAGCCCCCCATCTACCGGCAGCGTCTCCTCTGTCTCCTCAGTGCGCACAGTCCGGAGCTCCACAGCCTGCACGCTGCACAGGGATCTCACACACACACACACACACGGCACAGCCTCAGGTAAGACCTTTTCTATATGTCTTCTTATGAAAATAATAAGACAGCGTTGGCTTTTTGACAAAAACAAAAAACCGAGGAGAGCGTGTGGAGCAGCGCGCCACAGATCTGATGCGTAATAAATACATGGGTAATATTCTCCGAGATACACAGCGACGTGATGGAAGCTATCTAAACTCTCTCGACCTATGTTTTTATTTACGGAATGATGTAAACGAACGCTTTTGCCCCCCAGAATATTAATTATGCAAGCACATAACATAAGTGGAATCGAAACCATGTCAAGT
The DNA here is from genome assembly GCA_014281875.1 of Nibea albiflora. Lineage (NCBI taxonomy): Eukaryota > Metazoa > Chordata > Actinopteri > Sciaenidae > Nibea > Nibea albiflora. Next base: position 8,467,446 of record CM024792.1, on the reverse strand, counting down.
TAAAACGTTCCTGGAGAAAATATAAACGGGTGACGCTTACCTCAAAGTCATTTTGTGCATATTGGAGGCTGGCAGATGAGGTTTTATTTTCTATATTTACATGGAAGGGGCCCACGGAGCCACCCTGGCTTTATACGTCATTTTAAACATCATGTTAACACTGTTTTTTATTTCTTTCTTTCTTTTTTTCCCAAAAAGCGTCAGAGCTTTTGAATGGAGCTCAGAGCATGGACGCTTATGTGTTTTTAAAAGCTTTAATTTGCTCCAACGTGAGGGCAGGTTTTAAATGAGGGCAGGTCATTCCGTGCAACTTCACGAAAAACGACCCAGAAGCACGTATTTATCTAAAGGCAGCGATGAAACGTGACCGACCGATTAATAGAATACATTCAGAAAACTGTTATTTCTAAAGTGAACACTGTCCCTTTTTTTTGGTCGTGATTTGGTGAACTGGCGGTTGGTTCATCTCCGCAGACTTTCTCCAAATGACCCACTATGAATTAAAAAATCATAAAATACAGGAAAAAATGGATCCACTGATAAATATTTAGTTTCGGGTAATATCATAATTATCAGAAAAGAAAGGGGAAACAAAAGGACAAGACAAAAGACATTATTCCCTCGGCCCCTTAGTGTTCACTGACACATTGTTAAACCCTCTTGAAATGTCACCGCTGGAGGCAACGGGTCAAAACATTATCCGTTATCGACATTAACGATATGATGGATGCACAGAGAGTATTTATGTTTTGTTTTTTTTACTGGCACTGAATAAGTCCACCTTTTTGATATGAGGAAAAGAAATGTTAGGGGAGGAAGCAGGGGGTGGGGGAGAAAAAAACCCAACAACAACAACAGGCAGATTAGACATCACACAGAGCTGAGCTGATCACTCCTCTTAGGGCGTCTTTGTCCAGGTGAAATGAAATCCGTGTGTCCTTTTTTTGAGTCTCTTTTCACCGCCCCGTGGCTGCTGCTGAGACACTGACAGAGCGCGAATGAACGCCATTGCTTTTTTTTTTTTTTTTTTTTTTTTTTTTTCACAACAGCTGCAGGTCCAGTCCGTCCAAGGAAGGGTTCAAGCTTTGTCTTATAGCGCTGTTATCAAGGGGCCTCCAATTAAAGTCTGCACAACTTCATGGTGGTGGTGGTGGGGAGGGGGTGGGACCGGGGTTGGTGGTGGTGGTGGTGGTGGCTGGAGGCGGGGTGGGTGCACATGATAATGTAACACGTCTTGAGATGAAGCATCCACACCTGCAAACCCCCCCTGAGCCTCAGTAAATCTATTAATGGGCCGATGCTGCCACTATATGTGCTGTTTGTTTTTTTAATGGAGAAATGTTCTTCGTATGGCTCGTTGTCCGGATTCCAGCTGCAAAGGCCTGTGTTGTGCAAGTCAAAATACAGACCATGAGCTGCCTTTTGGTTTGTTGTCACCATACTTGGCCTGACGTGTGTGTGTGTGTGTGTGCTGGACAGTAAAGCCACATAATCTGCCCCCCCACCCCAACCCACTTTTTTTTCCTTTTTTTTTTAAAAATTGCGTTTGAGTTTTCACACCCTTTTAAAAAGTGACACAGATCTCCATCGTAGCTCCACAGACGCCTCCACAGTGTAGATCATCTTAAGTGAAGGATATAGAATTTCATCTAATCACCTCTGCTCTTGCTGGTAAACACGATTTTTGGGCCTAAATCACAGGAAGAGCACGAGTGCTCGGCCGTGAATCATTCCCGTTTCAAACGAGCGTTGAACGGAGAAAAAAATTAGATCTTTCACGTCGATATTTACGTTATTATAATATTCAATTATAGAGCATCAGTGTGTTTGGATTTTTAGGGGGAAAAACAAGCCGGTGTGTGTGTTTGTCTTATTGGAGTAAATAGGTTGTAATAGTTCAAAAATATGATTTTATTTTTGTGTTTTTGTGTTTTGAACATTCCTTGTCTTTCAAATTGTTTAATACAATTTGTCCCCGCCCTCTAGCCTATCACTGATCACTGCCCCGCCCCAAACAATACATTAATACCACACACACACACACACACACACACACATACACAGAGAGAGAGTTATTCTGTTATTATGGGACAAGCAGCCTGATAAAGACATGAATTCAAACCCTCAAACTTTGAATGTTTTAAAAATATTAAAACCTCAAACTCCACATGAAACCAGATCCTCCTGCAACATGTCGGAGATTCCCTTATCCCCATTTCTGACCCCTTTCAATAAAACTCATGAGACTTTTATTGCACTTCAGATGCATATTATTTGTTCAAGACACGTTAGATGAATTAAATATTTACACTCAATTTACTCCCGGCCCATTTTCTTTCACTCTTCTGCATCTTCTGATCCGGCGTCCTCCTCCCGTAAATGGAGGGGAATAAAAGTAATGAAAATGTCAATACCATAAAATAGTGGTCCTCCGCGCAGCCAGAATCGGGAGTTTTTGAGGGAAGAGTGACAGCTCTTTGTTGGTGAATAGAAATCAGTGGCAAAGAGGAGAGAGAGGGAGAGCGTGGGGGAGAGACACAGAGTGAGAGGAGAGAGAGAGAGAGTGTGTGTGTGAGAGAGAGAGAGAGAGGAGAGAGAGAGGGGGAACTCCTCCTACCAAATTATTCAGACTGGGCAGGCTTTGCGGGCTCTTCACAAATAGGACACGGTTCTCAAATCCAGGCAGTCCCAACCTGACCTCCAAGCACCAAGGAACCCCTGACTGGGAAATCGGGAGAGAGAGAGAGAGAGAGAGAGAAAGAGAGAGAGAGAGAAATCACCCGAAAAGAAACAACAAAAACTTTGTGTCATTATTTTTTTGGCGAGTGTTCACACTGTAAGCCCCCCTCCCCTCCTCCCTCCCCACCTCCACCACTTCCTCACCGGTCTGTCGCATCATTTGGACTATATATTTTTTTTTCTTTTTTTTTTTTCTGGAGGAGAGACATTCACGGGAAGAAAGGGGGTAAAAAAAAAAAAAAAGCTGGTGCATACCTCCAACCACCACCACTACCACCACTGCTACAACTCCTACTGTCCCACCCATGCTGTAGTTTCTTCGTGTTCTTCCAGTTGCCTTTTGCACCCCTGACGAGGAGCTGAATCTGAATCTCTGGGCTTGTTGTTTTTTTTTCCCCCCCCGTGCCTCTCTCGCAGAGCCTCAGAGCCCCACATTTGGATGCGCTGAGAGAGCGGGGCGCAGCGCTGCAGTACAGTATATGGAAGTTGTGGGCTGCAAGACAGAGGCAGGCAGTTGCACGTTGCGTCCAGGACCCGGAGCCATGCTTTTCCACGGGATCTCCGGGGATCACATCCAAGGGATCATGGAGGAGATGGAGAGAAGGTCGAAAACGGAGTCGCGCCTGGCTAAGGGCATGCAGCTCAACGGGAGAGAGTCGGTAAGAGCCTGGCCGACCTGTGTTTGAATTCATGTTAAAAACTTAACCATCGTCGCTGCTTAAACGACGACACACCGTTAATGTGCGTGGAAATGTAGCCTACAGTTGTTTTTGGGGGGGGGTAAGTAGGAGACCTGTGAGGAGGATTTATTATTTTGCTTTTAATTATGGAAAAAATATTTTGATCCGAATCTAAATCCAAAATTATATATATTTTTTTCTTACCTATAGTTTAAATGTCCTGTTATTTCAATAACTGCTCAGATATCGGCACAAGATCATTCCTAAAAACACAAACTGGCTGCAACTTTACATGTAGCTGTCTCTAAATATATATTTCACTCAACATGAAATAAATCAAACATGATATTATAAAGCAGCAATATTTTGTCTGCTCATTTTATTTCAGGCAATTAGACAAAAAACTGTGAACTATTATTATAAATGTTTTTTTATTAAACCTACATTTGAGTTTTTATTTTAGCTGGGAAACATATATTTTAATTATTTTGGATAGCTTTACATTCAGTATTTTTTTTATATATATGATTCTCCTTAAAAACTGTTACAGTGAACTAAATAATAAATCATAAACTAATAAAATATTCAGTTTGTTATTATTTTCGATATTAAATTAAATTCAGTAACAGTTTGTTTTTGTTGTGTTTGATAGACGGAGCTTATTCCATAACACTCCGAGCCTGCATAAATTGCACTATATATTAAAAAATAAAAATAAATAAACCGATGTCATGGCCATGAATACAGGCCTGTTATTTTAGATTTTAAAGATTTTAAAGAAGAAAAGTTGCCACGATCTCACCTCTCTCTGTGTCCCTCTCTCTGACTCAGACCATGCCTTCTATGAGCCCGGAGAAGCCTGCTCTGTGTGCCGGCTGTGGCGGCAAGATTTCGGATAGATACTACCTCCTGGCCGTGGACAAACAGTGGCACCTGCGGTGCCTCAAATGCTGTGAATGTAAACTAGCGCTGGAGTCGGAGCTAACGTGTTTTGCCAAGGATGGGAGTATCTATTGCAAGGAGGATTACTACAGGTAAGAAAAATGAAGGTTAAAAACTACAGGCTCAAATTTACTCCAAGCCAGGCGCGTGCACAAACCCTCACACGCACGCCCTGGCTCGTTCACGCTGGTGACTTCACAGAAAAAATGCGTTTTGGACAAAAAAACAACAACTTTTGCACAGCCTCTGCGAGCTCTGACTCAACAGGCTGTGTCTCTTCATCTTAAATTATGTTGAAGCCTTTTGGTCCAATTAGGCCTCATTCTTGTCTGAGTAAAATCATAACAGTCTCCCAGGGGCCCTGCATGGTGTTAATTGGAAATAAGTTATGATATGAACATTGTACTTTTATTCGTTGGCTCTGAGTGTAATGCAAACAACATTAACTTAACGTATGAGTCACCCCTCTCAGACACAAAGGCCCACACCTATTTTTCTATTTTCAAAAATCATGCATCTTAGTGGCTTTTGTCAGCATGTACAATGACCCAGCATGGAATATGGAGAATAACCAGCGAAGAAAATCACATGTGATGTCCCATATTCTAATATACATTTATAAAGCAATGCACAGGTTAGTATAGCAGTAAAATAACCCATGACAGAAAAAAAAAACATTGCTATTGTTCTAAAAACTACATTTCCGCCTTTTGTCTACCTGCAGCCTTTTGTGTCCGGTGTCAGCTGCACTGCCAGGAGCTTAGCAATACTGGATCCTATCGCTGAGGCTGTAGGCTGACTTTTTGAATTATTTAAGAGAGGAAATATACGGAGATCGAAAATATTTTTGCACATAACAAAATAATCGACCAGGCCAGATTTGGTTATATTAGCTCCATATACAGGCCTGTTATGGCGTATTCCATATACGCACTAAAGCTGTGTCACATATAATATATAACCTAGTTAGCGTCTTTTAGCCAATGACAGTGCAGGTTATATTTAGGTAAACCTGCCCAGCGCCTCTGTCTCATTTGGTCTCTCTGTATGAGGAGTCTTGACGATGTGTCTGTTCCAGAAGGTTCTCCGTGCAGAGGTGCGCGCGCTGCCACCTCGGGATATCGGCCTCGGAGATGGTGATGCGGGCGCGCGACTCCGTGTATCACCTGAGCTGCTTCACGTGCACCACTTGCAACAAGACGCTGACTACCGGCGACCACTTCGGCATGAAGGACAGCCTTGTGTATTGCCGGCTCCACTTTGAGACGCTGGTGCAAGGACCGGACTACCATCCTCAGCTCAACTTTGCCGAGCTGGCAGCCAAGGGCGGCGGCCTCTCCTTACCCTACTTCAACGGCACCGGCACGGCACAGAAGGGAAGGCCGCGCAAGAGGAAGAGCCCGGCCATGGGGATAGATATACCCAGCTACAACGCAGGTGAGAGGGAGCATGATGCTCGGAGCAGGGCCTCACGTTAAGAGCGCACAAACACGCAGGAAAGCATTTGTAAAACGCACCTCAGCTACACCCTTTATCTGTTTGCTCTATATATTGCATGGATAGGCCAGTAGACAGGGCAGTGACAAGTTTAATAACATCTATGATATTATTGTGAAATTAAACACTAGACTATTCATCACGTTGGTTAAATCCTGGAACCCACTGAACCACCGCCGGTTGGTGACCTTAGTTTTTGGACGCTTTTGGCGTATTGTGGTTCACACAGGCTATTCTTCACTAAAATCTACATGGTGGTCGGACATTTTTTTTTTACCAAGTGTTGTCATATCAATTTAATCTAACTTTATTTAGACAGAAATAATTAAAGTCAAGTCAAAACGCTCACGAATAAACGATAATCGATTTGTTTTCCATTACGCAGAACACTCTCGCTTTGTTTTTGTTTTTTTTAAAAATCCAGACTCCCTCAATGCCTCAGCTGTAACAGCCGTGGGTCTACCTTCCATGTCTAATGCATCTGTCCTGTGGGCAGTGGGAAATGTAGGTGAACACAGTGTGCGTGCAACGGCGCCTGCAGCTAATTGATCCGCATCTGTCCACGCGTCTTTAACGCGCCGTGCTTTTTTAAAAAAAAAAATATTCCTTACTTTAAACTGTGGCGCACGTTGCACCGAGAATGAGCGAGATTTGACCTCGCAGTCAACTTTGATCGTCGACTTCTACGATCACAGCAAATTTAGGTCAAAATAAACGTGCAGAATGGCATGTGAGGGGTGTCGATGTAGTTTGAGGCTGATGCGTAAAAAAAAAAAAAAACGTGGCTAAAATCACGGTTTGTGTGCAGCCCTTTGACTTTTATTGGAAGGCAGAAAACGTGTAATCACTAGTGAACGTCAAGCTGCTGTTAAATGTAGGTTTCGTCTCGCGTTGAATCGCTGCACGTTAGCCTATAACCCGACCCCCCCAACCCTCCCCTGCAGCGTCCCCGTTTTGTTGTCGCTTTTCTGCGAATTAGTGCGCGGTTGAGAAAGTTTGTCATTGTGCGCCAAGTTTCCTGTGTTCGCCGGTGAATAGGGAGGAATAAGGGTAATCTGCGCGTTAATTGTTCTCCGTTAATTGAAGGTGACGTTGGAATCCCTGACCTCCTGTGCGGCGGTCAACACAGTTCTCAGGGACAGAGCAGCGCCGTGCAGAGGGGCCTGCTGCAGGGAGAGAGGGAGAGAGGCCAGGGGCTCCGAGCACAACACCGTACAGTCAGCGCTCCGGCTGAAAGAGCTCTGGTTTGTTATTGGGAAACACAATTCCAAGAGATTATGCAAATCCTGAAGTTCTCATGGATGCCTTAATAGAAGAGTAACCATTGTGTTTTGCAACTAAATGTTAAAATATAATGCAGCCACAACAGGTAAAACAAAACAAAACAAAAAAAATCCCACAGAGAAAACCAAAGCTGAAGTAAGATGAACTGTGAACTCTATTATTAAGCACAGCAGACACAGTGAAGGTCACAGTGGGAATATTATGTTTTTTTGTTTGGGATATTTAAATAGAATTAAAGACAATCTTTTCCCATTTTTTTTGTTTTGTTTTTGCAAAAATGTTCTAATTATGTAAAGAAGCCGTAACCTCACCACTTTTTCAATTAGCCCATAAACTCAAAAATAAAAAATGTAAGAGAAAATAAAAACAAGAGAAATTAAATTAGGGAAAAAAACTGAAAGGTTTAGCCTTCGTGCTTTCCAAAGTGCTCTTTTTCCTGTGTTCTGCTAAAACGCAGCACTTACACATTTCTCAGTATTATCTCAGACTGTCCGGGTTAATATATCGTTCTGCACATGAGGAGAGTCATATTCATGACAAATAGGATGAGGTTTTGTTTGAGGTTTTGTTTCTGCCTTAGCGAGCACATTCATGTTAGTTCTCACTAGGGAAAGGTGTGGGTCTACTGAGTATTCCATAACACTCTGTAAAGTTTGGTCTTGTTTGGATATAGAGACCCCTAGTGGGTAATATCTAGTGAAACACAATCCAGTGAAGGCTGGAACACAGGAACATAGATGTCAGTGATTGTCATATTAATGGTGCATAAAAAAGAAATCTCAGATAACACAAAAGTAAAATCATAACTCACGCCATAACTCGCCTCACAATGAAAACACGCACCCTCGGGTTTATTAAATCTACGCCCCCCTTATTCAAAATGATTTGTATTTTAACCCAGTAATTACTCTTTGAGAAAGTGTTTCACTGCATCCTCCTGATGAAATGTTTTGATTAATTTCATATTTTATCAGCCACGGAGAAGAAAAAAAAAAAACATTGACCAGTCTGCATTTCAGTTACAAGGAGACATGAAAATCAATACGTCCCACTATATAATTTAGAAATCCTATGCTTATTCTTTGCAGGCTGGACTTCCTCTCCTTTTGCAGTCAAGTGAGAGCTAATCATATCAGACACGCTCTAACATACAGGTTCTATAGATACAGGAAAATATAAATGAATAAACAGTTGATTATTAGTAATTGTGTATTTTAGTTGCAAGCATATAAATGTTTTAACACGGGTTAATTTAACTCACAGGTATTTATTCTGCACAAATCAAAGGGACACCACAGTAAATTAAGGTGTCAAGATCTTTTTTTTTTATTTAATTCAACGCTGAGGGTTTCGGCAGCACTGTTTAGCCAAACATGCGTTTAATTTAGTGGATCCGTTTTTTGCCTTTCACCATCTTTTAAGTATTTTGCACATGCAGTACTCAGCTGCTGATGAATGAGGTCCATTAGGCCTATTAGTCTTTGCAAACACAAGCAGAAATAATTTAGCTCAGTCCCACTGTAAAAATACATCATTTAGTTTAGTTTTTTAATTTATTTATTTATTTTTCTTCTTAAGCGAGTAACGCAGGTTACATTGATGCAATAACGTCCAGCGACCTTTCAGTATGCGTGGAGGTTAAATTAATTTCAGGTCAACGAATTTCTTGATTGTCACTTATTTGCACGTTGTATTTTTTTTGTTAGAAATATAGCGAGCCTTCTTTGTTTATCCTGACGGCGTATGATGGAACCGTTAGCAAAGCAAGTCACTGGAAATATATGACCTTTCCACAATCAAGTCCATATGTGATTGCCTTAATCTGAAACTTTTAATTGCGTCCTTTCTTCCCCGGCAAAACCAGACCATGTAACAAGATATTCAATTTAATATCGAGCCTCGAATGTGGTGTAACATTTCATGGGTCCATTGCAAATAATAAGATTTGAGTGACGTTATCTTGATACGTGGTGTGCTCTGCTTTAATATTCAGATGAAAAAAAGACTAGTTTTTTTTTTATATGTCACCGATCATATATATCATACGTGTAGATCTTTTACAGTCACTCCTCTCTGACTCTAAGCCGCCTCTGTGCTCTGCTCTCTGCCCTCTCAGGCTGTAACGAGAACGACACCGATCACTTGGACCGGGACCAGCAGGCCTACCCTCCAACGCAGAAGACCAAACGCATGCGGACCTCCTTCAAGCACCATCAGCTGCGGACAATGAAATCCTACTTTGCCATCAACCACAACCCAGATGCCAAGGACTTAAAGCAGCTGGCCCAGAAAACAGGCCTCACTAAGAGAGTTCTACAGGTAAGCACAGAGCCATTCTTCTAACTGATCTGATCACCCCATATCCGTGTCTGCACCCCACACTCCTCCTCCATGTCCCTCTCATTTCATACCAATACTATCATCGAAGTCATCTCTTTGATTTTGTTTGTTTGTTTGGTCCATTTAGTCATTAGATGTATATCCAGGGGTTATTATCTGAAGTTTTCTAGATTCTTAAATGTTATTTTCTTTGGGAAAGAAAGAAAGGAGAAAAGTCGTTCTTAAGCGTAGAAACTGAGCTGATTATTAATCATGAGAGTGCACGTGTTGTTTTTATCTGTGGAACAGAAGAGGGTGTAATTCAACTCTCACAGATAAAAATAAATAAATAAATAAAAAGGATAGGAATAATGTTTTGATTTGCTATTAAACTCCACATTCTTATATTGAGTGTTCAGGAGCTAACTGGTTCATTGTTATCTGCCCCATAAGCTCAAAATAATGTATAAAGATTTCTATACATAAGGCAAGGGCAACTTGATACAGTGATAGCTGTGCTAACTTGATATGTAAACTACTGTACGAATGATTTGATACTTTCTTTTTAAAAATTAATCTTAAAAACAAAAAGTAAAAGCCACATTGGGATTGGTTTGCAGGTTTGGTTCCAAAACGCAAGAGCCAAATTCAGAAGGAACGTTTTGCGACAGGAGAATGGAGGTGTTGATAAGGCTGATGGCACCTCACTCCCTCCACCCTCATCTGACAGTGGGGCCCTGACCCCCCCCTCCAGCGCGGCCACACTAACAGACCTGACAAACCCCTCTATCACTGTAGTGACCTCCGTCACCTCTAGTTTGGACAGCCATGATTCGGGGAGTCCTTCGCAAACTACCTTGACAAACCTTTTCTAACAAGCTATCTCTAGCAGACTGATTTTTTTTTTTTTTCTTTTTCTTTTTTTTTAAAATCTGATTTTATTTGAATTTTATTTTTTTATTTTTATTTGATTTTTTTTCTTTCCTCAATTTACATTTTATTTTTTTAAGTGACACCTTTAAATCTACCAGAGACAGCTCCCTGGAACAGAAAGTGCTGTACTGTGTACACAAACAAGAACAACAAGAGCAAGAACAGCAGCGACCACATTAAAACGCAAGGAAATCATTTTAATGTGTAGCATTTGAAACCGCATGGCAGCCGTGTCTGTAGTTGACTTACAGTATGCAGAGATTGATTTTGGACGGGACATTTTTCAAGCTGAAGGCATTAGAAAAATTGTCATGGATCCCACAGCTCATTGGAAAAAATAACTAAACTTGAAGCTTGTCTGGAAAACTAGATTTCTTTTACTTGATTTGACTTTATTTGTACATTTGTATTGAATTATGATAAAATAAGCCCTTCCTAATTTATGGTTAATTGGTAAATTTTAAAAATAATATGAATATTTTGCCCTCAGAAACCTGTATATGTATGCACTGTGTTCGCACTATCCAATTTAAAGATTTTTTTTCTTCTGTTTTGGAATAATTTGAGAAATAAACTTGTAGAATGTTCTGTATATGGATAACTCCAGAAAACAGGCTTTAATTATTTCCGAATGTTTCAGTCTTTAAGACTGAGTTGGATGGAATCAGACATTGAAATATCTCACAGAGCTACATGTAAAACATCTAAATTGCATTATAAGCACCTAACCATTTGCAGCTTATATGGCAGGTAGATGCTGAAACCACATACATTTTTTGTCTTGATTCACAAATCTACTGTGATTAAGAGAAAGAAGCAAATCTTACAATCTGTGCAGTGGTAACTGTTCAACATGTAACGCCGTCACGTAACAATTAGCAAATCAGCGAGAGAGAAATTCCGATTGGAGAACGGTTTATGGACACTGTTGTAATCGATTGTTTTCATGACAGAGCACTTTCTCGGATTTGTTGGCCTCATAGATTAACCGTAGTCAAATGGATAAATCCTACATATCCATAGATCCACAGCTAAACTCAATTGCACAGTGACAATATACTGCCCAGTGAAAAGTGCATTATTGTTTTTATCATGTTGCTCAGGGTAACGATGTGATTTTAAAAGGGAAAAAGGAGTAGTTAGGAGAAATTAAGTGAGTGCGACGTTGCAGACTAGATTTGTAGAGCTGACATGAACATTCAAATGACCTCAGATAGGTGGAGTCGTAAGAGGCAGCCAGTGGGAAATCATTGTCCATGTGTTCTCCTTTTTGGCCATATTTACACTTTCTTTAATGACACTTGCCACTGAACAGACCAAAAACATGTTTCTTCTGGCTGAAAGATAGAGAGAAAAGAAAGACAGATCTTCAATGGAGTTTCATTGTGAGCGTCACAATTTGTTCTATTGTAGAACAAAGTGGTACTCTAAGTCTACTTAATGAAGTAGATGCCTAACTCAGTTCTACTATGTGCCTTATGCTATAACTTGGGAGAAAGTTTGTGAAATTCAGGATATATGTGTTCTTTGTTAACTGATTCACATCCTTTTGACGCCTCACTAGTTTTGTACTGTTTTGCATCTTATTTCCGAAGATCTTTTTATGGTGTATCCTGTTAAAAAGGGGGCAGCGATGTCATAGAAAGCATTTGTGCACTCTTTCAGATATAGTTGGGTAATCCAAGAACGTTATATATTGATCTTCGTGTTAATAGTTGAGTACAGTAAGTGTTCTATCAAGATTGTCCATGTTTCCCTGTTTCTTGATAAAGATGGTGTATAGAAACTATTTCCCCTTAAATATTTATGGACCAAACGGTTGTTATATATCTTATTAAATTTGTGTGAATAAAAATACTTTGCTTTAAATGGGTTTTATTTTTCATTACACTTGCCATTTTTTGTGTTCTATCTTGAATACAATTTTCGTTTATCACATCAACAAGTGAGAAAGCATTCAGTTATTAATGACCAGCTAAACGTCCTCATTTTTGCTTCCATTTTTAATTTCTATTTCCTATTTTTCTGATGTTTATGGTTTTTAACGTAATGCCCCATGGATTTGCATCTAAACCCTGCAGTCAAAAATATGAAATTGCTTTTTAATGCATGAACATGGCTTTAAAATTTAAATCAAAGGAATGCTGCAAAGCATATATTGATATATATATACATATATAGTATATATTTATGCATAACATATTGGTAAACCTAAAATGAAGTAAGAGTAAATGCAGACCCCGTAAAGCCAGGTTGCTCTGTAGTTAATATATTCTTACTCTATTATTTCTTTCAGGGAGAACAAATCTTGGGGCATTACAGCCATACATCCCGACGTTTGAAAATTCCCTAAAGTATTAACAGAAGGGGAAAACTTTGATGGGAATTCCACACCATTGAAGACAAAGACAATATTAGGATAAGATGATAGCATATTGAGAACAAATAAACAACCAACATAAAACCTGTTTCAGTTGCAAATGTACACCAGATGATTTTTTTAAACAAAAGTTTGTCCTGAGTGTTTGAATCCATCAGCGGAGGACACGCCACAATGTATGATATTTATGATATCAATGTGAAAAAAAAAAAAATTCTTTCTGTATTGGAATGGTTAATGCACAAAATGATAATAAAATGTATTGTAACATAGTAACAAAAAAAAAAGAAAGAAAAAAAACCACACAGGATGTGATTAAAAGACAGCAGGCATCCAACATGACAACAGTGTGAAACAGAAACGGTATGGATGTTACTGGTATGAACACACACACACACTTACACCACACCCAACCTTTCTCCCACTGCTCTGCTCCTATGTAAGCGCAATATATACATTACCACAATCTTTGTTCTCAACCATACACACTTTTACACACACACACACACAGACACACAGACACAAATGCACACACACTGCTGCCCCCATGCAACTCCACCCAAGAATCAGCTTGCTAAATAGAAGTTTTCTTTTGTCACGAGTGTCATTTCGTAAACACATGGCCTCCTTGAAACTCGGCAGCAGGATGCCCATCAAATATGATGAGTGTATGAAGAGGACTGCAGAGCTGGAGCTTTGCCATCTGGCTGTACCGAGGGAAGGAAGTGAAAAAACAAAGCAGATAAAGAAGAGATTCTCATTTTGCATGCGCCTCATCATCATGTTAACATTTTCCTTGAGATGTATATTATTTCCTTTGATTCATTGTATGATTCATTGTCAGCTGCAAAATAAAGCATATGAAAATGATGTCCCTGATGCCCATATAGTACCTCACAGTGGAAAAACACTCCTATAGATTATCGGCTATTTATAGTATATGACAATCCTTTTCAGCTCTGTTTCACTCAAACTTACCAAAGTGATTTATAGTCACACATTTGCACTCATAGATGTTTTTCCAAGCTGTTTGACTCATATACGACACATTTAGTAAAAGATGGACAATGTAACAGGCAAAACATGATTGCTTCACTTAGTTGTTTGGCAGTGTGCTGTCTCATTACTTGGTATGAATGCTGGGTATGTATGCCATGTAAGGAAGGTGTGTTGTGGAAAGAAATAAAATAGGAAGGAGGGAGAGAGAGAGAGAGAGAGAGAGAGAGAGAGAGAGAGAGACTGAAGCCACATGGGGACCAGTAAACAGGCTGGTGTTGAATTCCAACAATGTGGGAAACAGCAAACACTTCAGTCAGTCCAAGAGGAAACCTCAGTCGCTGGGGTGCCTGTGCGCTGTGGCAGCAGGGCTGTGTTCCCTGGGTCTGATGGGAGGACGGTGGGCGGGTTGACACCACAGAGCTACGGGAAGCAGGGCTGGAGCAGAAACACAAACAAACACAGCCAGCCCTGCTCAGTTTTGGAGCTGCAGGATGAAAATTCTGGACAACGTCATGGCCCTGTGTTGACAAGAATTTCAGGGGTTTGCTGCTGGGCTGCTGTTGGTGACTGGAATGCATCTTATCTGTGTTTGTAGAAGTAATACCTTCTTGCCAATGGGATTGCTTCATCCTACCCCAGGTATTTTGTTATTTATTTCCAGAAGCTATATAGAAAGAAAGAAAAAATACAAGAGCTGAATGATGTTCCCTTCATTCAAGCATCTGTGGGCTATTAGCTTACTGTAACACCATTTCAAGTTCAAGTTTAACTGTCATATATAATCACACAGGTACAATCATAGTGAAATGTATTTGCGTAAGTATTCCTTAGTATTTATTTTTGAATTAATGTTGGTGTAAGTTCAGTGTTGTCCGTCTGTGCCGGGATCTCGACAGGTAAGAAAGGAACGCTTCTCCTTCACCTCTCTTATGTCCTCCCCCAGTTAAATGACAGCCTGCGTGTACCATGACTGTGCATAAACACTGCTGACAGTGCTGTACATTTTCTGTCACTTGTTCATAAAGCTTGGGTGACTCCGATATATGTGACGACAACGTAAGCATTCGCAGACGTCTGGTTTCGGGAAAAGGTGGTTACTTTTAGTATTTCAAATGTACCAAACCAAATTCATGTATGCACTGCGTGGTTTGACAACATTTAAGGCTGCACGGATTTGTCCAGTTTTGCTAGAGATTTGGCCGTTTGTTGGAGACCCATGCAGTCAGTTTGTGACCCAGATACACGGCAGTTTATCAGGGTCGGTTTTTCACTAAACTACTCAGACTTGTGACATTTGCAGCTGAGGCCTGCTCGGTCACGAATGGCTGAAACAAATGTACACAGCATGAACGTCAAACGAGAAAGCAACTTAGGATAAGAACGTTGCTATGCCTGTTAGGGGCGGTGTCCATTAATCTCATTGACATTAGCTGTTGCTCAGTGACGGCCATATAAACCCAAACCACAATGCAGTCACAACCTACGGTGTCCAACACTTTGAAGGGATCAAAGCTTAGAAAGCACGCAAGGTCATATCAGCTGAACTGAAGCAACACACGGCAGCACATTTTCAGGATAGCAGGTGACACCTGTAATCCAAGCCATCTTTGACAGCCAACTGGAGAATGAGTTCCCCACTGAGTGATCAGTAAAATTCAGGAAAGTGTGTCACTCACAGGCACACACATATACACGGTCACACATACATTACCACGCATTATACACACACAGTGACAGGCGACAGGGTCAAGACAAAGTACGAAATGATCACTGAAGCATAGGCCGCACCTGCAGTTTACATGTTGCTCTGATAGTGTTGTTTCTATTGTCACTGCCTGTGTGTGTGTGTGTGTGTGTTGAATATTCTGCCAGTTCCGCCTCAGTTCCCTCCTCTCATTGCTAGGCGCCTATTTAACCTCACCTCACACACCAACCACCCTGCTAACATAAATACACACTGGCACTAGGACACGCACGCGCGCACGCGCGCACACACAAACATCGACACACACCGGTAGATGTCAGAGGGGTGACGATGTGAATGAGACACAGCTAAACTGTGATGTGTGTGTATTTGTGTGTGTGTGTGTGTGTGTGTGTGTGTGTGTGTGTGTGTGGGATAGAGAGACTGAGGCCTGCCCTGCTGGTTGATGCAGAGCAGGTGGAGAGATCCTCTGTGCTGGGCGTTTGCCAAGAGAAGGAATATGCCAACACGTATACATTGAAGTCAAAGTACACACACACTAAAACACACACAAAACAGCCATTAAAAAACAGATTTTATAGAGTGATCTAGGCAGAAATAATATGCCGTTTTGTCGGTTTTGTCCTTCACATTACCACAGACTATCTCTCCTGTGCCTCATTTGTGCAGAGCTCTCCGCACGCTATAAATCCTTTATTTCTCTGTTGTGCTGTTATTCTATATTTACAGGTATTTGTTATGTGACGGCTCACATCTAGACAACCTTGAAAATGCTCCGATCAAGGCTGATAAGTACCGGTTGCAATTGCGCTTTGAAGACAAAACAACATTAATTAGCGTATAAAATGGAAATGCAGGCGTCACATGCACACTGCCTCCAATTTCGCCTGGGTATACGAGGAGGGAGACAACATTTCATACATATTTCCGTCTGTAATCCCTTTCTCTTTCCCTCTGATAGCTGTGCTCTGTGAGGTACATAAACAGGAAGCTCGTCTGCATTGATACGGCATGTTTCAGTGTGTGACAGGTCATCTTTGTACTGGTGGAGTGTAACCTCTCAGTTCTTGCTAAACCTTCAGGATGCACGCAGCTCCTCTCCCCTCCATCTGCTGGTCTCTATGAAGTCTGCACCCGATCACAGGAGCTTTGACTGCAGCTTCTGTCTCTACCACACTGCAGTCATACCTAACCCCTGAGCCAGATCAACAACACAGAGAGAAATAAAGAAGACATGAGTGAAAACATCAACATTTTTTCCTTTTTAAGTGTTTAAAGTGTGCTTTCAGCCCCTGGGTGGAACATTTCCGCATATTTAGCAATGAAAATCCAGGTAGAATTGCCCTGAAATGTGTACGCTGAAGAAAACAAAAACTGAACTAGGTATGCATGTGCTGCAAAAATATTACAGGTGTTGTTCACATTATAGATACTTGGTGGTTTCAGTCAGTGGAATCACTGTTTTACTAATGATCTGAAATGAGCATTTTTCTCTGTATTTATAAATTCTGGTCTAAAGTGCTTTCAGGTGTTCTCTCGTGGTGGTCATATTCATAAGCAAAAGACATCAGTGGCCATTTATTTCTTGCACATTCAGCTTAATTGTCATTAGATTAGACTTGTTGGCAATTTTGCTCAGGGAAAGGCCCACAATATGAGCAAGATCTTGTTTTTACACATCAGAGTTAAATGTCACGTTTACAGTAAAATGTCTAAAGCATCTCTATTCATCCAGCGATTCAACCGTCTTCATTTCCCCTGGAGGGTGAACCTTTCTATCCCCGATACCTGCAAGCGACATCGGAAAGTTTTGAAGGGGAAGAGAGTGAAACAGATGTCAATACACTCTTCATGCTTAAAAAAAAAAAAAAAAATTACCCCTGAATCAAAAGGACAACCTCTCTGTTAAATAAACAATATCAGCAAAAAGAACACAAAAAGTTTGCTTTTGGTTTAAAGCACCAGATCAGTGCAGAGAGCCACTTTTAGAACAATGGAAATTCAACACGATTATTAAACAGTTTTCTACCAAACAGACGCGGAGGCATTCGTGTTGAACTAGAGGATCTCTGGGTGCAGCTCCCCTCGCAGACTGATGCATTACTTTTCATCCATCCATCTAATTATTCCCTCAGAAACCTGAAATTTGAAGATACAAAAGACCGTCCCTATCTGTCACTGAGCGCCATTGATCTTATTGAAAGAAAATGTGGGTGTAGAGGAAACCCAATATAACTCATGCCATTAAATTCCACACAGCATTATTCACATACAGAATTGACAGATTTCTGTGAGACGTTTCTTTTAATCTTCAACTGTTGTTGAAGAAAAAGGGGGGAAAATCCTACACTCCAGGCATCTCTCCCTTTTCCATATTTGCAGTGAGGTTAACAAAAAAGGCTATTGAAGTAGGGAGAAAAAACACAACCCCACCTAACTTGTTGATTATTAACAACGCGAATGGGAAGAAGACAGATGTGTTTCTTGTGTATCTGCAGTGTTTGAATTGTCAGTCTGAAATCAACGCCGAAGCTTTTATCAAAGCAAAGTAAGCTGATCAATTCCAGATGCTCTCGCTGTCCATGCGAGTCAATCTGCAATACCATTTTTGTCAATAAAGTCTCATGATATTCCCAAGTACAGATTGTGTGTGTGCGTGTGTGTGTGTATGATGGGATGTGTGGGTATTCTCTATGCATGTGTAATGATAGGAAGCAGGACTGTCTGTCGAAGTCTGTGCATATAACTGTGTGTAGTCAGGAGAATACATTAAGCCTTGGCTGCCTTTATTTCTCTTACAGTTTAAGAATGTGTCACCTTCAGTGGTTGAAAATAACAGAGTATATTTATTTACCTAACATTAGAACTTTAGCCAAATTACTGATTTCCATTACATGCCAATTTATGCTCCACTACGTTTCAGAAAAATATTGCACTTTTTAATCTACTACATTTGTCTCACAGCTATTGTTACTTTTAAGAGCAAGATCAGCATATAAAAGATAACAGTTCAAAAAATACTGAAAATTGTGTAAAGTAATTTGATCATGAGAAGCGGTTTAAAGCCCAGGAAGAAGATTTTCTTGATTTCAGATTTCTTTTTCCAAAGTCAAAAAAGATCTTTCACACTAAAGTATATAAAGTAGTTAATTCTGGCTCATTCTCAGCCAGCTACAAAAATGGTGCTTAGATTAATATCATTAAGCAATAAGTAATAATTATGTTAGCCTAGATAACCCATAGGCCATAAAAAGCCCAGGTTCAATATAAATTTCACAGTACATATTACCTAGCAGTCATCATTGCACATCTGTATATCACAAAAACACCAAAGAAAAGCAGAGATTCATTTAATTGAATAGTTTTTATCGTTTATGTAGAAGAAGCATACGATCTTATTACATATCCATGACAGAGATGGGTTTGCCTTCTGCGAGGTGGCAATGTGAATCACTCACACGAACCTGTCCTCCGCCCAACACATTGTTGGAGGGACTGTTCTCACAACAGGCCTCCCTAGCCTCGGGGCCTCAGTGCCACCCAGGTGCCACAGCACCGTCTTTATGTGAACCAGGTGCATTATGAGCTTATGTTGTGGCCCTGTTTTGGCTGAAGGTCACAATGTGAGAAGTAGCTGACGCAGTTCTGCAAAAAAAAACAAAACCCAACTATCATATCCTCTCTTCCAATAAAGATCATGACACATTTTCGTAGAGGTTTAATGGGAATGAAAAAAGAACAATCGTGTTATGATGGTTTGAGTTTCTCTGTTGAATCTCGCGGTATTTGACAACTTCCCTCCACTCTTTGACACTTGCCCCTCCCCTGCGCTCCGGGAATGCTGGGTTGTTTACATTACTGGCACACGGGTCAGGAGTGTGGTGATGAGAGGGGCCTAGTGGAGAGACTGTCTGAAAACACGTACACATCTCGACTGGCTCTACAAGCACGGGCTCTGTCTCTCCGCAAAAACTTTTCAGCGCTCAAGGCAGACAGTGCCACGCAACAAGAGAGGCCCGCCGAGTCGACTTTTTTGGAGCGACCTTGGAAAGAAAGGGAAAGTCAAAACAAAGACAACCGCCATAACCATCAGGAGAAACTCGTGAAGAAGGAATAGCTTAGCAACAGAGTCCCACTTCCTGGTAAGAACTGAGACACCGTTAGCTGACAGTGAATTTGTGAATCTGTGCTGTACATTGGAGGGCTAACGAACCCCTTGTAAAGTGTTTTAAACCTCTTTTTTTGACTTCTCTGGGACTTGACAGTCCCATAAAGCTGACAAACAATCACCGTTTCCACTGAAAACGCAGCCCTCACACGCACTTTAAAAGTTTCTACGAAGTTCGCTAGCTACGCTGTAGCTTAGCCTGTTAGCCGCCTAGCATGCCGCATTGCTAACTTTCACTACCTTGAAACTGCACAGTCGCCTCTGTCACTTGAAGTTCACGGTGTTATTGTAACGTTATGGTCACAGTGTGTGCTTGAAAGGACGACTGTCCTCCAGCTTAGCACCGCCGTAACGGATCCGTCTGGGTTAGCTAAATCTGAAACATGACAGTAGCCAAATAAAGTAGCCACTCACTGATGCCATGATGCAGTGTCACACTGATGGTATAGACACTTTATAGCGCATAAAGACTTCCTTGTAAGGCCTCGCCCGTGCAGTCGGAGGGTCTGCTCTCAAAGATGAGACTTTATTTCTGTCTGTTGCTGCTTTAGGTTCGTCTGTCTTTGCAGTGCAGGCATGTTTGTGGTTTATAAATCTGTGAACTTCCTCTCCAGTGGTACACCAACCAGTGTACCCTTGTAAAATCTAGCATGATCAAATACAGCACCTCTGCTCGCTTCACACACACATGTACAGATTTGCCTGACACTGTTCATTTAACTCTGTTCATAGTCGAGGTTGTAGTTGAACTGGACTGCCTCATTCTGAGAGGCGTTTCTAATATTTTGGCCACTCACGTATGTAAAAATAGTTTTACTATAATATTAAAAACTCTTAAAATGATGCAGTCCAGGACAACAACACAACCCACCACGGCCTCAATCATAAACAAAGCAGAATTATATTACCTTCCTAACAATACTAATGGAAACTGATTAATTCAGAGTATTATAAAAGTAGAATTGATGTCAGGTGTGTACTGGGTCATATTGGATTGCACAGGTGTACCTGATGAAGTGCTTGGTATGTACAGTATATCTACTGTCATGTGGACAGAAATTTGGAGACACACACACAGACGTTGTATCATGTAAATGAATGCAACAGACCAGAGGTTCTTCAGGCATGGGCACCTTATAAGACAGAGTATATACTATATACTCCTCTCTATACTCCTCTCTTGGAATAAGCTGATATATCCTAGTTTTCACATTTCTGCAGCCTTAGTTTACCAACTGCAGAATACCAGTGATGTGTGCCAGACCGGTAGTTATGATCAGTTTTTTTCATGTAAACCATTTAACTGGTATTTGAGAATCAGTGTCAGCCTGTGCCTAAATCTAAATGCCCATAGCTACACACCTGACCACCCTTTTATGTCTGATGATATTTTAGGACATCACAGGTGTCAAACTGTTCCACAAAAGGGGCCGGTGTGGCTGCAGGTTTTTGTTCCAACCAACCAAGAGCACACAGTTTCACCAGTCAACTCTCTGAACACTGAGATCACTTGATTAAATGAGTCAAGTCTGGTGTGCTGCTGCCTGGTTGGTTGGAAAGAAAACCTGCAGCCACACCGGCCCTTTTGTGGAACAGGTTGACACCTGCTGCTTTTAGGTAGAGTGAGAGTCATTGCGCTTATTCACCCGACACCTGTCATGTACAAATAATAGTGCCCTGTTTATGTTCATGAGAGGTGGAACAACATAGTAAGTGGTACATATGCTTTTCAAACAGACAGAGCCACCAGTCAGGGTTATTCGTGGCTCAGGTGACGCAAACATGACCTAACGAACCTTGATTTATTATTTTAATAGGAGCATTTAATAGCCACCATTCGCCATAAACTGGATAATATCGAAAATCTGCTACGTGCCAGCGTCGAGTGATGAGAGGGAAGGAAGTGATTTTGATCTGGTTGCTTGTCAGATCATTATGTTGACTGTGCCTCACCATCACATAGAGAGACTTCGTGCATGCAGCTTCGTGCTGTCTGAGTGATTTGAGTTACTGTAGTTGCGAAGGTAACATCATTTTGGGCTTCAAGCGCTGCCATGACAGTTCCCATGACAAAATGACGTTCATACCAATGCAAATGTTCAGTGATGAATGGCACACAGAGTGAAATTAACACTTCATATCAATCAAGTAATAGCTTCATAATTAATTAAAACATTAAAGAGCTAATAGATGAATTAATTCACATTATAACCAGCTTGGTTTTTATCACGCGTTAGTCCCAGCCCTCCCTGATGTGGTAGTACATTGTCAGAGTGGTTAGCATGCTAAGACAAGGCCCTCTCTGTATTCCTGCTAAATCCTTCGATCATGTTTACACCTACTGAGCATATCTTTCATTTTCAGTGGAAATTGTGTCACCGTGTGCTTACAGTTCAATTGTGTATTGTTTCCGGTCAGCCTCTGTCTGGAAAACACTCGGCCCAAGTGCTACTTCACGCTGTTAAACACCGTAAGAGTTATTGCCTTGGAGGCAGAGTTTATTTGGAAGAGAAGGACTGCTAGCTGTAAAGAGACGGTTTATTTGAATCAAAAATAAATCAAGGAGTATTATTTGGAAAAAAAAAAGTTTTTCTTGTGTGACTCACTGTTTTTTTTTTTTTTTTTGTGAGTCATGATGGTTATTGCAAAAACCTTTTGCACACAATGCTCATCTATAGTAATTCAAACATCTATAGTAGTTTTAAAGGATCAAATCACTGACAAAAAAAAATATATATATATAACCCAAAGGTGTAACCATAAAGCACGGAAAGAAATCTCAGAGATGAGCCACACAGGTATGTAGGCAGCGGCCTCATAACTCCCAACCATTCTGGGGGGGGGGGGGGGGTCACACATAAGTTGAAAAGCGGTATGTCGTGCCTTGTTGCCGTCGCTGCCTATCACAGCCAAATAATTCAGGCGTCACACTCCCATTTGGCTACGCTGCAGAGAGGTGATTCAGACTGGAGTTAGTGGGAGCTGACATTACCTTGTTGACCCAATTATTACTCACTTCTCTGTTGCTACATTCGATCATCGTCAAAGACAACAGGCTCGAGTCTGCCAGCGTCATCAGGTGATGGAGATGAACACAGGCTGGGCTCTGTGAAGTTGACTATCAAGGAGTGTGTCATGAACCAGATGATTAGCAAATGGCTGCCAAATGTTTGCATCAGTCTCTGTGGTGAGGGATTTCTGCCAGTATATCGTGTTTGAATCTCATCGACAAGGCGAGGCGGAATGCTTTTGACAGGCTTTGCCAAGAAACTTTAGTATTTTGACTATTCCATTGTCTATTTGGGTAGGACAAGAGAGTGGTAGTAGCAGCATGGGTTGTTTCATTTGAATTTATTATTAGAACATAAAAAAAAAAAAAAGAGCTTTCCCGATGATTTAGCTTGGGTTCACGTACGTGCATACCGACCCAGGCCATGCGTATCTTCTCTGTCTGTGCAGTGGCAGCTAGGTTTCCTGAGCCAGTGTTTTCAGAGTGAGACCTAGAATACCATTTGTTGGTGTGGAGAGATCTGCTGCACTCAAAGCAGTGATTTAGCGCAGTGGAATTTACCAAATCGCTCTATCCTGTGAGAGTTTCCTGACTTAACCCTGAAGCCGGCCCCTCCGCTAGATTAAAGATCAGATGAGACATTTGTCATCTGACCACTTTAAAAGTCATCTTGCCGTTGGGTTTCACAAAGAACAAGAAAATGTAACTTTGGTTTTTTTTTCCTTGCGTAAAGCATATTTGAAGGAAGATGCTTCCTAAGGCCATTTTCGAGCTACATTAAACCCTGTCTTTTTCATGATGTCAAAGACCACTGTACAGAAATGATGCTGGCAAAGTTAGCAGATCGCTGCTCGGAACAACATGTTTGGTTCGGCGTGCTTTCTCTGTCGTTAATTGTTGTATTAATAATAAAAAAGTAAGAAAAAAGCTTGATGTCTTCCCCAGAAGAATTTAGAATCGAGTCTTTTCCTTTCCAGGCTCATTTTGGTTAGAGTTTAGAATAAGGTCTTTGGCAATGAGAGTGGGCTGTCTAAGCAGCTTCTTATACTCCTCTCAAACAGCCAGCCAGTCAATATTTTTCATATCCATCTCCCTCCTATCTTATGAAGGGTCACTGATGTTTCAAGCATTCAAATATCCTTGGAGGATGCCTCGCGGCTCCTCATGTCACGTGAAAGTTCTCAATTTCACTGTGGCATTGATGCCTTTTCTCAATGGGCTCTGTAGTGCTCTGGGGGGAAACCGACTACAAAGAGATGCAAACACAAAAATTACTGACCTAGGACCCCGTTTAAAGTTTATGAAACGCTTTCAGTGCCCCTGGGTCAGCTTATGCCATGACCACACAATATCAGCGGATTCATTTCACTGCAAAGGGTGTTTGGAAAAAAGGTTTTATTCATGCCTTATTTCTTTTTAATTCCTTCTTTTTTTCTACAACCATGGTCTTGTCTTTGGCCCTGGAATCCTGGAACAACTCTATATATTTGCAATGGAGTTATGAACCTATTAAAGTAATGGATTAATTAATGCAATATTATAAAGTCTGTGCAAGGAAAAAAAAGGTTAAACAAAGATAAAGAAATAAATAGCTTGAATACGCCGGCCTCTTCAGAGTGCACGGTGGAAAGGTTAAAACAAAGTCCACTTAGAAATAATATTAATCTACACAGATAATGTTTCAACATTTCTGCGGAAATTGTAAAAAAATAACTTTAATGCTATTGGAATAATAAATGTATGTATTATTATATTTATGTGGCGATTCTGACCTGACTGAGATCGCTGTAATGTAGCTGCTACGTGTCACATTTACTGCCCTTTTATTTAACTTTATTATTATACAGTCTTTTAATTAACGATGCATAAAGAAGCGTTTAGTTTGGCTATCTGCGGACTAACCGCACATACTGTACACATCTGCAGCTATATGATCTGTGTCTGTAAGCTGCTGTTTGTTGCCCTCTAAACAAACCTCACCAAATCCATGTTGGCATATTGTGAACTGTGCCGGAAAGCAGCATCTCCCTCTTTTTTTTTTATTTTTTATTTTTATATTGGAGATCACTCTCCAATCGTCCCCTCTCCCTCTCTATCTCTTTTGATTATCCACACGCAAAAATACGAATCCCTCAGGACACAAATTCACTTTCAGAATAATTACAAGATGCTATATGCCACTGTAAACACCACATCAGTGACAGTATGCATTTGTCATGAGATGAGACAAAAGCACAGTGAATTTGCACTCGTGAACAGAATGAGGGAGGAAGATTTTGTGTGTGTGTGTGTTGCTTGCTGACTGTGCTATGGGCGTTTGTTCCAACCTCATCACAAATGAGCCTTAATGTTTCACACGGGATTTTCTGCAGAAGAGAGCAAATTTGTATGAGAGCATCTTGTTTTGACAGACTGTCTGTTTTACCCTCCCCCTTTTTTTCAGTGTGAAAAAGCCAGGGACATTTCACTGCCTCTCCTGCACTCTTTTCTTTCTTTCACTGTCTGCTTCTTTTTTTTTTTCTTTTCTTGTGATGTCGATGTAAGACCAGGGACCAGCTGGATGGGCTGAAATATGTGCCACCAGAAACTGAATTTGAAGCATTTGCATTTGAATTGGAATTGGTGTTAACTTGAATATTTGCACTGAAAAAACTGAATTTGAATCACGTAATTTGAATTTGTATTGTTCAGTTTGAATCATTGCATTGAAACACTGAATGTGAATTTCAATTTGAATTTAATAGTTTGGAATTGAACATTCAGTTCTCAAAATTCAATGTCAGTTTTCTGTGACAAACATCCGAGTACTTGAGGCAGAGCAAACAAACGCACATACACAGGATGCCTCTTGGGCCAATCAGCACCTGTGTGTGTGTGTATGTATGTGTGTGCCATGGCAGTTGGCGGTGTCTGGGGCAGTTACCACTGCGCTGCCACGGCAACCGCTGCTGTTACAGGAATTTGTTTTTAGTTTTTTTATTTTATAAAACAATTGTCGGAGTTGTGTTAGACTCGCTGGCATTTCCATTATGTGATTTCTGCATTAATTTGCGAGGTTTTCTTAATGAATCTCTCAACCCGCTGCTGCTGTGTGGTGCAGCCGCCACTGGCCTGCCGCGGCAACTACTGCTGCTTTGATCGTTTATTTTATAAACCCGTCATTGTTGTATTAGACTCGATGGTAGTAACATTTCCATCATGTGATTTCCGCATTCATTTGCGTTGATTTCATTAATCGTCTTTTCGTGGTCAAATCAGCTGCACCAAAATTTCAAGTGGGCCCATATTACAGAATGTATGGCTAATGCAGGTAGTCCATGATACGGAGCGAGCAGACTTCCGTTTTTCAAAATAAAACGTTGGTTATTCCGAGGCAGTAAAAACAGACATGCCAATGTGATGCTGTTTTTTTTCCAGACATTAGGCCACATAGTCTAGAAGCTATGAGTGTGACACTAGTATGACATTGGTCTCGGTATAGGTAAGTACACACACACACACACACACAGAAAAAACCTTTAATTGTGAAATCCATATTCTTTTTCTTTATAGTTCTTTTTATTTCACGCTGCCTCGTCTGGGTGCAGGGACATCTTTCTACCCCCCACCCCCTCCCCTCCTCTGTCTGTGTTTGTACCCTGACTCACAGCAGTCTTCCTTGGTCTCTCTGGTCTCTTAGTTTGGCTTGGGGCTTTGAGGTTGTGGTCAAGGCCTGGGGGCATGAAGGAGGAAGAGGAGTCATAATGAGAAGCTCCCCTCAACTCCTGCTGCCTAACCTGCCCTCGAGCCCCTTTGTCTCGCTCCCTTTCCACTTCTGTGCCACCCATCTCTTCTCCTCTATCTGTGTTTCTGCCTCTTGTCTTAGGCCCTTACTTCTTCTTGCTTACCAGTCCCCCCTTCACTATTTAATTTCCCCACTTCTTCTCACCTCCTCATCAACCTCGGTGACTCTCACAGTCTGTCCCCCCTGTTCTTGCCTCTGCTCACGTCTCCAGGGGGTCCTCCATACCCGGGGCCTCCCCTCAGCCTCCTCCTCCCTGCCCAGCCTGGCCCACAGTCAATGGGAGGCAGGCAGCCTGACTCCCTCAGAGCAGCAGGAAGCTGCAGCAGCAGGGGTTAGGCCTGTATGGCGCTGCCGGCTGGCTCTGTCAGAAGTCCTGCCAAGCCAAGGATGAGAGACCTTTGCCAGTGTGGTATTGGGGCACCGAATAAAAATATTTTACAGATGTCTGAAGGCAGGCATCAGGAGTCAGCAGCGGATTGCTCAGGCCTAGAGCAGAGGTGTCATTTATATGCATTTTAATGCGTGCGTGCGTCATTTTTATGATAAAGAAAATTAAGTAATTATGGATGGAGGAGAAGAAGAGGCTCAACAAAGTGGTCCTTAGGAGTGTAGGTATTTTCAGGAAGTGGGTGTGCGGCTGGAGGAGGGACGTAAGCTGGTCCCATTCGGGATGGGCTGGAGGAAAAGTAATTGATTTGGTTGGTTTGCGTTTGAAGAGGGGGGGCATCCAGTGCCTCCATACTGTGAATGCCTGGCTGGGTTCCCAACCAGTTCTGGCTTGACAGTTTAACAGTGAATATTTAACATTACGCCACGCTGCGGGGTTTGGCTGTAAACAGCAGTCAGCAAGCAGCATAGCAGCAAAAGCCTGTGTGACGCTGGGCCTTGGTTGTGAAGCCCACCTTTAAAAACAACGCACAAGCAGGAAGCACATCTTGAAGTTCTGATTTTAGAAAAAAGGCAGATGGCATTGGCTGGTGGTGTCACGCTGTAAAAAAACACTAGGATCCCCTGATGAAAGCAGCACCCGCTTGCTTTGAACAGCAAGTCTGTCATGGTTGGTGTCTGCTGTGTGGCTCCGGGTCAAACTGTGATACGCAACTCCTGGAATTTGCGCTTTTTAAGTTTTTCATGTTTAAATCGTCTGGGGGGGAAAAAACAGAGGGGGGGAAAACAGGAAGTTTCATTAATATTAATATTCTAATATGTGAAGGAGGCAAGGAAGACCTATCTGGCTTAGCTGCTTTCAAACCCTGTTTTGGAGCTTCTCTCGCTCTCTCTCTGTCTTTCTCTGAAATTTTTGGTAACTGGTTAATTTTTCAATATTGTCACATTGTTCTGTTATAGATAGACCTACAATCAAAATACGAGATGATACTTTGGGTTAGAAATATCGCGCATAGAACATGCTCTGAGGCACTGTCAGACATCTCTATTTATAGTTTTAATTGTATCACACGAAGCAGAGTCTTAATTAGGTGGAAGCTCTGTATGAATCTCAACTGGATTTGGTCTTTGTGCCTTCTCACCTACCTGAAATCCATTGATGACACAGTATTTATTAGTCTTAAGCATTAGGGAAATTACATTTCCTCTTGGCTGATGGCAACGCTGGAAATCAACTTTTTTTGATTTCTAAACGAGACTTAATAATCCATCAACTGACCAAATAGCCTTGTATTTTTGGGACGATTTTTTTCGTATTTATGCTCTAAAGGGTAAAAAAAAAAAGTCATCAGTTTGTGGGATCACTCTAAAAATCACTCTCTTCTGTGTCACATGAACAAGTTTAAAAAGGAAATTCTCCTCGCTTCTGCTGTTTCTGTTGACAGAATGAAGATGTGGCATGAGTTCAAGCAGAGTCGTGTGCTCGTGAAGGGATGGACAAAAAATATTAAGAAAAGAAAATAATTGGTTGTATTGTGTTGACTTTGGAGGGGGATGGATCTGATGACAGGATTAAGAGGGTGGGTTAAGATTGTATTCGTTATGATTAGTTTGATGGGAGCAGCAGGGAACAGTTTAATTGGTTGTGACATTTGATTATTTCCAGCATTTGGGAATAATCAGTTGGATACAGGATGATTTGCACAAGTGTTTGTGAACAAATGTTTAGGGAGGAGTTCAGCAGATGTTAGCCAGGGATCCTCATTATTTGCTCCTTGTCTCTGAAATAATATGGTATCAGCAGATATTAACTTCCCACTGGGAATTACTAGCTTCCAAATAAGCAAATACTATGTTTTAAGATTATTTGAGGACATTTTGATTCAGCTGTGGCCTCGATATCTAAAAATAAGGCGGATTTGTGAAGTTTTACAGATGTTGGGAGGAGGACCGAGGAGGACAGAGGAGTCCAGCCTCTGTGTGAAGGATGGTGGAACAGGTCTGACATCTCTCCTGAACTGAAAAGGGAAATCCCTGCAGGCACAGAGTCACGAGGAGCGATAAGGGAGGAGGGCGAGAAAGGAGAGAGGTGCGACCCCTTAGGGGTAACGTTATTCTCCGATCGTCAGCTCCTTACACACACACTCGCACACACACTAGGATCCTCTGTCTCTGCGCCGGGTGATGCACTCATGCAAAGAAGTAGAGCGCCCGAGGAATAAAAATAAGCATCCAACTTCTTGTGTGTGTGTGTGTGTGTTTGTGTGTGTTTGTGCGTCTGCCTATGCATGTGTTGTGCTCACGTGCATGTTGGTTTATATGTTACTATAATAATTTCTGTCCAAATGTACATTTTTTAGGGTGTTTGGCTTCCACGCTCGGCCTATCCGTAGCTATTTCCAGTGAGGCAAGTAGTAGACTAAGCCTCATTTCTCACTTCAGAGCTTTGCACAGAAAATAGACAGAACATATTTCTTTCCCAAGAATATTGATGCATAATAGACAAGCAAGGTGAGGAAATGGAAGCCAGCAGATTTAAGTACCCATTCCAGAGATATTGACTGGCTTTTATATAGTTGCATTAGTCCTGATTTATTTTAAGTCCCAAGTTTTTCCTCCTACTCTTCAAGACAGAGCCATATGTCTTGAAATGAACAATGGATGTCTGCCTGTGCCTGTGTTATAAATCATCACACACTTTTTCTATTTTTCAACTTCCAAATTCAAGACCTTGAAGCAAACGTACCTCCAGCTGTTAATTTAGCAACGCTTTGATTTGCATATGTGTGATTTGATCCTGAGCCAGGATAAACGGTGCTACTGGAATCGTCCGAGCGAGTTGCGTTATTGTCGGTTTCATGGTAAGGAGTCATCCTCCTTGGCAGCGTGACAACAACATGGGTGTAGACGCGCACCAATATGCAGCGAAAGTACTGTATTTGACCTCTGATTGAGTAGCAGCGCTCTGGATCTGGTTAGAGGATTGTGTGTGCGTGCGTGTGTGTGTGTGTGTGTGTGTGCGGCAGCCAGCAGGGCCCACCACAGAAGCCACAGCAGGCTGAAACCGAACCAGAGCCCGAGCCAAGCTTGATTTTTGTGGAGCCACGTTCCCATGGGCCCACTATTAGTATGTATTCGGTATGCGCATCCAGTTTTTCATTCATTTCTGTGTGTGCCTGGATCTGTTTGTGTGCGGGTTCATGCGCTTTACGGACTAGGGTTGAGCTAAGGCTGTTTTGGGTTCAGGTTCTTGGACGTTTCCATTATTGACCGTGGAGATGCTGAAGGGTTGTGGTCCTCTTCCCCCTGTCCCCCCACAGAGCATATGAGAAGGCTTGGGCCCAGAAAAGCCCCAACATGAGCTCCTAGCCCTCACGTTAGCACTCAACTATGTAACGAGACATGCCTGGGAACTGCTCCTCTCACATTACTAATGATTTGGACATCTTGCTCTTGTCATTTCCTCTTAAACAAACTTCGATGCTGACGCAGGGTAACTGCTTCAAACTATCCAGGGAGAACGGGGGGAAAAAACCTGCTTGAAGGGAGTTTGAGAGACTGCTGGTTTTGTGCGAAGGGAAAATAGACTACGTTCACCAGATGTTTTTTTTAATGGTTGTTTCATAGATGAGAAACTCAAATGACAGGCCTCATCATCTCCAAACAACACAGTGATGGGTCAGCAGAACTGCTTCATCATTGCCGTCCTACAGCCGAGTCACAGCCAGACCCTCGCGCAGGGCAGAGAGCACTAATGCCAGCTTGGACTAAAACCAGGATTAAAGGGGTGTTTGATGTCGCAGCTTTGTGATCTCCCCTAGATGCACTTTATCCTTTTAATTTCTGGTGTAAACAACATATGACGCATTAAGTCTTCTTCGTAATGGTCCTTGCATGTTCAAATGATGTTTTTGCTGCGGTCCCACATCATATACGATGAGATTCCGTATCTGCTGGTTGTTTGCTCTTGTGCAGGTTTCAGTTCACGGGGGTCAAGTCAAGCTGCCTCATTCTTTGCAGCATCACCTCTTCCTTTGTAGATCTTAATAGAGGACAAAGAAGGGCAATGTCGTTTCAGAGCGCCGCCTTGACGAAGCTCTCATCTGTTGATTCCTGTAAGAGTGATCACAAGGTTAGACTTCTGAAGACGCAGCTGTACTGACGAAGACCAGACTCTTGCTGGAAATTCTGTGTAACACAATCCTTTATTTAGAACAGAACAAAAAAAGTGAGCTTGGCATTCCCTTATTTTATTTTTCATGAAATTCCCTCATTTGTCCCCATTTTTAAAAAAAAATTTTTTTTTTTTACTATAAGCCCTCTAGTCTTGCAGACAAACAGAGCCCTGGCCCTGTGGTACAGAATGTCACATCCGATATCCTGGTGCCAGAGGTGATGAAGCTAATTCGGTGGTCAGTAAGTGACATGGCTAACAAACAAAGCCTTTATTGGTCCTGGAGCACTGGGAGCTCCGCTGTGCTGTGCAATGCTCTGCTTTTTTGCATTGTGAAAGACCATCAGTTGTTGCCGCAGGGCCCTAACGCAACCGTAAGCCTCGGGATCATCGTCATGCTGTGGTGTGCAAATCTGGGTGTGGATATTTGGTTCAAAGGTTCAAATGAACTGAGAGGTGCGCTCCTTGAAAATACCCAAAGTAGCTGCTTCTACTAACTAACTAACCCAATAACTAAATAGTCACACGTATTTATTTGCTCTACTTTTATCTAGCTGACGTCCGGTAGCTTACGACGTCAAGGTGCTTCAATGTAGAAGAGTTGAAATACAGAAAGCCGCCCTATACCGTGTTTTACCGTGATGTGGTGACTCGACCAGAGCAGTTTAAACTACTGAGGCGTTTTTCACATTTAAAGTTCCTCATGTGATGCAAGTCAGTCTTCTGTTATTACTAATTGATCGTATTGCTTAATACATATATTTGATGGCTCAGGCAAGAGACTTGGTTGCTTTTCTTGGTTTTACACCATAGTAAATGCGGGATTTTCTTTCTTTTGCACTGTTGGTTGGACAAAATGAGACATTTGACTGTCTCACATTGGATTTGAGGATGCCGTGAAGGGCATTTCCACCCTGTTTTCTGATAACCGACCAAATAATTCATTGCTTAATCAAGAGAACGGATTTGTAATGAAAAGTCACAGCGCTAAATAAGATACATTTGAGTTCTCTCAGTGCTGACGTTAAACTATATATTAACAGTCTCAAAGATTTCCTCTATAAAAGTGCACTTAACAGCCGTATTTCTACTCTGAAACCATTGCAGCCTGGATTTAGATCTACACCCGTGATTAAAGTCCCTCAAACATCCTAAAAGCCTCGCTCCGCATCACTAGCAGCTAGATCAGCCAGTCTAAATTAAGTGCTCTTGATTTTCGTTCACATATTATGCATTCAGTTTCTATTTTAACTGAGGTGTGATGGTGATATGGCATTTTGAAGGGCTGTGAATGTAGCGAGGGTGTGCAAGCATAGCCCAAACCCCCCAGGGTCCCCTCTCCTGAACGCCTGGGGGGGTTCTCTCCTTCACACAGTCTGCTCCTTCTCACACTAAGCTGGTTTCTGAGGGATCACACAGCTGTCTTAAATGCAGCTCTGTTTTTGCATACTTTGCCCACACGATTTTGTCTTTCCTTACACAGTCAGCAATTTGTCAATATACCTTGTTTATTCTCTGTGATTGACAGTATGAATTGGTTTCACCCAGGAAAGGGGGGGGGGGCTTGGATGGTGGTGAGTTAAAAAGAGAGAGGGGCAACGTGGCTGACGGTCTTTTTTTGACTAGTACTATGGCTGTCTGTCACTCTTCTTTTATCATTGAAATTGGAGTTTATCTTTTACAAGCTTGAGTGGAATGTTTTTGTTTTTCAAGTGATTATTAGCATCCTCCTTGGCTGCCGTCTCCGGTTGATGAAATGAGCACATCAAACGGCCGCGCCGCGCTAACAAAGCGGCGCGGGCTGGCTGGCTCCTGCCTTTCGCTGTAAGGCACCTGCTGAAGTGACAGGCTGGCAACAAAAGGCCCCCTCGCCACAAGAGAGTCGTCAGTGCCGCTGTGGAGTGGGCAGGACAATAGAGCAGTGAGGTGGCCCGGGCTTTTAGCCACGTGCCAGCTCGTGTCGACAACACACAGGAGCAACAGAGCAGCAGAGGAGCACGGGAAGGGGAGGCGGTGGGGAGGGCGAGAGCGAAAGGGAAGAGGAGAAAAGGGGAGCAGAGTGGCTGACACCTGCATGTGCTTCAGTTCGTTTCTCAATGGTGGACATCTTTAGTGTACATAGTGGCTGAAAATGCTAAAGGAAAACCGAGACAGGAGGGGGAATAAATGTGCAGGTGTGCACGTGCAGACAGACACACACACACACGCACGCACGCACAGATGAAGACAGAGCAGAGTCCAATGTTGTTAATGGGAATACTGGCTCGTGGAAGGTCAAATGATAACGCAGATGTGTTTTCTAGAGGCTGCAGTAGGTGAAATGTACACACCGGAGCAGAGCACTGCGCTAGTTATTTTTGGATTGTTGGCGGAATAAATCAATTTAGGCCTCACATGAAGCCCGGGCTATTTGTGCTGTGCTATTTACTTCTGCAGTAAAATAATCATTAGCCTATAAAAATTTGAAAGTGAAAAATGTAAAGGAGGCCTATAAATAGTTAGAAAGCAGCATTATGGATCACTGGCCTTGTAGAGTCCCTATGGACCTCAGCGGTTTTCTTTGTCTTAATTCCCTTTTTTATCATTTCGCTGTGCTCCCTCCACGAGGGAGAGGGTGAAGGTCTGGGCTGTTCAAAGATATCGCACTCAAACATGCACACACTTTTTTTTTTCCTCTTCTACTTTATATCAAATATAGCTCATAAACACATCCATGCACACAACCTTAACATTGAAATGGAAACGCAGCTCGACCAGTACATCGGCTGGGTCGACATATCAAGCAGTTTTAGCTAATTAAAGGTATAATCTGCACATATATCTGCCAGTATTTGCTTATTTTCTGTCTTAGACCAGTAGCAATGTTGTTGGCTGGTGTTTTTTTTTTTTTTAAGACTCTCAAACACTGGATGCTTCAAAAATACATTTTTGATTTGTACGTTCCGCCGTCAACACACACACACACAGGCACAGGACATGCACAACCCTTGAGCAGTCTCAAAGAGACCTAGCCATTAATCCAGCCATGTTGAAAAATGAATCCCGTTTGATATCAGTGTTGTTGTTGTTTGGGAGCTTTGTCCGCCTGTTTGAGATTCTGTAATACTCTCATGCCGAGTTGCTCCCTGATTAACTTTGTGCCTTTTGTAGCTGGATTTGGGGAACGGAAAAGTCTAAATGATTTGACTCTACGGCGCTTGGCCGGCCTTGCAAAGCCTATTTCCTGCCTTCATCTTCATGTCGCGCTTTTTTCTTTTCAGATTGAGGGACAATAAAGTTTCCTCTCTTCATTTCCTATTCCATCACGTCTTGGACCGTCTTCCTCAAAGACCTCAAAGACCGGCTCACACGCTGAGGTGTAGTTGCTCCTCTCCCACTCTCTGTTGCTCCTTCTCGGCTCGTGGTCCCAACGAACCGAGTGCTCGCACATTTGGGCTAATGATTTTGAATAGTGATTAAAATGAATTGGAGAGTGAGCTGCTTCTGTAGTATCCGGACCCCTCCATCATTAGTGGATCTC
Source organism: Nibea albiflora (assembly GCA_014281875.1). NCBI lineage: Eukaryota > Metazoa > Chordata > Actinopteri > Sciaenidae > Nibea > Nibea albiflora. The sequence goes on along the minus strand of CM024792.1, from coordinate 8,432,925 downwards.
TTCCTCTCTCTCTTTCTGTATCATCAGTGTTAGTCAAGCAGGGGTTTCAGACGAGGCCTGGGGTGGGCTTTCATGAGCACAGACTCAAAGATTTCTCCACTTCTTGTAATCATGGACACCACTCTTCTAGCACTTTCACTGTCGTCTTCTGGCTCCTCAAAGGTGCCTTTGATTCCCTCACATCCCACACCCAGGCCGGATAGTGTCACATTATATTTTTCCTCTCTCCTTTTTAACACCCCCCCCTCACACACACACACACACACACACACACACACACACACACACCCCTTTCTTGCCCTTCTCTGTTCTCTTCTGCTCAGTCCCAAGCTCATCAGTCTGTGTTCATATTTATTGTCCTCGGATTGAGAGCTGATTTAGCACTCTTCTCTTTGGGGCCGCTTAATTCTGGGACTCTTCCCCTTCGCTTCCCCATCCATCCCCCCTTCCCCAGTTCCGGTTTGCCTTGATCCACCTTTTTTTTATAATCGGCTCCCTCTCTTTGTTTTCCCTCAACTCCTGCTTTAAATGAATAATGCAGAAGGGAGGAAATGGGGATTAAAGAGGAGCTAAAGCCAGTGCCAACTTCTGTGGTGCACCGTCTCTCACAGGACCATGAACACATCAGGGCTAACAAGCCCCCCCCCCCCCCCTCTCCTGGCATTTTTCTCAGTTCTGCATCTGTCCCACTCTGTCCTTACTCCATCCCTGCTGTGCCACACTCACTTTTGCCTTCTCCTGCTCCACTTCGCCCCAGTTGTCTCGAAGATATCCTCTACGTACATATCATGCGATTTGCGACGGCTTGTTGTCGTGAAAAGCCAAATTGTACGTATGGTTATAGAGAAACTTTTAAAGTTTTAAAGGCTCATTTCTGTAAAGAGGGATAAAGATGAAGACAAACCGTTCAGCAGTTCAACTAAAAAATGTGGCGTGGTGCCGTTGGGAGGATCTGCCTTTTTTGTGCATATCTGCTGTGGAATCCAGGAGAAGATTGAATTACTCAGAAGTTGAATGGTGCCTTTTTAAAAAAAAAAAAAAAAAGATGTTTTGACCAGCGGTGTGGTTGGCACACTTGGCTGTACAGAAGCACTTAGGTGTCACCATTGTAGCCTGACTGCAACAAGCAGAGACAGTCGGCCGTTTGTCAGGCCAAAAAAAATGCCCCAAAACAGATTTGATTCTAAGAGATTTAACGTTACATGGAGGGTTGCATATAATATCTTCTGTGGTTTTTGCAGAGAGCGCTCCAAAGTTAATTACCGTTGGATTTTTGATTGAAGCCAGCATTTCATGTCCATCAGGGGAACTAGAGCTTAAAGTGACTCTCTTACCAAAGCCAGAGCAGAAGGCAAAGAGTTTTGCAGAGTGCAATGGGTGAAGCATGACTGTTACACACAAATCAAATCACAGATTTGAGGTGAGTATGATATGAAGAGGGCGAGGGGGGGGGGGCGAAAGCAAATGAACAAATAAGGTGTGTGCTGGAAGTGTGAGAACAAAGAGGTCTATTCACAGAAAACTGCTGAATAGTCGTGTTAATATCCTTTTTCTTTCTTCCTCTTGTTCTGCCTCACTCTGTCTCTCCCTTCCCTCCTCTATCATATAATTACCTACGTGTGATTGGGCCTGCTGTGAGAATGTCAGGCTGGAGTCTCACGTTAGATGGAACACAGTCAGAAAACAGTGTTTGTTTACACTGAGTGGTTGGTGGTCTGGTTGGGAAAGTTTTTTTTTTTTTTCTTCTTCGTCTTCTTCTTCTCCCACTTTTCTCGACAGAAAAACAACCATCACTTTGTCAGAGAGATAAATGGTGTTCTTGCTCGCTCGCTCACTCGCCGATATACAGTAGATCTCGCCAATTTTTATCTGCAAAGGAATTATATATTCACACCTGACAGCCTAACTGTAATAGAAATAATGAGAGGCTGTGGATAATTTGGACATATTTTTTTTTTTGTTTTAAGGTGTAATAGTTTGACAGCCAACGATTGTCACTTCACAGCTGCGGGATGACGCCAAAGGCACCAAACCACGAGTCTTATTATGATTTTTAGGTGCACGATTTTCACATATTGTTGGTCCACATATTTACCCCGTATTGATTCTCTGCCGTACTCCAAACACAGGTCTATCCTGTTGTATATTTGCAGCTGTCTCCGACCAAAGCTCTGAACTAATCTCTGACATGCATCTATGAATAGTTAGGGGATTTAGCTTTTTAGCTGCTGCCAAAGTCCTAGCCGGCCTGCCACCATTTCTCGTCCCCATAACAGAAAGGCAGGCCGCTACCTTGAGTTTCCACTGCCGTTTGTTCCTACCAAATGTTTTGGAAGTCAAAGATTCCTTCCGGTGATGATAGCGGGGGCCTCGGGTGGATCGGAGACATTGGGAGAAACGCGGGGTTTAGGAAGAGAGAGATTTGGCGGATCTGAGGTACACGCGATGAAAGTTTGTGTTTTCGACTCATCCAGTCACGGGGACAAGGCTTTGCTTGGTTGCACCATCACCACTTAAACTGTGTGTGAATGGGAGCCCCGAGAGTGTGACCTTGCTCCGTTTGATTGAGTTAGCCCCGTTAATTGCGCCGTTGCCTGGTGTGCGTTAATCTAACATGGCAGTCTTAATTGATCTCGTTAACGTGGGACGTGGGCGGCGAAAGAACGTCAGGGAGCTCAGATGCCCCCTGGTTATTTTGACAAGCATACAGTCACAAAACACAAGAGGGTTAGGGAGCGGAGTAAGGGTGCCAGCCCCAATCTAACTAAACACAAGGCTGAAGTGCAAAGCATCACTACGAGAGGCAGGGAGGCCGCCTGGGTGGATGACTTGTTAAGTCCCCCGTGACACTGAAATCAAAATGCCAGGACAACCAGCTAGTCAGCCATCCAGTCAGCTTCTGTCTAATAGGCCCTATTTTCACCTGTTATTAAAATCCCCGCTCATATCCTGGATGTTTCCAGATTCCAGGACAGGGCTTGAAGCCAAATTAAAGCACAGGCACAAATATTAAAGGCGCAACTACATACTTATTTTACAATTTTTTAACGTCAGTGTTCTTCATTTCAGAGATTATCATGATAGTGTATTGTTGTAATCCAGCTGTCTGTTTGTGGTAGTCGGTCTTGTGAACATACTTAATTCAAGAACAGCCCATAATACAAGTTTCGAGTTGAGGTCACGTTCCCCCGATAGAATGAGTGATCAAATAAACTTTGCATAGATCTGCATGCTAATGAGGAATCCTTGAATTTTCGTGTCATTATTTTCCTCCTCAATGCATTAAAGAGCCAACCACTCATGTAACGGGCAGATGAATAATCTTATAATATTTGACATGTAATACCTTTTGTTAACTTCATAAATGAACTTGTTAATGAGAATATGTTTTAAATGTTATGGTGTATGTGTGGATAAAACAGACCACTGAAGTGCTGAACTTTTTTTTTGTGACTGGGGGCCATTGTTGTTTATATGTGTAGTAGTCAAGTCGTTATTTATATTATTATATTATTGCTTATTCAAAAAAGGCAGCTTGTTTCTGGACAATGTGGATGCAGCCTAAGATTTATTGTTGGTGGTGCATGATGTCATTTGTACATTTACACAAGCCGTGGCAATAGTTAGCTTTCGACAATTAATTTTCTTTAGTAGGTTTATTAAGTTAAAATGAGAATCAAAAGCTTCAGGATTGGACATTTAACAATGTTTTCTTAGTTTGTTCTTTTGCCTCCAGTGGTGTCTGCTTTTAAATCCTTATTATTTGCAAACCTCTTTTTTTTTTTACATTAGAATTGATTGTTTGAAACAAGCTTTTAATGTAAATTTCAGAAAATAATATTCCCAATGTAGTCAATGCAATCCCAGGAGACATAATGTTGTGCAAACACTTATTTTCATGATCTTCAAAGCTCACATGAAGGCCAGCGAACTCCCGGGGAAAGAAAGAAAAAAAAAAAGAAGCTAAAAACTAATCTAAAATAAACAACCACAGTATTTGCAAAATGCGCGCCTCACCCGCACACATACTCGTCTCACATACACATGTTTAAGCCCCCCAACACACCACACACACACAAACATCCACTTATAGTGCCGTGCATTTATATGTATGTGTTTGGCAGATGTCTAATTAGTATGATTAGCCTTTAGTGAATGGGACTGACGACATCAGCAGACAGACAGCTCCTCTGTGCCATTCTCCTCTCAATTGTACCAGGGGAGTTTTAATTGGCCGGGGAGGTTTGAGGCGACACAGATAGAGAGACGGTTGGTAATGCACAGATGACAGACTGACAGATCTGCAGACAGACGGCCTTCACTCCAGTGGAAAAAACATGCAAATGTCCCACTGTGAAGTGCGTGGTGTCTCTTTGCTTTTTGTGTGTAACTTTCATGTGTTTGTCCACATGTACAGTATTCATGTAAATAAGGCAAAATCCTAAATCCCTGCACTGGAATCTATATATCGGTAGCCCGATGTTAGTAATCTCACTTATCCATTTTCCCCTCTTTGCTTGAATATGCAAAATCCGACTTTAAAAAAAAGTGTTATGGTTTTCCACTTGTTAATGCTTTCCAGCATTAGGTACATTAGTGTGTTTGCACATGCATGTGTATGTAATCGCGTGGACTTGCACACAAACAGCATTTTTGAATACATGCCCTTCGTCTCGCACGTGTTTACTTCTGGATGATACACGGTTGATGTTATGCATGCATTGTATCTCGTGTAAATTGGTGTTCATTTTTAGGCTTTATAACCATGTTGTGTGTGTGTGTGTGTGTGTGTGTGTGTGACAGTGTGCACTTGCAACTAATCCTAGAGCATCTGTCAAAAATCTTTCCACATACATGAGTTGAGTGGAATCATAAGCTAATTGCATGTGCGAATAAAATTTTTGCATCATACTTTTTTTTTTTTTTCCTTCTCGAAGATTTGTGTAAATTATTCATTTAGGTAACATTTCACATCATGGCACTGTCTGTTTTAGGTGCGGTGATAAGCCAAGCAACTGGTGGTGGAGCATCTTATGCAAACAAGCCAGAACATGCATTTATACGGAACAGCGGCAAACACCCAAACGCAACACACTCACCTCCACGTGACCTATATTTTCTCCGAAAATTAAGTGGAACTGCCTGATTGCCGGTATAACCAGTTATTCCCATGAAATGTTCCTTGGAGAAATGCCAAGGAATACACACATTGGCATTACCTCTGCGTTGTTCAGATGAATATTTACTGCCTGCTGTGGCCCTCTCCATGCTGCAACTTGAGAAGGACCCAGACAAAGAGTATCAAATCCACAGGCATGACGTGGGATCCAGTTCTGCTGAAACACGACACTCTGGCAGCAACCGGCGCTCAATAGTTACTGAACAACAGAGAACAGTTGTCCAGTTGATTTGAGGTTATTATGTTTTGCTGTGAAACGGTACTGTAGAGTTTTAGTTTTTCAAAGGAGTTGAAGGCGAGTATCGCCGCACTGTCGGTCAACATCGGCTCGGCTAACCAGACGTTCTTTTTTTGTCTGTGCTTGATTCTCAGAGGTGCAAAGGATCAAGCTCCTAACACCATGGATATGGACACGCAGCCACAAGGACAGCAAGCAGCCGTGCCAGTCTTTCAGCCCCAGGTGGACTTGACACACACAGACACACACTTGAACACAAGCCTACCAGGGCCGGGAAGTGGGGTGACACAGCCAGAGCCGCCATGTTGTTTTGTTAAACCTTTTTATACTTTAAATATAGCCGTTGCTTTTTCAAAATCTCTGGTCATTGCAGGTCGTTGTCAGCAGTGTTGCAAATCAGTGAGCAAGTCATCGTGGCAGTGTTTGATATTTTTAGATATTTAAGTCACCCAGATGCAGATAAGAGCAGATAAATGTATATATAATGTTTTCAATTCAATTTCTGTCATTATGGAGATCTAAAATTACAAACACTATGCAATCCTAAGATCTTCTTCCATGTGTTTCACCCCTGCTAAGGGTTTCATGGCACATTTTACTTCTCATGGTGAGCGATTTTGTTAAGTTTAACAAGGATTGTAGCATTGCAAATGGTTTCCCTCTAGATTAATTGGCATGGGAGCAGCATTTAATAATTTATGATGATATGAGCCATTCATTCATTCATAGCAACCGACCTCCTTCACATTTTGGACCGTAAATATTCAGCATTACCCCCGGTTTTTTTTTTTCCCTGCGTCAATCAAGTCTCGCGTTCAGTCGGAGCCTCCTTCAGACCACTGTAGCCTGCGTGCGAGATAGACAGCAGTGGATGAATGTTGAGTTGTTTCTATTGATCAGAGCTCTGGAGGCTGGCAGAGCCCTGGCCTCCCTGCGTGCCTCTCTCGGTTCGATACAACTCAGGTTTGCTCTGCGCCGATCTGGTCATTGTTGGAGTTTAATACCGCCCTCCAACATCAGGCCCATTGATTTCTTTCCAGAAGGATGTTTTTGCCTCCATAACTATTGAATAGACTTTAAACAAAGAGGATCATCCATATGCCCCAGAGTAATTTTTTTTTTTTAGAAATAAACAACACTAAAAATAGGCCTGTTGTTGTTTTTCTTGTGTATGCAAGGGCACTGCAACATTAACTCTGGAATTACCTAGGGGGTTAATTTATCCTAAGATGTGTAATTGCGAAATTAAGGATAAATTGGGCTGCACACAGAAGAAAGTCAGATAAAGCTCTAATGATTAATTTCACTTAGGCAACAGCACCCCCGCCCCCCCACGCATCCCCACACAGACGCTAGATCTTCCACTGATCTCCCAACAGTTGATTATGTGTTATTGTGCAGCCTTAATGATTTCTCTCTCTCTCTCTCTGTTTTTCAATCTATTTCTAGCAGTTTACATCACTGTTAATTCCGGGCCGGCTCTCTGTGCCGAGGTTATTGGTAGCACAGTGAACTTTCTGTGTTGCGTCATGTTTTTTTCGCTCTCACAAAGCACGTCTGAACCGATTTCACATGAAGTGGGAGATGGAGAGCGAGTCAGTTAAGAGTATGTAGATGGCTGTCTAACCAGCATCCAGATGGGTGTCTTTCAACAAGTCCTGTATCTCTTTCACACTTTCCCAAGGTTCAATTTGCACGGCAGCGCACGGGGGGGCCCGGGGAGGGGGAGGGAGGGCCTCCTCCTGAAGAAATCTGAATTGTATATCTGATGGAGAATATTCAGTATCGCTTGCAATATCATTCCTCTTGGTCCCGGAGGTATGATGCATATGCATTAGGTAAACGAGATGAGCTGGTAAGATGTGCATTTTTAATGGCGCATTTGCTCTTTGAGTGAGTGGGAGGGTTGGTGAGGAGGCCCCCCCCCCCTCAGATCAGATTGTGATAGTCGCTGCAGAGTTTGACAGACACGGATCTGTCTGCAAGCGCCGAGACAAGGCGGCGCGGTTGCGGAGCAGATTGAGAGGAGAAGAACGAGGAGCACCTTTGGGGTGAATCCTGCCTGGCTGGTTCACTGGCTGACTGGCTGAGGATGAATATTGCATGGTGCCGTGCTCAAGGGGGCAGGTGACTGGTGAGGGTGGAAGTCAGGCTCCCTTGTCTGCCAGTTGCGGTCTCTGTCTCTCCCCTGCACCCCCCCCCCCTCCTCCCCGCCTCTCTCTTGGAGACTACAAGATCCACGATAATCAGAAACAATTCATGTCCGTGACACGGGAGTCTTGAGGTAATTTTCGAGGAGATCACCATTTAAACTAAAATGCTGGAACAGTAAGAAAACGAAAAAAAAAAGATACACACTCTCTTCTTTTTCATGTTTCGGCTGCCAAAAAAGAGGCTAGCGGTGTGGAAGACAGTGCAGCTATTTAGCAGATAGAAGATTAAGTTCTTTGTTTTTTTTTACTTCTTGTTGTCTCACATATCATCTGTCAATGAGTTCGTTCTAGGATACTGCTCTGAATGATGGCCACTACTGACTCATCTGACATCTGGCCTAGGTGTTAAGGCGCCGTGAAGCGCATTCTTGCATCTCGCCTGCGACCCTTTAGAACTTGTGTGATTTTTGCATCTTTTCTTTCCTCTTTTCCTCTCATTTTTCTACCGTTGGCTGATCTAATTTTCCGCGTTCACGCCAAAATACGTGGCCCCCAGTCTTGAGATTTAACTTGGGGACAGTTTTTTTTTTTTTTTCTTAAAGGAAAAAAAAAAAAAGAAGCTCAGTTTTCAGGTGTCTAAAATGCTGGTTCAGTGTGCCAAAATAGAGGGATGCAATTTTGAATTTAGCCGGCTTAGTGTGGACGTATCCCCCTCTCTCTGTTTCTGCATCCCTCCCTGTCTCTCTCTATGGGAGACAGCACCTCTCTGCCGCCGCTGGCCTTTCTGTGGCAGCCGTTGGCACTGCTGGGCTGTCACATCACACCCTCTCCCCCTCTGCTGCTTGTCCCCCCCCTCTCTCACTCTCTCTCCCTCTCCCTGTCTTCCACATTCCTTCTTCCACCCTCCATGTGTCTTGTCAGTTGTGTTTGGCAATGGTGTCATTATTGGGCAGCCCGAATCACACTTTCTCCGATGAGCTGTCTGTCTGCTCTCCCCTCTGTCTCTCGCTCGCCTCTTCTCTCTCTCTCTCTCTCTCTCTCTCTTTCTTTCTCTCTCGCTCGCTCTTTCAATCCCCCTGCTAGTGAGTTGCCCATGGCGGTTGTATGTCACCTTTATACCCAAGACACGCTGTCCCTCACAGACGTTACCCATAATACCTTGCACGGCTGCCACTTAATCTCCATCCCCTGCAGCTTGTCCCCATCACCAAGCAGAATGACGTGAGTGAAAAGATGTAAGCGCGCCACATGGTACAGCACAGAAATGTAAGTCAAGAAGAAGATGAAGAAAGTGTGTATCATGAAGTTCAGAATGTAGTCGGCTGGACGAACGCTGTACAATTGCTTCTTTGTGTCTGCCTTTATGTATTATTGTAGGCTCGGAGTAAGTGATCATGTGACGTGGGACCCTGTATTGGTCATTTATATTGGTCAGTGTTAGAGGTTTTTATTGTTTTGGGCTCAACATTGATGTGAGTTTGTGATGGTTACATTTTTATTTGGATGTATTTTATTTTATTTATTTATTTTGAATTATGGGCCCCTCAAGATTCACTATATGCACACACAAGACCTGTTCTTCTGAGAGGTCCACTGCATGCAGCCCACCGTCTTTGGGCTCTACCATCACATTTAACATACACATGACCAATCAAGTTTAGATCCTCACAGGCAGTAGTCTGTATAACCCCCCTCCTCCCATTTTTGTTCAGACACTGACCCCTGCGTCATTCAGGGTCATTCCTCTGTGACTTCCCCCTATGTGTGTGTGTGTTTGTCGGGGCCTTGTGTTTCAGCTGGGAGCTCCTGATTGTGTGACACCCGTGTGCGGCAGATGAGACGGCCTGTCACTCAGCTTTGGCCTGGCTGCCCTTTGAAGGCCAGGCCAGGGGGCGAAGAGGTGCCGCAAATGGCCTGTGAAGTTTACATACACTGCCCACTGCTAAACAGATTAGCTCTAATGAAGTGTCTAATGCCGGGGCCGCTGGCTGACATAATCCTGCCTGGCAGCCCGGCCCCTTGGCTGCCAAAAAAGCCGCCCTCCCTCCAGCCCTCTCTTTCCGCCCTCGCACGGCCTCTGCTGCCACCCAGGGCGACTCCACATGGGGAGGTGCCCACTGTTAATCATGCCGGACAGTGTGCGATCTGACATGCAAATGTAGGTCATTGCATATGTAAATGTGTGATTACGGGGCTGGCATGCCAGGACACATTAGCAAGACTGTGCTCTCAGCAGGCGGTTGTCACAGCGCTTTAGAGGCTCATGCTAACATTTGTCAAGCTACCACGCAGCGAATGAAAGCAATGCCCTCTTGTCCTCTCTCGCTCTCTCTCTCTTTTCCTCCCTCTCCCCCCCCTCCCTCTCTTTCTCAAACATACACCTCGAACTGTCCATCCTGCATCCTTGCGCAAATGCTTCTGTCACAATTATGACAAGTCATTGCACAACGCGGGCCACACTTTCAGCGCGGCACACCTCGTTCACGCAAGTTGGTGGAACAATGCTTTGCTGTTGTTACAGCGTTCGGCGGCACCCGTTAGCAGAGAGCTGTAGTAGTTTTGTAGAGCTGCCGTATTGTTGAACAATGGGTTGCGGAGCGGTGTGTCGTGCCCTCTGTCAGAGTGATTCTCAGACAGCTCGGGATGATGGCGGTGTCATGCTGAAAAATGCACACACCTCAATGGTGTCAAGTGTTAATTGGACAGGGCATGTAATTGGCTCACGCCTCTTTCTTTGGCTGTCAACTTTAAACTTTTAAAAACCAATGAACCCACCCCGTGCCCTCCACGCCAGGATGAACAATTAGTGCTTTTTTTGTCTCTGTGTCTTTGTTAATAAAGCCGTGGGTTCATTTTTGCCAGATATTATTCAGTCTATGAGTTAGTTTGATCAGCTTACGGACGCACTTTCCTCTTGCATAAATTATGAGACGTGAGCTTACAGGCCACTAATGCTGGAGCAATTAGTTTATTTCTAAATTCAGCAGCTCAGATATAAGCATTCACTGCTTTTCCTTGTTTTATACCAGAGCAAATGAAGTAGTTTGGGGTTTACCACCGTTGACTGGACCAAACAGTCCATTTTAGAGACGCTGCCATGGTCTTTGAAATTGTGATCTGAACGTTTAGTTGATTCATTCAAAAGATAGTCATATTTGATTGATCAATATTGAGAAAAAGTTGCAGTTGTTTCGGGCTGCCTTTATTATTCTCACTGAATTAAAGTCTTAACGTCCAACGTCCAACGTAGTGACATGGCAGTTGAGGGAATCCTGTACAGTCTCTTGGTCTGTGCTCATGGTGACTGCGTCATTTGTGTTTCGTAGTTCGACAGAGATACCGCGAGTGTGATGGCACTTACTTCTTGTGTGCGTTGAGTGCTTAGGAGACTCATTTTTGACCTTCTCCCCCTGCTCGTCTTCTTCTCCTCTGTCCTAAGTCGCTCGCCCCTAAGCTGCTCCCACCGCCACGTTGGCAGAAGCGCTGGTGACATGTGGCATTCTGATATCTGTCACCTTCTGTTTGCTCCTGCCGACGCCTTGTACAAGTTTACCAAAGGCTGGAAAGGTCAAGTAGCCTGCTCTGTGCGTTTTTCACACATCATATCCGAAGGGCTCATTCTGGTTTATTTTTGAGTCTAATTTTTTTTTTTTTTTTTTTAATTGTGGAAGGTGAGCGTCTCAGCCTGCACAGCTAATCGTGTGGAGAGGAGTGGCGAGTCCGTGGCCCGGTGCCAGCCTGTCAGTGATTTAACTTGGCAGACCGAAGACTCCGGATTCTTGAACTTAAAAACCAAGGCTGATAGAATGATAAAATGCCCGCATTTTATGTAATCGTGTATTTTAATCCATCCCTGTAGGGAAAGTTTTTTCACCTCCACTTCAGGGAGGTCAGAGTACTGTTTTAGCCACAGCGCCCATGAAGCCAAAGGTGATTCATTTGCCTGCCTCGTAGCTGTTGATTTATAACATAGGAACATTATAAATCCACAAAAAAAATATAAAAAGCTTTATTCTGTCCTGCTGCCTGTAAAATCAGGTAACATGCTTACTTGCTGCTTGTGAGTTCACACTTTTGATTTGATTCGGAAAAAAAAACAAACATTTGCAGTCCCACACCTCCGGGTGCTCTCTGGGTGGCTATGTAAATAACAGAAAAATAAGTACTTTACTCCATCCATAGGCTTCAGTGAGGTGATGTGGTGCAGCGGTTAATCGTGTGCACATTCCCCAAGACCTCTCACAGCATGACACATCAGTCTAATGCCAGTCAAATCATCAGCAGCCTAGAGCAGCCTCTTAGCAAAGCAAACTACAGAAACTGGGGCCTCACCGCAGTTTCACCCGCATCCTTCAGCCCTCATCATTTCCTTTCACTAATGTGGAGATAGTTGCCTTTCAGTGGTGACTGTGTGGTTCCTGCAAAATGTCTGTAAATCATTTGTTTGAGAGCATACGCTGAGTGAACGGGCGTGTGTGTGTGTGTGCGTGCTCAAATGTTAACAGAGTTGTTGTTGTTTTTTTCTTTTTTTTCCCTTTTAGAAACCATTACAACCAGATATGGGCCATAATTCGCTGGCAAACTTCCAGATTGAGAAGAAAATTGGACGTGGCCAATTCAGTGAGGTGTACCGGGCAAGGTACCTGTTAGACAACACGTCAGTGGCCCTGAAGAAAGTCCAGGTAAGGCGCAGTAATATCACTTTGGATAGCCAGTATACTCAGCAACGCTAACAGACTTTTTCATGTGTCTTCATGTGTTTTTCTTTATGTCAGTCTGTCACAAGGCCAATACAAAGAGACAGCCAAATAAACTCACATTTACAGGCAATTAAGCGCTGTGAACTGACCTCAAATCATGGCGAATCAGAAATAAATATCATGTCGGCGTACTGAAAAATGAAAGAAAGTTCTGAGATAAGATGCAAGAATTCAGATAAAACCTTGTCAAAGCTGTCTTTTAACAGTCGGCAAATACGCACTCGTGACACGTTCAGGCACTCAAACATGCACGTTTTTACACGCAACACGACTGTGTAGGGTTATCCACCTTCACAGCATGACTCAGTTCTCTTGCTGAATGTGCACACACACCTATACATGCACATTCGCCGACATGCACGCACCAGCAGGAGGATACGATGCTCCTCCGGGTTTAGCATGCGCACTCATACCTACTCATACCTCATACACCTCGCACGCACCGTACACAAGGATATGTGTGTGTTACTCAGATGTGAAACACCTGTAGTCACTCCAACGACACCCTCCAGATAACAGCAACCATGTTTTCTGTTTAGTTCCCCCCCCCCATTTTCTCTCCATCTCTCCATCTTACCCTTTTTTTTTTTTTTTTTGAATATGTCATAACACCCCTCTCTGTCCTCTCTCTCACTCTCTCTCTCTCTCTCTCTCTCTCCCCCTCTCTCTCCCCTTTTGATCTCTTGATAGATATTCGACTTGATGGATGCCAAAGCTCGGCAAGATTGCATCAAAGAGATAGATCTCCTTAAGGTAAAGAACCAGAGAAGAGGGAGACGGCGTCATGCGCCGCGCTCTGTTCTCTTAAGGTGCCTCAGCTGAGACCTTCCACCACAGGAAAACAATTGATCTGCACCAGACGGCTTGGATTTTGCGTGTTGGTGTGTGGGCACATGCACGTACGTGTGTTTGTGTGTGTGTGTGCGTGTGTACACGCTTGCTTGTATAGTTCTGAATGCGGAGGGAGTGTTTGTGTACGCCGGTGAGAATATGAATGAGTATGTGTGTGACTGTACAGTACATGTATTACTGTCTCCTCACGTGTGTGTGCGCGTGCGTGTGTGCTCGCAGGGGTTCACCAGTGCTATACCCCTCCAGGCTCACATTATTTTTTTTTTTAAATGCTAAAACTATTGTTTTTTTGTTTTTTTGAAATCTTTTTGTAATGGTTGGAGCGGGCAACAATGCATCGGCATGGAAATGTAGCAGCCTCCCCCATGTGTCTCTTGATGTGTTACCTCCTCCCTTTGCTCATTCTTGCTTGCTCCTCTCCACCCCACAATGAAGTGGTTTCATTTATCAAACTGCCATAAACACGTGTCAGCTGGATTGCTCTCAAATACTAATGAACAAACTAATGACAGCTTCAATATCTGCCCCTGTCTGCAAGATCCTAGATGTGTCTCAGTAGTGCGTGTTTGTGGTTTGATTGTGTGTGTGTGTGTGTGCGCGCGCGTGCCTTCATGCATTCCTGCCAGTGTTTCCCTCCATATATGAAGCCTCTCCGCGCATGTGTGTGCACTGCAGGCAGTTTGTGCACACACACACACACACAACACACACACACACACACACACACACACACACACACACTCACACACACACACACATTAGGGAAAGAAAACAGAACCAATTAGTTTGTTTCAAACACATCAGTGAATCTCCCGGGGCTCTTTGGGCCAATCAAAGACAACGATACTCAGATGCAGGCGAGACTCTGTAGAGAGCTGTAATCTGAGTAGCAGATCATTGACTTAATGGCACAAGACAGCGGGGTTCTTCTGGATCTGTATCCCTGACCTCCTAATGGGGGTCGGGGCAGGGTTAAATGTCACACTCTGCCAGGTGACTGCACTTCCTTTATGCAGCCCCCAAATTTCCTTTTATTTCTCTCTAATTAAATGCATCCTCTTCCTTCATACCCTTTTCTTCAGTGTCCTTTTGCTTCTGCTTGTTCCCTCTTGATTTCTTTTTTTTAACATGATTCTACCTCGTTCTTATTGTGTCCTTCCACCCATCCCACCTCTTTTTCCCTACCCTTGCTCATCTTCCTGCCTCAGAGCTTTATGTTCCCTTCTTTTCATCCTGTAAGCTGATTGCTAGTGAACATGGAAGTTATGCCCCGGCCCTGCGCTGCCCAGCCAGCCTGATAATAATGGGCTGAGTGTGAGAGAGACAGTCCTTCTGCCTTATCCCCCACTAGACAGGCCAACAGGAGACACAGCCAAATCAGAATAATGAGAGGCACACTGGCATGGACCGACTGGAATGACACACATACTGGCGCATGATCACAACACACACACTCACACACACACACACACGCGCACACACACACACATTCAGTCATAGCCTTTCAACAGTCTGCCTATTTGTTTGTTTGTCTGTCTGTGTTTGTGTCTGCTCATTCATCTGTATTTTCCTGTTCTGGCATGATGATTTCAACTTGAGAATCTCACTTCTCACTTGGCCCTTTTGTCTAAATCCTCGCTGATAGGAATGTTGGTTGCAGAAATAGCCTGTTCCCTGCCAATCTGCCAGTTTCGCCATTCTTGAAATCCCACAGCTGTGTACTCCTCTCACTCGTGGTTACTCTCGAGCCTGGATTGTATTCTGAAGACTAATGATCAACCCTAATCAACAGTGAAAAGCTGTAATAATGTCTCTGCGTTGGCTTCTCTGTGTTTGTCTGTTATGTGTTTCTGTACAAATGTATGCGTGTCTGCGTTCTGCATCTGATTATATTATACCAGTAGTTTACTGACAAGACAGAGAACTGGCAGCGGCCAGCTTCATTTAACCTGATCCACACACTATAAATTCACTTCAATCTTTAGGTCTCTTTATGGGCAATATATCTTTTTTACAAGTGCGGTACATATTTAGTTTCTCTAACATCGGTGTGACATGCTGGTGATGGATGAGCTGCTTTTACTTCATCTTTGTCAGCCAAAGTCCGAATCTGTCTCTTTTTTTTCAGCAGTTGTTGATCATATTCTTACCAGCTGTGTTTCTCCGAGCATGTAATTCCCTTTCTAAACACACTGTAACCTAATTTATTATCGGGGTTCATTTTCTACCATCAGATTGCATTAGTCAGTGTCTTCTTCTCCTCCTCCTTTGAAACACATATCAACTCACCAAATATATCACGTAGGGTCTTGCATGATTAGGTAATTACACACATGGGTGTGTAATTACATAATCATGCACGGCTCTCTGTGTATATTTCCCAATGAATGAGTGTTGTGTTGCGGTAGGCTCACATCCATCATTTATATAAACATCTGCATGTGAACATATCTCTTTATTTCTCTGTATCCTCCGCCTGAGGTTCAATTTGTGGAAGAGGAGTGGGTTGGGGCGGGTGTAGTGGTGGTGGTGGTGGCGGCGGCGGTGGGGGGGACTTGTCATCACTCCCTGGCTGTGCTACAGTGCGGAGCTGTGCCGAACTGCCACTCTGAGCCAAAAATACATCTGGCAAGAGAGGACAAGGGAGGGAGAAGGAAAGATGGAGACATGAGGAAGGGAAAGAGAGCGAACGAATGAGAAAAGGGATTGTGGAGAGATGCAGAGATGGAGTGGAGAGTGTAGTGTTGCGTAGTGTACTGTACTGTGCTCTCCTTTCCCCTCTTCTCGGCATCATCCGGAGCATGAACATTTCTTTAATCACAGCAGAGAAAGCAGAGCGGAGCCGAGTGGAGGACGCGTGTCACACTGCTCCGTCTGCTCGCATCGCCCACCACCATCGCCCCCCCCCACCCCACCTCCCCTCCTCGACATTGCCACGCCACACAGCTCCATGTCTCCAGCTCTCCACGTATCACCATCTCTTCTCTCTTCTCCCTCGCCCCTTTCTCTAGCTCTGCTCACCTTATCTCTCTCCGGCTCTCTCTCTCTCTCTCTTTTTTTTCTTTCTTTCTTTCTCCACCTTTGTTCTCCTTTCCTACCTCTTCACCCCGCCCTGTCTCCATCATTCCTCTCGCTTGTCTGTGTCACTGTGTCATTTGTTTCTTTCCCTTCATTGCGCCTCCCTTCCTCCCTCCCCCTTTTCCCTTCTTGCTCTGGATGGATAGAGACTTTTTGTTTACTACAGGGAATGCTGTTCCTGCCTTATTGACCAACCAACAGGAAGCAATCTCAGCCAGAGATGAGCCTGGGATGCTTGTTTTTCTGACTGCCAGCCATGTCAGCCTGTCAGGCGTGTGTGTGTGTGCGTGTGTGTGTGTACGTGCGTGCGTGCGTGCATGCGTGGTGTGTGTCACACACATGGGTTGTTGTCATCACAGACAGAGGAGTTGTTGTGACATGTCACCCAGCTTTGTCACACTGGAGGACAAAACCGTCTCATTAGGTCCACACTTACTAAATATGGATTCCAAATATGGATTCAACTGTTTTGTTTTAATTGGTGGTAAAAGTACAGAGGATCGCACAGCTCATGACACGAACCTCTGTTATTTATCAGATGACGGGGTTGTTTTGATATAAATTGTATAACAAGTTTGTGAGAAGATGCCACTGTCTGTAGGTTCTTCAAGGGCTTCTCACTTTTGGATTAGGTAGTGTGACCATGGAAGCAAGTGTCACCAACATGTCTCCTGTTCGCTTTTTCTTTCTGTCACACATTTCTGTCTTTTTTTCCTTTTTTTTTTTTTCGCCCACAGCAATTGAACCACCCCAATGTGATAAAGTACCATGCGTCTTTTATTGAGGACAATGAGCTGAACATAGTCCTGGAGCTAGCAGATGCAGGGGACCTCTCACGTATGATCAAGGTAAGGAAGTCTTCACAACAGCAAACCCACAAGCGAACACTGTTGCCCAGACTGCTAGAAGAACAGTTTTGTGTTTTTTTTTTGTTATTTTTTTCATGCAGTCATGAAATACTTCAAGTAACACTCAACCACAGGAGCCTGAAAGGACACAGAGTCAAAAATAAAAATATACAGTGTCTTGGTTTATCGCATAAATCCATTTTTTTTTTATTACAAAAGGAATTCTAGTATAAATCTGATATAACACATAGTCATACGTTTGGCATCAAAGGGGACGCTGGCATGGAAGCATCAAACTACTGACGTGGCCTGGTGGCAGGAGGTCTGTGGTTTGTGGTTGTTACAGAATTTTGACTACCTGGACATTGAGTCAATCTGAATCATCCATTCCATACTGAAACCAAAAACCAACTAATAAAAGGCCTCCTGCAACCTCTTTTAATCCCAGTTCCCTGTGTTGACATTTGCCTAGACTGCGTAAGGGAAGTTGTTAAAAATGAAGCAATGATTAATGGTTATAAAGTCTCAGCATGTGATGTTTGTAGGGGGCATTTGAGCAAATTCTGAGCATAACTTATCTGGCTTCAATCTTTTTCTTCTTATCTTACATATTGAATCCTGAAGTGAAGCACGTGCATTTGTGGTAATATTTTAATGAAGGATTTTGGGAAACTTGAGGCTTTAATTGTTATACTGATATACTTGCCATATGTCATACAAAAACCCGGCTTAGCTTTTCATCTTGTCCGGATTTCCAGAAAAGAGATTAAATCATCATCATCTCAGTGGTTCAAACCAAGAAAATGAACACTGACTCAAAACAGAAGCAAACGTATACTAGAATAAAAGTACATCATTTGTGAGCTTTGAGGCACATGCATTTATCACATAGACCATGTCTTAAACCTTAAACAAGGTTTTCTGTGGGGTGATGTTGTTGAAATTTGAGCAAAAGAAGGAATAAGGTTGTTGAAAAGTGGTAGCGATTACATCCCAGGCTCCCCTGTTATTCGTCTTTGAGTTAGACCAAACCCCCAGTTATTCTAAAAATCTGCCAGTATAGCAAATTAGTGGTGTGCATGTATAAAGCCTGGTCTTCTCCCATGCATAAATGATGCCGCAGCGTTGTATCGGCACAGCTCGACAAGCTGTTTGCAGTCATACTCAGCAGCTCCACATCCGCACAGTTCAACACAGCAAATTAGGAGAGGCGAGGATTAGCGGTACAAGAGAGTGAACATGGCAGGCTCAGCACACACACACACACACACACACACACACACACACACACACACACACACACACACCAGTGATATATATCCAGTCCTCTCTCTCTCTCTCTCTTACACACACACACACACACACACACATTGAATACATATATATGGTTAGTGTAAGCAAAAAATGTGCAGACACGACCATAGAAACACTCACGCAAATGTTCAGAGGTAACACTTGACAAAGACATATCACGGCAGCCTGAAGAGGTAAAATAGCAAACCACTGAGCATCGCTGCTAGCTTAGCTAAGCTACCCGAGGATGCTGAGAGCATTCCGACTGTGTCATCTCCTTATGGCAGCCGACAACGCACAGTCTTGCACACAAGAACGTGCCTCTCCTCACTAACATTTGTCTCGTGCAACTGATTTTTTCTAATGTAACAGTGGCAGTCCAGAGGTGCGTGCCATGGATTAGCCCCCCTCTACCCCTCGGGCCTTAATGTGAAGTAAACACATTCATACAGTGTGCCATATGTAAAACAGACCCCACCCCCCCACATGCATGAATTTAACATTTTTTATTCTTTTTGATTTCTCGTCCTCCACGCCGCTTTCTCCTCCTTTCTCTCTCCCTCCCTCATTCTCTATTACTCTCTCTCTGACCATCTCAGAATTCAAATGAAATCAAATGGTCCTTGATTTGCATGCACTTACAGAATATTGCATGTGCAGTGTTTGCTATTAAAGGCATGGAGGAGAGGGTGGTGGTGGTGTTGGTGGGCGTCTATGTGCTCCCCCATTGACATCAAACAGTCCTCTGATATGGAAATGGGAGGGCAAGGGAAGAATGGCTTCTCACTAAGGCTTTGTTTGGATGTAGGCCAAGGTCTATCCGTCCCTCTCTACGTCTATCTTTCTCCATCCCTCTCGTTCTCTCACAACTTCCTCCATTTTCGGTATCTCCCGCTATCTCCTACAGCCTTTCCGTTACTTTCTTCCACCGTTTGCTGTCTCCCTCTCTGTCTATTTCTCTTCTTTCGTTCTTCCTTGCTTGCTCACGTTGTTTCGTCATGCTATGGACCAATAAGTCTAACAGTCCTGTTCTTTCTTCCCCTTGACCCCTGACATTACCAGAGACTACAGGTTATTCTATTTCTATTGTAGATAAACCTACTTCCTACTATACAACCCTAATGCAGCATCATAAATATTGTAGCCATGTTAAGATTCCTCACTGAACAGAGATGGGATAGTTTGGAACAAAAATAGAACGTTCTTTCAGAGTACACGGTCTTGCACACTTTCTGCATACACACATGCACGCAGACGCATAGATATATATAGAATAGGAAAAATAAAAGTAATAACTGAGTCATGGTGGCGAGAGCATGCTTGTGGCCACTGCTCTTCTTGGCAAATTTAGATTTGCCGTTTGTGGCACGTTATTGTCATCTATCAAAATTCATGACTGATGCGCCAGCAGCTCACAGAGCCGTTCGAGATGCATAAATATGAACGTACAGATGGTATGCAAAATGTAGATGCCCGCAGTACAAACATACAACATAAATTATTGTGAAAGATGTTCCTTCTGTACTTAATTAATGTTTAAGGTCTGATTTAGCTAGTTACTTCCCTGTTAACACCTGTTCACTTATTGCACCGTTGCTCTTACTGTAACTTTGTCGAGGTACAAGTCTCTGCTAATTGCTTAAATTAAAATTGTCATGTGGAGGATTGTCATCCGAGCTGGCTAATGTCCTGGGTTTTCTTTTTGCAAACCACGAAGACATCCCATAAAATACTGCTGCTAGCCAGACTTCTTACATGCTCTTAGTCTTGCCCTTTGCTGTCTGAGGTGGACTTCCTGTCGTCACTTGTTAATTATTGTCACCGTGGATTAATAAGCCATTATGCCTGACACGAGGCTCCGTTATTGTTGCGGTTTATTTGAATACAGACCACACTCCTGATGATCCAGAACGACCCACTCAGCCCTTCAAAATAAATAAACGTAAAACAATTGGAGCCACTGTGCCACTGAAAGCTGTACTGTACCTCACAAAAGAGCTGTGTGCCAGATGGGAAAGTTTTGGAAGGTACCACAGACTTCTTCTCTCTGCTCATGAGAATGCATGTGCTTTCCATTGTCGGCCATAGAGAAAATGAGACAGAGCTCGGTTAGGTAAGGGACAGACTGAGTGGAGAGTGGTCTGGGTTCCATTAACAGTGGAGTCAGAGCTCGGGACTAAATCTGGGTATGGATGCTGTATAAACACACACAGACATAAACACTTAGCTACCATCTTTAAATTGTATTCCGTGCCACACAAGACCCTTTTTCACATTCTTTTATATTTTATTTGTTTGCTCTTTAAGGTATGCTAATGTTGCTTTGATTTGTGTGTGTGTGTGTGTGTGTGTGTGTTTACTTTACAGCACTTTAAGAAGCAGAGGAGGCTTATCCCAGAGAGAACAGTGTGGAAGTACTTTGTCCAGCTCTGCAGTGCGCTCGAACACATGCACTCCCGGCGAGTCATGCACAGAGGTAGCTTTGATGAACACACACATACTGAACGTAAACACACACATACACACGTATTTGGTTTGTCTAAAAAAAACCAAAAAAAAAAACCTCTTCAATCTGGATAAGTTTGTGCTCACAGATAAATTGAGCCAATAGGAATGGTTTGAAAAAGTTTAAGAGTGCTAATGGAAGGTGCACAGTAGTTGGAGAGATTTGTACAAATGCTGCAACTGCTTACATATCTTTTCTCACCCCCTATTAATGTTGTGACAGGTTACCAAGAAAAGCAGTAGCATAAAACCGGCGGTTACTTTTTCAGAGCACGAAGTTTGAGCAAACCACAGAGATATAGGATTAATTACGTGAATAATGTCTCAAAGCATTTGAGTAATTACACACTCTTTACACGTTAGCCCTTGAAAGCACATTCTCTTCACATTAAAGCTTTTGTTTGTTTCATTTCAGTATGGGGTGAAAATGATCTTACACAGACTTTAAATGAACTCCACTGCAGTCACCAATCCTGGATTAAGTTTTTGTCAGGAGACATTTTATAGTAATTGAGTCATTTGAGTCATGATGTCACAGTAGCACGTAGATTTAAGAGTTCATACGGAGTAGCACCCTGCACGATCGCACAAACATTATCTCATATACGGAATTTGTATCCCAGACAAGATCTTGACTGTCTTTGAGGGACTGACGAGAATCTTCCTGCAACTCGTCCGGGACAGGTCCCATTGTCTAATGGTCACTTGACTTCAACAAAAGACTCAGATGAGATGAGATGTGGTTCCGAATGTACCAAAAACAAGGAGAGTTATCAAAACAGTATTTGCTCGCAACTGCATTACCATACAACAGAATCAAAACTTGCAAAAAAAATGAAGGTGTTGAGTTGTGATGGATTATCTGTCTCAAACCAGTTTCAAGCCTCAGCATGTTAATTTTTTATAGCATACTAAATTGGACCGAAACCAATAATTTCCTGTATGCTGCTGCTTTCCTGCCTTCCACTTCTTAGTTAACAGAGTGAAACAACACTTCTCGTAAGTCCTTAAAATAAAAAAAATGGATAAAAATGGAATAACCTTGTTGCATATGACAGACGGCTTAAGTGTAGTTGTTAAACAACACATAGACCAGAGAACACAGTGTTTATGGGCACACATGCTTTCAGTAGGGCCCAGTCAAATCAAGTCCTCGATTCATGTGTATAGGCGCACACACACACACACACACACACACACACACACACACACACACACACACACACACACACACACCTACACACCTACCTCACTCTCTCACTCAGCTACAGGTGGTGTACTTCCGTTGGACTGACTCTGATTAGGGCACAGGGACACTAATGAACCCTGAGCTCTGGGTTTTAATGACCACTTAGCAGAGACCGCCTATTCAAAAGCCGCTTACAATTATATTGGAGCAGTAAATTTCAAAGGCCGATGCGTGTCACATTAACATTACTTAAGAGAAAGCAACAGAAATGGTTTGCTAACGCCCACGTTATATGAAATGATTATTTTCAGTAATACATTAATGCATGCAACACAATAATGATTCCTGAGCAAAGACCAAAAACCAGACCTTCCCAAATTCATCTCAGACACACTGGAACGTGTACTTTCTGTTGTTTTTGATCATCTCTCTCCATACTGTAGAAATGATGATTTTTGTATGCAGCTAATCATGATGTATCCTCTCCTCACTCCTCCTCCAGATATCAAACCAGCCAATGTATTCATCACAGCTACAGGAGTAGTGAAACTAGGAGACTTGGGACTGGGACGATTCTTCAGCTCCAAAACAACCGCCGCTCACTCGCTAGGTAACAGTCTATATATATATATATGTGTGTGTGTGTGTGTGTGTGTGTGTGTGTGTGTGTGTGTGTATGGATATACACACTTAAACACACAAATGCACACTCAGACACTTGTACACAGCGGCCCCCAGTAATCACCTAGTGTTGGATGTGTTTCATTAGGCATGGTGAGCCCAGAGCCATGTGTCATATAGTCATGCTGCCTGGCCACGGCTGTGCCCAGCCCCTTCATAGGCCACTTAGCCACTTCCTGTTGCCTTGACCTTTAAACCTAACACAGATGAAGACTGGGCAGAGGCCTTCAACACACAGCTCTGATTGTGACTGTGTGCTATAAAACAAGCCAGCCAACTTTACAATTAGGGTTATTGTTGTCATTGATAGGCGTGTTTGTCGCCTGTAGGAGATGAAATCATGGACCATGAATATTTTTTTTTAGTTCAATGATGTAAGACTTGTTGCCCAAAATTGTCACAATAATTAACACTTGTCCAACTGGCTCAGTTCAATACTCTAAACCTGAGACTGTACAAACTGACAAACAGAATGGTACCACATGTTTCAAAGCATTCTTTAACACATAAGGTGTTTTAATGGGCCGTGGGCCTCGTACTGTAAATCTTTGGGGGTCAAGCCTGTGGCTTTAAGAAGAGAGCGCAACAACCTCTAAGTCATTTCTGATTTCCACAGAAATAGACATTTGTACCACTTAAATCTTTGTCCTCTCCGTAGAGAACCTGTTGCTTTCCTCACTTCGATGGACACATGAGGTTTAGCGCAAATGCACACAGAGACTCACAAACGCACATTTACCTCAGTTCAGGGGTGTCCCAGTGTTTAAAACGCAAGTGCAATCTTAACAATTTGTTAACAGCCTGTTCCTACCAGCCTCCATCGCGCTGCTCTATTGTTCAAGTCTCTGCACATTTTCTGTTCAGCATCACAGGACATAATGATGCAAAATCGAGAAACACGGGACGCGATGGATATATATTGTTCTCAACTGATCTATAGTATCAGAGAACAATGCTGTGTCCCCTTTTTGTTGAGGAAATTTGATGTTCATAAATTGGAAGGATGAACTTTTTAAGACATTAGATAGAACATTGACAAAATTTTAAACCACTTACATGTCTTAGAAATTAAGATGAACTCCTTAATATCAGCATATGTGAAAAATGCCACCACATAAACATATTTTCCATATTCAGGTCATCTCTTAAATGTCCTATATGTAAAATTTAGGAGCTTTGTTGACAGATTACATTAGGAATTAAATATACTGTGCGTTACCAATATGCATGCCTATGTGGTCAATCGGCTAAAAATAATTGTTTGTCGTCGTTACCTTAGAATGAGCCTACAGACGTCGTAGGATCTCTTGCACAGAGTCCGTCATGTTGCACAGTAGCCCAGAAAGGATAAACTTAACTCTGGCTGTGGGTGAGGTGATGGGGTGGAAATCACCTACGTCCTTTTAAGGCAAACGAAGCATATTTCTGGACAGATGACTTGGCGAGGAAGTGTTTGGTGTTTTTTGTGTTGGTGTTGGAAATTAATCTCTTCATTTCACTGGCGATGCAGGAGTTAAAACGTCCAGCACTGCGCCGTATCATGTGGCTCAGATCACTGCAGTGGAGATGGTTACAGGGGTTTCATGCCCGCTTCATGGTGGAAAATGTAGCAAAATAAATTCCAAAGACAAATATAAATGCTGTCATTCGCACCGTTTCACTTCGCTATGTCAAACTGTTATTACCACAAACAGTGTGCTATTCTCAGCCCCTGTACAGCAGCAGCCCAGCCTTTGAGAAAGTGTGAATCACATGATCAACTCAACAGAAGCCCTATCAGCTAAGCAGCCTGCAGTGCCAGCAGCAGAGCCGGGTGAAAAGAGTCTATGATTGCTCATTAAATGTTGAGTCCACAGCACCCTCTTTAGGCTGGCAGAGGATAGGCAGGCCCACAAGCAGAGGGGTCAACTGGAATATCCTCATTATTAGTCTGCTCGGTTAATATTCAGATTCAGAAACTTTGTTTAGTGTTTCTTCAGTTTGGGCCTGAGATTATATCGTAAATCGCCACAATAAGCATCTAAAGTATGAGACTTTGTAAGGCTGTGTACTTGTGTGACCTCAAGACTTTAAAAATGTTTAATAATAACAAGTTGAGGTTGCTGGTGGAAGAGAAAACTGGATGATATTCCTAGGTTATGGTCTGTTGACACAAGGGACTCAATGTACGTCATCCAGTGCACTCTCTGTCTCCGGCTTCCCCCCTGACATTTCTTGTGATTTGTTTCAAATAGCAGATCTCCTCTCTGTCTTTCTTTGTCACCTATCCTTCTTCCCTGCTGCTGATCCTCTACATAACTTGTCCTCACTTCTCCTTCCCGCTCTCTCCCCCTCTGGTGCCTCGACTTTTAGTCAGAGAGAAAGACGAAGGTTGGGGCGAGAGAGGGAGGGAGAGGGGCGGAAGAAGGGGTTGGGGTTGGGGTTGGAGGGAGAGGAATATGTCAGAAAAAGAAAGGAGCACGAGAAATAGAAGAACGGGTGACAAAGAAACAGAAAAAGAAAGGTAGAATGTGCCGGGTGCGAGAGAACAGAATGTGACAGAGTGACACAGGAAAAAGAGGAGAAAAAAGAGAGCAGAGGGAAAGAAAAAAGTTCGAAGGAGCGGGAGAAAGAAAGAGGAGAGAATGTGACAATGTGACAGGAAAAAATGAAGGGTGAAAAAAGGAAAGCAAGAGTGAGAGAGAGGGATAGAAAGAAAGAATGTGAGGAAGAGCTCTGGAGGTGCGTGCGTGCCTGTGTGTGTGTGTGTGTGTGCGCGCGTGCAATCACGTGCCAGCGTGGGTCTGTAATGAGCCCAGCCACCCAGCTGAACAGTAGAGCAGGGTGGTGAAGATGAGATGGAGGTCCAGGCATACAGCCTGTCAGCTCCAAGGCTTTCAACTCAGCCTCTCTGCAGCCCGCAGTCTCTCTCTCTCTCGCTACACACACACTCACATACACACACACACACACACACACACCAGTTTTTGTCTCTTACACACTCCTGCACACACTGAGAGACACTCAGACTCTTTGTCTTTTTTACAGATGTATGTATGCACAGGGACGTATGTGCAGAACTATGCATGTACACCAACAGACACACACTCAGTGACACACACATACAGTCACACTGCGGGACACGAGACTGACAGAAATACACACAAGCATGCAAAAGACACACTCTGCACACTTCAGTGCCGAGGATGGGTACGCAGGGTTATGGCTAGAGTTGGATTAAAGGGAAAGATATAAAAGAATGGTAGCAACTGGAAAGTTGATGCAATCATTAGAGGAAGGAGAGACTAGCCAATTGGCAGTAATAAGCAGTATAATATACCTGCAATTAACACCTGTAATGAGAGAGGTGTTAACGATGAGTACCAGGGGAAAGGGAGGAAGAGGAAAGGAAGAGAGGAGGAGGGAGAGTAAGAATCAGAACGACTTCAGGGAGGCTGATGTTGGATATGACGACTTCAACATGTATACAAAGGCTCGGTTATCTTACTGAAGGCAAGCAAGTGAATGGTGAAACGGAGAGGGGTGGACCAAGAGCCAAATGGAGATGGGGGAGAAGAGCATGATGGGAATATGAGGGGAATCCAAGGAACACCTTGACCATGGCCAAGTCCACTTTCTGCGCTGCTGCCTACGACCTTTTACATTGTATTTGTTATAACACAATAGAGCGGAGCCTTCCAAAACTCCTGATTGAGAAATTCAATCACAGTTAGAGATTCTTGCAGTGGCTTGCCTGCTTTTCAGAATACTGGTAATAGAGCACAGAAGGCTTACACCATTAATGGCAACTCCTTACGAATTACTTCAGTGTCTGAATGGTGTAGTTAAAAAAAAGAAAAGAAAAAAGGAGTCGGTGCAATCAAATCAATAAATGTATTTAAAAGATAGCCAATAATAGTTAATTTAACAGTACATTCAGCGGGGGGTTAGAAGTGTTAGTTCTTTATACTGGATTGCGTCTCACCTACTATACAACAGCGATTAGCCTGTTTCGCAGAGAATACAGTGTTGTCACAGCCATTCACAATAATGAAAATCAATCCCAACATGACTTTCAATTTATTTGCATGAATAAGTAATGTGGCCTTAATTTAGCATGCTGAAGGAGCCTGAGCTCAGTGCTGCTGCCGCCGCTGCTGCTGCTGCTTTTTTTAATGCAACTATTAGCATAAGAGAGGCTGATTCTTTTTAATCAACTAATAATGAATGTTAAGGGAGCTTGTTCAGACCGCACCATGAGACCTCACAGCTCACACACACACACACACACACATACACACACACACACCATCCACAATACCAACCTGATGACCAATTAAAACGGCAATCCCCAGTCCCCTGTTTATTTTTCCACTTGCTCTCTCTTGCTTCTTCGCTGCCTGCGCAGATGCTGATTATTTTTGGAATGACAGGTAACACTTCATTATTCAAAACCGCACATTTAAGATAAAAGTGTGTTTTCTCAACCCAATTAGATCTGCACAAAAATTAAAAGTGCTAGCTTTTATTTCAGCTCCCATAGACTTCAAATATAATGGCTCCCTCCGTAATAGTTTTATTAATTGCAATCGTATTAGTAGAGTTTCCTCCGACCTGTTAATGTGCAGAACGGCTCTGGAGAGTTTGTGTGTGGAGGTGTGCACGTGCACGTGCATGTGTGGGTACTGCTGGTGAGTGTGCAGTTATGGCTTTTTGCAAGCTGACTTTTCTCCCGAGTACTTTCCACTTGAGAGCTGTTCTCACCTACCCAACTCGCTTCAACTGTTTGTGCTTATTGTAAACCCAACGACTACCGGTTATCCTCTATAAAAACTCTTCCTCGTGGCTCTATCTACCTGTTTCCCAGCAGGCATTTTGTATGTAGGCTAGTGACAAGACTGTTATTCTCCAAGAAGATTTTCTTTCTGTAAATGAACAAAAACAAACATTGAATTACATTGAATTCAGCTTTCAGATTTACATTTATTCCTTTGGCAGAGGCTTTTGTTCAAAGCAGTGTCAAAATCAGGTCCAGCAGCCTTTTCAGCTTTAATTCAAGCTCACACGTACAGCAGAGCTATGAAAGATCCCTGTAGTTTTCCCTTTTAGTCAGTGGTATCCAGCTCTGTTTAAGCCAATTACTCCACATGCTTCTTTCATGAATGTGTACACCCTCAACTCTAGAGGTAGGAAGCTGTTTTGTTTGATTGGACTGAAAACCCGAGGACATCGGACACACCGTCATTTCAAACGAGTCAGAAAGTTTGAAGTCACAAACAGTGGGAAAACAATACATCGATGCTGTGTCCTCCTTTCTCATATTGCAATCAGACTTGGACTTCAGTTAATGTCCACTTACACAGCTGAAATACACTGAAGTTAATTAGTGATCTAAGTCAGATATTTCAGTGTAACAAATCAGTTTTCAGGTTAAGAAGAATGCAAGTGGATGTTGATTATTTTGACAAGCTTTGTAGTGTAGCCTTACACACATTGTCATGTGCAGCGATGCTACTGATGGATATTGAACACCAACTCAGCAGAGCCTGTATAGCTGTCATCTTTGTGTTTCACTAAGCCTCCACTCGCATGTTTGCTCGAGAGGATATGGAATGAGCAGAGTCTGAGAGCTGCTCAGCACCAGTTAGAGGCCTGGTAAAATTTCCATCCTTTAACCATATGTGATTAATATAAAACCTCTGCTGGATGTGCTTGATAGACTTTTACATGGGAAATCACAGCAAACAGAAAGCAAATGAAAAAAGCAGCCCGTCGGATTCAGCCAAGAAAGCAGCAAACGTCCAAATTTCCCAGCAGCGTGTTATGGATGTGATGTTGAGCTGTGGTTCCTCTCTGTGTCCAGTTGGGTGAAGGTCTGATTCTCTGGAGCTCCGCCAGTCGCCATGGCAGTTTGGGATTCTTGAGTTTCCAAACCAGAACCAGAAACGGGCCAACTTTTAAGGCTCCACTGCTGCTCCCTGGGCGTATTCTCTGACTACTGTTTCAGATCATTACTGCGCCCCAGTAATCAAAACTGATTCATGTATATTATGTGTGCGCGAGTACGTCTGCTGTACATATGTAAGCAACTTTGTGGTACTTATACAATTGCATGCACCGTACGGGTGTGCACGATGATATCTAACCGTATTAAATAGAGTCTTACTTGAGCTTACTTACTTAGGCATTGCACTTTAAAGTCTCCCTCTATGTTTCTTCAACTCTTGTTGAAATATGGTGAGTATCCCAACCTCTGAAATGTGTCACGGTTGAATTTTACACCTCCATTCCTCACCTGCTTTCCTGTACCGTGTGAGCCATGTCAGTGATGTTGATGAACTGGGGGAAGCATGGGTTTGCAATGCAAAATGTTAAAGCTCACTCTCTCTTTGTCCTGTTCTCATTTTTTACCTGTGTCTATCTCTTTCTGTCCTTTTCTCTTACTCTCCCCCCCCTCCTCGCTCCTCTTTCTCTCCCCCACCCCCCACCCCTCTCCTTCTGTGTTCCAGTGGGTACTCCTTACTACATGTCACCGGAGAGGATACATGAAAACGGATACAACTTCAAATCTGACATCTGGTCGCTAGGATGCCTGCTCTACGAGGTAAACTATGGGAATCTGTGCACACACTGTCACCCCGCAGTCGACTGTAGGAGTGACGTGAGAACACATTGGCTCAGACACACACATAAACAAACAAACCATCCTCAATCCCACATATAATAGAGTGCTGTGAGAAAATATATACAAATATATACACCGCCTGCACTTTCCCACATGGTTATACTGTATTTACATTCACCTTCACTACAAGTCATAAAGTGCAAAATAAAAATACACTTACTTACTTTTTTAGTAATAATATATTCAAATGCTATGTGACATTTCTTTACCTTCTTACTTACTGCAGAAGCCGAAGCCTTAAGCCTTTTCCAGTTTCTTCTAGTAGCCTGGGAACCTGCTAAATGTTGAAAAGCTGGGGAGTGAAGGGAACTGACATGGCCATGTGTTTTAGATAAGGCCGCCCAGTGACACTGACTAGTTTGATTAGTCAGGAGCAACACACCACAGGGCTCTGCTGTAGACCACACTGAGTGGAAACAAGCCCGGGAGGAGGGAACAAAGAGGAAGCAGTGAGGAGCAGAACAATGATAGACACGGATGATAGCAGTCAATCTGATGTTTCACCTTGCCAACCTTCACATGCACTGAATGCACACATACACGCATTTTCAGAGACACACTGTCGACCAAGGAAACACCCACATTTTCCTCCCCTCCTCTCTCCTAACTCCCCTGAGTTGCTGATCACTTGGGCTGCATTTCAACGCACCAGTGACTACACCTTCTTTACACCGCCTCAGGCATAGAGGTGGAGAATGCGCAAGGAAGAAGTTTTAGCTCGGCTCGCAGGTCATGGTTGCTCAGAGACCACAGTTCTTCATGCTAATTAGTTCCCCACAATGCACTGCGGCAATGCACGGCTGTGGTTGGCTGAAAGCAGCGGGTGCTGCAGGTCACAGACTGTTTATGTACTCTTTATACGTGTAGTGTATGTGTTCTTTTTTTTTTTACATGAAAGATGCTACCTTTACTGTTATAAAAAACAGATTTCTCTAGTTTATATTACTTCTGTTGCAGATATCATTATCATACACATCATCAGTTTTGTTTGATTGAGCTCATTCTGTTGTGGTTAATTTTGTTAAGGTGAGCTTGGTTTAGTTTATTTATTTACTTAAGATTAGTTCAAACTAATCTAAATTAATTGTGAGCTCCATTTCCATATGGACATTATTTATATATCTATTTCTGAGATTTCGGGGAGCTTTTTTTTTGACAGTGACAATAGAGATACAAACAGAAAATACTAAGTACGACCTAAAACAGGACCCACAAGAGTTTGTCATGGAACTGCATGTGTAGCCAGAGTGTTGACTGTTTTGCAGTTTCAGATCGGACACAGGCCATTGGGCTTTTATGAATTTCACCCTGAGGACAACAGCCAGGGGTCATAATCTGGACTAAACACTGAGAAAGCCAAGATGGGGAGAGCAAAAGTGGTAAAATAGAGGGAGACTTGTTGCTCCCTGAGGACGTCAGGAGGCAGGGAATAAAGATGTAAGGTGAAAAAGTCTGGCAGTCTATATAGGAACAATATAGGAACCTAGAGGAGGCAGTAGAGGTCTTCAGAGAGAATAAAAAGAAAGGCGATAGAAGGTTAGAGAGAGTGAGAGAGAAACAGCAGAGGGGAAGAAGTGGAAGGGGAAAATAACAAATAGCGAGAGCAGGGTTATAGATTGCTGGAGAGAAGAGAAAGATGGGGGGTGTTCATTCAGAGAGAAGAGTACTGTAGGTACAAGAGCAGAGACAGAACTCCAGCCATCAGGTCAAGGTGAGCCATGCAAGAAGCCTGTGGAGATAAAGATTTTACAACCTTATTGTTACCAGAGCAGTGCTCACCATGCCATGCATATTCTCTTTGAAGAGCAGACCCTTGCTTTCCACTCTTCTCGCTAAGAGGGCTCCACAGTGCATTCAGTGTCAGGAAACTTACCTCTTTCTTTCTGAAAACTCTCTCCTCCATTCCTCCTTGCTCTTTTCTCCTCCCCTCTGCAATGTTCCCCTCCGTATGCCTCCCCTTTTCCTCACTTAACCTTCAGGCATAAGGAATTCACATAGAAATCCACGCCTGGTCTCTTTGGTACTTATTGATTTCACTCTGAACATACAGTAGGTTTGTGGTGGTGTATGTTTTTGTGTGTGTGTGTGTGTGTGTGTGCGCGTCTGTATCCCAGGGAGCTTGGTTCCTTATATGTGAAACGGCTCCATTTGAGAGAACCTGCCTTTTTCATTCTCGTGCCTGGGGGTTGGGATAGGGTCCAAAGGGTCCATCTGTCAATACCTGGTCATTGTATCTGCGTCTATCTTTATCTCCCATTCTGTTTGATCCCTTTCTCCTCGTGTCTAACCTCATTACATCACCTGACCCTGCCCTGTGCCCCTCACCCAAACCCCCTACGCTGTGGTAAACAGGGATGCTGCAGTCGCCGGGTTTGTCTCCCATGGTGACCAGCAAGGTAAGAAGGAGATTCGGTCACACAGCAGTCTGATGGGATTGCAATCTCCTAGTGCTCTCTCCTCCTGCTCTCAGTGAAAACCATCTCATATTTGGCATTATTAACTCTCCCGCTTGCCCAGTGTGTTCTCTGTAAAAGAGATGCATTTTACACACACTGTAGGTCTCCAGCTTGTGCGGATGTTTTGTGGTTGCTGTGTTTGGTATAAAGGTTAGCAGAGGGGGAGAATATCTTGAAAAGCTTTACTGGAATGTGTCTCCTTCCTGTAGGAGCTCAGCCATCCATACCTCTGACTGTGCCCATGTCTCATGCCTCCTGCTTTATTCCTCTCCCTCCCCTCTTGTTTTGCTGTTGGTTTTATGAGGCCCAAAAATGCTGGGTTCTCAGCAGCTGGCGTTTGCATGTGATGAGTTGGCCCTGTGGCTAGCTCTCTATATGTTTTTGAAAATAGGAGTGGGGTTTTTTGCAAACAAAGCCTGCTGCCTGTGGATAGTCTTGGTATCCTTGTAGTTTTTGATGTGTTAACATCTTCCTCCTGCCAGTCCGCACCCATTTCTGTATAATATGCCAGGTGTTTTCACTCTATGCCCTATGCAAACTCTGTTTATAAACTTTAAGGAAAAAGAATATTAAATTATGTTGCACCGTTTTGAGTTAGATGAGAAGACCTGTACATTGGATATGAAGCTAAACAGTCCCTGTAAAACCATTGTCTGTAATGAGATATAACGTGTTCAAATTCAGATTCTGAACTACTCCTTTTTAAATCCCACAATTCCAATACCAAGCTTAGCGTAGCTGCCGTGAGATGGGGCATAAGAACACATCCTCTGTCAGTTTTCCTCAAAACTTTCACCCACTGGGACCATCTGGCACTTTTAATTCATCCGTCCATTCTTCATCGTCTTATCTTTCTTCTTTCCTCCTTCCTTTTTAGTGCGTCGAAGTAGAGCAGTGATGACTCCGCAGGGTGTAGGTATATTTTTAATGACCGTCCCTACACTGTGACTTATTGCCTTGATTAATATATCATCATAAAACCACATGAAGGACCAATGAGCACATAAAAAAAAAGTCATGCTTTCCTCACTTGTACACTGTGTGAGTGAGAATGTGTGTCAGAGAGAGGAGAGAGAGAGAGGAAAAAATACAAAATATGCATCCGTTTTTCAAGTATGTGTGTTAACATTTAGGTGTTCATTTTGACGTGGCGTGCACCTGTGATTGTATCCGTGTTTATAAATGAGTAAGTGGGGATTTGTGAGAAGCCCTCCAGTCCCAGGCTGTAAGGGCTCCAGGGGTAAAAGGGGTTGGAGGGAGAAGACGGGCGCCTCTCGCAGCTCCTTTTTAATTGGTGAACAGGGAGAGAAGCTGGAGAGAGAGTGTGTGTGTGTGTGTGTGAGAGAGACAGAGAGAGAGAGAGAGAGAAAGAGCAGTATCAGTGTTAATTAAGCTGGAAGGCCCCATCCAGACCTTTTACATGGACAGGGATGCTGGCTTTACATGCCTGGGCTGGGGAGAGCACAGCCTGGCCAGCTGAAGAAGAGCCGAGGAACAAAGGAGGGACTGTGTGTGTCTGTGTGTGTGTGTGTGTGTGTGTGCACTTGCAGGGGTGTGTGTTTGTTTGTGTTTGCAAGGGTGTGTGTACATGGGTGTGTGTGTGTGTTCTGCCACCAGCAGCTCACACCCCTTAGACAGACAGCAGGCATGCGTGTGCATTGTATGCCTCGAATATCAATGAACCATACACACACACACACACACACTGTCTCATACTCACACACCAGGGCCTCAGAGGTCAGAGAGTGAGTCAATCATCTAACCCATTGCGACGACACAGTCTGAAAAAAGGAGTAAGTGTGTGTGTTGGTGTGTGTGTGTGCATGTGTGTGTGCGTGCTGAGAGCAGGGGGCCGGCAGCTGTCAGGGGCTAGGAGCAGCAGGCACTAATGAAGCAGATGAATAGTGCAAAAACTCCCAAATACAAACAGGACAGTTGACATTTTTCATCTGTCAAAAGCAGAAGATGCATGAAAATACGATGGGGTCTTGTTTAACCCTTTGCCTCCTAGTGTCTATAGCTGGCTGATTTTCTTCCTCTTCTCTGTCTGTTTCTGTCTCGCTCTCTTCTTTTTCCCCCTCCCGCTTACTGAGAAATTTATAGTTTTGGGGAGCCCGTACATGTCCACACTACCTGCTCCACAGTACAAAAAAGGTGTACATATTTTGTGATGAAGCAATTAAGGGTGTTTTCCCACACCATCATTTCCAAGTCATTAAAGTGAACTTTTACTGCATGTCGTCAGCATTTTTTGGAGCCCTCATGGGCACTCCAGACCAACTCATACCCCTTTGAAACAAAGCCAGCTCAGTCTGCCAGACACTGGCCTTTTTTTTTTTTTTTTTTTTGCATTTTGAGAGTTTGTTTGTTGGAAAGCGGCTTAGTTTCTGAAATAAAAGTGCAAGCTGTTAATCTATGGTAAACGTTGCACGATCAAGTCAAAAGTTTTCTGATCTCACTGGTCTGATGACGTATCTGTAGGCTGCAGCCAATGGCAAATTAACTTGTGATTTGAATGCCTAGTGGAAGATTTAGGAGGCTCTACTTAAAGAATGTGGCAGAAACGGAATACAATATTTCTAACTATTTTTTTTATTAGTGTATAATCACCTTAAAATAAGAATCGTGTTAAAATGAGCTTTACACTCAGTGGGTCCTCTTCCACCAAAGTCCACCATATTGAATCGCTGTGTCTCTATAGTAGCCCAGAATGGACAATCTTAATTCTCGTTCTAGACAGTTTTCACATATTTCTCGTCCACTGTAGTTTTCCTCCATGCTTGGAAAGAGACGGTGAAGGGATTGGCTGTATATTACAATTGTGGATATATAGCTTTAGTGCATTGCTTGATGATGGCTCTCATGTTCTATTGTTGTAACCCTCTGAAAATAGCGTCTTTGTAAATTCTAAGTATGCATTTTCAGGGATGTACCGTTGCTTTATGTTTGTGTGTCAATGTGTCTGTGTCTGTTTTTTGTCTCCTAATCGCTGCAGAATCAAATCTGAAAGCTAAGGTTACATATATGAGGCTTTGTTACTAATGGAAGTACATCATTGCCAACACACACAGGAATACACATTTCCTCACACATCTCATCACTGTCAGCTGCCTGCTGTGCCAGTCTCAGTAGTCATTGTCGGAGCAGAGAGAGAGAGAGAGAGAGAGAGCTGTCCGAGTACAGACAGAGACAGAGAGAGGGAGATCCTCTTTACTTAGTGTTCACGTGTTTTGTGAGGACACACTGCATTAATGCGAGTGTTTGATTAAGAGCACGGCTGAATGTGTGATGCTAAATGATGTCCAGAGGAGAGACGGCCCACTGAGATTCTGCTGCCGTCATCTTGACTTCCCACTGGAAGCTGTGACAGAGACTCTGTCAAAATCTGCCTGATGGGGAACAAGAACTTTTCTGTCTCCGCACCATCAATGCTTGACATATTTTTCAGTGAGGGCTGAAAAGAAGAAGCTGGATACAAGCTGTGTGATGTGCTTGGCACTTTTTTTTGGCCAATGTCCAAGGGTTACATTCGTAAATTAGGCAAATTTCACTTGTGACTTTATGGGTAAGGTGACGGAGAGGTCAAATAACACATATTTATTTGTTTTGGAGTTTCCAGTGAGTTTGTTTCTGTAACTCTGAGGTAGAAAACAATTTTCAAAGGAATGCTAAGAAATCACCAGGTGTAAAATCTTCATATACTGCATGGCGCAGCATAGGCTGTTCCTGTTTTAACTCACTGTTGTTCTGCCTCCATCTCCTTTACAGTCTTATTTACGCATACGTTTTTTTCTCTATTGTGTCTCATATTCTGGAAGTTGGCACCTTCGCACTAATCTGTTGTATTCTGTATGGAACCATTCCATTTGGATCCATATTATGTAGACACATTGTTCTCATTTTTCTTTCACTCTCCCAATTAATAGGCCGTCAAACACATTAAAAATAATGTGTAACAAAATTTCATCTACTATGAAAAACTTGCAATGTTTTGTTTTTTTTCTCTCTCGTCCTTTTATAGCAATGCAATGCTCCGTGTTCCAGTTCGTCAGCAGTTTGTCTGCAATTAATTACCACATCCATGTTTGAAAGTGTTCGCCGAGATCCCATTCAAGTTGTAAATGCCCCACGGTACTGAAAC
Organism: Nibea albiflora; assembly: GCA_014281875.1. Lineage (NCBI taxonomy): Eukaryota > Metazoa > Chordata > Actinopteri > Sciaenidae > Nibea > Nibea albiflora. The sequence goes on along the minus strand of CM024792.1, from coordinate 8,396,888 downwards.
GAAACTGCAGATAGAGCCTTAATGACCCTATGTCGTGTCCAGAAGACACTTCCTCTCCTCCTACATTGAGATGCACAGCAACATTTCAAGACGCTCAGAAATGCCCTCAGCGATAAGACAGGTGCAGGACATGAGATTGGAGTATATATGGATTTTCACATACGGTCTACATACACATATTTGACTGTGCGACCTTTTGCATAACACTGGGCCCTTTTTCTGCCCAGAGAAACCTCCTTGGATATCATGTTAGTTATACACTTACTGCAACCCACCTCTGTAAATAAAACCAAGTCAACAAGCTCCAACGTCTCCGAGCAGCCAGCTCATCATCATCAACACTGACAGCTATCCCAGCCATGTTTATTTATCATTACTTACGCAATTTGGCCCAACGCACAAGCCTAACATAGTATTTATTTTGAAAGCAAATAAGAATTTGAGGGTGCTTGTTATGCACGTATGCTGCAGGCTTTACCGCGCACATGCACATTTATAGGTCTATTATTAGAAAAGGCAGGGTGGATTCTTCACCCATTTCCACTCAGCAAAAGTCTCCTTATCCTTTCCACTCTTCCTTGCCATTCCCATCTGCCTCCGCTCTGCTCTGCTTGCTTGCGTTTGTTTTCCAGAGGATACAGCTTCCTCGCTGCTTCAGCAAACTGAGAAATTCTCTCCTCTCACGTGCCCGAGTCCCTCTCCTCACGCTCTCCTCTCCCGTTCTCAATTCTTCCTTTCCTCTCATTCTCAACACTAAGTTTTTCGAAGGCAGTGCAGCAGAAAGTGCCAGCAAACAAGGAAAACACACAAGCTAAGGAGCTTTCATGGATTTTTTTTCTGTTTTGGTTCACTTGAATTTTGGACCACCGCGCATTCCACTACAAAAAACATAAATAAGTGTGTACTGATTTGGTATGTACACAAAACTTTAGTTGTATCGACTTCTTGCCTGACTTTGTCTCACACACCCTGGCACTCCCTGCTTTAATCAATAAATCATATACATCGATAGCAGTAAACTGCACAGGATCTATCTGTAACGTGCACTTGTGTCTTCTGTGTGTAGCACCTGTTGAAATTTTGACTGGGTGTTTCAAGTTTTAACTTGACTCACGCTCACACCCTTTTCTCTTGTCTTCTCCCTCCTGGTTCTTTACATCTTTATATTTCAGATGGCAGCCCTACAGAGTCCGTTCTATGGGGATAAGATGAACCTTTACTCTCTTTGTAAGAAGATTGAACAGTGTGACTACCCCCCTCTTCCCTCAGATCACTACTCAGAGGAGGTAAGTACTATATCTGCTGCCTTTTACTGCTGTGGTAAGTACGTATGGACCTGCTCAGTGTTTTAAATGGACTCGACTCCTGAACTCCTTTTAAAGGGAACTTAAAAGGAAATCCTTAAAGTATAGTTCAGGAATTTGAAGTGGGGTTGTATGAAGCACTTATCCATGCAGGAGATGGTGGCCAGCCAGTTTGAAGAAGTAGACTGAAATCCCGGCACAGAAGCAGAGCTATGCACGGCTGTGGACAGGGTCAGCAGAAAGAAGCATTTTGGCCACATACAAAAAGACCTACCTTTATGAATGAATAATACATTTACTAATAAATAAACAAATGAAATAAAATGATGCCATAGATCAGCTGTTCGGGTCAGAAAGTTGCAAAATCAGACCAAAATAAAACTTCACATTTCTAGAGATTTCAAAGATGGTGTGTGCTGGTATGTGGGTTTTTTTGTTGTTTTTTTTTGACTCTGCCAATCCAAAGTGCTAACGTGCAGTGTAATACAGTGCATGGTCATCCACAGCAGTGCATAGCTTGGCTTTTGTGGCAGGATCCCTGTCTTGGTGTGTCCTGACTGCCGTCTACTGTAGGTGGCATACTGACTATGGATAAGTACCTCATACAACCTCACTTCAAAACAGCCGAACTACCCCTTTAATATTTTAAATATAATACTCTTTTAAGCAGTCGTGGCTAGTTTCTTTTTCTCCGTGCCAGTTTTCTGATTTTGACTTATGCTGTTAATTTTTTTTTTTTTTTTTATATGTAAGTGAAATCCACCCAACTGTCTGAGCTACAGAACAGTATTATTTTGCTCTGTGATCAAAAGACCGGCTATGATTTTAACCTTTTGAAAATTAAATGCACATATCAAAAGCATCTGGCCATGCTACAAAGTGGGGTGCACCCAAATGGGCTCGAGTGTCATGTTTCCCTAACTAAATGTTAAATCTTCTGCTGTAATTCTGCGTCGACTTACCCATGCACAAAAATGTAATGTAGTCGGGCTGCGGTTAAAGATCGCCTTATTGCTGATTGCCGGTGACGTGTGTATGAATGTGCGTGGCTTTACGTTTGCATGGCCTCTTTTTGTGGGTGGCATTTTTTTTTTTCCCCCCTTTGCTTTGTTATGGATGCACTAAACCTTTGTGATTTACCCTATTTGCTTGATAGTTCAAAAGCAAACAATGTCTGCTCATGTTTAAATCTTCTTAAAGGAACATACCAGGAATCATTTTCTTGATTAATATATCCACTACCACTGGATTGTGGAGCGCAGTTTGTCCAAGTTTCCAGTGCCTGTGCTGATGTCTCCAAATATTTAGTTTCTCAAAATAACAGTCCAAAACTCAATTCACAATTATATACATTTGAGAAAGCACTCTCACCTTTCACACAGAAACACGTTTGACGTAAATGAATCCATATTCAGAATTCTGTTCAACAAATCACCTTTTTTTTCCCCCTTTGTACTAACCACATAGCTGGTATTGTAGAAATGCCATTGCATTTTTTAATCTATGCACGTTATATGCTACTGTTATATAACCTGTACACATACTGGTCAGTGAGGTCCTTAAAGCAACAAAAAGTTCTCAGCCTATTGTCTCCCTTATCGTCATGCCTTCCACTCTAACATCAGTCCACAGTGACTTAAAGTGGCTATCTGCATTCCTGTCTCTGTAGTCAAACAGTAAACCCAGAGAGAGAGAGAGAGGCTTTTATTTAACGGTGGTGTTTACTTCATTAGGCTGATAAAGGCTAATTGAAAGGTGTCTGAAGCCTCTGTAGAGTGTATCTCTTTCTGTGTGTCTTTTTTTTTCTTTCTTTTTTTTTTAACGTTCAGGAGCAATTGTGCAAGTGTATATTTTGTTACAAGAGCTCCCTCTCCACACACACACACACACACACACACACGCACACCACACTGAGGCTCTGCGTTGCCCCACATGTCACCCCCATCCAGGAGAAAGGGAGACAAAGCGAAAGCGAGAGGGAATGATAGAGCGAGAGACAGGGCGATGGAGAGATGGAGATGAGGGGGGTGCCTGCAGCGCCTGTCTGGATGTAAACAATGCTCCTGAAGGATCGGCAGCAAACTGTCAGCTGCTCATCTTTGTTGTGTCATTTAACCATCTCCGTCTATGCCCCCCCCCCACACACACACACGCCTCCCTTCACTAACTCCTACCCCCCTCCACCTGACAACCCCCCCCCCCAACCCACTCGCCATGCAAAGAAGCGCATGAATATTTTACATATCTGCATCTCTTCTCCCCCCCCCCCATCTTCATTCTGTGGGACTAATTCTCAGACTGTCTGAATTTGCATCTTTCTCTCACTCCGACACACACACACACACACACACAACACACACACACACACACACACACATAAACACAGCGGCTGACGAGAACTCGTCCAAGCCGGTGCCACGCAACAGCGGCCAGGAAGTCGGCAGACGGTTACCATAGCGACCTCGCGTAGATGTTATTTTTTTTCTTTCCTCTCCATCTTTTATTCTCTTCTTTTTTTTTTTCTTTTTCTTTTTTTAATGATGGCGGTGGCTGTTCCGCCTGCGAGCCTGTCTATCTATCTGCTCCAATCAGCCGCTTCGCTCGGCTTCAAGTGTAAGTGCTGTCTCCGGATGGCAACGGAGTGGCAGCGGTGTGTGTGTGCGTGCGCGTGGGTGTGCACGTGTGCTAGCAAGCATGTGTTTGTGTGTGGGCTCAGGTAAGGGAGGATTCAGCAGACCAATAAGTGATTAGTCCGCTAACCCAGCCCTCGCGTCTTTGTCTCAACTCGATCACTTGTTGCCTTGTTATTGTTATTATGGAAGGAGCTCATTAAAAGACGAGCAGGTCTGTGTCAGCAGGGGTTTGTTCATTTCTGGAGCTGCTCTTTTAAAATGCACAGTTCGGTCTCACTACAGTGTCATTGACGGGTTTTATTTCTCTGTTTACCTCCCAACCAACACCCCCCGCCCTCCGTCCCTCTCCCACCAGCTGAGGAACTTGGTAGACATGTGCATCAATCCTGACCCGGAGAAGAGGCCGGACATCACCTACGTGTACGACATTGCCAAACACATGCAGAACATGACACAGGGCAGCTAAGCCCAGAGTTACACACACTATAGCTTGCAGAACTCCTCCCCACTTTCCTCTTTGCTCTTCATGCTGGACTTCTACACACCTTACAGCTTTTATACAATAACTATCTCCAGAGTTTAGCTCCTTGTGATAAGTAGTACTGTATGTGTAACAGAGTTGTATTTTCAAGGTGATGGTACGGTCTATAACATGACTTGCACCAAGACCTTTTCTAAGCCCTAGGATAAAGATTATGGAGTTTATACTTTTGTGTCAGATGGACCTCCCATTCCTTAGACTTCAAAAATGTTACAGCACTGAAAATCAATGAATTGTAACTCACCATTGTGTTTGTATGGCTTTAAAACACGTCCTCTGTATTTTCATGTAGTAAGGTAAAGCCATTCTTCGGCAGATGCTATTTAAAGCAGATATACTGGAAAATTAGTAGGTGTTACCCATTACTCAAATCAATTATCAATGCACATAACCTTAAAAAAAAAATAAATCACCTTGTGGGCTTTCCTTGAATCTCATGAGATCTGTGGTCCGACAACGGCACAAAAAAACCCCAAGAAAAAACAAAGACCACGAAAACTTTGAGAAGATTGTTAAAATAGGAGTGAAGAGTTTTTCACTCAGTGGCAGCAAAACCGAGAGACGTGATAGAGTGTTATTGATGGTTGAAGCGTTGTGTTGCACTTTTTACCCTGGTACTGGAAGGTTGGCAGGGTGATCATGTCTAATGAATGTATTAGGAAAGGAAGGATCATTTAGAGGGTAGACTAGAGACATGCTAGGGGGGAGAACATGGGCAAATGTCTCCATGACACTTTTAATGTAAGTCGTTTTGACACCTACGTATCGTCTTTAAAAAAAATTCACAATGTCTCTTTTTTTGACAGTCTAGAAGGAGTTGTAGAAGCTGTAACAAAAACAGTTCTGCGTCTGCTGTTTACTTTAGTCACTGACACCAAAAAAAAAAAAAAAGATCAAATGTCCTCTATCACTAAACTGCTACATATAGCGAGCTTTCCGAGGCTGGCACAATCGCAAAGAAAAAATCAAAGTCAGAACACACAGTCCGGTGGATGCATTTGACCCATCAGAAAGGCAGTCTATGTGGAGAAAATGTTGTGATTGTTAATATTGCTGTGTAAGTTTGCAGTGTGGGTGTCTTGTTAAGTAACATATATATATATTGAACGGATAGCAGATCCTCGCCTTGTGTAGCCGTCCATGTTATGAGTAAATCACAACTACCTAACTCATGTCCTCAGTTGAGATACCAAAGAGAAAAGTCACACCTAGAGCGAGAGCGGAGATAAAGAGGTACCTTTTTATGAAAAGTATATGAAAAACAAGCACCAATGGGACTCATTTTGTTTTACTGTACATAGCGAAGAAGTTCCTATAGTTTTAATACTGTGGGGTGTTAGTGACCCTACAGTATGTATTCTTTTTACAGTGAATAGGTTTACACCAGTGGGTCACACATGACCACCACTGACTACCACTGGTTTACATAATGGCAATGATACCATATGAAAAGTTTAATAAGTAAACAATGATTGCTAACGCTTTATTTCCGCGTCTTATGAGTTCTCTTTTAACGTTATCAAATAGCCTATTAACCGTTCATTCAAAATATTGTACATGTATGCCCGTGTTTTTTTTTTTTTTTTTTTAATTAACATTTAATAACGTTATATACAAAATCAAAGCTTGTAGGTGCAAAAAACATAAGTTATTTTGCTTTGGTCAACAGAATTTTTGACAGTGTGTTGATAGTTGTTTTGTTTTTTTTGTCTGAGACTTGCGAATACAGTGTTTGCAATTGTACACCTCGTCCTGGTTTCTTTCCATCGCTTCGCTCGCTCTGCCACTGCAGTAAAGGTAGTCAGAAATGAACTTAACTGTTCATCATGCTCACTGTTTATTTTTTTTAATCTCTGTCTATTCCCTCTTAACAAGTGTCTGTATAGCATCAATGGATTTTAGACTTGCTTGAAAGAACTTTTTAGATATTTACTCAACTCACTCAAGAATTTGGTGGTATTTAACAGCAAAACTCCTTTTCTCTTGTGATGGATTGAAAGATAGATTTACAATGTATCGCCTAAGCACAACAGTCAGCTTTAAGGAAGGAAGACAGCCCAGTGAAGAGATATTAAATGATTATATCATATGATGTCGGGAGTCATTGTAATGTAATGAAATGGCTTGAATGGCTTGTCGTCTTCTAAAACCAAATGTACAAGTTGCTTTTATCTGTCACCTTGTTAGTTAAGAACACTTTGCAATGCAAATCCCGGTTGCATTGACTTAAAATATATCTGTGCAGTAACAGTTAAGTTTTCTGTTTATGCACAGAAACGGAGATCCAGGTTTGTTTGTTCTGTTGTTTTTTTGAACTCCTCACTGGGGGTTTGTTTCTAACACACAGTGCTAAGTCACTTTAAGGATTAGGGCCATTTCTTGGCAGGGTGTGTTTTTTTTTTTTTTATTCTTCATGTAACATATGACAGTGCTCTCCTGTGTCATATTGAAGAGTCCAGGGGTTTTCCAGAAAGTCAAATATTAGAATCAATATTTATTGTTTTGGTCGTTTGGTTGTTTTCTGAACATTTCATGTCAAATTAAAGACCCTCATCACAAACGTCTTGTATGCTAACTAAATGCAATAAAGCTTTCAAATTTCTTTTGGACATTACAGTGAGTGCTTGAAGCTCGAACCGGGTTTTAATGAGACAGTCATCACTGTCAGCACAAATGGATTACGTGGGTGCCACATGATGTCCTCCAGATTTGGGCTGAAGTTTTTATCCACAAGTGGGAGAAACAACTGGCACTTTCGTATATACTGAACTATACACTGTCATTGAAATCATTTCCACATTTAGGCTTTTTTTGGAAGGCATAGTTTATTTCTCCATATTTCTACAGGCAGTTAAAACTTGAGGTCACTTGATTGAAGGTCAAGTGTCTGAAAGGGCTGCATGTTAAGCTCAGGTTATCGACGTATAGAAAGAAAATATAGATGTCACAGATCGAAATCTAGATTAAAATTCAAAAGATTAGGATCATTAAAGATCCTCTGTAAAGGTCATGTGACATGAAAGGTAATACTTCAAAAACACAGCAACACACAAATAAATGTGAAAATATTAAAATGGAAAAATTGAAAACACAACACAAAAATGCGCATCACCAAATTCTATAAGCTATATATCTTATCAGATTCATAGCCTGCAGGTGGAAGAAGCATCAAAACATCTGCTGCTGTCCTTTTCTTTCGGTGGGGTTGTTTGATATTTCAACAAATTCAGTGACATGGTGAGGGAGATCGTACCAAATTATATAGTGTAAGAACAGGCCTTGAGGGCTCAAAGAGACACTATTCACTTGATAACAAGTCAGTGTTGTACAAAAACACTCATCTGCAAATTCTCTCTATAACACTTGTCGCCTGCAGGTGGAGGAAGTATCAAAATTTTATCAGCATTTGCTTTCTCTGCCAACAGGAAGTGACATCTACACATCTAAACTCAACATCTGCTGCTGTCACCTCCCTTTTTCTTTAGGTGGGGTTGTTTGATATTTCTGCAACTGGTCATAAAAATACACAAGGACAATATGACATGATCACAAAATCAACTGTAAAACAAATGATGGTGCTACATAGATACATTTACATTGTAATTGTAAAAATACTTGCAGCCACTCTAACCTCATACTGTTTGGTAAACTGTTCACAGCTTTACGGTCATAAAGCTCAAGACACTTTGTTCACTTTTGGCTCAAGCACAGCTGAAGTGAAGGATATTGTAAGATTATCAATGACACCTTCATGGTCGGGATCTAAAAATGAATGTCTTATTATTTTATGACATTTAAATTGTAACAGTTCCACTTGATACAAAGAAAAGAAAAAACAAACAAGGCATCATCAATTAAACAGATTAGCTGCCAGTATAAACTGATTAATAAAAGTACTGCGTACAGAACAAATGAAAAGTAAATGATGGTTTGGTTGGCATCTCCATCAGGTCTTCATCAGCGGGCATCTTTACGACGATATTCATATTGAGGCACATTAGCATAAACTACAAAAGCAGAAACACAGGAAACACTGCAACTTATTACTCATCAAACTGATGCACTTCACAGAGATACCACATACATACATACCATACAGAGGTTTTGTTCAGCTTGCTTTAAGTTATCATTTGCAGTAATCATACTGTCGTGCTTTAACACAAACGTCATACTGTAAGCATCGCATTAAACAGGTGATGTCATCAATAATCTGTAGCTGCTGAATGTGATTACTGTTTGTTACTTACTCAAAGACAATTATAGAAAACACAGGAAAGCTAAGGTCTACTCGCGTGCTCTTGATTGAAGCATCAAACCTTCACTGACTTCACTGTGGAAAAAAAAGAGAAGATTGGACTCAAAAATATGTTATAAAATGTATATATAGTATAATTTATATACAGTATGCTATGCACCAGACTATTGAAGGTCTTCAAGACATACAGTACATAATGGACAGTCAATGTGACAGTCAAACTGAAGCAGGCGGTAAGACGGGAAATGATCTTTACTTCATAGACTCTCTGCGCCTCAGAATGTAAATGTAGATGTTGGTGATGACCAAAGACAGAGTCACAGCTATGACAAAGACGAGGAAGACCAGAAATCTAATTACAGCTTTGTCGTTATCTGTAAAATGATAAGGAAATAACAAAGTGGGTAGATTAATGTTAGATATACAATGTATAGAAATGGAAACAAAATATTTCCAGTGATTTTACTGATAACTGATTAAAACTTCACATACATTACAAACAACATATTCTCTGTTAGATACACTGTATGCTAACTCCATTTAAAGTGACATTTTATTTTTCTATAACATGTTTCAACACACTGATGAGTGGACCTCTATTGGTGCTGTGCTGTTATGTATTAAAATATCAGAAATTAAGTTAAATATTAATTATATTATAATATATAAGTAATAACAGTAGCAATAATATATTAAGCAGAGGAGAAGGGGTAGGAATTTATAAGTGTACACTTCTTCCTACTCCTTTTTGAACATGTATGATTTAATTTGCACTGGTAGAGAAGTTAACAATTGAGTTTCTGCGTCTACAGTTTGACCTGTTTATCTGTCCTTTTTTCATTGTGTATTTCTTTTCCTTTCTTTATTTTATCTTTTTTTGGTAGCTTTTACATGTTCTAAATAAAATTCTCCATCAATCAATTAATTTAAACTATTATTCTGTATTCTCATGTTTAAATGAAGGACACATTTGAAAAAAAAAAAAACAGTTTAAAAGTTTTTTTTAAAACTGGACCTCAAAGTATTTTTTATTCTAAAGATGAAAGTAAAAAAGAAGACAAGTTTTTTTGAATGTTTCATTGTTTCAATTTACAATTTTATAATTTTGAATCAGTGTGAATGCAAATTGAATTAATCAATGCAAATGTCTTTTTAAAATGATCATTGTAGTTTTTTCGTACACTTGAAATTTAAATTATTCAAACAGATCAGAACTGACTGAAGCTTGTAGATTTCACAGTCACAGAGAATAACACTGAGAGTAACTACTGTTATTAGAATTTAAAGTCTATAATTACTGTGTATTCCTGCTACATGTTGTGTTCATCATCTCGTCTTAGCTCATGATTGGAGCTACAATGTGATGTTCATTATAATGTCTCAATGAATGTAGAGTAAAATGAATCAAATGGATTACATCATTTCTATATAATAATAATAATAATAATAATAATAATAATAATAATAGTTTCAAAATGTAATTTTGACACTTACTTCCAACAGAAGTTTTCCTGCTTGACTTCTTTTGGTTTGGCGACGTCCTTGTTGTTGTAGGTGGGTTGGACTTTACAGGTATAATCAGTGTATGGTTCCAGTTCACTTACACTACAGCTTTGTGAATGTGTTGGACCTATAACATAGTTTCATTAGCCAGTTTGTTGTGATGGATTTTTACAACAAGTCAACAAAGACAAATTTAAGAGAATGTACAAGAGCAGATTGTTTCATAAATCAGTTTATCATTATGAACATGGTAACATTGAAACTAATAATGTATTTCTGTAATTGTTTCCGTCTCATCATTTATTTGACTCTCACGTTGTTTACTTTGTGTGGAAACAAGATATTAGACTCTGACATTTCAGTGTTATTTCTGGATCATATTTCATGTTAGGTCTTCTTCACCAATCACAGCTTATTTCCACCTACTACCACTCAGTATGCTAAAGCATGGAGCACTGCAGGTCCACAGATGATTCAAATGTCCACAGTATATTTCACTATTTAGCTCAAATATCCAGTAAAAGGATCTCCACTGACTTCCAAAAGTGGATTCTTGTGAAAAAATGAAATCATTTGAGAATGAATCTAACTGATTTTACTTACCATTGTGGGAGGAAGACGGACAACTGCAGACATAAGAAAGCTCCTCGAGGTGTGGATCTGGACAGTTCGTACTGGTTTTGGTCCAACTCAATTGAATGGAGGTATCAGTAGACTTCACATTTGTGATGCGAATGTCAAGATCTGTTTGAACAAATAAGACATCTTTAAGACTGAGCATCTCTTGTTGTCTTTTTGTTTCCTTTTGTTATCTCAGGATACAAACTTATTGTTCTGATTGCACTGAGGTAAAGTGAATATCAACGTACCACAGTCAACTGTAAAGACAATGGCAGGTGTTTCTTTGATTTTTATGGAGACATTGTTCTGCTTGATCTGACCAGTACAGCTGTATTGTGTGAAGGGCTCCAGTTTAGACAAGTTCTTGACCTTGTTGAGTTTTCCATCTTCTGAGGAGACACAAGAATGACAACATTTCTTCAACAGCTGCTATTTGCTGGTACCAAAATCTTCTGGGGTTAGGTTAGATTCAAATGTGGACACGTTCACAACAATAAAACAAGTCTTCTCGTCGTCTCTTTACTCCACTTACCCTGACAGGTGTAATCAACAGCAAGATTTTTACAGTTTGGTGGTAAAGTTGTTTTTATTTCTGCAGGAAGTTTAGTTGGAGCTTTCTGTTGTATTTCACTTGGATTTAAGAAATCTGTGTAAAATAGAAAACAACACACACATTAAACTAATGAAGTAATGTTGACACCACGTACAATCAAAGTACAGGAGGACTCCACTGTACATACCAACACTGATGTTTTTGGTGAGAGTAAAGGAAGAAGTCCCACAGGTGAAGGTTGTAGTCAAATCTGAACAAATGTCATTGAAACCAGGTTTGATGCAGAATATTGTCTGGTCATTTTTGCAGGGCTCAGCTGGAATATTATTTGATGCTGACAGTGAAGTGCTGATGACCCAATCACTGTGGTAACAAACATATCCAGGGGTGCAGCTGACTTCTTTAATGTCATCTCGATCTGAAATAGACAAATGATGCACAAATATCTTCCTGTTTTACACACAGTCTCATTTCTTTAATTCAGAGAATGTAATCTGTAATTCACTAATCATAATTCAGTTATTTTACTCACACATTTCAGTTGTTGTAGTTTTATCTTCAGTTCTGTTACAGGCTGTTTCTTTGCCAGTATGATCAACAAATGCCACATGATGTTCATATTCAGTACAGGGCTTCAGGAATTTGACTTCATATGATGAGACTGGAGTGGAGTGCTGATGGTAGAACTTCTTTTCAGGTTGGCCTTCCTCCTTAATCTTTATGGTGTAGTTACCAGTGGTAGAGCTTGTAATGTTGATCTGGAAGCCGTACTGGACAGGTGTGACAGTGTAATGACCTGCACACAAAATCAACAGAATTATTAAACCTCTTGTTTAATATAAACCACCTGATGAGACTTTTTAACCTCAGACAGTTTGTTCATGAAGATGTTGAATGAGCTCATGAGCTGAAACAAAATGAAATCCAAACACTCTAAACAGTCACTGTATAAGTCTACTATAATGGCATTTATTATTGCAAACTAATAATGGAGAGAAATACTCATATAATGAGTACGTGTGTCTTTTTAAGTCACTGTAGAGATGACATGGATTATATCTTGAAAGTTACAGTGATACTCACACTGTGGAGTTGGTGGTGGAGTGGCTGAGGAAAGCATTTAAAAGAAATACAAGAAAATGAAAATATTAATACATGATTATAAAACTTTAAAAAAAAACTTTTCCAAAACACCTTGCACGTGGAGCAGATGTCTCTTTTTTCTGAACTGATGAACTTTTATGAAGTGTAAGTGTACTGCCCTCACGATGCGTATGCCTTTGCACAGCTAGACAGTCAGTTAACGAGTAGAAGAGTAGAAGTCCTCCAATAAACACAAGGCTTGACTTTTCTTGTATTTTACTGAAGTCTTTACTTGTCAGTTTCTTGCTTCATCAACATCACTCCTCAGTATCATCGTAAAACTGAAAGTTATTACAGAAACAACTGTTACACATTGTACAAACAAAGCAATGCACAAGTTCACAGTTAGCATTCATACTCAAATTAAAGGAACTAGCATCCGCTAACGGCTAGCAAAGTACGTATTTCGCTAACATAAAAACGAGGTCTTAACACATTCCTCAAAATAATACAGCATTTAACAACTGCCTACATATGCAGTAATACTTACAGATAATTATTTTCCCAGGCAAAAGCGTAAAAACACTTCAACAATACGTTGTCTGCTTGCTCTAGAGCTAAACTCCGCTCTTCTGAACATGCGACGGCAAAACACGAAGCAGCGCAACGAAGCTGGAAAGTAACACAACAGAGCGCTCACACTAACGCTGTTTCTCAAAACCAAAGAAAAGAAATCTCACTCCTATGCGTTTCTGAACACCAAGAAATATACACTTTTTGAACTTTTTAACTTGTTCCATAATTAACTTATTTAACTAAACATTTTAACATCTTAAGGCAGCACAGTAAGTAACTGTTGACTCCACTTAGATGGATAAAGTCGTATCACAGTCCTCTATAAGAACAAAAGTGGTTGTAAATGAGAAAATTCCAACCTTTGGTGGTAGAAATCACTGTGGTGGGCATGGTGCTTGGAGGTAAGGTACTTGTCTGAGGGTCTGTAGTCATGTAGGTGGTTTTGTCTGTGTGTGAGTTGTTTGCAGGAGGAGAAGTGGCTGTAGGATGAAGAGCATGCTGGAGGTCACTTTTAAATAGAAATTCTTTACTGTCCACAGTCTTACCTGATATAATACCCAACTACTATTTCAGCACAATATCATGCTGAATGCAATGCTAATGTTTCCAATGAAACTGTAAACTGATGCTGAATACATTACCATTTGATGTTGTTGGTGACTGAAGGAGTGTGGGCCATTACTGGGGTGTTTGAAGCACGCCAGTAAGCAAATGCTGCCATGGTGCGTGGAGTTGAGGAGCTGACAGATAAGCTGGTCACTGAAGGTAAAGTGGAATTTCTTGTTAAAGTGGTGGTGCATGTAGGTAAGAGGGCTAAAACATATGCAATCCAAGAAAACATAAGTCAGGCCAGACACAATATCATAATACTAGCTTCTATGCCATTAAAATGTGCTACATGTGGCATTTTCCCTCTAAAGGCTGGTGTTTCATCTGATAAGTCCTTACCCTCATTTACAACAAAAGGACAAGAAGTGATGAAAAAAAACACACCCCAAAAACATAATAGCACTGGACAAGAGAAAACTTTTATACAGAGGGTGAAAGGCTGTATTCAGCTGGACGTGTTCTGTAGAACTTTACAGAACAGCAGAAACCAGGTTGAGCATTATTTGTGGCTTGTGACTTTAATAAGCGTGAGAAAATCTACTTCTGTGACTCATTTCATGAAACTTTGCTGGCTTTGGTGCTGCTGTGGCCATGAAGAGACAAATGGTAAATAGACTTGCACGCAAAACAATTTATACTTCACATCCGTACACTGATGCTTGCCAACTGCTCATCAGTGATTCCTATCCAAATCACTCACGATGATGCTTAGCTCATCCACAGACACACACTCACACACCAATATCACAGCCATCGTAGAGTTCAGTACATTGCTCCAGGTTACTCAGATTACTAGATGACCCGTTCTACCTCCCGAGTCACAATCGAGGCAGAACGAGACAGTATAAGGAGAGCGTGAGTAGAGCCGGTGGCATAATTAGAATAAAATACTTTATTAATTATAATAACAATAAAATATCATACTGTGTATTATAAATAGGTGTATTAGGTATATTGACACTTACTTGTCTTGTTCTCTTGACCTGGAATTAAAACAGAGAAAGAGAGTGCGTAAAACATGCAGCTTTTGTCACAAACAAACTAATACAACATACTGTAAGAAAAAAAAAAAAATATATATATATATATATATATACATATATGTGTGTGTGTGTGTGTGTGTAAAAAGAGAGAGACAACAAAAAACAACAACAAAAGTGATCATATTTTGAGTTTTATTAAAATGCACTTCCATTTGACTGATGGCCATTATCAGGTCAAAAAGAGGAAAAAGATCAACTGGAAATGTACAGTCATCCCACCAACCCGTATCTTTCCCACGGTACGGAGTTTAAGTTTAAACAGGAAATATTAACTGTGGTCAGTGGTAAAACTTGTCTGATGACTGCTGACAAAGTGTGCAAGATCAAACATTTAAAGTTGCACACGAAAAACACACATTTGAAAAGAACTGCTATTTTATTTTATGTGACCACAGTTACAAGTAATCTGAAAAATAATGATCATAATTCAGGTCCTGATGATCCTGATTGATATGCTTCTTATGGTTTACATTTTTTTTTCTTTCTACGCTTCTTTATGTTTTTCTTGTTGGATTGATGATACTATGATAACACTGAACATATTTTGGCTCTACACTAATTTAATTGTGTGAATGATGTTGAAATTATTCTAACTACTGTATATGCGCTGTTTCCCCCCTCTCTAATGCACACCTCACTGTTGCTCTTCTTGCGATATATTTACATCGACTTCAGTGAAGCAAGTGAACAGTGGATTGACAAAGTGAGGCAGTTTAATGAGTTTTCTTTTGTTTCTGTCAAGTTTGAATCACAATGTTACAAGGACACAAAAATGTATGCATGGGTCATAAAACGCTTTGTCATACAGTGCTGATGAATTTGTCTGCATGAAACTTCTTACTTGTGTTTTAAATCAATTATAGTCTTTACTTATTTGGATTATAAATATTATTTTTTGTCATTGTGGAGAGTAGGCTACTGACTAATAATGATAATGAACCTTTTTCATGCAGACTGTAGATAGTATATCAGACGTCTCATGTTACCTTGAAAAACACAAAATTAACACAACCTACTGTTTACTGAAACAACGACTGTGTGATATTCTTTCTAATGCACAAAAGAACATGTTAAATGGGCCGCTTTAAACCACTGAATATGGTAATTCAGACAATTTAAAGTTTTTATCAATAACATCTTATTCATGCTTTCATAGATTTAATCTCAGATAAAAGTAATTTCAACTTTTTTGTGTGGGAACTGAAAACTAAACTGATCTATAATATCTGAACATCTGATCAATAATAATTTAATCATTTGTTTTTTGGTATTTTTATGTCACACATTTCTATTCATTTACTGTGTGTTTTATCTATATTTGATGTTATTATCTAGATGAATTATTAACAGATATTATTGTCAAGGACGATGTGCTTTTTAGTGTTGCTGCTGCCACACCTCATGTTAATTTCATTTAAAAAATCAGCTTTTTATACATCTTGAAGGGGAGCAGTTACACAGACGTGTCTTCACAAAGACCTTATTCATAATCCCTTCATTTAAAAAGAGGACCGTCACATTGACACTGAAGATGGTTACTTACATTTGGCCAAACTGATGATTCCAGCCCAGAGCAGCAGGATCTTCAGACCACAGAGAGCTGCCATATCAGATCATTCACACAGTCAGAAGAAAGTTTTTGATTAAATGCTAAGAAAGATTGTGGTACCCTTTGAATGCAGCTTTCTGACTAGTTTCCCCACACTGTAAACAGGAACAGGAACCTTAATTTCCATATGCTGCAGCAAACAGGAAATCCTTTATCTAAACTGAACATCGCTTTTGGTATTATTATTCTTCTAGATGATTTTTCTATTAATCACTCTGTTAATATGTATGTGCTATTTGTTTTCAGCAGTAGGTTTTACTATGAGACTTTTAGACACTGGCTCAGCGTGCTGCTGGTTTCAGACTCACAGTTTAATCCAAATGAACAGACGCAGTAAAGGAGAGATGTTTGTGATCGTACACACCTCGAGACCTTCAGTGTTTTGGTCTAATGTTGAAGTTCATAGCAAATAAAAATAAAGCAGTTACATCTGGAGGATCCGTTGAATTTAGACAAATCCATTCAATTATGACACATCAGAATCTAATGTAAGCATCGCCCGTTCCCCTCCCCGATCTGCTCATGTACAGTTATTGTGGTTACTTTACTTATGCTCAAAAACTAGTCAATCGACTCCTTTGCCTCGCTCATGTTCTGCTTCTGGTGAGCACGTTTACATTGTCCGTTCACCCGGCTCTGGTCAAATCAGTCAGAATAAGTCAGACTTACATATAAATCACGAAAATACTCTCTGGGGTTTAATCAGTTAAATTAAATCTCTAAAATGACCTACATACTAAACTTCAACTTACTGTCTAAACACAAACAGTAAATGATGACTCAGCAGGCAGTGCTTCATCAGTGAGCTTCTTTCTGATTTTTGAATGAATTGAACTGTCTCAGAATTAATGTTTTCTTGCTGGTCACAGTGGCTGTGGGTGAGTGTGATGGTATGTCAGCACTATCAATAAATGCAACATCATGCTCATAGAAAGCAGTGACCAACCAAAATGCTTCAATATAATATAACAATCAATACAGCTGTCTATAGAGCTAATTCAATCTGCTGGTTTCATATTGGCCTGTGAGTGCTGGCTAAATGTTTGCTGCTTTTGCTATGTGATCAGTATAAACATGCCGTGGATGCTTTTTGGGAGGCTAAAGGAAAAGCTCCATGTAGTTTCCCAAAATGAGGCTGTTTTATTCAGTTATGCTTAGTTCATCAGTCTGACCTGTGTTTGCTCTGACTATGTTCTTCTGTCCTGCTGATTACACATATTCTACAGATTCTATTAATACGGATAAGATTAAGACTCCAACTGTCCTTGTCATCGATCTATTATGTGCAGTGATCAACTGGAAATGTACAGTCACCCACCAACCCTGTCCTGTCTCTGAGTTTTTCTGTTTCGTTTCCACAGTATGAAGCTTAAGTTTAAACAGGAAATATTAACTGTGGTCAGTGGTAAAACTTGTCTGATGACTGCTGTCAAAGTGTGCAAGATACATTTCAAACAAACTGCAAATTAATTTTTATGAAACCACAGTTACTTTACAATGATCTGAAAAATGATCATAATTCAGGTACTAATGATCCTGATTGATATGCTTCTTATGGTTTACCTTTCTTTCTACGCTTCTTTATGTTTTTCTTGGTGGATTGATGATACTATGATAACACTGAACATATTTTGGCTCTACACTAATTTAACTGTGTGAATAATGTAAACTTTCTGTTTTGTCAAGTGAGAGTGATATAAACTTTTATAAAGTTTTAATCTTTAAAAAGTTCACTAAAGACTTTTACAGTACAAAGTGTGTTTGCCCACTGATCTGGGACCTGAAGACTTCCTCTTCCTAGTAGTCCAAAATGCCTGTTATAGCACTTTACATGCTAACACTGCCTCAGTGCTCTGAGCTCACAGTCCAGACAACAAAGTTAACTCACATTCACATCTACAGTTTGCAGAAGTTCACTGTCCATCAAGAAAACATTTTGTCCAGAAGATATAATCCAGTTTCAGCAAATTCAGTGACATGGTGAGGGAGATCGTACCAAATTATATAGTGTAAGAACAGGCCTTCAGGGCTCAAAGAGACACTATTCACTTGATAACAAGTCAGTGTTGCACAACAAGTTTTTAATCTCTTATTTCATGATAAAAAAAGTTGCATGATCATTTAATTTTTAGACATGTAAAAAGTTGCGATGTCGGAAAACACTATCAACAGACAAGTAACATCATGCTTTCATTATGATAGGTAATTGTAGGTCAGGTATGAATATGAAAGGTAATATTTAAAAATCACACATACAAAAACGAATGTCTAAAATATAAAAATAAAAAAAACAAACCACAAAAACACTCATCTGCAAATTCTCTCTATAACACTTGCAGTCGCCTGCAGGTGGAGGAAATATCAAAATTTTATCAGCATTTGCTTTCTCTGCCAACAGGAAGTGACATCTACACATCTAAACTCAACATCTGCTGCTGTCACATCTGCTGTGGGGTTGTTTGATATTTGACATGATCACAAAATCAACTGTAAAAAAAATGATGGTGCTACATAGATACATTGTAATTGTAATTGTAAAAATACTTGCAGCCACTCTAACCTCATACTGTTTGGTAAAATGTTCAAAACTTTACGGTCATAAAGCTCCAGACACTTTGTTCACTTTTGGCTCAAGCACAGCTGAAGAGAAGGATATTGTAAGATTATCAATGACACCTTCATGGTCGGGATCTAAAAATGAATGTCTTATTATTTTATGACATTTAAATTGTAACAGTTCCACTTGATACAAAGAAAAGAAAAAACAAACACGGCATCATCAATTAAACAGATTAGCTGCCAGTATAAACTGATTAATAAAAGTACTGCATACAGAACAAATGAAAAGTAAATGATGGTTTGGTTGGCATCTCCATCAGGTCTTCATCAGCGGGCATCTTTACGACGATATTCATATTGAGGCACATTAGCATAAACTACAAAAGCAGAAACACAGGAAACACTGCAACTTATTACTCATCAAACTGATGCACTTCACAGAGATACCACATACATACATACCATACAGAGGTTTTGTTCAGCTTGCTTTAAGTTATCATTTGCAGTAATCATACTGTCGTGCTTTAACACAAACGTCATACTGTAAGCATCGCATTAAACAGGTGATGTCATCAATAATCTGTAGCTGCTGCATGTGATCACTGTTTGTTACTTACTCAAGACAATTATAGAAAACACAGGAAAGCTAAGGTCTACTCACTTGCTCTTGATTGAAGCATCACACCTTCACTGACTTCACTGACTTCACTGTGGAAAAAAAAGAGAAGATTGGACTTGGATATACTTAAAATACTTAATAAATAAATAAATAAATAAATAAATATATAATTTATATACAGTATACTATGCACCAAACTATTGAAGTGTCTTCAAGACATACAGTACATAATGGACAGTCAATGTGACAGTCAAACTGAAGCAGGCGGTAAGACGGGAAATGATCTTTACTTCATAAAGTCTCTGCGCCTCAGAATGTAAATGTAGATCTTGTAGATGAGAAAAAGCAGAATCACAGCTGTGAGAATGACGAGGAAGACCATAAACCCAATTACAGCTTTGTCGTTATCTGTAAAATGATCAGGAAATAACAAAGTGGGTAAATTAATGTTAGATATACAATGTATAGAAGTGGAAACAAAGTTAAATGATTTAACTGAACAATGTGAGACAATTTGTGGCACTGATTAAAACTGCACATACAGTAAGTGTCAACAGTCTCTGACTTGGGCCGTCCACTCTCATGTTCTCCGTTGTAAGCAGTCACCTGGAAAGACAGAAAATCTGTTTATCAGGAATTACAGCATTTGAAGAAATATGAGGAATAAAGATGAAATAATCTTGTGACGCCAAAAATTAGGATTAAACAAACCTCACTTTGTAGCTCGTAGAGTATCTTAGATCTCTGAATTCAAAACTGCATTTTTCTTTTTGTTCCTCTTTAAGCTCCTTCGAAGAGTCACTAGCTTCATAAAGACGTGCAACGTATAGCTTCTCAGGTCCATTAAAACTTATTACTGGTCTATCACAGGTTACTCTGATCACATTATACTCTGGATGCTCCACTATCAGTTTGTGAATATCGTCTGGTTCTGTAAGAAAAACAACATATTCTCTGTTAGATACACTGTATGCTAACTCACATTTAAAGTGACATTTTATTTTTCTATAACATGTTTCAACACTGATGAGTGGACCTCTATTGTGCTGTTATGTATTAAAATATCAGAAATTAAGTTAAATATTAATTATATTATAATATATAAGTAATAACAGTAGCAATAATATATTAAGCAGAGGAGAAGGGGTAGGAATTTATAAGTGTACACTTCTTCCTACTCCTTTTTGAACATGTATGATTTAATTTGCACTGGTAGAGAAGTTAACAATTGAGTTTCTGCGTCTACAGTTTGACCTGTTTATCTGTCCTTTTTTCATTGTGTATTTCTTTTCCTTTCTTTATTTTATCTTTTTTTGGTAGCTTTTACATGTTCTAAATGAAATTCTCCATCAATGAATTAATTTAAACTATTATTCTGTATTCTCATGTTTAAATGAAGGACACATTTGAAAAAAAAAAAAAACAGTTTAAAAGTTTTTTTTAAACTGGAACTCAAAGTATTTTTTATTCTAAAGATGAAAGTAAAAAAGAAGACAAGTTTTTTTGAATGTTTCAATTTACAATTTTATGATTTTTTAAATAGTTTTAAATTCCGCCTTCAGTGTGAATGCAAATTTAATTAATCAATGCAAATGTCTTTTTAAAATGATCATTGTAGTTTTTTCGTACACTTGAAATTTAAATTATTCAAACAGATCAGAACTGACTGAAGCTTGTAGATTTCACAGTCACAGAGAATAACACTGAGAGTAACTACTGTTATTAGAATTTAAAGTCTATAATTACTGTGTATTCCTGCTACATGTTGTGTTCATCATCTCGTCTTAGCTCATGATTGGAGCTACAATGTGATGTTCATTATAATGTCTCAATGAATGTAGAGTAAAATGAATCAAATGGATTACATCATTTCTACATAATAATAATAATAATAATAGTTTCAAAATGTAATTTTGACACTTACTTCCAGCAGAAGTTTTCTGCCTGTCTGCCTGTTTTGGCTTGCTGACGTACTTGTTGTTGTAGGTGGGTTGGACTTTACAGGTATAATCAGTGTATGGTTTCAGTCCACTTACACTACAGCTTTGTGAATGTGTTTGACCTGTAACATAGTTTCATTAGCCAGTTTGTTGTGATGGATTTTTACAAGTCAAGTCAACAAAGACAAATTTAAGAGAATGTACAAGAGCAGATTGTTTCATAAATCAGTTTATCATTATGAACATGGTAACATTGAAACTAATAATGTATTTCTGTAATTGTTTCCGTCTCATCATTTATTTGACTCTCACGTTGTTTACTTTGTGTGGAAACAAGATATTAGACTCTGACATTTCAGTGTTATTTCTGGATCATATTTCATGTTAGGTCTTCTTCACCAATCGCAGCTTATTTCCACCTACTACCACTCAGTATGCTAAAGCATGCAGCACTGCAGGTCCACAGATGATTCAAATGTCCACAGTATATTTCACTATTTAGCTCAAATATCCAGTAAAAGGATCTCCACTGACTTCCAAAAGTGGATTCTTGTGAAAAAATGAAATAATTAGAGAATGAATCTAACTGAGTTTACTTACCATTGTGAGAGGAAGACGAACAACTGCAGACATAAGAAAGATCCTTGAGGTGTGGATCTGGACAGTTCATACTGGTTTTGGTCCAACTCAATTGAATGGAGGTATCAGTAGACTTCACATTTGTGATGCGAATGTCAAGATCTGTTTGAACAAATAAGACATCTTTAAGACTGAGCATCTCTTGTTGTCTTTTTGTTTCCTTTTGTTATCTCAGGATACAAACTTATTGTTCTGATTGCACTGAGGTAAAGTGAATATCAACGTACCACAGTCAACTGTAAAGACAATGGCAGGTGTTTCTTTGATTTTTATGGAGACATTGTTCTGCTTGATCTGACCAGTACAGCTGTATTGTGTGAAGGGCTCCAGTTCAGACAAGTTCTTGACCTTGTTGAGTTTTCCATCTTCTGAGGAGACACAAGAATGACAACATTTCTTCAACAGCTGCTATTTGCTGGTACCAAAATCTTCTGGGGTTAGGTTAGATTCAAATGTGGACATGTTCACAACAATAAAACAAGTCTTCACATTTTTTGAGCTTCTAATGGTGGAAATTACAGGTCGTAATCTCTTTCTTAGTAAATCCATTCATAATGTTGGTGACGGTGTCTTTACTCCACTTACCCTGACAGGTGTAATCAACAGTGAGATTTTTACAGTTTGGTGGTAAAGTTGTTTTTATTTCTGCAGGAAGTTTAGTTGGAGCTTTCTGTTCTATTTCACTTGGATTTAAGAAATCTGTGTAAAATAGAAAACAACACACACATTAAACTAATGAAGTTAGTTAGAAGTTAGAAACAAGGGTGCAGTTGACTTCTTTAATGTCATCTTGATCTGAAATAGACAAATGATGCACAAATATCTTCCTGTTTTACACACAGTCTCATTTCTTTAATTCAGAGAATGTAATCTGTAATTCACTAATCATAGTTCAGTTATTTTACTCACTCATTCCAGTTGTAGTTTTATCTTCAGTGCTGGTACAGTTTGTTTCTTCGCCAGTATGATCAACAAATGCCACATGATGTTCATATTCAGTACAGGGCTTCAGGAATTTGACTTCATATGATGAGACTGGAGTGGAGTGCTGATGGTAGAACTTCTTTTCAGGTTGGCCTTCCTCCTTAATCTTTATGGCGTAGTTACCAGTGGTAGAGCTTGTAATGTTGATCTGGAAGCCGGACTTGACAGGTGTGACAGTGTAATGACCTGCACACAAAATCAACAGAATTATTAAACCTCTTGTTTAATAGAAACCACCTGATGAGACTTTTTAACCTCAGACAGTTTGTTCATGAAGATGTTGAATGAGCTCATGAGCTGAAACAAAATGAAATCCAAACACTCTAAACAGTCACTGTATAAGTCTACTATAATGGCATTTATTATTGCAAACTAATAATGGAGAGAAATACTCATATAATGAGTATGTGTGTCTTTTTAAGTCACTGTAGAGATGACATGGATTATATCTTGAAAGTTACAGTGATACTCACACTGTGGAGTTGGTGGTGGTGTGGCTGAGGAAAGCATTTAAAAGAAAGACCAGAAAATGAAAATATTAATACATGATTATAAAACTTTAAAAAAAAAACTTTTCCAAAACACCTTGCACATGGAGCAGATGTCTCTTTTTTCTGAACTGATGAACTTTTATGAAGTGTAAGTAACTGTTGACTCCACTTAGATGGATAAAGTCGTATCACAGTCCTCTATAAGAACAAAAGTGGTTGTAAATGAGAAAATTCCAACCTTTGGTGGTAGAAATCACTGTGGTGGGCATGGTGCTTGGAGGTGAGGTACTTGTCTGAGGGTCTGTAGTCATGTTGGTGGTTTTGTCTGTGTATAAGTCAGACATGGGGACTTGAGACTTAGTGACTTGGACTCGAGTCGACTCGAGTCGCTGTTTTTATGACTTGAGACTTGACTTAGACGTGGACGTTTAAGACTCGGGACTTGACTTGACTTGAGACACGATGACTTGAATGACTTGAGTGTTATGAAATGTGAATATAAAATCGATTTAATTTTAAATAACGTTGATGATTACAGTGCGGGATGCGGGCTGAGAATAACGTTGTCACTGCCCTGTCAATCAGCCACGCCCACTGGGCTACCGTATGCAACTCACATCAAGATGTAATCAATCAAGAGTAATTACGTTCGGCTTCAAGGACTACTGCCAAGAAGGGAAACGCCGAACAGAGCAGTGCAAGACTTGCGGCATAAAAAATTCAGATAGCCATACCACCACGTCAAATTTCATCCGGCATTTGAAGAGCCATTCTGCCCAGTAAGTGTTAGTTACTGTGTTAATATTATCCGGTGAGCTGGTTGTTAGCTAATGTCTGTGAATATTCTCATTCACCCAGGTCATGTTATTTAAATAGTTTAGTTGTAGGCAACTGGACTTCTAGTTTGAATTTAAAGACACCTTCAACGGGGAACGTATTCAATTTAAACTCAAACAACTAGCAGCTAAACTCTTTTGTTGTTAGCTAATGTAAAGCTACGAGAGCGAGCGGCAGAGGGCGTTAGCCGCTGCGCAGGTTTCACTTTATCGTTGTGAAATTCTTATGCGAGAGGGAGGGAGAGAGACATAGAGAGGGGGAGGGAGGGAGAGAGACATAGAGAGGGGGAGGGAGGGAGAGAGACATAGAGAGGGGGAGGGAGAGAGACATAGAGGGAGGGAGGGGAGAGAGACATAGAGAGGGGGAGGGAGGGAGAGAGAATAGAGGGAGGGAGGGAGAGAGACATAGAGGGGGAGGGAGGAGAGAGAGACATAGAGAGGGGGAGGGAGAGAGGACATAGAGAGGGGGAGGGAGGGAGAGAGACATAGAGAGGGGAGGGAGGGAGGAGACATAGGGGAGGAGGGAGAGAGACATAGAGAGGGGGAGGGAGGGAGAGAGTAGAGGGAGGGAGAGAGAGAGACATAGAGAGGGGGAGGGAGGGAGAGAGACATAGAGGGAGGGAGAGAGAGAGACATAGAGAGGGAGGGAGGGAGAGGACATAGAGAGGGGGAGGGAGGGAGAGAGAGAGGACTAGAGAAGGGGAGGGAGAGAGAGAGACTAAGAGGGGGAGGGAGGGGAGAGAGAAGTAGAGAGGGGGAGGGAGGGACAGAGAGAGACATAGAGAGAGCGAGGGAGGGAGGGAGAGAGAGACATAGAGAGAGCGAGGGAGACAGAGAGAGGGAGGGTGAGAGAGAGACATAGAGAGGGGGAGGGAGACAGAGAGAGGGAGGGGGAGAGAGAGACATAGAGAGGGGGAGGGAGGGAGGAGACAGAGAGAGCGAGGGAGACAGAGAGAGGGAGTGAGAGAGAGACATAGAGAGAGCGAGGGAGACAGAGAGAGGGAGGATGAGAGAGAGACATAGAGAGGGGGAGGGAGGGAGACAGAGAGGGGGAGGGAGGGAGGAGAGAGAGAGAGACATAGAGAGAGGAGGGAGACAGAGAGAGGGAGGGAGAGAGAGAGACATAGAGAGGGAGGGGAGGGAGAGAGAGAGACAGAGAGGGAGAGGGAGGGAGGGAGAGAGACATAGAGAGGGAGAGGGAGGGAGGGAGAGAGAGACAGAGAAAGAGAGGGAGAGAGAGACATAGAGAGGGGGAGGGAGGGAGGGAGGGTGAGAGAGAGACATAGAGAGGGAAAGAGAGAGAGAGACATAGAGAGGGGGAGGGAGGGAGAGAGAGAGGGAGAGAAAGAGGTAACAAAGTTTAATGTTAATAAGTAATTAAGTTGATTGGTTTTATTTTGTCAGAGAGAGAGAGGGTGAGAAGTGGAGGGGGATGGAGAGAGAGACAGAGATATGTAACAAAGTTTAATATTAAGTTATTTGTTTTAGCTGTTATTTGTTACTTTGTAAAAGGACAGTTACTTGTGGATATACAGTGTGTGTGTGAGAGAGAGAGATTTAACTTTAGACTTTAGCTGTTACTGCTGCTGAAACATGAATGTTAAACATGTGAAACGAAGTTGGCTTTTGATGTACAATCAATCAATAAATAATATGTTATCACTGTTTTGTGAACAAATGTTTATATTATTTACACATATTTTTTAACAGGTTGGGCATATTTGCCAGTGATGTTTACTTAGTTACTTATATGTTGCCTTTCACTTTCAGATTCTGCAGTTAAAATTACAACAATATGCGGTGAAAGGTGACTTGACTTGACTTGCCCAAGAAAAAAATACTTGAGACTTACTTGAGACTTGCACATGTGTGACTTGGTCCCATGTCTGGGATAAGTTGCTTGCAGGAGAAGCGGCTGTAGGATGAAGAGCATGCACACATTTAAATAGAAATTCTGCCCACAGTCTAACCTGATATAATACCCAACTACTATTTCAGCACAATATCATGCTGGATGCAGGCTAATGTTTCCAATGAAACTGTAAACTGATGCTGAATACATTACCAGTTGGTGTTGTTGTTTGTGCAGTGACTTGAAGGAGTGTGGGCTTTACTGAGGTGTTTGAATCCATGACAGCAGTCGCTGTCATGGTGCGTGGAGTTGAGGAGCTGACAGATAAGCTGGTCACTGAAGGTAAAGTGGAATTTGTTGTTAAAGTGGTGGTGCGTGTAGGTAAGAGGGCTAAAACATATGCAATCCAAGAAAACATAAGTCAGGCCAAACACAATATCATAATACTAGCTTCTATGCCATTAAAATGTGCTACATGTGGCATTTTCCCTCTAAAGGCTGGTGTTTCATCTTATAAATCCTTACCCTCATTTACAACAAAAGGACAAGAAGTGATAAAAAAAAACACACCCCAAAAACATAATAGCACTGGACAAGAGAAAACTTTTATACAGAGGGTGAAAGGCTGTATTCAGCTGGACGTGTTCTGTAGAACTTTACAGAGCAGCAGAAACCGGGTTGAGCATTATTTGTGGCTGAGTTAAAATACTTCCTGATTTTCACCTAAAGCTGTCTTGTCATGGCAAACCACTAACAAAGTTCCCTAAAGGTTGCCAGCCTTAACGTGACTGTAACACTGTAGCTGCCTAGCTTAGCTTCTTCACAGACTGCTGTTATTTTACTACCAAACTGACATAAAGCCCAACTACTACTTTAGGGTAATATCATGCTGGATGCAGGCTAATGTTTCCAATGAAACTGTAAACTGATGCTGAATACATTACCATTTGATGTTGTTGTTTGTGCAGTGAGTGGAGGAATGTGGGTCTTTACTGGGGTGTCTGAAGCAGCAGTTGCTGCCATGGTGCGTGGAGTTGGTTGGCTGGTTACTGGAGCTAAAGTGGAAATTGTGGTGGTGTGTGTAGGTAAGGAGAATGAAAGATAAGAGTATGAGTAAATAATAAGTGACTTCATAGAACTTTACAGTTTTTTTTACACAGTTTTTTTTTTGAACTGATGAACTTTTATGAAATATATGTGTAAGTAACTGTTGACTCCATTTTTGTGTGAGAAATGTAATCACTCTTATCATAATATATGGGCAACATGTACCAGGTATGTCTATAAGTATGAAGTAAACTCGTTTGATCTGCTCTTCTCTGTCTATGTGTATATGTGAACCTGCTTACAATAAATGTCTAATTCAATGAAGGAATACTGAGTTGCCCAGTATACGACTGCCTGTTGTCATCTCACATGCTCTACACAAGCTGTATGTTAGCACTATCAATAAGTGCAACATCATGCTCATAGAATGCAGTGGCCAACCAAAATGCTTCAATATATTATAACATAATATATTCAGTTATGCTCAGTTCATCAGTCTGACCTGTGTTTACTCTGACTATGTTCTTCTGTCCTGCTGATTACACATATTCTACAGATTCTATTAATACGGATAAGATTAAGACTTCAACTGTCCTTGTCATAGATCTATTATGTGCAGTGATCAACTGGAAATGTACAGTCACCCACCAACCCGTATCGTTCCCACGGTACGGAGTTTAAGTTTAAACAGGAAATATTAATGTTTTTCTTGTTGGATTGATGATACTATGATAACACTGAACATATTTTGGCTCTACACTAATTTAATTGTGTGAATGATGTTGAAATTATTCTAACTACTGTATATGCGCTGTTTCCCCCCTCTCTAATGCACACCTCACTGTTGCTCTTCTTGCGATATATTTACATTGACTTCAGCGAAGCAAGTGAACAGTGGATTGACAAAGTGAGGCAGTTTAATGAGTTTTCTTTTGTTTCTGTCAAGTTTGAATCACAATGTTACATGGACACAAAAATGTATGCATGGGTCATAAAACGCTTTGTCATACAGTGCTGATGAATTTGTCTGCATGAAACTTCTTACTTGTGTTTTAAATCAATTATAGTCTTTATTTATTTGGATTATAAATATTATTTTTTGTCATTGTGGAGAGTAGGCTACTGACTAATAATGATAATGAACCTTTTTCATGCAGACTGTAGATAGTATATCAGACGTCTCGTGTTACCTTGAAAAACACAAAATTAACACAACCTACTGTTTACTGAAACAACGACTGTGTGATATTCTTTCTAATGCACAAAAGAACATGTTAAATGGGCCGCTTTAAACCACTGAATATGGTAATTCAGACAATTTAAAGTTTTTATCAATAACATCTTATTCATGCTTTCACAGATTTAATCTCAGATAAAAGTAATTTCAACTTTTTTGTGTGGGAACTGAAAACTAAACTGATCTATAATATCTGATCTGAACATCTGATCAATAATAATTTAATCATTTGTTTTTTGGTATTTTTATGTCACACATTTCTATTCATTTACTGTGTGTTTTATCTATATTTGATGTTATTATCTAGATGAATTATTAACAGATATTATTGTCAAGGACAATGTGCTCAAAAGTAACTGTTTTTAGTGTTGCTGCTGCCACACCTCATGTTAATTTCATTTAAAAAATCAGCTTTTTATACATCTTGAAGGGGAGCAGTTACACAGACGTGTCTTCACAAAGACCTTATTCATAATCCCTTCATTTAAAAAGAGGACCGTCACGTTGACACTGAAGATGGTTACTTACATTTGGCCAAACTGATGATTCCAGCCCAGAGCAGCAGGATCTTCAGACCACAGAGAGCTGCCATATCAGATCATTCACACAGTCAGAAGAAAGTCTTTGATTAAATGCTAAGAAAGATTGTGGTACCCTTTGACTGCAGATTTCTGACGAGTTTCCCGACACTGTAAACAGGAACAGGAACCTTAATTTCCATATGCTGCAGCAAACAGGAAATCCTTTATCTAAACTGAACATCGCTTTTGGTATTATTATTCTTCTAGATGATTTTTCTATTAATCACTCTGTTAATATGTATGTGCTATTTGTTTTCAGCAGTAGGTTCTACTATGAGACTTTTAGACACTGGCTCAGCGTGCTGCTGGTTTCAGACTCACAGTTTAATCCAAATGAACAGACGCAGTAAAGGAGAGATGTTTGTGATCGTACACACCTCGAGACCTTCAGGGTTTTGGTCTAATGTTGAAGTTCATAGCAAATAAAAATAAAGCAGTTACATCTGGAGGATCCGTTGAATTTAGACAAATCCATTCGATTATGACACATCAGAGTCTAATGTAAGCATCGCCCGTTCCCCTCCCCGATCTGCTCATGTACAGTTATTGTGGTTACTTTACTTATGCTCAAAAACTAGTCAATCGACTCCTTTGCCTCGCTCATGTTCTGCTTCTGGTGAGCACGTTTACATTGTCCGTTCACCCGGCTCTGGTCAAATCAGTCAGAATAAGTCAGACTTACATATAAATCACGAAAATACTCTCTGGGGTTTAATCAGTTAAATTAAATCTCTAAAATGACTTACATACTAAACTTCAACTTACTGTCTAAACACAAACAGTAAATGATGACTCAGCAGGCAGTGCTTCATCAGTGAGCTTCTTTCTGATTTTTGTATGAATTGAACTGTCTCAGAATTAATGTTTTCTTGCTGGTCACAGTGGCTGTGGGTGAGTGTGATGGTATGTCAGCACTATCAGTAAGTGCAACATCATGCTCATAGAAAGCAGTGACCAACCAAAATGCTTCAATATAATATAACAATCAATACAGCTGTCTATAGAGCTAATTCAATCTGCTGGTTTCGTATTGGCCTGTGAGTGCTGGCTAAATGTTTGCTGCTTTTGCTATGTGACCAGTATAAACATGCCATGGATGCTTTTTGGGAGGCTAAAGGAAAAGCTCCATGTAGTTTCCCAAAGTGAGGCTGTTTTTTTCAGTTATGCTCAGTTCATCAGTCTGACCTGTGTTTACTCTGACTATGTTCTTCTGTCCTGCTGATTACACATATTCTACAGATTCTATTAATACGGATAAGATTAAGACTTCAACTGTCCTTGTCATCGATCTATTATGTGCAGTGATCAACTGGAAATGTACAGTCACCCACCAACCCTGTCCTGTCTCTGAGTTTTTCTGTTTCGTTCCCACAGTATGAAGCTTAAGTTTAAACAGGAAATATTAACTGTGGTCAGTGGTAAAACTTGTCTGATGACTGCTGTCAAAGTGTGCAAGATACATTTCAAACAAACTGCAAATTCATTTTATGAAACCACAGTTACTTTACAATGATCTGAAAAATGATCATAATTCAGGTACTAATGATCCTGATTGATATGCTTCTTATGGTTTACCTTTCTTTCTACGCTTCTTTATGTTTTTCTTGGTGGATTGATGATACTATGATAACACTGAACATATTTTGGCTCTACACTAATTTAACTGTGTGAATAATGTAAACTTTCTGTTTTGTCAAGTGAGAGTGATATAAACTTTTATAAAGTTTTAATCTTTAAAAAGTTCACTAAAGACTTTTACAGTACAAAGTGTGTTTGCCCACTGATCTGGGCCTGAAGACTTCCTCTTCCTAGTAGTCCAAAATGCCTGTTATAGCACTTTACATGCTAACACTGCCTCAGTGCTCTGAGCTCACAGTCCAGACAACAAAGTTAACTCACATTCACATCTACAGTTTGCAGAAGTTCACTGTCCATCAAGAAAACATTTTGTCCAGAAGATATAATCCAGTTTCAGCAAATTCAGTGACATGGTGAGGGAGATCGTACCAAATTATATAGTGTAAGAACAGGCCTTCAGGGCTCAAAGAGACACTATTCACTTGATAACAAGTCAGTGTTGCACAACAAGTTTTTAATCTCTTATTTCATGATAAAAAAAGTTGCATGATCATTTAATTTTTAGACATGTAAAAAGCTGCAATGTCGGAAAACACTATCAACAGACAAGTAACATCAACTACAGTTTAACACGTTATGCTTTCATTATGATAGGTAATTATAGGTCAGGCATGAATATGAAAGGTAATATTTAAAAATCACTCATACAAAAACGAATGTCTAAAATATAAAAATAAAAAAAACAAACCACAAAAACACTGCAAATTCTCTCTATAACACTTGTCGCCTGCAGGTGGAGGAAATATCAAAATTTTATCAGCATTTGCTTTCTCTGCCAACAGGAAGTGACATCTACACATCTAAACTCAACATCTGCTGCTGTCACATCTGCTGTGGGGTTGTTTGATATTTGACATGATCACAAAATCAACTGTAAAAAAATGATGGTGCTACATAGATACATTGTAATTGTAAAAATACTTGCAGCCACTCCAACCTCATACTGTTTGGTAAAATGTTCAAAACTTTACGGTCATAAAGCTCCAGACACTTTGTTCACTTTTGGCTCAAGCACAGCTGAAGAGAAGGATATTGTAAGATTATCAATGACACCTTCATGGTCGGGATCTAAAAATGAATGTCTTATTATTTTATGACATTTAAATTGTAACAGTTCCACTTGATACAAAGAAAAGAAAAAACAAACACGGCATCATCAATTAAACAGATTAGCTGCCAGTATAAACTGATTAATAAAAGTACTGCGTACAGAACAAATGAAAAGTAAATGATGGTTTGGTTGGCATCTCCATCAGGTCTTCATCAGCGGGCATCTTTACGACGATATTCATATTGAGGCACATTAGCATAAACTACAAAAGCAGAAACACAGGAAACACTGCAACTTATTACTCATCAAACTGATGCACTTCACAGAGATACCACATACATACATACCATACAGAGGTTTTGTTCAGCTTGCTTTAAGTTATCATTTGCAGTAATCATACTGTCGTGCTTTAACACAAACGTCATACTGTAAGCATCGCATTAAACAGGTGATGTCATCAATAATCTATAGCTGCTGAATGTGATTACTGTTTGTTACTTACTCAAAGACAATTATAGAAAACACAGGAAAGCTAAGGTCTACTCGCGTGCTCTTGATTGAAGCATCAAACCTTCACTGACTTCACTGTGGAAAAAAAAGAGAAGATTGGACTTATAAAATATATTCTAAAATATATATATAGTACAATCTATATACAGTATACTATGCACCAGACTGTTGAATGTCTTCAAGACATACAGTACATAGTGAACACTCTTTAATTTTTCCCTTCTGTCTTTATTATTCTGACTGATGTTCTTGTAGTGTAAATTAAAACTCACTCAAGCTGTGAAACAAACTAGAGTCAATGTGACTTAATTTAATTGATTGATTGATTGATTTAATTTGCACTGGTAGCGAAGTTAACAATTAAGTTTCTGCGTCTACAGTTTGACCTGTTTATCTGTCCTTTTTTCATTGTATATTTCTTTTCCTTTCTTTATTTTATCTTTTTTTTGGTAGCTTTTACATGTTCTAAATGAAATTCTCCATCAATTAATTAAAACTATCATTCTGTATTCTCATGTGTTTAAATGAAGGACAAAAAAAAACAACAATGAAAAAAAACAAAAAACAGTTAAAACGTTTTTTTAAAACTGGAACTGAAAGTATTTTTATTCTAAAGATGAAATGTGACAGTCAAACTGAAGCAGGCGGTAAGACGGGAAATGATCTTTACTTCATAGACTCTCTGCGCCTCAGAATGTAAATATAGATGTTGTAGATGAGAAAAAGCAGAACCACAGCTGTGAGAATGACGAGGAAGACCAGAAACCCAATTACAGCTTCGTCGGCATCTGTAAAATGATAAGGAAATAACAAAGTGGGTAAATTAATGTTAGATATACAATGTATAGAAATGGAAACAAAATATTTCCAATGATTTAACTGAACAATGTGAGACAATTTGTGGCACTGATTAAAACTGCACATACATTTAGTCTCAACAGTCTCTGACTTGGGCCGTCCACTCTCATGTTCTCCGTTGTAAGCAGTCACCTGGAAAGACAGAAAATCTGTTTATCAGGAATTACAGCATTTGAAGAAATATGAGGAATAAAGATGAAATAATCTTGTGACACCAAAAATTAGGATTAAACAAACCTCCACTTTGTAGCTCGTAGAGTATCTTAGATCTCTGAATTCAAAATTGCATTTTTCTTTTTGTTCCTCTTTAAGCTCCTTCGTAGAGTCACTAGTTTCATAAAGACGAGCAATGTATTGCTTCTCAGGTCCATTAAAACTTATTGGTCTATCACAGGTTACTGTGATCACATTATACTCTGGTTGGTCCGCTCTCAGTTTGTCAATATTGTCTGGATATATATATATATATATATATATATATATATATATATATATATATATATATATATATATATATATATATATATTCATTATGTCTCAATGAATGTAGAGTAAAATGAATCAAATGGATTACATCATTTCTGTATAATAATAATAATAATAATAATAATAATAACAACACTAATAATAATACTAATACTAAGTAGTAGTAGTAGTATTGTTGTTGTTTCAACATGTAATTTTGACACTTACTTCCAGCAGCAGTTTTCAGTGTAACATTTCTTGGTTGGCCGATTCTTGTTGTTGTAGGTGGGTTGGACTTCACAGAAATACTCAGTGTATGGTTCCTGTCCACTTACACTACAGCTTTGTTCTTGTGATTGTGTTTGACCTGTAACATAGTTTCATTAGCCAGTTTGTTGTGATGGATTTTTACAACAAAGACAAATTTAAGATAATGTACAACAGCAGATTGTTTCATAAAATCAATTAATCATTATGAACATGGTAACATTGAAATTAATATATGTATTTCTGGAATTGTTTCCCTCTCATCATTTACTTGACTCTCACGTTGTCAGGACAACCCGGGGAACGAACCCGGGTCTCTGGTGTAGCAGGCAGAAGGTAAACCACAAGACCAAGGGATGGACTCAAATGCAGAGAGAGGCAGACAAGGCAGGTCAGTTCAGGGAATTTTACTGAAACAAACAAGGTTTCAACAAGGCAAAAAAGGCAGGCTCCGTTCTCAGTTTGGGAAGTGCAGAAGTCCAGTAACAAAAAAGGTTCAAGCTCAGAAGTATTCAGAGACAGGATTCTTCAAACTAAGTTCACAAAAAAAAGGGTCCAAGGTCCATAAACACAAAATCAAGGAGTCAAAAAGTACTTGAAAAAAACACAGGAGAGACTTACACGATGTGCACACTTCAGGATGACAATTCCAAGACTAAGCAAAGAACAAAAAACCGAGCAGGTATTTAAAGGGAGTCAGAACGAGGTACAGGTGGCAGTAATCAACATAACATCTAAACAAAGCATGACTCAGAACACAGAAATGGGCTAAATGGGGACATCTAGTGGTAAGTTCAGAGAATTGTCCCCAAAATCCTCACAGGACCCCCCCCCCACTAGGGACGTCTCTGGACGTTCCCACCCGGACGATCAGGGTGAGCCCGATGGAAGTCCGCAATGAGGTCCGCGTCAAGAATGTTCCGAGTCGGCACCCAGGACCTCTCCTCTGGACCGTAGCCCTCCCAGTCGACCAGATATTGCAGACCCCTCCCGACACGGCGAGAATCAAGCAGGCGACGAACTGTGTACACCGGCCCCCCATCCACCATCCTTGGAGCTGGCGGGTCCTTTGCGGGGGGAGCCAGAGGGCTGGTGACGACCGGGCGCAGGCGGGACACATGGAAGGTGGGGTTGATCCGCATGGACCGGGCCCCGGGCGTAGGGATGGCGCAGGTCGGCGGTGGCGGTTGGCCTGGAGGTGGTATTGACGTGCAGATCTCTGTAGGGCCGATCGGACCCTTCGCCACACACGTCTGCATCGTCCGACGAACCTCTGGGCTGATGGGATGGCCACTTCTGGTTCCTGACACGGGAAGCGGGAGGCTGGAACCCGAACTGACATTCGAAAGGACTTAGACCTGTAGCAGAAGAGACGAGGGTATTGTGAGCATATTCGGCCCAGATGACATACCTGCTCCAGGTAGAGGGATTGCTGGAAGCAAGGCAACGGAGGGTGGTCTCCAGGTCCTGGTTAATTCTCTCCGTCTGTCCATTTGACTCGGGATGGAAACCAGAGGAGAGGCTGACTTTGGCTCCAACCAACTTGCAGAAGGCCCTCCAGAACTGAGAGGTGAACTGAGGACCACGATCTGAGACCACATCCAAGGGTAG
The DNA here is from genome assembly GCA_014281875.1 of Nibea albiflora. Taxonomy (NCBI): domain Eukaryota; kingdom Metazoa; phylum Chordata; class Actinopteri; family Sciaenidae; genus Nibea; species Nibea albiflora. The sequence continues at coordinate 8,361,373 of CM024792.1, read as the reverse complement.
GCCAAAGGTCCTGAAAACATACTGGCAGACGATTTCTGCAGTTTCTGGGGCAGAGGGAAGCTTGGGCAGAGGAACAAAACGACAAGCCTTAGAACCTGTCAACGATGACTAAAATTACTGGGTTACCCTCTGATGGTGGGAGGCCAGAGATGAAGTCCATGGAGATATGTGACCAGGGACGGCTGGGAATGGGCAAGGGATGGAGGAGACCTTGAGGAGCAGTGTGTGGGTTCTTATTCTGTGAACAGACAAGGAAAGCAGCTACAAAAGACTTAACATCAGCATTCATTCGGGGCCACCAGAACCGCCTACTGAGGAATTCTAGAGTTCTGCGGGACCCAGGGTGGTTGTTGAGACGAGAAAAATGTGCCCACTGAAGGACTTGGCTTCGCACAGCGGATGGTACATAGAGGCGATTGGGAGGCCCGTCTCCAGGGTCAGGCTCCCTCTGCTGGGCGTCTTGCACCACTGTCTCAATTCCCCATCTTACTGGAGCCATGATCTTAGCAGGTGGGAGAATTGTGACAGGAGTTGGCTCTTCTGAAGACTTTTGGTGGAGCCTGGACAGAGCATCTGGTTTGTGGTTTTTAGAGCCTGGTCGATAGGACAGAATAAAATCAAAGCGGTTAAAGAAAAGGGCCCCCCTTGCCTGCCGAGGGTTGAGGCGCTTTACTCCTTGTATATTCTGCAGGTGTTTGTGGTCTGTCCACACCACAAAAGGATTCTGGGCCCCCTCGAGCCAGTGGTGCCATTCCTCTAGGGCCTTCTTGATCGCCAGGAGCTCTCGATCCCCAACGTCATAATTCCTCTCGGCCTCCGAGAGTCGTGATGAGAAGAAGGCGCACGGATGGAGTTTGCCATTATCTCGCCTTTGGGACAGCACAGCAACCACGGCCACATCTGAGGCATCTACTTCCACAACAAAAGGAAGACTGGGGTCAGGCAAGGTAAGTATTGGGGCAGAGGTGAACCTCACCTTCAGGTCCTTGAAAGCCTTCTCAGCCGCAGCTGTCCAGGTAAAGGCACCAGCTGTCTTCTTGGTCAGGTTGATCAGTGGGGCAGCTACAGTGCTGAAGTTCCTGATGAACTTGCAGTAGAAGTTGGAAAATCTGATGAAGCGTTGGACCTCCTTGACTGAAGTAGGTTGGGGCCACTCCTTCACTGCCTCTGACTTTCTGGGGTCCATATGGAGACTCCCATTCTCAAGGATGAAGCCCAGGAAGGATACCTTGGAGACGTGGAACTCACACTTCTCTGGCTTGACAAAAAGATTGTTGTTCAGGAGGCACTGGAGTTCAGAGAATTGTCCCCAAAATCCTCACACACGTTGTTTACTTTGGGTGGAAACAAGATATTAGACTTTCTGTATCATATTTCACGTTACGTCTTCTTTACCAATCGCAGCTTATTTCCACCAACTACCACTCAGTATGCTAAAGCATGGAGCACTGCAGGTTCATGGATCATTCCGGTGATAAAAAATGACAGTGTAATGACCTGCACACAAAATCAACAGAATTATAAAACTTCTTGTTTAATATAAACCACCTGATGAGACTTTAAATGAGACACTAAACAGTCACTGTATAATTCTACTATAATGACATTTATTGCAAACTAATAATGGAGAGAAATACTCATATAATGAGTACATGTGTCTTTTTAAGTCACTGTAAAGATTGTATGTATTATACGTATTATATCTTGAAAGTTACAGTGATACTCACACTGTGGAGTTGTTGGTGGAGTGGCTGAAGAAAGCATTTAAAAGAAAGACCAGAAAATGAAAAGATTGATAGTCAGTGTTGCACAAAAACACTCATCTGCAAATTCTCTCTATAACACTTGTCGCCTGCAGGTGGAGGAAGTATCAAAATTGTATCAGTATTTGCTTTCTCTGCCAACAGGAAGTGACATCTACACATCTAAACTCAACATCTGCTGCTGTCACCTCCCTTTTCTTTAGGTGGGGTTGTTAGATATTTCTGCAACTGGTCATAAAAATACACAAGGACAATATGACATGATCACAAAATCAACTGTAAAAAAATGATGGTGCTACATAGATACATTTACATTGTAATTGTAAAAATACTTGAAGCCACTCTAACCTCATACTGTTTGGTAAACTGTTCACAGCTTTACAGTCATAAAGCTCAAGACACTTTGTTCACTTTTGGCTCAAGCACAGCTGAAGAGAAGAATATTGTAAGATTATCAATGACACCTTCATGGTCAGGATCTAAAAATGAATGTCTTATTATTTTATGACATTTTAATTGTAACCAATCCACTGGATACAAAGGGCACAAGAAAACAACGTACATTGACCTCAGCAATAAACTGATTAATAAAACTACTATATATATACACCGCGTTCCAAATTGTTATGCAAAAAGAGTTTAAGAGTGGTAAGGTAAGATTTATTTTGTTTGTCCGTTAAACTCATGGATGGTAATGTGTGTCAGGGCTCTGCATATCACTGAAACCAATTTCAGACACCTGTGCTAATTAGTTTGGCAGGTGAGTCCAATTAAAGGGAAAACTACTAAAGAAGGTTGTTCCACATTATTAAGCAGCCAACCATTTTCAACCAAAATGGGCAAGAAAAAGGACCTCTCTGCAGCCGAAAGGCAACAAAGAGTTGAATGTTTGGGTCAAGCCATGACAACAATCAAAATTGCCAAGAGACTTCATCGTGTTCATCGCACAATCAAGAAGTTTTTGAGGCTGCTGGTGCCTCCAACATGCCCCGAACAGCAAGATGCAGGGTCCTCCAGAGGTTTGCAGCTGTGCGTAAGCCATCCTTTTGACCTTCCATTATCCATTGCACACAAGCAGAAACGGCTCCAGTGGGCCCGTTTATACCTGATACATGAAGACTGACTTCAAAACTGTTCTGTTCACTGATGAGTGCCGTGAAACCCTCGATGGTCCAGATGGATGGAGTGGTGGATGGTTGGTTGATGGCCACCCCATGCAAACAAGGCTACGGCGCCAACAAGGAGGTGGTGGAGTGATGTTTTGGGCTGGAATCATGCGGAGAGAGATTGTCGGCCCTTTTAGGATCCCTGACGGTGTGAAAATGACTCTAAGAACACTTTCTGCCATGGTTCAAAAAGAAGAATCGTGCTTTCCGAAACAAGATCATTTTCATGCATGACAATGCACCGTCTCATGCTGCAAAGAATACATCTGCATCTCTGGCTGCTATGGGCATAAGGGAAGACAAACTCATGGTGTGGCCACCATTCCCCCCTGACTTCAACCCTATTGAGAACCTTTGGAGCATCATCAAGAGAAGTGTCTATGATGGCGGGAGGCAGTTCACATCTAAACAACAGCTCTGGGAGGCTATTGGGTCCTCATGCAAAGCCCTTGAAGCAGATACCGTCCAAAAACTGACAAATTCAATGGATGGGAAAATTGAGAAGCTCCGTTTGAACAAGGGGTCCTATATTCAGATGTGACTTCACCTGTAATAATGTTTTGATTTAAAAAGTGTTTGATTTCAGTTAGTCATGATCTGCTAATGCTTATAATTTCACAAATGACCCATTTTTTTGTTGTTCTTTGTCAATAAAATGCTTGGAAACTCCGTTGTGCGTAATATTTTGGAACATGCATTTTGTGTTTTTTATTTTTTTTAAATTTACCGTCATCATTGGGAGGTTCGTTCAAAAACATTTGAACTCTAATGGTTGATGACTGATAAATTATGATGACTGCCATTCATATAGATAATTTAGGAAAATCTGAGAAAAATATGATTTGCATAATTATTTGGAACGCTGTGTCAGGGGCGGAGCGTCAGGGGGGGCTGGGGGGGGCAAGTGTCCCCCGGCCCGGGCCCATGTGGGGGCCCGGAGCAAAGCCCCGTCATTTACTTGCCCACGTCGCGTCCCCATCCACGTCCGCGCCGGGCTTGGAAAAGCGCTTTTAGCACCATGGACAGGGAGCGGAGTCCCGCGATTTCAGCGCCGTCGGCGCGTTACATGTGATTATGTTATGATAAGCTTTAATAAAGGGCCCAGTCTTTTGCCCCGCCCGCGGCCCGGCTCTGACTTGTTCCGCCACTGCGCTGTGTATATATATTTATATACAGTATATTATGTACTGGGCTATTAAAAGACAGTACATAATGGTAATTTTCCCCACTGTCTTTATACTATACATACATACTTCACATCTTAATAACTAAGTACAAAAAGTAAATGATGATTTTGTTGGCAGCTCCATCTGGCCTGTCTTCATCAGTGAGCTTCTTTCTTTTGCCATTCTGGAGCCTGTGCATCAATATCAAATATAACAGTAAACAAAATGGAAATAAGGCATCATAAGAATTACTACTGCTTATACACAGAACTCAGAAACAAACTGTTATAATACAATGTAACACAATATTCCTAAATGATTATGGAATCTATATCCATACATCATCTGTAACCACTTATCCTCATCAGTGTCACAGTGGGGCTGGAGCCTATCCCAGCTGACTTTGAGCAAGACGCGGGGTACGCCCTGGACAAGTCGCCAGTTCATTGCAAAGCAATGGAGCACCCGGAGACAACTAACGCAGACACAGAGAGAACACTCCACACAGAAAGGCCCCAGCCGAGGTCGAACCATGAACTTTGTAGCTGTGCCACCCATCTAATTATCTAACTGTTCAAATATCATTGATACTATGTTGTGGCTGAATGCTGAATGAAAATTTGTGGTAAAATCAAGAAAGGTGAAGTCTACCCACCTGTCGTTGATTCAAGAATCTTCATTCACATCACTGTGGAGACAAGAAATAAAATGTATACAGGAAATAATAGAGACCTTCTGCCAGTTACAGTCAGGTGACACTACGTCTGTCAGCGATAACACAAAATGATGACGACATTCAGCAAACTGAAGTGAAGAACTGAATGACAGTGAAACAGAAGCAGAAAATGAGATGCAAAATGATCTTTACTTTCTTGACTTTCTGCACTTCATAACGTAGACCGCCAGAGTGATGATGAAAGTGATGAAGAAGACCGTGATGAAGACACCTTTGGAACTGTCTGCAAAATGATGGTTATAACAGAAGAATCAAAGTGGTGGCATTTATGTTTAAGACGCAACATAGAAACTGAGAAAAAAACCAACTCATACAGAAGGTGACCACATCTTGTGTCTTGGGCTTGCTCTCGAATTTTCCATTGAAAACAGTCATCTGGTAAGACAGACAATGCCTTTATAGTAATGTTTATGAGTAAATTTGTGTTGTGAAATGTGATGTGAAACTAAAAAGTAGGATTATACAAACCTCCAGTCGGTATGATGAGTAGTTGAGATCTTTGAATTCAAACTCACAGGTGTTCGCTTTAAGTTCCTTCAGACAGACACTTCCATCATAAAGACGTGCAATGTATTCCTCTTCAGGTCCATTGAGACGATTTTTATGGGTGCAGGTTACTCTAATCACATTATGCTCTGAAACAGCCACCACACCAGTGATATCTCCTGGTACTATTAGAAAAAACAAACAAACAAAGATCACCTTTTTCTTTCAGATTCAACAGTTACTTATCCTCACTCCCAGTAAAAGTGACATTCCAGTTTGCAATAATGGCAGTTTTAACCCTCATTGGCATCATTAGTCAGTTGCGGTATTGGCTGATTTGTGCATCAGTGGTAATATAACTGAACTGTGTTTGGTGTTTCCACCGCTTCAGTTTATTGGAATAAACAAATCAAGACTGACTAAAACTTGGGAAACAGTGGGCAATCTGTAATAACTGTATATATTTGTGATCCATGTTGAGTACATGTTGGTTTATGCTGTAAGAATAGAGAGAGAGGGCAAATGACACCTTTTCTAATTTCATATTCATATTTTTCATATTTCAATCCACAATAATCTGTGACAAAAATCCATATTCATATTTTACAGCGGGCATCACGGATTAGCGGACTCCGGTCCAGATCCGGACCGGGAAATGGCCCTGTCCGGACCGCGACCACTGGCGAAATAAGTAGTGTTTTCCCCATAGAGCGGTTTTGAGCGCACATAGAAATTTACCGCAGGCGCTGCTACTATAGTAATTCCGGTAAACTCGTGCCGGTAGCCATGGACACCCTGCAGGGAGAGCAAGGCTGAACGCAGACATGGCTTGTTCTAAAAAGAGGAAAGTAGATACTGAAAGTCGTTGTTTTAATGATGAATGGACAACTAAATATCTGTTCATTCTCCCTGCTGGCAGCTCCAAGCCTGTTTATTTGTTCCGAGACCGTGGCATTGATTCAAAGTGGGAACTACTTTTATTTATGATAAGAGATTGAATATGTGTCTAATATCTCGCAACTTAAGTAAAAACTTAAACAATTAGTTACTTTTTAAAAATGTGGCCATGACTTTCGCTCGGACCTTCTACTTGTAAATGTAATAACCGGACCTTGGGGACTTTTAATTGAATACCCCTGTTTTACAGTATACTTCCTAGCCATAGCCATATATCTTGGACAGGACCTTATACAGTTAAACCTAAAACATGAGTCTTATGATACTATTTTCCCTTAGTACTGACCCTGGTGCACCATGTTTTATATGTACTTGTACTAAAAAAACTAAAACCTAATATTCAACATGTTTGTACAGTGCATACTTTTGGTAAAAAATACTCAGAATAGTCTATTTGTATTATATAGATGTCACCTGTAATCATTTTGTTGGTTACTTACTTCCAATCTGAGTTCTCTGTTGAACTACAGTTGACTGTCGAACTTTCTTGTTGTTGTAGGTGGGTTGGATTTCACAGGTGTAATTGGTGTATGGTTCCAGTCCAGCAACGTGACATGTTTCCCCATTAGCTCGTGTGTGTTTGTTGACTTCATCTGTAACATAGCATGCATGAACAGGACAATCTAGACAGACTTGGAAACATAGGTCTGCAGATTGATTTGATTACTGTTAACCATAGAGTGACAAAGATCACTATCTCTGTTCCTGCAAAACACTTTCACATATGCAGTGTTGAGTGATCGTAGTGACAGTTGTTAACCATTTGGATGAAGTGCCGTAGAAGTTTTTTCTAATTTCTAGTGGAGAAAATGTGATAAAGTACCCGCTAATATACCTTTTTTATTTTCTCGTTGACAGCCCAACTGCACTATTGACTTAAACATAAGTGCATCTTACTTGTATTTTTAAAAAAAAGTCATACAGTTAACAATTAAGTTAACTATATGACCAAAGATTAAGTGTCTGTGGAGTGATCTCTGTATGTGCCTTATCTCTCAACATTCTTAAGTGGTACCACTAAATCTCATTAAAGGTTCAAATGTCAATCTTTTTCTCTGGGAAAAAAGTTTTCAGGGGTGCATTCCTGTTAAGTAAACATATTTTAATTGAATCTAAATAATACTTACTACTGTGTTTCCGATCTGGCAAAAAACAACTGCAGACATATGAAAGTCCCTGAAGATTAGGAAGATCATCTTGGCAGTTCTGACTGGTTGTGTTCCAGCTCAAATCAATGGAGGTATTGGTCGTCTTTGTGTTGATTATTTTTAGATCTTAGATTAGAAAGCACATCAGACATATGTAACAATGAACTGAGTATCTGGTACTAACAGTTGTCTCAGCTATGGTGCAGCTATGAGGGGTATTTATAAGCTTTAAGTGTAACTTTATGTGTAACTACATTAATTACGTACTGGGCTGTGAGTACTGACAAAACCTACCACACCCTGTCCTGTCTGAGTCATCTCACTACCACTATTGATGATATCTGACACAACAAGACACAAATTTCAAATGAACTACGGAGTATCACCATAGTGCAAAAATAATAATCAGAAACATTATGTTGATTATGAGCCCTTCAGTAAGATTGTGCAATTATTGTCGTTATTATTATTATTTTAAATATTCAGCAATCTTGTGTTATAAAAATGACCACAGGATTTTGACTTAGACTCAGACTCTTATAACTTGAATATATCTCATTACAGTTATGCATGTGTGGGATACAGAGCTGTTTGTGACTTTGTCCAGATAGGACGCGTATCATAACTCAGTGACTGTATTAACAAAGATATTCAGTTATCTTACTCACCCATTGTATTTATCAGAATTTTATCTCCATCAGAGTCACAGGGTGTTTCTTCTTCATTGCTACCAATAAATGTCACATTATGCTCATAGACAGTGCAGGGCTTCAGGTATGCAATTTCATGTGAAGAAGTTTGAGAGTACTGCTCAAAGGTGTATAATTTCATAGTCTCAGGCTGACCTTCTTCACTGATCTCCATGTTGTATTTACCAGTGGTAGAGCTTGTTATGTTCAGTTGAAATTCAGAGTTGGTCACTGTAACAGTGTAAGAACCTAGAGAAAAAAAAAGGTTGAATCCTCTGCAGTTTTAAAGGTTTGTCCATGTGGATGTTGAAAAAACTGTGTGTGCTGTATCTGTATTTATTAAAATGGGAACATACTGAATGTAAAAAAATTACAAACTTCAAAAAAATGAAAGCGATACTCACACAGGGGAGACGGGGGAGCTAGAAAGCGCCAATACATTAAGGTTAGAAAACAATGCAAAAAAATCAAACAAACAAGTTTATTCATTTCATTTGACAAAGCTGTTGCTATTCTCTAACCTCTTCTTCAGTCATGTCAAATGTTAAATGTGCTTGTTATTATTACCTAGATTAATTGCAATAGGAAAAGTTTACAATATACTGTCCTCATAGTGTTTAAAATGGGACTGAAAATGTTATATATCAAGATGTTTTGTCATGCTAGTGTTTTGAATTTTTCTTGTCAGCAGGTCCCAACACAAAAGCTGATTTTTTTAATGTTTTAAATCAATTGTAGTTTGTATTTATTTTGTTTCTGAATCGTCGTACTTTTTCATCATAGAAAGTAGGTAAGTAAAATAACTTTTTTCATGCAGGCTGAAGCTTTTATTGCCTTCAAAATGTTATGGAATTGTCTATTCTTATGTTACACAAGGTCACAGGCCTTGAGGACCTCGGCAGTATTAATTGTTTTTTGACTGGCAACAGTAGGTGTCAGTCTATCTCAACACTGTGGGGGCCGGGGTCGAAGAAATCTGCTGCTGCACGCTTAGACAGAATAGATAGCTTGCTGTTGACATTCCACTCTACAATATGCTGACAATGACACCATCATTGGTAAAAGCATTCTCTTTAACTAATTTTGGGCGTACAGTATTTGTGGTGTCATCTTGGGGTTTAAAGTCTGACCACCAGCTTGGGTTTGGCAGAATGTGAGACCAACTCAGGCACTTCCGATGCACCATGAGAGCGTCTCTAATTCTCCTTGGCCAAGCATCAATAAATAATACAGCATAAGACATCAGAGGCTCCTGAAGACTTTCTTCCTTCCTGACCTCACCACTGACCTTTGACTTGAGCAATTTCTCCACAACACAAAATACAGAATTATCACAATCTTTAATGCAATTCTCCACTTTATTTATTTATTCATTTTTATTCCCACTTTAAAAATTGTTAAATGACCTCTTAAGAACCTAAATACTGTAATTATGATATCTTACTCATTCACTCTATTTCACAGATATTATTGTCAAATACGATGTGCTCAGATAAAAGTAACTGTTTTTAGTGTTGCTGCTGCCACACCTCATGTTAATTTCATTTAAAAATCAGCTTTTTATACATCTTGAAGGGGAGCAGTTACACAGACGTGACTTCACAAAGACCTTATTCATAATCCCTTCATTTAAAAAGAGGACCGTCACGTTGACACTGAAGATGGTTACTTACATTTGGCCAAACTGATGATTCCAGCCCAGAGCAGCAGGATCTTCAGACCACAGAGAGCTGCCATATCAGATCATTCACACAGCCAGAAGAAAGTTTTTGATTAAATGTCAAGAAATAAATGCAGCTTTCTGACTAGTTTCCCCACACTGTAAACCACAGCCCTGGGTTCAAGTCAAATGAGTGGGCGTCACAGAATCTGCCTTTACCTTTGCTTTGGTGACAAGAACCTTCATTTCCGTATGCTGCAGCAAACAGGAAATCCTTTATCTAAACTGAACATCGCTTTTGGTATTATTATTCTTCTAGATGATTTTTCTATTAATCACTCTGTTAATATGTATGTGCTATTTGTTTTCAGCAGTAGGTTCTACTATGAGACTTTTAGTGCTGCTGGTTTCAGACTCACAGTTTAATCCAAATGAACAGACGCAGTAAAGGAGAGATGTTTGTGATCGTACACACCTCGAGACCTTCAGTGTTTTGGTCTAATGTTGAAGTTCATAGCAAATAAAAATAAAGCAGTTACATCTGGAAGATCTGTTGAATTTAGACAAATCCATTCGATGATGACACATCAGAGTTTAATGTAAGGTTGTATCGCCCGTTCCCCTCCCCGATCTGCTCATGTACAGTTATTGTGGTTACTTTACTTATGCTCAAAAACTAGTCAATCGACTCCTTTGCCTCTCTCATTGTCGTTTACCCGGCCCCGGTTCACCTGGCTCTGGTTCTGAGCAGCTTTACTGTCCATCAGCAACAGGGAAGGAATTTCACGAGGGCCACGAGGGCCATGCCCTTGAAAAAAATATCTGTCCAAAGGCCACGGTGGCCTTGATGCCCCGCCCGCACTGCCCCCGTTCGTTATGTGGTTTTCTGCCTCTTTCCTGTCAACACAACTTTAACACCTGAGTCTTTTGAGGAAAAAAAACATGTTTTGATGACATTCATCAACATTGGTGGGTTTAATTCGAGCCTGGCATGAACCGCTCAGACGGGCTATAATGACACTTCATCAAACGCACCCCCCACCCTCTTGTGTCCGTGAGGCTGTGACGTTGGTCCGAGACTGACGTGAAGAGAGGAAAAAATCCCCGGGACTGAGGTCAGACAGTGTGTTAAATTAGTGAACGAGTAAGAGGAATTTCAACATATAAGTTAGTTAAATACTCAGTACTGTTAAATTGCGTGTACAGTAACGTTATATATCACTACAACTGGTGACCCAGTTTTAACGTGCCGACCACAGCCTGTAACATTAACCTCAACAAACGCTTGCTAGCTTGCTGTCGAGTTTTTCCTTTGTCGAGCTGCTAATTCATTATGGATGTGGACTTAAAATCATTGTTTTATTTTATGGCCTTGGTGCCCTCAAAAAATTGACAACACAAAAGGCCAAGTGGCCTTGCCCCTAAAATGACGAAATTCCAGGCCTGATCAGCAAATTCTGTACATTATGTATAATTGAGGTGGAGCAGCTGAGAGACACACATTTTTTTTTTTCACCAGACTCCTGATTTTAAAACCACAAAGAAGAAAATGTTTCTTATATGTTACAGTATACACTTCAATGGACACACTAAATTCAGCATAATCATAGTAAGCCAGAATAAGTCAGACTTACATATAGATCATGAAAATACTCTCTGGGGGTTAATCAGTTAAATTAAATCTCTAAAATGACCTACATACTAAACTTTAACTTAGTGACTAAACACAAACAGTAAATGATGACTCAGCAGGCAGTGTCATCAGGCCTTTCTTCATCAGTGAGCTTCTTTCATCCAGGAGGCTGTGCATTAACATCAACTATACTTTTGTTTTGGGGAAATACTGTGATACAACATTCATAAACCTAACTGATAAACATCATTAATCCATTTATAGCTGCTGAATGTGATTACTGTTGGTCAGTTACTCAGAGACCATTGTAGTAAAAACAGGACAGTCTACTCACTCGTCTCAGAATTATGCCAGCACTATCGATAAAAAAAAGTTGCATGATCATTTAATTTTTAGACATGTAAAAAGCTGAAATGTTGGAAAACACTATCAACAGACAAGTAACATCAACTACAGTTTAACACGTCATACGTGATTGAAAAATCACACATACAAAAACAAATGTATAAAATATAAAAATAACCACAAAACACTCATCTGCAAATTCTCTCTATAACACTTGCAGTCGCCTGCAGGTGGAGGAAGTATCAAATTTCATCAGTATTTGCTTTCTCTGCCAACAGGAAGTGACATCTACGCATCTAAACTCAACATCTGGCTGCTGTCACGTCTGCTGTGGGGTTGTTTGATATTTATACAACTTGGTCATAAAAAGGACAACATGACATGATCACGAAATCAACTAAACTGTAAACTGTTCAAAGCTTTACGGTCATAAAGCTCAAGACACTTTGTTCACTTTTGGCTCAAGCACAGCTGAAGAGAAGGATATTGTAAGATTATCAATGACACCTTCATGGTCGGGATCTAAAAATGAATGTCTTATTATTTTATGACATTTAAATTGTAACCAATCCACTGGATACAAAGAAAAGAAAAAGCAAACACGGCATCATCAATTAAACAGATTAGCTGCCAGTATAAACTGATTAATAAAAGTACTGCATACAGAACAAATGAAAAGTAAATGATGGTTTGGTTGGCATCTCCATCAGGTCTTCATCAGCGGGCATCTTTACGACGATATTCATATTGAGGCACATTAGCATAAACTACAAAAGCAGAAACACAGGAAACACTGCAACTTATTACTCATCAAACTGATGCACTTCACAGAGATACCACATACATACATACCATACAGAGGTTTTGTTCAGCTTGCTTTAAGTTATCATTTGCAGTAATCATACTGTCGTGCTTTAACACAAACGTCATACTGTAAGCATCGCATTAAACAGGTGATGTCATCAATAATCTGTAGCTGCTGCATGTGATCACTGTTTGTTACTTACTCAAAGACAATTATAGAAAACACAGGAAAGCTAAGGTCTACTCGCGTGCTCTTGATTGAAGCATCACACCTTCACTGACTTCACTGTGGAAAAAAAGAGAAGATTGGACTCAAAAATATGTTATAAAATGTATATATAGTATAATTTATATACAGTATGCTATGCACCAGACTATTGAAGGTCAGACAGACAAGACATACAGTACATAATGGACAGTCAATGTGACAGTCAAACTGAAGCAGGCGGTAAGACGGGAAATGATCTTTACTTCATAGACTCTCTGCGCCTCAGAATGTAAATGTAGACCTTGTACATGACCAAAGACACAGCTGTGAGAATGACGAGGAAGACCATAAACCCAATTACAGCTTTGTCGTTATCTGTAAAATGATAAGGAAATAACAAAGTGGGTAAATTAATGTTAGATATACAATGTATAGAAATGGAAACAAAATATTTCCAATGATTTAACTGAACAATGTGAGACAATTTGTGGCACTGATTAAAACTGCACATACATTTAGTCTCAACAGTCTCTGACTTGGGCCGTCCACTCTCATGATCTCCGTTGTAAGCAGTCACCTGGAAAGACAGAAAATCTGTTTATCAGGAATTACAGCATTTGAAGAAATATGAGGAATAAAGATGAAATAATTTTGTGACACCAAAAATTAGGATTAAACAAACCTCCACTTTGTAGCTCGTAGAGTATTTTAGATCTCTGAATTCAAAACTGCATTTTTCTTTTTGTTCCTCTTTAAGCTCCTTCAAAAGGTCATTAGTTTCATAAAGACGAGCAATGTATTGCTTGCTAGGTCCATTAAAACTTTTTACTGGTCTATCACAGGTTACTCTGATCACATTATGCTCTGGATGCTCCACTATCAGTTTGTGAATATTGTCTGGTTCTGTAAGAAAAACAATATATTCTCTGTTAGATACACTGTATGCTAACTCACATTTAAAGTGACATTTTATTTTTCTATAACATGTTTCAACACTGATGAGTGGACCTCTATTGTGCTGTTATGTATTAAAATATCAGAAATTAAGTTAAATATTAATTATATTATAATATATAAGTGATAACAGTAGCAATAATATATTAAGCAGAGGAGAAGGGGTAGGAATTTCTAAGTGTACACTTCTTCCTACTCCTTTTTGAACATGTATGATTTAATTTGCACTGGTAGAGAAGTTAACAATTGAGTTTCTGCGTCTACAGTTTGACCTGTTTATCTGTCCTTTTTTCATTGTGTATTTCTTTTCCTTTCTTTATTTTATCTTTTTTTTGGTAGCTTTTACATGTTCTAAATAAAATTCTCCATCATTCAATTAATTCAAACAATTATTCTGTATTCTCATGTTTAAATGAAGGACACATTCACTTTTCACACTTTTAAACTGTTTTTCACAGTACAAAAACAGTTTAAAAGTTTTTTTAAACTGGAACTCAAAGTATTTTTTATTCTAAAGATGAAAGTAAAAAAGAAGACACGTTTTTTTAAATGTTTCATTGTTTCAATTTACAATTTTACAATTTTTAATAGTTTTAAATTCCGCCTTCAGTGTGAATGCAAATTGAATTAATCAATGCAAATGTCTTTTTAAAATGATCATTGTAGTTTTTTCGTACACTTAAATGAAATTTAAATTATTTAAACAGATCAGAACTGACTGAAGCTTGTAGATTTCACAGTCACAGAGAATAACACTGAGAGTAACTACTGTTATTAGAATTTAAAGTCTATAATTACTGTGTATTCCTGCTACATATTGTGTTCATAATAATAATAATAACAATAATAATAATAACAATGATAAAAAAAAATAATAATAATAGTTTCATAATTTTGACACTTACTTCCAACAGAAGTTTCCTGCTTGACTTCTTTTGGTTTGGCGACGTCCTTGTTGTTGTAGGTGGGTTGGACTTCACAGGTATAATCAGTGTATGGTTTCAGTCCACTTACACTACAGCTTTGTGAATGTGTTGGACCTGTAACATAGTTTCATTAGCCAGTTTGTTGTGATGGATTTTTACAACAAATCAACAAAGACAAATTTAAGAGAATGTACAAGAGCAGATTGTTTCATAAATCAGTTAATCATTATGAACATGGTAACATTGAAACTAATAATGTATTTCTGTAATTGTTTCCATCTCATCATTTATTTGACTCTCACGTTGTTTACTTTGTGTGGAAACAAGATATTAGACTCTGACATTTCAGTGTTATTTCTGTATCATATTTCATGTTACGTCTTCTTCACCAATCGCAGCTTATTTCTACCTACTACCACTCAGTATGCTAAAGCATGGAGCACTGCAGGTCCACAGATGATTCAAATGTCCACAGTATATTTCACTATTTAGCTCAAATATCCAGTAAAAGGATCTCCACTGACTTCCAAAAGTGGATTCTTGTGAAAAAATGAAATCATTAGAGAATGAATCTAACTGATTTTACTTACCATTGTGGGAGGAAGACGAACAACTGCAGACATAAGAAAGCTTCTTGAGGTGTGGCTCTGGACAGTTCGTACTGGTTTTGGTCCAACTCAATTGAATGGAGGTATCAGTAGACTTCACATTTGTGATGCGAATGTCAAGATCTGTTTGAACAAATAAGACATCTTTAAGACTGAGCATCTCTTGTTGTCTTTTTGTTTCCTTTTGTTATCTCAGGATACAAACTTATTGTTCTGATTGCACTGAGGTAAAGTGAATATCAACGTACCACAGTCAACTGTAAAGACAATGGCAGGTGTTTCTTTGTTTTGTATGTAGACATTGTTCTGCTTTATCTGACCAGTACAGCTGTATTGTGTGAAGGGCTCCAGTTCAGACAAGTTCTTGACCTTGTTGAGTTTTCCATCTTCTGAGGAGACACAAGAATGACAACATTTCTTCAACAGCTGCTATTTGCTGGTACCAACATCTTCTGGGGTTAGGTTAGATTCAAATGTGGACACGTTCACAACAATAAAACAAGTCTTCACATTTTTTGAGCTTCTAATGGTGGAAATTACAGGTCGTAATCTCTTTCTTAGTAAATCCATTCATAATGTTGGTGACGGTCTCTTTACTCCACTTACCCTGACAGGTGTAATCAACAGCAAGATTTTTACAGTTTGGTGGTAAAGTTGTTTTTATTTCTGCAGGAAGTTTAGTTGGAGCTTCCTGTTCTATTTCACTTGGATTTAAGAAATCTGTGTAAAATAGAAAACAACACACACATTAAACTAATGAAGTAATGTTGACGCCACGTACAATCAAAGTACAGGAGGACTCCACTGCACATACCAACACTGATGCTTTTGGTGAGAGGAAAGTTCCCACAGGTGAAGGTTGTAGTCAAATCTGAACAAATGTCATTGAAACCAGGTTTGATGCAGAATGTTGTCTGGTTACTTTTGCAGGGCTCAGCTGGAATATTATTGGATGCTGACAGTGAAGTGCTGATGTCCCAATCACTGTGGTAACAAACATATCCAGGGGTGCAGCTGACTTCTTTAATGTCATCTTGATCTGAAATAGACAAATCATGCACAAATATCTTCCTGTTTTACACACAGTCTCATTTCTTTAATTCAGAGAATGTAATCTGTAATTCACTAATCATAGTTCAGTTATTTTACTCACTCATTCCAGTTGTTGTAGTTTTATCTTCAGTTCTGTTACAGGCTGTTTCTCCGCCAGTATGATCAACAAATGTCACATGATGTTCATATTCAGTACAGGGCTTCAGGGAATTTGACTTCATATGATGAGACTGGAGTGGAGTGCTGATGGTAGAACTTCTTGTCAGGTTGGCCTTCCTCATTAATCTTTATGGCGTAGTTACCAGTGGTAGAGCTTGTAATGTTGATCTGGAAGCCGTACTGGACAGGTGTGACAGTGTAATGACCTGCACACAAAATCAACAGAATTATAAAACCTCTTATTTAATATAATCCAAACACTCTAAACAGTCACTGTATAATTCTACTATAATGGCATTTATTGCAAACTAATAATGGAGAGAAATACTCATATAATGAGTACGTGTGTCTTTTTGAGTCACTGTAAAGGTGACATGGATTATATCTTGAAAGTTACAGTGATACTCACACTGTGGAGTTGTTGGTAAGGTTGTTGTTGGTAGTGGAGTGGCTGGAGAAAGCATTTAAAAGAGATTAAAAAAAAGGAAATATTAATGCATGATTATAAAACTTTAAAAAACTTTTCCAAAACACCTTGCACATGGAGTAGATGTCTGTTTTTTCTGAACTGATGAACTTTTATGAAGTGTAAGTAACTGTTGACTCCATTTTTGTGTGAGAAATGTAATCACTCTTATCATAATATATGGGCAACATGTACCAGGTATGTCTATAAGTATGAAGTAAACTCGTTTGATCTGCTCTTCTCTGTCTATGTGTATATGTGAACCTGCTTACAATAAATGTCTAATTCGATGAAGGAATACCGAGTTGCCCAGTATACGACTGCCTGTTGTCATCTCACATGCTCTACACGAAGTGATATTTCAGTTCCCAAGACAGTGGTATTAGTCTCTACGTTTTGTCTGAGAGTTTATTTTCTTGCCAGTTACAGTGGCTGTGGGTGAGTGTGATGGTATGTCAGCAATAAGTGCAATATCATGCTCATAGAAAGCAGTGACCAACCAAAATGCTTCAATATAATATAACAATCAATACAGCTGTCTATAGAGCTAATTCAATCTGCTGGTTTCATATTGGCCTGTGAGTGCTGGCTAAATGTTTGCTGCTTTTGCTATGTGACCAGTATAAACATGCCATGGATGCTTTTTGGGAGGCTAAAGGAAAAGCTCCATGTAGTTTCCCAAAGTGAGGCTGTTTTTTTCAGTTATGCTCAGTTCATCAGTCTGACCTGTGTTTACTCTGACTATGTTCTTCTGTCCTGCTGATTACACATATTCTACAAATTCTATTAATACGGATAAGATTAAGACTTCAACTGTCCTTGTCATAGATCTATTATGTGCAGTGATCAACTGGAAATGTACAGTCACCCACCAACCCTGTCCTGTCTCTGAGTTTTTCTGTTTCGTTTCCACGGTACAGAGTTTAAGTTTAAACAGGAAATATTAACTGTGGTCAGTGGTAAAACTTGTCTGATGACTGCTGACAAAGTGTGCAAGATCAAACATTTAAAGTTGCACACGAAAAACACACATTTGAAAAGAACTGCTATTTTATTTTATGTGACCACAGTTACAAGTAATCTGAAAAATAATGATCATAATTCAGGTCCTGATGATCCTGATTGATAAGCTTCTTATGGTTTACGTTTTTTTTCTTTCTACGCTTCTTTATGTTTTTCTTGTTGGATTGATGATAATATGATAACACTGAACATATTTTGGCTCTACACTAATTTAATTGTGTGAATGATGTTGAAATTATTCTAACTACTGTATATGCGCTGTTTCCCCCCTCTCTAATGCACACCTCACTGTTGCTCTTCTTGCGATATATTTACATCGACTTCAGTGAAGCAAGTGAACAGTGGATTGACAAAGTGAGGCAGTTTAATGAGTTTTCTTTTGTTTCTGTCAAGTTTGAATCACAATGTTACAAGGACACAAAAATGTATGCATGGGTCATAAAACGCTTTGTCATACAGTGCTGATGAATTTGTCTGCATGAAACTTCTTACTTGTGTTTTAAATCAATTATAGTCTTTACTTATTTGGATTATAAATATTATTTTTTGTCATTGTGGAGAGTAGGCTACTGACTAATAATAATAATGAACCTTTTTCATGCAGACTGTAGATAGTATATCAGACGTCTCGTGTTACCCTTGAAAAACACAAAATTAACACAACCTACTGTTTACTGAAACAATGTCAATAACATCTTATTCATGCTTTCACAGAGTTAATCTCAGATAAAAGTAATTTCAACTTTTTTGTGTGGGAACTGAAAACTAAACTGATCTATAATATCTGAACATCTGATCAATAATAATTTAATCATTTGTTTTTTGGTATTTTTATGTCACACATTTCTATTCATTTACTGTGTGTTTTATCTATATTTGATGTTATTATCTA
Source organism: Nibea albiflora (assembly GCA_014281875.1). Lineage (NCBI taxonomy): Eukaryota > Metazoa > Chordata > Actinopteri > Sciaenidae > Nibea > Nibea albiflora. Next base: position 8,342,531 of record CM024792.1, on the reverse strand, counting down.
GATGAATTATTAACAGATGCCACACCTCATGTTAATTTCATTTAAAAAATCAGCTTTTTATATATCTTGAAGGAGAGCAGTTACACAGACGTGTCTTCACAAAGACCTTATTCATAATCCCTTCTTTTAAAAAGAGGACCGTCACGTTGACACTGAAGATGGTTACTTACATTTGGCCAAACTGATGATTCCAGCCCAGAGCAGCAGGATCTTCAGACCACAGAGAGCTGCCATATCAGATCATTCACATAGCCAGAAGAAAGTTTTTCATTAAATGCTAAGAAAGATTGTGGTACCCTTTGAATGCAGCTTTCTGACTAGTTTCCCCACACTGTAAACCACAGCCCTGGGTTCAAGTCAAATGAGTGGGCGTCACAGAATCTGCCTTCACCATTGCTTTGGTGACAGGAACCTTCATTTCCGTATGCTGCAGCAAACAGGAAATCCTTTATCTAAACTGAACATCGCTTTTGGTATTATTATTCTTCTAGATGATTTTTCTATTAATCACTCTGTTAATATGTATGTGCTATTTGTTTTCAGCAGTAGGTTCTACTATGAGACTTTTAGTGCTGCTGGTTTCAGACTCACAGTTTAATCCAAATGAACAGACGCAGTAAAGGAGAGATGTTTGTGATCGTACACACCTCGAGACCTTCAGTGTTTTGGTCTAATGTTGAAGTTCATAGCAAATAAAAATAAAGCAGTTACATCTGGAGGAGTCTAATGTAAGCAGCTCCCCGATCTGCTCATGTACAGTTATTGTGGTTACTTTACTTATGCTCAAAAACTAGTCAATCGACTCCTTTGCCTCGCTCATGTTCTGCTTCTGGTGAGCACGTTTACATTGTCCGTTCACCCGGCTCTGGTCAAATCAGTCAGAATAAGTCAGACTTACATATAAATCACGAAAATACTCTCTGGGGTTTAATCAGTTAAATTAAATCTCTAAAATGACCTACATACTAAACTTCAACTTACTGACTAAACACAAACAGTAAATGATGACTCAGCAGGCAGTGTCATCAGGCCTTTCTTTATCAGTGAGCTTCTTTCATCCAGGAGGCTGTGCATTAACATCATCTATACTTTATACAACATTCATAAACCTAACTGATGAAACATCATTGACCATTTTTAGCTGCTGAATGTGATTACTGTTGGTCAGTTACTCAGAGACCATTGTAGTAAAAACAGGACAGTCTACTCACTCGCTGTTGATAGAAGCAACATGTCTTCAGTCTTTTCACTGTGGAGAAGAGAACCTCTAATTTAATATAAACCACCTGATGAGCCCTTTTAACCTCAGACAGCTTGTTCATGTAGCTGTGTTTAAGCTCACTGTAAAGATGTACAATACTGATACTCACACTGTGGAGGCAGAGAGTCCTGTGTGATGCTCGGAGAATTGTCTCAGAATTCATGTTTTCTTGCTGGTCACAGTGGCTGCGGATGAGTGTGATGGTATGTCAGCACTATCAATAAGTGCAACATCATGCTCATAGAAAGCAGTGACCAACCAAAATGTTTCAATATATTATAACAATCAATACAGCTGTCGATAACACTGAACATATTTTGGCTCTACACTAATTTAACTGTGTGAATAATGTAAACTTTCTGTTTTGTCAATGTAGTTTGGTGGCTCTGAGGGGAGTGATATAAACATTTAAAGTTTTAATCTTTAAAAAGTTCACTAAAGACTTTTACAGTACAATGTGTGTTTGTCTGTTTGTCTCATTGCAACTGATCAGCCTGCAGCCAGTTTCACTGTTGAAAAAAACCCTTTAACCCAATAATGGACAAAAATATACTGTTGTCTTCTCCAGTCTCTTCACCTCTGCCATGTTCTGCCTCTGCTGAACCCGGTTATGTTTCCCTCTCACCTTGATCCCATTCTAGTGCCCAGTCACTCCCTTCGGGCCCTGGGCCTGAAGACTTCCTCTTCCTAGTAGTCCAAAATGCCTGTTATAGCACTTTACATGCTAACACTGCCTCAGTGCTCTGAGCTCACAGTCCAGACAACAAAGTTAACTCACATTCACATCTACAGTTTGCAGAAGTTCACTGTCCATCAAGAAAACATTTTGTCCAGAAGATATAATCCAGTTTCAGCAAATTCAGTGACATGGTGAGGTAAATCGTACCAAATTATATAGTGTAAGAACAGGCCTTCAGGGCTCAAAGAGACACTATTCACTTGATAACAAGTCAGTGTTGTACAACAAGTTTTTAATCTCTTATTTCATGATAAAAAAGTTGCATGATCATTTAATTTTTAGACATGTAAAAAGCTGCAATGTTGGAAAACACTATCAACAGACAAGTAACATCATGCTTTCATTATGATAGGTAATTATAGGTCAGGCATGAATATGAAAGGTAATATTTAAAAATCACTCATACAAAAACGAATGTCTAAAATATAAAAATAAAAAAACATCACAAAAACACTGCAAATTCTCTCTATAACACTTGCAGTCGCCTGCAGGTGGAGGAAGTATCAAAATTTCAGCAGCAGCATTTCTCTGCCAACAGGAAGTGACATCTACACATCTAAACTCAACATCTGCTGCTGTCACCTCCCTTTTCTTTAGGTGGGGTTGTTAGATATTTCTGCAACTGGTCATAAAAATACACAAGGACAATATGACATGATCACAAAATCAACTGTAAAACAAATGATGGTTCTACATAGATACATAGTAATTGTAAAAATGCTTGCACATTCAGCCACTCTAACCTCATACTGTCTGGTAAAATGTTCAAAACTTTACGGTCATAAAGCTCCAGACACTTTGTTGACTTTTGGCTCAAGCACAGCTGAAGAGAAGGATATTGTAAGATTATCAATGACACCTTCATGGTCGGGATCTAAAAATGAATGTCTTATTATTTTATGACATTTAAATTGTAACAGTTCCACTTGATACAAAGAAAAGAAAAAACAAACAAGGCATCATCAATTAAACAGATTAGCTGCCAGTATAAACTGATTAATAAAAGTACTGCATACAGAACAAATGAAAAGTAAATGATGGTTTGGTTGGCATCTCCATCAGGTCTTCATCAGCGGGCATCTTTACGACGATATTCATATTGAGGCACATTAGCATAAACTACAAAAGCAGAAACACAGGAAACACTGCAACTTATTACTCATCAAACTGATGCACTTCACAGAGATACCACATACATACATACCATACAGAGGTTTTGTTCAGCTTGCTTTAAGTTATCATTTGCAGTAATCATACTGTCGTGCTTTAACACAAACGTCATACTGTAAGCATCGCATTAAACAGGTGATGTCATCAATAATCTATAGCTGCTGAGTGTGATCACTGTTTGTTACTTACTCAAAGACAATTATAGAAAACACAGGAAAGCTAAGGTCTACTCGCGTGCTCTTGATTGAAGCATCAAACCTTCACTGACTTCACTGTGGAAAAAAAAGAGAAGATTGGACTCAAAAATAAAATATGTATATAAAGTATAATTTATATACAGTATACTATGCACCAGACTATTAAAAGTATTCAAGACATACAGTACATAATGAACACGTTCCCTTCTGTCTTTATTATTCTGACTGATGTCCTTGTACTGTAAATTAAAACTCACTGAAACTGTGAAAAAAACTAGAGTCAATGTGACAGTCAAACTGAAGCAGGCGGTAAGACGGGAAATGATCTTTACTTCATAGACTTTCTGCGCCTCAGAATGTAAATGTAGATGTTGTAGATGAGAAAAAGCAGAGTCACAGCTGTGAGAATGACGAGGAAGACCAGAAACCCAATTACAGCTTTGTCAGCATCTGTAAAATGACAAGAAAATAACAAAGCGGGTAAATTAATGTTGGAAACAAAGTTAAATGATTTAACTGAACAATGTGAGACAATTTGTGGCGCTGATTAAAACTACACATACAGTAAGTGTCAACAGTCTTTGACTTGGGCCGTCCACTCTCATGTTCTCCGTTGTAAGCAGTCACCTGGAAAGACAGAAAATCTGTTTATCAGGAATTACAGCATTTGAAGAAATATGAGGAATAAAGACGAAATATTCTTGTGACACCAAAAATTAGGATTAAACAAACCTCCACTTTGTAGCTCGTAGAGTATCTTAGATCTCTGAATTCAAAACTGCATTTTGTTTTTGTTCCTCTTTAAGCTCCTTTGCAAAGGTCACTAGCTTCATAAAGACGAGCAACGTATAGCTTCTCAGGTCCATTAAAACTTTTGACTGGTCTATCACAGGTTACTATGATCACATTATACTCTGGTTGCTCCACTTTCAGTTTTAGAATATTGTCTGGTTCTGTAAGAAAAACAACATATTCTCTGTTAGATACACTGTAATTTTACATATATGATTTAAGGAATTAACAATTGAGTCATCATATATAATGTATCAATAATAACAGTAACAATAATATATTAAGCAGAGAAGAAGGGGTAGGAATTTATTTTTATTTAAGTGTACACTTCTTCCTGCTAATTTTTGAACATATATGATTTAAGGAATTAACAATTGAGTTTGTGCGTGTACAGTTTGACCTGTTGTCCTTTTCTTTTTTCATTGTATATTTATTTTCCTTTCTTTATTTTATTATTATTATTATTATTACTTATTTTTATTTATTTACCTAAATGAAAAAAACAGTTTAATGTAACAGAACAGAATCATTATTTGACAAGTGTTTTAATGTTTCATTGTTTCAATCTACAATTTGCATAATACTAATAATAATGATATTACTACTACTACTACTACTACTACTACTACTACTAATAATAATAATAATAATAATAATAATAGTTTCAAAATGTAGTTTTGCCACTTACTTCCAGGAGCAGTTTTCAGTGTATCATTTCTTGGTTGGCCGACGTCCTTGTTGTTGTAGGTGGGTTGGACTTTACAGGTATAATCAGTGTATGGTTTCAGTCCACTTACACTACAGCTTTGTGAATGTGTTGGACCTGTAACATAGTTTCATTAGCCAGTTTGTTGTGATGGATTTTTACAAGTCAACAAAGACAAATTTAAGAGAATGTACAACAGCAGATTGTTTCATAACGCAGTTAATCATTATGAACATGGTAACACTGAAACTAATAATGTATTTCTGTAATTGTTTCCGTCTCATCATTTATTTGACTCTCACGTTGTTTACTTTGTGTGGAAACAAGATATTAGACTCTGACATTTCAGTGTTATTTCTGTATCATATTTCATGTTACGTCTTCTTCACCAAGAAGCATGGAGCACTGCAGGTCCACAGATGATTCAAATGTCCACAGTATATTTCACTATTTAGCTCAAATATCCAGTAAAAGGATCTCCACTGACTTCCAAAAGTGGATTCTTGTGAAAAAAAATGAAATCATTAGAGAATGAATCTAACTGAGTTTACTTACCATTGTGGGAGGAAGACGAACAACTGCAGACATAAGAAAGATCCTTGAGGTGTGAATCTGAACAGTTCGTACTGGTTTTGGTCCAACTCAATTGAATGGAGGTATCAGTAGACTTCACATTTGTGATGTGACTGATGTCAAGATCTGTTTGAACAAATAAGACATCTTTAAGACTGAGCATCTCTTGTTGTCTTTTTGTTTCCTTTCGTTATCTCAGGATACAAACTTATTGTTCTGATTGCACTGAGGTAAAGTGAATATCAACGTACCACAGTCAACTGTAAAGACAATGGCAGGTGTTTCTTTGTTTTGTATGTAGACATTGTTCTTCTTGATCTGACCAGTACAGCTGTATTGTGTGAAGGGCTCCAGTTCAGACAAGTTCTTGACCTTGTTGAGTTTTCCATCTTCTGAGGAGACACAAGAATGACAACATTTCTTCAACAGCTGCTATTTGCTGGTACCAAAATCTTCTGGGGTTAGGTTAGATTCAAATGTGGACACGTCGTAATCTCTTTCTTAGTAAATCCATTCATAATGTTGGTGACGGTGTCTTTACTCCACTTACCCTGACAGGTGTAATCAACAGCAAGATTTTTACAGTTTGGTGGTAAAGTTGTTTTTATTTCTGCAGGAAGTTTAGTTGGAGCTTCCTGTTCTATTTCACTTGGATTTAAGAAATCTGTGTAAAATAGAAAACAACACACACATTAAACTAATGAAGTAATGTTGACGCCACGTACAATCAAAGTACAGGAGGACTCCACTGTACATACCAACACTGATGCTTTTGGTGAGAGTAATGTTCCCACAGGTGAAGGTTGTAGTCAAATCTGAACAAATGTCATTGAAACCAGGTTTGATGCAGAATATTGTCTGGTCACTTTCGCAGGGCTCAGCTGGAATATTATTGGATGCTGACAGTGAAGTGCTGATGACCCAATCACTGTGGTAACAAACATATCCAGGGGTGCAGCTGACTTCTTTAATGTCATCTTGATCTGAAATAGACAAATGATGCACAAATATCTTCCTGTTTTACACACAGTCTCATTTCTTTGATTCAGAGAATGTAATCTGTAATTCACTAATCATAATTCAGTTATTTTACTCACTCATTCCAGTTGTTGTAGTTTTATCTTCAGTTCTGTTACAGGCTGTTTCTTTGCCAGTATGATCAACAAATGTCACATGATGTTCATATTCAGTACAGGGCTTCAGGAATTTGACTTCATATGATGAGACTGGAGTGGAGTGCTGATGGTTGAACTTCTTTTCAGGTTGGCCTTCCTCCTTAATCTTTATGGCGTAGTTACCAATGGTAGAGTTTATAATGTTGATCTGGAAGCCGTACTTGACAGGTGTGACAGTGTAATGACCTGCACACAAAATCAACAGAATTATAAAACCTCTTATTTAATATAATCCAAACACTCTAAACAGTCACTGTATAATTCTACTATAATGGCATTTATTGCAAACTAATAATGGAGAGAAATACTCATATAATGAGTATGTGTGTCTTTTTAAGTCACTGTAAAGATGACATGGATTATATCTTGAAAGTTACACTGATACTCACACTGTGGAGTTGGTGGTGGAGTGGCTGGAGAAAGCATTTAAAAGAGATTTAAAAAAAAGAAAATATTAATACATAATTACTAACTTAAAAAAACACCTTGCACATGGAGCAGATGTCTCTTTCTTCTGAACTGATGAACTTTTATGAAGTGTAAGTAACTGTTGACTCCACTTAGATGGATAAAGTCGTATCACAGTCCTCTATAAGAACAAAAGTGGTTGTAAATGAGAAAATTCCAACCTTTGGGGGTAGAAATCACTGTGGTGGGCATGGTGCTTGGAGGTGAGGTACTTGTCTGAGGGTCTGTAGTCATGTTGGTGGTTTTGTCTGTGTGTGAGTTGCTTGCAGGAGGAGAAGTGGCTGTAGGATGAAGAGCATGCTGGAGGTCACTTTTAAATAGAAATTCTTTACTGTCCACAGTCTTACCTGATATAATACCCAACTACTATTTCAGCACAATATCATGCTGAATGCAATGCTAATGTTTCAAATGAAACTGTAAACTGATGCTGAATACATTACCATTTGATGTTGTTGTTTGTGCAGTGCTTGAAGGAGTGTGGGCCTTTACTGAGGTGTCTGAAGCCATGACAGCAGTCGCTGTCATGGTGCGTGGAGTTGAGGAGCTGACAGATAAGCTGGTTACTGAAGGTAAAGTGGAATTTGTTGTTAAAGTGGTGGTGCGTGTAGGTAAGAGGGCTAAAACATATGCATTCCAAGAAAACATAAGTCAGGCCAGACACAATATCATAATACTAGCTTCTATGCCATTAAAATGTGCTACATGTGGCATTTTCCCTCTAAAAGCTGGTGTTTCATCTGATAAGTCCTTACCCTCATTTACAACAAAGGACAAGAAGTGATGAAAAAAAACACACCCCAAAAACATAATAGCACTGGACAAGAGAAAACTGATGATTATAAAACTTTAATCCATAAGAACCCAGACCCATTTATCCCTAAAGGAAAATTATGTGGGTTATACCACAGACCAAGTGGACCACATAGAACACATTTCTAAAGTTTTTTTCAGAATAACACTTTTTATTCTCAGGATCTGTGTTGTTGCGTAAAGCTTTATACAGAAGAGTCATTGTGCTTTTCACCATGGGTTCTTATGGGTTAAAAACACTTATAAAACAGAGGATGGTTTTAATGTGTTTGTTCAGAAGAGTTAACACATGATCCTCTAAGAGATTTAATGTCCAACACTACATATAAGTGTTAAAATGAACACTGGTTGTTGTTAATGAGCGTTAAATCTTAACTCCAAAAAGAGTTTTAAATGAACACTTGTGGAAGCAACTTTTTAGTGAACATACTGTAAGCTATTGAAGCGCAATTGTCAATTTGCCGCCTGAATAATAATAATAACAACAATAACAGTATAATAATAATAATAATAATAATAATAATAATAATAATAATAATAATAATAATATAATAATAATAATAATAATTATTATTATTATATTATAGTGAAAAGGTTTTAATATTATTACGGCCAGTCTGATGATAGATTTTTTCCTGTCTACATAAATCAAAATTTTATTTATTTCCATCATCATGAATAGGCCACTGACAGCTAAAATAACCTTTTTCATGCAGACTAACGCTCTTATATCAGACATCTCATGTTGCCTTCAAAATGAAAAATGAAATTCTGTATTTTATTATTTAGTCTGTTCAAAAAATCAGACAATGTAAAGTTGCAGGAAGACAGTATTTTACTTATTGTTTTACAGAATTCATTGGCAAGAGCGGCGTGTTCTGATAAGTAATTTCAAGTGTTATGGATCTTTTCGAAAAACATGTTTTTACTGAAGATAATATTTTACTATTACTATACTATACTATAATATAGTACTTACTACATTATTTTATTGGCAAGAGCAGTGTGTTCAGATAAGTAATTTCAAGTGTTATGGATCTTTTAAACAATACTGAACTAAAAATTATCTATAATAATTTGTAGTCTGTTTCAATCTTTAATCAAGTTTCAAACTTCAAAAACACAAATTGTCAAGGGCATGAACAATCTTTTGCTGTTTCTCTGCCATTTTCTCATATAAACAATTACACAACACTTACTATATCTTGGTTATTTAATTAAATATTGGATTTGCATTAAAATCTGTTTTTTTTTTCTTTTTACATGACTTCAGAGACTTCTTTTTCACAGGGGGCCCTTTGGTACACCGGTTAGCTCAGTTTGTAGACCGTGCGCACCACGGTCAAAGTCTTTGCTACAGCAGCCCAGGATCTAAATCTGACCTGTGGCCCCTTACTGCGCGTCATCCCACTCTCAATTCCTGCTTTCCTGTCACTCTTCAGCTATCTATGTCAAATAAATAATAAAGCCTACAAAATATCTTTAAAAAAACAAGAAGACCATTCCGTTGATATTGAAGACGGTTACTTACAGTTGGTCAGACTGACGATCCCAGCCCAGAGCAGCAGGATCTTCAGATCACGGAGAGCTGCCATATCAGATATTCATATGGCCAGAAGAAAGTTTTTATTTTGATTAAATGCTAAGAAAGATTGTAAGACTGTTACGTACACCTTTTGACTGGAGCTTTCTGACTAGTTTCCCCACACCTTAAACCTCACCCCTGGTTTCAAATCAAGAAAGGTCACGCCTGCTTTCATCTTTACTCTGGGCGTAAGCTTCATTTCCGTATGTGGCAGCAAACAGGAAATCCTTTGTTAACATTTGTTTATTTGCTTATTATTTTTTATTTATTTACCTTTTTATTTTTATTAATCACTCTGCTATTGTATGTTTCCCGCTCACATTGATCCCATTCTGGTGCCCATTCCATGCCAGTTTCAGATCTTGAAAACTAAATCTTTTGCAGTATTTTTGAATTATATCAAAACGGCAGTCAGTGGAAACAGAGCACCTTTAAATATCAGTTACAGACATTTCTGTGTTGACATTTCTATGTTGTCCCGATGAAAGACACAAATTCTCAGAAGTTTCTCTTGATTACCGTATTTTTGGCACTAGTTTGCAATCTGCCTTACATGCAACACTAGTGATGTGTGTCTATGTATAGTTTCTTGCAGTTACCTGATGTTGTCTAAGCTGTAGCTGGCTCGGTTGAACTGGGTCTGGTTCTGGGTCTGTCTGATCATGTCTCCTGACGTCTTGGGTTACTTTGATACAGCCGGACACATTCCCTAAAACACCTCAATGTGTTGGGATAGATCTGCTTAGCTGTGCCTTAAGCACAGTTGGAAATAAATTTGTGAATGCATTATAAACACATTAATGATGGACAGGAGATACAAACAAAACCAAACGTCTTTCCTACCACAAATAGGCCTACTAGTGCACTCCACATATACAGTAAATCCCATAATGCTTTTCATTTTTGCATGATTTTACTTTGATGACTGATTTTGACTTTGACTCCACTTTAAAGTTGAAGATTGTTACTTAGGAGTAAAGGTGCATATCCATGTCCAAGTGGAGACCAAGAGGAGATATCTGTATCGAGTATTTCCTGTCTATTATTTATTCAAGAACGTTGCATTCAAAGACATCACTTCCTGTTTCTTGGCTTTAAATGGATGCTCAGTGCGCCGCTGATTTTCGAATGTTTGATCTGAAATTAAGGGGAGAGCATTACATGATCTTTCCTTTGAGGGCTCCAGGATAATGTGTCTCTTGTACACAAAGTTACGTCCCTCTGGAATCGAATAGCCTCGGGAGTTCACAACGGCACCTGATTTAAGACGTTAAATGCAGCGCAAACAGAGCAGAGACTTTACCTCTCTTTCCTCCACAGACTCCTTCCTGCTCTTAGCCCTACAGGTCAACAGTATTATAGCCCCCCAGCAACTCAAAAACACCCGAACTTTTAACGACTTTTCGTAAATGCACAAGAAAGATGCTGTCTCTCCTTTCTCAGTCTAAAGAAAGAAAATATTCTGCCATTTTCTCCAGGAGTCAATGCACCATTCCATTAATTTCTTCTGTGTTGTTAGTGTGTTTGAGGTCATTAGCTGACTGTTTATGGTCTCGTTCCTTCTTGCCTCCCCCGAGTACCCCCCCTCCCACCAACAACAGTTACTTATCCTCACTCCCAGTAAAAGTGACATTCCAGTTTGCAATAATGGCAGTTTTAACCCTCATTGGCATCATTAGTCAGTTGCGGTATTGGCTGATTTGTGCATCAGTGGTGGAACTGTGTTTGGTGTTTCCACCGCTTCAGTTTATTGGAATAAACAAATCAAGACTGACTAAAACTTGGGAAACAGTGGGCAATCTGTAATTACTGTATATATTTGTGATCCATGTTGAGTACATGTTGGTTTATGCTGTAAGAATAGAGAGAGAGGGCAAATGACACCTTTTCTAATTTCATATTCATATTTTTCATATTTCAATCCACAATAATCTGTGACAAAAATCCATATTTATATTGTACAGTATACTTCCAGCCATAGCCATATATCTTGGACAGGACCTTATACAGTTAAACCTAAAACATGAGTCTTATGATACTATTTTCCCTTAGTACTGACCCTGGTGCACCATGTTTTATATGTACTTGTACTGCCACACAGAAAACCTAATATTCAACATGTTTGTACAGTGCAAACTTTTGGTAAAAAATACTCAGAATAGTCTATTTGTATTATATAGATGTCACCTGTAATCATTTTGTTGGTTACTTACTTCCAATCTGAGTTCTCTGTTGAACTACAGTTGACTGTCGAACTTTCTTGTTGTTGTAGGTGGGTTGGATTTCACAGGTGTAATTGGTGTATGGTTCCAGTCCAGCAACGTGACATGTTTCCCCATTAGCTCGTGTGACAAAGATCACTATCTCTGTTCCTGCAAAACACTTTCACATATGCAGTGTTGAGTGATCGTAGTGACAGTTGTTAACCATTTGGATGAAGTGCCGTAGAAGTTTTTTCTAATTTCTAGTGGAGAAAATGTGATAAAGTACCCGCTAATATACCTTTTTTATTTTCTCATTGACAGCCCAACTGCACTATTGACTTAAACATTAGTGCATCTTACTTGTATTTTTTAAAAAAGTCATACAGTTAACAATTAAGTTAACTATATGACCAAAGATTAAGTGTCTGTGGAGTGATCTCTGTATGTGCCTTATCTCTCAACATTCTTAAGTGGTACCACTAAATCTCATTAAATGTTCAAATGTCAATCTTTTTCTCTGGGAAAAAAGTTTTGAGGGGTGCATTCCTGTTAAGTAAACATATTTTAATTGAATCTAAATAATACTTACTACTGTGTTTCCGATCTGGCAAAAACAACTGCAGACATATGAAGTCCCTGAAGATTAGGAAGATCATCTTGGCAGTTCTGACTGGTTGTGTTCCAGCTCAAATCAATGGAGGTATTGGTCGTCTTTGTGTTGATTATTTTTAGATCTTAGATTAGAAAGCACATCAGACATATGTAACAATGAACTGAGTATCTGGTACTAACAGTTGTCTCAGCTATGGTGCAGCTATGAGGGGTATTTATAAGCTTTAAGTGTAACTTTATGTGTAACTACATTAATTACGTACTGGGCTGTGAGTACTGACAAAACCTACCACACCCTGTCCTGTCTGAGTCATCTCACTACCACTATTGATGATATCTGACACAACAAGACACAAATTTCAAATGAACTACGGAGTATCACCATAGTGCAAAAATAATAATCAGAAACATTATGTTGATTATGAGCCCTTCAGTAAGCCGTAAAAGGCATGTTAAAAAATACTGCCTTTTTCCACCTCTGAAAACTGTTTTTTTTTTTTTTTCTCAACTTCTTTTTTAAAATTTTAAAAATATAAGCTAATAAATGATTTTTTTTCCCCTCAGGATAATTTCTCAAAGTGTGTGTTGTTATAATTCTTTACAGGCCCCAAGATGCTGAAGTGCATCACTGTCCATTTTCAAAACAAGACTTAAATCATTTATGTTTTCTTCAAAGTGAATTTTAAGTCTCCATGCGCTCTAAACACAAGGTTCATATTGTCTTTTGTTGTTAGCAACTTACATAACATATCATGACATAGCTTTCTTTTATGTTGACTAACAAAACACCTAAGTAGCTAGTGGGATAACAGTTATCAGTATCACTAATGCTAGCGGCATGTTGAAATCCATTTCTAACCCAAATATATATACAAGCTGCTTACAGAGACACAATACACACCCTCTGTTCAGAGTGCATGCGGAACTTAAAACTCACTGAGGAGAAAATATGAATGATTTTAGTCCTGTTTAGAACAAACTTCAGCGTCTTGTGGCTGGAATAAATGACATATTCACCTGACATTTCACTGTACATCTCATATAATAAATAAAATGAATGCCCCTTACAAAAAAAGTCACCTGATTTGATCATGTCACCTGGTAGATTGTGCAATTATTGTCGTTATTATTATTATTTTAAATATTCAGCAATCTTGTGTTATAAAAATGACCACAGGATTTTGACTTAGACTCAGACTCTTATAACTTGAATACTGTATATCTCATTACAGTTATGCATGTGTGGGATACAGAGCTGTTTGTGACTTTGTCCAGATAGGACGCGTATCATAACTCAGTGACTGTATTAACAAAGATATTCAGTTATCTTACTCACCCATTGTATTTATCAGAATTTTATCTCCACCAGAGTCACAGGGTGTTTCTTCTTCATTGCTACCAATAAATGTCACATTATGCTCATAGACAGTGCAGGGCTTCAGGTATGCGATTTCATGTGAAGAAGTTTGAGAGTACTGCTCAAAGGTGTATAATTTCATAGTCTCAGGCTGACCTTCTTCACTGATCTCCATGTTGTATTTACCAGCGGTAGAGCTTGTTATGTTCAGTTGAAATTCAGAGTTGGTCACTGTAACAGTGTAAGAACCTAGAGAAAAAAAAAAGGTTGAATCCTCTTCAGTTTTGAAGGTTTGTCCATGTGGATGTTGAAAAAACTGTGTGTGCTGTATCTGTATTTATTAAAATGGGAACATACTGAATGTAAAAAAATTACAAACTTCAAAAAAATGAAAGCGATACTCACACAGGGGAGACGGGGGAGCTAGAAAGCGCCAATACATTAAGGTTAGAAAACAATGCAAAAAAATCAAACAAACAAGTTTATTCATTTCATTTGACAAAGCTGTTGCTCTTCTCTAACCTCTTCTTCAGTCATGTCAAATGTTAAATGTGCTTGTTATTATTACCTAGATTAATTGCAATAGGAAAAGTTTACAATATACTGTCCTCATAGTGTTAAAAATGGGACTGAAAATGTTATATATCAAGATGTTTTGTCATGGTAGTGTTTTGAATTTTTCTTGTCAGCAGGTCCCAACACAAAAGCTGATTTTTTTTAATGTTTTAAATCAATTGTAGTTTGTATTTATTTTGTTTCTGAATCGTCGTACTTTTTCATCACACAAAGTAGGTAAGTAAAATAACTTTTTTCATGCAGGCTGAAGCTTTTATTGCCTTCAAAATGTTATGGAATTGCCTATTCTTATGTTACACAAGGTCACAGGCCTTGAGGTCCTCGGCAGTATTAATTGTTTTTTAACTGGCAACAGTAGGTGTCAGTCTATCTCAACAATGTGGGGGCCGGGGTCGAAGAAATCTAGTGCTGCACGCTTAGACAGAATAGATAGCTTGCTGTTGACATTCCACTCTACAATATGCTGACAATGACACCATCATTGGTAAAAGCATTCTCTTTAACTAATTCTGGGCGTACAGTATTTGTGGTGTCATCTTGGGGTTTAAAGTCTGACCACCAGCTTGAGTTTGGCAGAATGTGAGACCAACTCAGGCACTTCCGATGCACCATGAGAGCGTCTCTAATTCTCCTTGGCCAAGCATCAATAAATAATACAGCATAAGACATCAGAGGCTCCTGAAGACTTTCTTCCTTCCTGACCTCACCACTGACCTTTGACTTGAGCAATTTCTCCACAACACAAAATACAGAATTATCACAATCTTTAATGCAATTCTCCACTTTATTTATTTATTCATTTTTATTCCCACTTTAAAAATTGTTAAATTGACCTCTTAAGAACCTAAATACTGTAATTATGATATCTTACTCATTCACTCTATTTCACAGATATTATTGTCAAGTACGATGTGCTCAGATAAAAGTAACTGTTTTTAGTGTTGCTGCTGCCACACCTCATGTTAATTTCATTTAAAAAATCAGCTTTTTATACATCTTGAAGGGGAGCAGTTACACAGACGTGTCTTCACAAAGACCTTATTCATAATCCCTTCATTTAAAAAGAGGACCGTCACGTTGACACTGAAGATGGTTACTTACATTTGGCCAAACTGATGATTCCAGCCCAGAGCAGCAGGATCTTCAGACCGCAGAGAGCTGCCATATCAGATCATTCACACAGTCAGAAGAAAGTTTTTCATTAAATGTCAAGAAATAAATGCAGCTTTCTGACTAGTTTCCCCACACTGTAAACCACAGCCCTGGGTTCAAGTCAAATGAGTGGGCGTCACAGAATCTGCCTTTACCTTTGCTTTGGTGACAAGAACCTTCATTTCCGTATGCTGCAGCAAACAGGAAATCCTTTATCTAAACTGAACATCGCTTTTGGTATTATTATTCTTCTAGATGATTTTTCTATTAATCACTCTGTTATTATGTATGTGCTATTTGTTTTCAGCAGTAGGTTCTACTATGAGACTTTTACTTACTATGAGACTCAGGCTTGATCCTTAAAACAGATAAAGTAATCATTGTAGGTGATTTTAATATTCATGTGGACAACCACAATGATAGTCTTAGTACTGCATTTATCTCTTTATTAGATCCAATTGGCTTCTGTCAGAGTGTAAATAAACCGACTCATTGTCTGAACCACACTCTTGATCTCGTTCTCTCATATGGCATTGAACTTGATCATCTAATAGTCTATCCACAGAATCCTCTTCTTTCTGACCATTTTTTAATAACCTTCGAATTCATATTACTGGACTATAAGCCTTTTTGTAGAAACTCTTACAGCAGATGTTTATCTGACAGTGCTGTTGCCAAATTCAAGGAAGTGATTCCTTCAATATTGAATTCAATGCCATGTCTCAATGTAGCAGAGGACTTGTCTGCCTCCATTAGCCCCTTACAAATAGATCATCTTGTTGAGAGTACTACAGGGTCATTACAGACAGCGCTTGACTCTATTGCACCTCTGAAAAAGAAGATAATTAAACAGAGGCGGTTAGCACCATGGTCTAACCAGCAGACTCGTAAATTAAAGCAAGTGGCACGTAACTCTGAACGTAAATGGCGTGCCACTAAACTGGAAGAATCTCGCTTAGTCTGGCAAGATAATCTTAAAACCTACAGGAAGGCTCTCCGTAATGCCAGAACAGCCTACTACTCTTCTTTAATAGAGGAAAACAAGAACAACCCCAGGTTTCTCTTCAGCACTGTAGCCAGGCTAACAGAGAACCACAGCTCTATTGACCCATCTACTCCTCTGGGTCTAACTAGTAATGACTTCATGAGCTTCTTTAATGATAAAATTAGAACTATTAGAGACAAAATACATCATGCCTTTCCTTCGACAGGCACTGATCTGCATTCTGATACAGCAAGTTTGGAATCAGTTGCAAAACCTGATACATATTTGGACTGTTTTTCTCCCATTGACCTTCATCAAATAACTTCGATAATTTCTTCATCTAAGTCGTCAACCTGTCTCCTAGACCCCATTCCAACCAGGCTGCTCAAGGATATTTTACCGTTAGTCAGCCCTTCTTTACTGGATATGATTAATCTGTCTTTATTATCAGGGTATGTACCACAGTCCTTTAAAGTAGCTGTAATTAAACCTCTTCTTAAAAAGCCCACTCTAGGTCTTAACCAATTATAGACCGATATCAAACCTTCCCTTTCTTTCTAAGCTACTTGAGAAAGCTGTAGCTAATCAGCTGTGTGAATTTCTTCATAAGAACAGTTTATTCGAGGATTTTCAGTCAGGATTTAGTCCATCATAGCACAGAGACCGCACTAGTCAAAGTCACAAACGATCTCCTAATGGCATCAGACAAAGGACCCATCTCTGTACTTGTCCTGTCCGCCCTAAGCTGGTTTAGGTCATATTTCTTAGATCGATCTCAGTTTGTCCACGTCAATGATGAATCCTCCATGCATACCAAAGTCTGCCATGGAGTACCACAAGGTTCTGTACTAGGGCCACTTCTATTCAGTCTATATATGCTTCCTCTAGGGAACATTATTAGGAATCACTCTATTAATTTTCATTGTTATGCTGACGACACCAATTTGTATTATCGATCAAGCCTGATGAAACCAATCATTTACGCCAAACTGCAAGCGTGGCCTTAGGGATATAAAAAATTGGATGACCTACAACTTTTTCTGATTGTTGAACTCGGATAAAACTGAAGTTCTTATAATTGGACCCAAACACCTCAGAAACTCTTTGTCCGGAGACTTGGCTACCTTAGACGGGATCATCTTGGCCTCCAGCTCCACCGTAAAGAATCTTGGAGTCATCTTTGATCAGGATTTGTCCTTTAATTCCCACATAAAACAAATTTCAAAGACTGCATTCTTCCACTTACGCAACATTACAAAAATCAGACGCATCCTGTCCCAAGCGGATGCAGAAAAACTAGTCCATGCATTTGTTACTTCTAGGCTGGACTACTGTAACTCTTTATTATCAGGCTGCCCCAATAAGTCTCCTAGGACTTTGCAGCTAATTCAGAATGCTGCTGCACGTGTTCTGACAGGAACCAAGATCAGAGATCACATCTCTCCCATTTTGGCTTCCTTGCATTGGCTACCTGTTAAATCTAGAATAGAATTTAAAATTCTTCTCCTTACTTACAAAGCTCTTCATGGCCAGGCACCATCATATCTAAAAGAACTCATAGTACCTTACTACCCCTCTAGACCACTGCGCTCTCAGAATGCTGGGTTCCTTGTGGTTCCTATAGTTTCCAAAAGTAGACAGGGAGCCAGAGCTTTCGGCTATCAAGCTCCTCTTCTGTGGAACAAACTACCTTTCTGGGTTCGGGAGGCAGACACGGTCACCACCTTCAAGAGTAGACTTAAGACTTTCCTTTTTGATAGAACTTATAGTTAGGGCTGGCTCAGGCCTTCCCTTAGTTATGCTGCCATAGGACTAGACTGCCGGGGTTATCTGGTTTATGCTGTCAGGCATGGTATTGGTTGAAGATGTAGTCACATCTCCCTTTACTGAACTGTGGGTGAGTGTGATGGTATATCAGCACTATCAATAAATGCAACATCATGCTCATAGAAAGCAGTGACCAACCAAAATGCTTCAATATAATATAACAATCAATACAGCTGTCTATAGAGCTAATTCAATCTGCTGGTTTCATATTGGCCTGTGAGTGCTGGATAAATGTTTGCTGCTTTTGCTATGTGACCAGTATAAACATGTCGTGGATGCTTTTTGGGAGGCTAAAGGAAAAGCTCCATGTAGTTTCCCAAAGTGAGGCTGTTTTATTCAGTTATGCTTAGTTCATCAGTCTGACCTGTGTTTACTCTGACTATGTTCTTCTGTCCTGCTGATTACACATATTCTACAGATTCTATTAATACGGATAAGATTAAGACTTCAACTGTCCTTGTCATAGATCTATTATGTGCAGTGATCAACTGGAAATGTACAGTCACCCACCAACCCTGTCCTGTCTCTAAGTTTTTCTGTTTCGTTCCCACAGGTACGAAGCTTAAGTTTAAACAGGAAATATTAACTGTGGTCAGTGGTAAAACTTGTCTGATGACTGCTGACAAAGTGTGCAAGATACATTTCAAACAAACTGCAAATTCATTTTATGAAACCACAGTTACTTTACAATGATCTGAAAAATGATCATAATTCAGGTACTAATGATCCTGATTGATATGCTTCTTATGGTTTACCTTTCTTTCTACGCTTCTTTATGTTTTTCTTGGTGGATTGATGATACTATGATAACACTGAACATATTTTGGCTCTACACTAATTTAACTGTGTGAATAATGTAAACTTTCTGTTTTGTCAAGTGAGAGTGATATAAACTTTTATAAAGTTTTAATCTTTAAAAAGTTCACTAAAGACTTTTACAGTACAAAGTGTGTTTGCCCACTGATCTGGGCCTGAAGACTTCCTCTTCCTAGTAGTCCAAAATGCCTGTTATAGCACTTTACATGCTAACACTGCCTCAGTGCTCTGAGCTCACAGTCCAGACAACAAAGTTAACTCACATTCACATCTACAGTTTGCAGAAGTTCACTGTCCATCAAGAAAACATTTTGTCCAGAAGATACGTATAATCCAGTTTCAGCAAATTCAGTGACATGGTGAGGGAGATCGTACCAAATTATATAGTGTAAGAACAGGCCTTCAGGGCTCAAAGAGACACTATTCACTTGATAACAAGTCAGTGTTGTCACAACAAGTTTTTAATCTCTTATTTCATGATAAAAAAAGTTGCATGATCATTTAATTTTTAGACACGTAAAAAGCTGCGATGTTGGAAAACACTATCAACAGACAAGTAACATCATGCTTTCATTATGATAGGTAATTGTAGGTCAGGTATGAATATGAAAGGTAATATTTAAAAATCACACATACAAAAACAAATGTCTAAAATATAAAAATAAAAAAAACACCACAAAAACACTCATCTGCAAATTCTCTCTATAACACTTGCAGTCGCCTGCAGGTGGAGGAAGTATCAAAATTTTATCAGCATTTGCTTTCTCTGCCAACAGGAAGTGACATCTACACATCTAAACTCAACATCTGCTGCTGTCACATCTGCTGTGGGGTTGTTTGATATTTGACATGATCACAAAATCAACTGTAAAACAAATGATGGTTCTACATAGATACATTTTCATTGTAATTGTAAAAATACTTGCAGCCACTCTAACCTCATACTGTTTGGTAAAATGTTCAAAACTTTACGGTCATAAAGCTCCAGACACTTTGTTCACTTTTGGCTCAAGCACTGCTGAAGAGAAGGAATATTGTAAGATTATCAATGACACCTTCATGGTCGGGATCTAAAAATGAATGTCTTATTATTTTATGACATTTTAAATTGTAACAGTTCCACTTGATACAAGAAAAGAAAAAACAAACACGGCATCATCAATTAAACAGATTAGCTGCCATGTATAAACTGATTAATAAAAGTACTGCATACAGAACAAATGAAAAGTAATGATGGTTTGGTTGGCATCTCCATCAGGTCTTCATTAGCGGGCATCTTTACGACGATATTCATATTGAGGCACATTAGCATAAACTACAAAAGCAGAAACACAGGAAACACTGCAACTTATTACTCATCAAACTGATGCACTTCACAGAGATACCACATACATACATACCATACAGAGGTTTTGTTCAGCTTGCTTTAAGTTATCATTTGCAATAATCATACTGTCGTGCTTTAACACAAACGTCATACTGTAAGCATCGCATTAAACAGGTGATGTCATCAATAATCTATAGCTGCTGAGTGTGATCACTGTTTGTTACTTACTCAAAGACAATTATAGAAAACACAGGAAAGCTAAGGTCTACTCGCGTGCTCTTGATTGAAGCATCAAACCTTCACTGACTTCACTGTGGAAAAAAAAGAGAAGATTGGACTTATAAAATATATTCTAAAATATATATATATAGTACAATTTATATACAGTATACTATGCACCAGACTATTGAATGTCTTCAAGACATACAGTACATAGTGAACACTCTTTAATTTTTCCCTTCTGTCTTTATTATTCGGTAAGACGGGAAATGATCTTTACTTCATAGACTCTCTGCGCCTCAGAATGTAAATGTAGATGTTGTAGATGAGAAAAAGCAGAGTCACAGCTGTGAGAATTACGAGGAAGACCAGAAACCCAATTACAGCTTCGTCGGCATCTGTAAAATGATAAGGAAATAACAAAGTGGGTAAATTAATGTTAGATATACAATGTATAGAAATGGAAACAAAATATTTCCAATGATTTAACTGAACAATGTGAGACAATTTGTGGCACTGATTAAAACTGCACATACATTTAGTCTCAACAGTCTCTGACTTGGGCCGTCCACTCTCATGATCTCCGTTGTAAGCAGTCACCTGGAAAGACAGAAAATCTGTTCATCAGGAATTACAGCATTTGAAGAAATATGAGGAATAAAGATGAAATAATCTTGTGACACCAAAAATTAGGATTAAACAAACCTCCACTTTGTAGCTCGTAGAGTATCTTAGATCTCTGAATTCAAAACTGCATTTTTCTTTTTGTTCCTCTTTAAGCTCCTTCAAAAGGTCACTAGTTTCATAAAGACGTGCAACGTATAGCTTCTCAGGTCCATTAAAACTTATTGGTCTATCACAGGTTACTATGATCACATTATACTCTGGTTGGTCCACTCTCAGTTTTCGAATATTGTCTGGTTCTGTAAGAAAAACAACATATTCTCCATTAAATACACTGGGTTTCAGTACCGATATTTCAGTACTGATATATATATATAATTCTAATTTAAATATAATATGTAATAAAAGTAACAGTAACAATAATATATTAAGCAGAGGAGAAGGAGTAGGAAGAAGTGTACACTTCTTCCTACTCCTTTTTGAACATGTATGATTTTATTTGCACTGGTAGAGAAATTAACAATTATCTTATTTTTATTTTTTATTTTTTTGGTAGCTTTTACATGTTCTAAATAAAATTCTCAATCAATCAATTCAAACTATTATCCTTATCCTTATCGTGTGTTTAAATGAAGGATACATTTGTTTTTTGATGTTTCATTGTTTCAATTTACAATTTTATGATTTTTAATATTTTTAAAATCAACATTCAGTGTGAATGCTAATTTAATTAATCAATGTCATATGTCTTTTTAAAGTGATCATTGTACTTCTTACACTTAAATGAAATCTAAATTATTTAAACAGATCAGAACTGACTGAAGCTTGTAGATTTCACAGTCACAGAGAATAACACTGAGAGTAACTACTGTTATTAGAATTTAAAGTCTATAATTACTGTGTATTCCTGCTACATGTTGTGTTCATCATCTCATCATACTCATGATTAGAGCTTCAATGTGACGTTCATTATAATGTCTCAATGAATGTAGAGTAAAATGAATCAAATGGATTACATCATTTCTGTATAATAATAATAATAACAACAACAATAATAACAACAATAATAATAATAATAATTATTATTAGTAGTAGTAGTAGTAGTAGTAGTAGTAGTAGTAGTTGTATTGTTGTTGTTTCAACATGTAATTTTGCCACTTACTTCCAGCAGCAGTTTTCAGTGTATCATTTCTTGGTTGGCCGACGTTCTTGTTGTTGTAGGTGGGTTGGACTTCACAGAAATACTCAGTGTATGGTTTCAGTCCACTTACACTACAGCTTTGTTCTTGTGATTGTGCTTGACCTGTAACATAGTTTCATTAGCCAGTTTGTTGTGATGGATTTTTACAGCAAAGACAAATTTAAGAGAATGTACAAGAGCAGATTATTTCATAAATCAGATAATCATTATGAACATGGTAACATTGAAACTAATAATGTATTTCTGGAATTGTTTCCGTTAGGTCTTCTTCACCAATCGCTTATTTCCACCTACTACCACTCAGTATGCTAAAGCATGGAGCACTGCAGGTCCACAGATGATTCAAATGTCCACAGTATATTTCACTATTTAGCTCAAATATCCAGTAAAAGGATCTCCACTGATTTCCAAAAGTGGATTCTTGTGAAAAAAATAAAATCATTAGAGAATGAATCTAACTGATTTTACTTACCATTGTGGGAGGAAGACGAACAACTGCAGACATAAGAAAGCTTCTCGAGGTGTGGCTCTGGACAGTTCGTACTGGTTTTGGTCCAACTCAATTGAATGGAGGTATCAGTAGACTTCACATTTGTGATGCGAATGTCAAGATCTGTTTGAACAAATAAGACATCTTTAAGACTGAGCATCTCTTGTTGTCTTTTTGTTTCCTTTCGTTATCTCAGGATACAAACTTATTGTTCTGATTGCACTGAGGTAAAGTGAATATCAACGTACCACAGTCAACTGTAAAGACAATGGCAGGTGTTTCTTTGTTTTTTATGGAGACATTGTTCTGCTTGATCTGACCAGTACAGCTGTATTGTGTGAAGGGCTCCAGTTTAGACAAGTTCTTGACATTGTTGAGTTTTCCATCTTCTGAGGAGACACAAGAATGACAACATTTCTTCAACAGCTGCTATTTGCTGGTACCAAAATCTTCTGGGGTTAGGTTAGATTCAAATGTGGACACGTTCACAACAATAAAACAAGTCTTCACATTTTTTGAGCTTCTAATGGTGGAAATTACAGGTCGTAATCTCTTTCTTAGTAAATCCATTCATAATGTTGGTGACGGTCTCTTTACTCCACTTACCCTGACAGGTGTAATCAACAGCAAGATTTTTACAGTTTGGTGGTAAAGTTGTTTTTATTTCTGCAGGAAGTTTAGTTGGAGCTTTCTGTTCTATTTCACTTGGATTTAAGAAATCTGTGTAAAATAGAAAACAACACACACATTAAACTAATGAAGTAATGTTGACACCGCGTACAATCAAAGTACAGGAGGACTCCACTGTACATACCAACACTGATGCTTTTGTTGTCAGTAAAGGAAGAAGTCCCACAGGTGAAGGTTGTAGTCAAATCTGAACAAATGTCATTGATACCAGGTTTGATGCAGAATATTGTCTGGTCACTTTCGCAGGGCTCAGCTGGAATATTATTGGATGCTGACAGTGAAGTGCTGATGTCCCAATCACTGTGGTAACAAACATATCCAGGGGTGCAGCTGACTTCTTTAATGTCATCTTGATCTGAAATAGACAAATGATGCACAAATATCTTCCTGTTTTACACACAGTCTCATTTCTTTAATTCAGAGAATGTAATCTGTAATTCACTAATCATAATTCAGTTATTTTACTCACTCATTCCAGTTGTAGTTTTATCTTCAGTGCTGGTACAGGCTGTTTCTTCACCAGTATGATCAACAAATGCCACATGATGTTCATATTCAGTACAGGGCTTCAGGAATTTGACTTCATATGATGAGACTGAATTGGAGTGCTGGATCGGTTTGGTTTTTTGGGAGAAAAACTGACTGAGACGGTCAATAAAACCTGCAGAGAAAAGTATTGGTGTCAGCCTGCCCTGGAAGGCGCTACAGAACTAAGAACAGTTTTTTGCAACATCACCTGTAAAACATACACTGTATATTTATATTTATTATCACAGACTATATATATATATATATATATATATATATATATATATATATATATATATATATATATATATATATATATATATATATAGTTTATATATATAATATATATATATATATATATATATATATATTTGACGTACCTGTCAAATAAAAGTGATCCTGATGGTAGAACTTCTTTTCAGGTTGGCCTTCCTCCTTAATCTTTATGGTGTAGCTACCAATGGTAGAGCTTGTAATGCTGATCTGGAAGCTGGACTTGACAGGTGTGACAGTGTAATGACCTGCACACAAAATCAACAGAATTATTAAACCTCTTGTTTAATATAAACCATCTGATGAGACTTTTTAACCTCAGACAGTTTGTTCATGAAGATGTTGAATGAGCTCATGAGCTGAAACAAAATGAAATCCAAACACTAAACAGTCACTGTATAAGTCTACTATAATGGCATTTATTATTGCAAACTAATAATGGAGAGAAATACTCATATAATGAGTATGTGTGTCTTTTTAAGTCACTGTAGAGATGACATGGATTATATCTTGAAAGTTACAGTGATACTCACACTGTGGAGTTGGTGGTGGTGTGGCTGAGGAAAGCATTTAAAAGAAATACAAGAAAATGAAAATATTAATACATGATTATAAAACTTTAAAAAAAACACCTTGCACATGGAGCAGATGTCTCTTTTTTCTGAACTGATGAACTTTTAGGAAGTGTAAGTAACTGTTGACTCCACTTAGATGGATAAAGTCGTATCACAGTTCTCTATAAGAACAAAAGTGGTTGTAAATGAGAAAATTCCAACCTTTGGGGGTAGAAATCACTGTGGTGGGCATGGTGCTTGGAGGTGAGGTACTTGTCTGAGGGTCTGTAGTCATGTAGGTGGTTTTGTCTGTGTGTGAGTTGTTTGCAGGAGGAGAAGCGGCTGTAGGATGAAGAGGTCACTTTTAAATAGAAATTCTGCCCACAGTCTTACCTGATATAATACCCAACCAAACCAACCAAACCAAAGTCAACTATAATGGCATTTATTCAAAGTAAGAGATTTAATGTCCAACACTACATACAAGTGTTAAAATGAACACTGGTTGTTGTTAATGAGCGTTAAATCTTAACTCCAAAAAGAGTTTTACTTTACTTTAATTACACCAATTAAAAGAGTTAAATTAACACTCTGTGGCATGGAAGCAACTTTTTAGTGAACATACTGTAAGCTTTTGGAGCGCAATTGTCTCATTGCATTTGCCGCGTGAATAATAATGATGATGATGATAATAATAATAATAATAATATAATAATACATATATTTTGTCGTGCAATGTTTTAATATTATTAAGTCCAGTCTGATGATACATTTTTCCTGTCTACATTTTTATTTATTTCTATCATGATGAATGGGCCACTGACAGCTAAAATAACCTTTTTCACGCAGACTAACGCTCTTATATCAAACATCTCATTTTGCCTTCAAAAAACAGAATTGTCACATCACTATAATGAAGTTCTGTAGTTTATTATTTAGTCTTTTCAAAAAGTATGTAAATATCATAAATAAACCACTTTAGAACATAAATACTGAAAATTAGATGTTTTTACTGAAGATAATATTTTACTATTACTATACTATACTATAGTATAGTACTTACTATATTATTTTATTGGCAAGAGCAGTGTGTTCTGAATTATTATCAAAAATTATGTAAATATCGTAAATAAACCACTTTAGAACATAAATACTGAAAATTAGACAATGTGAAGACGAAAAACGTGTTTTTACTGAAGATAATATTTTACTATTACTATACTATACTATAATATAGTACTTACTACATTATTTTATTGGCAAGAGCAGTGTGTTCAGATAAGTAATTTCAAGTATTTGGGATCATCTAAACAATACTGAACTAAAAATGATCTATAATAATTTGTAGTCTGTTTCAATCTTTAATCAAACTTCAATCAAGTTTCAGTCTTCAAAAACACAAATTGTCAAGGGCATGAACAATCTTTTTCCGTTTCTCTGCCATTTTCTCATATAAACTATCACTTACCAGTGATATGCTACTATATCTTGGTTATTTAATTAAATATTGGATTTGCATTAAAATCTGTTTTTTTTTCTTTTTACATGACTTCAGAGACTTCTTTTTCACAGGGGGCCCTTTGGTACACCGGTTAGCTCAGTTTGTAGACCGTGCGCACCACGGTCAAAGTCTTTGCTACAGCAGCCCAGGATCTAAATCTGACCTGTGGCCCCTTACTGCGCGTCATCCCACTCTCAATTCCTGCTTTCCTGTCACTCTTCAGCTATCTATGTCAAATAAATAATAAAGCCTACAAAATATCTTTAAAAAAACAAGAAGACCATTCCGTTGATATTGAAGACGGTTACTTACAGTTGGTCAGACTGACGATCCCAGCCCAGAGCAGCAGGATCTTCAGATCACGGAGAGCTGCCATATCAGATATTCATATGGCCAGAAGAAAGTTTTTATTTTGATTAAATGCTAAGAAAGATTGTAAGACTGTTACGTACACCTTTTGACTGGAGCTTTCTGACTAGTTTCCCCACACCTTAAACCTCACCCCTGGTTTCAAATCAAGAAAGGTCACGCCTGCTTTTGTCTTTACTCTGGGCGTAAGCTTCATTTCCGTATGTTGCAGCAAATAGGAAATCCTTTGTTAACATTTGTTTATTTGCTTATTATTTTTTATTTATTTACCTTTTTATTTTTATTAATCACTCTGCTATTGTATGTTTCCCGCTCACATTGATCCCATTCTGGTGCCCATTCCATGCCAGTTTCAGATCTTGAAAACTAAATCTTTTGCAGTATTTTTGAATTATATCAAAACGGCAGTCAGTGGAAACAGAGCACCTTTAAATATCAGTTACAGACATTTCTGTGTTGACATTTCTATGTTGTCCCGATGAAAGACACAAATTCTCAGAAGTTTCTCTTGATTACCGTATTTTTGGCACTAGTTTGCAATCTGCCTTACATGCAACACTAGTGATGTGTGTCTATGTATAGTTTCTTGCAGTTACCTGATGTTGTCTAAGCTGTAGCTGGCTCGGTTGAACTGGGTCTGGTTCTGGGTCTGTCTGATCATGTCTCCTGACGTCTTGGGTTACTTTGATACAGCCGGACACATTCCCTAAAAACACCTCAATGTGTTGGGATAGATCTGCTTAGCTGTGCCTTAAGCACAGTTGGAAATAAATTTGTGAATGCATTATAAACACATTAATGATGGACAGGAGATACAAACAAAACCAAACGTCTTTCCTACCACAAATAGGCCTACTAGTGCACTCCACATATACAGTAAATCCCATAATGCTTTTCATTTTTGCATGATTTTACTTTGATGACTGATTTTGACTTTGACTCCACTTTAAAGTTGAAGATTGTTACTTAGGAGTAAAGGTGCATATCCATGTCCAAGTGGAGACCAAGAGGAGATATCTGTATCGAGTATTTCCTGTCTATTATTTATTCAAGAACGTTGCATTCAAAGACATCACTTCCTGTTTCTTGGCTTTAAATGGACGCTCAGTGCGCCGCTGATTTTCGAATGTTTGATCTGAAATTAAGGGGAGAGCATTACATGATCTTTCCTTTGAGGGCTCCAGGATAATGTGTCTCTTGTACACAAAGTTACGTCCTTCTGGAATCGAATAGCCTCGGGAGTTCACAACGGCACCTGATTTAAGACGTTAAACACAGCGCAAACAGAGCAGAGACTTTACCTCTCTTTCCTTCACAGACTCCTTCCTGCTCTTAGCCCTACAGGTCAACAGTATTATAGCCCCCCAGCAACTCAAAAACACCCGAACTTTTAACGACTTTTCGTAAATGCACAAGAAAGATGCTGTCTCTCCTTTCTCAGTCTAAAGAAAGAAAATATTCTGCCATTTTCTCCAGGAGTGCAATGCACCATTCCATTAATTTCTTCTGTGTTGTTAGTGTGTTTGAGGTCATTAGCTGACTGTTTATGGTCTCGTTCCTTCTTGCCTCCCCCGAGTACCCCCCCTCCCACCACACCCTCACTCCATTCAGTAGGTTCCCTCCTCTCCACCCACCAAACGAACTCATCCCTCTGGATTCTCCAAATCCCTCTTGGCCAGGGAGCAGTGGGGGTGGGCATTGGCTCTCTCCTTGTAATGAACTCCACAGGGACTGCTGTTCAGTTTCATCACAGCAAAAATTGCTCCCATGGAGCCCTGAACACAGTGAAAACAAACAAAAGTAAATATCTGGAATTAATACACACGTTGTTTGGCTATAGCCTCTCCCTCATGGACTCCTCTGCTTCAGAGTATAGAGATATTTATATATCGCTTCAAACTGGCTCTGCATTTTGGGTTTAATGATGAAAAACATTTTCTGAAAGTTAGGGAGCGTGCTGTTTTTTTCTTCTTCTTTTTTTATTTATTTATTTTTTTTTTTTACGGCTATTTGCCATACATACCAAATCCATGCATCCCTAAGTCCATCTTGTGGTGAAAAGTCTTCACTGCAGTTTGCTTTTACTGGTGAGTACTTTTAAAATATAGAAATATGCTCTGCAGCAGACAGACGCTTTGTTACATGAAGTTACTGAATGGAGCTGGAAAATAATTTCATGAAAATCTGAATGTGAGTAGCCTGTCAGTGAGATCATTTCACGTGCCATCATATACCTAATACCTTAAAGATAAAATATATCACATAACATTTTGCTATTTCTGATTCGTCCAAAGTTTATATGATTAAATATGTCAACGCAATCATCAAAGTATGAAAAAAAAAACATGGGGCAAACATGTAGAAAATGTAGAAAGAGCCTGCCGCTCTCTTTCACGTCTTGAGAATAAGAGTACAGGGAAAGAGGAAGGTCTGCGCTCTGCATTCTTTAAATAGGGTTTGAGTTGAAAGACATCGAGATTTTAAGGCACTATAAGTGTGGTGTGTGTGTGTGTGTGTGTGTATTTATGTGTAGATTAAAGGAAGAGCACGGAAGAAATAGCAAAATAATCTCTCAGCTCATCATTTGTCCCAGGTGATCTCTGAGTGTTCTGAGGCAGAAAAATGGGGCCGTTCCAGAGGACATTGCCTTGGATTTTTTTTTTTTCCCCATGTTTGTTTGTTTTGTTTTTAGAAGCCTGGAATATCAATATTTTTTGCACATTTGAAATAGCTTGTGGCGCATGCTTGGCAATGGCAGCCTGAGCTTCAAACATATTAGTTTGCTGGGAGAAAAGAATCACCAGGGACGGTCTCCAAACACAAGCGGGAACAGCAGCACAGTCCTGTTCATCATTTGAAAGCTGCTATTGTTTGAACTTGAGTAACTTTAAACAGGTTAAACTCATATTTAGAATGAAACGGTTGTCTTGTAGGCCTGCACGGTTTTCAGGTTACAATATTTGTCAGCAGCTTCTCTCCGGGGAAAATGTTGCGAGGTTCAGGTAAAGAAAGACGGTCCCTGCAGTCATTTATCAGTTGGACGCTACACCCAGCAGGCCGCAACTGGCGTCACTCATCAGCACTGACACACT
Organism: Nibea albiflora; assembly: GCA_014281875.1. NCBI lineage: Eukaryota > Metazoa > Chordata > Actinopteri > Sciaenidae > Nibea > Nibea albiflora. The sequence continues at coordinate 8,312,655 of CM024792.1, read as the reverse complement.
AACGCATGTGAAGGCACACACACACACAGACGCACACACGATAAACACCAGACATAATAAGCATGTGTACGCTGGTGTAATGAGTGACTCTTGCTCTGCATGTCCTTAATCTGCAACCACCAGGCCAGCACAGAGGGGGCACAGTAAAGTACAAGCAGCCTGCAGTGAGCTGAGCCAAAATAAAAAGCCAAGTGGCTCACTAAACCCGTCAGGGGCTCTTAAAAGGCACACACTGCTTCTCCCTCGTCTGTCCGGCAGCCCTACAGGAGGTTTATAAAACGCCGGCCCGCAAAACTAAACTCGGAAGCATCGGCCCAGCCTTCCGGAGCAGGCGTTTTCACAAACTGTAAACTATTGGAAACAAATGCTGTCTTAAACGTGTTCAAAAGAAACCTGATCCTCAGAGACAGTTTACAGGTGGCCGGGGGTGTGTCAGATGTACACAGCCTTCCGCACACACACACACACACACACGCACACACTTCAGTCACCCCCCCTCCTCCCCTCTGTCTTGACCAGGCTACTACGTGTAATCAAGGAAAAATGTCAGTTCAGGTCTGTGCATATGTGCGTATTTGTACATAAAAGAAGGACTATAATGGTCCCAATCAATACCACTACACCCCACACAATTGTTTTACTTCTTAATGTATGATATGTAAGCATATGATTATCCATAAAGATAAGAGAGGTTTATGGCTTAATATCAATAAATGTCCTCTAAAAAATTTGCATTTGGTAAAAACACTCAGCATCCACTAAAATCACATTTGCACCTTTAAATTAATAAATGCATGAATACTGTGCTCGAGGGGTTGATTTGCATGATGCCGATTTGATCACCCAAACATTTAAGCGCAAATCAAATATTTTGATCATGCTGGCAACACGCTGAATTAAAGCCAGGTTGTACGTCTTTCAGTCAGACTTTAACATCTTGTGTTCTTAGACAAAACTCCCTGAGATTCTTTTGGTGATAAACATTTGGGGTTTTATGTTCTCTTAAGTCGCCTATATTTCAACCGTATGCCAGACTTCCGAAAGGATTTCCCTCACTGTCACAAGCACATGTGCTCGGTTCTAGTAAAATAAGCACTCTGGCCATAAACTTGCCAATGAGCTGTCCCCAAATAACCACATCTGTCAGCTCGACTTAAACAGGCCCTAAAGAGTCACTTTTAAAGATGAAGGGACCTCGCCGGCTGCACGGAGACTCCGTCGGAGGAACATCTTGTCTCTGCAATGAAATAAAATAAAGTAGTTATTGCCAGAAACGTTTATGTACCGTTGAATATAGGGACACTGATTCTTCTGATGACTACAACTAAAAGATTATTTTTATTTTAAGGGATTTTCTTTGACCAAAAAACAAACAAAAAACAAAACAATATTGCTTAGTACTTTAGCTAAAAAAAACCCATTAAGATTTGAGGTGCTTTCTAAATCGATCAGTCAGATTTTAATTGTTAAACCATACACTCATGCAACATTATGTAATACTGCAGCTTCTCTGTAATTACCGCGGTACGAGAACTGACTCGGTTTTTATTACCGGCCAAGTTAAATTTAAACCATTACACACTTGCACACATCTTGAGCTCGTAGGCAATTCTGCATCTCACCTCATAACAGTAAAGCCCGGGACAATAAACTGATTGCTGGTCTCAAATTTAGGCCATGTAGTTTGCGTCCCAGGAGCGATTTAAAAACAGCTGCCGTGAGATGAGCTGAGACCCTGCACGCAGGGGAGAAGAGCTTTGCACGAGTGTGTGAGTTGTTGAAAGGAAAGAGGTTGGGGGGGTGGTTGTTGTACCTGGCCATGCTGTGTTTCCTTGTTCCCACGGTCCTCTCTGTTCTACAGCTAACCCTTCCACCCCCTGTACCTAAAATCCTGCCCCATGAGTACACTGACTGTACCTCCTCTGAAATTAAAAAACAAAACAAAATGTCCTCCTGAAACTATGGCTTAAAGGTTGCTGAAACGGGATGAGAGGACGGAGGAAAGAGCACACAGGGAGTTGGGGTTGCTGTCAGAATATCTGCGATAAGTTTTGGACGTCAGCTTTAAGAAGAAGCTTAAAAATACGCGGCTAAAGATGAGGCATTGTCTGGTAAAATAATGGTAGTCAGTGTATTACTAGCTGCACCTGAAAGACAGGCGAGGAGCCAGACACACTTTTTTATGGTTTAAAAAAAAAAGAAGAGGGATAAAATAAAAACTTGGATCATCGTGAAATGCCGTCTGTTCTGGATATAATCAATAGCTAAAGAAGAATCCAGTTCAGGGTTGTCTCATATTTCAATCCCTGCTCTTCTGTGATCAATAAAAGTGAGCTGAAATCAAAGCGGGCCCTCTTTACTATTGTCTATTCAACGTTAGCAGACAAAGACTGAGGAGCCTTTGATCGCCCTGTCTGCAGGGCCCACAGCTAAACACAGACCCCATCCTCCCACTCCCACCCACCACCTCCAGGTGAGCTGTATATGTGTATCTGTGTGTGTAAGTGTGTGTGTGTGTGTGTACTGTATGTGTGTGTAGGCTTACCAAAAAAAAATAAAAAAATTGTACACGAACACACACACGCACAAAACAAAAGCACTTTTTATAGGAATCACAGAGAGGAGAGCTATAAGGTTATGCTGTCAGCTGGCAGGTCATCACGCGAGTTGCTGGCCACTTTGTTACGGCGTGTAACCGCGCGTTGTACTGTTCTAATATTTGCTGTACTGTATTCAGTGGACAGTTGTGTCCTCATCTGTTTTGTTCTCTTCTGGATTCATCTCGTTTTATTCTGTCCTTGTCTCTCATGTCCTCCTCTGTTTTGTTCTTGTTTGTCCTATTTGGGGTTTGTCTTCCTTTGTCCCTTCCCATCATCTGATTTGTCTTCTTGTTCCTGCCATGTCTTGCCTTCAGTCTCTCTCTGTCCTGTCATAGTTTGTCCTCTTCTGTCTTCTTTTCTGTCTTGCTCTGTGTTCTCCCCAGTTTTGTTATTTTCTTGCCTTGTCCAAATTTTCTCTCACCTCCATTTCTTGTCCTCTTTTGTTATCCTCGTCTGTCGTGTTTTTATTGGATTTATCTGTTTTGTTCGGTCTTAAATGCTTCTCCTTTGTCGTCTTCTGTCTTCATCTGTCCCGTCCCTTTATGATTTGTCTTTCCCCTTTTGACTTGACCTTTCCTCTTCCGTTCCATCTTCTTCTGTCTCTGTTTGTCTTCCCTCCTGTCTTTTTGTCTCCTTATTCCTGTCATGTTCACCTCTGTTTTGACCTCTTTTGTCATGTCCCATACTGATTTGTATTCATCTGTCTCTTCCCCTTTGAGTTTTGCTCTCTTATGTAATGTACAAATTGTCCTCCTTTGGACCTTCAAGTCCCCTTTGGGGTTGTCCTCATCCGTCCTCCACAAATTTGTTTTTTTTTGCCCTCATCTGTTTGTCTCACTGTTCATGCCCTTTTCTGTTTTGTTTTTTCGTCTTCCCTTCTGTCTCCTTCTAGCACCTCCTGTGCACGTTGGTTTTGCTCTCATACATCTCTCATTGATGTCTTTGGTTCTGTCCTCTACTGTTTGCCCTGCTCTGCCCTTTTCTGTCCTGTCTGTCTTTCTGTCTTCTTTTTCCGTATCCCGTCAATCTTCTGTTATTTCTTTCTGGCCTGTCCTGTTCATTTTTTGTCCTCTTCCAAATCCCTCCATCATCAAAGAAATTATGATGGAATTTTTTTTTTTTTTCAAGATTTTCGTCCTTTCCTCCCGTCTCCTTGCTTCTGTTATGCCTTTTTTTTATATCTTATGTCCTCTCAGGATTTACTGTCTTTTCTTCCACACTGTCTCCTTCTCATTTATCCTGTCATTCTCTTTCCTGTTCTCTTCTATTCGTCCTCTTCTTTGCTGCGTCTGCCTCTCTTTTGTCTCCTTGCTCCTGACATTCCCCCATCTGTTTTGCTCTCTTTTGTCTCTTCCTACCCTGATGTGTCTCCCTCTAGCTTGTCTTGTCCTCTTCCATCTTTTTCTGTCTTGTCCTCATCTCTTCTCCGCAGCTCTACTGTGTTTCGTGTTCTCTGACAGCTCAGAGGAGACACCAAAGCAGCAGGACCCTTCGACTCTCGACATGCACCTTGTTTACTAGTCCTAAACGACAGGCAGCCCTGCTGGAGCCTCCTGTGTCAGAGGAGGGGAGCGGAGGATCTGCTTGGGATGAACACAAACACAATCTTATGATGACAGCTGAGCACATCCAAGATAAGCTTATTATATCAAGGTGCACCAGTGCACGCAGGTGCAGATTAAAACTGATGCTCTCTCTTTCTGGCCACATGAGTACATCACTACAGAGTGAAGGCATCCTGTTCATGTTGACACAAACACATAATCTGAGAGATTAAAGAACCGCTGATTATGTTCATTGAGAGATGGGGTACAAAGGAATATTGAATCTTTTTGGCAGTGACGGAAGAAGTACACAAAATCTAATTCGAGTAAAAGTGCTCCATTTAAAATCCTAATGAAATTAATTAGTGCATTTTTAATCCCACCCATTCAGATTATATTCATCCTTAAAGCGTCCACGCCCTCAATTATACATAACTTTGATTGACAGGTGGGTGCCGTTGCAGGCAGTTTCAGCTTCATTCAGCCCACCTCAGCTCCTCGTCTTGACTGATTTGGTAACGACCAGAGCCACCGCACTGAGATTTACGGTGACTCTTCATTTATAATGAGACTATGCCCATTTTTATTTATATAGTCTATGGTTTTATCTACTTTATGCACTTTTCGATATTTCTGCTTTGTGAAATATTCGATAAGTATACCTCACTAGGCCTTAAACAGTTGCACCTTGAAAGGGGTTTCAACTGGGACTCAAACCCAGGACTTTCTTTTTTGCAGAGAAACCACTAAGTTACCTTGCTGCCCAAAAATGGATAACTACAGCTGTCAAATAAATGGAGTAAAAAGTACATCCCTCTCTGAAACGCGCTGAGGAAGAGGTATAAAGTAGCATAGAATGAAAGTACTATACTTTGGGGAAGGTGTAATACTAAAGTAATTGTACTAAATCGCTTTCCTCAATTCTTTTTTTTGTGTTTCAGTGTGGGCTTACATGCTCATGTACTATTGCACTATTGTACTATGCACTGCAAACCACATGACACGCATTTATCCAAAACTCTTAATTAACACCCTCGTCTCTGCTCCGTCACCATCACCAGAAAAGGTAGCTCTGCCACCTCTCACCAGGCTTTTCTCACCACTCTGCCTGCTTATTTATTACTTGTTCTCCAACATGCTCATCTGTCACATTCCTGTGTGCGTTCGTGGGAACCCACAGTGCGCTAGCTGGTGTTTGTTCATCTATATGCTCGTTAAGTGCGCTGTCACTGACGAGTTCAGAACACAAATGGACAGGAAACCAAATTAAAACTGCGCACCTCTCCGTTCACAGCCTGGCTTAGAAAAGGTGGAATGGAGTGACGTCTTTATCAAAGAAAGTTATAAACAGAAATGTTTGGAAAGTCACGTCCACAAAGCGAGAGAGGACCATTTTATTCATTATTTATGAAGCGTGCCGCCAGGTCTAATAAACACTGAGATGTTATTCAGATGCCTCAAAATTAATAGACGTCGTGAACTTTATAACATTCCTCTGTCGCGTTGTTGTGTAAGTCAGAGTAGATGTTCAGCAAAGAATAAGAATCATGCATTTATGCAAGTGAACAAACATGAGGCTAGAAGTGTGTTTTGTGAATTTGCTTAAAGGCCAATATTAGCATATAGCGACAGATAGGATTCCTGACTTCCATTCGAAAAAACCCTGGTCCATGTTGGATTCTCCAGTGCCAGTCAATCAGCCCACACCTCTGATATTGAACCGAGGTAGACATGAAGTGTGCCTTTCAAACATGGGTGAAAGGTTATAACCTTTCAGCCAGTAGCTCCTCTTGCACTGTGGCAGTAGAGGGGCCTTGCTGAGCAAAAAAAAATAAATTTAAAAAAAGGGAAATAAGAAGATGAGAAAAGTTAAGAACTCAGAGGCAAAGCAAGTTTTCCTCTCTCTATACGCCTAACCTTTAAGCCGAGTGCCCCCCCGTGACTCCTGGATTCCTGATTAGTTTACAGTATACTCCCAAATCAGCATAATAAAGCGTGTGATGAGGCTGATGAGATCTAACAGTCTGCTCTTGTTTACCCCACCGCAGCACCAGCTCCTTCTCTGCATGTGTGTGTGTCTGACCCTGAGGCACAGAGTCACTTGATGCGTCTTGCATCTCTTTCTAACACACATTTACAGGCGCGCACATACACAAACACCCACACAACCCCCCCACTGGTAGAAATCCTAGTTGTGCTGCCGGATCTCAGTGGAGGCCGGGAATCCACATCCCCTTTAGGCTAGTCCTGGGGTGCATTTACTCCACACACATACACACACACAGGCATGCATGCACACAGAAACAAATACAGGCCCATAAATACATGCATGTGCACATACACAGACACACACTATATCTTAATGAGAGAAGGAGACGCTACTATGAAGGCGACAGCAGAATGAAACCTACTCACCAAGGACTGACCTGTGGTTCAGGGGCGGCAGAAGCTCGGCGGGGAGCTCCTCTCCCAGCGCTGATCAGAGGGCTGCACCGCCGAGGCTGCTCACGCTGACGGAGCTGGAAAAACCAACTGATTAAACGCCACTGTCGCCTCAGCTCAGCTGCTATATGGAAAGAAAGCTTCCTCTCTTTTATATATTTTTTTCACTCACTGTTTGTTTGTCAGTCTCCTTTGTTTTCTTTGTCCTCTGCCGAGACAGCGGTGCCGGTGGATTGGAGCTGTGAGCGTGAGGGATTTGTGCGTAATTAGCTGAAACGCTCACCCAAGCAAGCACAAAAAGTTAAATTTTAAACTTTTTGAACTATACTGCCTTTTTTTAGCGGTATTTCACTGACACTCTGCTTCACTTCCAAGATCAAAACCTTGCTTCATGGTAGAAATATATTTTATTTGAGTCTTTGGAGTACATGGACAGCAAAACAGCACTGCCAACTTGCAAGTCCCATTAACAAGTTGTGCAAACTTAAAATTGTGCAAAGCCGGTGCATGAAAAAAGTCATGCCTGTGAGAATATATGAATATATTGATGAAATGTTAACAGAGTGACAGACAGAGTAATTGGATCCACTGACCACTGTTTTGTCAATTTGTTCGCGCATCCTGTCCATTACTACTTCATTATTTTACTATTTTATACTGTTGGTTTCACAGAGAAGCTCACTGAACTCGCTGACTCCACTGAAACAAAATGTTCAAGTGTGTATCTGTATTTTTTTGAAGAGTTCGGGCCATATGAAGGCTTTAAAGATATTGTTTCACTTAGTTAGACTTCAAAAGCATATTTGCAAAGCAACTCTTTCTGAAACAAAAAATACTGATATTACTTGAAAAAAAATGGGATTTACTGGAACTTTCACCATCTGACCAATATAATGAGCCAGTTTATAAACTGAAAAAAGCTGAGATAAAAGGGTCATTAGACACGAGGTCCACAGGAGACATAGAAGATGATAAAGCTTTGGGTCAGGGGTTGAGGGCAGCCTGCCTACCACACCTCTCCATCAGTAGCCAATTCACAGTTCACTGGACCACAGAAAAGTGATTCTCTGTCTGTGTTTGACCATATAAGGTGCGGATATAACATTGTTGAATGTGGAGACATTCTGGCACAAATGAAGGGTTAGAAGACTCTGCCCATTATCTGTGCCCTCTGGCCTAGTTGGGCGAGTCATCCAAGGATGAGCAGCGACTCTGCCAGCCCGGGGCCAGACTTCGTTGACTGCCAGCCCCCTCGTGCCACATGTACAATGTCAGCAAGCCTTTGTTGGTTAGTCTCAACAAAGCTGTGCAGAACAATTGAGCTTTTTTTCTTCTTCTTCTTTTTTTTTTTTTTTTGCAAAAGAAATATAAAATTAAATTAATTATTTTCACTTAATTTGAAAAAAGTTTTTAAAGTATGAAATGTTTGGATGTGACTTGGTTTGCTCAGGCCATTTGTTCAGTCAGCTGCCCTCCACCCTACTGTACCTCTCGCCCTTGACTGCCACAGTTTGGCCGGGGGCTTCTCTGGCCAGAGTCGACAGATCATGGAAGGGCTGGAAGAAAGACAGGACAGGGGCAAACAAAGGAGGAAGCTCGCTGCCATGCCCTTGAATGAGAGCTGCTCCAAAAGACAGACAATGGCCACCTTGCATATCCAGCCAAGTGTAATTTTCACTTATCTTCCCAGTTTTGTCTTTGTTTCTTTTATAATTTGAAAGGTAGCCTTTCTCATTTCAAAGTCTCTGTCCACCCTTTGCCCCGGCTGTGACAGCCAGGAGAGAAGCGAATATCTCTAGGCAAGAGAGAAAGAGAAACTGAGCATTATCTCATCTGGGCCCACCGGCAGCATGGAAAGGAAAAATAAGGAAGGAAAAGGGAAGGTGAGAAAAAAAAAAAACCTGACTGGGCAGGGGCAGCTTCAGCAGGGTAAGGAAGCAATGGCTGGCAGCACAAAGAATGGTTCTCCTTCTGTTTTTCAGCTCCATTAATATCTGAGCTCCAGCCTGCATATATCCTCATTCATTATTCATGAAGCGACCAGGAAAGAACGCAAGCGGGGAGGAAGGTGGGAAAGCAAAGGCCAGAGATAGTTCCAATCAGTCCTGGTTTAAATGACACTGAGTGACAGAGCCTGGGGTTTTATGGCTCGCTGTTCAAATGAGACACTGCGCCGTAATGAAAGGTCCATACCGGCCCACCATTAATGACCAGCAGGACGTATGGCTGCACCACTCGTAAAGCTAGCTACCACATTGTGTAGCAAATTTGCCCAAAGTAACTTATCATGGTTCTACACAACCGCACCGTGTAAACACTACCAAAAACTTTGCTTGTTCTTACGATGTACAAATCCCATGAAGAGACCAAAACTGACAATGGACCGATTCCACTAAGTATTGTGCAGCCTAAGTCTGATATTCTTCTGTACTATAGGTCTCCATTGTTGTGTACAACTATTAAAAACACATAAACGAGTCACGGTGTTGTTCTGGGTGACATTTTCCCTCATCATGGGCACTGTAGTTTCTTTTGAGTTTATCCGACAAACACTGTCTTGCTCTTGGAAAAAGTAAAAAATGACTAGAGTAGTAAATGTGTATTCATCCGCTGTTGAAAATAGTCCCCATTAAACTATTTATTCTTTTTTGATTTACTTAAAACGACAGTGCCCAGCTGTTTTAAGAACCTCTTTATCATTTTTTTAGTCATATTTTCTGTGTTGTTTTTTTATTATTTTTTTTAGACAAATAAATATATAAGTACAGTGGTACAGGTTTTTAGGTGAAGTATTAAGTAGTTCCCAACAGCTTGACCCCAAGGCTTCACGGCTTTGGCCTTATTTTTTATAATAAGGGTTGTAAAAAAACATCTTTATAGAAAAGTTTAATTTAATCACCCAAACAGCTAATTGAGTAATGGCTGAGTGTCTTTGTCAAAAAAAGACGCCTTTCAATATATGATCATTAAAAATTAAAAATACATAACAGAAGCAACACATAATAGGTTCAGGAAAACACAACTGTGATGTAAATTCAAAAGAAATACTTGGCTCAAAATTAATCCAACTGATAAACAAACCTCCTGAAGGTAATGTTACAGTTTATTAATTGTTCTGTTCTGTTATTGTTACACTCTGAATATAATATCAATTATCCATAAAATCTGTCACTTAGGGGTTGTCAGTTTGCTTAACAAGAGAAACTTGGATCTGTAAGTACTGAGAAAGTGACTTGGTTGATCTTTTCATTGGATTTGTAACAAAAATATAAAATATCACAGACGTATTCACACATTCGCTTTCATATTCATGTCAGACTTTAAGTCCCAAAATCATCCCTAAACTACATTATTAAGACAAGCTATCAACTGTATGAAATGTCTTGTTTGATTCTTTGGGAAGACATGTGTCCAAGTGAAACAGCTGTGTTCCAGTATTCTGTATTAAACTGTGAATCTTTTTTGTGATTATGTATTTCAGGCAGTTAATATTAATACAATCCCCCACACACATTCTTGAACTGAACTGAATTTGATGCTTAGTCAGATCAGTGAAACCACTGTCCCTCAGGCACTGATGTCACTTTAAAAATGCCACATGCCTACCAGGATCATTGTTCAGAGATTAGTGAACAAAAATGAAAACAAGCCCTCGATGAATACAATATAGTTAAAGGGAATATTTAAACAGAATGTATAGTAAGCATTTTGCAAAAGACTGCAAAAATATTTTATTATCTCATGGGCATCACGAGTATGTGTGTGTGTGTGTGTGTGTATTTTCCTGAAGTCTCAGAAATGGTAATGCCCTTAACCCCAATGCAGGGAAGACTTAACAGTTGGTATTGACTTTGTGAACATTTACCATTGAGGATTCAGACTATTCAATTCTATTTCAACTGAGGGCTGCAGACGGAGAGGGAGGAAGTCCCTAGGCTCCATGTTGCTCACACACAAACACACACACACAAGCACACAGCCGCACACACACTCAGACTGCGTGTTGAATGTGTTATTCTCCAGTGATATCGACTCAATCGGATTTTAACCCCTCTCTGCTGGAGCCATACAGAGACAAACGCTCTCAACATAACAAAGGCTGCGTGTGTGTATATGCATGTGCACACACTCTGCCTGTATGTGTGTACTTTTTTGTTGTTGTTTCAGATGTGTAGCTCTTTGAATATCCACTACACATGGGAGTACAAATGTGCCACTTGCGTCAACGTAAATCAAAATAAAACTATAATCTGCATTATTGCACCTTGAAATTCGCTCTGTCCTTAAAGGAATTGTCCCGAGTTTTTATATGCTTATTGACTTGTGTTGATATCACACTCACACACACTCAGTCATATTTTTCCATTGCTACAACCAGTGGTTAGTTAGCTTAGCCTAGCACAAAGACTAGAAACAGGGGAAACATCCTGTTGAGGTCTACCAGACAGAACAGGAGTAGCTTCCATGAATCCATCCATCCATCTCTGCTGGCTGCTTGGCAACTGGACCTGGCCAAGAAAGAGTCCAGCTTATAACATCTCATAAGATGGTTGTCTGTGCTGCTCAGATTAAAGAAACAAGATAAAACGCGCCATTTTGTGAGCTTTGCGCAGACCTAGGCTAGCTGATTCCTCCTGTTTCCAGTTTTTGTGCTAAGCTAAGCTAACCAGCTGAAGCTTTAATGGATACAAATCTTTTCATCTAACTAACTCTGCCAAAAAGCAGAGAGTTTTCCCAGAATGTCAAACTACTCCTCCAATGTTTCTCTGTGCAGTTTTGTTTTACACTTTCAAAATTCTTTAACTGCTCCTTGTTTTTTTTCTCCTTTCAGTCTCACATAGATTCTGTGCTATTCTGTCCTCAAACATTTTTTAGTCTCCGGCCTGTTCTTAAACACTACCCGTGCTCACTGAGGATTGATTCCACACGGCCACCACATCCTTCCAGAATACCCCCCTTCAACCACCCACCCATCCACATCATTTATACATGTGAGCATTAGGACTTGTCACAGTCTCTCAGTCAGGCCCTTTATCAGTCCAGGCCATAGATTCTCATTAAACGGGTGAATCTTCAGTCCCTGACACTTTGGCCATCATGTCCACTCTGCCATCTCTCCTCAACTGACTATTTGTCCGATCCAACTGGACAGATAGCCGTGGAGAGACTGTGCCATTGTTTGCCTCTCATAGTTAGTGTGGCATTTCTTCACTATCATACTGGGAAACAAGCATGCACCATTAAGCTGCTGCAAGCATACACAGAAAGATACCTCAAATTCCGCGATTAATCAAAAATCACATCCGGAGCCAAAATAGTATATTGCATGTTCATCAGTGTGTCTCTGCTTACTGTAACTTGACTGGATGATTGGCTAATCAGTTTAACCAGTGGTCAAACACGGTCAGGAGATAGCCAGCGCTGTGTGGTCACTAGATAAGAGGCGCTACTCCTCGAAGGCCGGGCTAGCTGCCTCGTTAGTGCTGGGTCAGTGAACTGCCGGCCAGATTTCTAAATGGCCACTCAACGGCCAGAATTTGTGTGTGTGTGTGTGTGTGTGTGAGAGAGAGAGACAGAGAGAGAGAGGCTAGTGTTACCACTGTCTCTCTGGACTTTCTCACAGAAAGCTCACTGTTTACTGCAGTTAACCATGTCCCCTCAGCGTGTCTTCACAGGGGGAAATGTATAATAGGGATGTTTGTATACCTGTGCTGTTGGTGACTTGAGATTAGAGTCGAGCAGCTGAGGTTTTTTTTTTCACCTTCTGCTGGGGATGTACACATGCACTCCTGAGGGGCTTTGTTGTAATATTGATGCAGGTAAATATCAGCTGCATACAGTATTTAGTAGGCCTGAATAGAAGAGTCCTCACACTCTTGCAGCCCCTTGACCCTGTGTCTCTCTCTGTACGTGCACACACACACACACACACTTACCTCCAGCCCCTGACCCCCACAACAGAGAGGCAGTGAGGTCTGTACTGGGCTGCTGCTGGATTGACTGGCAGTTCATGTGTCCACAGAGAGACAGAGCCAGTGAGTCTGGTTGTGTGTGTTTGTGTGTGTACATATATGTGTGTGCGCGCTATACAGGTCCAGTCTGGCAGCAGAAAGCAGGATCTCCTGGGAGGGCCGGATGTTGGGTCAGGAAGAGAGGAAAACAAGAGCGGAGGAAGAGAAGAGGGGTTGCAGAGAGAGAGAGAGAGATACATGGAAGACATGAATCTGTCTATATCTATATATATATGTGTGTGTGTGTGTGTGTGTGTATACGTGTGTGTGTACGTGAAATGTAAAAAATGGATGCATCTTCAGCACGCTCCTGCTCAGGTATTTGTTTGACATATGGGAATCTCTCGCTCAGCCACATACAAACATATATGCATAGCATATAGCGCATATATGTGGGTTGAATTTGTAGTCGATTTTGATTTATATATTCATCATCATGCAGTATATATACATACTTTTTTTTTTTTTGATATTATACATCAACATTTAATGGCAGCAGGAGGGCGGGAGCTACCACATTTTTCCACCTCTGTTTGAATGCACCAGATCTGTCACTACATGGGGGGTAGAGAGAATGTCATGGAGGAGGTATGTCTTTCTTCATCGTATCCATCCACATAGTATTTTAATTGGGTTTTCTCTCCTCGGCTGAAAAAAAGAGAGGGAACAGAGGTGAGAGGAGGAATGAATCATGAAGGGGTAGAGGGCGGAGTAAACGTGCTGCTCTGGGTTTCCATCTCCACTTCCACAGCTATGCCGTCTCACCATTGTGGCCCTCGCAATGACTACACACACCAACACACACATCTACGCGCTCACACTTTAGCTAGCCCTTGGTGCTATTGTGCGGTGTTGTAATGTGTTTGTATTGAACCTTATTGAACAATGGTGCAGCTGACATTCCTACTGTGTTGGATTAGGCTGCCTCATAGAAACATAATAATAATGCTAAACCCAAACCGTCTCCCAGTGACTGTCAAACACTCTGTGAGAAATGGACAAACTGATAGAGCCTGGGAAATGGGACAGACAATATCTGCCGAGAACGGAGAAGTGTGTGTGTGTGTGCGTGTGTGGATGATATGTGTGTATAAATATGGGCGTAAGCGTGCATGCTTGTGAGTGTGTGTGTGTGTGTGCGTTGTATGTTGATGGTTGATGTACAGGCCTGGAGGGCAAACGCTCTAGGCTTCTCTCGTTAAGAACCTGTCAGTCATCGGCAGAGAGGAACCAAAAGGAGTCCAAATCGCAACACTGAGCGCATGTGTATGTGTGTGTACACGTGTTTGTGTGTGTATAAAATGCATTCAGCCACTTGGCTATTCCTAAAAACAAGTGAGGAGAGAAATATGTGTGAAAAGCAAAAGGGGAACAGTTGCATCATGAAGCCACACTGCCCTCCAGTGGTTTTCAGTTGTTTCACTACCTGAGATGACAGACACGTTGTGAAACTCCGGAGGCTGAGGCTGACTTTGTTCGTTGAGTGAGACAACATGAGGCCTACTAGTTCGCCTTAGACATTTGAAAATTGGAAGAAATGTAAAATGTTTAATTGAGACAAACAGGCTTCATGTAAAGAGTGTAGGCAGAGAGGATGCATAAATAAAGCCACGGTGTGTAATGACACTGTGCACTACAGCGTGCAGACAGGAAGGAGAAAGAGGAAGTGTAAAAGAGTTTGTTCTCTGAGTCTTTAACACTGTTCACTGCCTTTCTGTCACATACAATTTCTATTTCTGTGTTTAGTTTAACTAAAGCAAAGCTCGAGGCCTTGTATGCCAGTGTTTTTTATGTATGTTGTAGTGGCTGGTTTTGAGAATGGATAATTAACGTACAGTGAAAAATGACAATACAAGTCACTTCCTACATTTGAATTGTTTAAGCCTGATCAGTGTATTTCAGACTGTATCTCTGTACATCTTGTTCATATCAAAACAGTGTTTGTTTGACAAGAAACAAAACGGTCAATCACAATCTTTATGATTTTCATCATCTTTGACCAACTTGAATATCATACACTTACCTATACCTTACTGGATCTCAACAACACTTTCAGACATAATGATGATTCACTTATTGCAGAAGTGAAAAAATAGAAGCTTTTTTTAATATGCTGGAGACTTTTGGTTTATACTTTTATATTTTCCCTCTCAAGTTCACTCAAAACATTTTTAAACAATAGATTGTATTATGAGTGAAACACAGCAGGATTAGAATAAATTATTCTTTCATAGCTGCTGTCTTCATAATGCCCAGAAAAGCGTCTATAAAGCAATATCTAATGTGTTTGAAAAACTTTTGATGAGAAAATAACAGGCACCCGCTACAAAGGGTGAATTACAGACGAACAATATGTGAAAGCCTTAACCCACATACAAAATGTAGGTGCACCGTGCAAAGAGTGGAGGAAAAATTGCATGCATCTGGGTGTAGCACACACACAGAGGCATACACATGCATCGTTTGCAATCCATTTTTATCACACCTCCCTGTGGTCACAGCTGCTGACTGCACAGAGGAACTAACAGTACAAACTTCAATTGATAGTCTGTGGCCTCTCTCCTACACTGTCCTCACTGCCACTGTAAAGAGCATTACGCATTTACAATGATTAGGAGAGGAGAGGAAGGTAGAGGAGGGGAGAGGACATGAGAGGAATGAGAGGGAAAAAGACATTGAGGACATGAAGGGAATTAAAGAAAAAAAAATGGGACACGAGAGGAATGAAAAAAAAAAAAGAAATTGGGGAAGCTGTGACATAGTTTCTCATTGACACCACACCCCCTTCCTCAACCCCTACATAAACATGCAAAGTTTAAAATAGAGGCCAGAGATACTTTTACTGTAACAACCAACAACTATATCAATTCTTAATATGCAGCACAGCTGGAAATCAATGAAAACTACCTGCCCTCACTCGATGACATTTGCTTTAGCTGAATGATAAAAGAGAGGAAGCGTCACTTATACTTTTAGACTGATATTTTCAGTTCTTTACACATGAGCAATAGCGTTGAGAAGACACCTAATTTAAGGTAAAATCAGTTTCCCCCCCTGATTTCTTAGCAAACAAAGGGAGTTCTGTTATGTGGGAGGAAAGACATCGTCTAGTTTCCCTTCACCTTGCAGCCTTATGTGTATCTCTCTGATGGATGTGAAACAGAGGGGTTCTACTAAAGAGTTTGCTGAGTCTAGTCGAGGATCATTACGATTAAATAGAAAAGACCAATGTCAGCGCTAACACTAACACTAATTCATTAACACTAATGTAACACAGTTTTAGTTTGAGAGCTTGTTTCTTTCAGCGAAGCACGGTGTACATCAGAAACATGCCTTCATAGCTTATACGAACAGCTAATAGTTGCTGATTTTTAGACTAGAAGTAGTTTTAGTGAGCTTTGGAGGTGTTAGCAGGCCATTGATTGGACAGAGCCAGGCTAACACATATTCAATTTATGCCATATCCTGTAAACAGAGACCAGGCAAAGCTACCTACTCATCCAGCAGGAACAGGAACAGGAACTCTCTCACTCAGTACCTGCTGACCCATAATTCACCTGTGTGTCATCAAAACTTTATCTGCTGATTCCTAAATAAAATATCTAAACTAAGTTAGATGACTGGCTTTCTTTGAGAGCAGCTCATTTACTTCACTGTGTACCATTTGGCACAGGGTCAAAGTAAAACCCAGACAATGTATGAGACAACTGTAATCTGTGGTTGCCTGAAGTTCCATACATGTTACTGATGAGCAAGAAAATGAATCTGAATTATTGTAAATAGTTGAATGATACCGCTGTGTCTCGGTTTTGTCTCTACTCTATTTATAGACACACTCTCTTGTGTGCCCACATGTGCATGCTTTCTGTTTCTATCTCGTGATAACTTAGCGTCTTTCTTTCTTTGACTTGACTTTGGTAAGTCGGTTAAATTATTGTTACATCATTAAAGTCCCTTTCCCCTCAGAAATGTCATTTTTTGCCAATAGTTATTTCATTATTACAGGATCGTGTATGCGCAGAGCACTAGAAAGGGATTTTGTGACATCACAACTAGTTTGGCAGCCATTTGTGGTCCAACTAACATAGGTGTGATGTGGAAACTTGAAACACACAGTGCAGAGTTCAGTTTCAGTGAAGCAGGAGACATCTTGTTCTAACGTAGAAGGAGGAGACGTAACTTTAAGAATTTTCAACAAGGTGTTTGAACTTTTTGGTGGAAACATACTCTCAGAAACAAACTGTGATCTAGAGAAGAGAATTTCTCAGTTAACTTTACTTTATCAACAAACACTTGTCACCAGCTTGGAAATGTTGGAAGGAGGACTGTGATGGATGTTTGGCAACAAGGAGCACTTGATTAAAGTTAGAAAAAGATCATTGCATAACCACAACCTTTCTCTCATCACGGAAGATTGCAGTCATTGCTGAATAATAACAATGTGTAATCATGTGAATAATGAAAAGGTGACTAATAGTCTGAGACAGAATGTGAGTGACGTGTTGAAGTCAGTTGCTTAGATGCCTATGCCCAGCAATAAACTCCACATCCATACACGAACATCACACGTCACACACTGAACACAAGGAAACATTTTGTGGCATTGTTGTTAATATAATGCAAAGTGACCAAAGAGTTCTTCCTTCTTGGCTACTGCTGGACTTCTACAGCTGGCATCTACAACAGCAACAGCATTTTTTGAAAATTTTAGATCTAAAATCTAAAATGTACATTTTTGATTCAGCGGTGCCTGTGGGTTGTGTTATTCTGCATTTAGTCTTTCCCCCTTTGTAATTTTGTCAATGACACACAGCTTCCAGCTAATACTGATATTTCACGCTTTCTAAAGCAACATAATCATAGCTTTAATTTAAGCTCAACCTCAAAAGGATGTGAAAACAGGGCAGCATGGACATATAGTGGTTAGCTCACACTGTCCAGTGACTCATTTGTCTGGACATGTGACAGAGGGAGAAGCTTAAAAGTACAAGGATAACAGTGTGTCAAGGTATTGTGTGAATCAGACCAATAAAGTCTTTCATTCACTGTGTCAGAAAAATGGCAATTATACATTCAAAGTCCAGTGTGTCAAATCGAGGGTGCTCTATTTACAGAATATAGAAGAAATGTAATATGTAATATGATCTATCTATCTATCTATCTATCTATCTATCTATCTATCTATCTATCTATCTATCTATCTATCTATCTATCTATCTATCTATCTATCTATCTATCTATCTATCTATCTATCTATCTATCTATCTATCTATCTATCTGACATACATTACATGCATACATTTAAAACTGAACTGATCACCTTCAGAAGATTGTATGATTGGTTGCATCATACCAAAATGTAGCACTTAAATGCTTATATGCTTTTACACTACAGTCAAATATGAGCAGCAGCCAACGATATAATCATGCAGTAAATTATCTCCCATTTCTAAACATATTGTCCATCAAACACAAACCAACTCTGCTCGCATTCTTTCTGCGTGTGCCATACTGCTGGTTACATAACTGTGTGGGTTTTTTTTAAGGTTCAACGTAATTCATATGTTTTTGCAGTAAGCTAATCTATGTGTATGACAATGATGCTGGATTTGGCAACCTGACAGATAATTAAATGGCTTGTCTGCATCTAAGGACTCACACCCACCAAACAACAACAACAGAAAAACGCAGTTTCTTTTGGATTGCATTAGTGTAATGCTGCTTGCTTAAGAGGCCACTTCCTGATTACAAGAATCTATACTCTCAGAAGTGGAAATAGCCAAATACCATGTGTTACACTGATCAAGGGGGAAATCCATATTTAGATATTCATACTAAAAAAGTCATGTCTCTGTCGGAAACACAATATGTTCCTATTGGGTTTCAGGTTCTAACTTATTCCACACTATATTATGAAGTATAAAGAAAACAACTTTATGTAACAAATCTCTTCAGAATCAACACAAATATTATTTAAGGTTTGATGTGGACCATGTGTTCTTGTCTTTATTTTTACTGTGTATACCATAGAGATTCATATCGCCATATAAGACTTGGAGCTTCCTCCGCTGGATAAGTGCTATAGAACAAAGTCAAAACTTCTGTCTAACTATCTAACTGTCCAAACTCAAAAATGGGTCTGCTTAGTTATGTGCATTATTTTCATAACTGCATGAAATAGCTGACTGTGTTTCATCCAGTATCACATCAGCTCACCACCCAGTGTGTGAGCCTCACTCCCTAGAGAGCTTCTTTACTCCTCTCCTTCCTCTTTTATCCCCCATTTTCTTGTGTATGTAAACAGAAGTAAAGCATTTTTTGGGCTCCAAGGCAGAGCATGATGATCAAACACGATCAATGACTTTGAAGAGATCTAACATCCTTATGAATGTATTTCACACAGAAGGAACAGCAGAAATGAAGAAATTCACTTCTGGAGCCAATGGCCACATGTTTTCTCTCTTTAGACTGAGAGAAGAAGAAGAACACAGAGAAGAAAGTTTAAGAAAGGAAAGGCTGTGTGTGTGTGTGTGTGTGTGTGTTTTTGGGGGGGGGGGGGGGTTCTTGCACATTGTAGCGCCAACTCCTCGTGAGTTTTTGATTACATGGCTGAGCGACTGCAGGCCTGTAAGCTCAAGAGCAGGGAGGAGTCAGAGAGAGAGAGAAGATGAGCTCTAAAAAATGTCATTAAATTATGTCTCTTGATGACCTGATTTCAAACAATCTAATAGCAGCCAACTAGATAGAAGATAATAACCTGAAAGCCACAAAAGTGTTAGCGTCATCATTTCCTTTCACTGCTGACTGTTGCGATGAAGTTAAACTGTCACGTATTACATATAAGCATGTATTTAAAAGCCTGGTTTCAAAACACATTCATAAAAAAAAAAACTTCACGCTAACGCTAACTATGTTTCTTTTTTCTCATAAGTCACAAGGTTTTCACACTTGAGCAAAGCGAGTACAGATTAGATGAGCAAAGACTTCCTGTTCTTGGTGGCGTAGCTCAAATCAAGCTTCCTGTCACCGAATGTTAAGGTAAAGGCAGCCTTTTTGGTGTGACATCCCTCCCACTTGCTTGACTTGAAACCAGAAGCAAGGTTTAGGGTTGGGGAACAAGTCCAGGAAGCTGTGTTAACTGATAAGACAGAAAACGTATGTAGCTTAAAATAAGACGTTTTTAAACTTATTAGCTTAGTGTTGAGTTAAGAACTGGAAATACAGCTTCGATTTGGCGTGTGAATTTCTCCAAATTGGTCCACACTCAGATAATACTGTATGGTGTGTGGTCGTACACACCCTAACTCCTGGATATGGCAGGTCTTTATGGTCTGAAGATCCTGCTGCTCTGGGCTGGAATCATCGGTTTGGCCAAATGTAAGTAACCAAATGCATCAACTTTATGAAGGCACTGTGAAAAAGAAATGGTATTTTATGAAGTTGTGTCCTTGTGTCTGTCATCTGACAGTCTTTTAGGAGAGAGAAAACGTCGGTAAATGTTGCAAAACATGAACAATAGACAGCTGTAAGTGATGAGATCTCTTATTTTAAACTCCCGAACTGCTTTTGAAGTTCCGGTGTATGGTTGTTGAGCATGAGTTGTGATCGTGTTCATGACAAAAGGTGAAACAGTTTCCATGGCTGAGATAGAGACATGAATCTGCCAGCACGCTTGACAATTTGCTTTTCTTTCTCTCCACACAAAATGTAATCATTTAAAGTAAAACTGAGGGCAGAAATGACAAGCTACAGTATATCGTGTCTTTGAGTTGTGCCTCCTTTTGTGCTACTTCACGTTTCTTAAACTTTCAAAACCCAAAAACACAAGACGGTACAGCAAACACTTATGATGTGAGAAGCTAAAAAAGTGACATGTTTCTGAGCCCCTTTGGCAAAAGAATACATAGTTATGTTCAATCAAAGGCTCCTGTTAATAAGAAGACTCTCTTTAAAATGTGCTCTTTCATTTGTACAAAGCTATGGGAATTTTTGCAATCATGTTTCTGTTCTGCTTTGACATTGTGTGCATGTGTGTGTCTGTGTGTGTCTGTGTGTGTTTGTATGTGTGTGTGGGGGGTTTACGTCTGTCAGAGATGACAGAATATTATATTCGGGGTGTGTCCCTGCAAATTCTTCACTTCAACCCAAGTGGCTGTGGGTGTATGCGTGTGCCTGGTTGTGTATGTGCGTGTACATGCATATGTGCGTGTTTTCAGTCAGACCCACCTTACTGCCTCTTGCATCACTCAGAGTTCTGCTACTGTTCAGCGCATCAAATAATTTCTGCTATTTTCAGCTGAGACGTCTGTGCACATGAGCTCAATAAATTCCTCACTCTATTTATTTCACTATGTTGTCTTTAATGGCAGCCAGGGTCAGTATGTGTCAATTGTTTCTAATGTACAATATCTCTCAGCTAGTGTGGGAGGTGAGTCATCACGGTACACCGCAACAACAGACAAGTTACCTTTACATAGAAACTAAATTTACCATTTTTCGAGAACCAGTTTACATTACTAACATTCAATGTTAGCAATTAAGCTATTTTAAAAGTAATTGGTTTTAATTTGCTCACTCATTAATATGTTAATGATGCATACACACATGTTCCACTACATTTCAGAAGGAGATATTATACATTTTACATTGCAGATTAAGATTTAAAAAGCAATAATGAGCACATAAAATACCGTGCATAGTTTCACATTAAATGAAATGACAAAAATACTATGGCTCCAACCACAACACTGAAATGCTTTTTACATGTAAATGCGTCAGTAATAATTCAAAAATCCATAGCAACATCTCTCAGACAGAGGTCATTTACCTGAATATTCATGTTACAGATAATGCTTAACCTTGACTTAATTTTAAATGTAAGACTTTGGACAGCGATGGAGTATTTTAACAAAGCGGTAATGCGTCTTTACCCAATGCTGGAAGAACTATTCAGATATTTTACCATATGAGAAAATGTGGCAGACCTACATTCACAATCCTACTCCGACTACTAAGTATGATGAGCTAAATGTACTCAAAGAGAGAAAACGTTAATTACAGTGGATATTAAACATGTACTATACTTTTAAAAGCTACAGAATTTCTTTGAGATAGGGTGGTGTTTGACCATTATATTAAATAACAGAAAATATTGCAAAGAATTTTATAAACAGCGTTAAATTCAAAGCTACTATTTTCTTTTCTTCATTGTTGGTAAAGAACTAGCAGAATTTGAATCAACAAACCAAAAAGTAAGGCTAAAAATCCTGTGAGCACCAGTGTAATTTAGGTAAACCGTGTAAGCAGCGTGTAAGCAGCTGCGCCCCGCCAAGATGCCTATTTCTAGGCCTCCTTTAGCTCTAGCAGCACAAGGTTCTGTAATCAAAAAAGTTGACCACTTCCGTGTTCCATTCTGAGTTGCCTTCATTTCCTGGCAGAGCTACGCGGGCAGACAGAGACAGCGCAAAAGTAAATGACTTGAGAAGGGATGAAAAAAAAGGGGGAAGTGCAGTGTCTCAAAAGAAGAAGTGAGGTCAGAAATGTTAAGAATGGTGCACAATTAAAGCAATCTTGTGGAGGGGGAGGGGGGAAGTGTTCGTCACAGAGATCTGCTCTGTGGTTCATGCAAAATATGTGACGATAGAAGATTTAAAAAAATTTAAAAAAAGAAGCTGATGGTGAACAATGATAGAGAGAAAAGTAAGGCATGAGAGATAGAGCCAGACACATCGGTTTCTTTACTAAATGTCAGGCAAGTAAATGGATTCAGGGCCAGGCAACTAGAGCCATTTTTTAGAGTCACTTTTTTATCTGGTCATCCTGCCCTTCTTCTTCTACCTCTTTCTTCCTCTTCTGCGTCTTTCTCTGTCACGCACTTGCAAAAAGCTTCTAACCTTGAACGGGCTCACTGTTTAGAAAAGGGTGAATGCTAGGCTTTCATTTCACACCACAGAGGCTTCACTTAAAACTAGTTTCCCCATTTTAAAAACAACCTAAAAGCAACAGAGCACAGCATTTGTTTCTATTCTCACAATGGGCACATTTTATATAATATATGTAACAGACAAGTGTTCAGCAGTCGTTTCACTGATCACAATTCCATCTCCATCAAACCTTTCACGGAACAATTCAAAGCAGTCACCACAAAGTATAAAATGGTGAAATGTCACTGCACAGAGCATGCATCTTTGCTCGATGTAGTGAAACAAGAAAGCAGCAAACCACATCCTGAGACTCAGTGTTTAACTGTCCCTAACACTTCATTACTCACTGCTCACTGCTATTAAGAACAAACAGACAGAACAGCTAAGACGTGTTAACAAGCCATAATATAATACTAACTTTGTAAATGTAATATCAGAATACAGAGTTCATAAAGGAAATACACACATTTATATTTATTATTATTTTTAAATAGAGTGCCTACAGCATAAATATGTTTTTACATGATGTTAGGCTGTCATTTCTATTAACTAGTAAGTATTTAATAGAGAAAGTCCATTTGTGCTTCAATATGAATCAGTGATCTGTCCAAATTATCTAAGTATGGGAGGGGGAGGGGGGTGTACTAGCTTTCGGTGCGAAGCAGGAAATAGCGGTTTGCTTCCTCGAATAGCAAAGCGTACTTCTTTGCTGCATTGTCATAGCAACCAGGTTGAACAACACTGCCTCATACAGAACTTCAGGCGTAAATAGCTTTTTCCTCTTTTTGACCTGATAATGGCCATCAGTCAAATGGAAGTGCATTTTAATAAAACTCAAAATATGATCACTTTCGTTGTTGTTTTTTGTTGTCTCTCTCTTTTTACACACACACACACACACACCACACACACACACACACACACACACACACACACACACACATATATATATATATATATATCTTTTTTTTTACAGTATGTTGTATTAGTTCGTTTGTGACAAAAGCTGCATGTTTTACGCACTCTCTTTCTCTGTTTTAATTCCAGGTGAAAAGACAAACGATACATGTAAGTGTCAATATACCTAATACACCTATTTATAATACACAGTATGATATTTTATTGTTATTATAATTAATAAAGTCTTTTATTCTAATTATGCCACCGGCTCTACTCACGCTCTCCTTATACTGTCTCGTTCTGCCTCGATTGTGGCTCGGGAGGTAGAACGGGTCATCTAGTAATCTGAGTAACCTGGAGCAATGTACTGAACTCTACGATGGCTGTGATAGTGGTGTGTGAGTGTGTGTCTGTGGATGAGCTAAGCATCATCGTGAGTGATTTGGATAGGAATCACTGATGAGCAGTTGGCAAGCATCAGTGTACGGATGTGAAGTATAATTGTTTTGCGTGCAAGTCTATTTACCATTTGTCTCTTCATGGCCACAGCAGCACCAAAGCCAGCAAGTTTCATGAAATGAGTCACAGAAGTAGATTTTCTCACTCTTATTAAACAGTTTGGTTGACAGCGACTTCTATTTTAGTGACTTGCCTCACCCAAGATTGTAATTGGCAAACAGACTTGCACATACAGTATATGGCATTTTTTTGATATACCGACCACATGAAGCACTTTTACAGCACTACGTCACATTCACCCATTCACACGCATATTCATACACTTAGACGACCTGAACAGTTGAGCCGCAGCCAACAATTCTGTGTGGAAACATTACAGTCAGCTACATAATAAACAGCTGAGAATGTTGCCCGCAATCCTTAAAATGTGTCTATCTTTATACAGTTATTTCTGTACAAAACACGTGAATTGCATTCTTATTTGCGCTCATATCAGGACACATTGCTTTGGTAAAACAGAATAAAACTCTTGTGTTCATACAGTATGCATGAATTTTACCCCTGAGTATTTTCCCTTTAATTTCATAATTGGCTTGCTTGAGCTAAAGTACTACTGTGTATAATGATGATTTATTGATTTTGATTTTGGCACAGTTTATTGTATTAATGTATCTGCTTCCTGTCTAATTTATCTAAAGCGCCTGCAGATTTCTAAACTGATGTTGCTTCTTTTCTAACCTCTTCAAACATTATTTGCCAAATTATACTGTACCTGAGATCTGTTATACACATTTTTCCATTAATATGATGATATTTCTTCATATCTCTATTTTGCAAAAATGTCTAAGCCTAAACAAGTGGAGCATTTATAGCAGATAAGTTAGGGTTAGAAAAGAGAAGCTTCTGTGTTGAGTGCAATTCTTTCCATCATAGGAACAAGCGAGTCACTTATTATTTACTCATACTCTTATCTTTCAGCCTCCTTACCTACACACAACACCACAATTTCCACTTTAGCTCCAGTAGCCAGCCAACCAACTCCACGCACCATGACAGCAACTGCTGCTTCAGACACCCCAGTAAAGACCCACATTCCTCCACTCACTGCACAAACAACAACATCAAATGGTAATGTATTCAGCATCAGTTTACAGTTTCATTGGAAACATTAGCCTGCATCCAGCATGATATTACCCTAAAGTAGTAGTTGGGCTTTGTGTCAGTTTGGTAGTAAAATAACAGCAGTCTGTGAAGAAGCTAAGCTAGGCAGCTACAGTGTTACAGTCACGTTAAGGCTGGCAACCTTTAGGGAACTTTGTTAGTGGTTTGCCATGACAAGACAGCTTTAGGTGAAAATCAGGAAGTATTTTAACTCAGCCACAAATAATGCTCAACCCGGTTTCTGCTGCTCTGTAAAGTTCTACAGAACACGTCCAGCTGAATACAGCCTTTCACCCTCTGTATAAAAGTTTTCTCTTGTCCAGTGCTATTATGTTTTTGGGGTGTGTTTTTTTTCATCACTTCTTGTCCTTTGTTGTAAATGAGGGTAAGGACTTATCAGATGAAACACCAGCTTTTAGAGGGAAAATGCCACATGTAGCACATTTTAATGGCATAGAAGCTAGTATTATGATATTGTGTCTGGCCTGACTTATGTTTTCTTGGAATGCATATGTTTTAGCCCTCTTACCTACACGCACCACCACTTTAACAACAAATTCCACTTTACCTTCAGTAACCAGCTTATCTGTCAGCTCCTCAACTCCACGCACCACGGCAGCGACTGCTGTCATGGCTTCAAACACCCCAGTAAAGACCCACATTCTTCCACTCACTGCACACCAAACAACAACATCAACTGGTAATGTATTCAGCATCAGTTTACAGTTTTGTTGGAAACATTAGCCTGCATCCAGCATGATATTACCCTAAAGTAGTAGTTGGGCTTTATGTCAGTTTGGTAGTAAAATAACAGCAGTCTGTGAAGAAGCTAAGCTAGGCAGCTACAGTGTTACAGTCACGTTTAAGGCTGGCAACCTTAGGGAACTTTGTTAGTGGTTTGCCATGACAAGACAGCTTTAGGTGAAAATCAGGACGTATTTTAACTCAGCCACAAATAATGCTCAACCCGGTTTCTGCTGTTCTGTAAAGTTCTACAGAACACGTCCAGCTGAATACAGCCTTTCACCCTCTGTATAAAAGTTTTCACTTCTTGTCCTTTGTTGTAAATGAGGGTAAGGACTTATCAGATGAAACACCAGCTTTTAGAGGGAAAATGCCACATGTAGCACATTTTAATGGCATAGAAGCTAGTATTATGATATTGTGTTCGGCCTGACTTATGTTTTCTTGGATTGCATATGTTTTAGCCCTCTTACCTACACGCACCACCACTTTAACAACAAATTCCACTTTACCTTCAGTAACCAGCTTATCTGTCAGCTCCTCAACTCCACGCACCATGGCAGCGACTGCTGTCATGGCTTCAAACACCTCAGTAACGCCCCACACTCCTTCAAGCACTGCACAAACAACAACATCAAATGGTAATGTATTCAGCATCAGTTTACAGTTTCATTGGAAACATTAGCCTGCATTCAGCATGATATTGTGCTGAAATAGTAGTTGGGTATTATATCAGGTAAGACTGTGGACAGTAAAGAATTTCTATTTAAAAGTGACCTCTTCATCCTACAGCCACTTCTCCTCCTGCAAACAACTCACACACAGACAAAACCACCAACATGACTACAGACCCTCAGACAAGTACCTCACCTCCAAGCACCACGTCCACCACAGTGATTTCTACCACCAAAAGGTTGGAATTTTCTCATTTACAACCACTTTTGTTCTTATAGAGGACTGTGATACGACTTTATCCATCTAAGTGGAGTCAACAGTTACTTACACTTCATAAAAGTTCATCAGTTCAGAAAAAGAGACATCTGCTCCATGTGCAAGGTGTTTTGGAAAAGTTTTTTTTTTAAGTTTTATAATCATGTATTAATATTTTCATTTTCTTGTCTTTCTTTTAAATGCTTTCTCCAGCCACTCCACCACCAACTCCACAGTGTATCACTGTAACTTATAAGATATAATACATGTCATCTTTACAGTGACTTAAAAAGACACACGTACTCATTATATGAGTATTTCTCTCCATTATTAGTTTGCAATAATAAATGTCATTATAGTAGACTTATACAGTGACTGTTTAGAGTGTTTGGATTTCATTTTGTTTCAGCTCATGAGCTCATTCAGCATCTTCATGAACAAACTGTCTGAGGTTAAAAAGTCTCATCAGGTGGTTTCTATTAAACAAGAGGTTTAATAATTCTGTTGATTTTGTGTGCAGGTCATTACACTGTCACACCTCTCCAGTACGGCTTCCAGATCAACATTACAAGCTCTACCATTGGTAACTACACCATAAAGATTAAGGAGGAAGGCCAACCTGAAAAGAAGTTCAACCATCAGCACTTCACTCCAGTCTCATCATATGAAGTCAAATTCCTGAAGCCCTGTACTGAATATGAACATCATGTGACATTTGTTGATCATACTGGCAATGAAACAGCCTGTACCAGCACTGAAGATAAAACTACAACAACTGGAATGAGTGAGTAAAATAACTGAACTATGATTAGTGAATTACAGATTACATTCTCTGAATTAAAGAAATGAGACTGTGTGTAAAACAGGAAGATATTTGTGCATCATTTGTCTATTTCAGATCGAGATGACATTAAAGAAGTCAGCTGCACCCCTGGATATGTTTGTTACCACAGTGATTGGGACATCAGCACTTCACTGTCAGCATCAACAAATATTGAGCCCTGCAAAAGTGACCAGACAATATTCTGCATCAAACCTGGTTTCAATGACATTTGTTCAGATTTGACTACAACCTTCACCTGTGGGAACATTACTCTCACCAAAAGCATCAGTGTTGGTATGTACAGTGGAGTCCTCCTGTACTTTGATTGTACGTGGTGTCAACATTACTTCATTAGTTTAATGTGTGTGTTGTTTTCTATTTTACACAGATTTCTTAAATCCAAGTGAAATAGAACAGAAAGCTCCAACTAAACTTCCTGCAGAAATAAAAACAACTTTACCACCAAACTGTAAAAATCTCGCTGTTGATTACACCTGTCAGGGTAAGTGGAGTAAAGAGACCGTCACCAACATTATGAATGGATTTACTAAGAAAGAGATTATGACGTGTCCACATTTGAATCTAACCTAACCCCAGAAGATTTTGGTACCAGCAAATAGCAGCTGTTGAAGAAATGTTGTCATTCTTGTGTCTCCTCAGAAGATGGAAAACTCAACAAGGTCAAGAACTTGTCTGAACTGGAGCCCTTCACACAATACAGCTGTACTGGTCAGATCAAGCAGAACAATGTCTCCATAAAAAACAAAGAAACACCTGCCATTGTCTTTACAGTTGACTGTGGTACGTTGATATTCACTTTACCTCAGTGGAATCAGAACAATAAGTTTGTATCCTGAGATAACGAAAGGAAACAAAAAGACAACAAGAGATGCTCAGTCTTAAAGATGTCTTATTTGTTCAAACAGATCTTGACATTAACATCACAAATGTGAAGTCTACTGATACCTCCATTGAATTGAGTTGGACCAAAACCAGTACGAACTGTCCAGATCCACACCTCAAGGATCTTTCTTATGTCTGCAGTTGTGCGTCCCACAATGGTAAGTAAAATCAGTTAGATTCATTCTCTAATGATTTCATTTTTTTCACAAGAATCCACTGTTGGAAGTCAGTGGAGATCCTTTTACTGGATATTGAGCTAAATAGTGAAATATACTGTGGACATTTGAATCATCTGTGGACCTGCAGTGCTCCATGCTTTAGCATACTGAGTGGTAGTAGGTGGAAATAAGATGCGATTGGTGAAGAAGACGTAACATGAAATATGATACAGAAATAACACTGAAATGTCAGAGTCTAATATCTTGTTTCCACACAAAGTAAACAACGTGAGAGTCAAATAAATGATGAGACGGAAACAATTACAGAAATACATTATTAGTTTCAATGTTACCATGTTCATAATGATTAACTGATTTATGAAACAATCTGCTGTTGTACATTCTCTTAAATTTGTCTTTGTTGACTTGTAAAAATCCATCACAACAAACTGGCTAATGAAACTATGTTACAGGTCCAACACATTCACAAAGCTGTAGTGTAAGTAGACTGGAACCATACACTGATTATACCTGTGAAGTCCAACCCACCTACAACAACAAGAATGTCGCCAAACCAAAACAGGCAGACAGCCAGAAAACTTCTGTTGGAAGTAAGTGTCAAAATTATGAAACTATTATTATTATGATTATGATGATGATAATGATGATGATGATGATGATTGTTATTATTATTATTATCATTATTATTATTATTATTATTATTATTATTATTATTGTTGTTGTTGTTGTTGTTGTTGTTGTTGTTATTATTACGAACACAATATGTAGCAGGAATACACAGTAATTATAGACTTTAAATTCTAATAACAGTAGTTACTCTCAGTGTTATTCTCTGTGACTGTGAAATCTACAAGCTTCAGTCAGTTCTGATCTGTTTAAATAATTTACATTTCATTTAAGTGTAAGAAAAAAGTACAATGAAAATAAAAAGTGTATCTAACGGAGAATATGTTGTTTTTCTTACAGAACCAGACAATATTCACAAACTGATAGTGGAGCATCCAGAGCATAATGTGATCATAGTAACCTGTGATAGAGCAGTAAAAAGTTTTAATGGACCCAAGAAGCTATACGTTGCACGTCTTTATGAATCTAGTGACCTTTCGAAGGAGCTTAAAAAGGAACAAAAAGAAAAATGCAATTTTGAATTCAGAGATCTAAGATACTCTACGAGCTACAAAGTGAAGGTTTGTTTAATCCTAATTTTGGGTGTCACAAGATTATTTCATCTTTATTCCTCATATTTCTTCAAATGCTGTAATTCCTGATAAACAGATTTTCTGTCTTTCCAGGTGACGCTTACAACGGAGAACATGAGAGTGGACGGCCCAAGTTAGAGACTGTTGACACTTACTGTATGTGTAGTTTTAATCAGTTATCAGTAAAATCACTGGAAATATTTTGTTTCCATTTCTATACATTGTATATCTAACATTAATCTACCCACTTTATTTCCTTATGATTTTACAGATAACGACAAAGCTGTAATTGGGTTTCTGGTCTTCCTCATCATTCTCACATCTGTGGCTCTGCTTTTGGTCATGTACAAGATCTACATTCTCAAGCGCAGAAAGTCTCAGTAAGGATTACTCTGCGTTTCATCCGCTGCATCAGCTTGACTCGCACACTGAATCTGTTATTTGTATATTTGTATGATTGTAACACATATACTGCTGCAAGTTTAGTTTTACTGACAAGAAAGTCTCTTTTCAGTTACAGTGCATGAATTGCATTGTGGTTGCATATGAATTTCATTTTAGACAGAAACATCACTACGATCATAAAAACTCCTTAAGCCTCCTCGTGGCTGAAATTAAGTGAAGCCAATCTCTGTCTGTTTTCTTGCAGTGACTTGAGTGAAAACATGATGCTCATATCAACTACGAGTGAGTAGATCTGAGATTTCCTGTTTTCTGGGATTTTGTCTTGAACTAGATGATTACAGCAGTCTATAATACATGTAGCAGATATCATTTCCATATTATTTATTATATTTGTAACAATCAGAATATACAGTTAAGTTATGTAGAAGAACAGATAATTACTACAATGGCCTACTACAGTATGATAGTGTTTCTGTTTCTCATCTGCTGACTGGTTTGTTGCCATAGATGATGAGGGAGAACCCTGCTGCCAGTTGAGCCAATAGCAGCAGAAGTCCTGCTGGAAGCCTACAAGAGGAAGCTTGCTGATGAGGGAAGACTTTTCCTGGCTGAGTTTCAGGTAAATTCAATATCTGTGTCACAGAGTAAAAAAAAACATGAATGGTATACTACATAGAGTTGTTGTTTATTGGTCTTTGGCATTGTTTCTGCTTACAGAGCATCCCCAGAATTTTCTCAAGGTAACACCGTGAAAGAAGCCAAAAAGCCCTGCAATGTCCCCAAGAACCGCTACGTGGATATCCTGCAATGTGAGTTGTCCAACAGCACATGCTGCTTTTTAGATGAGCAAGATAAAATAACTTTTTTTTTCTTCTTAAGATTCAAATGTTAAATCACAAACAATCAGTTTGTAACATTCTGGTAACTTGTAGATTTTGCCATACTGCATAAGCTGTGGTATCTATTGTTAATATCCAGGTCGTCATTGTGAGAAATGTTGCAAATCCATTAGCAGGACGGTTTTATCCATTACTGGATTCACAGGATTTTTTAGATCACTTTCATATCATTTGATTCTTAATTGAATTACAGAAAGTTTACACACACTATTTCATTAATGTTTGTTTTTTTTAATGTACCTTTTTCTTTTGTCTTCAATCAGATGATTACAACCGTGTACAGCTGACCACTGGAAATGGAGAGGCAGGATGTGACTACATTTAATGCCAGCTTCATTGATGTATGAAAAACACCCAGATCATCCTACTTCTACTTTTACCTACCACAGCTGCATCATACAAATTATCAAACATTATCAAACTACACACAAATAATTTAAAAATGCTAAAGGGCTACATTTTGTTCAATTGCTTTCTAGGGTTCATGAACAATCTTTGTTTTTTCTGTTGCAGGGATACAAAGAATCCAAGAAGTACATTGCAGCTCAGGTAAAGTTCTTGTAGTCTTCATACACTTTGTGTACTTGTGTTCTCATAATAGTGTTGCATATTTGTGTGTACAGTATATACATATATATATTTATATTCTGTGTCTGCTGTAGGACCGAAGGATGAGACTGTGGGTGACTTCTGGAGGATGGTCTGGGAACAGCAGTCCTCTATCATTGTCATGGTAACTCGTGTGAAGGAGGGAAACAGGGTAAGAACAGTAGTTATAACTTTTTGTTGTACTTTCTCTGCCACATACACGGTTATCAGATATAAACAAGCCCAAAACTCACCTTGAGCTGCACATTGTGGTCTCTGTCACTCAAACACTCGTGTGTCACATGTTATGTTGCAGGTCAAGTGTGCACAGTACTGGCCGTACTCCAGAACGAGAGACTGAGATCTTTGAGGAGTTTATAGTGAAGCTGAACTCCGAGGACCAGTGTCCGGATTACACCATCCGCCGTCTCAGCCTATCTAACGTGAGTCTGAAATAGTAAAAAACGTATGTTATAACTGCAGACCATGTAACTTTGGTGTGTATGCATGTGTATCTGTGCATAAGTGGAGAGCCGTGTATCTCTTCCATAGATATGTATGTTTAATAAGCTATGCTTGGATAACCATCAGTGTGTATGTGTGTGTGTGTGTGTGTGGTGTCTGCCAGAAGTAAGGACAAGAACTCAGAGAGGGAGGTGACCCACATTCAGTTATGAGTTGCCTGACCACGGCGTCCCAGGGGACCCACAGTCTCCTCCTGAAACTGAGGCGTCGTGTCAATGCTTTCAAGAATTTCTTCAGTGGCCCCCAATTGTCGTTCACTGCAGGCAAGTGCTGCGCGGCTGGAATTCTCGATCTGCTGACGTTCACTTTTGGTTTGTTCAAATATCAAAATGAACAACGTTAGCACTTGACTCTGGTTGGCACAGAGCGCACTCTTGTCTCCCCATTTCTCGTTGTTTCCATTTCCAATTTTTCTTCTAGGCATGCCAAACCTGAAAATACATTCTGTGCTGATTTCCCCAGTATTTAGTGGATTACTGATATGCATTCATTTGTACTGCACATTTTGTACATTTGTATATCTTTATCTTTATTGAACCTAGTTTAGTTCTAATATAATCTGTTCTACTAAAATTAAATTTGACACCCATGCACAATGCATACAGTATAATATTCATGTAATGCCAAAGAGGACTCCTAATTAGGGAAAGTCTGACTTTTGCTAATGACCAGGGTTCTTAGACCCTTTTGTGCACACAGTAGTGTTTTTCAGACACACCGCTTAACTTGCTTCATTGTCGCCATCACTATTGATGAACTTGGGAATCATCAGGCCATCTCTCCTCTACTAATGCTAATGCTATTTACCTTTACTTGCCACTGATAGACAGATACACTTAACAGTTACAGTATTAACCCAAGCTGTTATCTCCTGTGCAGCGGGGAGTTGGCAGGACAGGCACCTACATTGGCATCGATGCCATGATGGAGGGTCTGGAGGCGGAGGGCAGAGTGGACATCTACGGCTATGTCGTCAGACTTCGCAGACAGAGATGTCTAATGGTTCAAGTAGAGGTAAAACATCAACTTAGATCATATTTTAGAAAGTGTGCGTGCGCATGTCTGTATGGTGTGTGTGTGTGTGTGTGTGTGTGTGTGTGTGTGTGTGTGTGTGTGGTGTGTGTCAGAGTTACATGTTGACACATACCAGGAATTTGTCTCCAGTTCTCGGTAGTCAGTTCTCATTGTGCTTACTGACAATAAAAGAGCAATCGTACAGGAAGTCAAGCTACATGAACACATGGCTCAACAAAAGTGTGACAATAGTTGTTCGATCATGATAGGTTAACTTTTTTATGTAACTTTTATTTATCAGTTTACTGATTGATTGTAATGGCACACTGTAAAAGTTTAGAATGGTTCTAGTCACACACATTAGGTTCTCATCATCTTATGGTAATGAGCAGCTGTCAGGCAATTTAAAAGTGTTTACTATTAACATACAGTATATAAAGTGTGAACTTTGCAGCGTCATTTTTAAGAAAATGGACTGAGACCTCACCTCGTGCCTGGTGTGGAAGTGTTCTTGTTTGTGGTTGTTTCAGCACTCAGTGATCTCTAGCACCCACCAGAGGGCAAAAGCTAAAGCAGGTTGTGCGCTGTGTGTATAAGTGTGGGCAGTACATTTATGTGTTTCAAATATTGCAGTTTATTTGTAACATGTGTGAGCAGTATATTTAAAAGACACTGTTGTGGTTGACACAGCACAAAACCAGCATTTTGGTTTATAAAATCTAAAAAAGTCACAAAGCATGGGGCAGAGATGACAAGCTGTGGATGAATAAAGGGATTTATAACATTTGAGTTATGTGAGATGCGGGTTGTTTAGCTAAATAGCAGTTAATTTGTTAAATTTCCAAACTGTATATCCTGTGTTTATCATGCATTTGTTCTCACGCAGGCCCAGTACATCCTGATTCACCAAGCGCTGCTGGAGCACAATCAGTTCGGAGAAACTGAGATCACCCTACCGGAACTCCATGGCACACTGAGCACGCTCAAACAGAGCAACTCAAGCAGTGAACCCACCCTGTTGGAGGAGGAGTTTGATGTATGATACTTTATTATGTTTGTTACTATTGATTATCTGAAAAGCAATGCATTATGGGGAGGCACTTGTAAATAGCAGTAAAACAAAACTGATGATCTGCACAGTAGTCCTACTCAGACCTCATAATTGTCTTTCAATTCAGCGACTCCCCACCTATAAAAACTGGAGGACATCCAACACTGGGATCACAGAGGAAAACAAAAGCAAGAATCGTTCTTCATCTGTCATCCCATGTGAGTACCAGCTCGACACAGGTTACATTTTTCCACTAACAGCTAAAGTATATTGCTGTATGTGTTGTGTGTTTAAAGTGTACATGATAACACTAACTATTCACATACCAGAATAAATGTGTTTCATTTGTGTCACAACATACCAAACCTGCCATCTTCAGATGACTACAACCGAGTGTTGCTCAAGCTTGATGAAGGTCACAGCCGTGACAGTGACCCCGATGAGGATGATGAGAAGAGTCCTCAGATGAGGAGGATGAGGAGTCCACTAAATACATCAACGCCTCCCATATAGACGTACGTTTGTTTGACACTTGCAGCTATTCAACCTGTTTCTAGCTGACATGAACCTGGATGCCAGGGCAAAAACAACAGTGTTTTGTTTAATTGATGCATGACAAACTGTGTTTCCCGTTACCGGCTCTCCTGTTTGTAGCAGGTGTTATCTCATTAACTCTGAATGAATTCACATCTTTCGTGCAGCCAGTTGCGTTTTAAAACAAGTGTAATTAAATTCATCATATAGGCAGACA